>CM060905.1:898889209-901289209 GCA_030737815.1 Allium fistulosum
CTGCGCTGGACTGCTTCGTCAAGCTCTTTTTTGTGAGCCGCCTCTAAACGAGTAACTGCCTCAGCAGTATCTTTTGCGCTTTGTTCAGCGACTTCTAGCTTCGACTTATACGAAGCAAGCTCTTCGTCTTGGAGTTTGATGATTTTCTTATCGCTGCCAGCCTCTAGGTTCAGGCGATCAATCTCGTGTTGACGCTCGACGGACACTTCCGAGATCTTCTCCACCAAGTGCACGAACACGTCATGTTGAACATAGACGTCGTTATTGCAGGCAATGGCACTTTGCTTCACGTGCCCGGGAATATGATGGATGGCTGGGAGGAACTTCAAGCCGTCCAAGCAGATTTTCGGAAACTTGGCCTTAAGGTCGACCATCTTTTCCGTGACAGTTGGGTCCACCGCAGGAGTAGGAGGAGGAGGCTTTAAGAATTCCTTTCTTTTCCATTGCTCTCGAACTTGCCTTGTACTCGATGAACTGGAATGTTGTTCTCGAGGAGCATCAGATTGATAACCCTTCTGTAAGGACTTCTCCCTGTCCGTTTCAGTTGGAGGAGGAAGATCACGGGACTGGGAAGATTGAGAGTGTGCCTTCTTGCGGTGAGACGACTCGCGGGGACGATTGTCCCTATCTTCATAATCGCCTCTGTCCCTGCGTCTGCCTGAACCAGAATCCCGTCCAGAGTGATGAAATACAGAAGAGCCCTGAAGACGATCGAGTCCGTGAGAACGCCCCATATCACCTGCAAAGAATGGAGATAACAACGAGTTAAGAAAAGTTCGCGAGATGAGAAAAAACTTGAAGTGTATGATGGAATGCATATGTGCGTGTGTGTCCTAGTGTTCCCCCCGACGGACCAGTTCGTTTATCTTTACTAATCGGGGTGTTGTCTCCTTGGACCGGGAGTTGAACTCCCGCATTGCCTCTAGCGGGCGAAGAAAATTTGAGGGCTTCAGGATCATCAAACCCGTAATTAAGTATGTCTTCGGGAATAGAAAGGTTCGATAGACCCCTCAAGGAGCTTTCCAGATGCTGCGAAGAAGCCTCTTTCTCAGGCGGGATAGGCGTAACTTTTGAAGTGCCACCAACTTTCTCCTTTTGAACTGTATATTTTAACTTCTTCTTCCCCTCCGAAGGGGAGGATGACGTCTCAATATCTTAAACCTCGATTGCCGGATTCCAAGCGGGACCCACGTTCTCGCCTTGAGTCTCAGGAACATCATCTTCTCTGCGCTCACCTTCTCCGTGCGTATCGGGAGTGCGACGCGACGACGATCCGGCCTGTTTTTTTCCTTTACCGGACGAAGGTTTGGGAATGGTGACACCTTCTGGAAGGCTGATCCGACGACCAGGGGCTAGCAAGCCAAACCCCGACAGCGATTCATTTGTAATGATAGTCCGGATGTCTCGATCCTCAACAGGAAGAGCTCTAATGGCTTCAACAGCCTCAGAATATCCTCGGCCTTCCGGACGCGGGTTGATACCTGAAAAGATGAAATGAAGAGTTAGGAAAAGCATGACTCCGATTAAATACGAATAGTGACTCAGCAGAGAGACTTACTGCCTTCAACCCATCTCCTAGCGAAACCAGGAGGGCAGCGCACATAGAACCATTCCTGTTTGTACAGGGCGAATTTACTACATGCCCCTGTCAAGATCTGGCATTTGTGGTATGGCTCGAGGAACATAAAGGAAGGACTGTCTTTCCGTCTCTTGAACATATAAATGTATCTGATATCACCGGCGGTTGGAGGTCTGGAGAAGACAGCCATGAAAAGTAAGTAAGTCCCATATAGAAATGCATGGCCGTTCGGGTGTAGCTGTGATGGAGCCATGTCTATGTACTGCAGAACATCCCGGAGAAATAAATTGAACGGAGGCACGCTGCCCATCCAACACATGAACTTGTTGCAGGTAGTGTACCCGACTGGGGGCAGATGAGGACGATCGTGTCTCGAAGGAACTAACACGTCGGCAAAAGGAATCCCATGAATGGAGCATATCCGTCGCAGAGCAGTTTCGTTGATCTTCGAGGCTTGTGAATCGATCGGATTGTCTAGTAAGATTGTTGCCTCCAGAGCATCAGGTGCTAAGTTATGAGCAGGAGAAGTCGACGGATTAGACGTATCGGCGGCTCCCTGCCTTGATGACGGCCCAGGCCTGTCGGATATAGTGGCGGAGCTAGATTTTCTCGACATCCCAAATAAATAATGAATCTGGCTAAGTGCTTGAGAGAACTATACTTAAAAAACGTTGAACGTTAGAATTAGCAGCACGAGTTTTCCCCCCACGTGGTGTGTAAACTAGTGCAAGCAATTGTGTACAAGCAATAAGATTTTAAAGACATAAAAATGAGTTTCGAATCATTGCCTTCGAAGACCGTCATCGCTGACCGTCTCAAAAAGCTCGCCTTGAGGTGGTTACGGTTTTAAATTCAGAAAACGAATGTTAATCTAAGTTCTGATTCGTGACTACTAACGCTAGGGAGTTAGTAATTTGGGTCAGTTTCATGTGATAATGTGCTTAGGTCTAGGGTTTTGTTTTGCTATATGAATAGGCAAGGTTAACAAGTGTTCGGCATTCGCATGGTTCGGCAACTGTGTTGGTTCGGCGTTTGTAATGTTCGGCATATATGGTATTCGGCAATTATACTGCTTGGTCTTGGTTCCGTTTGGCATTTTAATGATTGTTCGGCAATTGTATTGCTCGGCTAAAGGCATTATTCGAACTAAGGAATGTTCGGCAATTGTTTTGTTCGGCTAAAGTCATGGTTCGCCCTAAGGATTGTTCGGCTGAATTCAATGTTCGGCCTGAAGTCAATGTTCGGCATGTCAGTTGTTCGGCATTTGGGTATTGTTCGGCTTTAGTTCGTTCGGCTCGATTATAGTTTGACATGTTAGTAAGCGTTCGGCATGGGATTGTCCGGCTAGAGTAGTGCTCGGCGACTTCCCATTCCACCGTCCGGCGCATGGCGACATACGCTGGAGCAGCGAACAAGCCGGAGCAGCGAACAACACCTTTACCTCCTCCAACACCTTCATTCGATCCTCTTCCCTTTAACTTCGGTTCGACACGAAGAAGCTAAGACAATGAGTGGACATACTCCTAATCATTCCTCCTCGCTATGTCGTTCGGCAATGCAGACGAGCTGCACAAAAACCTTCTACACGACATCGTTCGAACATCTCGTTTGAATGAATGAGGAAAAATACCTAAGTTTGCAGATTGGAGATTGAGAGGGTGTAGTTAAGTCTCGAATTAGGACGACTGGACAGAACTGCAGGAACGGTGGAAGTAAAAAGTAAAAGGGGAGAAGAAGAAGAGGACCTGGTTATATAGGGGGAAGGTAGAAGTTGAAAAGGCTATACCCGGTAGAACCGGTCAATACCGGAGTGTTCGGCATCATAGCATAGTGACGTTCGGCACACGAGAATTGTTCGGCTTCGAGCGTATCGTTCGGCATCCAGGCCATGTTCGCCACACACCTCCGTTACAGACATCCTTGAGAAGGCATCATCAAGGAAAATTGAACCAGATTCAAAGCGCATCACGTTCGGCCACGCAATACACTTTGGGGGGCAAGTGTTTCCTGGAGATTTGACCAGGCAACTAGTGCTCGGCATCAGGTAGCACTCGGCATCAGAGAGTGTCCGGCATCCAGGAGTGTTCGGCGAAGCACTTGGCATCCAGGAGTGTTCGGCGAAGCACTTGGCATCCGGGAGTGTTCGGCGAAGCGCACGGCATCCAGTGGGACTCGGCATCCATAGCGTTCGGCATCCGTAGTGCTCGGCGACCAGGAGTGTTCGGCATCATTAGAACTCGGTAATAGGAGAACTCGGCTACAAGAACGCTCGGCATCCCATGGTACTTGGCGTCAACCAATACTCGGCAGCAAGAGTGATCGGCATTCAAGAGTGCTCGGCATCAAGACTGCTCGGCATGCAAGAGTGATCGGCATCAAGACTACTCGGCATTCAAGAGTGCTCGGCATCAAGACTGCTCGGCATACAAGACTGCTCAGCATCAAGACTGCTCGGCATGCAAGAGTGCTCGGCATCAAGACTGCTCGGCATTCAAGAGTGCTCGGCATCAAGACTGCTCGGCATCAAGACTGCTCGGCATACAAGACTGCTCGGCATCAAGACTGCTCGGCATACAAGACTGCTCGGCATACAAGAGCACTCGGCATCAAGGAGAACTCGGCAGCATCTGGAGTTCGGCATACAGGAGTACTCGGCGTAGTACTCGGTAGCATCAGGAGTACTCGGCAACAAGAGTACTCGGCTTCTAGAAGAGCGTTCGACTTCTCCTGACAAACATCCTGCACTCCCCAAACATCAACCACATCGTTCGGCATAGAAAGGACTGTTCGGCCTCAGGGCGTTCGGCACACCTGGTTCGGCATACGACGACCATTGTACTGGGGCTAGAGCGTTCGGCTATCCAGCCCATATTTGCCTATAAATAGAGGGGCAGGGTCACAGTGAAAGGGATTCTTTTTTGGGAGAGAGAACACTGGGGAGACTCTGCCATTTTCAAGACTCATCTTCTCTACTTAACAACTTCATTCAAACATTTGATTCACGAATTGTATTTGTAATCAACTATAAAGAAGATCAATAAAGTTTAACCTCAAAGTGGACGTAGGCAATTACGCTGAACCACTATAAATTTGGTGTTCTTACTTTCTGCAGTTAGATTAGCATTGTCTTCTCTGTTTAATTTATTTTCATCACTTATATCTCTACACAATCTTTCTCTACGAGGTTAGTGACCAATTTTGGTGCTAACAGATAGCAATAACCCACCATACAAATAAAAATAAAAAAGATATAACACCCAATAGCCTATACAACTAATGTCCAAAATAAAGTGCAAAAATACTAAAAAAACAAAATTCAAATCTTCAATATCAACAGAAACTCGCTAATTCAATACCAACACCTGTAGCTACTAAGAATAACTAAACAAGAATTGTGAAACAGAACTACAAATATACATACATAAATAAATATGTATATATATTAATCTTATATATGCGCAAAGTAAAACATAACATGTAATAAGAAAACTATAACCAACGTAAAAAATTGCTTAAGTACTAGTGCCAGTCGATAGAAACTACTAAAGAAAACAGACCTAGATCGAAATCATTAAGTATACTAAAGCATAAATTATAGATGCATGTCCATAAAAAAAAAATGATAAACAAGTAAAATAACAACCACTAACGAGCATGAAACATTTGCCATCAATCTGCTATTACATATTGAGTATATGCTGCCACCGCAAAACATAATATCTCAGCCTGTATAACATTAATTCTAAATACATCAGCCCATCAACAAAGGATATAAAAATTATAATAAAAGCAAACTGATACAAACATAGATTACTATCACCTGACACTAAAAAACTCTTATTTAACTAATGTAAACATGAATTTTGAGTAAGAAGAAGACATCAATAAATGGTCGCATGTTATACAAATATAATCACCATATTGAATCAACAGATTCGAAACAACTAAAGCTATATTTTCGAGAATATAAATGGCTTTCCCAGTAGCCCAGATCCACAATCTATAAAAGAAATCTAATGCTTATTCAACAGCAAGTGTGAAACACATAATAACAGCAAAACTTAAAACTAACACTATTGACAGCAAAAACCTGAAGAATCCCGAAACATATTAAAACATAAGTATTTATCAAAAGTAAAGACAGTTCAATTTACCTGAACTTTAAAGAAGTACGTAAACTTAACATGTCAAAAACAACTGAAAGTAATGCTCTAGAAGGCACGTCCTTTATATTATCAAAGACAGTACTGACTCCAAACTAATCAAAACATGGATGCTTTTGCCTACAGGCATCAATTATTTGTTAAATTTATACGGTTCAGATATATGTCAAACCATATATATATATTAATATATATATATATATATATATATATATATATATATATATATATATATAATCAATCAATACTAGAAAAAGATGATGAAAGAATCTGAAGATGGTGAGAAAATGAATACCACATGCAATATACTGCAGTATCTACAGATATTTACTATCATTGCATATCATAACCATCAGAGAACTTAGTAATAACAGTTACTTCATTCACTTAGGGATAGGAAAACAATCAAACAATAAGGAATTTTATCTATAGAAGATAAATGTAAAAAAGGTAAATGAGAAAAGTAATAATTATCTGATTTTAACCATACAAATGATAAATATACTGGTATCAATCATATGTTATTTTATTGTTTTAGTTTAGAAATTTGATTTTATATATTTGTTAATGTGAGTACTAGATACCAATTTATTTACTAATTCAATTTCCCGATATAACAATAAGGTAATTGTAAAAGGAAAAAAAGGATCCTATAAGAACAAGAACACTAATTCAATGTAAGTACCAATTAAAAAAAACAGATACGCATCAACAACCATAAATTCACAAAAAATAAAAAATAAAAATGATCTAAGTAAGCTTATATAATTTAATTTAAACAAATAGACACTTAATACCAATGTGCAAGATTCTCATACCAATTATTCCTTTACTTCATTTTAAGTATGCAAGAGACAAAGCCAGCAAACAATATATCTCTTTTATTGTAAACATTTGGTAAATAAGCAAGATAAGTTGAAAGCCTGCAAAACCAAACTGTTACAATACAAAAAAATAGAATAGCAGCAAAAGATATAAAGTTATACTAATAACATACTAAGAAAACAAATAGCAACTGATTTAACATCCTTAACCATCACTATGTTAAATTAAACTTTATATTTTAGGAAAATAAACATAGATAGCACAATATACATTAATATTATGGAAACAAGAAAACCGTTCTATATTTTAGCCCACAATTTTATGATTAAAAGAGTAAACTGATAAAAGCTAAAAACCTAAAATAACATATAATTCCTCATTTAATGACTAGAACAAAATTCAGTTAATAGCTCACCGACTTAATACCTAAAATCACAATCAATTATTAAGCTCCCAAAACAAATACAACTCCCCAATAAACACATGATGCAAATAAAAATACCTGCAACCAATCAAATATACTCAAAAAACAAAAACAATGCAAAGCAACATTAAATTCTGCAGAAATTTAACCTACAGATTACTAAAATAACAGATTATGCAAACCTTTACTTTGGACTAACCTACATAATAACAATCATATATATTAACTTCACTTCATAAGACTACTTGTATCATGAAGTAAAAATCAATAAAAACATAACTGTTAAAAATAAAGTTAGTACAATACAGCAAAAAATTAGAATTATCGAACTATTGAAATTTATCAGAAAATAAAAAACCAATCATAAAATCTAAATATAAAAAACTATTAGTATACTAATGAAAATTAACTAGAATTCATTAAAAACAATATCTTGTAAAGTTTGACCTGAAATGAAAAAACATATCAACTAGCCATAAGTTAAAGAGTTATATCACATAAAAAGTAAAAGATCATTTGAAATAAGCAAGCTTCCAAAACAATATAATACAAGATGAATGAAAACTTTTACTATGTGATAAAATATTAAGAATAGGTAAAGAAATTACCTCACAAATCTGAAAGAAAACCATAAGTTTCAAACTTAAAAGACTGAATGAAAATATAAATACAATATTACCATCACCAAGAAGTTTACAAACAACAAAAAATATATTATTACAAAATATATGAAAATTACCCAACACCTCCATCAAAACTTTAAATATAATAACATATACTTATATACCATATGCTAAAAGTCTACAAAGTATGATTTTTAAAAGATAAAATATACATGCATTTGAGAATAAAATAAACATGGCACTAAAAATAAGAGGTATATAACAAATTATATAAAATTAATATTCTAATAAAGGCAAAATGTTAAAAGAAATCCTAGAATGAATGTCTAAGTAATCTAAATTTAGACTTATAATGTTATTACTATTAGAAAAAATAGATTTCTTGAAAGAATCTATACGAAAATTTGTTTTTCTAAGAAACTTCTTAAAATTTATATTTCTGTTTAATTTATAACTAGGATTTGAAATCCAATTTAAACTAAATATAGAAATAACATATATTGCTTGATCCAAACTTAAATTAGAATTATTATATATACGTTTATTTCTATCAAACCAAATATACCAACAAATAATGGTGAAAATAGTGTCTAGTAAAAATCTATTCAAACCCATGTAAAGAAATCTAATATTATTCCAATATATCTCACTAGTAATATAAGTAAAACTTATACTAAAATTGAATATACTTAAAGTTTTTGCAGGAATATATTTGGTGTTATTACATTTAAAATATAAATGTAAAATATCCTCCTTTTCTTTATTGCAAAAATAACATTTTTTATCATTAAAAATATTTTTCTTTTTTTAACAATTCAGTAGTATTCAATTTTTGATGTAAAATTAACCATATATGCACCTTGGCTTTAGATGGAGCATTAGATTTCCAAATGTATTTAAATATATTCATTTTAATTCCAGAAAAATTAATAAATTTGTAAAAAGAATTAGACGTGTATTTTTACTACTATCCCAACACCAATTTATAATATCTTTATCATTATCAATGTTATAAAATTCTAATTTAGCACACAATAGTGCAAATTGAACAAAAGAATTACCAGTTAACATACGGTTAAAATTAAATTCCCAAGGAAAAATTAACTCCGGTCTATAAATATCAGAAATTAAAACGTATTTAAAATTACAGATTTCATATAATTCTTCAAATTCCACTTTAAGAGGAATATTCGATAACCAAAAATCATGCCAAAATGAAGTATTATAACTAGAATGTACAATATTATTAATTCCTAGTTTATATATGTTAAAATTTAAAATAACTGATTTCCAGAAATGAGATATATTATTTGTGTTACATATACACAAGCGTGACAAATAAGAAGTACCACCATACCATTGGTTCGATATTAATTCATTTCATAAAGAAGTTTCATTATTATCTCTAAATTTCCAAAACCATTTTCCTAAAAGAGAACTATTTAAGTTATGCAAATTTATAATCCCTAAACCTTCTTTATTTTTAGATTTACAAACCATTTCCCAGTTTACAAGACATTTAGTGTTACTATTTGAATTATCACCACTCCATAAAAAGCCACTTCTCAATTTATCAATTTTATCCATTACCCAATTAGGAAAGAGATAAAATGACATCCAATAAATGGGTAATGCAAATAAAACCGAATTAATAAGGACAATTCTATCCGCTTCCGATAAGAATTTACAATTCCAATTAGAAAGTTTTTTATTAATTTGATCAATAATGGTATTCCAATCATCGTGTTTAAGTTTTTGCGGTCTAATTAAGAAACCTAAATATTCAATAGGAAATTTCATTGTATTACAATTTAAAGTAAGTGCAATTTGATTTTCTAAATTATCTATATCATTTAATACTAAAACTGAACTTTTGTCAAAATTAATCTTTAAACCCGAAAGAAGTTCAAAACTGTATAAAATAAACAAGAAAAGAGTCACAGGTCCCTGTTTTTGATGTTGTTATAGGAAAAGTCCCTGCATAAATGAATATGTAAATTTGGTCCCTATTTTTAAAAAATAAAAAACGCAAGGTGTCTTGCACTTATCTAACAGAAAATACAAAGTAACTTGCACTTTTCTGTTTCTGAAATCTTTTTCGAAATTTTCAAAATTTTGAAAATGTTGAAAAGCGCAAGTTATCTTGCATTTTTTTATCAGGAAAGCGCAAGCTAGTTTGCGCTTTCTGATTTTGATTTTTTTTTCTTGAAATTTTTGAAAAGCGCAAGGTAAATTGCGTTTTTCTGATTTTGAAATTTTTCTAAAATTTTTGAAATTTTTAAAAAGCGCAAGCTAATTTGCACTTTTTGATTTAGAAAAAACAGAGACATAATTTACATACTTATTTCTACAAGGACTTTGCTTGCAACAACATCAAAAATATGGACCTTTCGTGCAAATCTCCTAAAATAAATTTAAGTGCAATAATATGTTTAGGTAAATGAGACGTGAAAATCATGGTATCATCTGCAAATTGTAAAACAGAAAGACCATTGCTAGTAATCTCATTACCAATACAACCTAATAATCTATTATTGCTAGCTAATTTAATGATTCTAGAAAAAACATCAGCAGCTAAATTAAATAATAATGGCGAAAGAGGATCCCCTTGCCTGAGACCACGTCTAGACTGAATTTTATCTCCTAGTATTCCATTAATTATAATACTAGAGTTACCCGTAGAAAGCAATGACATAATCCAACTAATCCACTTAGTACTAAAACCCCTAGCTGTTAATACCTCTTTAAGGAAAACCCAATCAATAGAATCGAAGGCTTTAGCAAAATCCAATTTTAAAAGAGAACAAGTGATCTTATTTTTGCAACAGTAATTAATATATTCTTGGACTACCGCTATACCATCCGTAATATTCCTACCCTTTATGAAAGCAGTTTGAGAGCTGTCGATTAATGCATTCATTTTAGTATCTAACTTGTTAGTTAGAACTTTAGATATAATTTTAAAAGAACAATTTAATAAAGAAACAGGACGGAAATCTTTTAATTAATTAGCACCTAATTTTTTATGTAGTAGAATTACATTTGCGTAATTAAATCTTCCTAACTGCAAGGAACCTATATAGAATTCATTAAACATTTTAATTATATCATCTTTAAGAACATTCCAAAAATTCTCGTAAAAAAAAATAGGAAATCCGTCCGGCCCAGGAGCTTTATCATTAGGCGTATCTTGTATAGCCTTTATAATTTCCTCTTCATTAAAAGGATCATCTAAGCCTACTAAGTCAACTCTAGAGTTATCACTGTAAAGAAATCCCAATTAGCTTTAATCCTATGCCTATTTTTTGTACTAAAAATATTTCTATAATAATTAGTAAATTCCTTATTAAGTTCTACTTGGTCAAAAATCTCTACATCATTAATAAAAATAGAATTAATGGAATTACTACGTTTTCTACCATTAGCTGTTTTATGAAAAAATTTAGTATTTTTATCTCCTTCATCCATCCATTGGATTCTAGACCTTTGCTTCTACATTATTTCTTCTTGAACAATAATTTTATTTAATTCTTCCTTTAAATTATAAAGAACATTTTTTTTAGAAATATTTAAAATTTTCATTTCTTTAATTTTATTTAATTTAAGAATATCATTCATTAATTTTTCTTTTTTGATTCTAAAGTTACCAAAAACATCTTTATTCCATTTTTTGAGAAAATCTTAAATTTCTAAGTTTTCTAACCCAAACTTTAGCAATATTACCTGGGAATTTGGAATTATAATTATTCATAAAAAGCCATTTATTAGCAACTAAATCTTTAAAGTTATTTTCCAATAACCACATCTTTTCAAATCTAAAAATTTTATTATCAAAATTCGCATTGGAACAGAATAAAACAATTGGACAATGGTCCAAAAAAAAAAATGGGAGCCCAACAATCTTACAAGAGGAAAATTCATCCTCAATTTTATCGCTAATAAAAAACCTGTCCAGCAATGCCATGGAAGGAATTTCTCTATTATTCGACCAAGTAAATTGTCTATTATTTATTTTAATTTCAATTAGATTACAATTAATAACAAAACTATCAAATTCTTCCATGGCCTCTAAATCACCTTCCCTAGGGGCTCTCTTACCTAAAACTCTAGTTACATTGAAATCTCCTCCTATAATCCAAGGACCAAGAGCCAATGTTCAAAAATCTAAACACCCGGTCCATAGTACCCAACGTCCTATTTTTGAGTTAGGCCCGTAAACATTAGAAATATCAAGGATAGAGTCATCATTAATGTCAGTAAATGTTAAATGCATCAAATGTTCTTTAAATATAGATTGTAAAAGTCTAACACAATTATCTTTCCAACCTATCATAAGACCTCCTACACTACCACTAGCAGGAAGATAAGCCCAATGATCAAAAAAATGACCCCCTAGGCTTTTAAAAATACGATAATCGGGACTCTCTATTTTAGTTTCTTGAAGTAGAACAATATCAATATTATTATCTTTGAATACAAATTTAACTTTTCTACACATCTCTAAATCATTCAATCCTCTAATATTCCAACTAATCAATTTCATTTATCTAATGATCTAACCCGTTCTAATTCTTTATTTTTAATATATTCAACATCTAGTTGACTATCATCAAAAATTAAACCTGAATTCTTTGCTAGGAAATGCATTTCATTAGTACACAAATTATTTAAAGCACAAGTACACTAAGTACTACCCATAGGAAAATTCATACATGAGCTAGAGCTATCGGAAACTCTAGAATCCACTCTACCAAGATGCGCACTTTTTCTAATTGTTTTTGGTTCGAGCGAACAAGAAATAGAACCTAAACCGCGCTTAGAAATAGACCTTTTCACCCTTTTATTATTTCTGATTCTATCCCTTGAGTGTGTATATGTACAACCAGAACTCGAAACAGCAACACCCTTGATAGGCTTCAGTTCGTTAATGCTACCAAAGTTATTTCAAATAGGTGAAATAGAATCTCTGGCCTAAGAAATAATATTATCCAAACATTTTTTCAAATCAGTAAACACGATAATTTGGTTGTTATTTGCTTCCTCTTGATTTCTAATATCCTTGCCAGCTTCAACAGTAAAATCCCCATCCAAACAGCTAGACTCTATCTCATCTACAGCTTTAACATTTGTGATATCTATGTTTACAAAGTCTCTGTTATATCCAGTATCACCATGTTTCTTTATCCCATCAAAAATAACAACATCACCTTGATCAGCTTTTTCCAAATCACCCACACACAGATTAACAATTCTATCCAGTGCACCTTTAACCACTCCATAATCTGAATCTAAAATAGGCTCCTTAATAAGATTTATCCCTCTTACATCCATCCAAGACTCCATCATTATTCAAAAATATTCGTAAACCATCAGAAAATACTACTGTATCATCAATATCCTTTAAACAATCAAAGCTGTTTGAGATCTCAATCTCAATACCATTCTTGTAACAATTAGTTCCTTTGAGTTTTCTGCTATGATTAATACCTAAATTTATATCCAATTTTTGCAACTGATTATTAGAAGCAATCTGTGTACCATCAGATTCCAAAGACTGCAAATTTGAATTATTTTGTAATACAACAAGATCTAATAGTATAGGATCCAAGTAATCCATCTTTTGTGCTTCTAAATCAACAAAAAAACTTGAAGCATCATCCTCTACTGAATTACTTTTCAAAACATCCACTTTCGAAATAACACCTGAATACTTGCCACCAGCGTGGCCAACCACATCCGATACTATTATCCCGCCTTTTGGCAAGGCCATAATACCAAAGGATTGGCTAGTAACCAGTAAACGGTTCGTCCTAGAGATCAGTTATACATGGGCTCACCACGGATATCGATGAATTTTGTCCGAGTACGGATCAAGCCAAAATTGGTAGGACATGGCAAGCTAAGCCGAGAGAACCAACGTTTCAAATCTCAAGTCAATCCGGGTTCATATGCTCAAGTTATGAACGATGCAATGTTGGATGGAGATCAACTACCAATCGACTCACTCCTTCAACTCGCTCCTTCGACTCGCTTCCCAACGATCAGTTTGAAGCCAACTTCTACTCGCTACACAGTGCCCAGGAGTGACGTCTTTGACTCGCTTCGCTCAGAGGCCAATCTCGAGTCGATCAGGTTCGACTCGCTCCACATCCTTCAGAGCTGCTCTTCTCGTCTTGCTCTGTTTTAAAGCCACCAAGAGTGCGCACTTCGACTCGCTCCACTCAGACAACTGGTTCGACTCCATCAACTTCGACTCCACTACTCGAACCTCCCAGAACGTCCCATTTCGACTCGCTCAACCAGTTCTGGCTTCGACTCGCTCGACCAAGTACTCACTTCGACTCGCTCGAAGCAACATCTAGGACAGAGTAAGAATCTAGTGCCACGTCATCGAGTCGAACGGAAGCGATTCGAAATGGAAGCGAGTCGAAATGGAAGCGAGTCGAAGGAAACAGCCCACCGAAAACTCTATTTCGTATCGATCATATCTCCCAATCTACAAGTCCAAATGCTATGAAATTTTCACAGAAGACTACGTGCGTGCTAGGGAGTGTCCATGCCATATTTCGACTCCATTGGATGAGGTCTTGAGCGAGTCGAAATCAGCTCGTGTCAATCACGGGTCGGACTAAAACTTCGTGGGTTGGGGCGTACGGGCCTGGTCACGTGCCAGAGAGGGTCTCCCAAGATCTGAGCGAAATATCAGCCTCCTACACCTATAAATAGACCCCTAAAGCCAATAAAAGAGGGGTTCTTCTTCCTCCTGGAGATCTGGAACGCCCGGACTGTGCCAGATCCAGATCCGAACTCTGTCGCTGTTGCTATCAACAAGATTCACTGCTGAAAATAATAGCCAACTCTTGTAATTCATTGCATTCATTTGTAAACATCAAAGGAAGATCAATAAAGCAAACTACTTCATAGTGGACGTAGGCTATACGCCGAACCACTCTAAATCCTTGTGTCTCCATGCACTTTAATTATTCTTATTTTTGAAATTTGGAGTTTTTGTTAGATAAATCCTCTTTTTACATTTATTTTCTTCACTTTATCTCTTCAAAGACTTCCGAAGAGTGTTGTGCCCAATTTTGGTACAAACACTTTGGTGCTTTCACTGAGAAAAACCCAATTTTTCTCCCACTCTCTGGATCTCCATCTATATTGGATTGCATAAATCTAAGAAGGGGATCCAGATCTAGGATTTCGAAGCCCTTGCATTCTACTCAGATTTTCAATCAGATCTAGGAAAGGACTTCATCAATTCATTATGGTGAGCACACGTACCACCTCTGCAGCCGCTAATCAAGGAGCACGGGGCCGACAAAACCCCGTGCAATCACCTCCATCCAACCTAAATGCTGCAGGACCCTCAGATCCGTCAGGTCCAATCACTAGACAAGAATTCCAGACATTGCTTCAGGAGTTGACCTAAAGTCGACAGCAGCTAGCGGAGCAACTACGCGCCAACGCGGAGTTGACTAACCAGCTAAATCACCAAAGGAGAAGGAGATCTAAACGAGACCAAGGTTCCCATTCCTCCACAGAGAGCTCAGCCTCCTCCGATGGCCAAACTAGATCCACACGTCCACGGTTGGGTGGAAGCAACACCCAGGCCACGGGACAACAACCTGCTTCGAACCTTGGGCAACCGAGAGCTGGACCATCCGTTAGCCTCCGCACAGAACTTTCAACTCGAGGAGGAGCTGCTCCTTATCATGTTACCGTCAACATTTCTACTACCACCACTGCTGAGCGAGGAGGTGACGCTAGGAACCAAGCTGATCGTCAACATAACTGACGGGAGCAGACTCTTGAACCTTATGTCCCAGAGGATGTCGAACCAAGGAGGCGAGGCACGGACCGTCGACCGCGTCCGGTCCAGACTCGCGCTGTGGAACCCGACCACACCTTGGCACAACATGCTCCGAGTGTCCAAACGACAGATATACCAGCGATGATTCGCCAAATGATCCTTGAAAGTTAGGGTTTATCTAATGACGACTGGGGAATCTCCCGAAGTCATACCCCTTTCACCGATGATGTTTTATATGCGAACCACCTTGGCACTTCAGGATGCCAGCTTTCCAGTTTATGAAGGGAGTACTGACCCCAATCAACATGTCCTGAAATACGAATGGCTGATGAATGCTGCTAGAGCGGATGATGCAGTAAAGTGTCGTAGTTTCCCCATTTCCCTAGGAGGCATCGCTACCATGTGGTTCACTCGTTTGCCACCACGATCCATGTCCAACTTTGACCAGATGGCCACTAAATTTGTCGAACAATTCTGTATGCATGTGGCGAGGCCAAAGGACGTTAACACCATGTCTAGTGTTACGCAAGCTCCCGGAGAAACGCTTAGACGTTACTTGGAGCAATTCCATGCTGTGTGTGCGGAAATAAGCAATCCCAACAATAACTCTATCCTGATGGATCTGACTAAGGGGATTGATGCTAATTCCAAGTTCGGAAGTTGGTTGGGTGGGAAACCACCTGCTTCATTGGACCGTTTCTATTCCAAGGCAGCCCAATTCCTGAGAAGGGAGGATGCGAGACAGTCTAGGAAACAGAATGACACAGGACCTAACATCGAAGGCATCCAGAGTAACGTCGCTGTTAAACAGACCGGAGATAGTTCTGGAAAATTTCAGTTGAACGTCCAAAATAAGCAGAATCAGCAGAGGGACAATAGGAATCAGAACAAAAAATGCGATCAGGATCGTGGACCCCGGCGTAGAGCATCCATGTACGAAAACTACACTCCATTGAACACATCGTTGGAAAATGTGTACTTGCAGACCTGCAATACCATGCAGTATAAGAAGCCTGCCCCGAAACCACCAACCGAAAGACAAATTCAAACAGGAAAGTTCTGTAGATTCCATGAAAGTTACGGCCATAATACCAATGAGTGTCATCACCTACAAGACCTCATTGAAAAGCTGATACGTGAGCGGAAGCTGGATCAGTATGTACGGGTGCCGAAATCCGGTAGTGCGGGCCCATCAAATCAGAACCGTGCGCCGAATCAGGAAAGACAGGAAGAACCCGCTCGTGCGGACGGGAGGTTGGTCATTAACACAATAAGCGGCGGTGCTCACCCGGCAAATCGAAGCTGGAAGGAAATGGAGTCGTATGCCAGTTCTATCAGGCATGCGGACTTCGAGTGTTGCAGTAGTTTTGATGAGGGGGCTCCGGCCAAGCAACAAAAAACGATGATGGATGGCATCGTGTTCAGAAGTAGAGACGCAGATAAAATCGAGGCTCCCACTATCGACCCACTGGTCATCTCTGCATAAGTAGGTCCCGCTTGGATAAAGAGGATCTTAGTTGACAGTGGAAGCTCTGTGAATATTTTGTTCAAACGAGCTTATGATCAAATGAAGATGGAAGCCGCAGACTTGAAGCCTTGTCAGTCTCGAGTCCATGGTTTCAACGGAAGTGCCACAATTCCCAATGGGATGGTGGAACTGCCTGTGGAGTTGGGAGTAGGAGAACGTCGGAGAGTACGAATGTTGCAATTCATCGTTCTGGACATAGACTCTCCTTACAACGCTTTCTTGGTCCGACCGGCTCTCGCTGAATTCAGAATAGCCATTGCCCCATGGTGTTTGACCTTGAAATTTCCCACTGATCATGGAATAGGAATCGTTCACGGAGATCAGGCCACTGCTAGAGCCTGTTATGTTGCTGAGTTAAGGGAAGCACAGTGGAAGGAGAAGGGAAAGGACGCAGAGGAGTCCCTCTACGTCCGTTTCGCCGACAATTGACAATTAACGCCCGGGCCTAGGCCCGGGCACCCCAGCCAATTCCTCAAGGATCTTGACCCGAGAGAAACTGAAGACGAAGGAGAATCTAAAGAAAGTCAAGCATCCCCAGCTGAGCTGACAATTAATGTCCCAATTGACAATAACGATGATTCAAAAATAATAAAGATTGGATCTCAGCTAAGCCAGCAAACTCAAGAGGAATTGGTTGAATTTCTGCAGGCAAATCTTGACGTGTTTGCCTGGACACATTCTGATATGTGTGGAATCTCGCCGGACATCGCGAGCCACACTCTGAACATTGACCCGCGGCATGTCCCGATCAAACAAAAAAGGCGCGGTATGGATCCAGAGAGATCTACCGCCCTTAAAGAGGAAGTAGAAAAGCTTGAAGCGAACGAATTCATTCGAGGTGCGCTATACCTCGAATGGGTGTCAAATCTCGTACTCGTCCGAAAGCCAAATGGGAAGTGGAGAACATGTGTCGACTATTCCGATTTGAATAAAGCATGCCCCAAAGACAGTTTCCCGCTCCCTAGGATCGATCAGCTAGTGGATTCGACGGCTGGACATGAACTCTTATCCTTCATGGACGCGTATTCAGGCTACAATCAGATACCAATGCATTTACCCGACCAAGAACACACCAGCTTCGTGACCAATCTGGGACTTTACTGTTACAAGGTTATGCCGTTCGGACTCAAGAACGCCGGAGCCACTTACCAACGGTTGGTCAATCGGATGTTCGCTAATCAAATCGGGAAGACAATGGAAGTATATGTGGACGACATGCTCGTGAAGTCAGGACCCTCCACCGACCATGTAAAATACCTAGAGACTATGTTCAACATACTTCGGGAATACCAGATGAAGCTCAACCCACTGAAATGTCACTTTGGAGTTGCATCCGGAAAGTTCCTTGGGTTCATCGTTAACGCCCGGGGAATCGAAGACAATCCCGAGAAGATTTGGGCAATTAGAAACCTTGAAACTCCCAAAACTATAAAGCAAGTCTAGAGTCTCAATGGGAAAGTAGCAGCATTGAGTAGGTTCATTTCAAGGTCCACTGACAAATGCATTCCCTTCTTCGATCTGATTCGAAAAGGGAAACGAAACTTTGAATGGACCACAGAGTGCGAGGGCGCTTTCCAAGCACTAGTCCAACATCTGTCTACACCACCGATACTGTCAAAGCCTATTGATCATGAGAAGCTGTTCATATATCTAGCGATATCATAAAATGCTATCAGCGCTGCGCTAATCCGAGAGGAAGACAAGATACAGAGGCCCGTATACTATGTCAGCAAACGATTGACTGGGGCTGAGGGAAATTATCCGAAGCTAGAAAAGTTGGCTTACTGCCTTGTCATTGCATTAAGAAAACTCCAACCATACTTCCAGGCACATTCCATTATTGTTTACACCGACCAGCCGTTACGACAGGTCCTCTCGCGGCCTGAGACGTCTGGAAGGTTACTCAAGTGGAACATCAAACTGAGCCAGTTTGACCTTACTTACGCTCCGAGACGGACCATACAAGGACAAGTCCTAGCCGATTTCATAGCTGAATTTACCATCCCAGAGGACTTGCCCAAAGCCAGTGAATCCCCCGAGTACGTCTGGAAACTTTTTACTGACGGAGCATCAAACGACCGGTGTTCAAGCGCCGGTATTGTGCTTGAAACTCCCGAGGGTTGATCCATATGTTATGCCTTAAAGTTCGATTTCCATGCGACTAATAATGAAGCCGAATATGAAGCCCTCCTAGCCGGCTTGAAACTTGCTAGAGATTTGAGGATTATCGCAGTGGAAATTTATTGTGATTCACAATTGGTTGTGTGCCAAGTACGAGGAGAGTATCAAGAAAGGGATCGAAGGTTGGCTGCTTATTTAGCGCGAGTTAAGGAAGTACTAGACCATTTCGATTACTACGACATATTCAGTATACCTCGAGAATGCAACCAAAAGGCCGATTCGTTGGCGAAGCTAGCCAGCACAGGCGAAGCTCAACAAATGGGACTCGTACCCGTGGAAATGCTATCTTCCCCAAGTATCGACCGAGAAGAAATAAACCAGGTATGTGAATCCATCCTCGAAAGGGATTCCTGGATGACTTCACTCAGAAATTACATTGAGCACGGAACCCTGCCGGAGCGCAGGAGTGAAAAAAGACAAGTCCTTTGAAAGGCGTCAAGGTTTACCATCCAGAATGGACTCATGTACAGAAGGGGGTACTCAGTCCCCCTACTCCGATGTATCGCTCACGATGAGATCAAATAAGTGCTACGCGATGTACATGAAGGAGAATGTGGCGATCACACCGGGGGGCAGACACTTGCCAAGAAAATACTTCGCTACGGATATTACTGGCCTACCACGAATCGCGATGTGTTGGAATATGCGAAGAAGTGTGATAGGTGCCAGAAATATGCCCGAATTCCTAGAGCTCCTCCTACTGAGATAACGCAAATGGTCAGCCCATGGCTGTTCGCAATGTAGGGCATCGACATCATCGGTGCTCTACCTCTGGCAAAAGGTGGAGCGAAGTACGCCATTGTCGCAGTTGATTACTTTACAAAGTGGGCTGAAGCCGAAGCTCTCGCTACCATTACAACGAAGAAAGTAATCAACTTTGTGGTTCGTAACATCATCTGTCGATTCGGTCTCCCACACATCATAATTACATACAACGGAACCCAATTCGACAGCACTGAATTCAAAGATTTCTTCAAACGATTTCACATCCAAAAGAAATTCTCCACAGTTGCACACCCTCAAGCAAACGGACAGGTCGAAGCAGTTAATAAGGTTATAAAATCAATCCTAAAGAAACGACTGGAAAAGGTCAGAGGCAAATGGGTCGATGAACTTCCTATGGCTTTATGGGCTTACCGAACTACCCACAAGACCGCGACCGGCCACACTCCGTTCTCTCTTTCCTACGGTTCAGAGGCCATTATTCTGGTCGACCTAGAAGTACCTTCTCATCATGTGACATACTATGATCCAAAAATGAATGCTATATTACTTGCTGAATATCTCGATCTACTAGATGAGAAGCGTGAGGAAGCTGACTTGAGGGCAGCTGCGCATCAAAGTCGAGTCACCCGATTGTACAATGCCAAGGTCCGTCCGCGAACCTTCGAGTTAGGCGATCTCGTCTTAAAAAGAGTCTATCCGGTTCCTTCACATATGAAACCAACATGGGAAGGACCGTATGTTATTGAACGAAGGCTTGGAGATGGCACATTCAAGTTATCAACCATCGACGGTCTTACCCTGCCGAGAGCTTGGAACAGCGAGAGCCTCCGTCGCTATTACACCTGACAGGCTATCTTTATCCATTTAATCTACTTTCTTTTTCTGCAATTTGTTTATGCACTTTGAAGTTAGAACTTGTAATACGGCAATTGACTTTGCCACACTTTCTTATTTCAGCAATAAAATGCAACCTCTTCGAGCCAGAGCTGTGATTTACTTGAAATACTTCATATGACCATCACTATGCAAGGAGAGCTAAGTCTCATCATACGGTGGGATTTATTCAAATAGAGAGTGGCTGCGGTGCAACCAACCACTCCCTAAGTGAAACCCGAGCTCGGGGGCAAGCCATCACATCAAAGTCAGAAAAGGGATTGGTACACGATAATCCTTCCTCAACTCCGAACTCCCAGAGCGCGAGTCGGAGTATGAACGTCCAACTCCATGTTCTCGGAGTGCGAAGTGGAGTATAAACATCCAACTCCGAATTCCCAAAGCGCGAACCAGAGTATAAACATTCAACTCCATATTCCCGAAGTGCGAAGTGGAGTATAAACATCCAACTCCAAATTCCCAAAGCGCGAACCGGAGTATAAACATTCAACTCCATATTCCCGAAGTGCGAAGTGGAGTATAAACATCTTACTCCGAATTCCCAAAGCGCGAACCGGAGTATAAACATTCAACTCCATATTCCCGGAGTGCGAAGTGGAGTATAAACATCCAACTCTGAATTCCCAAAGCGCGAACCGGAGTATAAACATTCAAGTCCATATTCCCGGAGTGCGAAGTGGAGTATAAACATCCAACTCCGAATTTCCAAAGCGCGAACCGGAGTATAAACATTCAACTCCATATTCCCGGAGTGCGAAGTGGAGTATAAACATCCAACTCCGAATTCCCAAAGCGCGAACCGGAGTATAAACATTCAACTCCATATTCTCGTAGTGCGAAGTGGAGTATAAACATCCAACTCCGAATTCCCAAAGCGCGAACCGGAGTATAAACATTCAACTCCATATTCCCGGAGTGCGAAGTGGAGTATAAACATCCAACTCCGAATTCCCAAAGCACGAACCGAAGTTTAAACATTCAACTCCATATTCCCGGAGTGCGAAGTGGAGTATAAACATCCAACTCCGAATTCCCAAAGCGCGAACCGGAGTATAAACATTCAACTCCATATTCCCGAAGTGCGAAGTGGAGTATATGTAACGACCCGATATTTTGGACCATTCGCATCCATTATAAGTGTATAGGTAGACACTCATGCCGGAATTGAATTGCTCAAAATACCGCGTTGTTAATTTAAATTTGGCAAAACTGAACATATACAATAAATAAATAATCACAGATCACAGACACAGAGTAATAAATGCAGCGGAAATAAAAGAGATAGTAGTTCATGAAGCTACTATATAAATGTATAAGATACATCAGAGTTTACAACAAAAGAGTAATACGATACATCAGAGTTAAGCCAGATACAACGGAAGAGTAATACGATACATCAGATACAAATCAGAATACATCACTGGAATCATCGAATACTGAAAGCAGAATAGATGGCTGGATCTTCAAGCAAAGCTCCAACTCAGAAGGTGAGTCTCGAATACTGGTACACTCAGTCTGACCCGAGCGTAAAGCAAAACACAAGACACTCGAGTCAGGATTAACATTCTTATATTTATAAATCCAACTCAAGTGAAATAGCAATTGAAATACAAGTAACTCAAAGGATGTTTGGAATAACCATCCTTTAAGGATCCGTTAAACTATCTACTATGTAGTAGTGTACGATAAGTAGATAATGTCTATCAGTAATATAAAGATATCAAAATAGTGTTAAGTCATGGCCCATTCCACCCTTAACACATTGTTATTCCCAAAAGCATATACAAGACCGTAGTTTCCCCAAAACCGGAAGTCACCAGAGGGCAATCCATATACTGAAGGTACAAACCAAAATCGTAGTGGTCGCGAATAAAGGGATACAAGTATAACAAGGCACATGAGGCAATACCCAAGGTAGTGATACTACCGTTTGCCTGATCCGGACTGGTGAGAACGCAACGCCGCAGCGCCCGCAACACCGTGAAACAACACTCCCAAAATCAAGGGTGCACCAATCGACAACAAGTAATGAGTAGTTCGAAGAAGTGTGTCCACTTGAGGTAGCTAATCCTCCATTGGCCCGGCACGGCTCCTGTTTTAGTCATTTCCAATTTGACACAAGTGTCAAGGCTATCCATTATCGTTCTCTTTCTTCCGTCATCACGAACATCATTCCAACCACTTCATTCTGGATCACACTCCGCGTGTAGTTATTAAAGTGGTTTTCGGTTTAGACAGAGAGTATGTCCATAACCGATTCTGGTCTCTTTAATAACTTTCGTAATTATTACACCGATTGGTCGTTTAATGTATTTCAAAACTAAATCAAATTCAATTCAATTAGAATTCGTAAATCAACATTTCATTTGTCTTTCTAAACCAATTTCCATAATTTACGTTTCAAAACTTCAAAATTACCATTTCAAAATCTCATAATACAATTTCAAATTTTATTTAAAACAATTCGAATATTGATTCAAGTTCGTATATAAGTTTCATTCCGAAATCATTTAAATAAATTTTATTTAACATTCAAATCAATTTAAACTCATTTATCGATTTCATTCAATATTCGTTAAGTTACTTTATCATTCAAAACAATTTCTATTAAATTTCCAATTCATTAAATCAATTCTTTAAGTTCAACTTCATTAAATCAAAATTTACAATTTTGAATTAAACTAAATTCGTCAAATCAATTCTTTCAATTACAAGTCTTACATTAATTCCAAAATTATTACATTTTCATTTCTTGTTAAAGAAATTCCATTTCACTTATTTACTTTCTTAAATAATTTTCCAAAAACTTACTTAATCAAGAAATCTCAATTTCAATTATTTACGAAGTAAAATTCACTTATTCAAAAGTTCAATTTTACTTATTAAAGAGTTCAATTCAATTTAATCACTAAATAATCTAATCTTATTTAATTATTAAATAATTCAAAACTTAATTATTAAATAATTTCAAAGTTTAATAATTTCAAACTTAATTATAATTTCAAACTTAATTATTAAATCATTTCAAAGTTTAATAATTTCAAACTTAGTTATAATTTCAAACTTAATTCAATAATTTCTCAAATTAAACAACATTCTTTCATCAACTACATTTTTAATATTTTGTTTCAGATTATTAAAT
Source organism: Allium fistulosum (assembly GCA_030737815.1). NCBI lineage: Eukaryota > Viridiplantae > Streptophyta > Magnoliopsida > Asparagales > Amaryllidaceae > Allium > Allium fistulosum. The sequence continues at coordinate 898,913,108 of CM060905.1, forward strand.
ATTAACATTTTCCTTTCATTAAAAATTAAATTTCAACTTCATTTCAAAACCATATTATTTATTCAAATAAAATCTTCTTCTTTTTTAAATCAAATTATTGACCAATCGGGTTTTATTTAATTTTCTATCCTAGGTCAAAGTTCAATTTGGGTATTTATCATTTCAACCCGATTCCAATTCAATTCAAAGTCAAAGCATAGTAAAGGGAACTTGTAGTGTGATAACTGGGATGGTGTAAAAGTAAATAAACAAGCAATAACAACAACCAATATCAATCCAATAATCAATTCAAATAATCCCGAGATAACCGTATTAATTCGCATTGTTATTTGTACGAATTAATATAATTATTTCTAGAATCTACACTATCCTTTCATGTAGATTAAAGATTATTACACTAATATTTATACGGTTCTTCAATTGTCATTCGATTTCAAATTTAACACTACAACAATTAATCAAATATACGTTCAATGGTTCAAAGTGTAATTATCACTATTCTACATGTCAATTAATTTAACAATTAAAATGGGTCATATTCACTAATCAAATTTAACATATAAATCAGTTTTAAATTTTTTTAACTATCCTATATCCATTTCAATTTTGCATACTATTTATCATTTATCACTAACAATTTAACGTCCAATATAAACATCAACAATCAATCCATTATCAGCCAAACTGCATTATCATCACATAAATAATTAACAGATAATGGTGTCAAATGTCACAGGTGAACTGATACAGGCAATAGCATATATAACAGTGTAATTAACTAACAGCAGCATATTTCAATTGTCGTTTCAATTGAAATCAGATTTAATAAATAAAAGAACATTAATCATGAGTGATTGCTCACCTTTCGAGGCTAGAGAAATAGACGATGAGATTGAGTTACGAAATCCTGGCACGAATCCCAAACAAGGAAAGATAGAACTCGAATCGACGAACGAAGCTGATAATGAGGAATCGATGAAAAAATGAAATCAGAACCGACTTGATATAAATTTGAAACCAAAATACAACTTATAATTTACTCTAAAACCACATTATAAACATATATTCAAATTCAAAATAAGATATATATATGTGTAAACTATAAAAGCATGCAAACAGAAAATATAAATTATATGTATAAAATTTACATATCATAAACACATTATAAAATATATATTATTATTATTATTATTTTCCTGAAATCAATATTTTAAATTTTATATCCACACTGACATTGATACACATTTTTAAAAAAATGCACGGTCAAACAACAAAATATCAACACTAATGTATATATTCAATTATACATAACTAATATGTAAACTATAGCCAAACAATGCTTATCTATACAACCTAAAAAAATTGTATTGTTACATTTAAAACCAATATGTATATACTTTTTTCCAAAAGAGACGATGCTGCTGCATGCATGCTTTCCCAAAATATGCGAACTACTTTTAAAAAGAACAAACATATATACTTATATTCATCCGATATAAAAATTCAATATAACCTTTCTTTATTATAATACACACATTTAAATTCAAATAGGTCAGGTACAAACTTATATATATATATATATAAACTTAGGTGTACAAGCGGGTCAAAGTTAAGTTATATAAACATAGATATATATATCAATATTACAGAAATCTGTTTAAATAAAAACAGATTATAAAATACTATATAAAAATATATTTAAACTTACATATAACTAATGCATATCTCAGTAAACACATGTATAATATACAACACCCAGGTTATATAAATGACCTATCAAGCCATATAACAAACTACACACAGATTACATAAACTTTATATCCTTAACAAATAGAACCGCCCATATAAACTAATATAACCTATATATTTAGAACAGCTTTATATATACAATTATATATAAACATTGTATTTTTTTTATACCAATACAAACCAAACAGATGTATACTTTATAAACCTTTATAACTTTATAAACTATATAACATATATACCACATAAGCATAAACAAACATATTGCACTAATACAAACTTGGTAAACTAACATGTAAATTTTATAACTAAATATATCTCTACAACTTATAAGCTATATAACACTATCTCAAACCTACATGTAAAGTAGACGAAACTAATATATATGTATGGTTTTTATAATATACTTGTACACATATTATTACTGTGAGTAGATATATGCTGTAAACAACATGTTACATAGACTTATAGACAGCTATATATAATAATATATAAACCAAAGTAAACTCATACGAAAACAACAAAAAAAGACTTAAACATATAGACTCACGTATACACGTTTGGACCGTTATGCAAAATATAAGTTTGGAAACATACGTACACACACCGAACTTGCTTGCCTGCTGTGGTGGTTGCTCGTACACATGAAGGTAGAGGAGCAATGGAGTGCGAGCAGGCAATCGAGTGGTCAGGGGAGAAGGCAGCAAGGATGGTGGTGGTCGGCTTGTACGGAAGTGGAGACTCGGGCTGGTGACTACACGCATGAGGCAGAGGGGAACCAGTGATGGACGAAGGTTGGAGAAGGGGTCTCGGCATTTGTGTGAGGCACTGAGTTGCCGAGGTGGACGAAAGAGGGCAGCTCGGGTTTGCGTGTTGCTAGCAAGATGGTACGCGCAGTGAGCTTTGGTGACAGGAGGGTGCTTTGTTCGGTGATGGGTGAGCCAGATCTGGAAGTACAGCTAGGCGAGTAAAGAGAGGTGAAGGTGCTAGCCATGGGTGTTCGGCTGAAGGGAGGTTGCTGGCCGCGTGATGAAGGCCGAGATTGGTGTGGGAGACTGACGTGGCGGAAGAAGCAAGGTCGAGGGGAGAGGAAGGAATTAACAGAGGCAAAGGCAACAGAAAAAGAGCAAGTTTCTAATCTTTTCTTTATGAATTGGGAACCAAAATGAAGAGCCAAAATTTGTGAAAAGGTGGAATTGCAATAACTTGATATTAATGTATGCTAATACGAAATGAAAGGCAATTGATTGAAACGGTGGAATACGAAGAGTGGAAGGAAACCAAAAGATTTTACAAACCGGTACCGGTACGAAATCGTTTCACAGATTTCGCTGCGTACCAGAACTTCAAAACATAGAAATGAATATACGGTAAAGACCAGCACGACAAGGCGATCAAAACGGTATACAGATATCAGTGGTATGGTTGAATTATAAAAATTCGAATTTTCTATTAGCGGAAAAATGCAAGAAAAACGCTGAAAAATAAGATCGACGGAGCCAAAGATGTCCGAATTTGGAAAAACGACAAACTGACATCTTGCTCAGAAGATGGTCTAGAATTTTTCTATGTAAAAATATTTAGGTTTCGGAAACATTTTATTTTCATCGCTTTTTAACTGATTAAATTGAAGTGAATTTACGCGCGAAATAAACTTTCATATTTTCGGACGAAAATTTACCAATGGCTATGTTTAACTAGACGCATTCCAAATATCAATTTTATATTTCAAAATATTATCGTTTAAAATTTCACAAAATTTCAACTAATTACGTTATTAAAACAGTTGAAATTTACGGGTCGTTACACTCTCCCCCACTCAAAACTTTTCGTCCTCGAAAAGGAAGGAGGTAGGATAATAGAAACAACCAGAAAGAAAATAGATTTGAAATACAAAATAACAATTTATTTAAACCATATAAATTAAATTTAAATTAATTGATATTCAATAATTGATTTAATCCATTTGATTTCACTAAAATCAATCTCAACTATTTCTAAATTCATTATCTTATTATCCCATTTCTTAAATTTACAATTTCTAAAACCATAAATTTTTGAATAGTCTTTTATTATAATCATATTTTTTTAGCAATTTAAATTCTTCCTTATTCCAATTTATTCTACTTAATATATCTAATCATATATATTTAACCCATATAAATTAATTTAAACCATAAAAGTTTCGATTTAAATTAATTTACATCTACTAATTGCTTCCAAATTCAAGGTATTTTCATAAGTTGATCAAATTTCAATTTATTAATTCTTTCAAAACAAATTTATTAATTCTTTCAAACAATTTATTTCATTATTAACTGAGTTTTACTTTTTATCTTATCTAACTCTATTGACATCTTTATAATCAAAATTTAGTGTATAACATTTATTATAAACACTCAAATTTCATTTATAAAATTATTTTATATTGTATATTATCCAGTTACATTTTAACTTATGAATGATTTTAGGTAAGTTGTATTAGAATGCAGTTGAACAATATACCAATAATATTTTCCAAATTCAATTTATTCAAGTTCAAATATTAATTCCAAATTTTTGTTTTATTTATAGTTAAAATCATCCTTTAGCAAAACTTAAGAATTAGATTTCCGATTTACTCAAACAATTTAGAGATATATATATATAATATATTTATCAAATCAAATTAAATTTTTAAAATAAGGTACTTATATATATAAATCAAATTTTACTGAAGAAATTCAAATCAAAATATATTTCAAAACAAAACCGTAGCAAAGCTATAGAATAGTATCTCCACTTCGAAACTCGAAAATGAATGTCGATGATGCGGCCGCCATCACCGAAATTATTTTCCAGCGACAAAGAGAAGAGCACTGATTTCAACATTTAAAAGTTCTTTGAAAACGATTTCTATTCGAAAATACTTTCAATATATATCCTTTAAAATTTTAAAAAACCAAAGTTCAAAATCACCGGAAACTAATAAATTCTCAAATTTCTGAATTTAATTCATTTCAAATTCCAATCAATTTATAACCAAGTTTATAAATTCATTTATTTATATTATGCAATAGTCAATGGTTTACAAAACAATAAATAAAAATCAAATATTATTATTTCAGACAACAAATTCATTAACAATTTAATTTCAGAAAACTTATATAATATAATCACACAAAACTTTTATTTTATTTACCAAATTTGAAAACGATATTGTGTCAGTTTGCTCTGCTCAAGTGTTTTGGAAATCCTATCGATGGCGTTGATCAGACGAATCGATCGAAAACCCAAATCAACATCAACAACTCAAACAACACAACATATATTAAAACATTTTTAATATTAATTTACAAATACACTTCTTTGCTCGACGATACAGGAATGAATTTTTCAAAATAAGGATAGGGGTTCAATTTTTGATAGAAATCAAATCAAAGAGAATTTTTGATTCGAAGATAAGTCTGAAACAGAAGATAAGATGATTTAAATAACAAATAAGAAGATGGATGAGTTTATATAAATCGCGGGCAACCTTAACCGGGTCAACCGTGACTTCAAGAATAAGATCGTTGTAGAATTTCGAGGTAAATCGACATTCGATCTCAAGAAATAGAATTCAGGTATAGCAGGAGATAGATAGCATCGTAAACCGAGGATACAGAAATCTCTGGTAAATCAATGCCAATTGTAAAGGAGTTTCACCACTTTACAAATCATTCGAAGTTTGGTGAGCCCGCCAAGTTATTATAGAGATCATTCAAAGTGGAGTTATTGGATACTCCAGAATTCATACGAATATGAATAGTGAGGGACAAGAATGAATTTCGGAACCGAGGGAACGTTCCAAAATTCAAGGAATCGAATCAAAAGGAAGAGATTGAAACTCGAATGAGAGTGATTCTGTAACTACATTTACCCTATATGTTAAGTTTTGTCTAGAGCTACCAAAGCTCTGATACCAACTGTAACGACCCAATATTTTGGACCATTCGCATCCACTATAAGTGTATAGGTAGATACTCATGCCGGAATTGAATTGCTCGAAATACCGCGTTGTTAATTTAAATTTGGCAAAACCGAACATATACAGTAAATAAATAATCACAGATCACAGACATAGAGTAATAAATGCAGCAGAAATAAAAGAGATAGTAGTTCATGAAGCTACTATATAAATGTATAAGATACATCAGAGTTTACAATAGAAGAGTAATACGATACATCAGAGTTAAACCAGATACAACGGAAGAGTAATACGATACATCAGATACAAATCAGAATACATCACTGGAATCATCGAATACTGAAAGCAGAATAGATGGCTGGATCTTCAAGCAAAGCTCCAACTCCAAAGGTGAGTCTCGAATACAGATACACTCAGTCTGACCCGAGCGTAAAGAAAAACACAAGACACTCGAGTCAGGATTAACATTCTTATATTTATAAATCCAACTCAAGTGAAATAGCAATTGAAATACAAGTAACTCAAAGGATGTTTGGAATAACCATCCTTTAAGGATCCGTTAAACTATCTACTATGTAGTAGTGTACGATAAGTAGATAATGTCTATCAGTAATATAAAGATATCAAAATAGTGTTAAGTCATGGCCCATTCCACCCTTAACACATTTTTATTCCCAAAAGCATATACAAGACCGTAGTTTCCCCAAAACCGGAAGTCACCAGAGGGCAATCCATATACTAAAGGTACAAACCAAAATCGTAGTGGTCGCGAATAAAGGGATACAAGTATGACAAGGCACATGAGGCAATACCCAAGGTAGTGATACTACCGTTTGCCTGATCCGGACTGGTGAGAATGCAACGCCGCAGCGCCCGCAACACCGTGAAACAACACTCCCAAAATCAAGGGTGCACCAATCGACAACAAGTAATGAGTAGTTCGAAGAAGTGTGTCCACTTGAGGTAGCTAATCCTCCATTGGCCCGGCACGGCTCCTGTTTTAGTCATTTCCAATTTGACACAAGTGTCAAGGCTATCCATTATCGTTCTCTTTCTTCCGTCATCACGAACATCATTCCAACCACTTCATTCTGGATCACACTCCACGTGTAGTTATTAAAGTGGTTTTCGGTTTAGACAGAGAGTATGTCCATAACTGATTCCGATCTCTTTAATAACTTTCGTAATTATTACACCGATTGGTCGTTTAATGTATTTCAAAACCAAATCAAATTCAATTCAATTAGAATTCGTAAATCAACATTTAATTTGTCTTTCTAAACCAATTTCCATAATTTATGTTTCAAAACTTCCAAATTACCATTTCAAAATCTCATAATACAATTTCAAATTTTATTTAAAACAATTCGAATATTGATTCAAGTTCGTATATAAGTTTCATTCCGAAATCATTTAAATAAATTTTATTTAACATTCAAATCAATTTAAACTCATTTATCGATTTCATTCAATATTCGTTAAGTTACTTTATCATTCAAAACAATTTCTATTAAATTTCCAATTCATTAAATCAATTCTTTAAGTTCAACTTCATTAAATCAAAATTTACAATTTTGAATTAAACTAAATTCGTCAAATCAATTCTTTCAATTACAAGTCTTACATTAATTCCAAAATTATTACATTTTCATTTCTTGTTAAAGAAATTCCATTTCACTTATTTACTTTCTTAAATAATTTTCCAAAAACTTACTTAATCAAGAAATCTCAATTTCAATTATTTACGAAGTAAAATTCACTTATTCAAAAGTTCAATTTTATTTATTAAAGAGTTCAATTCAATTTAATCATTAAATAATCCAACCTTATTTAATTATTAAATAATTCAAAACTTAATTATTAAATAATTTCAAAGTTTAATAATTTCAAACTTAATTATAATTTCAAACTTAATTATTAAATCATTTCAAAGTTTAATAATTTCAAACTTAGTTATAATTTCAAACTTAATTCAATAATTTCTCAAATTAAACAACATTCTTTTATCAACTACATTTTTAATATATTGTTTCAGATTATTAAATATTAACATTTTCCTTTCATTAAAATTTAAATTTCAACTTCATTTCAAAACCATATTATTTATTCAAATAAAATCTTCTTTTTATTTTTAAATCAAATTATTGACCAATCGGGTTTTATTTAATTTTCTATCCTAGGTCAAAGTTCAATTTGGGTATTTATCATTTCAACCCGATTCCAATTCAATTCAAAGTCAAAGCATAGTAAAGGGAACTTGTAGTGTGATAACTGGGATGGTGTCAAAGTAATAAACAAGCAATAACAACAACCAATATCAATCCAATAATCAATTCAAATAATACCGAGATAACCGTATTAATTCGCATTGTTATTTGTACGAATTAATATAATTATTTCTAGAATCTACACTATCCTTTCATGTAGATTAAAGATTATTACACTAATATTTATACGGTTCTTCAATTGTCATTCGATTTCAAATTTAACACTACAACAATTAATCAAATATACGTTCAATGGTTCAAAGTGTAATTATCACTATTCTACATGTCAATTAATTTAACAATTAAAATGGGTCATATTCACTAATCAAATTTAACATATAAATCAGTTTTAAAATTTTTAACTATCCTATATCCATTTCAATTTTGCATACTATTTATCATTTATCACTAACAATTTAACGTCCAATATAAACATCAACAATCAATCAATTATCAGCCAAAATGCATTATCATCACATAAATAATTAACAGATAATGGTGTCAAATGTCACAGGTGAACTGATACAGGCAATAGCATATATAACAGTGTAATTAACTAACAGCAGCATATTTCAATTGTCGTTTAAATTGAAATCAGATTTAATAAATAAAAGAACATTAATCGTGAGTGATTGCTCACCTTTCGAGGCTAGAGAAATAGACGATGAGATTGAGTTACGAAATCCTGGCACGAATCCCAAACAAGGAAAGATAGAACTCGAATCGACAAACGAAGCTGATAATGAGGGATCGATGAAAAAATGAAATCAGAACCGACTTGATATAAATTTGAAACCAAAATACAACTTATAATTTACTCTAAAACCATATTATAAACATATATTCAAATTCAAAATAAGATATATATATATATATATGTAAACTATAAAAGCATGCAAACAGAAAATATAAATTATATGTATAAAATTTACATATCATAAACACATTATAATATATATATATATATTATTATTATTATTATTATTATTTTCCTGAAATCAATATTTTAAATTTTATATCCACACTGACATTGATACACATTTTAAAAAAAATGCACGGTCAAACAACAAAATATCAACACTAATGTATATATTCAATTATACATAACTAATATGTAAACTATAGCCAAACAATGCTTATCTATACAACCTAAAAAAATTATATTGTTACATTTAAAACCAATATGTATATACTTTTTCCCAAAAGAGACGATGCTGCTGCATGCATGCTTTCCCAAAATATGCGAACTACTTTTAAAAAGAACAAACATATATACTTATATTCATCCGATATAAAAATTCAATATAACCTTTCTTTATTATAATACACACATTTAAATTCAAATAGGTCAGGTACAAACTTATATATATATATAAACTTAGGTGTACAAGTGGGTCAAAGTTAAGTTATATAAACATAGATATATATATCAATATTACAGAAATATGTTTAAATAAAAACAGATTATAAAATACTATATAAAAATATATTTAAACTTACATATAACTAATGCATATCTCAGTAAACACATGTATAATATACAACACCCAGGTTATATAAATGACCTATCAAGCCATATAACAAACTACACACAGATTACATAAACTTTATATCCTTAACAAATAGAACCGCCCATATAAACTAATATAACCTATATATTTAGAACAGCTTTATATATACAATTATATATAAACATTGTATTTTTTTTATACCAATACAAACCAAACAGATGTATACTTTATAAACCTTTATAACTTTATAAACTATATAACATATATACCACATAAGCATAAACAAACATATTGCACTAATACAAACTTGGTAAACTAACATGTAAATTTTATAACTAAATATATCTCTACAACTTATAAGCTATATAACACTATCTCAAACCTACATGTAAAGTAGACGCAACTAATATATATGTATGGTTTTTATAATATACTTGTACACATATTATTACTGTGAGTAGATATATGCTGTAAACAACATGTTACATAGACTTATAGACAGCTATATATAATAATATATAAACCAAAGTAAACTCATACGAAAACAACAAAAAAGACTTAAACATATAGACTCACGTATACATGTTTGGACCGTTATGCAAAATATAAGTTTGGAAACATACGTACACACACCGAACTTGCTTGCCTGCTGTGGTGGTTGCTCGTACACATGAAGGTAGAGGAGCAATGGAGTGCGAGCAGGCAATCGAGTGGTCAGGGGAGAAGGCGGCAAGGATGGTGGTGGCCGGCTCGTACGGAAGTGGAGACTCGGGCTGGTGACTACACGCATGAGGCAGAGGGGAACCAGTGATGGACGAAGGTTGGAGAAGGGGTCTCGGCATTTGTGTGAGGCACTGAGTTGCCGAGGTGGACGAAAGAGGGCAGCTCGGGTTTGCGTGTTGCTAGCAAGATGGTACGCGCAGGGAGCTTTGGTGACAGGAGGGTGCTTTGTTCGGTGATGGGTGAGCCAGATCTGGAAGTACAGCTACGCGAGTAAAGAGAGGTGAAGGTGCTGACCATGGGTGTTCGGCTGAAGGGAGGTTGCTGGCCGTGTGATGAAGGCCGAGATTGGTGTGGGAGACTGACGTGGCGGAAGAAGCAAGGTCGAGGGGAGAGGAAGGAATTAACAGAGGCAAAGGCAACAGAAAAAGAGCAAGTTTCTAATCTTTTCTTTATGAATTGGGAACCAAAATGAAGAGCCAAAATTTGTGAAAAGGTGGAATTGCAATAACTTGATATTAATGTATGCTAATACGAAATGAAAAGGCAATTGATTGAAACGGTGGAATACGAAGAGTGGAAGGAAACCAAAAGATTTTACAAACCGGTACCGGTACGAAATCGTTTCACAAATTTCACTGCGTACCGGAACTTCAAAACATAGAAATGAATATACGGTAAATACCAGCACGACGAGGCGATCAAAACGGTATACAGATATCAGAGGTATGGTTGAATTATAAAAATCCGAATTTTTTATTAGCGGCAAAATGCAAGAAAAACGCCGAAAAATAAGATCGACGGAGCCAAATATGTCCGAATTTGGAAAAACGACAAACTGACATCTTGCTCAGAAGATTGTTTAGAATTTTTCTATGTAAAAATATTTAGGTTTCGGAAACATTTTATTTTCATCGCTTTTTAACTGATTAAATTGAAGTGAATTTACGCGCGAAATAAACTTTCATATTTTCGGACGAAAATTTACCAGTGGCTATGTTTAACTAGACGCATTCCAAATATCAATTTTATATTTCAAAATTTTATCATTTTAAATTTCACAAAATTTCAACTAATTACGTTATTAAAACAGTTGAAATTTACGGGTCGTTACAGTATAAACATCCAACTCCGAATTCCCAAAGCGAGAACCGGAGTATAAACATTCAACTCCATATTCTCGGAGTGCGAAGTGGAGTATAAACATCCAACTCCGAATTCCCAAAGCGCGGACTGGAGTCTAAACATTCAGCTCCATATTCCCGGAGTGCGAAGTGGAGTATAAACATCCAACTCCGAACTCCCAGAGCACGAGTCGGAGTATAAACATCAGTCCCGAATTTCCCGAGAGCAAGTCGAAGCATATATGTCAACTCCGGATTCCTCGAATGCGGGACAGGGCCTGAACACCAACTTCAAAGTTCCCACAACATGGATCGAAGTATAAGTGTCGACTCCAAACTCCTGGAGCGCGAGTCGGAGTACAAAAACCCATCCCAAGTCCCCAGGCGGCGGGCATGTGATCGAAACTCAAGTCGGCATAACCATTCGCCGGTAGACAAATGAGGATCCCCGGAATGCGGAAATGATTATCGGCAATCAAACAAGTATGGATGCATTACTCAATCTCCACTTGACTCAGACGTCCGTTCGGTGGCACAAGGTTCAGCATGGTATAAATAAGAAGCGATCGTCAAGTGACAGTCTACTGCTCATCCCCAAGACTGGGGGGCAGAACTCAAGCATCAACCATTGATTGAAGCGATGCGACATCAGAATTCAACTCGCTTCTAAGTCACAAGCCATGACCACAATACCCGAACTTGGCAAGCAGGAACAAACTTCATTTGGAAACTGAAACTTCACAAGTGCAGTCCAGACACTGAAACACTTAGTCAAATACACATTGACAAAAAAGGAAGTCAAAGAGAAAAAATTTCATTTCTATTGATTATAGAAGACGTTCGCGTACAAGTTTCCAAAAAAAAATCATACTAGCAGGGGCCAAACCCGCATCTATACATGGCTAACAAAATGCAAAAAGAAATCAAAATACGTCAGGCAATCGTGCTTAGTCTCTCTTCTTCCTGGGTTTCCTCTTCAGTGTGGACCCGCTTGAGCCGTCGCCAATCTTCCTCTTCAAGCCTGTGCCTTTCGGTGGTTGGTCTTCCGGCAATGGCATTATGTCGACGTCTTCCTCCGAACTCGTGTGAATGAGAATGCTTCCTACGGGCGGAGTCGGAGGGACGGGTTCAATTACATACGGTGGAATGGGCAGGCTGGTGAGAAAGACAGAACCGCCAGGGGACATCATTCCAAGCGGGGCAGGTCCCGATGCTGCCATCACACTTCCAAAGCTGCCATCTTAACCAGCTGCTGCCAGTTCAGCATCGATCTGGGCAAACATCTCCTCTTCGGTAATAGCTCGAGCCCCATTGGGGGCATCAGCAGCCGACATTGAAGAGCTTGCAACAGGATCGGTTCCACTCACGATAGATGGCAAATCAGCAAGGGGATCACCATGACAATGAAAGAGTTCATCCATCAAGTGCTCGTCGAACGCCATTGTATTCCCCTGCATATCACCAATCGGGGCAGCTGCGCTCACAGTGGTTGCTTCGGTCACGATAGCCTCCTGCGTCTAATATAATCCTTGAGTAGCAGGAGGCATGTGCGGCGCAGCGTCAGTCACTGGACGAGAAATGAAAAAATTGTTAGAACGTAAACTCGATAGAAGACTTCGACTCATGAAAGACATATAGAATGTTCGGAATACCTTCCTCAATTTGGCTTGTAAGCGACGGGGCGGCTTCAGTCGCTGGCGCTGTAGTCGGAAACATCCACGGCTGATCCGGATTATAGATAGGAATAACTTGAGGGTCAGCCGCAGGCAGAGGTTCAGGTTGGGTTGACACCGGAATGTCAAGATTTGCATCATGATGTCCAACCCCGGAGCCTTCTCCTACTTCCAGGTGCTGAGTGCCGAGCCTCTCCTTCTCATAAGAGATCATTGAATCGTGGAGAGTCTTCTTCTCATCATCAGTTAATAGGCGATTCTCAAGTTTGAATTCATCCACAGATTCACTCGGGTGCGCCTCTTTCTCCTCCTTGACCAATCGGCCCAAAGCACTGCGGAGATGCACCGAATAGTCATCGAGCCAGGCTAAGACCCTGTGCCTCAGCACATTAGCATTGTAGACAACAAGGAGGTCCTCGATGTCGGCCTCTAGCCTGGACACGGCCAATTTCACCCTTTCCTCGACCTCAGTCTCCGCTCTCTGGACTTTCGCCACCGCCGCATCTTGTTCTCCCCTGAGCAGAACAGCCTGATCGCACGCCTCCTGGGCTGCGGTGTTCGCATCATATTTTTCTTTGACCAAGCCGGCAAATTTGGCTTTTAGTTCATTAAGCTCCCTGACCGCCGCGTCCCGCTCGGCAATGACTTGGTATTCCGGTGGCCCATTTCCTCCACCAGGGCAACGTGTGCCTGACTCAACCTCTCCATTTCTGCCTTCGCTTCATCAGCCTTCTTAATGGCCTCAATCTCAGATTTTCGGGAAGACTCGGACTCATCAGAAAGTACTTGGATAATGCGATCCCTTTTTGCAAGCTCGGTCTCCATCTTCTCGATCTCTTTTGCCCGCTCGAAGGCCAATTTAGAAGATTTTTCGGCAGCCTTCGCCCACTCTCGTTATTGGGTATAGATGTCATGGACAAAGTCATGCATCGTGCCTTCTACCGACGATGGAATTCTCTTCAAGTGAGGAGGGAAAACATAACCGTCGAAGCAAATATTAGGAAAATCCTTCTTCATTTGGGCCAACTTAAGGGCCCCTTCTCGAGTGGGATCAACAGGGACCTGCTCTGTAACCATGGAAGATGTAGTCTCGACTCTCTGGAGATGAGTCTCGGATCTGGAAGTGTGAGAAGAAGGCCTATGACGAGGAGGCTCCGGTGGGTGTGAAGTTTGAACGGGAGGAGGAGATGGAAGCCTAGGAGGAGGAGAGCGTGATCTAGACCGGCGCCGGTATTCTCTATCCCTATCACGCCCATGCCTATCCTGACTAGAATGCTCGCGATCGCGATCCCTATCAGAATCCCTCTTGCGGGAATCATAGTAACCAGAAGCCTTTCGGGTTGAACGAAGACTGTTCAGCATTGACCCTCTTTCAGACATAGTACCTGAAAATGAGAAGCGAAGAAAGAGTTAGCAACTTCCTGAGTTGGACGAAGTACAATTGTGGATCATGTAGTCTAGTGGAGTGTATGCAAGTGCAATCCTCCGACCAACCAGAAATGTCAGCCGCACTCATAGCAAGCGACCCGCTCGGTTCACAAGCACCATCAAGCCCTTCCATTCCGGCATCGTGAGGAGACGACATGAAATCGGGGATAGGAATATCATCAAGCCCGACAAAAGGACTCTCCACTTGCGCGGGAGGAGCCTCTGAAATTCTAATCCCCTGGGAAGGTAAAGACACGACCACGGATTTAAATCTCTTAGATTTAGGGCATTTGTAAGCAGTGGCCTTGCCTTTTCTTTTTCCTCCGGAATCCTGAACATCGGAAGGAGGCGCGACCATGAGCTCAGTATCGGTGGGAGTTCTTTTTGGATCAACTTCTTCGGTAATCACAACTGTGGGCGCTTTGCGTTTCACACGTTTCTTCGGGGCCACCCTATGTGTCACATCCAGGTGTATGCTCTGTCTTCGTTCTATTAGCCCGACGGCCCTCAAATTCCTGTCGGTCAGGACTATGTCTATGTGCCTCTCTTCGCCCGGAAACGCTTGAAGAATTCGAACGAGCTCTCTGAAGTATGCGCCATCGGGGCGAGAGATTGCGGCTATAAGAAAAGAAAAGTATGTCAGTTTTTGGAAGTTGATCACTAACATCTCGGTAGTTCAAGAGAGGATGGAGACACTTACGTCTATTTAACCAACTCCTAGCAAACCCAGGAGGGGACTGAACGTAGAACCATTCAGACTTGTAATAACTTAGCCTCCCCTAGGAACCCAGCACAATATGGCAGCTTCTGACTGCCTCCAGGAAGGTGAAGGAAGGGCTATCTCCACGGATCTTAACATTGAATAAATATCTAATCTCGATCGGCTTCGGCGGTCGAAAGAGGATCTCCATAAACAGGATGAAGGTGTTGTTTAGCAAGGCATACCCATTAGGGTGTAGATGAGACGGGGCTATACCAAGAAACAATAACGTCTCCCTTATATAGTCGTTAAAGGGAGGAAGCGTCCCCGCCGTGCAGGCATGACGGTTAAAAGTAGTAAACCCCTCCATGGGATTGTGTGGCATGTCGGTTGGTTCAGGAAGAATCACGTCGTCAAGAGACAAACCATGCCTTAAGCAGATCCGGCCTAGCATGTCTTCAGAAATACCCGACGGCATGGAATCTGATGGGTTAAGGATGAACCGAGCCCCTTGACGTTCATCCGGCGCTATTTCAATAACTTCGGCTTCTATAACCGGTATCTCTATGGTTGGAGGAATAGAACTTTGATTTTCCAGCTGCTGGGAACTTGAAGAATCCATAACCAGCTAGCTTATAAAAAATCATTGTTAAACTGACAAATTACACACGTACATCCCCCAGTGTAAAGTGTGTGAGCGTGTTGTGCAGTGCGGTACTGTATATTGTTTGGAAAGACCAACCAGATTAAGGGAAACGTGTAAACGACGAGACTTTGGAATTCAGTCAAAAGGACCGTCATCGCTGACCGTCACAACCATAACATCTAGTTGATTAATCATCATTTCAAGTTAAAGTTTGGTGTCAATGTGATATCCCAGTTCCATCGACGAGCATTGATAGGCAATCAGATATGCGGTGAAAGCGGTTAAGTCCAGTAATACAATTTTGAAGCTCGTCGGAATCAACTATTCTAATGAGTAGGGAGTTTTAAATTTTTGTGATGATCAAATCGTGTCGCTTACAGAAGCCATGTTCACATCAATAAACTAAGGACATGTGCATATAAGCCAGACTCGTTCGACTCGCTCCTGAGACCATCGAGTTCGAATCGGTGCCAAGACACGCATTTCGACTTGCTCCCAAGACTGCACAGTCCGATTCGCTCCCTTCGACTCGGTCCCAAGATCACAAGTTCGACTCGCTCCTAGGCTCTCCACTACAACTCGATCCAGAAGCCATCCACTTCGACTCGCTCCGAAGCTACCCACTTCGGTTTGGTCGAAGGCCATCGATTCAATTTGATCAAGCACTGCCTTTTCGCATCGATCCATAGATTCGGGGCATTCGACTCGATGTGAAGCCCCACCATCGATCAACGCGAAAACCTCTGCCTCATCCTCTCAAAACTTCCCACTCCAGATCGATTCGAAGCCAAGGTCCTGAAACTTTCGATCAATCGCAACTCAGGCTGACTTAATGTTTGAAAACCAAGTCTCATCGTTCACGCGTTGGATTCGTTTAATGGATTACCTAGATCTGTCAGATTAGTTCGATTAAGTGATGGTGGGAGTTGATTTGAAGTCTCAGAGCGATTCGAGTCTCAGAGCGATACGAAGGCAGGGAAGGTAAAGGTGAAAGGTAAAAAGTGAAAAAACGGCTAAGTGCCAGATATTTATATGGAGTGAAAAGCAAAGGGAATAAACGATTCAGGTTCCAGTGGAGTCGAACACGTGCTTCGACTCCCTCTTCAGTGCATAGATACGGAACTCCCATTCATATCGCTTCCCTTCGACTCCATCTCTGATGCATCATTACACACCATCACTTCGACTCGCTCCTTCGACTCGCTCCCCTTCGACTCCGTCTCCTGTAAATTTTGACTCCAGCTCCTATGAAGCTCGAATCCAAGACCGAGTCGGATGAAGCAGTTCGATCCAAGACCGAGTCGAACATCCTGTTCGAATCCATAGAACCATGAGTTCCAGAGATCGACTCCATCAACTCGACATGCTTACTTCACGTCCACAAATCCAATGAGAATTATCTTAGACATTTCAATCCTTTACAACGACTTAGGAGGGGATCGGTACGAAGGGACATTCAAAAACAATAAACTGACAATGACTCGAGAACATGCAAACGTCAGCAGGAGTCAGGTTAACGTACATGCATGAATGACGAACTAATATTCAGCATTCAAAATTTTTAAGAATCAGAAATTCATCCGGTAACAACTACAATAGAAAACGGATAACCGCTAGCATACAGCAATCAGTTGCAACGATACAGATTACATTATCAAGAAGGACGGTCAAAGATTACAACTCTTATCGAAAGGATGATAACTATTCAGAGTGAAGACTGCAGCACTTCAAAGCACATCATGTTTTCACAAGACGTACTTTGGGGGGCAAATGTTATCCCGCCTTTTGGCAAGGCCGTAATACCAAAGGATTGGGTAGTAACCAGTAAACGGTTCATCCCAGAGATCAATTATACATGAGCTCACCACGGATATCGATGAATTTTGTCCGAGTTCGGATCAAGCCAAAATTGGTAGGACATGGCAAGCTAAGTCGAGAGAACCAACGTTTCAAATCTCAAGTCAATCCGGGTTCATATGCTCAAGTTATGAACGATGCAAGGTTGGATGGAGATCAACTACCAATCGACTCACTCCTTCGACTCGCTCCTTCGACTCGCTCCTTCGACTCGCTTCCCAACGATCAGTTTGAAGCCAACTTCGACTCGCTACATAGTGCCAGGAGTGACGTCTTCGACTCGCTTCGCTCAGAGGCCAATCTCGAGTCGATCAGGTTCGACTCGCTCCACATCCTTCAGAGCTGCTCTTCTCGTCTCGCTCTATTTTAAAGCCACCAAGAGTGCGCACTTCGACTCGCTCCACTCAGACAACTGGTTCGACTCCATTAACTTCGACTCCACTACTCGAACCTCCCAGAACATCCCATTTCGACTCGCTCGACCAGTTCTGGCTTCGACTCGCTCGACCAAGTACTCACTTCGACTCGAAGCAACATCCAGGACAGAGTAAGAATCGAATGCCACATCATCGAGTCAAATGGAAGCGAGTCGAAATGGAAGCGAGTCGAAGGAAATAGCCTACCGAAAACTTTATTTCATATCGATCATATCTCCCAATCTACAAGTCCAAATGCTATGAAATTTTCACAGAAGACTACGTGCGTGCTAGGGAGTGTCCACGCCAAATTTCGACTCCATTGGATGAGGTCTTGAACGAGTCGAAATCAGCTCGTGTCAATCACGGATCGGAACGAAACTTCGTGGGCTGGGGCATACGGGCCTGGTCATGTGCCAGAGAGGGTCTCCCGAGATCTGAGCGAAATATCAGCCTCCTACCCCTATAAATAGACCCCCAAAGCCAACAAAAGAGGGGTTCTTCTTCCTCCTGGAGATCTGGAATGCCCGGACTCCGCCAGATCCAGATCTGAACTCTGTCGCTGTTGCTATCAACAAGATTCACTGCTGAAAATAATAGCCAACTCTTGTATTTCATTGCATTCATTTGTAAAAATCAAAGGAAGATCAATAAAGCAAACTACTTCATAGTGGACGTAGGCTATACGCCGAACCACTCTAAATCCTTGTGTCTCCATGCACTTTAATTATTCTTATTTCTGAAATTTGGAGTTTTTGTTAGATAAATCCTCTTTTTACATTTATTTTCTTCACTTTATCTCTTCAAAGACTTCCGAAGAGTGTTGTGCCCAATTTTGGTACAAACAGATACCACAATAGAAACATCTCGCTTAGACTTTCGAATTTTCGATTTCCAATTTCTACCATCCAAATTGCCAGAGAATCCAAATTTCTTATGAAAATTTCGACAAATATTAACAGAATTAATCACATCAAAATGTTTAAATAAGTCCTCTAAAAAATCAAGACCTTTCTTTCTTTGAATCCATAAATGATCCAAAAGGATTCTCTTTAGCTTCATGCATTTCAACACAAACAAAAAACCATGGTCTGTAATCGAGATCTTCTTCAATACATTCTCTAATTTCCAACATTTATTCTTTTTATGACCGAAAGATCCACACTTGAAGCACCTAACAGGGTCTCTACAGTCTTTAGCCAGATGCGTATAACTCCACATCTAAAGCAAATCTTCTTTCCCTTTCTAATATCAACCCAGTTTCTCTGATTTACCACTCGATTGTTAGAAGGCGAAAATGCAGATTCCTTTACTACTTGAGCGTACGAACGGTTTCTTGAAGGATAATCAGAAAAAGACGATGCCGCCGATTTGGGAAAAAATGATTGATAAGAGGAAGGAAATAAGTATGGAGGTAAATCATCTGTTGATAAAGATTGAGAGAAGTAAGAGTGCAGAGGAAGATTGAAAGAGTGCGAATTTGGGCAAAAAAAGACGCCATTCGACTCGACAAAAAATTTTAAATTATAAGTTTGTAAATTTCCTTACTTTTTCAAAACAACTTCTCAATAAATCCTTTGAAAACATATTCAAAACATTTCATGGAATTTTCCCAATTTTTTTTATCAAATTCCTTCTCATGGGGTTGGATTTTAGAAATTTACTTTAATTGTCCTTCCTATTGAAATTTCCTTCTTCCTTACTTAATCTTCACAAAAACCTTATTATCTCCTTGTAGTGATTAATATACATGTTCTTGTGGGAGCATGCTTCACTCCTTACTTCTAGTTGTTTACAATCATATAGATACTTATCTCCCATCCATTCTAATGTATTGGGCTAGAACCATTAATCTTTGTCCGTATAATTTAGGCTACATAATTTACCAAAATGACAAATATACCATTTTATAATATTTAATTACTACCTAACAAGTTTATTTGCTATTTCTATAAATGTCAATTGTCCGTAATAAATAATTTTTATTCTAATGAATAATCTTTAAAGAAATTTATTCATTCATTCAAATTTTACCTATTAGACCTTCCTTATCTTTCCATAGTTACTCAAACAATCTCTTTAGTTAGTTCATTTATATCCTTATTAAATTCTTGTAACTTCTTATTTATTGCACATTTATTGCCTTATTTACCTTGGAGTTTCAATCTCTTCCTTTCCCATTTCCTAAGATAGTTTTATATGCTGAAGTAAAAATTTGCATATTCTTTTTGCGTACGTTTAAAATAAGCATAGATATTTTTATATATAGGATTTTTGAGGAATATTTTCAAAAATAACAAGTTTACTTCTCATACGTATACTATCCCCATTGGTCAGGTAACCTATGCTCTGATATTAATTGTAACAACCCACCCCGAAATGGGCCTAAATTCCGATCCAGAAAAGGCCTATCGAAACTTAGAACCATCTCAAAACTAGCTATTGGTTCAGAAAATGTAACACCTTAAATTTTTGTTTGACATTATCAAGGAGATTTAATTAGATAGATTAAATAGAATGAAGTAACAAGGGGAATGAGATTTGTTAACTAGTATGGGTTATGCCTTAATTAATCAATTAAGAAGGTTATTTAAACATTAAATAGAAAGGAATTTATGAGAGGGGCATAATGGGAATAATCCCTTAATTCATTCCTTAAACCCTCCCTCTCTCATTCGTTCTCATTTTCATTTTCAAAACTCAATAATAAAACTAAAGGAAGGTCGGCCATTACTACGTAAAAGAAAGAAGAAATCTAAGGGAGTTCAAGGGAAAAGCTTAGGAAACCAATCAACATCAAATCTCTATCTCTCCTATCCAATCCAAGATGAATAATAGTATCCATCTCATTTATTTATGCTTGTTTTCAGATCTATGAATGATTTTTGAATTGATTATGAATATATGTCATGATTAGATTGATGATCATCACTATTGGATTGAATAATGATACAGAAATTTTTATGGAATTGTTTTAATAGTTTTAAAGGCAAAACCTTAGTTTCTAATCTCTGGTTGATTTGAAATTTGAATATGTTATGTAAAACATTATTTTGGATATGGGTCTTAATTTTATAATTTTCCAAGTTCAAATGAATATTTTATGAATTTTCTAAGAGGGAAAAAGTATTTATTTCAGGTTTTAAATATTAAAAATAATTGAATTAATATTTTGGCCTATGAATTTTTGTATAACGAAGAAGATGGAAATTTGGTTGGTGATTTTTGAGGATTTTGACTAATGGTTATGATTTTCTATGAAATTATTATTTTAGAAAAGTGTTTAATAAGTATAAGATAATTATATTAATTAAAAGGGTTTGTAAAGATATTTGAGAAAGTAGAACAGATCTACCAGCAATTTCTGAAAAGAATATGTAAAGCATTTTGTTATCAAATGATAATTTGACATGGGGAAAGAGTTGGTGGAAAGTATTGGCTTAAAATGGAAGTAAAATAGTTTTTATTTTATTTACAGTAATGCCATTTTAGAAACTCGACACCCTTGTTATATCAATATTTGACATCCATGAAGGTCGAAACATGGAATAACTATCTGATATTTATATGATGTATCGAATTTATAGACTCGGAATCTATATGGGATGATGAATGTGATAACTACTTAGTAGATATGTGAGGTATTTGCTTGTATAGAAGCTCGGCACTAAGTATTGTAGGGGTTCGTATCACAAGGTCGTAAAGTCTCGGCATCTTATAGTTTCAAGACTCAATATTAATCTTTTAAGAGTTTGACACCCTCAAGCTTTTAAGATTGGACACAAACAAATTTTAGGGGCTCGGCCCCCCAAGATTTTAAGGGTTCTACAAACCTAAATGTTTTAAAACTCAAAACCTCATGTCTCCTATTTGTTCGAAACTAATGTTTTCAGTGGCATTAACTGCCATATGTTTGCAAATTCAATAACTTTTCTTAGAGGCTCGGAACCTCATGTTTTAAGAAATTCGACATCTACTATATTATAGTGATCCAATACCTTTTTGAGTAGGTGCTCGACACATGTATTTCAGAGGTATGTATAGCCGTATTTTTATAAATTCAAAAGCTATGTTTTAAAGGCTCGACGGCCTTATGATTATATAAATTATATGGCTATGTTTATAGGCTCGATCGCCTTATGTTTCACAAAGTAAATAGCTATGTCTATAGGCTCGATAGCCATGTTTTTGTCTCGATATCCCTGTTTTGATAGCTAATGTTTTAAAGGTTATGTAAAGATGATAGTGCTTTGGCATGAAATTTTGGCTATATGTATGGGCTATGTTTTCCTTGTTTTAAGAATGATTTCAAGTAGATTATCATCTCTAAAGTTAAATGTTTTCAAGGAAATAAAAAGGGTTTTAACCTAATTTTCTATGGATTTTGCCAAAGGAATTATTACTTAAATTGAAGTAATTTTCCTACGGATGTGACCGTTGATTGAACATATTTTGATGGATGATGTTATACATTTTTGTTATCATTTGGTCAGTTAAACTTGCATAGTTATTATTGTCATACTCACATTTTTATAACCCAACATTGCATCTGGTGATTTGGGAACAAAATTGTCGGTTGGGTTGTTCTAGTAGTGAGTATGGTTAGACTAAACTCCTGTTGGTAGAATTGCATTCAGAAGATCAGACAGATCAATTGTGTTACGATGCCTTGAACTGATCAAAAGATACGACTCTTGGATTTAAACAAGATAAGATCATAGGAGGGACCGGTGTAGAGTCGCGCACTATGCTTCAACTCTTAGCCCTCAGTTGGTAAAGGTCCATAATTCCAGTGCATAGGGCTTGTCAGTAGCTAGACGAAAGGATGTTTATGCACAAAAATGAACTCATAGCTCTATACATTCACTAGAATATTTAAGTTATATTACTTCTAACCGTATTTAGAGACTCATATCCGTATTTGGAGATTTTGGAATAACTGGTTAAAATTTTGGCCCGAGTCAGCCAATAGGTTATTGGTTGGCCTTCAAAACCATTAGGTTCATAGTGACCCTTTGAAAACTATGATTTGAGACAGATAGTTTATTTTTGAGAAGGGTACATCTTGGGTATGCATAAACCTAGGATGATAGACTAGTTAGACATGTTATGTTTTTTTACCATTGTGGTTGCAGGTGCATGTTTTGTGTATAGATTGACATATTTTGACAAGACACTAGTGAGGGGAAAGCCCGTTTCGCTTAGCGACGTGGTCTCACTAGATATCTATTTTGGTTTGAGGTGGTATATTATTATTCACATGAGAATTTTTTTCTGACCCGAAGTTTTTGTTATTCTCCCTAAACTCTCGAGTACTCAGGGATTTCAAGTTAAATGAATAGGTTTTCAGAGACGTGTAGGAGGCAAACTAGCTAATGTTAGGAGTTTATTTCTGCTGTGTTGATTAAAGCTTATTTTTCATTGAATGGATGAAATGACAGGACCTACAACTGTCAAGTAGTTAGACTTTGATCACTCGAGGAGGCTTCTTCATATTTCGCCTTTGGAATATATTTGTAATTATTATATTTTCTCTGAACGAGGAATCGATGGGATTATGTAATGAATACGAAAGTTTATTAATGAAATGTGTTTTGAAAATTTTCATATCCATGTGCTCTTGATGTTTTATATACAATTAACTGATCTCATTTTTTCATCAAGAAATAATACTATTGACGACTACAACATCAATAACGCTTATTTTTGGGTCTTAAAATGTGGGATGTTACAACTTGATATCAGAGCATAGGTTTATTTAAACCTTATAAAATTTTGCTGAAGTAAAATCTAAAAGATTTTGAAAATATAATCCTAATAAATTAGAGAATAAGATTTGGGTATGAGATAACACTATAGTAATGTACTTGCTATTTGCTATACATAAGTATGTATTCTATCACTATTCACCCCTCTCTTAGACCATTCTTATGTATCTTACGAAGACTCGTATGCAGATTACGCGAAAGCAAGATATGGAAGTGGGAAACGGTAGACTGAATCTAGGTGGAGGAAGCACTACAACTAATGGAAATATTTGGCCTAATAATAGAAGGAATCCGGGTTGACAGGCAAATGGTAATCTAAATGCAAAGGCTAATGTGAGGGCTGGAACCGCACCAATGGATAAGGGGACTATGTACTAGTTCTTCATGAATATGATGCAAGCTGGAGCTGTAGCTGGTTTGGCTAGAGGATACTTTGGCAATGCGGGAGGAGCTAATCCCAAGGTACCTTCCCATAATAATTACGCCAAGTTGAGCCATGATTATACCAGTCTTGGAGGAAAGCCATTTCTAGGAACCGAAACTACTATGAAGAGGAGAATCGGTTGTTTCATCGTGAAAATATTTTTGTGACTTAGGTTTGAATGATGAGCATAAGAGGAGGTTGGCATCTAGACAGTTGCAAGGAGCTGCTTTGTATGTGGAATGGTGTGACTGTAGGAGCACCGGAGGAGAATTTGACTTTGGCTGAATTTAGAATTAGATATAAGGAGAGGTTTTTGTCTGAGATAGCTAAGTTAGCTCTACTTAGGGAGGTCGTGGAATTGGAGCAAGGAGAGATGTCTGTACTGGAGTATGCTACTAAGTTTGATGAGCTGTCTAGATACAGATATGCTACAATCGATATTGTGATCAAAAGGAATGAGAAGTTCATTCATGGATTGAAGCCCGAGGTTGCCAGGGCAACAATATCGCTTATCTGAAATCCTTGTGATGTGGTGGTGAAGATGGTGTTAAGGAATGGGGAAATGCTCTCAACATATTCAAGTGACAAGCTTGTGGAAAATAAAGGTTTTCAAGGCAAGAAGAAAAAGTTCTTTAAGAAGAATGGAGCTCAGAAGGGCGGAGCTTTTAAGAAAGGGAAAGCTAGCATTATTTTCTATAAGTGTGATAAGAAAGGGCACTTTACTAATGAATGTCGATCTAGTGATGGAAATAAGGGCGTGAAGTGTTATAACTGCAACCAGCTGGGCCATTATAAGAATGAATGTCCAAAACCGACCAAGGCTATTAAAGGGAAAGTTTTTTCTCTGGAGCCGTCAGCTTCTGGACCGACTACTGCAGAGAAAAGAGAGTCAATGATGGGAGGTACACTTTTGATTCATGGCATACCTATTAAAGTATTATTTGATACTGGCGCATCACATTCTTTTATCTCGCATTGTTTGGTAGATAAGTTAAATCTAGAATCATGATACCTTGTTACTTCCTTAAGGGTTGCAAATCCGATATGAGGTTATGTAACTCTTGAGATGAGATATGGCCATTTAGAAATTGAGCTGTTAGGTCATGCATTTACCTATAGTTTGCATGTGTTTGATTTTGTAGGTTTTGAGATTATTTTGGGTATGGATTGGTTTAGCAAATATGATGCTAGGATATTTTGCCAAGATAGGGAGATATCATTAAGACACCTTAATAGCTATGATCGAATTATATACTCGATAGAGAATTCGAGTTTAAATGTATATGCTTTATTAGGTGCAATGTAAGTGGAAGATGAGGTGAGTCAAGTTTTCATTATGAGCGAGTGTGAGGATGTTTTTGAGCCAGTTATAGAACTACCACCAAAACGGATATCGTTTCGAATAGATCTTGTACCTAGAGCTGAACCCGTAAGTAGACCGCCTAATAGAAGGACAGCTACCGAGATGAAAAAGATAAAAGTGCAGTTGGTGGACTTAGAAGGGAATAATTTTATTAGACCAAGCAGTTCACCATGAGGAGCGGTCGCGGTGTTCGTGAAGAAATTGGATGGGTCGTTGAGGATGTGTATTGATTATCGTATGTTGAATGTGAAGACGATAAAGAATTGGTATTCTCTGCCGAGAATAGATGATTTGTTTGATCAGTTGAGTGGAGCCAAAGTATTTTCCCAATTGGATCTAGGATTAGGGTTCCATTAATTGAGAGTGCTGGAGGACAGCATTCTATTAACGGTGTTTCGAACAAGATATGATCTGTATGAATGGTTAGTCATGTCCTTTGAATTGACCAATGCACCTGCTTTCTTTGTGGATTTGATGAAACAGATCTTCCGAGAGCATTTTGAAAGGTTCGTGTTAGTGTTTATAGATGACATTCTGATATATTATAAGAATGAACGAGATCATGAGATTCATCTTAGAATAGTGCTACAAACATTGAGGTAGCATAAACTAAAAGCGATGTTTCCGAAATGTCATTTTTGGAAGAAAGAAGTTAAGTTCCTTAGTCATGTAGTTTCAGAAAATGGATTATTAGTAGATCCAACTGAGACTAAAGCTGTTAATAATTGGAAAAGACCCAAGATAGTGACTGAGATAAAAAGTTTTCTAGGGTTAGCTGGCTTATATTGGAGATTTATCAAGGATTTTTCTCGTATAGCAACGCTCATGGCTAAACTAACAAGGAAGGACGTAGTTTGGTTGGATCGATAAATGTGGAGAAGCATTCTTAAAGCTGAAACATTTATTGACCAATGCGTCCGTGTTAGTTGTTACTGACGGAAATCAAGAATTAGCGGTGTATATTAATGCAGTTAAGATCGATAGCTAGTTCTAGTCGGAATACTGCAATGTTATCCTGTTTGGAAGTTTGACCGATCATGATCAAAAGAATTGCTTCTAAACTGAGAGATGATCCATTACTAACTGAATAGATAAGGAGACTTGAAAAGCAAACTAAGATTGATGATTTAAAAGGTTTTAGTCTTGACCAGGATAGATGGTTGAGGAAGAAGGGACACTTGTGTGTTCCAGATGTTTGTAACATAAGGAAGGAAGTTTAAGGAGTGTCATTGATCGAAGTTTACTATTCATCCTGAAGGAACTATGATGTATTAGGATATAAAGAGGAGTTTCTTCTGGGAAGGATTGCAAAGAGATGTAGGCTTATAGGCAAGACAATGTTTAAATTGCCAGCAAGTGAAAGCCGAACATCAAAAACCAAGTGAATTGCTTCAACCTTCAGAAGTGCCACTTTGGAAATAGGATTCTATATCCATGTATTTTACCAATGGGTTGCCAAGGTCGAATAGCGAAATGGAAAATATTTGAGTCATGGTAGATTGACTGATCAAGCGTGCACACGTTATTCCCGTTAAGTCAACAAGTACGACACCAACTTTGGCGAAGTTGTTTATGAGGAATATTGTAAGACTACATGAGATTCCAAGTAGTATATTCAGTGATAGAGATACGTTGTTCACTAGTGAATTCTGCAAGGGCCTAAAAGAAGTGTTAGGTACCAAGCTAAAGATGAGTACCACTTACTATCCAAAAACGAATGGGCAAATGGAAAGTGTTAACAAAGTTCTTGAAGATTTGTTAAGTGCTTGTGTACTAGAATTTGGAAGGTCATGGGAGGACCATTTGCACTTAGTCGAGTTTTCCTATAATAATAGTTACCCAACTAGTATAGGAATGGCACCTTTTGAAGCTCTTTATGGAAGACCATACAAATCACCAGTATGTTGGTTGGAGACTAGAGAAAAATTAATTCTTGGTCCATATATGTTGAGGAAAGCCACATAAAATATTGATTTTATCCGAACAAGGATGAAGGAAGCTCAGTTCAGGTAGAAAAGTTACGCAGATAAGAAGCGTAAGGGTTTAGAGTTCTTAGTTGAAGACCATGTTTTTGTTAAAGTATCACCGATGAAGGGTGTGGTACGGTTTGGGAAGTCGGGGAAATTGGCACCGAGATATTTAGTCTGTTTCCTATCATAGAAATGACTGGGAAATTCGCTTACCAGATAGAGTTACTGAATAGTTTGGCAAGAGTCCATAATGTTTTTCATGTTTCTCATCTTGGGAAGTGTATGCATGATCCAGAGAGTACTATTGCACCGACTGTATTGGAAGATTTAGTAGTGGTACCAAATATAACTTTTGTTAGACAACCAGTTCATGTTGTAGCAAGAGATGAGAAGAGATTAAGGAACAAGACAGTCAAGTCAGTGAAAGTCTAGTGGAGTGACAATGAGAAAGAGTGTACTAGAGAGGCATAAGATATGATTAGAGATACTTATCCTAAGTTGTTTAGATGGTATGTTCTATATTCGTCATATAGACTTTTCGCTAGTCAGATAGGCTAGTGTTGTTGTTATGCGTTTGCCACACATGTTTGCATGATTGATATGCTTGTTGTTTTCCTTATCATAATTTCGAGGAAGTAATTTTTTACATGGGGAGCCTATAACAACCCAAATTTTTGTTTAACATTATTCAGAAGATTTAATTAGATAAATTGAATATAATAATGTGTTGTGATGTGATAAGGAGAATGAGATTTGTTAATAAATATGGGTCGCCCCTTAAGTAATCAATTAAGAAGATTGTTTTAAACATAAAATAGAAAGGAATTTATGAGAGGGGCATAATGGGAATAATCCCTTAATTCATTCCTTAAACCTTCCCTCTCTTATTCATTCTCATTTTCATTTTCAAAAGTAATAAAGAAAACTAAAGAAAGGCCGGCCATTACTTAAGGAAAAGAAAGAAGAAATCCAAGGGAGGTCAAGGGAAAAGCTTAGGAAACCAATCAACATCAAATCTCAATCTCTCCTAATCCATCTCATTTATTTATGCTTTTTTCAGATCTATGAATGATTTCCAAATTGATTGTGAATATATGGTATGCTTTGATTGATGGTTATCACCACCGTATTGAATGATGATTTATTGGAATTTTTATGGAATTGGTTTAATAGGTTTAAAGGTAAAACCTAAGTTTTTAATCTCTAATTGATTTGAAATTTGAAATTGTTGTGTAAAATATTATTATGGAGTTGAGTTTTTAATTTCATAATTTTTCAAGTTCATACGAATATTTTATGATTTTCCTAAGAGGAAAAAGTTGTTTATTTCGGGTTTTAATTATTAAAAATAATTAAATTAATATTTTGGCATTGAAATTTTTGTTTAAGGATGGAAATTCAGATTTTTGGTGATATCTGAGGATTTTTCCCTAATGGTTATGATTTTCTATGAATTTATTATCCTTGAAAAGTTTTTAATTAATATAAGATAAATATATTAATTAAATGGGTTTGTAAAGATATTTGAGAAGATAAAATAGATCACCAGCGATTTCTAAAAAGAATATTTAAAGCATTTTGTTATCCATTGATAATTTGACATGGGGCAAGAGTTGGTGGAAAGTATTGGCTTTAAAAGGAAATAAATCAGTTTCTATTTTAATTATAGTAATGCCATTGTGGATACTCGATACCCTGTTATGTCAATATTCGACATCAATGAAGGTCAAAACATGGAATAACTATCTGATAGTTATATAATGTATCAAATTTATAGACCCGGGATCTATATGGGTTAATGCATGCGATATGTACTTAGTAGATATGTGATGTGTCTACTGTATAGAAGCTCGGCACTAAGTACTGTTGGAGGTCGGTATCACAAGGTTGAGAGGCTCAACATCCTATAGTTTCGAGACTCAACATTAATCTTTTAAGAGTTCGATACCCCTAAGCTTTTAAGATTGGAACCAACAATTTTTAGGGGTTCGACACCCCAAAGATTTTATGGGTTCAACAATCCTAAATATTTTAAAACTCGAAGCTTCTTGTCTCCTGTTTGTTTGACACCAGTGTTTTCAACGACACTAATTGCCATATGTTTACAAATTCGATAACTTTGCTTAGAGGCTTGGAACCTCATGTTTTAAGAAGTTTGACATCACTCTATTATAGTGATTCGGTACCTTTTGTGTAGGTGCTCGACACCTGTATTTTAGCAGCACGTATAGCCATATGTTTATAAATTCGAAAGCTATGTTCTAAATGCTCGACAGCCTTATGATTATATAAATTATATAGCTATGTTTATAGGCTAGATGGCCTTATGTTTTAAAAAGTCAATAGTTATTTCTATAGGCTCGATAGCCATGTTTTTAGGTCGACAGCCCTGCTTTGACAGCTAATGTTTTAAAGGCTATGTAAAGAAGATAGTGGTTTGGCATGAGATTTTGGCTAAATGTATGGACTATGTTTTCCTTATTTAAAGAATGATTTCCAATGAATTATCATCTCCAATGTTAAATGTTTTCAAGGAAATAAAACAGTGTTTTAGCTCAATTATATATGGATTTCGCCATAGGAATTATTACTTAAATTTAAGTAATTTTCCTACAGATGTGACAATTGATTGAACATATTTTGGTGGATGATATTATATGTTCTTGTTATCATTTGATCAGTTAAATTTGCATAGTTATTTTTGTCATACTCACATTTTCATGACCCGACATTGCATTTAGGGATTTGGAAATAGAATTTCCAGTAGGGTTGTTCTAGTAGTTAGTATGGTCAAACTAAACTCCCGAGTGAGTAAAATGGTATCTAGGAGATTAGATTGATCAATTGTGTTAG
Source organism: Allium fistulosum (assembly GCA_030737815.1). NCBI lineage: Eukaryota > Viridiplantae > Streptophyta > Magnoliopsida > Asparagales > Amaryllidaceae > Allium > Allium fistulosum. The sequence goes on from CM060905.1 coordinate 898,943,523, forward strand.
GTTTCCCTGAACCGATCAAAAGATATGACTCTTGGATTTAAAACCAAATAAGATCATATGTGGGACTGGTGTAGGGTCGCGCCCTATACTTCAACGGTTAGCCCTCGGTTGGTAAAGGTCCATGATTCTAGTGCATAGGACTTGTCAGTAGTGGGACGAAAGGATGTTTACGCATAGAAAAACTCGTAGCTCTGTATGCACACCAGAATAATTAAGTTGTTTTACTCTTAACCGTATTTGAAGACTCCTAACCGTACCTGGAGATTTTCGAATATTTTCTTAAAGTTTTGGTTTGACTCTTCCCGTTAGGTTATTGGTTGGCCTACAAAACCATTAGGCTCATAGTGACTCTAGGAAAACTATGATTTGAGACAGACAGTCTATTTTAGAGAAGGGTCAACCTTGGGTATGTATAACCTTAAGATGACAGACTAATCAGACTTACCCATGTTTCATGCATGCATATGATCATGTTATGTTTTTTTCTAATCAATTTGGTTGCTGGTGAATGATTTATGTACAGATTGACAAATTTTGACAAGATACTAATGAGAGGAAAACCCGTTCCGCTCAGCGGCGTGGTCTCACTAGATAACTATTTTGGTTCGAGATGGTATATTATTGTTCACACCAGGCCTTTTATCTTCCTGAAGTTTTTGTTTTTCTCCGTAAATTCTCGAGTTCATTTGAGTAGGTCGGGAGTAGGGATTTTCATGTTAAACGAGTAAGCTTTCGAACACGTGTAGGAGGCAAGCTAGCTAATGTTAGGAGTTTATTTCCACTGTGTAGATTAAAGCTTATGTTTTGTTTGAATGGATGAAATGTTAGGACCTATAACTATCAAGTAGTTAGACTCAGATCATCCAAGGGGGCATCTTCATATGTCGCTCTTGGAATATATTTGTAATTATTATATTTTATCTGAATGAGGAATCGATGAGATTATGTAATGAGATTATGTAATAAATATGAAAGTTTGTTAATGAAATATGTTTTTTAAATTTTCATATCCATGTACTCTTGATGTTATAGATACAATTAACTGATCTCATTTTGTAATTGGGAAATAATACTGTTGATGGTTGTAGCATCAGTAGTGCTTATTTTCAGGCCTCAAAATGGGGGATGTTTCATAAAATGAATAATACATAGCTATTTGTCTACACATTCAGAATCTCACAGTGGAAGGATAAAATATAATAATAACAACAGTACCCATTTTATTCAAATTTCAAATTGTCATTTAAAACCATAACAAAATATCCATAATACCAAATCCGAACAATAACCATTACATATCCATGGTACATCATTTTTAAAATACAATAGTTTCCAATGGGTATTTTTGAAAATAACATGAATAGATAAATAGATAGACTGCCACAAGCTTACTCCATGCCTTTGTCTTCAACATCATCATCTTTCCTAACTTGTGTTGTAATGAGGAGGGAGTTAGAACCATATGTCTGGTGAATAACAAACTCAAGCCTTACTATATTAATATTAGGTAGTATAATTCATAGGAATATGTCTTACAATTTCTACCTACATTACAAGTCGTTTCAAATGTATGCCCAAAGGCTTTTTTCAAACTTAAATAAAATTCTTTCCAAATATAAGCCCAAAACTAACTTGCTATAATCCTAATAACCCATATCTATCATCTATAATGTCCTATCAATGTAAGAGATGGTACTCAAGTCACTTAATACCTTTTAATGGGAATTAGTTAGACTCTGACCATTTAATACCTTATTTAAGGTAGTTCCTCGTCATTTACTACCTATAATCTCAAGATGGACTCCTCACTATTAACTGTCATGCTGACATTGCACGAAATCTCTGCAGCCACTTAATACTTCGTATTGAAGCAGGCCCTTTCCCAAGATATCCTCTACTGTGCCTAACACATAACCCCGACCATTACTACTTCCTATATAGAGAAGAGGTGGGGCCTCACAAAACCACTTAATTCCTTTAATCTCTGAAGCAGGTCCTTTGTATTATGATCCATACTCCATGGTGACGTCTTACATTAGCTCGACTATTCGTAGGTACTGGTAGCCATTATCTTGGCAAATTTACCCTACAGAATTTGGGACTAATCTCGCATCATCATAATTACTTATGGTAGGTGATGTCTCATGTCAGAGCCAGATTAGCTGGATAGACTTCCATGTGCTTTTGGATCACCTTGCGTCCCTAAAACTTAGTCATAATTTATATCACACTCTACATATATTATCACACATCTCACCGTTTCCAAAATCAAGGCCTTATAAGAAATCTTTCTTATTTCGCCTTTAATAGTAATTACCTTCCTAAGGATGATTTAATAGAATTAATAACCTATTTAACTACTCAATTATACATTATAATTATATGTTAATTACGCTAATATATGTGTGTGTTTGTGTGTGTGTAGACACATACACACCCAGTAATTTCTAGGCGTGCGGAGTTTATGACCTAAACTGGTGTTTAGATGTCAACTCTTTAAACAATTATACATGTCTCATTCCATATTATCAAAAATTCCAATATTCATATCCGAAGATTCCAGTCGATAGACGGGCATACAATAATAATTTAAACTCAACTTATTACATATAAATAATGGAATATATTGATAATAGAAACATACAATTCCAATTTTTATGCTCTATTCAACTCCTTTTTCACATTAAAATAAACGAAGGAATTTCTATTCAATTTATGGGAATAAGAAGTGCTAACTACGAATACAATTCATACCTTACACACTATTCCATAATCAACATCCTTTAATAAAATTCAAAGAAAAATAATAAGGAGTGGAATAGAAGGTAAATAGATAGACTGCCACAAGCTTACTCCATGCCTTCGCCTTCAACATCATCATCTTTCCTAACCTGTGTTGTAATGAGAAGGGAGTCAGAATAACATATGTTTGGTGAATAAAAATCTCGAGCCCTACTATATGAGTGCTTGGGCAGTATATTTCAAATAGGAATATGACTTGCGATTTCTACCTACAGCATAAGTCCTTTCAAATGTAAGCCAGAAGCTTTTCTCAAACCGAAATAAGAGGCTTTCCAAATATAAGCCCATAGTTAACTCCCGATCATCCAATAACCTGTATTTATCGTCAATAATGTCCTATCGATGTAAGTGATAGTATTCAAGTCACTTATTACCTTTTAATAGGAATTAGGTAGACTCCGATCATTTAATACCCTATTTAAGGTAGGTCCACGTCATTTACTATCAATAATCCCAAGGCGGACTCCTCACTAGTAACTATCTAGCCGACGTTGCATGTAATCTCTTCAACCACTTAATACTTCCTATTAAAGCGGGCCCTTGCCCAAGATATCCTCTACCATGCCTAACCCATAATCCTGATCATTTACTACTTGCTACATAGAGAAGAGGTGGGTCCTCACACAACTACTAATACCTTCAATCTCTTAAACACGCGCTTCGTATTATGACCGGCCCCACGGTGACGTCTCACATTAGCCCGACTATTCGTAGGTACTAGTAGCCAGATTAGCTGGGCAGATTTACCTTACAAAATTTGGGACCAACCTTGCGTCAACGTAGTTACTTATTATAGGTGATGCACCACATCAGCCCTATAGTCACACTTCCGGTAGCCAGATTAGCTGGGCAGTCTTTTGTGTACTTTTGGCTGACCTCGCATCCCTATAATTTATATCACACTCTACACGTATTATTACACATCTCACCGTTTCCAAAATCAAGGCCTTATAAAAATCTTTCTTATTTCGCCTTTAACATTAATTACCTTCATAAGGGGGATTTAATATAATTAGTAACCTATTTAACTATGTAATTATACAATATAATTATACGTTAATTATGCTAATACACACATACATGCACAACACACGCACATGCATACACACATACATACATGCGCCTAGTAATTTCTAAGCATGTAGAGTTTACGCCCTAAACTATCGTTTAAATGTCAAATCTTTAAACAATTATTCAAGCCTCATTCAATATTATCAAAAATTTCAATATTCATATCCAAAGGTTCCAATTAATAGACTTGTGTAGAATAAAAATTTAAATTCGACTTATTACATCGAAATAATGGAATATATTGATAATAGAAACATACAATTCCAATTTTGACGCTCTATTTATTTCCTTTTTCACATAAAAGTAAATGAAGGAATTTCTATTTAATTTATGGGAATAAGCAGTTAAAACAACGAATAAAATTCGTACCTTACACACTATTCCGTAATCAAATTCCTTTAACCAAATTCAAAGAAAAATAATAAGGAGTGGAATAGAAGGTAAAATTATAAAAACTACAAATCTACACAATTTCCATTATTTTGACATAAACAAATTGAGATTTCAACCTAGAATTGACATTTCACATTGAAGGAGTTTTAGGGGTTTTAAATATGATGTTTTCGCAAACCAAAACTCCCCAAGGCATATTCAAATCCAAACTATACTAATCAACTACTAAAATAGAAAACTAAGATTTTCACTCACGGTATAGCTTTAGTTTTGCCTTCTTTGGAATTGACACGCCTTTGACATCTCTATCAGATCTCTTCTTTTAGATATATATAGCAAGGGATTTGTATATATAGATTAGATTTAGAAAATTGGAGAAGATTAGATTGGGAAAATAAATAGAAAACAAAATAGATATATCTGATTTCTTACCTAAAATCCTATTGGAGTTTTTTGAATCTTTGAAGAGACGAACTACAAAGCTTCGCTAAGTTTGCAAAATATTTGTGAATAAAAGTGAGGTGTCTAGGGTCTTATTTATAGTGGCAAGAAAGTATCAGAACTGTCGGATTTAAATAAATAAATCTAAAATTTCCAAAATTAAAAACCTTAGCTGCCACTTGATAAGGAGCAATCGATTGCCCCTTTGCTACCGGTCGACCGCTAGGGGTCGACCAATAGAGGTCAGGGGGTCGACCTCTCCATCTATTTCGGGAACATTGATTTTCAGCCGTTGTTAAATTTTTTTAATTCCTCAATTAAGATTTAACGTCAACGTCAATTTTAACGCTTCCTTAATCCCCAAGTCTATCTACTATTAACTTTTGAATTTCAAAATTTAAAATTAATTATTCATTTGAATTTGAATACTATTTAAATTATTTTGCATCTGAAAACTTCAAACGTCCATAACTTTTCCATTTGAGCTCCGTTTTCAATATATTATATATGGAAATTGGTCCGAATTTCGCCACGAACGCAATGACATAACTTTCATGGCTAAATTCCAATCTTTGCAAAATTTCCATTTTTATCCATATCTTATTTAATTTAACTTGTTTATTTTCTATTGATTTTACGGGATGTTAAATGAACACACCGCATGTTTGACATCCTCAGGAGAAACCTTTGGCCTTAGCTGCTTCATCTTGGATAGCAACTTTCCCTTCTTGAGCTCACGCTACTTGCAATTGCAATTTACAACGGTGTAGAATAAGAATAGACACTTGAAAAGTGCATGTATGTGACATGAACATGCGATTATGCAAGTGTAAATGCAAGAGCATAGCGACTGCACAAACCCTTGGGGTCCTAGTGCATCTCCAACTGTTGCTAGATCTCCGCTATGGAAGTAGAGTCCCCATAATCGATCTCGAGCTCCGAGTCTTGAATATAGTCAGAAACAGAAATGTCTCCAGGAATAAAATTTCCCTTTACTTCCTCAAGGCCAAAAATATGGCATAGGGTCTCATCCACCTCTAAATTAGGCGAGGTGGCTGAATCAAAGTTTCTGGAGGAATGCGCTTTGTCACGGTCAAAGGCATTAAAATCATTATCATGTGAATTAGGGCTCGCCCCTTTTACTGTCTTTGTATAGATGTTGTCATCTTCCTACTCCCTCAAAATCTTAAGCCAACCGCTTTTACAAGGTTTAATGTTGAAGGGATCTAGCTTCGGCTCCTCTAAACTTGTAAGGATGGTTGGAACAACTTTGTGTGGATCTATAGTCAAAACATCATTGGAAACAGAGGGTTGAGAGTATGGTGCATCACAAGTTTCTGTGGTCGTCGAGTCTTTTCCTTTCTTTTTCTTGACAGGCATCTGAGTGGAAGGTTGCGTGCCTCTTCTGATTGAGAAACCAACTGCCAGTAGTATAAGCCACCTCAAATTATCGTCGGTAACAAGATGGGGAACCTCCCAAAGTTATTTTATAATTTGTTGGAGTCTACGCAACATAACCTCCACATCATCCCCAATTGCTGCTCTCACCATACTTGGAAAAAGGTCCAAAGAAAGAAAAACTAGTATTTGACACCTGATTTCACGAAGCTATGAAAAGAGGCCAGTGGAAAATAGAGACTCGCATCAAGAATGCCACTAATGAAAGTACAAAGAGTTGTATCGAACGAAGAAGTACTCATGCTTGAACATACTGTACTTGGAGTATAATTTCTCATCTTTCTTAAACTTGTTTCCTGCTTCAAAATAAATAAAAGAAGAGCCCTACAACTTGTTTTTATTGCATGAAGGAACCTGCTTTGGTAGTGAGTAGAGGGCATTTGGAACTCCCTTATGAAGATAGTATATAAGCTAGTAAGAATGGCATATCTATAGGGATGCAGCTAGAACGTCATGATTTTTTAGTACACAAGAAAGCCTGAAATCCATTGAGAAAGAGGAGGCGGGGCTCCGGCCATAAAACGATAATGAGTATAAGCCATGTATTTTTTCGGCGGAGCGTGCGTCCTTGGCGGGAGAGCGGTCAGAAGGAAGTCCTCTTTAGGAATACCATATGTGACAACAATCAATAACAGCTGCTTGGCAGTCAAAGTGGAGAACTCAGAATCAATAGGATTCATTAGAAGTTTGGACGGACCGTATCCATCTACAGGAGAGCGAGCTGTGCTAGGCTGATTGGAGTGAAGCCCTAATAGCGTAGGCTTTGAGGGCTGGAAAAGGAAGGGTCCTAATCTCTAGAAACTGACTTAGAACGAGTCTTACGGCGGCTTGACACACCTATCTAATATGATAACTTATCTCATATATGCGAATGGAGGAAGTGTTCATGTGTGTGCATGAGTGTATGCATATATGCTAAAAAAAGCTGACGCTTTAGTTCGACTGATAATCGAATAGCACTAAACCCTAAGCCAGCTACCGTTTAGAACATAGATCGTAGGGTAGCCAAGCTGTATGAATCATAGCATGTAAATTAGTTATATGAATTCGAATAACATGAAGATGCTTACTAGGTTGATCAATGATTTTGCAAGGAAGTTGTGCTGAATTGGAGGTAGGAGTAAGGATTGGCAATGGCAGCCTAGAGGAGAGGAACGATCATGAAGAAATTGGGGGTTCAAAAAAGTGAAGTAGCATGCCCAATGGGAGGAGGTGTTGGAGCTTATATAGGGCTAAGCTCATTTCCAAAGACAAATCGATGACCTGCCGAACCAACTCTAGCGACCAAACTAGTAAAATACTGAACCAGAAATGTGTCGAACCAACATCTCACCAACCAACCTTGGCAACCGAGCAAGTAGACATACCGACCCAAGAAGGAGAAGGAAAGATAGCGATGTGCGTCCACCGAATCCTTCATTGAAGGAATTGTTTAATAAAGCCCACCTTTTAGTTTACGAGATTAACTTTGGGGGGTAGGTGTTATGGGCAAGTTCACTGAGGAGATTAAGGCTTGGGTATAGTAGAACAAGAGCATGTATACTTCACTGGACAAGGCAGGTTAGGAAAAAGGTGATGTGGAAGAGAAGCTAAGACAAAGAATGGAAATGCAAACACAACAAGGCAAAACAAGGGAGAAGAGGGTAGGAACCCCCTTGTTTGGTAGCTCAAGTATCGAATAGGAAATCATGTTCAGTACCCAAGTTTACCGAGCATGAATTTTTTTCTGGTACTGTAACATCCCCCACTTGGAGTCCCAAAACTAACGGCTACGGATGCTGAAGTCATCGATAGTTATTAATCCTCGGTGACCAAATACGGTAATGTTAGATACATTGATATAACAGAAACACATGAATATGAAAAAAATTTAAAATAGCAAACAAGTTCCACATTCCAATCCAAAACATTTCAAATTCATTACATAATCCCAATATGAGAACCACATTCAGAGAAAATATATTTATTACAACATATGCCAAAAGCGACATATGAAGATGCCCCATTGGATGATCAGAGTATATATAGGCAATTTAACAATTTCGCCATTACAACAACAACACAGCGGAATCAAAATAAAAGAGAACTCTAGACAGCTATCATGCCTCCTACACATCTGCGGAAGCTTATTAGTCTAACGAGGTACCTGAAAACCTCAACCCTCAAACTACTCAAAATCAATTGAGTACCCGAGAGTTTGAAGGGAAAACATAAACTTCAAGTCAAACATAAAGCATGGTATGAAAAATAATCTACCATCTCAAACCATTTAGATATCTAGTGAGACAATGCTGCTTAGCGGAAGGGGTTTTCCCCTCACTAGTGTCCTAAAACCTTTATAAAACCATATATTGTGCTCCTGCATCCACAATGGTTAAAATATTTCAAAATAATATGATGACATGTAAACAAGTAAATCAATTCTAGATTTCTCATCCCGTTTCATTATGACTATCTGTCTCAGTTATAGTTTCTAGGGTCACTGTTAACCTATTGGTTTTCATGGGCTGACAAATAACCTGTTTAATACTTATGGACCCCTTGTCTAGTTTCATAGTTTTCATGGGCTTACTATTAACCTTTGTAATTTTATGTTCTACCTGTCATATTTCATAGTTTTCATGGGATCACTAAGAACCTATTGGCCCCCTGCCAATAACATCATTATTTCATGGGTTCACCCTAAACTATTGGTAACTCCAATAACTTCCTTCCTATCCTAGTTTTCATGGGTTGACTAGGAACCTATTGACATCTATTAATAACTTAATCCGGATATAGTTTTCATGGGTTCACTACAAACCTATTGGCCCCTGCCAATAACTCTTTCTAATCATAGTTTTCATGGGTTTACTATGAACCTATTGGCCCCTGCCAATAACTCTTTCAAAACATAGTTTTCATGGGTTTACTATTAACCTGTCTTTCTGACAACTTCTTTAATTAATATTTGAGCATCCTATATTTTGGGCTTCCTGACCTTCTGGATGCAATTCTACTCATTCAGGAGTTGATTCTAATTATATTCACTACTGGGTCAACCTTGCTGGTTATTCTACCCTTTCTCCCCAAAATACACTTATGGGTTCATAACAATGTGAATATAAACATATATGAAGAAGCAAACATAATAACTTGGTTAATCCTTTTAACCTATTAATCAAGGAAAAGTTCTTCGAAAACTCCATACTTAAAATCATTTCAAAACTCTTTTATTATGCCATGGTTTTCCTTTAAAATGAGATTGGGTTATCTGGTTTGAAAACTAAGGCTTTCGAAACCTTAAAACATTACTTTCGAAACCCCTGGATAACCTCCTTCGAAAGCATAGAAAACTTCTTTTTCAAAACATTACATATAAACCTTTCGAAGCTCTTTAAATCATCTCTTTCGAAACCAAAATATACCTTTCGAAAGTATCAAAACATTACTTAATACTCCTTACAAACATAGCTTCGAAACCAATGAAAGTACCCCTTTCGAAACCATTGGGTTTACTCAAAAACATATTTTGGATCAAAGTGAATATATACGAAAGTATGTCTTTCGAAACCTTTGAACTCCTTTTAAAATTGTTTGGGGAAAGTTTGATGGCGTCGACACCATCCTTTCGAAAGCTTCAAAACATTTAAGAAAAACTTTAAAGGATAGCATTGAAACCCTCTTTCAAAGCCATTGCCTTCGAAACCCTTGATCCCTTTCGAAAGCATCTTGGAAGTGGCTTAGTATAAGTTTAAAACAAAGGCTACCCTTCGAAAGCATTGATGACTTCAATACACTCGAAAAGCAAAAGAATGACAGTAGGGTTTCGAGTAGGTCGGAACCATCATTTTCAAAACATTGTTTTATAAACAAGGGACTCATTCGAAAGCTTATACTTAAAAATGAAAGATGGAAACCTTCTTCGAAAGCTATTTAGAAAACCCATTTCGATAGCATATGTTTCGACTCCTTCGATAGCTTTAATAAAACAAAGGCATGCGCTAACATTTAAAAGCAAAACAAAGGTTTTGTTCCCATCGGATGCTATGTGTCGACACCATGCCTTCCGCCTTCCTCCAATCCACTACGTACCCATGTTGATACCTTGTGTATTGGTTTCGGCTTTGTGGGTTTCGACTTGATTGAAGGGGAAAGCTATGAGTCGAAGGGTACTTCTAATAAAGGTGGAACCCACTTTTCTAGGTAAACCCGATTTAATGCCAATTAAAGCAAACACTTTCTAACTAACCTGCCTACTTGTAAGCATATGATTGGTTGCCTTATCTTTTCAAACCCTTTACACAAAATAACTGATGCATAATTTCAGATCTAAACCAAGGTTAATTTAACAAATAAGACCTTTCATTAAGAAAAAAAATAAAATCATTAAGCTCCTCCTTTCAAAATAATTTAATTCTCATAATAATTCACTTAGGAAAAATCCCTAAAAATCATAGATATTCACTTTTAATATGTTATCCGACATATCTAAATTTCAGACCCAAATTCTCAATATAATTTCTGAAATAAATTTCTAAACCCAATTAACCATATTTTTCTTTGAAAATTCATAATAATCTTCCATAGCTTGGAAAATTATCAAAATTAAAACCCAACTCCAAAATCATGTTTTACATTACATATAAACTCCTCATGGCATTCAGAATCAATTATAATCGGTTTTACCCTTAAAACCCTGTAAAATCATATTTAAACAATCTTGTTTAAACCTAACATGTTATGATCCAAGCATATTATCATCCAAATCATCATAAAAATGGATTTAATCTTAAACCCGAAAGTAAATGATTATATAACAAAATAGAGATGATTGAGATTATTATTCACCTTGATTAAGATAAGGAGATTGGATTGAGATTATTATTTATTCCCCTTGCTTTAATTCCTTAGCTTGATTTGAATTTCTCTTCTCTTTTCTTCCTTAGCAACGGCCGGCTCCTCTTTTATGTTTGCATTTTATTTTTGTTTTACACAAATGAACGTGAATAAAGGGAAACAATAATACATATAGGTGATGGGTTATGTGTGGCTATTTCCCAATATACCCGTATGTAAATTAATTTGCTTATAAACCATTCTTAAGCCCATTTATTTAATTAAGCACGACCTCTAAGTGTTTATTTAAATCCCAATTCCCATATCACTTAATATTTACATTACTGCATTTAATTTATCTAATTAAATCTCCTGAATAATGTTATTAAAAATTAGGGGTGTTACAGGCTCCCCTACTTAAGGAATTTCGTCCTCAAAATTCAGTAAAGACTAAATACTAAACATAGCAATCATCTATAACGACTCCTAACAACCATACTAGTCTACCTGACTAGCAACTATCTATATAAAGCTAATATAGACATACCCTCAAAGCAGATCAGGATAAGTATCTCTAATCCTGTCTTCTATCTCCCAAGTATAGTCTTTCTCGTTGTTGCTCCAATGAACTTTCACCAACTTGATTGTCTTGTTCCTCAATCTTTTCTCATCTCTCGCTACTACCCAAACTGTTTGTCTAACAAAAGTCTAATTAGGCTCTACTATCAAATCTTCCAACCCTGTTAGAGGAATAGTAGTCTCTGGATCATGCACATACTTGCGAATATGAGACACATGAAATACATTATTGACACCTGCCATACTGCTTGGCAACTTTACTCTGTGTGCGAACTTTCCAATCCTCTCTGTAATCTGGAATGGACCAAAATATCTCGATGCCAACTTCTCTGACTTTCCAAATCGTACTACACCCTTCATCGGTGATATTTTAATGAAAACCTTATCTCCAACTAAGAATTCTAAGTCTTTATGCCTCTTATCTGCATAACTCTTCTGTCTAGACTGAGCTTCCTTTATCCTTTCTTGGATCAACTCAATCTCTATGACGCCTTCCTAACCAAATCTGGACCTAAGACTAATTTGTCTCCAGTCTCCAACCAGCATGCTGGTGATTTGCATGGCCTTCCATACAAAGCTTAAAAAGGCGCCATTCCTATACTAGTTTGATAACTATTATCACAGGAAAACTCAACCAAATGTAGGCGATCCTCCCAAGATCCACCAAAGTCCAATATACAAGCTCTCAACAAATCCTCGAGTACCTTATTGACTCTCCCTATCTGCTCATCCGTCTGAGGGTGATATGCAGTACTTATCTTGAGCTTAGTGCCTAACACATCCTATAGACTCTTCCAGAATTCACTAGTGAACAAAGCATTTCTGTCATTGACTATGCTATTAGGAACTCCATGAAGTCTAACTATGTTCTTCATGAACAATTTAGCTAAAACAGGTGCCGCCCTGATTAACTTAACTGGAATGAAATGGGCACTCTTGGTCAACCTGTCCACTATGACCCATATACTTTCATTTCCACTATTTGACCTTGGAAACTCGTCTATAAAATCCATGGATATTGAATCCTATTTCCATACTAGAATCTCTAAGGTTGAAGCAACCCACTCAGCTTTTGATGTTCGGCTTTCAGTTGTCGACAGTTTGCACACTGCCTAACCCACAAGCCAACTTCCCTCTTCATACCTTCCCAATAGAAGCTCCTCTTCATATCTTGATACATCTTGGTCCCTTCGGGATGAATCGTAAACTTGAATCGATGACATTCTCTAAGAACTTCTTTCCTCAAGTCCTCAACGCTTGGAACACACAATCGTCCCTTTTTCTCAACCATTCCCTCTGGTCAAGACTAAAATCTTTCAGATCATCGATCTCAGTTCCAACCTCAAGCCTTCTAATCCTCTCGACTAATACTGGATCCTCCTTCTGCTTAGAAGCTATCCTTTCGATCAATACTGGTCAAACTTCTAAACTGGACAACATAGTGGTACTTTGACTAGAACTAGCAGTCGATCTTAACTGCACACTACAAATAGTCAAAAGCTTCCAAATCCATCCACTCTGCCAACATAGCTAACACCACATTCTGATGTCTTCTGCTGAGAGCATCCGCTACTTTATTTTCTTTCCCAGGAGTATACTCTATACCAAAATCATAAGAAACCAAAAATTCCAGCCACCTCTACTGTCTCATATTCAACTCCTTCTAAGAGAATAGGTACCTTAAAGACTTATGATCTGTGTATAGCTCAAACCTCTCCCCTAAGAGATAATGCCTCCAAATCTTCAATGCGAAGATCACCGCCACCAACTCCAAATCATGAGTAGGATATCTCACTTCATGCGGTCTAAGCTGTCGTGGAGCATAGGCAATCACTTTACCCTTCTGCATCAACATAGCTCCTAATCCAATTCCACATGCATCGGTATACACCACCAACCCTTGGTTTCCATCTCGGAGTACTAACACATGTGCATTGGTCAACAAATGATTTAACTTAAGGAATGCTTCCACACATTTGTCGGACCAAACAAACTTCACATCTTTCCTGGTTAGCTTTGTCAAAGGTGCTGCTATCCACGAGAAATCCTTGTTGAATCTCCGGTAATAGTCAATAAGTCCGAGAAAACTTCTAATCTCAGTCACCGTCTCTGGTCTCTTCCAATTATTAACAGCTTTGATCTTATCTGGATCGACTGACAAGCCCTTCTCTGAAACCACGTGACCAAGAAATTAACCTCTTTCTTCCAAAAATGAGACATGGAAAACTTCGACTTCAGCTGATTCTGCTCAGCTCTCAAGCACTACACCAAGATGATCTTCATGTTCCTTTTCATTCTTAGAGTGTACCAAAATGTCCTCTATAAACACCAACACGAACCTATCCAAGTATTCTCGGAAAACTCGGTTCATTTGATCCACGAAGAAAGCAGGTGCATTCGTTAACCCGAATGGCATTACTAACCACTCATACGAACCATACCTAGTTCGAAATGCTATCAAAGGAATACTGCCCTCTGCCACTCTTAACTGATGGAAACCTGTCGCCAAATCCAACTAGGAAAACATTATGGCTCCATACAACCGATCAAATAAATCATCTATTCTCGGCAAAGGATACTAATTCTTAATCGTCCTTTCGTTCAACTTACGATAGTCGATGCACATCCTCAATGACCCTTCTGGTTTCGTCACGAATACCGTAGCCGCTCCCCAAAGCGAACTGCTTGGTCTAATAAAATTCCTTCCTTCTAGATCCACTAGCTGCACCTTCAATTCCTTTATCTTAATAGGTGTCATCTTGCTAGGTGGTCTACTTACAAGTTCAGCTCCTGGCACAAGATCTATTCGAAACTCAACAGCTCGTTTCGGTGGTAGTCCTGTGACCGGCTCAAAGACATCAACAAAATCTCTTACAACTTGAACCTGACTTAACTGTTCTCCCACTTCTATTCCACTTAACAAAGCACAACTACTCTGGTCAGAATTCTCCACTGAGAATATGATTCAGTTATGACTATCTAGGTGTCTCAGAGATATCTCCCCATCCGGGCAAAATACCCTAGCCTCATACTTTCTCAACCAACCCATACCCAAAATGATTTCGAAATCTATGAAATCGAATACATAAAGACTGCATGCAAACTTATGACCTAACAAATCAAGTTCTAACTAGTCACATCTTATCTCCAAAGTTGCGTACCCTCCTATTAGATTCGCAACCCTTAAGGAAGTAACAAGATATATGGGTTCTAAGCATAACCAATCAACCAAACACTGCGATATAAATGAATGTGATGCACCGGTATCAAATAGTATCTTAACTGGTATAGTCTAAATAAAAAACGTACCTTCCATCACGGTCTTCCCTTTTTCAACTGCAGTTGGCTTAGTAGATGATGGTCCAACAGCAAAAACCTTTCACTTGTCCGCCCTGACTGGCTCTGGACACTTGTTCTTATAATGCCCAACCTAAACATAGTTGAAGCACTTCACATTCTTCTTATCTGTAGCCTTCTTCCCCTTGCCTGACCGGCACTCATGAGCATAATGACCTTTCTCGTTCCACTTGAAGCAAACTAAATCAACCTTTGCCTTCTTGGCAGCATCTCCCTTCTGAGCTCCCATCTTTTTAAAGAACATTCTTTTCTTTCCCAGAGAACCCTGGGTTTCAACTGGCTTCTCTCTAGCACAAACATCAAGCATCTCCTTATGGCGAATTTCCATCTCCATCACTACATTACTAGGATCACGAAGATGTGGCAGGGTCACCCTAGAAATCTCGGACCTCGGTCCTCGAATGAACTCCTCATTCCTCCTGATGACAGTGTCTATAGTATTATATCCATAACGGGACAGCTCATCAAACTTAGTGGCATACTAAACAACCGACATTTCTCCTTGCTCCAGATCTAAAAACTTCCTTAGCAGCACTGATTTAGCAACCTCAGACATAAACCTTTGTTCAAATCTCCTTCGAAAATCAGCCCAAGTCAATTCCTCCTCCGAAACTCCGATAGTAACACTGTTCCACCAATGAAGCGCTGACACTTGCAACTGCCTAGAGGCCAACCTTCTCTTCTGCTTATATTCTAAACCCAAATCAGCAAAGATACGCTCACAATACAACAGCAAATTCTCTACCTCTATTGTATTCTCCGTCCCCATAAATGGCTTCCCAACAAGACTGGAGTAGTCTCTGCTCAGCTTAGCACAATTATTCCCAACTGGAGCCACATGATTAGCTCCTCCAACATTTCTTGCAACACCAGCATCAACTTCTGCTTGCATCATATTGACGAAGAACTGATACATGGCCCCCATATCCACTGGTGGATTTTCAGCACCCACATTGGCATCTTCATTTTGGTTAGCATTAGCCTGTCGACCCGGGTTCCACCTGGTGGGTTGAGCATTTGCATTGGCTATGGTGCTTCCTCCATTGAGATTTCCTCTTCCGTTTCCTGCCTCCATATCTTTTTTCTCGCAAATATGCATACAAGCCTTAGTAAGATATAGAAGAACATCCTAAGAGAGAGGGGAATACGTACTTTTATATATACCTATATATTCAAATACAAATACATTACTATAGCATTAACCCAAACCCCGATCTTATTTTCTAATTCATTGGATTATGTTTTGAAAATTCTTTTAGGTTTAAATTTCTTTTAAGTTACATAAACCTATGCTTTGATACCAACTTGTAACATCAACAACTTGGAGGCCCAAAACTAACGGCTATAGATGCTGCGGTCCTCCATAGTTATTAATCCTCGATGACTAAATACGGTATTGTTAGATACATTGATATAACAAAAACACATGAATATAAAATAAATTGAGAACATCAAACAAGTTCCATATTCCATTCCAAAACATTTAAAATTCATTAAATAATCCCAATACGAGAACCACGTTCAGAGAAAATATATTTATTACAACATACGCCAAGAACGGCATATGAAGATGCCCCGTTAGATGATCAGAGTATATATATGCAATTTAACAACTTTGCACTTACAACAACAACACAGCGGAATCAAAATAAAAGAGAACTCTAGATAGCTATCATGCCTCCCACACGTCTTTGAAAGCTTATTCGTCTAAAGAGGTACCTGAAAACCTAACCTCTCAAACTACTCAAGATCAATTGAGTACCCGAGAGTTTAAGGGGAAAACATAAACTTCGAGTCGGACATAAAGCCTGCTATGAATAATAACCTACCATCTCAAACCATTTAGATATCTAGTGAGACCACGCCGCTTAGCGGAACGGGTTTTCCCCTCACTAGTATCCTAAAACCTTTATAAAACCATATACTGTGCTCCTGCATCCACAATGGTTAAAATATCTCAAAATAAAATGATGAAATGTAAATAAGTAAATCAATTCTGGATTTTCCATCCCCATTCATTATGACTATCTTTCTTGGTTATAGTTTCTAGGGTTACTATTAACCTATTGTTTTCATAGGCTGACTAATAACCTGTTTAATACTTATGGACTCCCTGTCCAGTTTCATAGTTTTCATGGGCTTGCTATTAACCTATGTAAATTTATGGACTCCCTGTCCTATTTCATAGTTTTCATGGGATCATTAAGAACCTATTGGCCCCTGCCAATAACATCATTGTTTCATGGGTTCCCCCTGAACCTATTGGTAAATCCAATAACTTCCCTCTTATCATAGTTTTCTGGGGTTGACTAGGAACCTATTCACATCTGTCAATAACTTAATCCGGATATAGTTTTCATGGGTTCAATAAAACCTATTGGCCCCTGCCAATGACTCTTTCTAATCATAGTTTTCATGGGTTTACTATGAACCTATTGGCCCCTACCAATAACTCTTTCTAAACATGGTTTTCATGGGTTTACTATGAACCTGTCTTCCTGACCACTTCTTTAATTAATATTTTAGCATCCTATATTCTAGTCTTCCAAACCTCTTGGATGCAATTCTACTCATTCAGGAGTTGATTCTAATTATATTCACTACTGGGTCAACCTAGCTGGATATTCTGCCCTTTCTTCCTAAAATATAGTTATGGGTTCATAACAATGTGAATATAAACATATAGGAAGAAGCAAACATAATAACTTGGTTAATCCTTTTAACCTATTAATCAAGGAAAACTTCTTCGAAAACTCCATATTTAAAATCATTTCAAAACTCTTTTATTATGCCATGGTTTTCCTTTAAAATGAGATTGGGTTATTTGTTTTGAAAACTAAGGCTTTCGAAACCTTAAAACATTACTTTCGAAACCCTTAGATAACCTCCTTCGAATGCATAGAAAACTTCTTTTCAAAACATTACATATAAACCTTTCGAAGCACTTTAAATCATCTCTTTCGAAACCAAAATATATCTTTCGAAAGTATCAAAACATTACTTAATACTCCTTACAAACATAGCTTCGAAACCAATGAAAGTACCCATTTCGAAACCATTGGGTTTACTCAAAAACATCTTTTGGATCAAAGTGAATATATACGAAAGTATCCCTTTCGAAACCTTTGAACTTCTTATTAAATTGTTTGGGGAAAGTTTGACGGCGTCGACACCATCCTTTCGAAATCTTCTAAATATTTAAGAAAAACTTTGAAGGATAGCATCGAAACCCTCTTTCAAAGCCATTGCCTTCGAAACCCTTGATCCCTTTCGAAAGCATCTAGGAAGTGGCTTAGTATAAGTTTAAAACAATGGCTACCCTTCGATTTAATGCCAATTAAAGCAAACACTTTCTAACTAATCTGCCTACTTGTAAGCATATGATTGGTTGCCTTAACATTTTAAAACATTTACACAAAATAACTGCCACATAATTTCAAATCTAAACCAAGGTTAATTTAACAAATAAGCCATTCAATTAAGCAAAACAATTAAATCATTAAGCTCCTCCTTTCAAAATAATTTAATTCTCATAATAATTCACTTAGGAAAAATCCCCAAAAATCACAGAAATTGACTTTTAATATGTTATCTAACATATCTAAATTTCAGACCAAAATTCTCAATATAATTTATGAAATAAATTTCTAAATCCAATTAACCATATTTTCCTTTGAAAATTCATAATAATCTTTCCATAGCTCTGAAAATTATCAAAATTAAAACCCAACTCCAAAATCATATTTTACATAACATATAAACTCCTCATGGCATTCAAAATCAATGATAATCAGTTTTACCCTTAAAACCGTGTAAAATCATATTTAAACAATTTTGTTTAAATCTAACATGTTATGATCCAAGCATATCATCATTCAAATCATCATAAAAATAGATTTAATCTTAAACCCGAAAGCAAATGATTATAAAACAAAACAGAGATGATTGAGATTATTATTCACCTTATTTAAGATAAGGAGATTGGATTGGGATTATTATTTATTCCCCTTGCTTTAATTCCTTAGCTTGATTTGAATTTCTCTCCTTTTCCTTAGCAATGGTCGACTCCTTATTTATGTTTGCGTTTTATTTTTGTTTTGCACAAATGAACGTGAATAAAGGGAAACGAGAATATATATAGGTGATGGGTTATGTGCGGCTATTTCCCAATATACCCTATGTAAATTAATTTTCTTATGAACCATCCTTAAGCCCATTTATTTAATTAAGCATAGCCTCTAAGTGTTTATTCAAATCTCAATCCCCTTATCACTTAATATTTACATTATTCCATTTAATTTATCTAATTAAATCTGCTGAATAATGTTATTAAAAATTAGGGTTGTTATAGGTACCTAAGGTACCAGACATGATTTGCCATCCAATGGGTGATAGGCCACTGAGCCAATGGCTAAGGAGCCCATGGGCCAAATACAAAGGATCTCACTAAACCAAGAAGGGGAGTACAAAAACCTAGCCAACATGACGGCCACTTACATTTCGGTGAACTGACACACCCTAGACTGGACTTCTAGCTGAACCAAATGAATCATATATGGCATAAAATCTGCATATATTTGGAATTATCAATCACATTCATTATACCCAAGAATATTCCATTTGACCGAGATATACATGGAAATTTCCTAACTTTCTGAATTAATCACACCACCTCTTCACCCCTATCGATATCCATGCATTTGGCATTCATTGGGACAATTCTTCGAAGCTTCAAAACTCTATACTACATGAAAAACCAAACCAAGCCTTGGACCCCTATTTTCAGTGATAGATAATTGTATTTCTTCTCTCAACTCTTGTAAAAGCTGAATTATAAGAGAAGGAATGAATATGAACAGTCAATGTAGGTCCGTTACGGCTGAACCACTATAAATCTGTGTGTCTTTTACTTTCTTAGCATTTATTTACTGTTGAATCTGCTATTGTTAATTCAAGTGGAGGTGTTTTTCCATTTTTGTGCAAACATACGCCGCCTGGTTTGTGTGAATGGTTGGTTATGTTATTCGAGCTAACCAATGCCCTGACATACTTTGTTGATCTTATGAACCGTGTCTTCAGGGGTCATCTAAATAAATTCATGCTTCTATCTATCGATGATATTCTTGTCTACTCACAGACAGAGTAAGAACACAAGACACATTTGAGGATCATGCTTGAGGTGTTAAGAGAGCACCGACAGAAAGCAAAGTTTTCGAAGTGCAACTTCTAGAGGAGAGAAGTGAGATTTTTGGGTCATATTGTTTCTGAGCAGGGCATTGCCATAGATCCTGCAAAAGCAATAAAAATACAAGGTTGGACCAAACTCGAAAATGCTATGAATGCGGGAAGTTTCTTGGGGTTAGCTGGATATTAAAGATGATTCATCTAGGACTTCTTCAAAGTAGCCGCATCATTGTCTCACTTGATAAAAAAGAATTAAAATTTTATTTAGGATGTGAGATGTAAGCATGCATTCGTGGGTCTAAGGGAAAAGTTAACGAGTGCACCAGTATTGACCATTTCGAGCGAGAATAAAAAGATAAAGATATACATTAATGCATGTGGTACCGGATTCGGCATGGTATTAATGTAAAGAGACAAAGTTGATGAATATGCTAGTCGACGATTGAAGCCACACGAGAAGAACTACCCGACCCATGATTTAAAGTTAGTAGAGATTGTGTTTGCACTGAAGATGTGGAGATACTGTCTTTTAGGAGAGAGGTTCAAGCTGTTCACCGACCATAAATCATTGAAGTACCTCTTTTTATAGAAGGATATTAACCTTCATCAATAACGATGTTTAGAATTCCCGGCCTCCTATGACTTTGATATTGCATATACCCCAGGAAAGGTAATGCAGTTGTTGATGCATTGAGTAGGAGACATGCCAGCTTGGGAGCTTTGTTCCTAGAGTGGACATCATTAGAGCATATTGCTGGTTATAATTTCCAACCAAGATGCGAGATAAAGCTAGAGATATTGGCAAGCTTGACTATCAGGCCTACCGTGATAGAGTGGATTGGTACTAGTCAGACGCACGATGCCAGATTAGCTGAGATCATTGCTAGGATTGAAGCAGGAGTATAGTTCGAAGATATGAGACAATACAAACTAGACCGAGATGGTTGGCTCCATAATGATGGGAGATTGTTTGGTCCTAATGTCGATGGGTTGAGGGATGAGGTGCTATGAGAGCGCCATCATTCGAGATTGACTATTCATCCCGGTTGTAATAAGATGTACCGTGATATGAGGTAGACCTTATATTGGGAAGGGATGAAGAAATATGTTAGGACATTCTCTCAAAATGTATGAACTGCTAGTTAGTTCAAGCTGAGCAGAAGATGCCTAGTGATTTGATGCAAAAGCTAGAAGTTCCCGAGTGGAAATAGGAGCAAGTATTAATGGATGTCATCGATGGACCGCCGAGGTCTCGAGCTGGGTACACAGCATTTGGGTGATAGTCGATTGATTGACCAAGAGTGGCAGATTTATACCTATCAAGTCAAGGAGAACAACAACCAAACTGGCTGAATTGTATGTGAAGTTGATAGTACAATTCCATGGTATTCCGAAGAGCATTGTGAGTGACCGAGATCCATTGTTCGCTAGTGGATTTTGGAAGATCTTACCGGAGGCGGTAGGGATAGAGCTGCACCTCAACACAACTTATCACCCTCTAATTGAGGGCCAAACTGAGAGAGTGAATTGTATCCTAGAGGATCTCTTACAGGCTAGTATACTTGGCTTTGGAGGCTCATCGGATGATCACCTACATCTCGTTGAATTTGCATACAACAATAGTTATCGGTCCATCATTGGTACGGGACCAATCGAGGCATTATATTATCGACTGATAGAAGATCGAGAGACATCATAGAGATCTAGAGTTCTCTGTCGATATATGATTAGAGAGACATCGGAGAAGATCGAGATCATCCGATAATGGATGAAAGCTGCACAAGACAGACAGAAGAGCTACGTTGATAAGAGACGTAGAGATCTAGAGTTCTCTGTCGGTGATATGGTACTTGTCAAGATCTCTCCATTGATGAATGTAATTCAGTTTGGTAGTAAAGTGAAGTTGGCACTGAGAATTGTAGGTCCTTTTTCGATACAAGGATAGATTGGGAACCTTGCTTACAGAGTCAACTTACCTCAAAGAATGGCGAAAGTGAACAATGTATTCCTTGTTTCTCACTTGTGGAAATTTGTGTGCGACTCAGGATTTCATATCACATCAGATCAACTAGTTGATATCAAGATTGAACTAGAGGCTTTAAGACCTCATAGGCCTACTCGTATCATCGGACGTGATATGAAGCAGCTTAGGAAGAAGACGGTGAATCTGGTGAATGTTCAGTGGAGCGAAAACGAAGGCATTGTTGCACTAGGAAGAACGAGGAAAGCAGGAGGATAGTTTATTTAGGTCTCTTTACTTAGCGAGACTGTCTATTTATCGCTTTTACTTTCACTTATGTTATCATGAAGTATATTATAGTATAGTATCCTATATGATAGGATAAGCTTGGATGTTTCCTTTTTCCATTTGATTGCTATGTGCGCATGTTTGATTTATGATGGTTGCCTATGATTTTATGCGATTGTTAGGCATGCGGGATAACCTTATTGATTTTGTTTGGGATTTTGGGGGTGAAATTCTTAAAAGGGGAGAATGTAACCGTTTGCGCCAAAATTGGTCACAAACACCCAATTGTCGATGAAAGCACCCGTTTACAATCACAGATCACAGATAGCAAATACGTAGAGAAAATAAATGTGAAGAACACTCAAAAAATTAAAGAGAAAGTAGTAGAAAGACAAGATTTATAGTGGTTCGGGGTTGTAGCCTACGTCCACTTTGAAGGATTTTTTGTTTTATTGATGGTTCTCACTGGTTATAATGAGTTACAATAGTAGAAGTGAAGTACAAAGATAATCTCGGCAGAGTCTGGATGTAAGAGAGCCCCAAAAAGTTCCATTTTCTGAAGCTCTTAGACTGCTATTTATAGGTGTAGGCTGCAAGTATCTTGCCCAGATCTCGGAAGTCTCCTTCTCTCACGCGGATGGGCCCATGTGATCGATCCCCTGACATTTCGACTCGATTTGTGATCGATATGAACCAAATTCGTATCGATACAAAACTACTCCTTTTGGGTTGGGATTGATCATGGACATTCTTGAGGTTGTACGCAAGCTCCTGTGAAAATTTGGTGGCATTTGGACTTGTAGATTTTGAGTTATGGTCGATGCAAATTTGAGTTTGTTGAAGGCTGCCGAGTTCGTATCGATGCTATTTGTTTGTACCAAAATTGGGCACAACACCCTTCGGAAGTTTTTGAAGAGATAAAGTGAAGAAATTAAATGGAAAAGGAGGATTATCTAACAAAAACTCCAAATTTCAGATATGAAAGCAATTAAAATGCAAGGAGACACAGGAATTTAGAGTGGTTCGGCGTATCGCCTACGTCCACTATGAAGTTGTTAGCTTTATTGATCTTTCTTTGAAGATTACAAGTGAATTCAGTAAGTTACAGCAGATGATTATGATTTGCAACAGTAAATTTCGTTGGTAGCAGCAGCAATGGAGTTTAGATCTGGATCCGGCAGAGTCTGGGCGTTGGAGAGCTTCAAGAAGAAGAAGAACCCCTTTTCTGTTGGCTTTGGGGGTCTATTTATAGGTATAGGAGGCTGGTATTTCGCTCAGATCTCGGGAGACCCTCTATGGCACGTGACCAGGCCCGCGCGCCCAAGCCCGTGAAGTTTCAGTCCGATCCGTGATCGATACGAACGGATTTCGTATCGATCAAGATTTCATCCAATGGAGTCGAAATTTGGCGTAGACATTCTTTAGCATGTACTAAGCTTCTGTGAAAATTTCATAGCATTTGGACTTGTAGATCAGGAGATATGATCGATATGAAATGGGATTCTCGGTTGGTTGTTTTGTTCGACTTGCTCTTATTCGACTCACTCTTATTCGACTCGGTTCCGTTTGAGTCGGTGACGTGGCGTTTGAACCTCTGGATCACTCCGCCTTTGATGCCATTTTGATCGAGTTGTTCTTGGACCTTGCCTTGTTCGTATCGATGGAAACGTCCTCTTTTCGTATCGATAGAAAGTGGGTTAATTGATTCAAATACGGCAACACGATGGACTCGATCAGTGGGTCCACGATGGACATGAAGTACTGGAACTTGATGGGTTCGAACGGGGCTTTTCCAGTAGGGATACGAACTAGACAAATGAGGGACACGAACCACTGTTGCTCGATGGATTCGAGAAACGTGCTCCAGTTATTGGATTCGAAATAGGCGTTAGACGATCGAGTCGAACTGCTGTTCTCTGATGGATGCGAAGCGAGTCAAACTGTGGCTTGAAGTGGAGCGAGTCGAACAAGTGCTTTCTGATGGCTTGAAGCGGAGCGAGTCGAACAAGGGCTCTCTGATGGCTGCGAAGTGGAGTGAGTCGAAGTTGGCATTCCTGATGGGTTCGAACTGAGCGATTCGAACAGTGGCTGTTTTTATCCAATTTTGCATCGATCGTAACTTGAGCATATGAACTCGGATTGACTTGAAATTTGGAACGTTGGCTCTCATAGCTTCGCTTGTCGTGCCATATCAATTTTAGCTCGATCTGGACTCGGACAAAATTCATCGATATCCATAGTGAACCCGTGTATAACCGATCTCTAGGACGGACCGTCATTGGTTACTAGTCAATTCCTTAGTGTCACGGCCCTGCCAAAATGCGGGATAACACTATTCGCATCGCTCTGTTCGTATCACTCCTAAGTACATGGTATTTGATGACGCAGCGCTAACTTCTTGGACCGATCTAATTTTCATGCCGAGTGACCGGGTCTTCCATAGGGGTGCATCTTGTTCGTATCATTCCAGTTGAGTCTTGTTCGCATCCATGGTTGCTGTTCCATTTCGCATCGGTCAACATAAATGCCATTCGTATCGGTCTATTTTATGTTATTCGCATCAATCGATGGCCGATCGATATGAATGTAGTACAATAATGAATCGATATGAAATATAGTTTTGATGGGTACGAGTTGGATGTGGGTTGATCAATGCGAACAAGCCGAAGGCGATGGATGAACATCAATCCGAGGATGGATGGATACGAAAAGTGCAGTTCTGGATGGATACGAAGCAAAGGTGTTTGATGGATATGAAATTAGTGGCATCCAATGGATACGAATGGGAATGGATTTAGCGGGTACGAACCAAATGTGTTTCACTTGAGGCATTATGGATTCGAGCCTGCATGGATACGAACGAGGCCTCAGGAATGGATTCGAATGGGATGGATATGAAGGAGGCGATCTGATGGATACGAATGGGAGCATTGCTTGACTTGCATTGATCATATCTTGAGCATCTGAACTCCGGTTGACTTGAAATTTGAAATGTCGGCTTTCATGGCTTTGCTTGTCGTGTGATACCAATTGTAGCTCGATCTGGACTAGGGCGAAATTTACCAGTATCCATAGCGAACCTGTATATAGTTGGCATTGGAGGAGAACGGTCTTTAGTTTCCAGTTAATCTTTTGGTGTCACGGCCTTGCTAAATGGTGGGATAACACTTGCCCCCAAAAACATGCCTTGCGATAAGAATGTGTGTTTTGTAGTTCGATAAGTTGGATGTTCGTATCCTGTTAATGACCTGTAAAAGAGATTGATAGTCTTACCTGACTGTGAATGACGGTCTTTCAAGATCGTATGTCATTCGTGGTGATATTTGACCATTTGAGGTCGGGTGCCGTTCAAGACGAATTGTGACCGTTCGCGGTCAGGTGCCGTTCGAGGCGAATTGTGACCGTTCGCGGTCGGGTGCCGTTCGAGGCGAATTGTGTGTGCCCGGGGGGACTTAGTATCATTAATGTCAGATTTCATGCTCGAGTGAGTTTTTGAATTGTTTGTTATGGCGGTTTATCGTCATCTCAGAGCATGCCTGAGGACCGTTCGCGATCCCATACATGTGTAAGTGACTTAGCCGTTATGTAATTACAAATACCAGTTTTACATTCAAATGAGTCTTTCAATAGAAATGTCCAACTAAATCAAGTCCTTACGTGAGAAATAGAAAACAAAAGAAAAACAGAGACGTCAAAGTGCAAACACCTACACTGATGCAATTGATAGTCATATCAGAGCATGCTTGAGGATCGCTCGTAATCCTGTACATGTGTAAATGACTTAATCGCGTTGGTGTGGAGTTTGCCACTTATTCGTCATTATTCTGATCAGTTGATGACAAGCTAATGCCTTGATCCTGAGCCGTCCCCAGTTGATGCGGATGGTGGCCGTTCTTGCTCAACCGTTGTTGCTCGCCTTCTCACGTACTGTGATAGCATGTCATTCCGGATATGCCCTTCTATCTCATCCATCAAGTGTCTGCAATCATTTGTACTATGGCCGCTTAGCTCATGGAATAAGCAGTACTTATCAGATTTCCTCTCATTGTCGATCGGATCCCTCCTCATTGGCCTCCGGTAGGGAACCTGCCCCTAGTGTCTTGGTAGATTCGCTCTAATGTCTCATTCAGCTCGGAATAATAGGAGAATCTCGGCTCCTTTCGCGGCCGCTTTGGCTCATCACAATTGTCCTCTACTTTCCATTTCCCTTTCTCATTGCCTGAATACTTTCCGAGCGGATCTCCGCTTTTGACTGCATAAACATCAACCCCCTCTCCTTCCTCTCTCTCATCTTGCATCCTCTTGTCGCAGAAACCTTTCTGCCTCATGATAAAACTCTCCTAAGTCCATAGGTGGATCCCTTGTCAGTCAATTCTTGAATTCTGTTCCATCAGCTATGCCAGATACACCTGCAATCAAAACCATGGACGGATCTGGTCGATCCACCGATCTTGCCGCTGCATTGAATCATGATAGAAAACTCCTCATAGATTCCCCAGTTCTTTGCTTTAATGTTGTCAAACTCATTACGTTCTTAGGTCTCGAAATGTGA
The DNA here is from genome assembly GCA_030737815.1 of Allium fistulosum. Classification (NCBI taxonomy): domain Eukaryota; kingdom Viridiplantae; phylum Streptophyta; class Magnoliopsida; order Asparagales; family Amaryllidaceae; genus Allium; species Allium fistulosum. Next base: position 898,970,426 of record CM060905.1, read on the forward strand.
ACTCTGAATTGCCTCATAAACTTCTCAGTCAACTCGGTCCATGTTCCAATGGAGCCGCTCTCCAATTGCCTGAACCATAGTGCTGTTATGTCTGTCAAATACAATGGGAAACACCGGGCCATGACCTCCTCCGATGCCTCCTGTACCTCCATGTGCCTCGTATACTTTGTCAGATGAACAGCAGGATCCGTCCACCAATCATATGTCTCCAGTGTTGGTAGCTTGAATTCAGGTGGGTTCCTATCATGCTTGATTGCGAGAGTGAAGGGGCTCCTATTCACATCTTCCAGATCTCTATTCACTAGTCCTCCCCTCATGGCTCGTCTGACCATCTCCGCCAATCTATCACTATCTCCAAGTTGTAGACCTTGTATGTTGCCTCCAATCTGCCCCTCGAGTTCACGAGGGGATCTTGGAATCTGCTCTCCTGGACGAGGATCCGTTGCTCTATCAACACCATACTGCATTGTCCCGGCTGGTATCCTGCCTGAGATTGGATCAACATGTTCTTGGGGATTGCCCCCTAGCTCAGGGGTTGCTCCTAATGGTCCTGCTCTATCTGATTTCCTGTTGGGTCCTTCTGGTCCAACTCCGTGGAACTGAATTCCAGCTCCTCGTGCTGTTCCTGCCTGTCCCAACTGTCTGAGAATGTTCTGCATCATTTCCTCTTGCCTTTTTATCATCCCCTCCTGCATAGCTTCCACCATCATCTCCATCTCGTCTCGGGTGATGAAGACTGAGGCCTGATTTGCTTCTGAGGAAGCCTCCTGACTTCCTTCAAGCTGACTCCTTTCTGCTCTTGGTCTCCTAGCTGATTGCTTCACCATTGCTTTCCAGATCTAAGTCTTTAAGCCTTCAGATCCAAAATCCAAGCTGTAGAACAACTGAGTTCACCCTCTCAGTGAAAGTACCAAAATGTTTGCGCCAAAATTGGTCACAAACAACCAATTGTCGATGAAAGCACCCGTTTACAATCACAGATCACAGATAGCAAATACGTAGAGAAAATTAATGTGAAGAACACTCAAAAAATTAATGGGAAAGCAGTAGAAAGACAAGATTAATAGTGGTTCGGCATTGTAGCCTACGTCCACTTTGAAGGATTTTCTGTTTTATTGTTGGTTCTCGCTGGTTACAACGAGTTACAATAGTAGAAGTGAAGTATAAAGATAATCTCAGCAGAGTCTCGATGTAAGAGAGCCCTAAAAAGATTCCATTTCTGAAGGTCTTGGACTGCTATTTATAGGTGTAGGATGCAAATATCTCACCCAGATCTCGGAAGACTCCTTCTCTCACGCGGGTGGGCCCACGTGATCGATCCCCTGACATTTCAACTCGATCCGTGATCGATACGAACCAAATTCGAATCAATCTGACACTACTCCTTTTGGGTTGGGATCGATCATGGACATTCTTGAGGTTGTACGCAAGCTCCTGTGAAAATTTGGTGGCATTTCGACTTGTAGACTTTGAGTTATGGTCGATGCAAATTCGAGTTTGTTGAAGGCTGCCGAGTTCATATCGATGCTGTTCGCATCGCTCTATTCGTATCACTCCTAAGCATGTGGTATTCGATGACACATCGCTAACTTCTTGGACCGATCCACTTTACATGCCGATTGACCAGGTCTTCCATAGGGGTGCATCTTGTTCGTATCGATCCAGTTGAGTCTAGATCGCATCCATGGTTGCTATTCCATTTCGCATCGGTCAACATAAATGCCATTCGTATCGGTCCATTTTATGTTATTCGCATCGATCGCTGGTCGATCGATACGAATGTAGTACAATAATGAATCGATACGAAATATAGTTTTGATGGGTACGAGTTGGATGTTGGTTGATAGATGCGAACAAGCCGAAGACGATGGATGCACATCAATCCGAATATGGATGGATACGCAGAGTGTAGTTCTGGATGGATACGAAGCAAAGGTGTTTGATGGATACGAAATTAGTGGCATCCAATGGATACGAATGGGAATGGATATAGTGGGTACGAACCAAATGTGTTTCACTTAAGGCTTTATGAATTCGAGCCTGCATGGATACGAACTAGGCCTCGGGGATGGATTCGAATGGGATGGATACGAAGGAGGCGATCTGATGGATACGAATGGGAGCATTGCTTGACTTGCATCGATCATATCTTGAGCATCTAAACTCCGATTGACTTGAAATTTGAAATGTCGGCTTTCATGGCTTTGCTTGTTGTGTCATACCAATTGTAGCTCGATCTGGACTCGGGAAAAATTTACCAGTATCCATAGCGAACCTGTATATAGCTGGCATTGGAGGAGAACTGTCTTTAGTTTCCAGTTAATCTTTTGGTGTCACGGCCTTGCTAAATGGCGGGATAACAGTAACGATCTGTATTCTACGTATCTAACGATCGTAGAATATTGATATTATTTTTATACGAGGTCGTATGTTTCTACGAATTTGGGAAATGACTATTAGAGGCATTTTTCATCCTTAGAATTTTTATCGGATGATTTTGACCCTGAAAAGCTTGTATAACCAATAACTTTTGATAGAAGCTAATTAGGGTCTGAAACCACTTCTATTAGATCGGGATAATGGTTTCTCTTTCCATAGAGTGGTCATAATAGAAAAACAAACTTACCGTCAGGGAGTTATGGCTGTTAGATGTTTCACTTGATTTTGGGTAGCTTAATGGGTAATTAGAAAGTTAATGGTTAGGCCTGAAGCATATTTTGGGATTGGCATAAGGTTAAGGCTGACGGTACTTCCCTTTATCATTTCTAACTTTCCAAAATTAGGGAGAATCCCCCCTTAACTATCTTTTTGACATAAAAGTTACCATAATTCTTACTTTAATTAGCTAAAACATGTTATTAGAGGAAGATCAGCGAGGTTGTCACCTTGGATAGAAGATTTTCCACTGGAGATCATCTTGGAGTTGTTGTTGATCTCAAGATTCGTGCATCTTTGGTCTTGGATTAGATTGCTTTGGATTTAAATGTGTGGTTTAAGTATCTACTCACTAATTAGACACTAGTAGACATTTAATGATGTTATTAATTGATTTTCAAACTCCAAAATACATTTTAAACCCTCTTCAATAACATATGTAAATTTCAAACTATTTCGAAAAGATTTGAAAACTAGCGTTCTTATGGATCTCCTTTTTTATTATGGATACCACCCTTAGATTTAGGATTCAAAGTGACATGTATGGATGTATGCTTGTTAGTGTAGATTGTATGCGATAGCTGCTTGAGTGTATGATGTTTGTTTAGTTGAAAACGTTAATCGAAAGACGAATTAGTTATAGCGATACATTAAGGATCGGTGGGCATCGATATGTATAGGTCCAAATTCCATGCGATTGACAGGGGCAACAAGGAAGGGCTTATGAAGCTACGTTCCAAGTTTGAAGTCATTTGGAGTTTGTATGCTCGAGATTTTGATGGATTGGTGGCGACTTTGGGAGTTATGGATCAGTATACATTTGCTTCGAGACATGCTTGGGTTAGTGGATGGGTCGCTACGAGTTTTAAAGCATTACCTTCAAGTGGTGAACGATAAGGATGGTTTGCTTGGGAATGTAAGGGAAATCTTAAGTGATGGATCGTTCGTATGAAACTTAGGAATGTAGCATAAAGGATGGATGGAACTACTAAGGCATGGGTCGATAGAAGCACCTCGAGTTTTGGGGTATGAGCTTGGAGTCACGAACGATAGCTTGGAAGTGTGGAAAGATAGTGGGGTAAAGGGTGTTAGTGCAAATTTTGGTCTACACCAACACTCCGAGATCTGAAGGTATGTCTCCGGAAGCTGAATGGAATATTGGACCCGACAAAGAGGTAGCTGAGATGTGATGTATTCAAGGTTTGAGTACGAGATGCTAAACCATAGGATAACAATAGCACATGTAGAGAAGGTAAAATGCAGAAAGTAAATAACACCGAGACTTTTATAGTGTTTCGGGCTGAAAGTCCCTACGTTCACTGTTCTTTCCTTATTTAGTCACCTTTATATAGCCCAGAGGCTTATTACATTGAATCTAGGCGTTTTCGCCATTAATGAGTTTTTGAATAGAGCTCTAATATAGGAAAGTACTATATGATTTTATGTTAGTTCTTTTTCATGCCAGAAGATCCCTTGTGCCTTGGGTTTTCCGCCTATTTATAGCCAATATGGCATAACGCCATTAGTGGAGAGCCTTCTCTTTGGATTGATGACTTGGTTTGTTATGTGCGGCTTAGATATGAATGCTTGTCATCATCTGGTTGAGTGCGTTTTGATGCGGATTACTGACATGACGCTTTTATATATATGGCTTCTTCGATTCCTTTCGTCTATCCTGACCATTTATTTTGGTGCATTCTGAGCCGTTGATTGTTGATACTTGTTGAAATACTTTTGGCTTCGGCAACTATTTCGCTCGACTAACCCTATATCTTAGTTGGAAAATGGTCTTGACCTTGGCTGACATTTTAACTCGGGCTTTCAAATTACATGCTCTCGACTACGAAGTCCGGAGCTTAAGATTTCATTGAAACTAAACAGTGGGTCTTGGAATTAAAAGCCGAAGAACTTTCTTCCTAAATATTCGTGAGTTGTACTTTGTGGAAATTATAGCGTAACACATGCCCCCCAACGTTCATCTCATATAGTCGATATGAGGTGGACTTTGGAATTGTATTTTGAGAACTTTCAACAGCATTGCTTTACTTATGTAACTCGTAAAGGTCTAACCTCATCTAGAGAGTTGTAAAAACAATTTGAAATCAATGCCCAAGGGTGAAGGCTTAGCTGGTTGCTTTGGTCAGGTGGTAAATATATAAAGGTTTTCATAGCCGAAAGGGGAAGATTTAATTTGTGACCATGAGGTTAGAAATTTTTGAAAACTGTGCTCGCCACTTGTAACCATCTAGATTAAGTGGTAGGCAAAACTGTTTGGTATCGAAAGGCAAAATATAACTTGAGACCTTGAGGGCAATTTTTTTTAAACTGTGCTTACCACTTGAAGCCATCTAGGCTAAGTGGTAAACAAAACTACTTCGTTGCCAAGTGGCAAAATATAATTTGGGACCGTGAGGTCAAAATGTTTGAAACTGTGCTTACTACTTGAAGCCATCTAGGCTAAGTGGTAAGTGAAACTACTTCATTGCTGAAACACAAAATATAATTTGGGACCGTGAGGTCAAAATATTTGAAACTGTGCTTACTACTTGAAGCTATCTAGGCCAAGTGGTACGTGAAACTACTTTGGTACCAAATGGCTAAGGTGAAATTAGACCATGGGGTTGAGGACGTACTTGCTTCTCGAGACCTATAAAGCAGAGAGACCGAAATTTGATTTTGAAAATATGGGTCTTGATCCTATATTTAATTCTCATGACAATTGTCACGATTCTATTGTTTTCTCTGGAAAGGTGCCTCCTTTTCTTTATCCCATGATGATTCGTATTCTGACACTGCCATGTTTACTCTACGGTTAGGATTTTGATGACCAGATAATCTCCACCATTGGTTCCAGGGTTTAAATAAACCTTTTCTCTTTCCTTCTTTCTTCTTACTCACAACATTAGCAACCAAACCTGCCATAAAAACTTGGAAACCATCAACAACTGCTGCGAACTTCTCGACTTAAATAGTAAGCCCTTATTCCTTCTTTATGATTTTATTAATATTCTTTGCTACTATCAATATCTGTGAGCATTTTATTTTTTTCCAAAAAGTTCGATTTGGGTTTTTACCATGATTCCAGTGCTTGCTTTGATTTGTGATATCATTTGATTAGTCAAACCAGGATGCCTACTATTTGTAGGTTTAAGTTTTGTTTCCACATCGAATATTTCATTAATTTAGGTTGATAATCAAAGTATTATCAAACTGACTATTTGGGGGAAATTCATGTTTTGAACTTGGGCTGCAGGTTCTAATTTTATGCCTGATTCCTTTTATGAACCATAAGACTTTAAGCTTTTTCAGCGGAAGTTTTGGGTTTCTTACTGAATAGTTAGCTTAGCATTAATCTTCTCTAGACTCTGTGATGGAAAAATCGATAACTGATCAGAAGGAGTTAGAGAATTAGATTGAGAGCCATGGAATTGATGGGGTTGACATCAAAGCTCCTAGTCTAACGACGACTGGAGTGAACCCCCTGAAGGGTTCTTCACTTTGACATTGGAACAGTTAGCACAAGGAATACTGCTTCCTCTTGCCCCTTGTTTGTCGATATTCCATAATTTTACGCAATTAATCCAATTCAACTTAGGGTGGTCTCGTATAGCATCTATCTGCTATAGCGATCTTACACCAGAAGAAAGGGTACCGCAACATGACCACTACCGAGATTCATTACTTGTACAACTTGCATAGGTCACCTAATAATTCATTAGTTCCCATGTAATTTCTCCTATTCTGGAAGAAGATGCCCTTAATTAAACTACTTAGCAAAGTAACAACTACCTATTGGTTCTTCATGAAGACAGATGATCCTTGAATTGTTACTGAGTTACCAGACACTTGTAAGTTTTCAAACTCTTCTTTTCTAAAATACACTTGCTTCTAAACTTTGGTCGCACCATTCCCTAGTATCTTTTTGCCTTTTGTCTGTTCAGCTAAACTTAGGAGGGATAAGGCCCCAACCCTAAGGGATCTCTTCGACTTTAAGTATGAGGAGGTGATGAAAATTTTGGAAGGAGAAAGACTTAAGCATGTTGTTCATACCGAGGCTAATCTCAAGGCTTGAGGGTTACTATCATCTTCTTCTATGTTTCTTGGATATAATCCCCCTTTCATTGAAACTTTGCCTCGGGATGTGATTGAAAATATTCAATCCTAAAGAATCCACTGTCTCTGACCCCAAAAATGTCGAGACCGAAAGACAAGATGCTGCTCTCGAGGGTAGACCTTAGTTTTAAATACCTTATTGCACGTATTCTAGGACGTAACTTTTAGGAACTATGACCTTGCTTATCTAACCCATTTTATCTTTTTATGTCATAGTGGCTTCTGACGATGTGCATGAGATTGGTGGGTTGCTACTGAACAAACAGCTTTCTTCTAGTTCCACTAGTCGAAAACCAGCTTTGGTGGATCCGTTCATAACTAAGAAACAAAAGAAATACAAGTATATCTCTCCGGCCAAAGCTATACCTACTGCTGACGCCCTTGTTCTAACTCTTGCTTCGAAGAAACAAGTGGATCGGTTGGTCGAGATAACCCGCTCTACTATTGACGCCCATCTGACTAAATTTGTGGGGAACTCCCGAGTGGAATTAGCTGATGACAAGGGTAGTTTTAAAAGGATGATGAGTTTGGGGATGAAGGATTAACTTCGGGTATAGGCTCTTTTTTTTGAAGTATTTATCTCTTTATTTTTCATCCGAACCTTTTTCCAATGGGTTTAATCTGATCTCTCAGTTTTGCGCCAAGGGTTTCAAAAATTGGAGGGGGAAGCGGAGAAGGCCGAGGCTTTGAGGAAAGAATTCACCGAATTCAAAAAGGAAGCCCAGGCCGAAAGGGAAAAGAGTCTAAAGGCTTTCGAGGCTAAAATTGCTAACTTGGAAATTTCGGGCTTGATTACAGGCTGAGGTATAACTTACAAAGGCCAAGGAGGAGATTTCAGGCTTGACTACTAGGGAGGTGGCTGAGAGGGTGGTTGCTACCAAGGCCTCGAAAATTCTCCGTGACGCTTATGAGCATAATTGGGACAAAGGCGTGACTCACTTTATGGGCTTCAATCCCAATGGTAAAAGGATCATGGATAGCTTTTCCCAGAAGTATAAGAAAGCATGAGCTTTGGCAGGCGTTCGGCGCTCAATACTGGTGGAGCTAAAGGAAGATAGAGAAGAGGTACATGATGATTCTGAATCCTAGAAATCTCTTGTCAATCATATTTGAATTTTAGTTCGTAATAATTCCGCTACACTTTCTTTATGCTTTTGCATGTAGTGACTGTTGACTTTGGGGGTATTCTGTCGGGTGTTGTGTTTATGATTGAATAGTTTTCTTACTGCCTTCGTCATGTTTATTCTAAAGCACTCTTTCCTTGAACTGTATTTAAACAAAAGGAGCCAAAGTTCACCTCCCACTTTGAAGTGTTATTGAAGAGGAGACAAACCAAAAACTCAAGGTTGTTAGCAAACATAGGAACCCTTAAAACCTAAATAAAATCTAGAAGACTAAGAAATGTTAACTTTTCCAATAAGATCGAGGAGGTACATGAAACACATGACTAATCATGTGCCAAACTGATCAAGTCCCTTAAGATTAGAGGTACTAGGTTAACCAACCAAATCTTGTACCTTAGGAGTAAATTAAAGCTTGCTTTAAATGATCAAAACGAGGCCTTTTAAGAGTTTGCTCGACTCTCTAAATTGCAACCGGGAGATCCACAGTTATAGAACAAAAGTTTATCTTTCCTTAGAGGATTCTATGATCCAAGCCTAACTATAAACCCTAAGGATTTTCCTGATTATCGGAGTATAACCCCACCTCCCTTAGCTATGACCGAAGAGAAGACTCCTGAAAGAAACTTGTTTTGGAATATGTTCCCTAATGCATCCCGAAAGCTAACCTTAGACTTCCCTAGTAGACTCTTCTCCTTCGGAACTATCTGTATCGAAGGGTGGTTTAGGGAAGGATTTCTCTTTTTCCAATTTGGCCAGACCCTCGGAGTCCCGTGCTGATACTAGGAGTGGATGCCTTAAGATTATTTTAGCTACTAAAGAGAAATTTGCTTCTCTAAGGGGACCATGAATTTTGTACTTTTTATTTTTCACTATCTGTACTAATTCTCTATGGAATGAAATGGAATTGTTCTTATGATGACTTGTCTTCTCTGATTCTAACTTAAATCTCTTTTTAAGGGAAATTATGTTCCAATTGCTTAAATTTAAAGAGAGATCTTGCCTCCATGCAATGGAGTCTTGATAATAAGTTTGCCGGATTGATGCAATATAGTCTTGACATCCATACTAAGGTCCATGATGTCTTGAAAAATAATGAATCCTTGAAATGAACTCTTGAGGAACTATCTAAGAAGATGTCTGGCGTCCCAGAGGTAGTGCCAGTCATTGGTCAGGCTTTGAAATCGGTAGTTTTGCGGTTATGGGAGTCGGTAGTTACTCTTAGACAGCAACTGGATGAATCTCACCAAGGGCTTTTGACAATCAAGCTGCAAGAACTTGAGACTGATGCTAAATGTACTAGCGAGGTTACGGTTGCAGCCCATCCGGCTCACGGAAGAGGCAAAGGTAGAGAGTACGCTGCTGTGGGAATTCCTTCTTCTCATAGGACTATAGTTGTCTCTTATGGGTCTCGTTCCTGACACTCTTTATCTGAAAGGAGTTCTCCCTCGGTCCCGGTGCCTAATGCATCAAACTTCTAATTTATACAAGGGATGGTCGAAAAATCTCGTTTAGACAATTTAAAAAGGAATGGATATCTAAATGTTTGCAACCAAATTGGTCACAAACACCCAAGAGTAGATTTATGTAGAGAAGTAAGTTAAGAAAATAAAATTAAAACTGAGGAATAGAATAAACTAACAGCAAATAAAAAGAAATAATCAGAAACACAGAGATTTATAGTGGTTCGGCGTTGTATGCCTACATCCACTTTGATGATTATCCTTATGGATCAATTAATAATCTGATTACAGCAGCAAGGAATAGAAAAAACGTGATTACAATAAAGACTAAAGTAACCAGCAGCGTAAAGATCCCCAGAATGACCCATTAGGTCAGTATTTATAGGTGAAGACGACCCCCAATCTCTCTGAAACTTCGGCTGAAGGACCTTCTAACCCACATGGGCCCACCAGAGGGGTCTCTAGGCCCAAATCCCTATGAAGAGGGATAGGTATCGATCCTTTATATTTTTATTTTTGGGCAACGATCGCTCTAATGGCTTTTGCATGCTTAAATATGATAGTCCTTCAAATGTTTTGTCATTTGGACTTAAGGAGCTCAAGCTATTGCATGATCTTTGATTTAGTATTGTTTGTGTATTGCCTTCTGCCGACCCCTCTCATAGATTGTATACGGATCCATCCTCATTCAATTATGTCGATCCCTTATCACTAAATCATGCCGATCCCACCTTTACACAATCATGTCGATCCTATCAAGTTGCTAAAACCATACTGATTCCTTTATTTGACTAAGCTATATTCCATATTTCAAGCATCCTGCATTGTTCATCTACCAATTCCATCCAATTCTAACTTCATATAACCATCTGTACTTTACTTTTGGGTCCCACAATCATTGCTCCGGGGTCATCGAACTTGCACTACGCCATAAATGACCTTCTGCAACATTTTTGCAAGGTGTTGCCAGCTAAAATGTTGCGATAGATATAAAATTTTGGTCCTACTGCAACGTTGTATTTATGGTGTTACCTTAGCCATAAAAATGTGTTGCTCTAGCTAAAAAAGTGTAACACGATGCAACATTTTTATATAGTGTTGCTATAGATGTATTTAGATTAAAAAATTAATAAAATTAGCAATCCGCGTGAATACGATCCAACGGTCTACATTTAATCCGATTGTTAAACTGGATCACCGCTACAATTTGCTCCAAATTTTCGTTCTCCCGCTTTACTTTTCATATCATTTTCGTTCTCATCCCCAATTTCGCTGCTGTTTGCCTACATGTCGAGCCCCGTTTGCTTTGTTGTCGAGATCTGGAAATGTCTGTTCGGCTTGTGAATCGGCGATAGTTGTTGGAGTTAGGTCATGATTGGACTGGGTTACGGTAGTGGGTGATTGCGATTGAAATTTCAAGTGATGGAGGTGAGGCCAATGGTGATTTAAGGTAGTTCTGGTCGATGGGTTGCTGAAATTGCGGTTGGTGAATTTGATATGGGAGGCGCTGGTGGGTTCGCGATTTGGAGGAGTTTTTAACAGGTTGGTTTTCAGTTTGATTGGTGAGGAAGTTAGGGTGTAGGGGTAGTTCGGGTTGTCAGAGAAGGCAGGTAGGTGTTTGTTGTGATGGTGAAGGCATAGGGTTAGTGAGGAGATGCGAATTGGTTGTGACAGATTGTAGAGGAAGGGATTTATTGTGCTATGTGCAGAAATGGTTCGAGTTCGTTAGGTGATAGGGGCAGGAGTTTGTGGCTGATTGTAGCTGGATGGTGAATCTGGTTGTCGCAGTTTGCAGAAGTTGGATATGAAGGTGTGATGGAGGTTGAAGTATATGAAGTGATAGGTTAGAGCTTTGTTTGTTGTTGCGCGTTTGGGATGTTTTGGTTGTGAGATGGTAGTTTGGAAGAAAATGCAGTTTGCTGGTAGGGGTTTGGATAATGAAGTATGCAGTGGTTGCTTGAGAAGGTTGTTGTTGCTTGAAATGTAGCAGGGAGGAGTTTGGGTTAAGGCAGTTTGGATTGGTGAAAGAAAGCTGGTGGTGGAATGGTAGGTTGCTGTTACTGTTTTGTGGAAGGAAGGAATGGGTGGTTATGCCAGCGATTGTGATTAGGTGATTAGGCAACATGTTCGATGAAGGGTAATGTATTACTTATTAACACGCAACATGTTCGATGAAATGTCAATTTTTATTTATCATGGTTTCAGGTCTTTTACCAAGGCAGAGCTAAGAATGATGGCTGGAAAAAGGTCGGATGATTCTGAAGAAGCCATGAAAGAGTTGCAAAAGTCAATCATCGAGGAGGTGTTCAAATTCGCAGGAGGTGTTCATTTGTGCATCATTTTACGTCGTTTCAAAGAAGGCTCGATCTTCCGAAATCGGATGAAGTCAATCATCGATGATTCAGAAGAAGCCATGAAAGAGTTGCAAAACTCTAAGAAGGTCGATCCCCGCCGGGACTGCGGTGCCCCGGACCCCCGCCGGCGCTGCGCCCGGACCCGCTTCTCGCCTCGCCTTCGGCTCGGCATTCGGCTCGTCATATATTTGTCAGTGTCTGTATAAATTGAAACTGCATATGTAATGAGTGAACTGAGTGATGTAGTGAGGAATATCTGTATATGTGAATATCAGTGTTATATATCATTGAATTGTAAAATAGTGGAGTCAGGAATTTGTACTATTTCAAATGTTGAAATAAAATATTTATTTAAATAAATTACTGTTTGAATATCAAATTCTATGCAAATAGCATTTTATTAAATAAATATTTATTTCTATTAAAAAATCAAATGTGCTCTACATTGTGGGCCCCACAAATTCAGAAAGTTAATATCTATAGCAACATTTTTGAATGTTGCTACAGGCACCTATGGGTGTTGCCATAGACCCAAATAGGGTTCTATTGCAACAATATTACTTATGTTGCCTTAGATAGTCAAAATGTTGCCTTTGAGGTCTAAGGCAACGGCAAAAATTGCATCACCCTAAAAGTGTTGCCATAGACCTATGGCAACATTTTTCGGGCCTGAGCCAACATTTTTTTTGTGTTGCAGTAGGCCATTTATGGCGTAGTGTTGATAACAGTCGGATCTATCTCGTGTAATCAATTCAATATAGCCGGGTTAGAATGTTGGGTTACCTTTGCCCCTCCAAAGTACGTCATGTGATTAACATGACGTGCTTTGAATCGAAACAAGTCTAAATTGTCGGAAAGAGGTCCATCTAGCTTCTCGAGTGATCTCTATTCCTTTGTCGAATTGTTTTCTCAAGGCGTTGAATTTTTCATTGAGTGCCATGAGGCTTGGTCGATTTCCAATAAAATAAATTCAGTGTTATATTCCTTCAATATATATAAGTTCGGTTTTGCGAGACTTACAAGCTTTTTTTATCTAGTCCAGCCCTGAACTTGAAGGCTTCAGGTTTGATTTCAATTTCCGTTGATTTCAAAAAATTGAACTTTTAAGTCATTCACGTGCACATTCATATACACGTTTTTGTTGTCTGCTCCCGGACATGTTCGAACACTTACAGGTCGTTGCCAATTTCTATAGTATTTTGTATGTTCATGTTCATAGCCAAATACTTATAACTATGTCTGTATTTTATTTTTCTTTTTAAGAAAATATCAATAGGGGTGGCATGCATTATGTTGATCCCTCTTTCTAGCCATGCTAATAGGGATAGGAAAGCTTCTAAGTCGATCCCTTTCTCCTCAATTTGTGCTCAGTACTTTGGGCCGATCCCTTTCCCAAATATATATATATATATATATATCTTCCCTCCCCTCCTATCCTTCCATTTCCACTTATCATATTTACTTGCTTCTGTTCCGAGCTCTCATCGCGAAACCAAAATCCCTGACTTTTGGCCTTAAGTCCATCATCAATTCTAACTTACCCACGGACTTGCCTTTCCCACTTTTTCAACTTGACCATCTCCAAACATCTCAATTCGTACGTCCAAATTTTCATTTAGGTAACACTTTGAAACACGTATTTTAATTATGCGATTAGATCCTGGGCCTCTAAGTAGTAGGTGATTACGAAGTGTTCGGGGTCGTGATAACGAGCGATCTTGGAGGGATTATTGATTACTAGGTAAATGGTTCAGTTGATTGAGTTAGGAGATGAGAGAGGAGAGGAAGAGGAAAGGTAAGGGTTCGGTGAGGGGTTTTGATGGAAGGAAGGTTAGGGGCAGGAGAAGGAAGAGGTCGATATACAAGAAAATTACAAAGGGAGGGATCGACCACATAGGGATCGGTGGTGTTGTGTTAGAAAGGAAGAGATTGATTTTTGGGTAATTGGGTGAGGGATCGATAAGGCATGTTTTGTTTGGAGGGACCTGTTGTTTGGCTTTGGAAATGGTTGGCTTATCCATAGGGATCGGTTGGTCTTAGTCGAGGAGAGGGATTAGTAGAGGATGTCTTGATGAGGGATCAGTCATGGTGGCGGAGTAGGGTTCGGTATTCCCTGGTCGAAATGAGGGATTAGTATAAGGTCTTTGGGATAGGGATCGGTATACTCATTGGGATCGACATAAAGTCAAGAATTGGCTTCCTGAACTTGTAAACTAATCCAACTTGATTTGTTAGAACAATCACCATTAATTTGCCTTAATGACCTTGGACATATGATGACGATGAACAATATAACATGCATATCCACTATTGAACTTGAAATTGAGCAATCAAATTCCTGGAACTTTCAATATGGACTAAAAACTTGCAAATGAACTTAAATGACAAACTTCAAACTTCGATATGCTAATAGTTGATCCCAAAGCTTTCATACCCGATCAATCTCTTCGCCAGTCGAGACGGCCAGTGATGACGGTCACTCTAGTCGAACTTCTAAGTCTTGTCTTTTTACTTTGTTTTTTCGAGTTTTAACTATTTATACCTATTATACACCATACTGCACTGCACTAACTCACACTTAACGTGGGTGGAAAAGGTTAACTTTTCTAACCTAGATTATCTACTGAGTATAGCTAATATGGATTCAAGATGCTCAGAGCATTTAGTTGGCATGTCTTCTGACCCGACGATGCAACATATAGATTCTGAAGCAAAATCAAGTTCTACAACTTTATCCGGTGGGATTTCTTCCAGCCATCAAGCAGAATAGACAGAAGTTTCTGGCCCACCGGTCGATCTTTACTTGGATGTTCTAGTCCTCCCAGCGAAGGGTATAAGTCCTGCTCCTGATGTAGTAGAGGGTGTTATCCTTGTAAATAACCTAGTAGACTCACAAGCCTCCCGAATTGGTGAGGCTGCTCTCCGCTGGCTATGTTCTATTCATGGAATTCCATTCGCAAATGCCTTGGTCCCTTCAATAAATGATAGGCCTCACTTGCCCCACGGGGTACACATTGTGTTATAAGTTTATGTGCTGGGCCGGATGCGTATGGCCCTTTAACTCATTTATTTGAGAGATGTTGAAATATCTAGGGATTGCTCCCACTCAACTCCATCCAAACAGTTATACCTTTATACATGAACCTTCTTGCTATTTATGTGCGTTATGTTTCATCAGCCAACTCCCGAAGACATAAGATTCATTTGCAACTTCAAATAGCGATCGGGAAGTCCTTCTTATGTTTTTCCTAAACCCTCGCGAATCGCCAAGTTTTGATATGCGCTTGGAATAAACTTTCTTTGTTTAAGCATGAGTGGTTTTATGTACGATGTCCACCCGGTTTTGCTAGGTGATGGTTAGAAGGACGTAAGTATTACTTTCACTCCTTTCTTAAGTTCACTAATCCAAGTCATAACTTTTCCTTTGAATCTACTAACATCTGGAGTCCTTTTAGGTGTTCTCCCACGTCCTAAATTTTCAAGAGCTGTTGCTGCCATTCGCGCTACCCCTGTCGAATACAGGGACATTAAACTTCTAGGAACCGATGAGCTATTATCTTTATTCGGGCTGTTGGAGGAAGGTTATAGTATCGGGCTCCCCGAAAGTGCACCATTGCCAAGGAATGTTGCAAAACAAAGAAGGGATACCAGCCCATTGTGCTCCCTGCCGAGGGGACTCGGGACAACACTAAAGAGGGTGAGATTAATGATTCTCGGGCCGATAAGCCAGGCGATGTTGATGTAGGCCCGAGGAAAGGGCCAATGGTCGAACCATCGCAAGGCGCACAATCCCAAACACCCATTGAAAGAAAGAAACGGCTAGCGTACAAGCTTCATAGAAGGAAAACCACCGCGGATCCAGAGTTCGTTATTACTCCTATTGAAGAGGAATCGTCTTCTCAACACTTGGAAAGTTCACTGAAGCGATTTTCAAATCTCTAAATCTAGATGATATCATGACCTATGACTTTCCGAATATCAATATTGAAGGACTCAACTCTCCTACTAGGAGTGGTGAAGGAATTCATCCTTCTGATAAATGAGAGAAAATGCCGATGAGCAAGGCTATAGCCACTGGTCTATTAGGAGGAAACACTAGGACACTCACAACCACGTGCACTGCACTACACACTTTTTGCTAATCTTTCATTCAACAATTACTAATACACTCTCATTTGGTCTTTGTAGTATCCATGTCTCAGTCTAGAGCCTTTGATCGCTTAAGAAGTTCTTTATCATATCATTGATCTAGCCGGGATTCGGAGTCTAGCCGGCGCAAGGAGAGAAATAAGTGACCGAATAAAAGCTATCACTCAAGGGAATCGTCTTCTTATAAACACAAGTCCCAATTCCAAACATCATGTCAAGGAGAAAAGTCTAACTTTCGTGCTCACAGTGGTGACCAGACTACTTACCGTGGCCCTCATCGCCACATCTCACGAGCAACATTCCGGCTCCTCGAGCTCTAAACAGTCCCGCGAACTTCGATCAAGCAAACATCCAATTACTACTTCTGATCTGCCTTTCCCGGCTACTGCCCTCAATGTTTCTACAGCAGAGAAGTTAGCCGATCTTAAGGCCAATTTTCCAAAAATTTGCTTTGATGGACTTAAATTCCTTCCTTCCATTCAAATAATTCTGGGGCATGCCAAGGAGAGTTCTCTTGCATGCATCAATGATGTGTTCGTGTAGCATGAATCGTTCCTACACTTGACAGAAAAAGCCTTTGAAGTATCCATCGAGCGACAACATGAAATAGACTGCCTCAAGTTAGAAGCTATACACGATAAGGACATAATCAAACATCAGGATGCCGAATTGTTAGAATTGAGAACACAACTTGCCGAAGCGGAGAAAAACACTATGGAAATGGCAGAGGCGGTAAGCCGTTTGGAAATTTCTCATAAAAAGGAACTCAACGTAGCCCTTAATCGCAGTGGGGCACTTGCTCTAGAAAAAGCCTCCTTGCAAAAGGAAAATGATGCGCTAGCTCGTCGCGTCGAGGAACTCGAAGAACTTTTCAAATAGGAAAGGGAGGAGAAAATCGAAGCCCAAGAAGAATTGCAGAAATACCGCGTAGAGGTTGTCGAGGCTGGGAGCCTAAAAATCAAGCTTGACGAGCAGTTCGCTAAAATTGAAGCTCTTAAAGAAGAAGCTCGAGAAGAAGGCCACAAATAAATGTTTGAACAAATTGAATCCCAAGTGGAAGCCACTGAAGAGTTTGGTAGGAATGAAATTAAGGACTTGTTCAATCCATTGATCATCGAGTATAATGCCAAAGTCCTTATCCACCATGACTTAAGTTTTCTTGGCTAGGGTTACCTTGAATCACTTGCTGAAGCTTGGGAGCATGTTGTTAAGATGAAGAAGAGAGAAATGGACGGAGCTGAGCTCAATGAAGAGGAACTAGTGCCAAAATTTCTTCATGGTAACGAACCCTTAAACTTAACTACCGCAAAACTCCGATACTTTAATGTTTCTACACCAACCGAGGAAAGGGAACATATTGCTGGATCTTTAGGGGTCGTCCCTAAGGGTCCCTCTTCATCGCAAGCAGCCGAAACATCAATCTCCCTTGACATAGAGCGGGATTTGGGCTACGATCCAGACAAGCCCGGCTAACAATCCAAGATGTTGTCCCCTATTTTAGAAGGAGGCACCCCAGCAACCACAGAGAGCCAATCGGATGCGGGCATCACACTTTACTCCTCAGTCTATGAAAATTTTTGTTCTTCGCATGCAATGGTTTTTGAGCTAATCTCCATGTTTTAACAAATTTTGCAGGTCTTTCGGTCTCCAGTCAAACTCCCAGAAGTGATGCTGCTGCAGAGCAACAGGAGAAACTGGTTGAGGGTCCGGTAGTTGTTATTGTACCGGGGCCTGATGCTCAAGTCATCAGGGCTCCTGATGATGATAAGGTCGAAGATCTGCTTCCAGCAGATGAATCTGACGATGTAATAATCACCGGTGCCTTCGAACATACCGACAAGATGAGCTTGATGGAGCGGATTGAAAATGAAGAGTTGCTAAAAAGAAAAGCTAAAACTAAGCCCATCAA
This sequence comes from Allium fistulosum, assembly GCA_030737815.1. NCBI lineage: Eukaryota > Viridiplantae > Streptophyta > Magnoliopsida > Asparagales > Amaryllidaceae > Allium > Allium fistulosum. The sequence continues at coordinate 898,988,190 of CM060905.1, forward strand.
GGTGGACATTGACGATCCTCATCTTGTGCCACTGCAAATTATTCCACTTGGTGGGTCGATTCTCGGTGAACTTCCTCTTACCTCTACAAGCTCTCATGCTAAAGGCGGTAAAAGATCCAAAAAAGAAGCACAAGTGGCACTACTCCCGAAAAATCCAAGAAAGAGAGAAAGTCAAAGAAATAGCCGTCATTTTGGCTCAGTGTGTATATAGTCTACACAATAGTTTCTTTCACCAACTAAGGTTGTGTGGGCATGAGTCCCAATTTTTTTGAATAACTTGTACTACGATCTTGAAACCTGTAATGTGAATAATAGGTTTTGTTTTTTGCTGAGCTTTCTTGTGAATTGCCATTTAAGTAGTTGAACTATTACGTTGCATTTGATGTACTTGTAATTTTTTGTTCATAAGTTCTGGTAACAATCCACCAACTCTATCCTAAGGCCTCCAAGTGGTTGTGGCCTCGAGTCGTGTCAAACACTAGGCTCGGGCCTTAGAGTTACGCTTCCCGATTCAGCGGTTTTTGAGTAACTATACTCCTACCCCCGGTTTTGATTTGGTGGGGTCAGGTGTTGGACGGTCGAATTCCATCCTTAGCGAGTTTATACTCCTCTCGTCGGTTTCGGGCTAGAGTTTGTGGAATAGAGAACGGTCGAACTCCACTCATCTATTCATTCATGTTTGTATCCATATTCTAGGGATAAGATTTAGTTGATGGGTGGTCAGATAGTACCCAATTTACGTTTATACTCCAGTCACTCTGGGGGCTTAGAGTTATTTTGGAGGGGGATGATTTACACCCGATTTACGTTTATGCTCCAGTTCGCACTCTGGGGACATAGAGTTATTTTGTGGGTGGTCGGTTCACACCCAATTTATGTTTATACTCCAGTCTGCACTTTGGGGACTTAGAGTTACTTTGGAGAGCAGTCAAATCGCACTCTCTTTGATTGATTAATTTGCCCCCTAGGATTTAGGGTTTGATTTAGCGAGCGATCGATCGTGTCTCAGTCGCTTTGATTTTATCTCAGCTCTACAGTTTGACAGGAGTTATTGGATCATCGGATTGTTGGCCAAATTCATTCCTTATTTTGCATCCCGTCCTTTGGATTGTGAATGAGAGTTGTTAAATGAACAAGTAGATTAAGCTCATCTTGTTTATTCCAATTAGGAGTTAGCACAATTGATTGATTTCAAACTCTGGGAGCATGTTCATACATATCGACATGAATCAGTTTCACTATGTAATTAGCATACAATGCAATGTCAAACATAAATATTAAGGAAGCCGGAAACTTTATTCATTAAACGGAAAGGAATAACATAAACTATCTTATCACACATTCGGAAAATCAAAAGCTAAAGCAAATTCTAAAAGTAAATAAACTAAAATGTAAAGGAAATATATTAAGTGAAATAGCATCGAAGATGTTCGCTATTCCATGCCCTTTAAAGTGTGATGCCATCGATAATCGCTAGCTTGAAAATTCCTTCACCAAGCCTCTGTTCAATGACATATGGCCCTTCCCAGATTGAACTCATGTGTGACGGGGTAGGAAAACCCGTTTTAGGACGAGATCGCCAATTTCGAAGGTTCTAGGTTGAACTTTAATGTTGTAATATCGGGCGACTCGGTGTCGATGTGTAGCTGCCCTCAGATCGGCTTCTTCGTGCTTCTCATCTATAAAGTCAAGAGATTCCAAGAGGAGATCTTTATTCATTTTGGGATATGATGTGCACGTAAATGTGCATATTTTTACCACCATATTTAAACTAATTAAATTAAATAAATGATCATATTTGGTATTTTAACATGTTTAAACCAAAATTTAACTTATTTTCAAATTGTCACATATCTTCATATAGGGGCAAAATGGTCATTTTTGTGCATATATTAATTTGAGAAAAATTTAATTGGAAATTTCTATATTATTTGTAAGAATTTGGTTTCAAATACAAGTGGATTCATGAAGATATATGCATGCACAAAGAAGATACAAAGGAATGAAGATGGAAATAATTCAAAGTTATGATCATGGAGGACCCTACCTACTCACCTACCTTAATGTACAAATTAGAGCTAATCCACATGCAAATGGCCATTAAATCCACATGCACACTTAATGGATGATTATTTTATGCTAATGATAACTTGGTGGCCCCTCTTCCTAAGAGAGTATTTTGGGCATTCCCCAAAAAAGTGGATTAAAGTTTCATACATGTATAAATACCTCTTATGCTTCATGTAACCTCTCTTCCTCTTAGTTAGTTTTAGCTTAGATTAAAAATAAAAGAAAGCTCTCTTTCTCTTTTCATGGCTACTTAGCCATTTTTTTATCTTATGTAATTTTCCTCTTTTTTTATGCTATGTTAATTATTGTTCTCTTTTACTTTCTTGTTTATTTCCTTTCATGGTAGTAGTGTAGTTTATTTTCCATGCAAGTAGATTAGTTTTATTTCTTATTAATTAGCTCTTCTTTCATTTAGCTCTCATTTTCCTCTTCTTTTTGTTTCATGTTGCAAGCTACATTTGTTGATTTGATAACAAATATGAGAGGCTAAACCCCTTAAATTTAGGGGTAATGAAGCTCTCTAATTATGTAGCTTCAACATTTTGATAAATATTGCTCTCTTTTTGTGCTTAATGGAATTGGTGGATGTGGTTTAATGTAGTTTAGCTTTGTATTTGATAGTCTATGTTGTTCATAACAAATAGGCTATGCTTAAACAAACAAAACACAAATTCCTCTTCATCTAAATAGGATTATGGCAAAGAAGTGTGTGATAACCCTGATTTTTGTGAGTAATTTCATGATTTAATTTAGTTTGTATTTGTTTGAAATTGCATTGGAAAAAAAAATAGGAATAGGAAATTGATTTGCAGATACAAAGTATAAAACATGCACATGTGCACAAGGCAGTGCACAAACATGCACACAGATTTCTGTGTAACAAAATTTGACAGAAATTAATAGATAAGAATAAAGTAACTGATTTAGAAATACATATGCATAAAGATAGAATTTTGTCTTTAAATAAAATAGAGTACAAAGAAAATAGGAAAAGCTAGGCTGAAATAAACTTAAAATTATTTAAAGAAAGAAAAAATAAAAGGCTTAGGTATACATAAGTTATACATGTATATAGTCAATCAATCTCTGGAAAGAAACAGAAATTGCATGAAAATGGCATGAGTCCCTAAACAAGCACTTTATCTATTCTCAGTAATTTCTTTTATAAAGAAAATAATAACAATAATAATAGGAAGTCATGCAAATAACATGACCGGGGCAATGAGGTATATTTTCTGAAAAATATACCATGACTAATTACCCATTTTCTCTAAAATATTAGAACAAGAGGCAGATCATAGTTGGTAGGGTAAAATTGGCATTTGGTAATTTCCTAAAACCCTAGTAGCAGTCAGAATTCATATAAGAAGACCTGATGTGGTAAGGTTTTATGTTGGCTCTACCTCTTAAAAAGAAAATATACAAAGTATAAAACCAGAGAAAATAGGAGAAGGCAGAAGACTAAAAAGGGGTTCATAAGGCATAGGAAGAAGAAGGATTAAGGTGAGTAATCTCACTGAAAACTTTGGCATTAAGACCTGAATATTGAGGCAGCCAGTTTAAACTAATTTTCTTTTACAAGTTATGTTTTATGATTGGATGACTTTGGCTTGTGAATGATTTGTTTAAGGGTAAAACCTCTATCTGATTTACCCAGGAAAAATAAGAGTCATGTATTTATAAACTAAAATGTTTGTTTGAGATATGAGTTAACTCTGAGATTGGGTGTTTTCTTTGATAAGTTTTCTTTTAAGTTGTTGTAAAATCCCCAGATTCAAGTAGTGGGTATATGGTCTAAAGGCAGAAAGAAATATAGGCTGTGACATTGTGTTGTTGCTTATGCCTCATATTAATTAAAACAAAAGAAAATGTAGAAGTGCAATGTTGTACATGTGCTGAGCTTCTATGTTTTATGAAATACCCAAATCAAATATACTTGTGGTTTAGCCAGATCATGAATCTGATTGAACCAGAGGTAGGGAAGAATATATAAATATATCTGGCAAATTACTCAGGACCATATGCTTACATCTTGATCCAGTGAAACCCATAGGCAAAATAATGTGCTAAGAAGTCACCTCACTCTTTTATGATAAAATGGTTGCTTCTGAGAATTTAACTTACCAAACTCTGGATGAATATATGTTGCTTGCATCATTTATGTTTCTCTGATTAAGAAGTGAGATGCAGAAGGGATTAGCACTGCTATGAAAAATATTAAAACACTTAGTAATGTAACTAAGGACTTGGGATCTTAGGGCTACCAAAGTATAGCTTGGCAATGGGAATATTGCAAGTTCACACATGGTATATTTATACCCAGGGGCCTGAGTGTGCTGGGTTAACAGAGAAAGGTCCCAGGCAGTGTGTGTTTAAAAAGAAGAAAGTAGCTAAAGACCCTGATAAATTTGATAATGAATCCTAGGAATAGATTCAGTAGAGGTCTGGGCAAAATCCCTGATGGCCAGTAAAGTTGAAAAGGAGATGATAACTGGTTTGAAGTTTGTATTTGGTTGTTTTGATGCTTTATTGGTGAATCTTGTGGTTGTTTACTATGAACTAAAACATGTGATCATATATAATCTGTTTGGCACTAATATGCATGCACATGCTTCACAAAAACATGCACACAGAAGATATGGAGTTTCTTATTCTTGCAAAGTACAGGAATATAAATGGAATTGAAATAAATCATGTTTTCAGTTAGATTATTCACACCAGACAAATAGTCTGACCCTTTTGTGTTCATGCACCATTGGGTGTCTCATATTTATATGGGGCAGTTCATGGTGATTTTGCAGGGAAATAGGGATTGCTTTGATCAGGCTTTGGATGTTAAACTGCTTAGGATTTGGATGCTATGTTTTAAAAGTCTTTGCTGAAGCTAAATTAGATATTCATGTGGAACTATGTTAAGCTATTTGTCTAAGTTGCTTAGAAAAACCAATGTAATGTTATTTGCTGTTTTGTAAGTGTTGAATTTATATGTATCAGTTAGAACTTATGTATTTTGTTTTGCAAAATGCTTTGTTAAGAAAATGAATTTCAAATTTCAAGAACTGTTAGGCTAAAATGATAGAAAATCTGAGATTGAAGGAATTTGTAGTTTACATACATATATAAAGATCTGGCATAAGAGAATCCTTGTGCAAGTCAAAAATAAAAATCTGATAAAAGGGTATAAGTTGCTTTGGAAAGAAAATGTTAGAGCAGACACTTTGTATCAGGGTAGTGCAAACCAGAATAAGGCTAACATGGCCATTTTCTCGAGCCTGGCTTAAGTCAACACCCAAGTGAGTTTAATTAAGCTTTTAGACCTGTTTCATAGCCAAGTATAGGGTAGGTTCAGACAGTTTTGCTCACAGGAAAAAAAAAGAAGAAAAACAAAAATTGGGTTGAACTGACCAGCATGGCACTCGAACTTGTGACTTCTCATGTATAAGTTAGGCGCGTTTCCATTACGCCTAGATGTTGCTTGTGTTCTCTTAGGATCCACTTTATTATAGCCTGAGTTTGAACACACCTGCACAGAAACATGCACACACATGCACAAGTAAAAGCAAAGTTACCCAGTAAGAATGTCAGAAGAATTTATGTAAAATAAGGAGCCTTGAGTCATAGAATCAATAGAAATCATTAACCTAAGCCTTTGGGAAAACCTAGTTTTGAAAAAGAAACATTATTGCTATGTAGAGAGTATTTCTTTAGGCAATACTCAAACAGGTTTCTACCTTCAAAATTTCTATACTCTGATTTAGGTAGAAGATGACTTATATATCTTCATATATATAAGTTTAAGATAAAATGATTAACCAATATTTATTGGCAGAAAGGTCCTGGATAGAAGAAAAATTGAATTAAATATTTTTCTTGATTAAATGGCCACTGAATGTTAAAAAAAAAAAAAAAATTTAAGTGGGTCATTTCATTTGGTATCAGAGCTATGTTGTTAAATAACATAGCAAAAATTTTGTATGAATTTGTTTGCATTGAATGTATAGAGTGTTTATTGTTTTGGATGTTTTGTTTTTATATATATATTTACACTATTGATACTTATTATGACAGAATAAGTTATAAATTAAAATGAATTAATCTATAGAGCATTAGGCAAAACAGACTAACCTAAGTGTTATATCCATAGAGCTATGGTAGGACCCAGACATCAAAATGTAGGAACAAGTGAACCACCCATGGTGAATGTGCAAGAATTCATGAGGGCCATAAGAGATGGAGTAGGTAACAGGCAGGAAAATCCACATGAGGAACTTTCCAAACTACTCAAGACTTTTACTAATCTTGGAGGCAAAACCTTTGATGGCACAGAAGGAGTTATGGGGGTTCAAAATTGGCTTAGAATTCTGGAAAGAATCTTTGCAGACATGCAAGTTGAAGACCAAAGGAAGAGGCAAATTGCATCCAGGCAATTGAGAGGAGCAGCTTTGGATTGGTGGGAAGTTATCATAGCTGGAAGACCTGAAGGAGAAGTGACATGGGATCAGTTTAAAACAATGTTGGAAGGCAGATTTATCCCTGCATCAGCTAAGGAGTCTTTACTGGAGGAATTCATCAAATTGAGGCAAGGGACTATGAGTGTCACTGAGTACACTCAGAAGTTTGAATCATTGGCAAAGTATGGTGCAGTGCTCATCACCACTGAGGAAGCTAAGAATGGCAGATATATCCAAGGGTTGAACTCTAGCCTTAGTAGAGCCATGCTACCATATAAGGATAAAACTTTTGATCAAGTTTTGGATTTGACTCTGAGCATTGAACAACATGATAAAGCTAGAGAAAATTTCAGAGCATTCAAAAATAATCAGAACAAGAAGGGAAAGGGTAAATTCCACCCTTATGATAAAAAGAAAACAGACATAATTTCCACCAAGAAACCAGAAGAAGCTAGAACTGCTGAAGTTAAGAAGAAGATCACTTGTTACAACTGTGGACAAGAGGGGCACATGAAAAATAGGTGCACCAATCCTAGACCAGCATCCTTCAATTGTCACCATTGTGGGAAGGAAGGTCACATAAAAAGGAACTGCCCAGATTTTAAGCAAGGAAAATTAGGGGCTTTGGAAGGGAAAGGCAAGGCAGCTGAGGGATCAAATGTTGAAAAGCATGGTCAAGTTGAAGGTACCTTGCTTATCCATTCAATACCTTTAACAGTAGTATATGATACTGGGGCTACCCATTCATTGATCTCTCATGATATTGCACAACAATTAAAATTGAATTGTATGATTGTTGATAAACCACTGCTAATTAGAAGCCCTATAGGTAGTTCATGTGTTATGGGTATGATGTGCATGCAACTGGGATTAAATATAGGAGGACATGTGTTTGAGTCAAACCTATATGTGTTGCAATATCCAGACATAGGAATTATTTTGGGAGTTGACTGGTTGAGTAGATATAAGGCTATCATAAATATGGAGACATCCACCATATCATTGAAGGTTTCTGATGGACAAAGAATAACTGTTCTATGTGAGGCAAACAAAAACAGAAGTATAGCCAACCTTTCTGCATTGTCAAATGAAAAACCCATGCCTGCATTAGAAGAGATTCCCATAGTTAATCTATATGATGATGTGTTTGGGGAAGTAAGAGGAGTTCCTAATCACAGGCCAGTTGAATTTTCAATAAGAATAATTCCAGGAGCTAGCCCAGTGGTTAAAAGACCAACCAGAATGGGGCCTAAGGAATTGATGGAATTGAAAAAGCAATTAGTTGAACTAGAAGAAAAAGGTTTTATTAGACCCAGTAGCTCATCATGGGGGGCACCAGTAGTCTTTGTTAAGAAGCATGATGGATCTCTGAGATTATGTATTGATTATAGGGAATTAAATAAGGTCACAGTTAAAAATAAATATCCCTTACCAAGAATTGATGATCTCTTTGATCAATTGAGTGGTGCAAAAATATTTTCTAGACTTGATTTAGCTTCAGGCTTTCATCAGATGAAAGTAGAAGAGGAAAGCATCAAGTATACAGCTTTTAACACCAGATATGGGCTTTATGAATTTTTGGTAATGCCATTTGGCTTAACAAATGCTCCTTCCTATTTTGTTGATTTGATGAATAGGATTTTTAGAGAATACTTGGATAAGTTTGTATTAATATTCATTGATGATATATTAATTTATTCTAAGTCAGTTAGAGAGCATGAAAACCATTTGCACTTGGTATTTGAGAAATTGAGACAGGAAGACTTGAAAGCAAAGTTTTCAAAATGCACTTTTTGGCAGAATGAAGTGAACTTTCTAGGCCATATTATATCAGAAGAAGGAATAGCTGTGGACTCCAATAAAGTCATTGCAGTGCAAGCTTGGAAAAGGCCTACTAATGTCACTGAAGTCAGATCATTCATGGGAATGGCTGGTTACTATAGGAGATTTATAAAAGATTTTGCAAAAATCTCAATTCCATTAACCAGATTGACTAGGAAGAATCAAGTATTCAATTGGACTGAGGAATGTGAACATGCCTTTGGGAAATTAAAAGAGGCACTGGTACAAGCTCCAATTCTTAAAGTACCTGAGGGAAATGAAAACTTGGTGGTATATACTGATGCAAGTGGACAAGGGCTTGGAGCAGTATTGATGCAACAACATCAGGTAATAGCTTATGCTTCTAGGCAGTTGAAATCAAGTGAAGTGAGGTATGCTACTCATGACCTTGAATTGGCTGCTATAGTGTATGCCCTTAAACTATGGAGACACTATTTGTTAGGAGCAAAATTTGAAGTATATACAGACCATAAATCCCTCAAATATTTGTTTTCACAAAAAAGAATTAAACATGAGACAGCAAAGATGGATTGAACTCTTAGCCTCATATGATTTTGAAATATTATACACACCAGGTAAGGCTAATAAGGTAGCAGATGCCCTAAGTAGACAACATGCTAAAGTGGCTAAATTAATGATAGAAGAGTTTAACACTTTATCATTATTAATTGATTCAGAGATAAAAAGAGATAACCTAGAAAACATGAGCTTATGCAGTGGGAAGGTAGAGATGGGAAAATTAAGTTTTATTACTCTGGGATCAGAATTGAAAAATAAAGTTGCAATGCTACAAAACCAAGATCCATTTTTATTTGGAAAGAAGACACAAATATTAAATGGTGAAACAGTGGAAGGTTTTCAGTTGGATGATCAGGGCCATCTGAAGAAAGGAGAAAGGATATGTGTTCCAGCAATGGATGAGTTGAAGCAAGAAATTTTGGATGCTTACCACAAAAGTAAATATACTATACACCCAGGAAGCACAAGAATGTATCACAACCTCAAGAGAGATTATTGGTGGAGTGGTATGAAGAGTGCAGTGGCAACCTATGTATCAAAATGTATGGTTTGCCAGCAGGTGAAGGCTGAGTATCAAAAACCCTCAGGAATGCTTCAACCTTTACAAATACCACAGTGGAAATGGGAAGACATATCAATGGATTTTATTGATGGTTTGCCTAGAACTAGGAGGGGAAATGATAGTATTTGGGTAGTGGTTGATAGGTTAACCAAGTCAGCCCACTTTATACCAGTGAAATCAGAAAGAAATGCTAATACCCTAGCCCAGTTGTTTGTTAAAGAAGTAGTCAGACTGCATGGTATACCAAAGACTATAGTAAGTGATAGAGATACTATCTTCACTTCAAGATTTTGGCAGAGCTTTCACAAGGCAATGGGGACTGATTTATGCTTGAGTACAGCATACCATCCTCAATCTGATGGCCAAACAGAAATTGTGAACAAATTGCTTGAAGACATGTTGAGAGCATGTGTATTGGATTGGGGAGGAAGCTGGGAAGATTACATATATCTAGCTGAGTTTGCATACAATAACACCCATCACAGTAGTATAGGCATGGCCCCCTTTGAAGCTCTCTATGGAAGGCCATGTTTGTCACCTTCAAGTTGGCATGAGTCTGGAGAAAAAGTGGTCTTAGGACCAGAAAATGTGAAGGAGACTTCTGAAAAGGTAGCCTTGATCAGAAAAAGAATTACTTCTGCCCAAGATAGGCAAAAGAAATATGCAGATCAAAGGAGAAAAGCAGTACAATATGATGTTGGGGATTATGTGTTCATCAAGATATCACCCATGAAAAAGGTTCTAAGGTTTGGGAAACAAGGAAAGTTGATTCCTAGATATATAGGACCATATAAAATTCTAGAAAGAATAGGGACAGTAGCCTATAAATTAGAATTGCCAGAAGAAATGAGAGCAATGCATGATGTCTTTCATGTGTCTCAACTAAGGAGATGGGTTCATGATAAGGAAGCAATATTAGAATCCTCTAAAGATGTGCAGATTGATCCTAGGATGATCTATGAAAAGGAACCAGTGGGCATAGTTTCTAGAGAAACTAAGAAATTGAGAAACAAAGAAATTAAACTGGTAAAAGTACAATGGAGTCTAGACCCAAATGATTGCACATGGGAAGTGGAGGATAAAATCAGAAATGATTATCCCCAGCTGTTTGATTGAAGGAAAGGTAAAATCTATATATATGTACATACTACTGAATGTGTTGGTTGAATATGCATTGTGATTTTATCTTGTGTTGATATGCATAGTGCTTAATAGGTGATTAGTTTGAAAATGGCTTTGAAATCAGAAAAAAATTCACTTTTCTGAAGAAATGATACTTAAGTTAAGTATGAAAGAATTGTGGGACACAATTCCTAAAAGGAGGGGTATATGTGATAACCCTGATTTTTGTGAGTAATTTCATGATTTAATTTAGTTTGTATTTGTTTGAAATTGCATTGGAAAAAAAAATAGGAATAGGAAATTGATTTGCAGATACAAAGTATAAAACATGCACATGTGCACAAGGCAGTGCACAAACATGCACACAGATTTCTGTGTAACAAAATTTGACAGAAATTAATAGATAAGAATAAAGTAACTGATTTAGAAATACATATGCATAAAGATAGAATTTTGTCTTTAAATAAAATAGAGTACAAAGAAAATAGGAAAAGCTAGGCTGAAATAAACTTAAAATTATTTAAAGAAAGAAAAAATAAAAGGCTTAGGTATACATAAGTTATACATGTATATAGTCAATCAATCTCTGGAAAGAAACAGAAATTGCATGAAAATGGCATGAGTCCCTAAACAAGCACTTTATCTATTCTCAGTAATTTCTTTTATAAAGAAAATAATAACAATAATAATAGGAAGTCATGCAAATAACATGACCGGGGCAATGAGGTATATTTTCTGAAAAATATACCATGACTAATTACCCATTTTCTCTAAAATATTAGAACAAGAGGCAGATCATAGTTGGTAGGGTAAAATTGGCATTTGGTAATTTCCTAAAACCCTAGTAGCAGTCAGAATTCATATAAGAAGACCTGATGTGGTAAGGTTTTATGTTGGCTCTACCTCTTAAAAAGAAAATATACAAAGTATAAAACCAGAGAAAATAGGAGAAGGCAGAAGACTAAAAAGGGGTTCATAAGGCATAGGAAGAAGAAGGATTAAGGTGAGTAATCTCACTGAAAACTTTGGCATTAAGACCTGAATATTGAGGCAGCCAGTTTAAACTAATTTTCTTTTACAAGTTATGTTTTATGATTGGATGACTTTGGCTTGTGAATGATTTGTTTAAGGGTAAAACCTCTATCTGATTTACCCAGGAAAAATAAGAGTCATGTATTTATAAACTAAAATGTTTGTTTGAGATATGGGTTAACTCTGAGATTGGGTGTTTTCTTTGATAAGTTTTCTTTTAAGTTGTTGTAAAATCCCCAGATTCAAGTAGTGGGTATATGGTCTAAAGGCAGAAAGAAATATAGGCTGTGACATTGTGTTGTTGCTTATGCCTCATATTAATTAAAACAAAAGAAAATGTAGAAGTGCAATGTTGTACATGTGCTGAGCTTCTATGTTTTATGAAATACCCAAATCAAATATACTTGTGGTTTAGCCAGATCATGAATCTGATTGAACCAGAGGTAGGGAAGAATATATAAATATATCTGGCAAATTACTCAGGACCATATGCTTACATCTTGATCCAGTGAAACCCATAGGCAAAATAATGTGCTAAGAAGTCACCTCACTCTTTTATGATAAAATGGTTGCTTGTGAGAATTTAACTTACCAAACTCTGGATGAATATATGTTGCTTGCATCATTTATGTTTCTCTGATTAAGAAGTGAGATGCAGAAGGGATTAGCACTGCTATGAAAAATATTAAAACACTTAGTAATGTAACTAAGGACTTGGGATCTTAGGGCTACCAAAGTATAGCTTGGCAATGGGAATATTGCAAGTTCACACATGGTATATTTATACCCAGGGGCCTGAGTGTGCTGGGTTAACAGAGAAAGGTCCCAGGCAGTGTGTGTTTAAAAAGAAGAAAGTAGCTAAAGACCCTGATAAATTTGATAATGAATCCTAGGAATAGATTCAGTAGAGGTCTGGGCAAAATCCCTGATGGCCAGTAAAGTTGAAAAGGAGATGATAACTGGTTTGAAGTTTGTATTTGGTTGTTTTGATGCTTTATTGGTGAATCTTGTGGTTGTTTACTATGAACTAAAACATGTGATCATATATAATCTGTTTGGCACTAATATGCATGCACATGCTTCACAAAAACATGCACACAGAAGATATGGAGTTTCTTATTCTTGCAAAGTACAGGAATATAAATGGAATTGAAATAAATCATGTTTTCAGTTAGATTATTCACACCAGACAAATAGTCTGACCCTTTTGTGTTCATGCACCATTGGGTGTCTCATATTTATATGGGGCAGTTCATGGTGATTTTGCAGGGAAATAGGGATTGCTTTGATCAGGCTTTGGATGTTAAACTGCTTAGGATTTGGATGCTATGTTTTAAAAGTCTTTGCTGAAGCTAAATTAGATATTCATGTGGAACTATGTTAAGCTATTTGTCTAAGTTGCTTAGAAAAACCAATGTAATGTTATTTGCTGTTTTGTAAGTGTTGAATTTATATGTATCAGTTAGAACTTATGTATTTTGTTTTGCAAAATGCTTTGTTAAGAAAATGAATTTCAAATTTCAAGAACTGTTAGGCTAAAATGATAGAAAATCTGAGATTGAAGGAATTTGTAGTTTACATACATATATAAAGATCTGGCATAAGAGAATCCTTGTGCAAGTCAAAAATAAAAATCTGATAAAAGGGTATAAGTTGCTTTGGAAAGAAAATGTTAGAGCAGACACTTTGTATCAGGGTAGTGCAAACCAGAATAAGGCTAACATGGCCATTTTCTCGAGCCTGGCTTAAGTCAACACCCAAGTGAGTTTAATTAAGCTTTTAGACCTGTTTCATAGCCAAGTATAGGGTAGGTTCAGACAGTTTTGCTCACAGGAAAAAAAAAGAAGAAAAACAAAAATTGGGTTGAACTGACCAGCATGGCACTCGAACTTGTGACTTCTCATGTATAAGTTAGGCGCGTTTCCATTACGCCTAGATGTTGCTTGTGTTCTCTTAGGATCCACTTTATTATAGCCTGAGTTTGAACACACCTGCACAGAAACATGCACACACATGCACAAGTAAAAGCAAAGTTACCCAGTAAGAATGTCAGAAGAATTTATGTAAAATAAGGAGCCTTGAGTCATAGAATCAATAGAAATCATTAACCTAAGCCTTTGGGAAAACCTAGTTTTGAAAAAGAAACATTATTGCTATGTAGAGAGTATTTCTTTAGGCAATACTCAAACAGGTTTCTACCTTCAAAATTTCTATACTCTGATTTAGGTAGAAGATGACTTATATATCTTCATATATATAAGTTTAAGATAAAATGATTAACCAATATTTATTGGCAGAAAGGTCCTGGATAGAAGAAAAATTGAATTAAATATTTTTCTTGATTAAATGGCCACTGAATGTTAAAAAAAAAAAAAAAATTTAAGTGGGTCATTTCAAAGTGAATGTTGAAATTAAAACTTGATGGCTTATATTTTTACACAATAATTAATAGGCCATGCTTAAAATAGATTTAATTTTCAACTTGTTGTCATTTTTCATGAGATGTAAAAGGTAGTTTAATGGGTGTGTTATAGTTTGATGGCTTATGTTGAGCTAATTAATAGCACAAATAGGCCATACTTATGATAAGCACATCGATTAAACTTACTAATGACCAAAAAAGAGAGATCATAATTTCATAATTTGTTGAACTATGTGATCTAAAGAGTGGATTTATCTCTAAATTGTCATTTTATTCTCATAGTTTTCATTCACTTTTGTAGTTGTTAGTTTGTTAGTTTGTTAGTTTTCTCATTTTCTAGCTTAATAATCTTCTCTCGACTTTGGTTTAATTTAATTGAATAGGAAATTTAAATCTAACAATTCCCTATGGATCGACCCGTATGTGCCACGTACTAACTTTTGTACGCCGTGCGCTTGTAGTTAATTTTAACTTATATTCATTCGGCGGATTTCTAACTCGATAGAGTTCCCATCGACGAACAGGATAGTAGTAAGTCACTCGATGAGAAGGAACTTCGAGCTCAACAGGAATAACGGCTTCGGAGCCGTATGCGAGGGCAAATGGAGTATGGCCAGCCGTGGACTTGTGGGTGGTTCTGTAACCCCAAGGTGATATAGGGAGTTCATCCACCCACCTGCCTCTAGCCTTCTCTAAACGCTTCTTCAGAATGGACTTTATGATTTTATTTTCAGCTTCAACCTGTCCATTTGCCTGAGGGTGAGCGACCGCTACAAATCTCTTTTCAATACGATATCTTCAAAAAAAGTCTTAAAATCCAGCACTGTCAAATTGAGTCCCATTGTCAGTTACAATAGTCCGTGGAAGACCGAAGCGACATATGATGTTTCAGACAATAAAGTTGATTACTTTCTTGGTTGTGATCGTGGCTAAAGGTTCTACCTCGGCCCATTTGGTGAAGTAATCAACTGCAACGATAACGTACTTCGCGCCACCTTTAGAGATCAGTAAAGAACCAATGATGTCTATACACCACATGGCGAACGACCGTGGGCTGACCATTTGCGTGATTTCTATTGGCGGAGCACTTGGGACTTTTGCATATATCCAACATTTATCATGTAACACCCCACATTTTTAGATAATTAAATAACCAAAATAATTATTAAACAGTGAAAATGAGCATTTTTGGAATTGTCAGAATTTAGCCACGGGAGTTCCACCATTGGGTCCGAGGCAATTTTATGATCAATTTCCATATATAACTTGTCGAAATCCGAGCTAGTATGAAGAAGTTACGAGAGAAACAGGAAATCAGAATTATATTACAATTAAACGAAAAAAATAAAAAAAATAATAAGACCCATAGGGGTCGACCCTTGCTAGGGCGGGTCGACCCTTGCTAGGGTCGGTTGACCCATAGGTCGACCCGCACATAGCTCAGGTCGACCCGCATGTGCCTGGACGATTTTCCGTCCAGGTACGAGCCGAAGAGTGTTAAATTGATTTTTTGGTTAAATCCTGTGCGTTCGTAGCTGCATTTGATGGTCCCTAGTGAGCCTATGACGAGGTTGCACCAGATTAAATCTTCAAATCCGACGACCTGAGATCCCTAAGCCACACTATAAATAGAACCCTAGGCCTAGCTATTTTTCTCATTTAGATCATCTCCCAATTGGGTTCATTGCCTGAAGCTGAACCCTAAATAGAAATTTTTTCCGGGGATGAGATCTTTTTGATAAACATATTCTACACGCTAGAAGTGGATCCAGGAAGGCCCGAGACTAGAGCTAAGGACCACAGGTGAGTGTTTTGTAATTATTTTAGATTTGTAAGCAATTTAAAATAATATGGTTCTCAATAGTTGTAGTTTTCTACAATTTTGAGAAAGTTTTTATAAGTTTATTTATTGTATGTTTTTAAGTAAATTTCAGAAGATATTTTTAGTCTATTTTTACTCAGCTATTTTATTCAGTTATTTGCAGTTAATTACAGTTATTTACGTCTATTTTAAGTTGGAATTTAGCCTATAAATGTTAGTTTCTTTTTATAGAGATTTAATCCTTTTTGATGCGAATACAATATTAAAAAGAGAAGAATTCGCAAATATGGATTAAAATAGAAAAACACTAAATTTACATAAATCAGATGTAAAATGAGAAAAACTGAAATAAAATAGAGATAGACTGAAATAGGAAAATTTAAGATATTTGCAAGCATGATTATAACAAGTAGTTAAAACTAAAAATAGAAAATAGAAGAGTAACAGTTGCAAGAACAATTATAACATGTAGGTTATAATTAGAAAGAAAGAAATAACATAAGGGGCTTATTTTAAAACTTAGATCTTGGATTAAGTTAATAAGCAAATATAGCAGTAGTGGCCCGTACCGGCAGCATTCCCTTTCAGGTCTAGGACTGATGGTCTCACACATGGGTGAGGCTGGGCACGCTTATGCTGATTAGGATAAATAAGTGGCTAATAGATAGAGGCTCAAATTTGGGGATTTGGGCAAGGGGCGCAAAGTTAGAAGATTTGTTTGTTAGGACCAGTACCGGTAGCATTCCCTTTCAGGTCAAGGACTGATGGGTGTCACACATGGGTGAGGCTGGGCACGCTTATGCTGATTGGGGGTAAATAAAGGGTCAAATAGGGGCGATAGTTAGTGTATACCGACGATGACCGAGCGTGTGGCATCGATTAGGGTAAATAATTCGATGCTGCATCCTAAGCGCTAAGAGCTGTCTTTTGCTGTGGGACCAACAGGATTGGCTCACAGTGGCACAACAGAGATAAAAAGACCGATTAATGGGTAGGATTAGGATTTCAGCCTAATCAAGTTAGAAGGTGAGATAGGATTAGGGTTTCAGCCTAATCACAGCAGTTCAAGACAGGTGCAAACAATTAAAGCAAACAGTCAAACAGAATCAAAAACAGTATTTTATCCGAGTTTTTTCTATATCTTCCTTTCATGCTAGAACTATTGCTTAGTCTATTATGTTCTTTTGCTTAGAAATGCCTGTAATTACTTTCATTCACCAGGCTTATTGTCTGACCCACTCCTCTATCTTTCCTTATCCCCCAATAGGCTTGCATAGTTGAGGATGGTTGATTCAGGTTGCTTGGAGATTCATTTCCGGAGTTTCCTCATTTCAGATGTATTCTTCTGCTTTTCATCTTTTTCATTTGGCTTATAATGGATTGGCACTTGTGAGAGGGATTATTATTACCGTTACTTTTACTCTGATTATGTGAGACTGAGATGTATTTTCATAAGACATGAGAGATTTTAAGTTTTTGAGACATGTTACGTTTTTATGACTTATTTTGAGATGAAGATTAATTTTGAATGATAACTTATTATTTAAATGTTTTCCACTGCTTTTACTTATTTTTCTTGTGAATCTTAGTCTCTATGATGCTTTAGCTATACCTATAACGCACCACATCCTTTGGTGTGCCCTTTTTGAGAATACTAAGGGGTGTGGGGTGTTTCATATCACATCGTCTTATATAATCGGCGGCGTCTCGATTTACGGTTGGCCAATAATACCCATAACGGGATATTTTCTTTGCCAAAGTTTGCCCCCCAAAGTGATCATCGCATTCTCCTTCATGTACTTCCCTTAGAACACGCTTTATCTCATCATGAGCGATACATTGGAGTAGAAGGACCGAGAAACCTTCCCTGTACATAATTCCTTCTTGCATAATATACCATGAAGCTTTGCGAAGGACTTGTCACTTTTCATTTCTTTTATCAGGCAGGACTCCACACAGTAAATAGTCTTTGATTGGTGTTATCCACGATTCCCTTTCAGATTCCACTTCCAGTGTTTGGTCGATTTCCATCATGTTTATATTTGGGGTATCTAATACTTCGACCGGAACAAAGCCCATCTACTATGCATCGCCGATACTAGCAAACTTTCCCAATGAATCAGCCTTTCTGTTTTGATCTCGTGGAATATGCGAAATGTCATAGTACTCAAACTCTGTCAACAACTCCTGAACTTGGATAAGGTATGGGGCAAGCCGTTGTCCCTTAGCTTGATAATCTCCCTAACTTGATACACCACAACTTCGAATCGCAAAATATTTTTTAGAGATTTTATTCCAAGTTTTCTAGAGAGTTTATGTCCAGCAATTAGAGCTTCATACTCAGCTTCGTTGTTTGTTGCTGGGAAATCAAGCTTTAATGCACAATAGATTGACCGATTTTCAAGAGTTACAAGCACAATCCCACCTCCGAAGCAATGTTCATTAGATGCTCTATTACTATACAATTTCTACCATACAGTAGGGATTTCGCTGGCTTCTGGAGAATCATCCTACACAGTAAACTCTACTATAAAGTCCGCCAATGCCTGACCCTGGATAGTCCTCCAAGGGAGATAAGTAAAGGCGAATTGACTGAGCTCAATTTTCCACTTAAGTAACCTTCAGACGTCTCAGGTCACTGTAGGACCTGTTGTAACGGCTTGTCGGTGTAAACAGTGATCAGATGTGCCTAAAAGTATAGACAGAGCTTCCGTGACGCAATTAGAAAGCAGTATGCCAATTTCTCTATTTTTGGATAATTCCTTTCCGCTCCCGTTAATCGTTTGCTAACGTAATACACTAGCCTCTGGGTCCGATTCTCCTCATGAAGCAATGCAGTGCTTATAGCGTGCGCCGGTACAGCTAAATAAATGTACAACTCCTCATGATCCACTGACTTTGACAAGATAAGGGGTCTCTCCAAATGATTCACCAAAGCTTGAAACACGTCTTTACAATCCTGCATCCATTCATAGTTCTTTTTCCCTTCCAAATCAAATCGAACAAAAGCAGTAATTTTCCCATTCAGACTCTGCACTTTTTTAATAGTTCTCGGCCTTGGATATCACGGATAGCCTGAATCTTCTCGGGATTAGCTTCTATTCCACAAGCATTGACAATAAAACCCAAGAATTTCTAGATGCAACACCAAAAGAACACTTCAAAGGATTAATTTTCATCTTGTAATATCGGAGGATGTTAGACATTTCTGCCAAGTCTCTAATGTGGTCGCTTGATCGTCGTGACTTCACGAGCATATCATCCACATAAAATTCCATTGTTTTTCCAATCTAGTCTTTAAACATCCTGTTAACTAAGCACCGATAAGTTGCTCCTGCGTTCTTCAATCCAAAAGACATTACTATGTAATAGTACAGTCCAACATCCTTAATAAAACTGGTGTGCTCCTGATCAGGGATATGCATCGGGATTTGGTTATATCCCGAGTATGCATCCAAAAAAGATAGCAATTCGTGTCCTGCGGTTGAATCAACCACCTAGTCAATCATTGGAAGGCGAAAGCTGTCTTTTGGACATGCTTTGTTCAAATCTGAGTAATCAATGCACTTTCTCCATTTCTCATTCGCTTTCTTCACAAGTACGGTATTAGATAACCATTTAGGGTAGTGGGTGTTGCGGATAAACCCATTGACTTTTAGTTTATCCACTTCCTCTTTGAGAGGGGCAAATCTCTCTAGATCCATACCGCGTCTTTTTTCTACATCGAGACATGCCTCGGGTCAATATTCAATGCATGGCTTGCAATAGCAGGAAAAATTCCACACATGTCATAGTGTGTCCAAGCGAATACATCCAGATTTGCTCTGAGAAAACCTGCAAGCCCCTTCATCATCGGGGGGCTGAGCTGGTACCCAATCTTTAGAACTCGTGATGGGTCATCATGGCTGACTATGATATCAATCATCAGCTCAGCCGGTGCAGTCTTGGGTTTCTTTAGGCTCCTCTTCATCATCCCTTAGATCTATACCTCTATAGAACTGACTGTGGCTCCCGAGCTAAGGCTCGGGCGCCGATTGTCAATCTTCGGTAGTTTGGATGTGGACAGTCTTATCCACACCCTTACCTTTTTCTTTACGCGGAGCCTCCCTTAACTCAGCTACATAACAGGCACGTCCAGTCGCCTAATCGCCATGAAAAACTCCTACACTATTGTTTGTCAGAAACTTCGGAGTCAAACACCATAGGGCAAGAGTTGCCCGGAGTTCAGCTAGGGCCGGTCAGCCTAAAAAGACATTGTATGGAGAGTCAACATGCAAAACAATAAACGACAAGATTCACACTCTCCTTCGTTCACCTTCTCCCAATTCAACAGGTAATTCCACATAACCAACAGCTTCGGTCGCAACGCCATTAAAACCAAGTGTTTGTACCAAAAATGGGCACAACACTCTTCGGAAGTTTTTGAAGAGATAAAAGTGAAGAATGAAAATTAAAACTGTGGATTATCTAACAAAAACTCCAAATAACAGAAAGTAAATTGCATAGACAAGCGATTTAGAGTGGTTCGGCGTTTTGCCTATGTCCACTATGAAGTTTGATGATTTTATTGCTCGATTACTTGAAGATTACAGTAGTTAATAAGGCAATACAACTGAATTTAAATGCTAAATGTCAATCTAAAGCAGCGGCGGTGTTCTGGAGTAAATCTGGCAGAATCTGGGCGCTCTTCAGTACTTAGAATTCTCCGACCCCTTTTCTGAATGACCAGGGGCTCTATTTATAGGTGCAGGAGGCTGATATTTCGCCTAAAATGAGGGGAGACCAGTTCTGGTACGTCAGGGGGGCCCACATGGCCAAAACCTGGAGATCCGGGCCCACTTTGGGATCGATTCGACCCTTGGTTCGAATCGATCAAGAAATCATCCAATCGAGCTGAAATTTGGTGTGAACATTCTTCATCATGTGCTTAAGCTTCTGTGAAAATTTCATGGCATTTGGACTTGTAGAACTTGAGATATGATCGATTCAAGTTGAAGATTTCCGTTTTCTGAAGTTGTTCGAATCGATTCGTTCGAATCGATTCGTTCGAATCGACTCTCCTTCATGCGAAGACAATGGCGTGGCGCGCATGCTTCGGGTCATCCCTCTTTTCTCTCCGAGTTTTACTGAGTCGTACCCGGGGTTTTAGCTGTGCTTGCTTGGTGGATTCGAAGTTACCGATTCGAAGAGGTGGCTCCTTCGAATCGATCGAATTTGCGCTCCTTCGTATCGATCGTGGAAGGTCATAGCTGATCGATACGAAGTACCCTCTGTCTTTTGGGATTCGAAGACAATCGTGGTGTGGAGTCGAAGTTCCTTCAACTGTATGGAGTCGAAGGACTTTCGTTCGGTGGATTCGAAGATGATGGACTCGAAGCGAGTAGCCTTTACGGATTCGAAGGAAGGGATGCTCAATGGATTCGAGGCAAAGCGTATTCCGATGGGTTCGAGGCAAGGCTCGTCGTGATCGATTCGAGGCAAAGGTTTAATCGAGGGATCCGAAGTAAGATGACTTCCCATGGATTCGAGGCCACGTATGTTTGATGGATTCGACCTTCATGGATTCGAACATAGTCTTCGCCTATGGATTCGAACTAAGGACTGTCTACTCCATTTTTCGCCGGTGATATCTTGAGCATACGAACTCGGATTGCCCCGAAATTTGGAACACTGGTTTATACTACCTTGCTTGACGTGTCTTATCGATTGCAGCCCGATCTGGGCTTGGACAAATTTCATCGATATCCATCGCGATCCTTGTGTGTAACTGATTTCCGAGACGATCTGTCACCGGTCCCCAGTCAATTCCTTGGTGTCACGGCCTTGCCAAAAGGCGGGATAACATTTGCCTCCCAAAGTACGTCTTGTGTAAACATGACGTGCTTTGAAAAGCTACAGTCCCTTATTGAACAGTTATCACATGCTTTGTCGAAAATTGTATTTTTTGCTGTTGTAATCAATCGTTGTATGATCATGATCGACTGTTAGGCTTTTGAGTCATGACGAGATGAACATCTGATTCCTGTTGATGATAAAGACCAAAACATTAGTCAAAAAATACGTGCATACGTGTACTATCTTGACCTTGGTTAACGTTGCGTGATCGCAAGTTGTTGTCCGTTTGGTTCGCTATCGAAATCTGCATCGGTCCTCTCCTGAACCGATTTGAGATTTGAGTTAAAACATTGCTTTTATGATTGTCTACGATCATCCTCTCGTATCGATCCTCTCCTGAATCGGTATAAAGAGTAGACAAGCAATTTTTCACATTGGAACGGTTCGTCCATTTGACCAGTGGTATTTGATGGATGCGAAGCTATGTTTTTTGATCCGCTTCGAGTTGAGGGTTTCGAAGTGGGTACTTCGAATCGATGGTTCTCCGAATCGATATTGCGTGGATTTGAATTTTTCTGAGTTGGTGGGTTCGGAATTGATGGATTCGAAAGCGATTTGTAACATACGTACCTCTGAGTTCGAATCGATGAAACCATTCTGTCAGTTTCGAATCGATGGATGCTTTTTAGTGATCGATTCGAAGATACTCGTTCGAATCGATAGGCTGGAGCCATTTTCACCGGTTGCATCTGACCGGGATGCGAATCGTCTCGCAATCCCCTATATATACCGGGATCTTTTTCACTTTCATTTTTTACTTTCTTACTGTTGCGAGAGCCCTTTCTTCGAATCGATCTTTCAAAGTTCTGCGTTTTGCACGAGTTGATCAAATTCCTTCAAGTTTTCATCTGTAATCGAATTCAACCAGGTAACCAAGGGATCGATTCGAACAATGAAAGATAAAACTGGAACCTTTATCACTAATCTCAACTCCTCTCGAAAATTATGAGGAACTGTGCAGTCGGGAGTGGGTCGACTCGATGGATCTGAGGAACGAGTCCATTCGCGTCGCATCGATCTTGAGTGCTAAAATGGAGGAGCGTCGTTACTTCGACTCGATCAATTCGATGCCCAGCTAATGTTATCCTGATCGATTCGAAGGAATCGACTGCTGATCGATTCGAAGCTACGCGGAGCTTATGGATTCGAAGCGCTCTTCCATCTTAAGGCTTCACCGAGTCGACCTTAATGGAGTCGAGGCGTATGGATTCGAACATCATCGATTCGACTTATGTCGATTCGAATCGATCGATTCGAACGTTCTAACACTTGTTCTTCTGATTTGCTCCAACATCTGAGCTACGACCAATCTCAAGTTGAACTTTGACGAACATAATGAACTTTAGCATACTTGACTCCGACGAGCTTTGGCCTTGCAGAGTCGAACTTGACCGAAAGATTTGACCTCCTTTTTGAAGCTCGTCGATGGAACTGTGACCTAACCAACAATATAACTGACTTATACACGAGGTTGGTTCGTAGCGTTTGGATGTTGTGGAAGTGACGGTCAGCGATGACGGTCATTTTCATTCTCAAATTCCCAAGATATGTTGTACGAACATCTTGTTTTATTCTGTTAAATTTGCTTAAGTGATGCATAGCACTTGCACTGCACGACATGTTCATACACACACTATACTGGGGCATGCATGGGCTGGTTATGAACTTATCGTTGCTTTCTGATGAGTTAGCTAATTATGGAATCTTCGAGCTCCCAACAACAAGAGGTGCAGAGCTCGACTCCTCCTGTGCTTGAGATTCCTGATATCCCTGCCGATGTAATCGATCCGGCTCCAGACGAATTGCCAGAGGCTATATTCATTGAGGACCCTGTTGATTCAGTTCAGTCTAACATCTCTGAATCCTTATTGGGACGAATATGCCTAAAGCATAACATATCTATAGGTGATGTATTATTGCCCAGTGCCACTGATAGACCGCACAATCCGCCTGAAGGATATACAGCATTCTACCGTCATGCTTGTGCGGCTGGAACTCTTCCTCCTTTCAATCAATATATCAGAGGGATGCTATCATATTTAGGAATTGCTCCTTCACAACTTCATCCTAACGGGCACGCGTTGCTGAACAGTGCCTTTATCATATTTATGGACTGTCTCTTTCGCCCGCCGAGGCCCTCCGAGATCAGACACATATTTAACTTCAAGAGTAGGGGTGATAGCCCGTCTTTTACATTTTTGGAGGCGGTTAGGAATTGCCAAGTTGTAGTTGGAGCTTGGACTCGACTGAGCTATTTCAAGAACGAGTGGTTCTACGTTCTGTGCCCCCCGGGTTTCGCTAGGCGATGGTTGTCTAGACGTAAGCGCCTTAACCTGTTTCCTTGACCAATAGCTCTTCGGTGTTATAATTAACATTTCATTCCTTTTACAGCTATTATCTCTAGGCCCGATGGAGGGCGTTTCAAAGGTACCGTCCGGAGTCTTCAAGAAGTCCCAAGCGAGCTGAGGCATATTGACTCGGCGCTGAATGATTACAACTTAAGAGTTCTGGGTTTGATCGACATCAATCAAAGCATAGTTGTTGAGGGATTTTCAAAGTCCGTCTCCAAGAAGGAAAATAAGAAGATACTTAGGAAGAGAAAAGCGAAGAAGTCACTCGGAATCAAAATAATCGAGGCGAGTGACGAAGAAAGAACCCATACGGATTCAGAGCCAATGGCTGACCTTTTAGGAAACTTGGAGGAATCGGGAGAAAAACGGAAAGGCAAGGCCGCCGTTTCCAAAAAACTTAAGTCAAAGGGGGGAAAATCTGTAGATGTGTTTCTTCCCGCTTCCGGAGTTATGATTTCTGAGGCCGCCCCTTCTCATTCGAGAGATTCTCTCAAAGGGCTTGACGACATTCCTATCCCAGATTATATATCGATTTCTCATAATCCTGGGTTGGAGGAATTGCAAGATGTCCTAAACATGAACGAGCCCTTTCCTTTAAGTGCGGTCAACACTTCCGGTCGGTTTGGGGGTTTACACATTTACACACACTTCCACGGCACTTCATGACTTCTGCATAGCAAACATTGCTTTACGGGATTTCAATCCGTAATTCTTTCTTATCGCAGGTGAGATGTCAGGACGTGGCTCTACTCTAGATAGGCTTCGGAATGTGCGCCAATCTTCTCCATTTTACGATTCACGTAGGAGAGAGACGGATAGGGATCATGGGCGAGGCTATTCGAGTCAAGAACGTTATGATAGAGACAGAGATTACTCGCGTAACCGTTCTGGCTATGATTACTCTGACAGAGACCGGGGATACCAGTACCGACCCCGATCTCGTTCTCCTCCGCCTCCCAGGGCTCCAGTAGATCTCCCAGGGCCATCTCATCAGCAACAGTTGCCTTCTCAATCTTCTCGGCCTGATGCTCAACGGCCAAGAATGGAACCAACGGCAGCCGCTATAATTGAACAAGCTCCGGCTGAGTTGACAAGCGAGGGAGCTGCTAAACTCGCCCAAATGAAAAATGACTACCCGGAAATTTGCATGGATGGCTTTATCTTCCCTCCTAACTTTAAAAGAATCCCTCCGGAAGCTGAGACCACTGCTCATAATTACATCCACGACTTCTATGCTCAGTACAAGGAGTGGTATAAGGCAGCCGTGAAGGCTTCTAGAGTAGCTTTCGACAGGGCGAAGGTCATTGCTGAACGTGATGTTGACATTGCGAAGCAGAAATGCATCATTCAAGTTCTTCAATCCGAAGTGGAAACGTCCCGAAAGTCAGAGCTTGAAACACTTAAGAAACACGAGGGTGTCGTGGCCAAACTAGCGAGGATGCAGCAAGAACATTGCGCCACCGTGGAAGAGATGGGCCATCGCAATACCACCATTGCAGCTGAGCGAGACTTAGCCGTTAAAGAGCTGAATGAGCTCAAGGCCAAATTCGCTGAAATGGTGAAGGAGAAGGATGATGCGAACGCCACTGCTCAAGAGGCTTGCGACCAAGCAGTATCTCTCAGGGCCGAACTTGCTGCGGCGGCGGTCAAGGCTAAGTCAGTGGAAGCAGAGATTCAGGAAAAGATCTTGGAGGAGAGGTCTAGGCTAGATGCTGAGTTTGACGATCTCTTAGTCACGTATAACGCTAATGTGCTGGAACACAGAAATTTAGCGTGGCTGGGAGATGACTCCATGATCTTGTACAATGCCTGGACCCGGCTGGTGAATGAGAAAAGAGCAGCGCATCTAGATGGAACACTTGACGACTTTGAACTGGAGATGCGTCTGCTTACCGAGGATGAGAGGAAGACCCTTCATGAGGTGGTAATCTCTATGGCGAAAGAAAAGCTCGGCGTCCAATCTCTAGAGACAGGCGAAGGCTCGGGGGTCGTGCATCACGGGACAGGTGTTGGAGCTGTAATTCCAACATTGCCCGAAACCACTGGTGCGGTAGATCCCCAATCTGTTCCTGCCTATAATCCTGACCAACCATTATTATCTTCTGCCGAGGATTCTGCCCACGTTTCGGTTCAGACCAAGGAAGGTATTTGAACGCTTCTCGTAGTTTAGTTGTGAAGAACCTTAAGCAACACACTTGGCTAACAATCTTCGTTTTGTCGTATTTCAGTGACCGAAGTTATTGTTTCTGTTCCCCTTGCTTTATCAGTTCCTCATCAAACACAAGGGGTTGTTTTTTCCGAAGCCATCACGACTTCTACTTTGATTGGCGAGGAGGGAGACGCAAATATGTTTTCTTTCAGCGCTCAAATGATTGAGGAGCTTCTCAATGAACCCATCGATCCCTCTGTCAACCCGTCCGGTGCTGTGAGTGGGGCTGCTCCGGCCGTTAGTTCATCCATGCCAGCTATTGGCACATCCGATGCGGCCCAAGTATCCTGTGAGGATGACGTTATGGCTGAGATTGATGCCGAGATGGCAGTAGGGAATGCGGGTATGAATCCGCCCGGGCCTGCCCCGTTAATGGTGATTTCACCGGGTGGTACCGTAGTGATTGAAACTGCTCCTGTCCCTCCTCCTACTACTACTCCCATGCCTCCAGCTCGACCTCCTAGGAGAACTTCCGTCGCCTCTAGTTCTGAGGAAGACGTTGACATCATATCGCTGCCGGAGGGCAAGCCTGAAAAGAGTAAGCGTTTGAGGAGAAAATCGGGCAGCGGATCGGGTGGAGCTACCCCGAAGAAGAAGATAAGGAAGAAGAAAGATTGAACTCTTTCTTTAAATCTCTGCTGCGTAGGGTAGCATTTTGTTGATTTTTCTATAGCCGTGTATAGATGTGGATTCGGCTCCCACTAGTAGCAATTTCTTGAACCATTTTGTAATCAGATTCTTTTTGTTGATAGTGGAAATGAGAATGTATTCCCTTTTGTCTCCAACTTGTTGTGTGTTATGGTTCTGCCCCCAGTATTGGGGATTAGTGTGGAGTTGATGTATGTTTATACTCCGCCTTGCGTACTGGGAGTACGGAGTTGAATGAATGTTTATACTCCGCCTCGCACTCTGGGAGTACGGAGTTAGTTAATGTTTATACTCCAGTTCGCGCTCTCGGAAGCTGGAGTTTGTTGGTATTTATACCCAGCTCGCGCTCTCGGAGTACTCTGGGGTTTTAGGAAAATGTTTATACTCCGCCTCGCACTCTGGGAGTACGGAGTTAGTTAAAAAGTTTGTACCCAGCTCGCGCTCTCGGAGTACTCTAGGATTTAGGAAAATGTTTATACTCCGCCTCGCACTCTGGGAGTACGGAGTTAGTTAAAAAGTTTGTACCTAGCTCGCGCTCTCGGAGTACTCTGGGATTTAGGAAAATGTTTATACTCCACCTCGCACTCTGGGAGTATGGAGTTAGGTGAAAGGTTGTCGTGTATCAACCTATTTCTGGCCTGATGTGATGGCTTGCCCCCGAGCTCGGGTTTCATTTAGTGAGTGGTTGATTGCTTCACAGCCACTCCTTACTTGAATAAATCCCATTGTGTGATGGAATTTTGCTCTTCGTGCATCGTGATGTTGTACATTGTATTTAATGAATCACAGCTCTGGCTCAAAGAGATGGCATTTTATTGCTGAAATAAGAAAACATGGCAAAGTCAGTTGCCTTATTACATATTCTAATTTCGAAATGCAGAAACAAATTCTAAAACAGAATTTAAACTAAATAGATAAACATAGCCAGTTATGTGCAATAGCGACGAGGTCTTTCGCTATCCAAGGCCTTTGGTGAAGCTAGACCATCAGCGGTCGTCATCTCATATACATCATCCCCGAGCTCTTGCTTAATCTCATGTGATCCCTTCCATGTTGGTTTCATGTGTAGTAGTGCTGGGTATTCTTTTTTAATGACAATCTCATTGCGTTCAAAAGTTTTAAGTCGGTCCTCGGCATTGCGTAATCGGGCGACTCGTTTTCGGCGTATGGCTGTTCTCAAGTCAACCTGATCGCCCTGGACGACTCCAACTCCGTTGATGGTAGGGAACTTTAAGGTCAAGCACCATGGGGCAATTACGGCTCTAAATTCAGTAAGGGCAGGTCGTCCTAAGAAAGCGTTGTATGGCGAAACTATGTTCAACACAGTGAACTGTAATGTTCGAACTCTCCTATGTTCCTTAGATCCCAACCTAACTGGTAACTTCACCACCCCAATAGGTACGGTAGAGCTACCGTTGAATCCATGGAGGTGAGTTTGGCAAGGTTCCAAATCCCTGGGATTCATCCTCATTTGATTATAAGCATGTATAAAAAGGATATTCACAGAGCTCCCGCAGTCAATTAGTATCCTCTTCATCCAAGCTGGACCTACTTGTGCCGATATCACGAGTGGGTCAGTAGTCGGGCTTCCGACATAATCAGTATCGTTGTCTCGGAAAGTGATGTCGTTAATTGTCACTCTTTTTCGTTTGGTCGAAGGTTTATTGTCCAAGTTATCATCGTACTCAAAGTCTGTTCGTCTAGCCAAGTTGTTATATGATTTCATTTCTCCCCAGCTTCGTTTCGCTGTACGAGGACTATCACTTACAACATTAATTACCAGTCTTCCTCCGACACGACCTGGTTCTTCCTGTCTTTCTGGATTCTGTACATGATTCTGATTTGAGGGGCCCGCCCCTCCAGACTGCGGTGCCCGCACAAACTGATCTAACTTCCTCTCTCTGATCAACTTCTCAATGAGGTCCTGCAAGTGCCGACATTCATTGGTGTTGTGGCCATAACTTTCGTGGAATCTACAGAACTTCCCTGTTTGAATCTGCCTCTCCGACGATTGCTTCGGAGCCGGCTTCTTGTATTGCATAGTATTGCAAGTCTGTAGGTACACATTTTCCAACGATGTATTCAATGGTGTGTAATTATCGAACATTGGAGCCTCACGTCGTGGACCCCGATTTGGATCTCTTTTCTTATTCTGACCATTGTTACCTCTTGGCTGCGTTTGCTTGTTTTGTATGTTCAACTGAACTTTTCTGGAATTGTCACCGGACTGTTTTACTGCTACATTGCTTTGTATTCCTTCGCTCCTGGGTCCCTCATCGTCCTGCTTCCTAGACTGTTTCGCGTCCTCTTGCCGTAAGAATTGTGCGGCTTTGGAGTAGAAACGGTCCAACGATGCGGGTGGTTTTCCGGCTAACCAGTTTCCAAACTCAGAATCAGGGTCAATCCCCTTTGTCAATGCCATTAAGATTGAGTTGTCGTTGGGATTACTAATCTCCACACATGCCGCATGGAATCTCTCTAAGTAACGCCTTAATGTTTCCCCTCGAGCTTGGGTAACACTGGATAAGGTGTTGACATCTTTGGGTCTAGCGACATGCATGCGAAATTGTTCCACAAATTTCTTAGCCAGTTGATCAAATGAAGAGATAGACCTAGGTGGCAATCTCGTGAACCACATCGTTGCAATTCCACCTAGAGAGATGGGGAAACTTCGACATTTTACTGCGTCATCGGCCCTTGCGGCGCTCATTGACCATTCATATTTCAAGATGTGTTGATTGGGATCAGAATTTCCTTCGTACATAGGAAGGGTTGGCATTCTGAATCGCTGGGGAGGTTCAGCACTCAGTATCTCGTCTGTGAAGGGAGTGTGACTACGGGAAAGTCCCCAGTCATCGTTGGTAAGGCCTTGGCTTTCGCGGATCATCTGACGTATCATAGTCGAGATGTCTGGCATTGCTACATTTTGAGCTTGCCGAGCTAAGGTGTGGTTGGGTTCCACAGCGCGAGTTCGGACCGGGCGCTGTCGACGGTCCAAATTTTGCCTCCTTGGCTTAGCGTCCTTTAAGACGTACGGTTCAGGAGTACGCCCACGTTGCCGATTATTTGGCTCTGAAAGATTTCGGGTATCAACCCTTGTTTCTATTGTGGCAGCTGCGGCATGATTGTCCGCGGTATGCTGTGTAGTAGGGCCTCCTTGTGTGGAGGGCCCGGCCTGAAAGCTGGTCGACGGTCCTGCCCTCAACTGTCCAACAGTTAAAGCGGGTTGATATCCGGTCGTTTGTGCATGACTCCCGTCTAATCGAGGACGGGTAGATCTGTGATAGTAGTCTGATGAAGCAGAACTTTCAGTGGATGGGCGGGAAACATCATCCTTTCTGGACCTCCTACGGCCCTAGCGGTTCAGTTGGTTTGTCAATTCGATATTGGCACGCAACTGTTCGGCTAATTGCTGCCGACTCTGAGTCAGCTCTTGTAGCAATACTTGGAATTCTTGTCTAGTGACTGCCCCAGACGGATCTGAGTGGGCAGTGTTGTCTTGGTTGGATGGCTGCTGTTGAGCAGGATTCTGTCCATCCCTACCTTCTTGTCCCGCAGCTGTAGACGTGGTTCTCGTGCTAACCATTTTGAATGATGAATCCTTTTCCTAGATTTTATGCAAATCTGAGTAGAATGGAAGGACTGTGAATCGAAGATCTGGATCTTCCTCTTGGATTTGTGCAATCCGGTATCGATGGTAGATCCAAGGAGCAGGAGAAAAAAGCTGGTTTTTTCTCAGTGAAAGCACCAAAGTGTTTGTACCAAAAATGGGCACAACACTCTTCGGAAGTTTTTGAAGAGATAAAAGTGAAGAATGAAAATTAAAACTGTGGATTATCTAACAAAAACTCCAAATAACAGAAAGTAAATTGCAAAGACAAGCGATTTAGAGTGGTTCGGCGTTTTGCCTACGTCCACTATGTAGTTTGATGATTTTATTGCTCGATTACTTGAAGATTACAGTAGTTAATAAGGCAATACAACTGAATTTAAATGCTAAATGTCAATCTAAAGCAGCGGCGGTGTTCTGGAGTAAATCTGGCAGAATCTGGGCGCTCTTCAGTACTTAGAATTCTCCGACCCCTTTTCTGAATGACCAGGGGCTCTATTTATAGGTGCAGGAGGCTGATATTTCACCTAAAATGAGGGGAGACCAGTTCTGGTACGTCAGGGGGGCCCACATGGCAAAAACCTGGAGATCCGGGCCCACTTTGGGATCGATTCGACCCTTGGTTCGAATCGATCAAGAAATCATCCAATCGAGCTGAAATTTGGTGTGAACATTCTTCATCATGTGCTTAAGCTTCTGTGAAAATTTCATGGCATTTGGACTTGTAGAACTTGAGATATGATCGATTCAAGTTGAAGATTTCCGTTTTCTGAAGTTGTTCGAATCAATTCGTTCGAATCGATTCGTTCGAATCGACTCTCCTTCATGCAAAGACAACGGCGTGGCGCGCATGCTTCGGGTCATCCCTCTTTTCTCTCCGAGTTTTACTGAGTCGTACCCGGGGTTTTAGCTGTGCTTGCTTGGTGGATTCGAAGTTACCGATTCGAAGAGGTGGCTCCTTCGAATCGATCGAATTTGCGCTCCTTCGTATCCATCGTGGAAGGTCATAGCTGATCGATACGAAGTACCCTCTGTCTTTTGGGATTCGAAGACAATCGTGGTGTGGAGTCGAAGTTCCTTCAACTGTATGGAGTCAAAGGACTTTCGTTCGGTGGATTCGAAGACGATGGACTCGAAGCGAGTAGCCTTTACGGATTCGAAGGAAGGGATGCTCAATGGATTCGAGGCAAAGCGTATTCCGATGGGTTCGAGGCAAGGCTCGTCGTGATCGATTCGAGGCAAAGGTTTAATCGAGGGATCCGAAGTAAGCTGACTTCCCATGGATTCGAGGCCACGTATGTTTGATGGATTCGACCTTCATGGATTCGAACATAGTCTTCGCCTATGGATTCGAACTAAGGACTGTCTACTCCATTTTTCGTCGGTGATATCTTGAGCATACGAACTCGAATTGCCCCGAAATTTGGAACACTGGTTTATACTACCCTGCTTGACGTGTCTTATCGATTGCAGCCCGATCTGGACTCGGACAAATTTCATCGATATCCATCGCGATCCTTGTGTGTAACTGATTTCCGAGACGATCTGTCACCGGTCCCCAGTCAAATCCTTGGTGTCACGGCCTTGCCAAAAGGCGGGATAACACCAAGTATACGAGCTTTAGACCGTTTCAAATCTTTGGTTTCTATTCTCATTTGACCATATGCCTTTTTGAAGATTATATTCACCGAACATCCACAATCAATCAAAATTCTTCTCACCAATGCAGGACCAATCATAGTTGAAATGATCATCGGGTCGATTGTTGGAGCCTCAACTTTGTCTGCATCCTTGTTCCTAAACACAATATCATCTGCCATTGTGCGTTATTGTTTTGCCAGAGCTCCATCTTCCATACTCGAACAACATTCAAAATCTACATGCCTAATTGCGCTAGCATAGCGCTCCATCTCTTGCCAACTCCTATCCACTGGGCGTGGTCCTCCAACTATCGTATTTATCACCAGTCTTCCACCGGTCCGTGCAGGCTCCTCAGCCCTATGTAGAGTTTGTCCTCGGTTGGGGTCAGAAGTCCCCTGCCCGCCATCCCGTGAGGATTTCTGTTGTAACTTTTTTTCTTGAATCATTGTTTCAATAACATCTTGGAGATGCCTGCATTCATTTGTATTATGCCCATAACACTCGTACAACCGAAAATATTTCCCGTTCTACTTTTGCTTCTCTTTTAACTCTATTAGAGGCGGCTTTCTATATTACATGGTATTGCAAGTAGACAAATAGATATTCTCCAGGGACGTATTCAGTGGCGTGTAATTATCATACATTGGGATCCTAGGCTTCAACCTTCCAGAATCCCTCTTTCGTTCTAGGTTTCTATCTCCGCCTCTCTTTTGCTGATTCGGCTTGTTTTGAATGTTCACGTGGACTTTCCCAGATTGTCATCGTACTGTTTGATTGCAATGTTGCTCTGTACTACTTCTCCACTCGGTCCCGCAACATTCTTTTTTCTGGGGAACCTGTCTTCCTCTTTTCTCAGAAACCGAGCTTCCTTCGAATAGAAGTGCTCCAATTGGTAGGTGGTTTTCCAGCCAGCCAATCGCCAAACTCAGACTCCGGGTCAATCCCTCTCGTCACAGCCATAAGTATCGCATGGTCATTTGGATTACTGACCTCTGTAACAGTTGTATGAAATCTTTCCAAATAATCTTTCAATGACTCTCCTGGAGCTTGAATAACGCTAGAACGGGACATCACATCTTTAGGAGGAGTTACGTGCATCCAGAATTGCTCCACGAACTTGGTTGCCAACTCATCGAATCTGGAAATTGATCGTGGGGGTAGTCTTGTAAACCACATCATTGCTATTTTGGAAAGAGTTATAGGAAAGCATCTATACTTAGTTGCATCATCAGCCCGCGTGGAATCCATTAACCATTCATATCTCATGATGTGTTGCAAGGGGTCGATTTTTCCCTCGTATGCAAGCATCGACGACATGTTGAACTTCCTTGGGTACCGTTCATGTAATACACTATCAGTGAATAGGGTATAACTTCTTAAGATTCCCCAATCATCATTGGTTAAGCTTTGGCTCTCCCTCACTAACTGTCTGACCATTGTCGATAAGTCCGGTGTTCGGTTGGGTGGTGCCAAGCGGTGGTCGCATTCCACCTCATGTGAATGGTTCGGCGATGTCTATGGGCGTTTCACGCCTTCTTGGTTCTCCATCTTCCAGATGCACATCTTGTACCTTCATCCCATCATCATTTTGGGGAGGTATTTAGTCAGCATTCAATCGAACTCTGTCATCCAAACCTGCAGAAATGGTTCCAGCATGAATCCCCAAGTGTGTGTGAGGAATCCCTCCTCTGGAGGAGGGATCGGTACCGATCCCTAGGAAGGGATCGGCACCGATCGATCCTGGCAAACCGCGATGGTCTGCCAGGCGACGTTCTGATGTTTCTACGCGATTTTCTTCGATCGTACGATGCATATGCATGTAATATTCATCCAATAAGCTAGAACTTTCCGATGTTGAATAAGTAGTGGGTTCCCTCCTAGCTTTCCCTCGTTGCTGCTGAGTAATTTGGTTCATCAAGCTGATATTAGTCTGAGTTTGCTTATTTAGTTGCCGACGGCTTTCCATCAACTCTCTCATTAGATTATGAAATTCAGTTCGGGTAATAGAATGAGCGGGATTTTGAACTTCAACCGGATCAGCATTCACATTTGTTTGTTGATTGCTTGGGTCTCCTTGCTGAATGCTAGTAGTCTCATTTCCATCCACGTTCTTAGAAGTAGATCTAGTATGTCTCACCATTATCAATCTCCTTGGTTTAGATTCCTCCAAATCTGAGTAGTATAAGAAACTCTATGAAGATAATTACGGATCTCGTTTGGGAGATTTATCCAATCCAGTAGCAACAAAGAGGATCCTATCAAGCTTAGAATCAGGTTCTCAGTGAAAGCACCAAAATTTTTGCAACCAAATTGGTCACAAACACCCAAGAGTAGATTTATGTAGAGAAGTAAGTGAAGAAAATAAAATTAAAACTAAGGAATGGAATAAACTAACAGCAAATAAAAAGCAATAATACAAACACAGAGATTTGTAGTGGTTCGGTGCTGTATGCCTACCTCCACTTTGAAAATTATCTTTATTGATCAATTAATATTATGATTACAGCAATAAGGAATAGAAAAAACTTGATTACAATAAAAACTAAAGTAATCAGCAGTGTAAAGATCCCCAGAATGACCTATTAGGCCAGTATTTATAGGTGAAGACGACGCATAATCTCTCTGAAACTTTGGCTATATGACCTTCTAACGCATATGGCCCACCAGAGGGGCCGTTAGGTCCAAATTCCCATGAAGAGAGATCGGTACTGATCCTTTTATATTTTGATTGTTGGGCAACGATCGCTCTAATGGCTTATGCATGCTTAAATATGATAGTCTTACAAATCTTTTTTCATTTGGACTTAAGGAGCTCAAGCTATTGCGTGATCTTTGATTTAGTATTGTTTGTGCACTGTCTTCTGCCGACCCCTCTTATAGGTTGTATACTGATCCATCCTCATTCAATTATGTCGATCCCTTATCATTAAATCATGTCGATTCCACCTTTACACATTCATGCCGATCCCTATCCAGTTGCTAAAACCATACCGACCCCTTTATTTGACTAAGCCATATTCCATATTTCAAGCATCCTACATTGTTCATCTACCAATTCCGTCTAATTCTGGCTTCATATAACCATCTATACTTTACTTTTGAGTCCCACAATCATTACTTCGGGGTCAT
Source organism: Allium fistulosum (assembly GCA_030737815.1). NCBI lineage: Eukaryota > Viridiplantae > Streptophyta > Magnoliopsida > Asparagales > Amaryllidaceae > Allium > Allium fistulosum. The sequence goes on from CM060905.1 coordinate 899,023,515, forward strand.
CGAACTTGATAACATTCGGATCTATCTCGTGCAATCTGTTCAATATAGCCGGATTAGAATGTCGGGTAACACCAAGACATACGGCAAGCTGGATAAGCATTTCAAGTCTCGCCTAGAGGGTTTCGCGAAAGAGGCTGAAACTATGATTAGAGATATGTATGAAGGCTTATCCGATGTTACCCGTATCCCCTTTACTTTTCTTTTTCATTCTGAATGTATTAATGATCACTTGGATAGTTTCTTTATTATACTACTAAGGACCCTTTGTCCTTTTGGTTGACTTATTATTTCAATTCGAACCATCTTGTTCTTTTAAAACTTTCTCGGGGTACTTCTTGACCATGGCTCACTATTATTGAGAATCTACTCCATACTCTGATCTAATCAGAGATCTACTCAACGCATGGTACTTCTCATCCATGGCTCACTATTATTAGGAATCTACCTAACATTCTAATCTAACTAGGAATATACCCAATACATGGCGCTTCTCGTCCATGGCTCACTATCACTGGGAATCTACCAAACATTCTAATCTAACTAGGAATCTACCTAACACTGAGTTCTTGTCATCCATGGCTCGCTATCATTGAGAATCTATCCAACATTCTAATCTAACCAAGAATCTACCCAGTGCATGGTACTATTTGACCATAGCCCACTATTATTGTGAATCTACCCAATACTCTAATCTAATTGGGAATCTACCTGGTGCATGGTACTATTTGACGATGGTTCACTATTATTTGGAATCTTCCCAATATTCCAATCTAACTGAGAATCTATCGAACTCATGTTACTATTTGACTATGGTTCACTATCACCATGCATTCTACTTTTCGACGTCTTTTTAAACCCAGGTGATATGGCTTTACACTTTGTAGTGCATCAATGTGGTAGTACTCTTATGGCGAGGTCTACCAACTTATCATTGGGTCCAAATCTATAGCCACTTTTGGAGGGCGTTGGCCACCTACAACCACCTTTAGCGGGCGCCGGCCATCTACAACCACTTTTGGCAAGCGTCGACCATCTACAACCACTTTTGGCGGGTGTCGGCCATCAAAAACTATTTTAAGTGATTGGTCATGTGGAATGCTAGTTCTAACTCGATAATGGGAGATATGAATTCTGTGAAAAGGGTGTCTCCAAGGTATTCTCCAAATGACTTTTGAAATCATACAGTTGGCAAATCTTATTGTTCGATAAAAAACTTATTAAATTTGAGTTTGAGAAAGAGAGTTTTTGTACAGACTTTTACCCTTTCCCTATTATTTTTAGAAAAACTGAAACTCTTTATTGACCTCATCAGATCAATAGAAGAATTTCGGCCCTTAGACTTTAAATGTAGACATTATAAATGAAAATAACTAAAAGAGACACATATTGGGAAGTATTTTGTGTGTACCGAGACTGAATTATACCTACCGAGAATGGAAAGAGTGAAACCTAAAAGAAGCATTTTGGGAAGGTAAGAGACATATTTAAATGTAGAGATCCATGTAGTATTCCTCATCTTTGAAGGATAACATATATATATATATATATATATATATTTGGTTAACGGGTCTTACATAACAAAATTTCTCATGAAACACCGAAGTGAAGTTAGATATATATAAATAAGATATTAAACTAATTATTTAAGAAATTCAGCCAATCTCCCTTTCTTTATGAAGTTTTCCACGGCCTGAGAAAGTCTTTGACATCCGTTTGTCTCATGGCTATTCACTTGTTGGTAGATATAATAGTTCTTTCTTTTTGGATTTTATTTTGTTTAATGAGGGATAGTTTGGATAATGAAACTCTCCACGAGTTTCCAAAAAGATCCGAGACAGACTTTGATTGAGCGGAGTAAAGACTTGGTCTCATTTGATCTTCTTTCAAGATTAGAGAGTAGATATGATCAGGAAAGTTCTTTTATTAGGGCGAGATGATCCTTTACTTGTCATTATTACGATACATAAGTCCTTGAGTTTGTTTACCTTAGCCTTTACCATCCCTTGGAGTCGAGCCGACTCTTGAAGAGACCGATGAAGATGCTCTGAAAGCTGTCAAATCTGGGGAGCTTGAAGTTCACTGATGGGATCATACTTCTAGTCACGATCTTTTTACGAGATGAAAGTGGCCAGGCGCTCATCATTGTCTTCTTTAATGAGCTGGGTGCGGATGTCAAGCGGTAATTCCAAGATGGCATCTTCCTTTTTAGAACTAGTCATAATTGATTGAAATGTTTCATTGGACTTCCGAGAGGAAACATGGTTCGGAGGTTCGAGCCCTCCTTTTAGCGCCAAAAATGTTAGTGCAAATTTTGGTCTACACTAATATTCCAAGATCCGAAGGTGTGTCTTCGGAAGCTGAATGGAATATCGGACCCGACAAAGAGGTTGTTGATACGTGATGTAATAAAGCTTTGAGTACGAGATGCTGAACCATAGGATAACAATAGCACATGCAGAGAAGGTAAAATGCAGAAAGGAAATAACACTGAGACTTTTATAGTGGTTTAGGCCGAAAGCCCCTACATCCATTGTCATTTCCTTATTTAGTCACCCTTATATAGACGATAGGCTTATTACATTGAATCTAGGTCTTTTCACCATTAATGAGTTTTTGAATAGAGCTCTAATATAAGAAAGTACTATATGATTTTGTGTTAGTTCTTTATCGCGCTAGAAAATTCTTTGTGCCTTGGGATTGCCGTCTATTTATAGCCAATTTGCTGTAACGCCATTAGTGGAGAGCCTTCTCTTTGGATTGATGACTTGGCTTGTTATGTGCGGCTTATATTAGAATGCTTGTCATTATTTGGTAGAGTGCATTTTGACGCGGATTGCTGACATGATGCTTATATATATATATATATAGCTTCTTTGATTCCTTTCGTCTATCCTGACTGTTGATTTCGATCTGGGGCTATCTGAGCCATTGATTGTTGATACTTATCGAAATGCTTTTGGCTTTAACAAATATTTCCCTCGACTAACCCTTTATCTTAGCTGGACAATGGTTTTGATCTTGGCTTACATTTTTACTCATGCTTTCGGATTACATGCTATCGGCTATTGAGTCCGTAGCTTAAGCTCTCATTGAAAACTAAACAATGGGTCTTAGAATTACAAGCCGAAGAACTATCTTCCCAAATATTTGTGAGTTGCACTTTGTGGAAATTATATTATAACAAAATGGATTGATTTTGGCTAAATTAGGAATCGATGACCCTGGTTCAATACTGAACCATGGGTATCGATCGGTATGGACATGCGATCGATGGTGGCAAAGGAGTGGAGCATGACCTAGTTGAGTGAAGTGTGAGGTCGAGGATGGCATGGATCAGTGGTGATTGTTTGGGGTAGAGGGAAAAGTGATGCCTAAAGCTATTTGCATTGTTGCTTCAAGTTTTCACATGCATGGTTTGAGACGCCATGAGGTTTGGCTCGAGTTTTGAGTTTGTGGTCACTCAAACTCGTGACAAGCCAAATATAGCCATGTATAGGGGCTAATACCGAACCCTATAGTTCGGTGGTGATTCACGACGACGAGACCCGTGACTCGATGATGATTATGATTCTATAAATAGGAAGAGACGGCTTTAATGATGGATAGTTGTACTTCAAGATACAGAGTTATGGAATATGAGTCAAACTTAACGAACTACATGATGATGACTATGGGACGTATGACGGTATTCTATGATTAATGTTGACTGTAAATAATCATCCTTACCGTGATGACTTCATGACGAAAGTCGTAAGATCAACTATAGGATAAGCTCTTCCATAGATAACGTGTCTAAAGGGATTGTTGATGCTCGAAGGTTAGAAGAGTACTCGTAAAGCGAGGGTAATATGAGGTACCTATTCGGGCCATGACGGGTCCAAATCTCCATGACGGGCGATCTGATCTCCATGATGGGCGATCTTTACCCTGTATTAGCCATGATGGGAGATCTAGTTCTTGGCCCATTGAGTGGCATGGATCCGAGTAATGAGGAACCGAGATGTTGAGTAGTCCTTGACCATGACAGGTTGTTCGAGTTATCACGTATCCAATGCAATGAGTGAGTGAATGTGGGGATGGATGTTGTTTGTTTGATTGCTTATCAGACTAGGGATGTCATATGAGACCGATATTATTGATTTAGATATCTAGACACTCCTTAGTACTTTGATATATAGTACACCCATGATAACTATAATGTAAAGCAGCATATATCTTGTATATGTGCTAAATCTGTGATGCAAGGATAGGTCAGTTATGATTCCTCATACCATTTTTTCTATTATAGCAATTTATTAGTAGTTAGAGGTTTACTACTGAGAACACCAGACTGCTATCTGACTTAGAGTTTTATGCTTTGCTTCCTATTATTCCAGGTACTCTTAAACGAGTAGATTAGGGATATCAGGTGTAGTGAGCACGTGGAGCTGGACAGAGGACAGATAAGAGGTCATACTCTTGTATCACTACACTTACTTATTTGCAGTTCCGCTGCACAACACTATGGAGCTTGCTAGTGCCTTTGTTATTTAGAGATGGTTATTTATGAGTTATTATTGATGTATAACTCTATTTATTTTGTTGTACACTGTATGGACCTGTGCACTCTGATTCTTTGATTCATTCAGCTATTCACTATCTCGCTTGTTTTATACTTGAGATGTTTATTATTATGTTTTATTCGATGCGATGTGTGATATATGACAACTTCTATGACTGTTTTACTTTATTTACAACCTTGACGGTCGTCCTGCATCGATCGGGCACCACTACAGCATGCTATACAAGTACATTGAGTGTCGGTTTTGTAAGGCAGTCATAACAACATCTATCCATCATCGAAGCCATCACTTCCCCTCATAGAATCATCACCATCAAATCATGGGTCGTCATCGTCAAAAATTGCCACCGAACCCAATAGTTTGGTATCTACCGTTATACTTAACCATATTTGTCTAAGTATTTATCTTGTCATGAGTTTTAGTGACTACACACCCAAGATTCAAGTCCAACCCCATCACACCTCGAAGCATGCGTATGGAGACTTAAAGCAAGCACATGAACAATCGCGTCCAACTCCTCTGTGCCAAACCATCACCATCGATCTAGGCCTACCCTGATCTCACACTTCACCCAACTAGCCTTGTTCCTCCATTTGAAAGCCCTCCATATAGAGTCGACATCAACACCGATCGATGTCCATGGATCGATACCGATCCATGGTCACCAATCCCTGACTTAGCAAAAATTCAAACTCCTTTACTTCACTGTCCCATGCTTCCAAGCCAACATTTGCAACACGAAGCATAAGATCCAAAACTCGAAGCATATTCACCAGAACTTGGAGCAAGCAATAATCAGTCCATCACTTGAAAATTTTCCCTTATCTCCAAGCGATCCATCTTTTATCGTTCACGACTCCAAGCACTTCCTCCAAAACACGAAGCGACTTGTTTTATGACCCGAGCATGCCTCGAAGCAATCGTTTACCGATCCATAGCCTTCAAAATCACTATCGATCCATCTTCAAACGGCCATAACTATAGAATACAAATTCCAAATCACTTGAAACTTGATAAGTATTCTTATGGAGCCTTCCTTGTTACCTCATATTGAGTGCATATGATTTGACCAATAACTATCCGTCGATACCGATTCCTCTATACCGATCCATAAGTTATTCCTAAAACTAAATCACCATTCGATCGGCATTTCTAACCATTAAACCAACATATATTCAAGAAATCATTATATATAGCGTATCCTTACAAGCATAAGTCCATACGCATCAAAGCGAAGCCTAAATCTGAGGGTAATATTCGTAAGAACAAAGGAGATCCATAAGAACAACAATTTTAGAAAAAATTTCCAAATCATTTGAAATTCACATATGTAGTTAAAAAGGCTTTAAAACATATTTTATAGTTTGAAAATCATTTAGAAATATCATTAAACACTAAAAGTGGCTAATTAGTGAGTAAAGGCTTAAAACCATTCACCTAAATCCAAAACAATCCAATCCAAGCCCAATGATGCACGAATCCCGAGGGGAACAGCAGCTCCAAGGTGATCTTCAGCAGTAAATCTTCAATCCAAGGTACTAATCTCGCTAACCTTCCTCTAATGACATATTTTGGCTAATTAAGGTAGGGATTATGGTAACTTTTTGGCTAAGAAGATGGTTAATGGGGGCTTCTCTCTATTTTTGGGAAGTGTGAAGTGATGGAGAGAAGTCCTATCAGCCCTAACCACATGCTAATCCTGAAATGGGCTTTAGGCCTAATAATTAATCCACCAATTACCCATTAAGCTATCCAAAATCAAGTGAAACTTCAAACAGCCATATTTCCTTAACGGTAAGTCCGTTTTCCTACTATGACCATCTACGGAAAGAGAAACTATCATCCCAAGCTAATGGTAGTGGTTTTAAACCTCAAATCGGCTCCTATCAAAAGTTACAGGTCATTCAAGATTTTCAGGGTCAAAATCATTTGATAAAACATCTAAGGATGGAAAATGGTCTAATAGTCATTTCCTAAAAGCATATAATCGTACAAACTCATAAAAAAATAATATTAATATTCTATGATCCTTCTATACATATAATACAGGTCGTTACATCACACCCTTTAGAACTTCTTCATCCAGATCGTTTTGGACCATTATAAATACAATTAATAAAACATAATAAATATATTTTTGTAATCGTAGATGACTTTTAAGATATACATGGAGAACTTTTCCAAAACATGAAAATGAAGCATTCAAATGTTTAAAACTTTGCTAAAATAATTCAGAATAAAAAATTTAGTAAAATTAAAACTACATTGAGCGATCATGGAGGATAATTTGTAAATGAAAATTTTGAAAATTTTTGTAATAAGAAAGGTATCATACATAAAATTTATTTTCCAAGAACTCTTCAAAAAAATGAAGTCGCGGAATGTAAAAAACATATTTAGGAGTGTCAAAGGAGGATGTTAAATAATAGTAATTTACCAAAGAGTTTTTGGACTAAATCAATTGCTATGACATGTTATTCTTGAAATAAAATTTTAATGACCATTAATTAAGAAATCCTCATATGAATTATTTTTTAATAAAATGCCAAAAGTTTCATACTTTTAGCTTTTTTGAAGCAAGTGTTTTATACTCAACATAAAAGATAATTTAGATAAATTTGATGCTAAATCCCACTACGCCATAGATTGCATACTGCAACACCAAAGAAGTGATGCAGGAAGTGCCAAAAAATGTGGCTGTAGGCTAAAAAAGGGCAAAGGCAACACTTTCTCGGTGATGCATTTTGCCGCGTTGCCGCAGACCTCAAAGGCAACATTTTGACTATCTAAGGCAACATAAGAAATATTGTTGCAATAGAACCCTATTTGGGTCTATAGCAACATCCATATGTGTCTGTACCAACATTCCAAAATGTTGCTATAGATATTAACTTTCTGAATTTGTGAGGCCCACAATGTAGAGCATATTTGATTTTTTAATAGAAATAAATATTTATTTAATAAAATGCTATTGCACAGAATTTGATATTCAAACAATAATTTATTTAAATAAATATTTTATTTCAACATTTAAAATAGCACAAATTCCTGACTCCACTATTTTATAATTCAATGATAAATAACACTGATATTCACATATACAGATATTCCTCACTACATCACTCAGTTCACTCATTACATATGCAGTTTCAATTTATACAGACACCGACACTAACAAATATATGACGAGCCGAGCCGAAGTCGAGCCGAGTAGCGGGTCCGGGCGCAGCGCCGGCGGGGGTCCGGGGCACCGCCCAATTCATTCGATTTTGGAAGATCGAGCCTTCTTTGAAACCTGTCTTCAAGCTCATGCACTCATACACTCATGCTCATTTGATTTGACTCTGTCTTCAAGCTTGTATCCAGCTGTCCATTCTTCAATACCTGTCACATATAATTCAAAAGCAGTAATCTGGAAAATAATATTTAACTCGAACAGAAAATGAAAATATTTTTGTTATATTATTTGCCTCAGGTATTTGGGTTGTTATAATTCAAAAGCCAAACATGAATGCAACACATGGATACAAGACAGTATGGAAGACATCAAGCAACAGTTCAGGCAAAAATGCACAAAGGATAAGCCAAGTGCACAAAGTAGTACTCAACACAGCAAGCAACATAACATGACCAAGAAATGCATGTACATGGATGAACATACATGCATCATAAGGCTTAGTATAAGAAACTACTCAAGTGCAACTACTCAAGTGCAACTACTCAAGTGCAAGTTCATACTCAAGTGCAACCAGATATGTAGACAAGCCAAAAAAAATGGACATGGCACAATGTCAAACCCGAGTCATCGACTGGATTCAACTCAGAGCCAAGCGACCAACAAAACAAACAAGAACCAGGTTCAGCAAAATGTAGACAAGCCAGTGCAAGAAACACAGCAGTACACATAGGCAGCCCATCAAGCAAAAATAGTGAATGCATCAGGCATGTACAAGAGAAACATAGGCAGTAATATGATATACAGAGGACTTGGAGCATCAATTCATGTTAAAGAACAAGGTTAGCATGGTACCAGTTCAGTCCAGACCAAGCAAAACCAACAAAGCTCAACACACATATGTTTGTATATATCGTGGAAATCAAAACTCAATGTTCAGATTAGTCAACAGTTTTAGAAAACCAAAGATCACTTTCAAAGTTCTGATTTTCAAAAATGCATAAGTTTTCAAGTGAAGCAGTTTTCAAGAGGACAACAAAATACAAATACTTCAAGTTCTGGTTTAACAAATGCAGCAAGGTACCAAGGTATGTGAATAAGTTTAACAAAGGTTCAAGTTCTGGTTTAACAAATGCAGCAGAAAGGAGCTAACAAGCTCAGATCAGAAATAAAAAACAAACCAGTGAACCAAAATCCAACATACAAAATAATATCCCATCGCAATTCATCATCGGCAAAGCAAAATCAAGCCAATGAACCAAAATCCAACATACCAATACATCATCGTAATCCAACATACTAGATTTCTCAAAGTCCAACAGAAAGATTAAACTCGAGATTATAGAAAATAAAGCCTATAAATAAATCCTAATTCATCATCGGCAAAAGCGTGCGAGTGTAACCAAAATCGAGAATAATCAAGTAAACCAGAAGGCAGAAAACATACCAAATAATATCACATCGCACCCGACGACGAAGTCAAAGCAATTCGAGCAATCAATCAAGGAGAACGAAGGAGCAAGCTACCAGGAACGTTTCTCACACTAGATTCGATCAATCAGAGCATCAAAGCAACTGGAATTGCGTGCCCTAGTTTTCACAGAGAGGAATGAGAAAGAAAAATCGCGTGCCCTAATTTTCACACAGAGAGGAACGAGAAAGAAAAGTAAAGCGGGAAATGGAAATTGCTAAGGCGTGGATTGATGGTGTGGATTGATGGTTGAGATTTTGTTTTAAATGATGGTGTGGATCGTTGAGGTGTAAAATTTTATTAATTTTATTAATTTGAATATATTTATAGCTACTGCAACATTTTGCTAATATCTATGCTAACACATTGAAGTGAATGTTGCAATAGACAAAAATCAACATAGCTATCATTACATTGTAGCTAGCAACACCTTATAATTTCGTTGCAATAGGCCATCTATGGCATAGTGTCTGATGCTAAATCTGATGCTAAATCTGATAAAGGAATATTTATTGAATATTCCAACAGAAGTAAAGCTTATAGAGTTTATAATACAAGAACTATACTATCGAAGAAACTCTACACGTATCTTTTGATAAGAATTAAAAATTAATACAAATTGCGATGATGAATAAATTACTAAACCATGTGAAAATAATGAAAACCTTAATTATAGGAATGATAACAATAAATACATAAACAGAAATAATTTAACTAAAATAAGAATTTTAAAGAATCACCCAAAAGATCATATTTTAGGAAATATCAAATTAATTGTAAAAACTAGAAATCAATTAAATAAAATGAGTAATGTGGCATTCATTTCAACCAACAAACCCAAAATCCAGAAGAAGCATCATCAGATGATTCACATATTCTTACTAGCAAGAAGAACTGTATCAATTTACCAGAAATAATGTTTGGGAATTAGTTCTATGACCAAAAAATCAATCCGTTAGTGGAACTAAATGGGCCTATAAAAACAAACTAAATGAACAAGAAGAGGTTGCAAGGAATAAAGCAAGACGAGTAGCACAAGGATATAATCAAGAAGAAGTGATAGATTTTGATGTCACATTTCCTCCAGCAGCACGATTAGAAGCTATAAGAATATTACTCACGTTTGCAAATTATGGCAACTTCAAATTAGTTCAAATGGATGTAAAAAGTGCTTTCGTAAATGAAATAATTAAGGAAAATTTATATGTTGAGCAACCCCCACTTTTTGAAGATGAGAAATTTCCAAATCATATTTGTAAACTAAAAAGAGCATTGTACGATTTAAGACAAGCACACCTTGCTTGGTATGAAAGACTTAAGTCTTACTTAATTAAGTCAAGTTTTGAAATAGGAAAAGTAGATACTACACTATTTGGAAAAAGGACTAATAATGATATTCAACCAATACAAACATATATGAATGATATTAATTTTCGTTCAACAAACGAACAACTAAATTTAGAATTTTTAAAAAGAAATGACAAATGTATTTGAGATGAATCATATGGATGAATTAACATTCTTTCTAGGAATACAAATTAAACAACTAAATAATGGAATTTTTGTAAGGCGTGAAAAATACGTTAAGGATTTGTGAAAAGATTTGGCATGTCTAATACAAGTGGTAAAGCTACTCCTACGACATTTTAAGCAAACTTAAATAAAGAAGAAAAATAAAAAAATATGGATGAAATATTATATCGTGGGGTGGTAGGTTCTTTACTTTATATTACTGTACGTAGACTAGTTATAACGCATAATTTATGTCTTTATGAATGACATCGGTCAAATCCAAAGGTAATACATCTAAAGGCAGTAAAACACATCCTAAGATATGTTAATAACACCTTTAGATTATGTTCTTTTCTATCCTAAGGAAGACACATTTGACTCAATATCATATGGTGATGCAGATTATGCTGGCTATAAATCCGACATAAAAAGTGCAAGTTAAACTCGTAACTTTTTGAGACATTCACTTATTTCTTGATTCTGTAAAAAGAATTTTTTGTCTCTCTATCAACAACAAAGCATAAAATATATGTGCAACCATGACATGTTCACAAGTTATGGATATGCAACAAATGTTAAAAGATTTTGGTATAAATATTAAACAATCACGAATATACTGTGTTAATACAATTCTATAAAGTTATCTAAAAATCCAACATATCATGCTAGAACAAAACACATAGATATAGGAAATTATTTTTTAAGAGATAATGTAAGTAAAGAAAATATACTTCAAAGTTCATAAACACTGAAAACCAAATAGCTGATATTTTGACAAAACTATTAATAAAAAATACTTTTATTAAGTTACGATGAAAATTAAGAGTATGCTCTTTTATTGAGATTTGAAATAAGAATACTAATATATATTTATATATATATATATATGCATATATAATGTATATAAATAAGTATTAACATAAAACAAAAGTTTAAAAATATATTTTTCAAAAGTTTGTCGACATATTGATGGTAAGTATGTCGAGATATAAATAGTTTTCAAAAATTGATTTTTCCTTCGATTTTAAAATTTAAAAACCAACTTTATAACAGGTATATTTCATGTTTAGAACTGTTGTCCATTCATTTTATTCTATAAAAATTATATAGCCCAAACTTTAATGGATCAAAGAAATTCCAAAAGACTTAGCAAAGAATCTTCTCCTTATAGGGACTTCAGACTCATGAATCTGGCAAAAATGGGAACTTTTTTGAACCATATTCTAAATATACTTACTGAAATTGTAGTTCTTTAAATAAGATTAAAAAATGAGCAGGAAAATTAAGGGAGAATTATTTGAAATTTTCAGAGTTATCTACTTAATAATAGGCAGAACCTATTATTATATCGGAAGTAGATCCTGAACCAAACATGGCTATTCGTAATCCTATGCATATAGGAAACAATGATAAGGAAGAAGAAGAAGAAGAAGAAGAAGAGAAGGTGGAGAAAACATAGATAGATGATGAATTTGATGTTAGATGTGTGTGTTTGCGTCAAAAATGGCACAAACACCCGAATGAGTATAGTAGAGAAAAGAGTGAAGAAACTATATAAAAACAAGTAAAAGCAAGACACAAAAGTTTTATAGCGGTTCAGCTAATTGTTTCCTACGTCTGTTTAGCTTTGTTGCTGATTTAGTGGCTGTTTACAAGTATAGTTCTTATGGTTCGGTACCATTTGACAGGCAATTAAAATAAAGGTGTAAAAATTACTAGATAGCTAAAAGAACCCTGAAATGAAGCCCCTCAATGTTTATTTATAGCAGTAGATTGGTGGAAAATGCTTCACCACATTCTTCTCCACGATCTCTATTATCTAGTAGTAGTTGTATATGAAAAAATGAAGCCAAGTCAGCAATCAGCTATGGATCGGTACCGATCCATGAGATTGACTTATAGATGGTTCTAGCCACCTTGGATCGAAGTAATATATCGATAGCTTAAGGTTTCTCAACTTGTTCGTATAATCATGAGTATGTTTCTTGGCCAACGGTATGGATCGGTGGAGGAGTTAAGTTGCTAATTACTTGTCTTGACCTACTTGATACCAAATGATAAGCGAACGATTGATGAGACATGGAGTGAGCTACTAGCATTGAGACTAAGTAGTGTAAGAAAAGTGAAGTGATTTGGGTACATTTCTATTGAACGGTACTGATCCACAAGGTCCATCATATGGTGGTATTTGGTTTCCATCATATGGTGGTATTTGGTTTTGGAACTTTTGGGTTAGCTTTGGCTTTGTCATGTGATCTTAGTCGCACTTTTTTTCAGACTTTATGGCTATCTGTTCGGGCCTTCTCCCTCGATAGCTTTCAAGTTCTATTCATCAAATCAATCCAATAACTACCTGGTCAAAAGATTGGATAACACTTGCCTCCGAAAGCATGCCTCGTAAGTGGAAGGTATGCTTTGCTCAAGTACAGATATCAAAGTCGATGTAACATTGGTAGTTGAGTTATCTAGCTATCGGCCTGTCGAACTGTGGCGAGTCATCCGGTTACTTTGGATTCTCCTGCAAATCAAAGATCATTCCAGACCATGATAGCTAAGATCTGAAGCCATTGCTTGAGTGCCAGTCATAGATAATGACTCCATGTTCTCCTAGAATCGTTAAGTCATGGATTGCATCACAAATTGGGATCATCCCATGTTCGTTCGGTAGTTGGCGATCACATGTTGAAATCAATGGCTTGATTTGATGATCGCTAATGAATAATTTCAAGGTCAAATGCCATTTAAGGCTAGAGTGTAAATTTCAGTTTCTGGGTCATGCATTCGATGATCGATTCAATTTCTGAGCGCTCTGGATTATTACTTGAATCTATAGCTGTTTCAAGCCGATAGTTAAGTCCACGATCTCTCCGGATCATTAATTAAATCCGTGGTCGTTCGGTACCGGTAAGTAAATTCGGGATCTATCTGGATCCTCAATTGAATCCATGGCCATTCGAGGATGATAAGTAAATATAAGATCTCTTTGGATCGTTAATCAAATAGATGGCTATTCAGGGCCGATAAGTAAATGCATTATCTCTCTGGATCGTTAATCAAATCGATGGTGATTCAGGGCCGATAAGTAAATCCACGATCTCTCCAGATCTTTAATCAAATCGATGGCCGTTCAGGGCCAGTATAAATCCATGGCTGTTTAAGGCCATTAATTAAATCCATGGTCTCTCCGGACGCTTGCTGAGCCCAATTCACTCGCTTTCCGATGGGGGGACTCAGCGACCAAAACAAGCCCATGCGCTCATGCACCGACGAGGTGACTTACTTTCTGTACAAGTCCATTTCACTCGCTCTCCGACAAGAGAACTTGTACCTTGCACTTCGGTCGGAACTTAACACGATCAATATCATACAAGTCAATCTGCTTCCTCTCCGACGAGGGGACTCACACCATGCAGTCACAGCCTCATCTCTATGGATAGGACTACCGCGATCAATATCAGTCATCATAATTAAGTGGATAAAATAAAGCATTTATTTACAGGGTCCGAACTCAAACACCAAACACACATAACAACATTCATCTAGGTATTATAACCTTGCATCCAACTTAGAGCACTACACCAAAACAGACAAATTCTAGCATTTAAGAGTGTTACAAATAATTTCAGTAACACTTTTTAAGTGTTACTAATGGACTGTGAGGAATGGAGCGGCCAAATTTGTAACACTTATAAGTGTTACAAACATACATATTACTAACACTTATAAGTGTTGGTACCTAAATATACGGTAACGCTTATAAGTTTTGGTAATGAAATATACGGTAACACTTATAAGTGTTGGTACAGAAATATACTGTAACGCTTATAAGTGTTGGTAACGAAATATACGCTAACACTTATAAGTGTTGGTACAGAAATATCCGGTAACACTCATAAGTGTTGGAAAATGATTATTTAGTAACACACACATATATATATACACCAAAACTTAAATGCAAAGTTTAAATATAAACACTCTGCAAATAATGGTTTCCATATCACAAATAATTCATCATACATATTCAATGCAAAGTTTAAACGCTCTGGAAATGTAGTATAATATATCATAAACAATTACTTACATATTTCAAATACCACAATGTCATATATATATATTATTACAACATAAGCTTCAAATTTGTTTTCAAAATACACTTAAAGTTTAACTTACGGTTAACCTAACCATTCCTGATCATCCACTCCAAACTCTAATGGTTTTGAATATTCTTCAACGTCCAATACAACAATCCAAAGCGTCCTTCTTCAAGTTCCTGCATTTAATATAAACACTCGATAAAAACTTATACCTTCAAAATCAAAAGGTTAAAGTCTGAGTTACAACTCAGGTTCTAATTTTTTTTGTATTTATGAATTCGCAAACTTAGTATGCAAAATAGATGTTAATCAAACTCAATTAGCATTTGCGAATTGAGTTTGCAAACCCAATTTGCATCGATTTTACTACATGCTCAGTTTGTGTGTTTAGTTTGCAAGCTCAGTTTGTGTGCTCAATTTTGCAAACTAAGTTTGCATGCTTAGATTTGAAAATTGGTTGCATGCTTGGTTTGCAAACTCTTTTGCATGCTGGCAGCATTCAATCGTTAAAAATAAACATGATGGTAAAGATTTGCTAACGTGGAGTGTGTTGTAATACTAGTATATCAAGATCAAAGATGATATCTCTTGTAAAGTTGATAGTGGTGATGATTCGAAAAACTTCAATAAGTTATAAGAAAATATGTAGAGTGATAGCACATGATTTAACAATAATAGGACATAAAATAAAACAAGCAAATATGCAAGGACGATAATTTGAAATTAAGACTTCATATATGCAATGACATGAAATTAAATAAAACATGCAAATATCCTGTTCATAACTAGTCAACCGGATTACAGTTGAAAGAATCTGACAATTTTAACTTCTACTTTGATCTAGCCGTGTCAATTTCTGAAGGCAAAAGGACTGTTATGAAACGTAATTTCTGAAGTCAACGTTTGATCCAAATCTTCAATCGTTTGAACATCTCAATCATAATTACAACATTTTTGATATAAAATTAGTTTAGATGAGTGAATCATAAAAAATTTCATTTAAAATAGTTTGAGAACTGCCAATAAGATCTTTGGAGCTATATATAATAGCTAGTCATGGATGCCTCTGTTCTTTTAAGCAATTTAAGCTTCACTAAAAACCCAAATTCAGTCACTAATGAGTGCAAGTACTAAAGACATATGAGGTGATAATTGCTCATTTGTATTTTAATTTATTGTGTGTAGGCAACATGTACAGTTCCGTAGATTTTTATGTAAATAACCATATTATTCACCTCTTAACAAATTGGATTTGGTTTGTTATCCATACACACAAAACATTTGGATTACAAGCTGAAATATGCACACACATGTACTTCAGCTTAATTGGATTTGATTAATAATAAGCTTTTGTATTATTAGTTATCTATATTATATTGAGAATACTTAGTATTGAAGTGCATAAGGATGGTTAATCTGTTGGGATTTTTAAAGATATTATGCCTAAGTACATGCTCTTTGTTCTTTCTTATTTATTATTCACTATTAGTTTACTGTTTCTCCAATTCTAAATCTAATAATTAATGTTTATTTTTCCTTTACAATACTTTTCTAGGAATAACAAAGGTTGGTTTATGATACAACCACAATTTGTTATTCTCAAATTATATAACTTGTTGCTTATCAAAGAAAGAAAAAAACTACCAGTAAGGCTGCTGCAATATGCAGCAGCACCCTTAAAAAAGGACCAGCAAATAGGCTGCTGCAGTAAGCAGCGACACATGAAAAATAAATGGCAGTAGGCTGCTGCTACAGAGCAGCGGCACTAAAAGAAAAGAAAAAGGAAAAAAGGAAGTTAAAAGGAAATGTCTAGGACGTGACAAGTTAAAATATTCAGCCTGTAAATTTATCTAGTGGTTTGTAAACAAAAGTGCAAAAGCTTCATGAACTACTATTCTTTTGTTTCCGTTGCACTATTGTTATATTACTCTGTGTTTGTGATTTTGTGATTATTTATTTACTGTATATGCTGAGTTTTGCCAAATTTAAATTAACCATCTGGTATTTTGAGCAATTCAATTCCAGCATGTTTGGATGCGAATGGTTGAAAATATAGGTCGTTACAATGTTTACACCAATGGTTTGCTGAATAACTTGTATATGTATTGGGGCAGTACAATTTGGTAGATGCTATTAGATGCATGAAGTTGTGCTTGAGTACAATTAAACTGATCTCATAGCCTGCTATAAAAGTATTTGAATTCTTGAATTTTTAAAATAGTATAACTGACAGTAAAATTATTTGAAAATTTAAAATGAGAAAAAAATAATTTGTAATAAATCTTTACAAAATATTAAAATAATAGTTTTAAACTGAGGCCACAGTGGCCTTAGTTGTCTAAACTTAGGCCAACAGTGGCCTCAGTTGTCTCAACTGAGGTCACTGTTGGCCTCAGCTATCTCACCATCAGAGTTTGCAAACATATTTTTTGTTCTTTGAGACTTAAAATAATAATAATATTACAATCACTAGTCGAGTAAAGCAATAAGGTACAAGTTTGGATAAAAGAGATGCACACAGAAGGATGACTATTAAACAAATAAGAGACAACTTAAAATCAAACACACAAAATATAGTTCTAGGAAGCCCGATCAATAAGCAATTAACATATTAAGTTTACCTTTGAGGTGTCAGACAATACAGTGTATGCCTCTCCTTTCATTTTGAACAAGCGATCTACATTTGCATGCACTTCGGCCACCACTTCCTCCATACTACATCATTCACATTCTCACTCCTAATCAATGACTGACCATCCTACATTTGAACTACATCAGTGCTACATACCTTGTCTGGATGATGTCTCAAAGCAGCTTTTCTATTTGCTCTTTGTATATTTACTGCAAAACTTGATTGTTCAACTCCCCTACACAAGAAAATATGGTTATAAAATTTTTATAACAAATACTACTTGTGAACCAGAAAAAATAATAATAGTAGCACATATTGTAGCATTGCATATTAAATTTAAGCACTTACAATATCATATACATGTTCAGTGAAATTTCTTCGTGGCTCCTTTTCTGTGGTAGCAAGCCAGTCTTGTTTTAGTTCAGTACAAACTGAATCTTCTTTTCTATGGTAGCAAGATGAGCTTGTTTCAGTTTAGTATAAACTAAAGATGATGTCTCTGCTCTAGACTTGTTGTCCTTCTCTTTCGATCTTTGGATCTGTGTAACCTAAAATTAGAAAAGTAAATGACTATACCATAATGACCGATCATAAAGTTCTAGTATTACCTGCAAAGATGGTTATGTTTGTATGATTGTGATGCATTGATAATACTATAAATGTAAATGATATATATTGTTTCAGATTATTATTATTATTATTATTACTATTACTATTACTATTACCATTACCATTACCATTACTATTACTATTACTATTACTATTATTATTATTTGATAATACTTAATGGTGCATAAGGAATCATTCTGTGAAACTGATTTTTTATATTAATAATGGAAAATAACACAATATAAAATATAAAACATTATACTTGATAGCTTTGACTTATCATGGTATGAATGTCCAAATATATATCATAGCGGTACATGTCCAAACATGAATCAAGGCACACTTCAGTTTCACGATCTATAAAATTCTTTAGAATATGAAAAGCTATGTGTAGAAATGATAAACAAAATAGAGCTGCACATAGGAAGTATGCCTGAAGTGAAGAATAGTATATTAAATAATTTCATTTTGTGCCACACCAAAACTTAAAGTTTTTTTTAACTATTTTGGTTGGTTTGCAATCATGCAAGAAATATGTAAAAGAGAACATGATTGAACTGTCTATACTTTTGACACTAATAACCAAACAAATAAAAGGAATGCAACTTATAGTATAAATCCTTGTGTCAATCGTAATGATCCTGAGTCGACATTGTAGTGCAAACAAAACAAACAGAAGGAATGTAACCAAACATTTAAAAGGAATGCAACCAAACAAACTGCACGGAGTCAACAGTGCAGTGCAGTTCGACTTAGTGCACTCTATATTAAATAATGTGAAGAAAAAACAAGATCGTTGTTGTATAAGCAAATTCATTATTTGCCTAAGCTATGCATAGTTCCCAGTAGCTTCATCCCTGTTAATATCTATCATGTATGCGAGCCCGGTTCTAGGGGTAGGCAAGCAAGGCAAATGCCTAGAGCAACCCTCTTGATCAAGGCAACCCCCCATGAAATATAAGTATATTTCTTTTTTATTACTAGTGTAGACAGTACTGACATGTTATGTGACAAGGCCTACTGCCTTAGGTAGCATTGAGGCATGTCTTCTTAGTACTAGTACACGAATGAAATAATAGTATTCTATAAGTTCAAATTTGTCATGCTATGAAATAGTATAATATTGAATGGTATTGTACATGCTTCATATTATGAAATAACATTAATAGACTGCAATTTGAATCTTGAATAGAATTGCACGTACTTCACATTATAAAGGAATTTATAGATTTAATATTTTTCTTAATCTTAATTTTTGACTGTTCTTTTCTTTGTAATATTAGGTGATATATTCTTGATTGTGTAACATGTCAGCTAATTGACATTTGTATATTGGGTAAAATGAAGATAAAACGTGTTTTTTTTCAATAATACATAGTAGAAAAAAAGGAAAAGAAAATAGTTATTGTTAGTATCATAGTACATTGCTTAGAAATGTTCGTCTCATAACATTTTCCATAATAAGCTGAATTTGACATTCAAAAAGTTCACATTTGATGCATATGACTACAAGTTGTAGCAGGAATATAAGAATGGTTAATGTTTAATTCAAAGCATTTCACAGTAAGGGCAACAAAAAATTGAAATCGCCTTGGGCAACCCAACGTTATGGACCGGCCCTACATGTATGTATAAACTAATTGAGGAGTTGTCGATACATTTGCGACAGGGATTCTCTATCTTTGTTAAGTCAAAAATAGCATCAATCAGCACATTCTTTAAAGTAGACGTGAAAGTCGCTTATTTTGTTTGAAAACAGTCCAAAAGTCGAGTCAGTTGAGTAAACCTCTGTTTGAGCTTTAGGTTTGAATGATAACTCATTTAGATAATAAGCTAAAAGGCAAAGATAAAAATTACAAAACGGTGAAAAAAAGTTACTAGAAATAGAAGATTAGGGAGTATAAGCAAAGTTAATAACAGCAAAATAGAGACTGGAACAACCACTTCACTGCATCAAAGCATGCATGAAAGATATTATGTTGTGTCTCCATCTCCAAATCAATCAATCCCCACTCCAAAATCTTCCAAACCTGTACCTTCCTAAACTTTCCATCCACCATCATACTTTAATTTAATAGTGGAGTAGATTAAACCGGAGTTGGAAAACCCTATTACAAACAAAAACTAAAAAGTAAAAGGAGTGATCAGGGTATAGAGATGAACCCAAATGTTGGCATTGGGAATAGTTTCGGTCCTAGAGATTGATGTTGTTAACCTCCCCAATCTCACTTCAGGCCAAATCCTATGCGCCATAACTTCTTGAAATTAGTCTCATTTATCATTAACTCTCTCAACGTTAATACCGTGACATTCCACTCATTTACAAAATAATCCCAGAACAGTTGAACACAATCAATATTTGTCTTTTCAACTATGACAGAACACTACCTGACTTCCAACTGTGATAGAACACAATCAATTTTTTGTTG
Source organism: Allium fistulosum (assembly GCA_030737815.1). NCBI lineage: Eukaryota > Viridiplantae > Streptophyta > Magnoliopsida > Asparagales > Amaryllidaceae > Allium > Allium fistulosum. The sequence continues at coordinate 899,043,999 of CM060905.1, forward strand.
AATATGCTTTTACAACACCTTGCCTTAAATCTTTAAGTTTGTGTTTTAAATGAATAGTTAGGTGGTCTATCAAGGATGTTAATTTGATAGACACTCGGATAAATGAATGTGATGAAACTTGCATATGCAAAAAGACAAGTTCAAATAAATTGTAATTTACAAATTTATGTTTGGAAAAGAGTAGGTAGAAAGCTGTAGCAAAAAGGTATGTCCATGTAATAGTAACAGAATTTTGAAAATAAACAAGATGATGAAACATGCAAACTTGGAAATGAAAAAAAGGAGAAGATTCCAATAATTATTTCAAAAAACATATGCAGTTTGCCAATCAACTGCAGTTTGAATTACAGGAATTTACGGGAATGCACAAACAGTACAACTAGTTAAGCCAAGCTAGCAAGTTATTGCATTTAAGGATATAGCTCATTACAATGAGGTTCCTTGATTAAGCCGAGCTAGCAAGTTGATGATACTAATAGTAAAACTAGTTGCCTTTTATGTTGACTTTGCCAAGCTAGCCTACAAGCTTTGAAACACATACTATAATCAGTCTAAACACCTCAACCTAAATTGAATTCTCCAAATACAAAAAAGTTTGAAATTTTCAAGTAAAATAGCATAGAGAGAAAAAAAGAAATTTACTCTCGACGTCGACCTTGAAGAATGACGTGCTACGATCCAATTGCCTGAGCCACCCATAATTTTGAACAAGCAACGTTTTTGACGAGGATCGCCACGAGAATAGCGGTCATGAAATGTCAATCTCGCTACCGAGCTATCGATTAAGTTGAGCCGTGAGTCGTCGAAGTTGAAGTTGGCGTTGATGTTAAAGTGGATGAAATCAGCATCGATTTTGAAGTGAACGAAATCGGCATCATTTTGGCAAGCGAGAGAGAAAACCCTAAATTAAATTGGAAGTTATGTGGCCAAAAATTGATAAGCGTGAGGAAAGAGCACATATGCATATGGTACAAAAGACCCCACTTGTCGGTACATTATTTACGTATGTACCAAGTGTTTGTAACGCTTATTTATATAGCAAAGTTAATACGGAATACTATTTTATTTATACCAACACTTTTTCAGTATCATAACACTGTTTTACTATTGGTAGTTTGTAACATTTATAAGTGTTAGAAATTAGTAGATATAAAATGTTGCAAAATCACTGATTTGGTGTAGTGGAGCGTGCTTAGGGATCGATCAATATCACATGCATGAGGAAGTGGCTCAACTGCAATACCACCTCGTTTATTGGGAATAGAAATGGGGGGAAATAGGGGAAACGAACTTGATTCCCTGCCATCCCAATCAGGAGATGACTATCCTTGACTTTGATCCAAGGCTTTTTCCATTCATTGCGGATGATTGTTGCTCCTGTACCACCACCACATCTTGAATTTTCACATACTGCTGTAATTGATTATTCATGAACTGTTCCTCGATTATGTCGTGCAAGTTCCTCCAATCATTTGTGTTATGCCCATCCAGCTCAAGGAATAGGCAATATTTTTTGGACATCCTCTCACGGTCCGTGGGATCTCTCCTTGTTAGCTTTCGATAGGGAATCTGTCCCCTGGTATCAAGGTAAATTTGTTCTATGGTCTTGTTCAAATCTGTGTAAGAAGAGAATTTCGGTTCCCTTCTTCTTCGCTTTGATCCTTCAAAGCTATCATCCGTCTTTCGTTTTCGTTTTCCTTTGCCTTTGTTAGATCCTTTTTTGGGCGGTCCTCCGCTATCCACATCATTAATTTCTTCTTGCTTAGCTTTAGCGTCCTTCTGACGTGAGTAACGTCCGACTTCATGATAAAATTCTATGAGATCCATCTATGGATTCCATTTCCAAGCAACCTTAAAACTTGTTTTACTAGCTATTCCCAAAACTACCGCCATCAGAACCACTAATGGATCCGACCTATCTGCCACGGCAGCCATCGCATTGAACCTCATCAAGAAACTCTTGAGGGACTCTCCAGCCCTTTGCTTCACACTCAAAAATGTCATTACATTCTTAGGTCATGAAATATGGACCTAGAACTGTTTCATGAATCTGTTCACTAACTCAGCCCATATGCTAATGGAACCATTCTCCAGCTGTATAAACTGTAACCTTGCCAAATCTGTCAGATATAATGGTAAACACCATCCCATGACTTCTTCAGGCGCAACCTGGACCTCTATGTGTCGGATGTACCTCATCAAATAAACTATTTGATCGGTCTATCCATCATACATCTCCAACGTTGATAGCCTAAAATTAGGCCGATTCCTAGCATACCAAATGTTTGGAGTTAATGGACTCCTGTTCACATCCTCTAGGCTTTGATTGGGCAATCCTCCACTCATAGCTCGTCTCACCATATCGGTAAGTCTGTCATCATCATTCAAAGGAATTCTCAAGTTTTCATTCTCAGCTTGCCTCCCATTTCCGCGAGGGAATTCTGACACGTATTCCTTCAGTTGTGCATTCACATTCTGTTTCATATCCAATCTTCATCATTATTCCCTCGATATGCAAAATTTCCGTCCAAGGCAACATGGTATGCCCTCGAGTTCTTGGGGTTCGGTATCGATCATTGGAGATCATTACTGATCTGTACAACTCCATCGAGGGTAGTTCCATATTTCTCCATTCTGATCCAAGGTGCATTTGCTCTACCTTCAGGTCTTCGATTCTGGTTTGCAGCAACTTCAGTTATTCCTGTTTGTCCCATCCTCCTGAAGAAATTTTCCATCTTCTCTTTCTAATGGGCCATCATCCTTTCCTGCATTTCATTCATCATGGTCTCCATCTCATCCCTAGTTATGTAGATGGATGAGGGATTGGATTCTGAGGACACCTCCTGGTTGCTCCTTTGTTGATTTCGTCCAGCAGTAGTCTTCCTAGCAGATTGTCTCATTATTTTATACCTTTTCAAATCTCAAATCAGCGAGTTCAAGTAGTTCTCAGTGAAAGCACCAAAAATTTTGCATTAAAAATGACACATAAACCTAAATGAATATAGTAGAGAAAATAGTGAAGTAACTAAAAAAACAAGTGAAAGTAAGACACACAAGTTTTTAGTGGTTTAGCTAATCGTTGCATGTGTCCACTTAGCTTTGTTGCTGATTTGGTGGATGTTTACAAATACAGTTCTTATGGTTCGGTACCACAAATAGGCAATTAAAAGAAAGGTGTAAAAATTGCTAAAGAGGTAAATGATCCCTGAAATGAAGCCCCTTTGTGCCTATTTATAGCTGTAGGTGGGCTAAAAATCCTCTACCACGTTCTCCTCCACGACCCCCATTATATAGAAGTAGTTGCATTCGAGAAAATGTAGCTAAGTCAGTAATCAACTATGGATCGCTACCGATCCATAGTCATGGATTGGTGTTGATCCATAAGATTGACTTATGGATGCTTCTAGCCACTTTGGATCAAAGTGATATATCGGTAGCTTCATGTTTCTCAACTTGTTCATATGATCATAAGCTTGTTTCTTGGCCAATGGGATGGATCGGTGGAGTTAAGTTGCTAATTCCTTATGCTTGAGCTACTTGATACCAAACGATAAGCGAACGACCAACGAGACATGAAGTGAACTCTAGCATTGAGACTAAGTGGTGTGAGAAAAGTGAAGTGATTTGAGTGCATTTCTATCGATCGGTACCGATTCAAAGTGGTGGATCGGTACCGATCCACCAGATGGTGGAATTGGGTTTTGGAACTTTTAGGTTGGCTTTGACTTTGTCTTGTGATCTTAGTTATACTTTGTTTTCTTGACTTTATGACTATCTCTCTGGGCCTTCTACCTCGATACTTTCAAGTTATGTTCGTCAAATCAGTGTGGTAACTACCTGATCAAAATGATGGATAACAGTGTGGATGTGGTATTTGATGCACAAGGAAATATTGTTGAACAAAAGGGAAACTTTTATCCTATCCTAATCATTGCACATAAGTCACACATGGTTAAGGAATGTCATCATTAAGCAATGTGTTATATATATGTTGTTTTATTGTCATAGTTTGTTATGTTTATTTATGTTGTTTTATAGTTTTTATATTGTATTAAAATCATGTTTGTATTAATAATAATATGTTTATAATTTTAAAATTCATTAATTTAGACATGTTTCTCACTTGTATATGAAGTAGTCGATTTTGATTCTCCTAAACGCTTGATATTAATCAATTTAACACCCTATACTCCATATATTATGTCCATTAATACTCAAATAATTTTATATCCATTTTTGTTGATGACAAAGGGGGAGAAAAGGTAAAAAATATAAAATATGTACTAGAAAAAAGATAGGGGAGTAGGAAGTTTGTACATCTTTGATTGTCTTAATCTCTTCGGTCGAAGCTGTTTATTTGATTTACTACTAAATCTTGATGTGGTACCCCTTTGAGTATTATTGCAAAGTGCTAAACGTGAGATAATGATGGAATGAAGTTCTTGAAATTTTGAATGTTAATACCACAAATTTTGATTTTGATGACAAAAATAATTTAAATATTATTACTGATGATTATGTAAGATGTGTAGGGATTTTAGGTTTACTATTCAGATATATTTTAGTAATATACAAGTACATAAGGATTATATATGAAGACCGATTAGTAAAAAGACTCAAGAATAAGATAAGAAGACAGAGAAGACCCTAGACAAGTGAAACACCAGCAGAGACAAGACAGACACAAGAGCTTCAAGAACATGACATTAGAACTATTTCGAAAATGTATTTTTGAGTCTTAGATTTTTAGTTAAAGACCCCATAGCAAATATCTTTGATATTTCTCTTTATTAAACTCTATTTTTAACTCTAGTCTTTTTATAAATATACAATATTAGTTTTTAAATTGCAAAGTTCAAAACTATTATTATAAAGTGTTTCCAAAAGTCAACATAGGTTTGTCAACATACCTTATAAGCATATGTCGTCAATGTAACCGCTGGATAGTTGTTTAAAATTTAAACGAACGGATTTTGGCACCATTCTTTTTCCAAAGGACATGTTTCTTCATAATCTATATAAAAACCCTAGAAAATGAATTTTTCTTCACAACTTCTACTCATTATTCTCCAACTCTTTCTTTTCTATTACTTTGCTACAAAGTTCACTTATTACTTTCGTACTTACATTACAAATCTATGCTCTCTCACTCTAATTCATCACGAATTTGCAAATAAATAATTTTGTAGATTCATACTTTAATTGTTGATTACTCCCTCTAATATCATACTATTCCTCTCGAATTTCAAAGATAAATTGCTATCAAAGGTCTATATGGTCATTGTATTGAAACTGTAAGAATTTGTATTGTAATACAATTACTTGCCACATTATTCTATATTTTAAAAAGAAAGACCATGCATACTGCCACCTGTTGAATGTCAAGGTTGTATAGGTAATCTTTACCAGCCATGGAAAGTCAAGAATATAGGCGTGCCTTGCCACTCGTGGAAAGTCAGGATAGTGTTCTTGCCAACTAATTCAATGTCAAGAGGTTGTGTGTACTTTCAACCCATGGAAAGTCAAGAGGTTAGGTGTACCCTACCACCATTGAATGTTAGGATTGTAAAGGTATTCTTGCCACCCATAGAAAGTAAGTTATTATAGTGGAATTCTGTATGGGGTATAGGATTGGACATAGAATTGGATATCAGAACTAGTATAAAAATTAATAACGTCGTTTACTGTGTTGATTTTTGTTAACCCATTTTTAAGCAAAGCAGATTTCAACTGGACTTAGAAGATTCAAATGAGAATGAACGACCTGATGTCGGTACCGACCTCTCATGTAGGTACCGACATCTCGGGTTAACCCCATAGGCATTGCGACTTCTTGGAACACCTCATATGGAAATTAAAGAGTGTTGTAAAAATTACAAGTCATTCCGAGCTAAGGAAAAAAGTCACTACCTATCTCTTAGGCGAAAAGGCTGATACCGGACTGTTTAGGAGAGAAGTTGATGACGATTTGTTTTGGACGACCAACGATCGATGGAAACAACATGGGATGCCTTGAAATGATGTACGAAAGGAAGTGCAAAAGAGTTCGGTGCATTTGAGATTAACCACAGATGTCCCTACCGACATGATTGTGTTATTCCCTTGCGCTTGGGATTTTGCACACTCTCTTGGGCCTCTATCTAGACTCTGCTCCAACTCTTCTCTTGGCCCAATACAACTATTACCTCTATAAACACAAGCCTATCTGCAACCAAAACAGGATTTGGATTCCTTAACTATGGAGACTCTTCTACTTTTTCACGTCTAATCTCTCCTCTATTAGAGTCACCTAGGAAACAACTATTTGATGTTCTAGGACTTAGATCAGTAAATCTCTAGTATTTGTGACTCTCAAACACTCTATAATCATCATTGTAAATCTGAGATCCTATAGACTGAGGTTAGGTCTATGACAACTAGTTGTAATCTAGAGAGAGAAAAACTAATGAAATAGACTGAAGTGGATGTAGGCCAGAGATTATGTCAAATCATTATAAAAGCTTCTATGTATTCTTGTCTACTTTCTGCCTTTTCTTTTACTTTTAATCTGAACTGGTGCTTTTATCTTGATTTTGGGTGTTGATCCATTTTGCGGGTTAACATTTTGGTGCTTTCACTGAGAACAAAGCTAGAGCCGAAAACTTGAAGCTTGAATATGGGATTTGGAGAAGATGAAGAGGCCTAATCTAGATCTAAAACTGGAGCTAGTCAACTAGAGCTTGGGGGAAGCCAAAAGGTATCCTCAAACTCTCGTTGGTCCAACTACATGACCATGGAAGAGATAGAGAAAATAATGAAGGAAATGCAGGACGGAGTGATAACTAATAAACAGGAAATGCTTGAAGGATTCTTCCAAAGGATAGGACCACAAGGAACAGCTAAAGTTACTGGAATGCAGAACCAAGGACAAGGAGCTAATGCAGGAGCATATGAAATTGTGGCAAAGCAAACTGAAATAATGCCCCCATAACTCGCGGGCACGATCGATTTGGATCTAGGATGTGCTTTAATGCCTCGAACATGCGATGTTGGTGCCAAAGAGGTAAATCGGAATACAAATGCATGATAGTAGGAGCTAGAACTAGAAGCTCACCATTGGAACTGGGGGCAGAACGAAGTTATGGATCAGAGACTTCCATTGGATGAATACCCCATGATTAGGATGGATTAGGGTCAGGTTTGATTCCTTTACCCTGACTTTTAATAAATGATGCACTATAACCTCAGGCCGCTTACATGTGCATGGGATCTCGAACAGTCCCTAGGAATGCTTGAGTTGGATTCCCGAGATGACTATTTAAGACAATAATAACCCCAGACCACTTAGACGTGCATAAAACCCACATTGGTCCCTAGTTGCGTTCTAATTTGGATGTCTAAGGTGATTGCTTAAAATAATAATAACCCCAACCACTCAGGCGTGTACAAAACCTAGATTTGTCCCTAGTCATGCTCTAAGTCAGATGTTTGGGATGAACACATAGGATTTTTTCTTATTTGACTTAATTTGGATATTTGAACCGATTTAGCAAGGATCAGAAAAGATCGAAACCCTAGATTAAACAATAAACGATCTGAAGAGATCGGCCCTTAATCTTAAACAATAAACGACCTGAATAGATCGCTCCTTAAACTTAAACAATAAACGATCTGAAAAGATCATCACCTTAACTTAAATATTAAATGATCTGGAGAGATCGCACATTAAACTGAATATAAAATGACCCAGAGAGATCGCACGTTAAATTAAATGAAAAATGATTCAAAGAGATCGAACTTTAGAACATATACAAATTTGATAAAAGGATTTGAACTCCTTGTAATTAGAATAAAATTGATAAATCCCAGATGAACATGGGACAAGTTTGGATACGTGATGTGATAGCATCAAAATCAGATATGTGATGTAATAAGAGATGTGTGATGTAACAACTCTGAATGAAATCAGAATGATTGTGATGTATAAACTACACTTAGGCAGAGTCTAGAGTCTTAGGCTATAACTGGTTTGGAATGACCTACGGTTGACAAGAGAATCTGAAGGAACTAGACGATTCATCAAGATTGAAATAGCTGGGAGCCCAACTATCGAAGATTGATTATTAGAACTTTTTCTTGAGCAAAGCACACCTTACATTTAAAAGGCGCACTTAGGGGGGCAAGTGTTAACCCGCTTTTTTTGTAAAATAGAGTTCAATGGGACTTAGAAGATTCAAATGAGGATGAAACGACTTGAAAACTTGAAGGCACACCTAAAATGGCTAGAGAATTGAGCTCAAAAAATTTCAACTCAAAATTCACCAAGGAGTGGTGTCGGTACCGGCCTCTCATGTAGGTACCGATTTATCATTTTTACTCTATTTGGGACACCTCCATATGGAATTATAAGAGTGCTGTAAAAATTACAAGTCATTTCGAGCTAAGGAAAAAAGACACTACCGACCACTTAGGCAAAAAGGCTGATACCAGGCTATTTTGCAGAGAAGTAAAGGACGACTTATTTTGGGCGGCCAACAATCGATGGAAACAACATGAGATGCCTTGAAATGGTGTATGAAAGGAAGTGAAAAAGAGTTTGGTGCATTTTGGATTAACCACAGATGTCGGTACCGACATGACTATGTTATTACCATGCACTTGAGATTTTGCACACTGTCTCGGGCCTCTATCTAGACTCTGCTCCAACTCTTCTCTTGGCCCAATACGACTACTAACCCTACAAATACAAGCCTACCTCCAACCAAAATAGGATCCAGATTCTCTAACTGTTAAGACCCTTCTACTTCTTCACCTCTAATCTCTCCTCCATTAGAGTCACCTAGGAAATAACTATTTACTGTTCTAGGACTTTGATCAGCAAATCTCTAGTACTAGTTGTTAGTACCTTAGGCATTGGTTTTGATAATAACAACCATATGACATTATATAAAATATAGATACAAATGTTTTTATCAAGTTATATTTATATGTAGTGCAAGATATTAGACAAGTATTGATTAAGAAGACTGTACAATATCATGTGAAGATTCAAGTGGCTAATATAAAGATTCAAGAGTTAGAGATGGAATACTCATGAGTATTGAAGAACTCTAGATTTTCCTGATAAGTTATGAGTCACAGAATTTTTGTTAAAATATTAATAGCACTTCTTTGATCTCTCCATCTCTCTCTCTATTTTTCCTGTTCAAATAATTTTCAATTTCAAATATCTTAAAATTCAAAAATAGTTTTTAAAAGTTTTTTAAAGTATACTTTATATTTTATATTTAAAATCCTTTATATACTTAAAAATGGTTTTAAAAGAACTCTTGTTTTCAAAATAATTTTTCAAAATACCCTCCAAATTATTTCTATCTTTTGATTTTATTATATTTAATATACTTTGTTATAATTTTAGTTTTTAAAGATTTCTTAATATTTATAAGTTTATTTCAATATTTTTTATTACTTTGATTTCAATAATATTCACTTTTACTTTATATTTATTGTTTTCAAAAGAAATTCCTATTTAAATCCTTTATATATTTAAATATATTTCTATAAAGTTTTCTTAGGTTTTAATATGATTAAAATATGTATAAACTATGTTTAAATGATTGTACAAAGTACCAAAATATTTTACAAAACTTACTATGTTCAAAAAAAAATTTAAAAGGAGCTTTTCAAATTTTCAAAGGGATATGTCTACATACTAACCCCATATGTCGACATAAGGACCGTAAATTTCAAAATTCAAATTTGAATTGAAGTGTATTTTCGTCGTATCCCTTCGTGAATGGACATGACAGTTGTTTCTCGATAAATAATGGTTAGACCAACGAATTTTATTTAACTATTTTCTTATATTTTCTCTTCTTTTTTACTTTCTTGAATTCTAAAAGAAAATCTACTCAAAATATTCTCAAATTCAATCAGAATCAAATTCAAACTCCAGTGATTTGATTCTCTAGTGATTACTCTATGATTTCTCTCATCTCTCTCACTCAAACAAGATCAAACTGTTATTCAAGAGGTTATAGGATCATTTGTAATCAAGATCAATGATCTAAGTCTATAAAACTCTATCAAATCATATTGTTATACTTGTGGGTGTGATTGTAGGCCGTTTAAATCAATTGGGTGTGCTTAGTAGCCCGGAAATCTAGTAGGTGTGCTTGTGTCCTGAAAATCATGAGGAAATCGCTTTCATGACAAGAAATTTTAGAAAATTTTTGAAGTATAGAAAGATGAATAATCTCAGGAGATATGGTAATAAAAATCCAAGTGGAAATAGCAGGGAAAATGGTGCTAGATGCTTTAATTATGATGAACCTAGCCATATAAAAAGAGACTATCCACATCATGAGAAACCGAAAACACACCAAGTATTGATTCATCCAGAAATTGGAGAAAGGCTTATGCTGGACCATTAGACAATTCAAATACTTCCTTAAGTGATAGCAAACCAGATACAGAAAATTCTAATATATGCTTCACTGCGACATTTAATGAGAAGTCTGGAGAAACGAAACTAAAATAGGTATTCATTTAAATTAAAATTTTGAATTTTAGTTGTTGATTGGTTTTGATTGCTAAGAATTGTTATCCCACTTTTTGGCAAAGCTGAGATACCCAAAAATTAACTGAAATCAATATTAACCAACCATGAATATTAAATATGCATTGCAGGATGATCATGGATATCGATGAATTTTGTCCGAGCTCGGATTGGGCTGTAATTGACAAGACATGAATTGCCAAGCCGTGAGAGCCAGCGTTTCAGATTTCAGGTTAATCGGAGTTCGTATGAATGAGATATGATCGATTCAAGTTAGATACAAGGTGGTGTTCGGATCCATCAGGTGACGACCTGTTCGAATCGATCAGATTCGTATCCATCAGAGAGGCATCGTCAAGTTCGAATCCATTGGAGCTTGGCAACTTCGAATCGATCATCTTCGAATCGATCAGGTACGGGTCAAACCGCGGTCATGGAGTTCGAATCCATCTGTTCGTATCCCTCACCACACCTTGGTTCATACCCATAGGCTTCGTATCGATCAGAATGGTCCAGGCCTTCGTATCCATGAACTTCGTATCAATTGACTGATGATTAGTTCGGATCGATAAACGAGGCATTCGTTCGAATCCATCAGGAAGCTTTAGCTCGTATCCATCACAAACAGTATCCATTGAATGGGTCTTCCTCGATACGAGCTAAGCTGCTAATCTCGATTCAAACTATACGTTGAAAGTTGATACAAAGCATGCGAAGTTGATTGATTCAAATTAGATAACAATGCCCGATACAAGCAAGGCGAAATCCATGGATGCAAATCGGTCAATACGCCACTAAAACCGGAATGACCAGGAAAACCCGCTCCATATCACTCCACGTCATTGCACGCGCACGTGCTTCGATCGAGTCGAAGAAGGGGATACGAAACATGGATTCGAGCGCAGCAGACTACGGAAAATATAGCCTTGAATCGATCATAACTCCTAAACCACAGATCCAAATGCAACGAAATTTTCAGAGTAGCTTCCATGCAAGGTAAAGAGCAATCCTGCCAAGTTTCAGCTCGATTGGAGCATTTCCTGATCGATACGAAATTGATTCGAATCGATCACAGATTGAGTTGAAACTTGGTGGGACCGGTCGCGTGGGTCCCCTCACGTGCCAGAAAAAGTCTCCTGAAGTTTGGGCGAGATCTGGGCCTCCTACGCCTATAAATAGCCCCCTGAAGCCTACAGAAAAGGGATCTTTTGGCCATTGAACGTCCAGACTCTGCCGGATTCGACTCTACTCCTTTCCATTGCTGTTATATTCAGATTCATTCATTGTATTTGCTGTAATCATCTGTAATCAGTGAAGAACATCAATAAAAGATAAAAATCCTTGAAGTGGACGTAGGCCGGAGATAGCCGAACCACTATAAATTGCGTGTCACTGTTCATTATTTCTGGATTGTTGCTTGCTGCTAGCTTAGATCTGATATTTGTGTCTGAATATTGCTGATTTGTATTCATACACTGGTGCTTTCACAACACTTGGGGTTTGTGACCATTTTTGGTGCAAACACTTTGGTGCTTTCACTGAGAAGAACCAGCACCCGCTACACCAGATTCGAAGTTCAGATTTGAAAACTCGAAGATTTGAAGACAATGACTCGGCAAACAAGTAGAAGACAAAGAGCCGAGAGAAGCCATCAAGGAGGAAGTCAAGAGGCATCCTCTGGTGCTGGAGAAGAACCAACTTCGATCTACATCACTAGAGACGAAATGGAGACCATGACCAATCTGATGCACGAAAGAATGATGAAAAGCCAACAAGAGATGCTGCAGAATTTCTTCGAGCAGATGAGAGCTGCAGGGATACAGAGCCCAAGACCAACTACAGCGGCTATGAATGTAGAACAGGGAGCTAGGATTGCGGAACCTGATGAAGGACAGAATGTAGATCCGGAGGACAATCGACAAGGACTCGGGGGCAGACCCTCGGGATCCGATGCTGGAAGGCCGGCAGACGGAGCTCAACAAGCTACGGCCAATGCTGATGCTAACGGGCCACACGAAGAATACATACCAGAATACCCTTCAAGACCAAGAGGGCAACCCCAGGATGGAGATGAAAAGATGGCTGGATTAGTGCGACGACTCATGAGAGGAGGATTGTCTAACGGAGGATTGGAGGAAGTCAGTCGGAGTCCGTTCACTCCAAATATCAGGAATGCAAGGAACCCTCCAAAGTTCAAACTGCCGACGCTGAACCCGTATGAGGGAAAGTCAGACCCGACCATGCACGTTACCAGATACATCAGGCATATGGAAGTGCTGGGGGCGTCCGAGGAAGTGATGGCACGATGCTTCCCTTTGTTTCTATCAGATTTGGCTGCGCTTTGGTTCAGACAACTAGAGACCGGATCAATCAGGACATGGGGTGAGCTAGTGGAATGCTTCATGAGACAGTTTAGGGTCCATGTGACGCGACCCAAGAGTGTGATGACTTTAGCCTCGATAAAGCAAAGGACCGGAGAGTCCATAAAAGATTTTCTATTGCGATTCAATGCAACGGTGGCTTCTGTAGATCGCCCAGATCCATCAATGATTTTGATGGCGGCAGTAGCAGGAATTGCAGAAGGCACCAAATTCAAAGATTCTCTGACCAGAGACCCACCGCAAGATCTAAGAGAGTTCTATCATGAAGCTGAAAAATTCATTCGACTAGAGGAATCACGAGCCGAGAGGCAAGAAATAAACACTACACGAAGCGAAGGAACCGCGGGAGGACAGTCTGGAGTAGACAAAGGCAAGAGAAAGCAGGACGATGCACAGGACGGTCCTGATAAACGGAAGAAATTCCGGGAACCCAGATTCAGGCAATTCACAGATTTGACGGCAAGCCTGGAAAGGATTTACACTGAAACTCGGGGGCAACTCCCCTATCGAAAACCACCCAGGAGAGATCCCACGGAGCGGGAACGCAGGACTGGAAAATACTGCCTATTCCATGAGCTGGATGGACACACTACCGATGAATGCCGCCACCTAAGGGATGAGGTGGAAGAACATGCCAGGAATGGTAAACTGCCACAATATGTCAGAGAACGGGCAGCAGCGGTAAGGCCTGAACAACTACCGCCTCCAACTAACAGAAACGATCCTGGATCGGGATCACGACTCATCATCAACTGATTAAGATGGCAAGGGCCAAGTTCGAGATCTGGACTTCGGCCAAATAATTTCATTAGATTTGCTTTCAAAATAAAACGGCTATTCCACTCACTCATGTACGGGAACCAGAGAGACCCCTAGGCATGCTCTGAGATGGTATAGACCGTTCAGCCCGGAGAGGCGTTGTTTACTTTTTCCCTGATGTTTGAGATTGAACATCTAGGGTCTGAATTTAATAAATAAACTTGAATTTCCTGAATATACCTTTGACCGGAGAGTTAAAGGACGAATATTACGTACTAATACAAAATTATGATCACTTTATGACCCTATCCGGAGAGACGGGGTCCGGAGTGCAAAAAGTGAGTTGCTTCGCCGGAGAGCGACAGGATCGACTCACTTGAGCGCTGTTTCCCCTTCACCGAAGTGTGACAGGATGGGATCCAGCAACGGCCCGGAGAGGCTATGATCGGCCGACGATTTAGGCCAAGATATCGCTTAATGTTCAGATACACTGAACCGGAGTGCAAGAAGTGGATCGCTTCGCCGGAGAGCGACAGGATCGACCCACTTAACGTTGTTTCCCCTTCACCGGAAAGTGACAGGATGGGATCCAGCAAGGGCCCGGAGAGGCTATGATCGGCCGACGATTTAGGCCAAGATATCGCTTAATGTTCAAATACACTGAACCGGAGTGCAAGAAGTGGATCGCTTCGCCGGAGAGCGACAGGATCGACCCACTTAACGTTGTTTCCCCTTCACCGAAAAGTGACAGGATGGGATCCAGCAAGGGCCCGGAGAGGCTATGATCGGCCGACGATTTAGGCCAAGATATCGCTTAATGTTCAAATACACTGAACCGGAGTGCAAGAAGTGGATCGCTTCGCCGGAGAGCGACAGGATCGACCCACTTAACGTTGTTTCCCCTTCACCGGAGAGTGACAGGATGGGATCCAGCAGGAGCCCGGAGAGGCTAGGATCAGCCCAGAACGGCCAAGACATCGCTTCACGTCCTAACTGGGGCCAGAGTGCAAGGAATAGAAAGCAACGCCGGAGTGCAATAGGATCTTTCTATTCAACCGCTAAGTCTAGAATGGGCTTCGCAAGGGTCCGGAGCGATCGACAACAGTCCGGAGAGACTGTAGAATTTCATTCTTAACTTCCACTGGCAGAAATTGATAATGCTTCGGCTTCGAACAGCCATGAACTCGATTGAAAATATCATAAGATTCGAATAGAACCTGAGCTTACTACATTCGAATTGAGACTAATCAAAACACACCTTTTACCAAAAGTCATGTTTTGGGGGGCAAAGTGTTATCCCACTTTTTGGCAAAGCTGAGATACCCAAAAATTAACTGAAATCAATATTAACCAACCATGAATATTAAATATGCATTGCAGGATGATCATGGATATCGATGAATTTTGTCCGAGCTCGGATTGGGCTGTAATTGACAAGACATGAATTGCCAAGCCGTGAGAGCCAGCGTTTCAGATTTCAGGTTAATCGGAGTTCGTATGAATGAGATATGATCGATTCAAGTTAGATACAAGGTGGTGTTCGGATCCATCAGGTGACGACCTGTTCGAATCGATCAGATTCGTATCCATCAGAGAGGCATCGTCAAGTTCGAATCCATTGGAGCTTGGCAACTTCGAATCGATCATCTTCGAATCGATCAGGTACAGGTCAAACCACGGTCATGGAGTTCGAATCCATCTGTTCGTATCCCTCACCACACCTTGGTTCATACCCATAGGCTTCGTATCGATCAGAATGGTCCAGGCCTTCGTATCCATGAACTTCGTATCGATTGACTGATGATTAGTTCGGATCGATAAACGAGGCATTCGTTCGAATCCATCAGGAAGCTTTAGCTCGTATCCATCACAAACAGTATCCATTGAATGGGTCTTCCTCGATACGAGCTAAGCTGCTAATCTCGATTCAAACTATACGTTGAAAGTTGATACAAAGCATGCGATGTTGATTGATTCAAATTAGATAACAATGCCCGATACAAGCAAGGCGAAATCCATGGATGCAAATCAGTCAATACGCCACTAAAACCGGAATGACCAGGAAAACCCGCTCCATATCACTCCACGTCATTGCACGCGCACGTGCTTCGATCGAGTCGAAGAAGGGGATACGAAACATGGATTCGAGCGCAGCAGACTACGGAAAATATAGCCTTGAATCGATCATAACTCCTAAACCACAGATCCAAATGCAACGAAATTTTCAGAGTAGCTTCCATGCAAGGTAAAGAGCAATCCTGCCAAGTTTCAGCTCGATTGGAGCATTTCCTGATCGATACGAAATTGATTCGAATCGATCACAGATTGAGTTGAAACTTGGTGGGACCGGTCGCGTGGGCCCCCTCACATGCCAGAAAAAGTCTCCTGAAGTTTGGGCGAGATCTGGGCCTCCTACGCCTATAAATAGCCCCCTGAAGCCTACAGAAAAGGGATCTTTTGGCCATTGAACGTCCAGACTCTGCCGGATTCGACTCTACTCCTTTCCATTGCTGTTATATTCAGATTCATTCATTGTATTTGCTGTAATCATCTGTAATCAGTGAAGAACATCAATAAAAGATAAAAATCCTTGAAGTGGACGTAGGCCGGAGATAGCCGAACCACTATAAATTGCGTGTCACTGTTCATTATTTCTGGATTGTTGCTTGCTGCTAGCTTAGATCTGATATTTGTGTCTGAATATTGCTGATTTGTATTCATACACTGGTGCTTTCACAACACTTGGGGTTTGTGACCATTTTTGGTGCAAACAAGAATACCTATAGATTAATAATAATATTGGTTGAATAATGTGTGCATATATTATATATATTATATTATATATATATATATGTATATATATTTTATAAAATATTAAATAATATAATATAAAAAAATTATTATTTTTTAATTATTTAGTGTACATATTAAATAATAATTATAAGATATTTATAAGCATAGATAAGTAGGAATTATTTATTGAATTTCTCCTTTTGAAAATTTCGACCTATATGTCGACATATCCCACATGCATATGTCGACATATGTAGGTGGATTTTGAATTTCAATTTCAAATTCAAAATTCGAATTTCCCTCCACCTTTTTACTAACCCATATGTTCTGAAAAGATATCTCTTGACCAGAGAACATATCCTTTGATTCTCTATTTATTTACTCTACCTCCATCCATTCATTTTTCACTTTCATTTTCAAATTCAAAAATCAAAAACTCTCTTATCTCTTCAAACTATTCTTCAATGACATCCTCAAACAATACTAAGGCAACCATGAGGCTTTCTAAGAAAACAAAAGAATATCTTTTTAATGATCAAGAAGCCATGCAAGCCTATATTGAGTATATATCTTTCGGAAAAGTCTTTCCCGGAAGATTTTCTATTTTTGAAGATTTTCCTACTTATGATCTTTTTAATCTTTGTTTGCAAAATGAAATTCTTGGTTCAATCGATGCTTCTAAAAATGATTTCGTTTGTTATCCAAAATTGGTGAAGATGTTTTATTGAAATTTAAAAGGAAAGTTTTATGATGGAAGAGAAGTAGAAATTTGGAGTAGTGTCAAGGGGACACAAATTGTTTTAAATTGTGAACTTTTGGGTCACAATTTTGGATGCAAATCTAGTGGAATGGACTTTCCAACTTTTCAAATTGATTTTCAAAACCATGAAATGATTTATGACATTTTCGAAAGTGATGATGATTTTGAAGTTAAAAACAAAAACTTACGTCCAAAAGCAAAAAATTTAAGCCTTCTTTTGCAACAAAGTATCAGTCCTAGAACGAGTAATTATAATAACCCGATACAAAAAGTTTTCAAAGCACTTTTCGCCATTTATGGTCAATACGACATAAATTGGTCTCAAGCCATTTTGGATAAACTTTTTCCTAAAAATCTTTCGAAACATGAAAACACACTGTTTCATGGTGTGTGTCTTACTCGAGTTTTCAATTATTTTGATGTTGACCTTAAACGAGAGGAAATAATTCCTCGAAAAATATTTGATAAGGCCAACATTTCACTTATGCATATTTCACCTTTTTTCAAGACTTATGAAACGCTTGCAGCAAAGGAACAAAGGTTGGCTTGGGAAGAGAAGCAAGATATAAGAGAAGAGGAAGAAGAGGAAGAGGAAGGAGAGGAAATGGAAATCGAGGAGGAAGAACAAGAACTGGTGGAGGATGCTTCCTTGGAAAGTATCAATATGCCACCTAATACATCCAACGAAGATCTTCTCAAAAATCAAGAGAAGATCATTCACAACCTAAGAAATCTTAAGAAATCATTCTCAAAGTGATTTACCTCAATTTCCAAAAAAATGGATAATTCTTTGGAAAGATCATCCGTAAGCTTGGCGGTTCTGCTTCATCTTCATCTTCATCCACATCTTTCTAGTTGTTTGTTAAAGCTATCTTTTTATCTAGATTTTCTAGTTTTAAGTTCATGTTGAATCTCATGTATCTTTCTTTTTATTCCTTGTACTCATCCTTGTTATCAATGAAAATTCTATTTCTTGCTATTATACATTGTCAATTATCGCTGGAAAGTCATACAAATATAACAGTATATGCCAAAAACAATATAATTATAACATAAAGTAGTTTGAAAGATATAGTGCATATGTCGACATATGCAAATCATGTATGTCAACATATAATGGCCATTTTTCAAAAAAAAAATTAAAAATTAAATAACTACCAAACACCAATTCATTTAAAACGACTTCTTACCTATATATACCTATTCACTCTAGAAAATAATTATTTTCAATCTCTTTCTTCACTATCTTTCATATATAAACTTATCTCTTCAATAATGGCTTCTCCACATCAAAAAATTTGCAAAAATCTTAAACAAACACTTGAATCATTCAAGAATATCCTTGCTTTCATTCTTAGAAATCAAAGACACTTAGAGCTAAACCAAAAGCAGATGATTAAAGAGCAAGAGAATCATTTTGACACTATTCGATGAATGATTTCTTCCCTTACCAAAGAAGAAACAACCAACAATCCAAAATGTGCCATCAACAAAGATGATGAAGATTATGATGTCATCAAAGATTATCCAATCTTTGGCGATGATGGTTGGGTTGAAGTTCCTCAAAATGTCTAGTTAAATAGGTTTGGATTTATAATAAAATTATATAATAAAATATTATTACAATATGGATTTGTGTGGATTGAATTGATATGTGTGGATTGATTAGTTCGACTTTGTTTGATTTACTTAGATTGTTGTGATTAATACAAGTTATTTATGTCATCGCCTATCATTACTATCACTTATTATTCTTTTCACTTTTAAATTACTATTATCGCTTATTCTACTTGCTTTTATATTGTAGTATTATATATTATGTAATACCTTAGTTTGGGGGAGTTTTAGTTAGATTTTTGATTGATGACAAACGAGGAGAAATATATAAAATCTAGGAACTAGGCATAGAATAAGGGAGAGTTTTGTAACTCATGGGGGTTATAATATATTTTACATACATAGTTGTCATCATCAAAAGGGGGGAGATTGTTAGTACCTTAAGCATTGGTTTTGATGATAACAACCATATGACATTATATAAAATATAGATACTAATGTTTTTATCATGTTATGTTAGTATATAGTGCAGGATATTTAATAGGTATTGATTAAGAAGACTGTACAATATTAAGTGAAAATTCAAGAGGCTAATTTAGAGATCAAGAGTTAGAGATTGAATACTCATGAGTATTAAAGAACTCAAGATTTCCTAGAAAATTTATAGAGTCATAGATTTTTTTATTAAAACCCTGATAACACTTAAAAATACTTTATTATTTATATATTTAAAATCCTTTATATACTTAAAAATGGTTTTAAAAGAATTCTTGATTTCAAAATAATTTTTCAAATTAGCCTTCAAATTATTTCTATAATTTGATTTTATTATATTTAATATATTTTGAATATTATACTTTTTATAATTTTAGTTTTTAAAGATTTCTATATATTAATAAGTTTATTATAATACTTGTTATTACTTTGATTTCAAATATATTCACTTTTACTTAATATTTATTATTTTCAAAGAAATTCATATTTAAATCCAATATATATTTAAATATATTTCTATAAAAATTTCTCAAGTTATAGTATAATTAAAATATGTATAAACTATGTTTAAATGATTTTACAAAGTATCAAAATATTTTACAAATCTTACTATATTCAAAAAAAAAATTAAAAGAAGTATTTCAAATTTTCAAAGGGATTTGTCGACATACCCTAACCTCATAAGTTGATATATGGCCCGTAGGTTTAAAAATTCAAATTTGAATTGAACTGTTTTTTCATCGTATCTCTTTGCGAATGGACATGACTATTGTTTCTCTATAAATAGGGGTTAAACCAACGAACTTTATTTAACTGCTTTCTCAATTTTTCTCTCCTCTTTTACTTTTCTGAATTCTAAAAGAAAATCTACTCAAAATATTCTTAAATTCAATCAGAATCAAATTCAAACTCCATTAATTTGATTTTCTATTGATTACTCTCTAATTCTATCATCTCTCACTCAAACAAGATTAAAGTGCTATACAAGTGGTTGTAGGATCATTTGTAATCAAGATCAACGATCCAAGTCTGTAAAACTCTATCAAATCATACTGTTATACTAGTGGGTGTGTTTGTAGCCCATGTAAATCAATTGGGTGTGCTTAGTAGTCCGAAAATCTAGTGGGTGTGCTTGTGGTCCGTGTAAATTAAGTGATTCTACCTAGAGGTCAGAAAGTCTGGAGGGTGTGTCTTGTTGAAATCGAGAAAGTATTTGCTTTTTCTATTTTAAAAGAAATCTGTACAAGAAATTTTATACGACCATATGTAGGGTAACTCCGAACTAGTATAAAATCCCGGTGTATTTTTTCATTTTACTCTTACATCATTTATATTTATCTATGTTTGAATCTGTGCTTGTTAATTGCATTTTTTAAACTATAGTCTTAAAGGATTCAAATAGATTCACAAAAATTATAAAAATACTATTCACCCCCCTCTAGTGTTAAATTAGCCTTAAGATCCATCATCCGCTAAACAACATTAGTGACTCTCAAACATTTTAGAAACATCATTGTAAATCCGAGATCCACTAGACTATAGTCAGATCTAGGACAACTAGTTGTAATATGGAGATAGAACAACTATTGAAATAAATTGAAGCAGACTTAGGCCGGACATTACATCGAACCACTATAAAAACTTCTATGTGTTCTTGTGTAATTTCTGTCATTTCTTTTACTTTTAATCTGAACTGGTACTTTCATCTTGATTTTGGGTGTTGATCCATTTTTCGGGTTAACACATTTATTTCTGTTCTACATTTGTTTATCTAAATATCTGCCTATATTTGTGATCCTATGTAAATAACTTTGAAAACATAAGTTAACTGTAACATAGTTGATATATACCATTCACCCTTGTATTATATTAGTGCCTTCAATTCCATTTTGTATCAGTGTGTTAGGGTAACTCCCATATGCCATATTGTATTCCTTCGAAATCATAGTGCAAAACATGCTGCAGTGATGGAACAAAATTCATGAACTTTTGTATTTCTCTGAATATCACTACATAGTGCGCAACATCGATACTTAGTGCAAAACTGGACTTCAAGCATTTTCTTAAGGATACCGTAAGAGCACTTCACCAAAACTACTTTATATTAAGCATAAGACTTCATCACCAACGTTGTAACACCCAGAGAGTTTTACAAAAATTTAATAAGAAAATTAAATTTAAATAAAACAAGTACTAAAAAGAAAATTTTCACAAACGTCCAATTTGGCTACGAAAATTTCACTATTGTGTTTGTAGTGATATTTTGGACGATTTTCATATATAATACTTCGAAATCAGAGTTAGTATGGAGAAGTTACGGGCATTGGAAGAATTGAAAATAGAATAGAAAATTAAAAATAAAAAAATTCATAGATTAACAAAGGGACCAGTTGACCCCAAAGGGTCGAAGGTCGACTAATAGCAGTCGACCCAAGTACGGTAGCGATCGATCGTAGCTGTGTTAAATCGAGTGCTGGATAACGTGTTCAAATGGTGATAATTTATTGCATCGTTGCCATGTTTTTGACGAGCATGTGAGATGACTGGAAAGATTTACTAGCCTAGATCTAACGGTTTAAACTATTTACAAACCCTTATAAATGCAAGCCTACCCTAACCCTAAAATCCACATAACCGTTTACTGTAATGAAACTCTGTCCAATTCTAAACTCTCTAATACCCCAAAAAATCTTCAAAAATCAAAATAAAATCAAACTAGAAGAATACAATCAATTGGATATGGATAGAGGAAGCGGAGCTAGCATACGGATGCATGATTCTCAAGCCATACAAATAGAAAGAGCTTATGCTTGAGGTGAGTAGATACAATTTTAATTAGGTGATTATTTACAGTTAAAATTGATCTATTCTCTATGATCTAGGATAATGTTAGAAACCCTAAATTAAAACCTGTAATCTAGAAACGAAACTGAAATCACTATAAACTATTAAACCTGTTCTTTCTATTTAAACTTTAAACCCTAAAGTCAGATACCCCTAAATCTATAAACCTTAGATTTGATAATTGAAATTGAAAAATATGGAGGGTTTACTAAAAAAAATAATGACACAAATTAAAATTTGCAATCGACATTTAAAATCAAAGGAACCCTAATAACCGGCGATCGGTCGACCCCTGATCCTTAGCGGTCGGTCGGTAGCAGTCGATCGGCTAGGGTTAGCAGTCGACCGATAAGACTGTAAATTATAGATTCTGAACCTCGGTCTAAGAAAATTTAATAATTAAAATTAACATAAACGATGATTGTTTGTGGGCCTATTAAAGGCATTTGGATGTATGTTAGGAGTACGAGGGAAGCTAGTTCCCTAGGAGAGGACGCTAGGTCATTGCGATCTTGGATAAATGTTCTTTACCCAATTTGAGATCGAGTGATCGATGGGGGGCAATATATTTTTGCAAATGGCACTCAAAGGAGGTTCCATAGTAGATGTGCAACACCGACGAGGATGCATGATGGAGTAGGCCCGACTTAACGAGAATCCTAGTGTAATGAACCTACTTTTGACTAACATTATTTAGGACATTTAATTAGATAAATTAAATGAAATAATTTAGATTCTTAAGGGATTGAGATTTGTTAATTAATAAGGGGTCGTGCCTTAATGAATGGATAAGCAAAAGAGAATTAAAAATAAGTAAGTAGAAAGAATATGATATGGAAAAAATAGGAATAGCCTTTGTTCTTATACCCGAAACACTTCTTACCTTCATTTCTTACTCATTTCAACATTTACAAACAAAACTAAAACCTCTAAGAGTTCGCCCGACCACCATTAAGAAGAATCAAAAGAAGATATGCAAGAAATCAAGTAGAAAGCTTGAAGAAATTAATCAATGGGCAAATCTCAACCTTCTTAACACCAAGCTAAGATGAATAATTATCTTACATCTCATTTTTCATAATGATTTCGGTTTCAAGGATTGACCAGAATTAATTTTGCAAATAATATGTCATGTTATGTTTGTTTGAATGGATATATATATATATATATGCTTGTTGATGATTTATAGTGTTTCATAAGGATTTTATGATAAGTTTAGATTGAAAAACCTATTAAATAACATCCAAATGATATGTGTTTTTGATATATGGTCGAAAACATAATTTTAGAAGTGGGTTTCAAGTTTCATAATTTTCTAAGTTATTGTTGATTTATTATGAATTTTCTAAGAGAGAAAATAGTTGATATTGGGTTTAAATTATTAAGACAAATAAGTAATGTATTTGGGTCTGAAATTAAAATATGTTAGAAAACATATTAAAAGTGAATTATGGTGATTTTTAGGGAATTTTACAAAGTATTTTATTGTGATTATAAAATTATTTAAGTAAAGGGACTTAAATGTTTTATATGTTTTATCAAGGAGAATGGCTTATTTGTTAAAATGTTTTTAATTGATAATCTTGAATTCGGCGGCCGTTTTAGAAAAGTATTTTGATAAAGAAATGGCAACCAATTACATTTTAACAAATAAGGCAAGTTAGGTGAAAATTAACTTCTTTGATAGGCATAACATTAGTTTTGTTTTGAATTATCACTTCGCCACTTCCTTAGCTGGCTTTCGTTAACATGCCAGTTAGACCTTTCACACTTGTTCGAAACCAAAGCACATGATATCATGAAATTGGTATGGAGTGCATTGGAGAAATGCGGAAGGGACGTGTTGAAACCAGGCTTTCGAATGGGTAGAAGTTATTCTTATAAGCTTTCGACTCCACTACTTACTTCTGTTTATAATAGATACTTTCGAAGCGGTTGAAGTCAACTTTATTAGCTTTCGAATCAATCAACTTTCCTTTGTTTTTATAAAAGAGATTTCCAATGAGTTGCCACTTACATAAGTTTTAAAGAAGCTTTCGAAAGAATAGCCGCTTTTGAACTCATTCAAAACCCATGCTGCCGCATTCAAACCTTTCGAATTAGTTAAGGCCCCTCTTCTTTATAGCCTTAAAGCAATGTATTCGAAAGGGTGCTTTTGCCTTTTACTCTGAAGCCGTCTTCTCAATGCCACTTTCAAAATGGTTTTGGAGGCAATGATTTCGAAAGGGTGGGCTTTGAAACTATCCTCTTTCTTTTACTTGGGATTAATGCTTTCGGAAGCAATGCTTTATGACCCTTTAGTTATATTAAAGGCTTAACCCAATGGTTTCGAAAGGAATAATTTTAGATGGTTTTGAAGCAACGTTTCCACAAACCTTTACTTGAACCCAATGCTTTCGAAAGGTATGTTATAAGCGTTTCGAAGGGGAAGCCCCCAATGTTTTCGAAAGGTATATTTTAGTGTAGTGAAAGGTTTGTTTTAAGTGTTTTGAAAGGAAATTTTCCAAAGCTTTCGAAAGAAAAGTTTAATGGTTTCAAAAGAGGGTGTCTAAGGTGTAAGTGGTGATTTCGAAAGGTCTACTTTCAAAACATTCGAAAGGTATGTTTTGGCCTTTCAGCCTAATGTTTTCAAGGTTAAAGTAGTAACGTATTTGAAAGGGGTACTTTCAATAAATTCGAAACGGATTGTTTAAGGTTTTAAACAAAGGTTTCGAGAGTATTGCTTTGGCTTTAAGGCCTAAAGTTTTCTAAGTTAGAAAGGAGTATTAACCTAATTTTATGGGATAGAAAACCCCCTTGATTTAGATTTCATCAACATTGTTTTGTGTAAAGCATATATCACCGCATAAGTATTTTGAGTAAAACAAAGAACAAATTTTCATTATTTAGGAATGATTTAAAAAAGAGTTAAATCATTTTGAAAGAAATGTTTTCAAGAAAAATTGAATGGGATAGTTAACCCTAAGTAAATGACTCAGATATTAGAAGACCAGTTGGGAATGGTGTAGGGTCGCGCCCTATACTTTAGCTAGTAGCCCCTAGTTAATATAAGTCCAAAATTACAATGTTTAGTGCTTTGTCACAGGTAAGACTAAAATAATGTTACACATAGAAAGGAATACCCAAAGTAGAGGTAGGTTATTGGTGAGCCCACAAAACCATTAGGTTCAGTTGACCCTTGGAAAAGTAAGTTAAGGATAGGTCGTCCAGTTTTGTGTCTAACAGAAGTTGGATTGTTGGTTATGTCTGGTAGGCCCGAGTGAGCCAGTGGTTAATAGTCAGCCTGATAATACTATATTGTTCGGACAGACAGTCCATTGATTACCTAATTTGTTTGCATGTATGTTATTACTATTATGATTATAATCAGTTTGATTGCAGGTTTTTGATTTGCAAAAGATGTGCTTTTAAAAGGATATTAGTGAGGGGAAACTCATTCCGCTAAGCGGCGTGGTCTCACTTAATATTAGTAAATTGAGATGTAATAGTATTATTCACACCAAGCATTATGTTTGACTCGAAGTTTATGTTTTCCCCTTAAACTCTCGGGTGCTCAAAATTTGATTGGAGTAGATTGAGAGTTTATGACTTTTCAGGTTTAGTAGGTTGGACGAATTAGCTTCCGAAGATGTGCAGGAGGCAAAGCTAGTTATATAGGAGCTATTTAGTATTGTTTCCGCTGTGATGCATTTAAGATTGATATGTCTATTTAGTTCTTTGACCAACTGAGGGGGCATCTTCATATGTCGATGTTGGTGAAATTTGTAAGAATTATATTTGATCAAAACTTGGGAATTGTTTTGGGATTATGTAAGTGAATATGAATTATTAATTTGAATTGTAATCAGAAAGGTAGTTTTTGAAATCTATGTTGATTTTATTTCATATTCATTTGCTTTTGATATTATGGATACCATTAACATTACCGTATTTTATGATCGGAAGTTAATACTATGGATGACTGCAGCATCTGTAGCGCTTAACTCCGGTCCTCAAGATAGAGGATGTTACAACTTGGTATCAGAGCAGAGGTTTATGAAAACTTAAAAGAAATTTTAAACTTAAAGTGATTTTGAAAACATAATCCTAAGGAATTAGATTGGGATATGGGATAACGCTATAGTAAAATACTTGTATTTGCTATATATATAAGTATACGCTTCGTCTCTATTCTCACATCTCTCTTAGACTATTGTTTTGTATCTTACAAAGACTCGAATGTAGATTTTACGGAAGTAAGATATGGACGCTAGGAGTAGAAGAGTTAAAATTGGTAGAGGAAGCACCACAACCAATGATAATGCCAGATCAAACACTAGAACGAATCCAGGTCCGACATAGATTGCTAATGTGGGTGCTGGAGCGCCGCAAGTTGATGTAGGAGTTATGTATCGATTCTTCGTCAACATGATGCAAGCTGGAGCTGCTGCAGGATTAGTAGGAGGAAATCAGGAAGCTCTGGTGGTCAATAACTATGCAGTAATAAGCAGAGATTATGCTAGGCTTGGAGGAAAGCCGTTTATCAGGACTGAGGATGCAATTGAAGTGGAGAATTGGTTGCTTCATTGCCAAAGGATTTTTCCTGATTTAGGGCTTAATGATGAGTAGAAGAGGAGACTCACTTCTAGGCAGTTGTAAGGAGCAGCACTATACTGGTGGAACAGTGTTACTGTGGGAGTTAATGAAGAGATCATGACTTGGCTGGAATTCAGAAGGAGGTTTGAGGAAAGATTCATGTCGGAGATTGCCAAGTCGACTTTGCTGAAGAAGTTTGCTGAGTTGGTGCAGGGAGACATGACAGTGTTAGAGTATGCTACCAGATTTGAGGAGTTATAGAGATATGGGTATGCTACGGTGGATACCGTTATCAAAAGGAATGAGAAGTTCATCCGCGGATTGATACCCGAGCTTGGTAAATAAACTTTACCACATATTAGGGCTCTGTGCGATGTATTTGTTGAGATGGCCTTGAGGAATGAGGAGATGCTCGCTTTTTTTAATAGAAAAGTAGTAGAAACTTAAGGTGGCTAGAACCAGAGGTGGAATTTTTTTCCATAAGAAGGGAGCTCAGAAGAGTAGAGCTGCTAAGAAAGGAAAGACAGAAGTTATCTGCTACAAGTGTGATAAGAAAGGGCATTTCGTTAATGAATGTCGCTCAAGGGATGGAAAGAAGGTGATCGGTAAGAAGAATATCAAATGCTTCAACTATGATCAGATTGGACATTATAAGAACCAGTGCAAGAAACTAGCTAAGGATGGAAAAGGCAAGATGTTTGCATTGGAACCAACTACCTCAAGACAACCAGCTGAGAAGAAAGGAAAAGCTATTTTGGGAGGTACGCTTTTGATTCATGTTGTATAAGTTAGAGCTCTATTTAATACTAGTGCATCACATTCTTTTATATCTCATTGTTTGGTAGATAAGCTTAACCTAGAACCCTCATACCTAGTTACTTCCTTAAGGGTTGCGAATCCGATATGTGGATATAAAACTCTTGGGATGAGATGTGACCACTTAAAGTTTGAATTGTTAGGTCATGTATTTGCTTGCAGTTTGCATGTATTTGATATCATACGGTTTGGAATTATTTTGGGCATGAATTGGTTGAGTAAATACGATGCTAGGATATTTTGCCATGATAGGAAAATATCACTTAGACACCCTAGTTGTAGTGATCGGATTTTATATTCCGTAGAAAACCCTAGTTTTGAGGTTAATGCTTTGTTGGGTGTTATGGACGAAGAAAACGAGTTAGACCGAGTTTTCTTTGTTAGAGAATTCACAGATGTCTTTGAGCCCGTGATAGGACTACAACCGAAATGAGCCATTGAGTTTCAGATAGATTTAGTACCATGAGCTGAACCGATGAGTAGACCGCCAAGTAGAATGACACCTACCGAGATGAAGGAGTTAAAGGTGCAGTTGGTGGATTTAGAAGGTAATAATTTTATCAGACCAAGAAGTTTTCCTTGGGGAGCAGCCGTTGTGTTTGCAAAGAAACCGGACGGATCATTGAGGTTGTGTATCGATTATCGTAAGCTAAATGAGAAGAGGATAAAGAACCGATATCCGTTACCTAGAATTGACGATTTGTTCGATCAGTTGAGTGGAGCCAAAGTATTTTCCCAGTTGGATTTGGCAATAGGGTTCCATCAGGTTAGAGTAGCAGAGGATAGTATTCCTTTGACGGTGTTTAGGACTAGATATGGATCGTACGAATGGGTAATGATGCCGTTCGGACAAAGAATGTGCCGGCATTCTTCGTGGACTTGATGAACATAATCTTTCGTGAACATCTGGACAGATTCGTGTTAGAATTTATTAACGACATTTTGATGTGCTCTAAGGATGAAAGAGATCATAAAGTTCATCTTAGAGTGGTGCTTGAGATGTCGAGGCAGCACCAACTAAAAGTGAAATTTTAAAAATGTCATTTTTGGAAGAAGGAAGTGAAGTTCCTTGGTCATATAGTCTTAGAGAAAGGGTTATCAGTAGATCCGGCTAAGATCGATGTAGTGAATAGTTGGAAAAGAGCCGAGACAGTGACCAAGATAAAGAGCTTTCTTGAATTAGCTGAATTTCTGAAGTCTCTCTAACCTTGTCAGGACCAAGTAGCAATCTTTCTGTAGATTCTAACCAACACGAAGGCGAATTGCAAGGTCTTCCATAAAGGGCTTCAAAAGGAGCCATCCCAATGCTAGCCTGAAAACTATTGTTATAAGAAAAATCCACTAAAGGAAGGTGCTCCTCCCAAGTTCCTCCAAAATCAAGAATGCACATCCTCAACAAATCCTCAAGAACTTTATTAACTCTCTCTGTTTGTCCATCCATTTGAGGGTGATAGGCTGTACTCAATCTAAGTTGTGTCCCTAAAACCTCTTGCAAGCTCCTTCAAAACTCGCTAGTAAAGATAGGTTCTCTATCCCTCACTATGCTAGAGGGAACTCCCTGAAGTTGGACTATCACACGAACGTATATGGATGCCAAATAAGGTGTTGTCCTCTTACTCTTGATCGGAATGTAGTGGGCGCTCTTAGTCAAACGATCTAAAATCACCAAAATACTGGTATTCCCCTTCCTAGATAGGGGTAAACCATCTTTGAAGTCCATCGAAACACTATCCCACTTCCATTCGGGTACATCCAATGGTTGAAGCTATCTACTAGGCCTCTGCTACTCCGCCTTAACTCTTTGGCATACAAGACACTTAGCCACAAACTCTGCTACGTCCTTCTTCTTGCCACTCCAATAAAACACTCTCTTCATGTCCCTATACATCTTATCACCACCCGGATGAATAGTCATCCTAGATTGTGTGCTTCTGCTAGAACTGCTCTCATCAAATTACCAGTGCGGGGAACACCAAAGTCTTCCATCTCTCCTTAGTCATCCTTTACTATCGATGGAATAGCATTGAGATGTCTAGAGACCTCTTCTCAGCTAATTCTATCTAGAATATCCACGAGCTCTGAATCCTCTCGTCGCCTTAAGCCAATCTGATCTATGAGGGTAGGCTTAACCTCAAGTGTTGAAATCTTAGCGAAATCTCTGATAAATTTCCTACAATAAACAACCAAGCCTAAGAAGCTTCTAACTTCGGTAACGTTCTTGGGGGCCTTCCAATCCTATACTGCTACTATCTTAGCGGGATCCATTGCTAAACCCTCTCTTGAGACTACATGCCCCATGAAACGCACCTCCTCACGCCAAAAGTGACACTTCGAGAATTTTGCTTTCAACTGATGAACACATTGTGTGCGAAAAACCTCCTCAAGATGAATAGCATGCTCTTCCATCCTCTTGGAAAACACCGGAATTTCGTCCACAAACACAATGAACTTATTTAGGACATCTCGAAAAACACATCTCATCATATCTACAAAATAAGTTGGGGCATTGACCAGCCCAAACAGCATAACCAACCACTTAAAGAATCCATCGGGTGTCTTAAATGCTGTCTTATCGATGCTAACATCAGCGACCTTAGGCTGATGAAATCCAGTGGCTAAGTCAAGCTGAGAAGATACTGAAGAGCCAACCAACTGATCGAAATGATCGTCTATCCTAGGAAGTGTTAACGGTTCTTCTTTGTGAACTTATTCAACTCTTTATAGTCTACATGAAGTTGAAGGTAACCATCCGCCTTAGTAGCGAAGACGACTGGCGCTCCACACTATGCTCCGTTTGATGAAGCCTTTCTCTAATAGCTCACCAATCTGCTTACTTAACTCCTTCCTCTCCCTAGAAGCCATGTGTCTTACGGGCAATCCCATTGGCTTAGCATTGTCATTCAGATAGATCCTAAAGTCGATCTCTCTCTTAAGGGGTAGTCCCCTAACCTCCTAAAAACGTCTGGGAAATCTCTAACAACAGGAACTGAATCTAACCTCCTGGTGATGTATCAAGAGAATAAAGGAAGCTCAACATGACTGATCCCTGTGGGTCACCAGAAACCTCGAGAGTCCATCCGCTACATGTCTCTAATCTGACGACCCTCCTCTCGCAGTCCAATATCGCACCATAAGTGGATAACCAGTCCATCCCCAAAATCATCCCATATCCTGAAAATCCCAGTACATAGGCATCACAATCAAACTCTACGCCTAGTATAAAAATTTTCAAACCCCTACAAATTATAGACAAATGTGCCGACCTCCTATGGGGTTTGAAACAACTATAGGGTCTACAACTAGAGAAATATCTAAGTGCGAACAATCAACCAAGGAACTAGCTAGAAATGAAAGAATGCGATGCTCCGGAGTAAAAAAGAGTCCAAATAGGAAAATTTGAAATAAAGATCAAACCTTTTACAGAGACTTTCCTACCTTGATCTGTTCCACTACTAGAAGGTGCTGTATCCAAAGCCTGTACTTGCACCGTAGGTGCGCCTGCTCTTTGTCCCGTCTTTTGAGGACAAGCTCTACTAAGGTGTCTAGGCTGCCCACAGTTGTAACACCTTACCTTCAACGTATCCTTCTTACAGTCCTTTCTGAAATGCCCAACCAATCCACAACTATGACATTTCTCGCCTTTCTCGATCTGTCCCTTTTGTGGTCCTCCTCCTTTCTTCTTGCCCTTATCCTTCTTATTCTTCCACCACTAATTCTGAGAGTTTTCTGAATTAGGAACCGCCTTAACCTCTTCTTTCTTAGCTACATCTGACATGAGAGCCATCTCCACAAGAGACTCATACATCGCTCCCATAGGCACATGCGTCAATGCCAACCCATGGAGGGGCTGGTTCAAAACCTTAGCAAACTTGGTGGCCTTCTTATGCGGTGTATTAACAAGCTCCATTTTGAACCTCGATAACTCATTAAACTGGTTTATATACTCTTTCACCGAAAGACTCCCCTGCTTCAGACTGATGAACTTCTCCAACTGCATTCTTTCCTTGGCTTGCGACAAGAACTTTCTTTCAAACCTTTC
This sequence comes from Allium fistulosum, assembly GCA_030737815.1. Classification (NCBI taxonomy): domain Eukaryota; kingdom Viridiplantae; phylum Streptophyta; class Magnoliopsida; order Asparagales; family Amaryllidaceae; genus Allium; species Allium fistulosum. The sequence continues at coordinate 899,075,555 of CM060905.1, forward strand.
CCGAAATCCAAACCAACCAATGTATCTACCCTCCATCTCTATGATCTCCCACCAGTAAGAAGCCTCTTCTTTCAACTGCCAAGATGCAAGATGAACTCTTTGTTGGTCCTCCAATCCTAACAGCCCAAATATCTGCTTCGTATTCCCCAACCAAGCTCGTGCCTCTATGAAATCCTCTATGCCAAAAAATGTCTTACCTCCTAGACTAGCGAAGTCCTTGCATAGCTTATAAAAATTAGCTGCTGCAGGTGGATTAACAGGACCTCCACCCGCCGGTGCTACATTGGGCGCTTGCCCTTGCACCTCTGGTGCCATAGCTTAGTGGTATCTATGGAACCAGGCAGGGACTTGGACACCCTCTGGAAGATTCGAGGCGTCCGACATACTATGCAAAGAAAAGAAAATTTATGCTCGAAAGAATCGAAAGAAGGTTGAACTGGACTTTGAGGGGATTTTTATAAAAATTCTTTTATACCTGAAAACTATTTCTACAATAAGAGTTTCTTTCTAAAAAATACTTTTAGTTTGAAGATATGTTACCTTTTGAAAAATACTTTACTTTTAAAACAAGTTTTTTGGAATCCTGTAACCTTAGGCTCTGATACCAAATGTAACACCCCACACCCCTTAATATACCCAGAAAGGACACACTAAAGGATGTGGTGCATTATAGGTATAGCTAAAGCATCACAAAGGCTAAGATCCACAAGCTGAATAAGTAAAAAACAGCGGAAACATTTAAAAAATAACTTATCGTTCAAAATTAAACTTCATTTCGAAACAAAAACTTAACATGTCTCAAAATAACTCAAATTCATGTCTCATGAAAATACATTTCAGTCTCATATAATCAGAGTATAAAGGTAACAATAATGATAATCAATAGTAATCCCTCTCACGAGTGCGAATCCACCATAAGTCAAATGAAAAAGATGAAAAGCAGAAGAATACATCTGAAATGAGAAATCTTCGAGAATGAATCTCCAAGCAACCTGAACTCAACTCTGTTGGCCTATTGGGGGAAAAAGGGGAAAATAGAGGAGTGGGTCAGACAACAAGTCTGGTGAGTGAAAGTAATTACTAGCATTTCTAAGCAAAATAAAGATAATAGACTAAGCAATAGTTCTAGCATGAAAGGAAAATACATAAAAGAAAAAACTCAGATAAAATACTATTTTTTATTCTGTTTGACTATTTGCTTTGATTGTTTGCACTTGTCTTAAACTGGTGTGATTAGGCTGAAACCCTAATCCTATCTCAACTGCTATCTTGATTAGGCTGAAATTCTAATTCTACCCTTTGATCAACCTATTCTATCTCTGTCGTGCCACTGTGAGCTGATCCAATCCTGTTGGTCCCATAGCAATAAGACACCTCTTTAGAGCTTAGGACGCAGTGGCGAATTATTTATCCTAATCAATGTCGCACACTCGGTCATCGCCGGTACACACTAACTTTCGCCCCCTATTTGACCATTTATTTACCCTAATCAGCATAAGCGTGCCCAACCTCACCTAACTGTTGTGAGACCATCAGTCCTAGACATAAAAGGGAATGCTGCCCAGCCTCACCTAACTGTTATGAGACCATTAGTCCTAGACCTGAAATGGAATGCTGGCGGTACTGGTCCTAACAAACAATCTTCTAGTTTTGCGCCCCTTGCCCAAATCCCCATATTTAAGCCTCTATCTATTTGGCCACTTATTTACCCTAATCAGCATAAGCATGTCCCAACCTCACCTACTATTGTGAGACTATCAGTCCTAGATCTGAAAGAAAATGCTACCGGTATGGGCCACTACTTCTATATTTGCTTGTTAACTTAAGATCTAAGTTTTAAAATAAGCCTCTTATGTTATTTCTTTCTTTGCAATATTTTCTTATTAACTTAATCCAAGATCTAAGTTTTAAAATAAGCATCTTCTGTTATTTCTGCTATATTTGCTTATTAACTCAATCTAAGTTTTAAAATAAGCCTCTTTTGTTACTTCCGCTATATTTGCTTATTAACTTAATCTAAGTTTTAAAATAAGCCTCTTCTATTATTTCTTTCTTTCTAATTATAACCTATGTTATAATTGTTCTTGCAACTGTTACTCTTCTATTTCTCTTTTTAGTTATAACCTCTTGTTATAAGTATGCTTGCAAATATCTTAAATTTGCCTATTTCAGTCCATCTCTATTTTATTTCAGTTTTTCTTATTTTACATCTGGTTTCTGTAAATTTAGTAATTTTCTATTTTAATCCATATTAGCGAATTCTTCTTTTTTTAACTTATTCGCGTAAAAAGGGATTAAATCTCTAAAAAGAAACTAACATTTACAGGCTAAATTCCAACTTAAAATTGATGTAAATAACGGTAAATAATTGTAAATAGCTGTAAATAACTCTAAATAACTGTAAATAACTGAATAAAATAGCTGAATAAAATAGACTGAAAAGAACTTTTGAAATTTATTGAAAAACTGACTGTAAATAACTTATATAAAAACTATCTCAAAATTGTAGAAAACTACAACTATTGGGAACCCTATTATTTTAAATTGCTTAAAAATGTAAAATATTTACAAAACACTCACCTATGGTCCAAAACTCTAATCCTTAGGCCTTCCTGGATCCACTTCTAGGGCGTAGAATATTTTTATTAATCTCCCTAGAAAAAATTTCTATTTAGAGCCCAGCCTCAAGCAATGAACCCAATTTGGAGAAAATCCGAATGAGAAAAATAGCTAGGCCTAGGGTTCTATTTATAGTGTGGCTTAGGGATCTCAAGCCGCTGGATTTGAAGATTAAATCTGGTGCAACCACGTCATAGGCTCTCTAGGAATCGTCGGATGCAGCTACGCACACACAAGATCACTCAAAAATCGAATTATGACGTTGTTCGCTCGAAGCTGGACGTTTCTCCGTCAATTAACAAAGGCGGGTCGACCTAACTACATTGTGGGTCGACCTAAAGGTCGACCTGACCTATGCATAGGTTGACTCCTATGGGGTCTTATATTATTATTTTTTCGTTTTAGTTTATTAAATTTTGAATTTTTGTTTCTCTCGTAACTTCTCCATACTGACTCGGATTTTGATAAGTTATATATGGAAATTGATCAGAAAATCACCCCGGGCCTAATGGTGCAACCCCCGTAGCTCGATTCTGATAATTTCACAAACTTATTTTATTATTTAATTAATTCGTTAATTAATTATTATAGCTCAAATTTTGGGTTGTTACAAGATGTGAATCTTAGAATTGTGGAGTTGAATGTTGCACATACTTGAGTATGGAAAATAATGGGTAGTAGTAGTTTTTGAAACTTATAGATAGTGTAATAGCTCCAAATTGGTAGACTCAAAACACTTAAGCAAGTAAAAATGTGAAATTAGTCATCGTAGTAAATTGTTGGATATTGGCATGGATTAGTAAACATAATTGGAAGTTATTATAAAATGGAAATGAGATTTAAGTAGTATTTTAATTCATTATAATGAAGTGTGACAATGTAAATTTCTATAAATTATCCATTTTTAGTACAAAAGTGTATCGTTTGATATAATAAGGAATATACCCAAAAGAAACGATGTACAAAAGAGGGATAGTCAACTTATTTTGTACTGTCTATTTAAATAACAAACAAGAAAGATAATTCTTTTTAATTCCAAACATAATACAAATTCCGTTTAGATAATTTGTGCAATGTTACAGCATTCACATTCCTTTGGGAAAAGTGTATAGTTCCAACATATTAAAATGTAGAAATCCCTAAGTATAAACCAAAGTAATGGTCATCATGTCTATTGGACTAAAATGGCAAGGCGTCATTCCATATTAAGTAGTCTCAACCATAGGATTAGTAAAATATTTGAATGCAGTTATAAGAGGTTGTGTTTAATAAAAAGGTCTCATTAATGGGATTACTTTAAGGAATAGAGGACGAAATTTTTGAAGTTCAAAATTCCAAAAGGCATCCTAGTTAAAGTTGAAGTCGAGATTTTGCAACTGATGGTTTATTCATGGATATAGGTTTTCGTCAAGAGAGAAATATGGTTATTTGCACGCACTGAGAATATGGAGGCGATTTTCATAGGAAAGAAGATCAGAAAATTATGGTAAGAATCGAAGAAAGAGATAAAATATTTTTCTCAATCATCCCTTGGATTGGAGGAAGACTGTTCTTAAGAAAATTTATGAAAGACTTACTTAGAATACGTAGTTAGGTGCAAAACAATTGCACGCGAATGAAGTACCCCTTAGATAGTTATCATCAATGCTAGAATGATTCTAGTTTATAACTCCAATTAATTTTAAGACTTTTATCTTTAAGGTTGTATGAGAAGATAGACTAGACTTTCACTTGTATAACTTCAGATAAACCCATGTAGACTATAAACACGATAACAAGGTACCTTGATTTTTTTAAAGGACTGCAGAAATCATTCAGAAGTAAAAAGATATGACTTAAGTTGAGCTGAATTGGAAAAGAAGATATGATATTTTTAACAATTGGGAAATCACCAGTTTGGATAACCATGAGGAAAATGGAGATATAGCAAAAAGCTAAGTAGGAAGTACGATAGAAGGAGACACCATCGACATTTGAGTTATCCCATTAGGTATCTAGAAGTTAAGATGATTAGGCATACCATTGGAAGAGTTAGGGTAGTAGATTGTGCATTGAGGATTTTAGGGAGCTACAGTTAGTGAGAGCACACTTATGCTCAAGTTATTTAGCTGATGCAAGACGACATCATTTGAGTTGGTAGTGAGGATTGTGGAAGGTTATTGATGCACATAAAATTGAATTGAAACTTTTCCAATGGTGAAAGTTGGTAAGAGTAGTCGGGATTCGATTCATTGAAGGGCAAGGACTGCACGGGATAGGTAAAAAAATAAGTACTGATAGGAGACATATGGGATAGTTCGAGGAGCTGAGTCCTCTATAGTCCATGGAGCTGAGTCAACAATTGGAAAACAGACAAGTAGAAAATCCCTAAGGCAAGATTAAGCACGGCTAAATTATAAAGGAGCCGTCATTAGGTACTTGCGGAAATGTTTATGTGATGCGGTTACCAAGGTCAAGCTGTATCAGTTAGGAAAGTTAAAAAGGATAGGTGAGTCCCTTGTTCGCCATGCACCTACACGTATTTTTGGGCATGGGACAAATCGACTCTGAAATGAAATAATTAAACTAGTTAGAGTTCAGTGGGGAAGCGATCCAATTGAGAGTACATGGGATCTTGAGGAGAGAATCCAAGCTACCCATCCAGAGTCTTTTCTGGTACATTTCCATTTTAGTTAGAAAAGCATAGATTACTTGTATATATAAGTTTATAGATTTTATAGAGACCAGTGGATGGTAAGAATGGTTGTAACATGTCATTCAGACATGTTATGGATGATGGATGCTAATGGATGCATTTGGATGTATTGTTTGGATTGTATTCGTTTACACATTTAGAACAGTATATCTGTTAGGTAGTACACACATTCACATTACCTCTTACTTGTTGTCTAGCTTATTAGATACGATACATATGGATGTTTGATTGTTGTTTATCTTATTGAGTATTACGCATATAGATGTTACATATAGATGAAATGGTTGCACATATATGTAGAATTGCAAGTATATTTATTTAGGATGTTGCATACATTTGGATACATAGCATGAGCATTTGCATGACCGGAGGTCGAGTGAATCAGTAGACTGCCTACTCTTTAATATTAGTACAGGTTCACATGCATTTTACGTTGCATATAATGTACATATTGCATTAGAAAAACTTCTCAGGACAATGATTGCTCATGGATGATGCATGAGTAGATGGTTGTAGCTATTGGTTGTTGTGTGTATAAGCTACATTTTTCCATCTTTTAAGATTTTAGCGACGAAATGCTTTTAAGAGAGAAGATAGTAACACCACGAAAATTTACATAAGATTTAACAAGAATTTAATAGAAATTTAAATGGAAACCCAATAAGAAAAGTAAATTTAATTAAAATAAGGACTAAAAGAAAATTTTCCTAAATGTCTGAGTTTTGCTATGAAACTTGCATGGTTACATTCGTAGTGATTTTCTATATGATTTTTTATATATAACGCTTCAAAATCAAAGTTTGTACGGAGAAGTTACGGATGATAAAAGATTTGAAAAAAAAAGATAAATTTAAAAATTCAGTATATACAAAATTTTGCACTGTAGGGTTGACCGTGGTCTGTTGAGGATCGACTAGTAGCGGTTGACCATGGGCCGATGAGGGTCAACCGTGTCTAGGTAAAAATCAAGCGTTTTGAGTTTCCAGTAACATGTTCGAACAGTGTAAATGATTGCTTGGCAACAAAGACAACTAATGAACGAATGTGATGACTGAATAGATTCTCCAACCTAAATTTTACAACCCAATTTAGTTGAAAACCCTATAAGTACTAACTTAATCTAACCTTAATTCTCACATAAATCTATACAGTAACAAAACTCTATCAAAATTTTCCTTTTTCTTCAAACTCTAAAAAATTTCAAATCAAAATAAAACCAACCTAGAAGAACACAAACAATTGGATCTAGACGGAGCAAGGGAAGCTACCATTCGGAGGGGTGATTATCAGGCAAAACAAATAGAAAAAGCTTAGGCTTGATGTGAGTGGAAACAATTTTAGTAAGATAATTATTATGGTTAAATTCAAACTTTTTTAATTGATTTAGGGTGCTATAAATCTAAATTGAATTATATAAAACCGTATATTTGAATATGCAAACTAGATTAGAATTGAAGCACAGTAAACTACTAATTGAATATTGATGTATAACCTCTCTTACTGTTAAACTTGCAAACCCTAAACTAACAAACCCCAATTTGAATAGCTATTGAAATATTAACTGGTCGCCTAGTAATTAGGGTCTAATATATGTTAACAACATATGGTTAAACAATGAATAAGAATCGACAATTGAAATCCTAGAAAACCCTAATTTTACTATGCGAACGATCGACCATAGAACGCTAGCGGTCAATCGATAGTGGTCAATCTTAGGGGAACACCGGCCGAACGTTCAGAACAAATATTGGACATGCTGAACCTCGACCTAAGGCCTAAATTAAGAACATAAATTATATAATTTTGTAAAAAAATTATATAAATGGAAAATTGATTATATGAGCCTATTTTGGGCTAAGTATACATGCTAGAGACGGTAGGGAAGTCTGTTCCCTGTCAAAGGACAATAGGTCATCCCGGTTTGGGTAATGATTAAATACCCAAATAAGAGCTAAGAGTTGACTAGGGCAATGTATTTTGAAGACACTAAGGGGGCATTCCATAGTGGATGCTTAGCATTGATGGATACACCAGGTGAGTGAGCCCGGTGCTAACAGATGATTCTAAAGGATATTCAGGCTTGGTGCGGCAATATAAGTGAATACAGGGTAGAAAGGAGCTCAGTACTAACGGAAGTTCTTGTACGCACGGTTCTAGCATGACGTGGTACAGGTGGATGCCAGAGCAGCATGATAACATGCATTTTGCCACTACGATTGAGAGGTGAATAGTGGGTTCTTACGATGAGTCATACGGCGATTTTGCATTTCAGGATTTTCCCTCTCCAAGCATAGTGATGATTATATGTATTCATGGGAGGGTAGTTCCTATGGTAGTATTAGTGGAAAAGGGGTTTCCAATGTAGCTTAGGGGTGACGATTTCTTATTAGGTAGTTCTAAGAGCGTTATCTGATCATTAGTGTGAGGTACGATCCGTAGTTCGATCCTTGTAGTAGTCTACACAAGTAGAAGTGTAGATATGTATTAAACAAAAAATCTTAGGTAATGGACCTTAGGAAATCATAGATACTGGTAGTACCTCTATGTCATTTAGAATAGTTTTGAAGTTAACTGCACATGATCGTCACATATTAAACTTATACTCATTCATCGGACTTTTATTCGACCCGCTCTCTTTCCATTTTTCCCCACCGTGGGATGACAGGTTAGCAGTTGATTGGGCATTGTACATGGAGAAAGAAGCTTCAGGTTGGACTTCTCATATTATTCATTGTTCCTCTTGCGGTCACTTATTGTATCAAATGTTTGTAAAGATTATATTGTACTTTGAAAATAGTGTATATGTAAAACAAGTACTTTGGAGACTGTTTTTCTGAGATGTCTGTTTTATGTGTATTTATATTTTAGTTTCTTTTGCTATGAGATCTTAAAGTGTAAAATGTCTTAGAACTTGCCCATATAATTATGCTCTATAATGTTTTTAAATCCCAACAACTAGCATTTCTCAACACGACAAGAGGCAGAAATCCATACTGAGCTTTGGATCAGTGTGTCTGAAAGTGTGGGTTGTTACAACAACGGTCCCCCAATGGACCAAGTAGTATCCCCGCTAGTATCCCTAAATCAGCACCCTATCAGGATTCATCACCCTAGCTGTATCACATTCTCATCGCTATTGAAATCGAGGAACTCCTATAGTGCCTAATAACAGCTTTACAGTAATTTAGCCGTACTCTATATTGCAATTTTTTGGGATTTTCTTGTCTACTTCCTGATTTGTAGACTCGACTCTACGAACTATAAGTTTGGTGGACTCAGCGCCACCGGCTGTAGACTCAACTCCACGGACTACCCCGTGCACGTTTTGGAAGACATCTAACAGGGCTAACTAGCATTGCCTCATAACAAACAAACTAGCAAACAACATGGTGACGCATGACCTTACGTGGTCCATCCATAGGTTGGTAGTGTAGCCTGTTAGGTGTAACCCTTGCCTTTCCCGTTAACCGCTAAATACTGATGACATTTTCGACCTATGTGCAGCTCCTACTCCTTAATTTGTTACCAACACATACTAACATAGTTTCATTCTTCACTCATCATCTTGTTTAGATTGCCTATTACAATCAAGGCAATACCCTCCCTTTCCTATTTTTGAAGCAGACTGCTCTTACGATTGGGGTATTCCTTCATCGATACGCAATTATATACTCTCCACGGATCCTACGGTTGGAGATATCTCACATAAGTATAATTTATACACCACCGCTGGTAGACTCTTGCGATGGGCAGACTTTTATTGTGTAATACTACAGACCTTGCATTCCAACCCATATTAATGACCAATGTCATTGTATTCATACAATCGTTTATTAACTTTAATAGTTCACACCCGTCATAAATGCATACTTAAGGCTATGTATATAGGTTGTATATATATTCATTCTTCTTTACTTAATTATTTTGCCTCTACAATTTACTGTTGACCATAAGTTTTTACTTCATTACGCGTTTATATCTTGCTTACTAAGGGTGAACGTTCGGTCGGTGCGGTCGGTTTTGAGGTAAGAAATGTCAAGTCGAATTGAAACTGAAAAAATCAAAACCGAACCGAACCAAATTAATTTCGGTCAATTCGGTCGATAATCGATTTAACCAAACTAAAAAAGCAAGTAACAAAATTTACCGCATATTATTATTCAAATGATTGATTTAGTTAATGAAAAACATAAGTTTATGTTTATATAAACTATTTGGGTATTTTTTTAAGTTTATAAGAAAAATTAACCTATTTTTAATAGGTAAGGTTTTTTTATTACTAAACCGATTGTTACGAGTATTACAATGCCATGAATTTGGATAATAAAATAAAAGTTCGGTTAATTTGGTTAAATCGATAACAAAAATAAAATTATTTCACAAACCAAATTCAAACTAATGTAATTTGATAACCAAACTGAACCGATCGAAATGAATCGATTTGGTCGGTTAATTCGGTTCTAACCGAAATTACTCACCCTGTTACTTACTTTAGGATTATTTACTACTTTCTTTTTAAAAGATTTGTAAGTCCTTTCCTATTCCTTTACCATTTTTTCTATTCCCTTTTTACCCTTTAATTTATTCTTGCATACTCTTACATAACTTTTTATTTAATTCTCATCTTTATTGGTATCGCGTATCTTTTCTTGTAGAACCTTCTTGTCACAATTATATCTCTATATTTAACACATAGGGATTTTCTTCTTTTTAATGCATTGGAATTACGTCTCTATCATGAAAATGTTAACACTATAAATTTCTATATCTTATCCAAGTGCAAAGATTTGTGTTACACTTGGAATGACAAGGATTTATCTTTTCATTGTTACTGAAATAGACAGTACAAAAAGGGTAAATATCCATATTTTATACATCTCTTTCTTTTTAGGTGTATTACTTGTAATTTCAAATGATGCACTTTTATTTATTTTAAACGTGATAATGTATAAAAATTCACATTGCACTATTTTATACTCCAACGAAATAAAACACCGCTTAAACCCCTAAAATCTTATTATGATTTGGTTATTTTACATTCTTATTTTCCTATATCCATTTCAATAACAATATATAATTATTACATCATTTACACATTCATGGTCTACTATTTTTCGATAATAAATTTAAGAATATTAAATACCAAAATCTTTTTCAGATTCACATTCATTCAACATATACATACATACATGCATCAAGTTAACAATTGCAGAATAGGTAGGCATAATTTATAATTTCATTGCATGTGTATAGGTTTAGCCTACAATTCTAATTTATGTTTAAAGCATATGGGAATGGATCTATAATGATATAAATCTAATATTATACAAAAGTACACAATTTTCCCACTAACCTTTTTAGCTTTCCAAATCTCTAAATTTAATCCATGTTATTCTATTTTGATTCCCTTTTCTCCCTATTTGGATTTATACACTGCAAGGATATATAGATTTATCAGATATCTAGATTAGAAAAGAGATTTGGAATTTGAATTGTATCTTAGATTCGGATTTACAATTTACCTTGGCTTTAGCGATTTTATTTGAATCTATTCTCTTTCTCAATCATCTTCTACAATTCTCCAATTGTGTATACGTATAAACTAGAACTATTTTAAGAATTTAGAATTTTGGAGGAGAAGAGAAAATGGAAGAGCTTCCACGTTCTTCGGAAAATATGAGTTTGGAAGTGAGGGTCCAGGTCTGTATTTATAGGAGTTGAAATCAATGCAAGCCGTTAGATTAAATTGTTTTAAATCGGGGTCGTTCAGGCCAATGTTTATTGTCAATTTTACCCTAGCAATGGTTGACCACTCATTACCTAGGATCGACTACTACCGGCCGACCTTGGTGCATCTTGGGTCGACCATGCTGTTTGTAATTTGTGAATTTATCTACGTGCTTTGATTTATTTAATTTTATTCCTCTTTTCGTTAATTTCTTTCCTACTTCTTTTAGCAGAGATAATTCATTTCCACTTTACATATATTTTCTCGAATTTGATTCAACGTTAACTTTTCTTAACGTCTAAGTTTCCATTAACGTTACTAATTAGCATTAATTAACTTTTATTACCATAATTACATATATAATTATTTCTGATGCAAAAATTTCAACGTTAATAACTTTTTCATCTGAACTCCGATCGGAAAACTTTATATATGAAAATTGATCAGAAAATCGCCATGAACTCAATGGTATGAGTTTCGTAGCCAATTTCTGGCATTTGCAAAAACTCTATTTTTCAGCATTATTATTTATTTATTAAATTTCTTTTTAATTAATTGTCATAAAATCACGTAGTGTTACATTCTTCTCCTTAAAAGAATTTAGTCTTCGAAATTCCTTTAGGATTGAACAATATAACATAACATACAACTATTCTAAACTAACAAATCAATTAGTGTACAAATAATTTTGGCAACCAATCGTGTACAAGTGCATGGTGTATAACAATACATATGATATGTATGTAGGAAAATTCTAAATCGGCGCCTCTTATATGAATGCATTTTTTTAAAACCATTTAGAAAATATGATGCAAACAACCTAAATATACTGACAGTTCTATATGCTTGCACTTTTCAAAACAAAAAACTTGTTTTTCATCCAAACTTTTCCATACTTCTACGAATAAAAGCATAGTTCAACCAATTGTGCATCTAATTCCTACCATACAAAATCATAGCACACCATTACTAACATCCAAGTTTGAAAATTTAAATTTTCCTAACCTATTTTAATTATGCCGAGAAAAGGGTTTAGATAGAAAATTCCATATTTCTATCCTTTTTCTCTCGAGTGTCCATCTTCCCACTTTACTTTGGAAACATCTCTTTTACCCCTTAATTCGTTTTCAACTTTTCGAAGTACGGTCCGCATAAGTAAATTTCATTTTAGAATAGAATTATTGTAAAATCAATTTAGGTTCACCTACTAACAAGGCATGGAGAAATTGGTTCCATAGCTATAACAACTTTCTCCCTTGTCCTTAACCATATTTCTGTCACTTTTGTTGCACAGTAAAATCCATGCTAACAATCTCGTTAACTATTCCCCCATGTCAAGTATGTGGCATTTAAAAAATTTGAAACTTTTTCCTTTTCTGCCCAAAAATATTTTTATATTACTTTTATAAAAATAACGGTAAAAACTTTAGCTTTTAAAAATTTTCATCGCAAAATTTTCAAAAGCCTTTTCATAGAGGTATTTTATTTTTCAAAACCAACAATTTTGAATAAAAATTCCCAAAAGTATACATATTATATATTTTCTTCAAAATAATTTATGCCATATTTCATAAAATCGGGGTATTGTCAACAGTCTAACGTATATACCGGACTTCACCTATTTAGCCGGTAAATTATAAATTCCAAAAATTTTCTTTTATTTATAATAGCAGCAAGCACACAAGTTCAATTATAAATTTTAGCTTTTAAGGTACAGGACATTGACCCGTAGCTTCGCAACAATATATTTCCTATCCTCCGCTCGTCGAAATTTATTTCGTGAATTTTTACTATTTTATTTCATTTCTTTTTTGGTATTAATTTAAATAAATTTTATTAATTGATTTCATAACTTCCAATCTCTACTATCTTTTTTGCATTAGTTAAGTGTCTTTCCTGAAATTTTCTTGTTTTTACCATTTTCCCATAATATTGTGGTCTACACCGAAAACACATAAAAAGGAACATTACCTATAATATCGTACGCGTTTTTATTCCAATAGAGAAAACTAATGCTTACAACCCAAACCTGAAAGAAACAATTGCTAAAAGCTGCCCTTCAACATTAATATACATTAACAATGTTGTGTCCCTTTCACTTCTTACTTAAATGGAATGGACCTTCTGCCATCCTTCTGCAGCCCACATATTTTAACTTTCTGTAACAACCCGCACCTCCCGACACGCCGATCTAAAGCCTAATATGACTTTTAGACGATGTCATGTAGAGAAATACGAGCTGTTGGGATAATAAAACTTTAGAGAGCATAATTACAAGGGCAGGTTTTAAGACATTTTACACTTTCAGATCTCATAGCGGAAGGAATTAAAATATAAGTACTAGAAAATAAATATTTGAGAAAAACGATCTCCAAAATACTTGATTTACGTATATATTATTTTCCAAATACAATATGTGCTTTATTGACATTTAATACAATAGGTGACTATAAGATGAACGATAAATGATATGAGAACTCCAACATAAAGCACCTTTCTCTACGTACTATGCCCAAGCAACTGGTAACATGTTATCCTGTTGTGGGGAAACTGAAAAGAAGTGGGTGGGTCAAACAAAAAGGCCGGTGAATGAGTACAATTTTAATATGTGATGATCATGTGAAGTTAACTTCAAAACTATTCTAAATGACATAGGTTGTGCTATAAGTGTCCTTGAACTTCTTAGGTCCAACACCTATGGATTTTTATCTAACAAAAAGGGTCGAACTATAAATTGAACCTCACACTAACGATCGGCAAACGCTCCTAGAGCTATCAAATGAGAATAAACCGCCCGTAGGAGACTATGGGAACTGCTCTCACATTAATACCTATATCATCATTATACCTGGAAAGGGAGAACCCCAAAATGCAAACTTGTTGTGTGACTCATTGTATGCACCCATTATTCACCTCTCGGTCATAGTGCAAAATGCCTCTTATCATATTGCTGGCGTCCGCATGTACCATGTCATGCTAAAACCTTGCATATAAGAACTCATGTTAGTACCGGGATCCATACTATTCTATAGCCTCTTATCATGCGACTCTAGTCCCGACAGTCTTTAGAATTCCCGTAAGCACCGGGCTAACTCACCTAGTATCTCTATAAGTATTGTGCGCCCACTATGGAACACCCCCCGAGTTTCTACAAAATACATCACCCTAGTCAACTCTTAACTCTCATTTAGTTTTAATAGTTCCCTAAACCACAATGACCTATTGTCCTTTGATAGGATACTGACTTCCCTACTGTCATTAGCATGTGTACTTAGCCCAAAATAGGCTAAAACAATCAATTTTCCATTTATATAAAAAAATTAAAATTAAATAATTTTTATTCTTTAACTTAGTCCTTAGGGCGAGGTTCAGCGTCAAATTTTCTTTGCGAATGGTCGACCACTAGACCTCGATGGTTTAACAGTTTACTGACAATCTCAAGTTAGGGTTTTTCATATTCAACATGGGTTTTATATAGTTCAATTTAGATTTCTACCACCCTAAATCAATTAAAGTAGTTTAAATCTATCTATCTAGTTATGTTATTAAAATTGTTCCCACTCACCTTAAGCCTAAGCTCTTCTTATTGCTCTTACCTAAGAATCGTCCATCTATTCGTCAGATCTACTTACTCCACCTTGATTTAAATGCACTACGCCATAAATGACCTTCTGCAACACAAAAAAAATGTTGGCTCGGGCCCGAAAAATGTTGCCATAGGTCTATGGCAACACTTTTAGGGTGATGCAATTTTTGCCATTGCCTTAGACCTCAAAGGCAACATTTTGACTATCTAAGGCAACATAAGTAATATTGTTGCAATAGAACCCTATTTGGGTCTATGGCAACACCCATAGGTATCTGTAGCAACATTCCAAAATGTTGCTATAGATATTAACTTTCTGAATTTGTAGGGCCCACAATGTAGAGCATATTTGATTTTTTAATAAAAATAAATATTTATTTAATAAAATGCTATTGCATAGAATTTGATATTTAAACAGTAATTTATTTAAATAAATATTTTATTTCAACATTTGAAATAGTACAAATTCCTGACTCCACTATTTTACAATTCAATGATACATAACACTGATATTCATATATACAGATATTCCTCACTACATCACTCAGTTCACTCATTACATATGCAGTTTCAATTTATACAGACACCGACAAATATATGATGAGCCGAATGCCGAAGGCGAGCCGAGTGCCGAGCCGAAGGCGAGCCGAGAAGCGGGTCCGGGCGCAGCGCCGGCGGGGGTCCGGGGCACCGCCCGACTAGGTCGAACAAGTGGGCACCGCCCGATTCATCCGATTTCGAAAGATCGAGCCTTCTTTGAAACGACGTAAAATGATGCACAAATGAAGATCGAGCCTTCTTTGAAACCACCCTTCACCATATTACAACTTTCCCAAACTTCCCAAATTTCACCAACCTTCAATACTCTTTAAACACCAGAACACTCACCAAACTTAGCTGTAATAATCATCAAGAAAATAATTGTAAGTAAATCCACAAATAGTGACACTGTTGTAACAAGAATAGTTCAGTAAGTAATTTTCTCACTGTGTAGGTAAACGCTGAAACGGGCAGACTACTTTGCTGATAGTTGAGGAATAAATTGTGATATTTGACGGCATGTTATTTTTATTTCAGGGTCAGGTTCACCTATGAGCATAAAAAAAAGTGAAGAACATATCAGCTAAATTAGACAAATCTTGGAAGAAAATATTAGCTTTAGTGAACTTAAAATAGAACATTGAATTATCATAGTGTACTTGAAGTCCACTCCTAAGTCTCCATACATTTTTGTAGTGATCTTTTACAACATGATACGGGGGATTAGAATCGAGAAAAGGTCCAACCAAATATTCCGACCAATAGTCCATTCCCGCTTGAATAATTTCAACCAACAACACCATCACTCCATCAATAACAGAAGTTTCAAAAGAATGAGGTGTGTACACACTCACATTTGTTGGCAACGATGTGAATAGCAAGGTCCATTTGTTAAAGGCCAGGGGAAGCAGCTGTCCAGTATAAATCAGAATTATCAGTAGCACTAATAGAGGCATATTGTCGAACATCTTGAGCCTGCTCACAACCCAAACCGACTTCTGTAGAAATCTGTGCATCAAAACTTATAACCATGGCATAGTTAATATTAAAAACAAAATCACCTATATTATCACAAACCAAAACACCAACAGCCAATGTTGATACATCCAACTCAACAGACAAAGGGCCTGTGTTCAAAAAGGCAAGACGCGCGCAGGAAAAATCACGAACTGGAGTATTGGGCTTTGTTTTAATACCGAAAATAGGCGACAAAGGAGAAGACATTCGATCATGGTATCTACCAGATGCATAAGCGAAGAAGTCAAGTCGCAAATAGGAGAGGATGACGATGGTGCGGCCACCAGATTAGGGTGGGAAATTCTCGATCAAATTCAACATTAGACAAAGGAGCAACTAGCAAAATAATCTAGGCATTAGATGAAGCTATGAACTGTCAACCAGATCTGGTCGGCGAGGTTGCTTCTGTAGGATGGATAGACAAGGGTTTATATTTACAAGCGCTTGCCATGGGAAGGGAAGAGAGGTGGGAGACAGGATCCGATTATGAGAATTGGAATTGGGGGAGAAGCCCTAATTTTTTGATTCTGCGCGATTTAGAGGAGAAAGAAATGAAAAGGAAGCGCGTGAATGAAAATGTTAGCGGGAATCAGAGGATGCGTAGATGATAGTGGATGAATGGTTGAGATTTTGTTTTAACTAATGGTGTGGATCGCTGAAGTGTAATTTTTTTTAATTTTTTTAATTAGAATATATCTATAGCAACACTATATCAAAATGTTGCATCGTGTTACACTTGTTTAGCTAGAGCAACACATTTTTATGGCTAACGTAACACCAAAAATACAACGTTGCAGTAGGACCAAAATTTTATAGCTGTCGCAACATTTTAGCTGGCAACACCTTGCAAATCTGTTGCAGTAGGCCATTTATGGCGTAGTGATGTTTGTTTTCTCTTAGGTTGATTTTATCTTGATTTTGAAGAATTTTAAGGGTTAGAGGAGAGGTTAGATTTGGATCGAGTTTCAGTACAGTAAAATTTTCTATTGATTTAAGATTAGCTTTAGCCACCAATTTATAGAGATTAGGAATATATTTATGGCATTGATTTGGGCTAGAGAATATTTGCTAACATCTAGAGCGCTCATCAAAAATTGGCCATGAAGCAATTGATCTTAGCAGTTAGAACGAAGTGCAGAAAAATGAAGAACGGTTGAATTTCTAATGTGAATGGTCGACCCTTCATATCCCCAGGTTGACCATTCAAGGCCACAGGTCGACCCCTATAGCTCGACCATTCAAGTTCACGGGTCGACCATTCAAATTTAGGGTACCCTAAATTTCCCTTTTTTATTCTCAAATCTTTCAATACCCGTAACGTTTCCCATACTAACTTCGATTTTAAAGTGTTATATATTAAAATTGCTATAAACGCAGTGGTGCAGGTTTTGTAGCTAAGTTTGGATGTCTATGAAAATTTTCTTTTTACTCCTTGTTTTATTTAAATTTACTTTTCTTATTAAATTCCTATTTAAATTCTTGTTAAATTCTACGTTAATTTCTGGGATGTTACATTCTACCCCTTAAAAGGATTTCGTCCTCAAAATCTTAAAGGACGGGAAAATATAACATATACACACAGCATCCAATAGCTACAACCATATACTCATCCATCATCCATGAGCAATCATTGTCCTTAGAAATTTTCTAATGCAATATGTACATATATATGCAACATGAAATGCACGTGAACCTATACAAATGTAAAACAGCAGGCAGTCTACTGATTTATTTGACCTCCTGTCATGTAAATACTCTTGCCATGCATCCAAATGTATGCAACATCCTAAATAAATATATTTGCAATTCTATATGTATGCAAAACCAAACAACCCATATGCAACATCCATATTCATAACATCCACTAGCACAACAATAATCAAACATCTATATGTATCATATCTAACAAGTTTGACAATAAATAAAAGATAATGTGAATGTGTACGTACTACCTAGAAGATATACTAGTCTAGACATGTAAATAAATCCAAATACATCCATTAGCATCCATCATCCATAACATGTCCTATTAACATGTTGCAACGATTTCTACCATCCAATGGTCTTTACCTAAACTAGACCTAAATACAAAGGAATTCTATGCTTTCCTAACCTGTTTAATTTTCCTAACTGACATGGTTTGACCACGGCAGCTGCACCGCATAGACTTCCCCACAAGTACCTAATGATGGTTTCCCAATAATTAACCCGAATGCTATCTTACCTTGGGGATTTTCTACTTCTCTGCTCTTTGTTGTGGACTCAGCTCCACGGATTACCCCATATGTCTCCTGACACTACTTGCTTTCTGCCTATCCGGTGCAGTCTTTGCCCTTCTATGAATCGAATCTCGACTACCCTAACCATGTAACACTCCATGATTTTACGATAATGAATTAAAAAGAAATTTAATAAATAAATAATGATACTAAAATATAGAATTTTTGCAAACTTTAGAATTTGGCTACAAAACTTATACCATTGGGTTTGTGGTGATTTTCTAATCAATTTCATATATAATGTTTTCCGATCGGAGTTCAAACAATAAATTTATTAACGTTTGAAGTTTTGGAATCATAAATAATTGTATATGTAATTAAGAAAATAATAACGATTAACTAACGTTAACTAGCATCAGTTAAAGTTAACGAACAATTAACGTTAACTTAAATGTTAAGAAAGTTATAATGGAAAGAAAATTATATCGGTGATTTAACAAAGGAATAAAATTAAAAAAATTAGAACGGTAGATAAATCACCGTTAAAAACACACAACGGTCGACCATAGATGCACCCAAGTCGACCGATAGCGGTCAACCCTATGACTTGCATGGTCGACCGTTGCCTATGTTAAATCATGAATTTTAAATAACTAATGAACAAATGAGATAGACTATAATATTTTACTTGCTTGCGAAGTAATTGAGGCGCGTCCAAGATAAAACTAAAGTTTTCTTAGGTTAAATATAGCGCTCCAAATCAATCCCTAACCCCTATAAATTAATAGCTAACCTAACCCTAATTCATTTAAAAAAATTACTACGTACTGAAACTCTACCATTTTTATTCTCCTCCAAATTTTAAATGTAAAATATTATATTATATGTATATGTATACAAGAAAAGAAAAGCGAAAAATAAGAGAAGAGAAGAGTAGAAGTAATATAGGACGGAAACAATGATAAATTCATAAATCTAAAACTTTAATTTAAAATTAATTCAATCCTTTCCCCAGAACTGTAGTTTTAATAGATGTATACCATTTTTATTATTTTGGATTTGAAGTAATAGAGAGTCAAATAAAAAGGGAATGAATCCAGATTTGGATAATTGGAGCTAAGTAAAAGGTAAGTGAGAAATTACATGTTTTCTAATAAGATTAGATTTATATCGTTGAAACCTATTTCATCTATGTTTAAAATCGTTTTGGATATTTTATTGTAAATGCAAAAGGTAGATATTGACCTCGATTTGGAATTTTTAATTAAATACGCGTGCTGATTAGAAGGATAAATAACTAATTAGGTAATAAATTATATATGCGTAATGATTATGGAATAGATTTAATGAAATTGATTATGGACTAGATTTAATAACATTGATTATAGAATAGATTTAATGAAATTGGTTATGGAATAGATTGGGGATAGATAACAGTTTAGAATCAATTTAGAATTCCAGATCTGATTTGACTATTATTGGGATTGGTTGTAACTAGGTTGGGATTTAACATATTTTAATTCATTGGAATGAAAAGGGGTAGTAATATAAGTCTTTATGAATCATCCAAGTTACAAATAAAGGCGTGTCCTTTGAAATAACAAGGAATATACATATAAAGAAAGAGATGTACAAAATAGGGGAAATCTCATATTTTGTATTATCTATTTCCATAAAGAAATAAAATATAATTTCTTGTAATTTCACACAAAACACAAATCCTCTTGTAAGTAATTCATAGAAAATTATAGCATTAACAATTCGTTTTGAAAGAGACAGTAATTCCAATGCATTAAAATATAATATCTTTAAGTCTAATAAGAAATGAAGTACATAGGAATAAGAATAATAGTTAAAAAGGAAATTTAAACTACACATTTAGACAAAATAAGAAATAAACAATACAGGAAGAAGATATAATTAAACTAGAAAGGAGACTAAAAGCCCAATAGGAAACTAAAGATAATTATTAATGAATAAATAGTATAATACAGTCGGAAGAGTTATGTAAACTTAATATAATAGTAAGGAATATCTTAGTCAGTAAATTAGAAACGGTAATGAAAGACGGTAGACAAAAGTGATTAAAGGGTAAGTTATGTAAAACTTATTGAACGTCAATGTTTGAAAGTA
The DNA here is from genome assembly GCA_030737815.1 of Allium fistulosum. NCBI lineage: Eukaryota > Viridiplantae > Streptophyta > Magnoliopsida > Asparagales > Amaryllidaceae > Allium > Allium fistulosum. The sequence goes on from CM060905.1 coordinate 899,096,092, forward strand.
AGAAAAGTAATAATTAAATGTACACAAATTCAAATATACGTTATGATAGGCATGAAGGATATAAGTACATAAATAACTTAGTAAATAAGAATGACATAGTCGTTAAAATGGGTTGGAATGAGAGGTCAGTGTTGTTACAAAATAGAAACCTGCCAACCGCATGGGGCTACTAGCAGTTGTGTATACATTATACAAATTTGAGACTATCCAATTGTAGAACCCGTGGAGAGTATATGCTTGCGTATGGATAAAGGAATACACCCAATACGTGGAGGAGTTTGCTTCAAAAATAAAAAAGAGAGGGTATTGCCTTGATTGTAATAAGCAATCCAAATGGGATGGTGAGCGGGTTAGACACTATGACGGCATGTGTTAGTACCAAAGAAGGAGTAAGATTATCATAGGGCGAGAACATCGTCAGTCTTTAGCGATCAACAGGAAAGATAGAGTTACACCTAACTGGGCTAGGCCTCCTAGTAGGGTGGGCTAAGTTGGGTAATGCACCACCATAGTTTTTTGCTAGTTTATTTGTTAGGGCAAGTCTAGTTAACCCATAAAGAGATCTTTCAAAATTAATGGAGTAGTCCATGAAGCTAAATCCACAATATGAAGAAGACAAGTAGAAAATCCCCAAAGCGAGATAGAGTATTGCATAATATTTAAAAAGCCGTCATTAGGTGCTACGGGAGTCTTTCGATATGTATGGCGACGAGATCATGATACAGCAAAGGTGATGGATCCTGATGGGGTGCTGATTTTGGGATACTAGGGGAGATAGTATCTAGATTTAATAGGAGACCATGGTACTTATATATTTATATATATGTACGTAGCTATAATCTACTACCGGTAGATGGGATGGATCGTGCCTGAACGTGGAGTAAAGACGACTGGGTAAAATTAAAAGACATAACATGTAATGGAATACAATCGATGTAAACTAGTGTTATGTACAAAGTGTATAATTTACCAGTCACCGGAACTTTATTCTGACCCCCTCCTTATTACAACCTCTAGGATATCTTAGACAGATAGGTTCCTTTGGCATGCTCGACACTGACAAGGACACTAAACATTTGAAGTGTCAGTCTTGGTTAGTAACTATATGTTATATTATACTTTACTATTATGTTGTTAGTTATATCGATAGTGCTCTGATATGCATCAATTTGTTTACTTTTAGGATACCAAACCAACGATCCGTATTTTAGTGGACTTCGGTTTTCTGTTTAGCAAAAATCCAGGTCCACTGCGGTGTGGGTTGTTACAGACTAACTTTCACCATTGGTATAAATTTCCAATCCAATTATACGTGCATTGGTAAACTTCAACCATCCATGCTACTAAATCAAATGGTGTCATCTTGCACCATGCTAAATAATTTGAGTATAAGTTTGCTCCCACCAACTATAGCTCTATAAAACCCTCAATGCACAACCTATTGCCCAAACTCTTCCAATGGTATGTCTAATCACTTCAACTCCTAAAACCAAGTGGGATGACTCAAATGTGGACGGTGTCTCCTTCTATGGTACTTCCTACTTTGCCTTTTGTTATATCCCATTTTCCTCATGACTATTCAAACTGGTAGTCTCCCAAATGTTAAAAATAGCGTAACGACTTTCCCAATTCAGCCCAACCTAAGTCATCTCTCTTTACTTCTGAACTGTTTTTAAATCTTTCAAAAATCATGGTACATGGGTATCATGTTTATATCATGTTTATGATCTACATGGGTTTATCCCAAATTTTACAAGTGAAAGTTAGGTCTATCTTCCCATCCAACTATAACAATAAAAGTTCTAAAATTAATTGAAGTTATAACCTAAGATCATTCTAGCCATGATGATAATCGCTTAAGGGGTACTTCATTCGCGTGCAATTGTTATGCACACGACTATGCATTCTAAGTTAGTTGTGATGACTTCCCTATACAACCAGCACTAATTGTATATAAATAGCGCTATGTCTGTACCCGAAAAATATAGGACGATCGTCAAGTATGAAATAAACCAATATAGCATATAACATGTCATATCTCATAGCGCATTGATAAAATACAATATCACAGATGTAATAGAAGAAACAGTAATAACTATGTGAACAAATCGTCATCAGAGCAATAGATCCACAAAGTTATACATCAAATGTAGTTGAGTTTATACAACAGAAGTAAACTCAAATAAACTGTCTCAACAAATAGAAACAAGCAAGCATTGTCACGGACTCCACTGCTTTGCTCAGCGGAAAAGCATATAAATCCATATATGTATATAATACAAGATAGCTTCATCTAGTTCGTTGTTAACCCACCTTTTGTTAAGGCAGTATACAGGCGGATTTAAAGTGTAGCTCGATGGTTGTAGGACGTGAAAGTAAGATACAAATGGTTATACGAAGCCAACGTTGGATGGAGTTGGTAGATAAACGATGCAGGGTGCTTGAAATATGGATGTTAGCTTGGAACCCAAGGGATCGGCATAACATGAGGGATCGATATATCTCTATGGCATGAAAGGGATTGGCATACCTTCATGGCAAAAGAGGGATCGACATAGTAGAGATCTGGTCGGCATAATGTATAGTAGAGGTTGGGTCGGTAAAGTATATGAAACGGCTCGGGTCGGCATAGTGTATGGCATGGCTCGGGTTGGCATAGAAAGTGGAATGACTCGGGTCGGCATAGCAAGTGGAATGACTCGGGACGGCAGAGCAATTGGAATGGCTCGGGTTGGCATATCAAGTGGCATGGCTCGGGTCGGCATATCAAGTGGCATGGCTCGGGTCGGCATATCAAATGGCATGGCTCGGGTCGGCATAGCAAGTGGAATGGCTTGGGTCAACCAAGCAAATGGAGTGGATCGGGTCGGCATAGTGTATGGTATTGGTCGGATGGGCATAGTATGTGGTGATAGGGTCGGCGTAGGACATGGAGATAATGGGGTTGGCATACCAAGACGGGTCGGCATAGGATATGAAGACCATTGGGTTGGCACAATATGGTCGGATTAGCATGATGATTTCGGTCGGCATAGTATGTTGGGCTAAGCTTTCCTCATGGTGGGCCCAATTGGTCTAGGGAGTCCAGGCTTTGAGATGTCAGTCAGGCAGAAGGCTGCCTTCACCTATAAATACAGCAGGCAGGGATTCAGAAAAAGGACTTTCATTCTACTTCTCCTCATCTTCTGCCTAGGAAATCTCTACCATTTTTACTCTCGAATTTCACAAACTTGTAACTGTAATCAACACTATAATCTAATAAAAGGAAAATCTGTGGAGTGGACGTAGGCCGGAGTCCGCCGAACCACTATAAAACTTGTTGTTCTTGATTTCTGTTTTATTTTGCTTATTGTCTTGATATATTCCTCTGTTTTAATTTAGTTTCTTCATTTACTTCTCGACAAAAACCTGTTCTTGGGTGTTTGTGACCGATTTTGGTGCAAACATTTTGGTGCTTGCACTGGGAGAGCTTGCACTTAAGGATTTGACAGTTAGGATCTTGGATTTGAAAGCTCAGGAGCTTGGATTTAAAAAGCAATGGCTAGGCAATCAACAAGAAGACAGAGAACATATAGGAGCCTTCATGAAGGGAGTCAGGAGGCTTCCTCGGGAGCTAATCAAACTTCAATCTCCATTACCAGAGATAAGATGGAAACGATGATGGATGTTATGCAAGAGAGGATGCTGAAAAGGCAGGAGGAGATGATGCATAATCTACTCTGACAAATTGGATAGGCTGGAGCCGTAGGAGTGGCTGGGATGCAAAACCAAGGAGTTGGAGCAATGGGGGCTACTGGAGTTGTGGGTTAAGGGGTCGAGGCTGTAGGAATCGCTGAAAACCAGAACTAGGAATACGGGGATGGAACTAATATGCAAAGGAATGGAGAAGAACAGCCGGGGGCAACCCCCCGCCAACCTAGAGGGATCGACACTAATCCCCACGGGCTTGAGGGCATGCTCCCGGGTCTAGTTGATCGTGATGCCGGAGGACCTGTGATCAATCCTGTGGAGCTTGGTGTTAATCGGAATTTGGATGATCGACCTGAGGAATACGTCCCAAAATTCCCTCGTTGACTCGGGAGGGCAGCTTGGGCATGATGATAGGAGACTACCGGTGGAAGACAATGGCAGGTTTGCAGAGATGATAAGGCGAGCTATGCGTGGAGAATTAGTGAACAGGGATCTCGAGTATGTCAATAGGAGTCCCTTCGCTCCTAATATCAGGCAAGCTAGGAATCCACCAGAGATTAAACTGCCAACGCTTGAGACATATGATGGAAAAACAGATTCCACTGTTCATCCGACGAGATACATGAGACACATGGAAGTACTGGGGGCATCGGAGGAAGTCATGGCACGGTGCTTTCCTTTGTATTTGACAGATATAGCTGCACTGTGGTTCAAACAGATGGAAAGCGGCACTATCAGCACATGTACGTAATTGATTGATGGGTTTATGAGGCAGTTTAGGGTTCACATCTCAAGACCCAAGAATGTGATAAGTTTGGCAACACTAAAACAGAGGACCGGAGAGTCCCTGATGAATTTCTTAATACGGTTTAATGCCGTGGCGGCATCGGTGGATTGTCTAGATCCATCCATGGTTTTGATGGCAACTGTATTTAGAATTGCTGATGGCACGGAGTTCAAGGATTCGTTGGCACGGGATCCGCCTATAGATCTTGGGGGGTTTTTATCATGAAGCAGAAAGGTTTTTGCGGCAGGAAGACGCACGAGCAAACAAACCGGAGGTGAATGCTGTGCAAAGGGGAGGATCATCAGGAGATGTAAATAAGAATGTTAAAGGCAAACGAAAAGCAGAAGATGGCTTTGATGGATCGAAGCATCCACGAAGGAACTGAGATTCGCCTCTTACACGGAATTAATTGAAACATTAGAACAAATATATCTGGACACTATGGGGCAGATCCCCTATCGAAGGCCAATAAGGAGGGAGACTACCAATAATGAAAAGAAACTAGAAAAATATTTTCTGTTCCATGAGCCGGACGGGCATAGTACAAACGACTGCAGGCACTTGAAGGATAAGATTGAGGGACTTATCCGAAATTGTAGGTTGTTGCAATACGTGAGAACACGGGCAGCGACAGTGGAGTAGGAGCGACCACCATCCACATCAAATGAAAACTGCCTTGGATCGAGGCGTCAACTTGTCATCAACTGATCGGAATGGCAAAGAGTAAGTAATAAACTTCACAATAAAATGGCTAAATCACGTACACATGCACGGGATCGCGAATAGTCCTTAGGCATGCTCTGAGATGACAATGAACCGTCACACCTGGAGATGCATGCGCTTTGGTGTTTTAGTTTCTGATTTTGTTTCTCTTTTCCGTACTTGAACTTGATTTTGTTAGTTCGATATTTCGATTATAAGACTCACTCAAACGTGAAATCTGACGTTGATAATTCCAAGTCCCATCCGGGCCCTCACGTTTCGCCTCCGCAACCGGCGCCCGAGTCTTCCGATCACCTTGCACGATGCGCCGTTCTCGAACGAATCACATATCCTCGAAAGACATACGATCTCGAACGATCACATTCCGCCTCGAACGGCACCCGATCTCGAACGGTCACTTTTCGCCCCGAATGTCACTCGATCTTGAACGATCACATTCCGCCTTGAATGGCACTCCATCTTGAACGATCACTTTCCGCCCCGAACGGCACTTGATCTCGAACGTTCACTTATCGCCCCGAACGGCACTCGATCTTGAACGATCACTTTTCGCCCCGAACGGCACTCGATCTCGAATGATCACATTTCGCCTCGAAGGGCACACGATTATGAACGACCGCATTTCGGCTCGAACAGACACTTAATCCCGTGCGATCATCATCAGCCTGGGATGGCTACGAGTTTGATTAACGATCCCGAATGGTCATTACTAACAATCACGCAAGATCAATGATTTGTTCATAGGTCATCAACAGGCTTCGAACATTGGATTTATAGCAATTCAAAACATGCCTTCCTATAGCAAGGCATGTTTTGGGGGGCAAAGTGTTAACCCACCTTTTGTCAAGGCAGTATATAGATGGATTTAACCCAACCGACTTCATGATTATCAAGCTCGATGAGTGTAGATCGACGGTTGCAGGACCTGAAAGTAAGGTACAAATGGTTATACGAAGCCAGAGTTAGATGGAGTTGGTAGACAAACGATGCAAGGCGCTTGAATTATGGATGTTAGCTTGGAACCCAAGGGATCGGCATAACATGATGGATCGGTATATATCCATGGCATGAAAGGGATCAGCATACCTTCATGGAAAAAGAGGGATCGGGATAGTAGAGATCGGGTCGGCATAACATATAGTAGAGTTGGGTCGGCAAAGTATATGAAACGGCTTGGGTCGGCATAGTGTATGGCATGGCTCGAGTCGGCATAGCAAGTGGAATGACTCGGGTCGGCATAGCAAGTGGAATGACTCGGGTCGGCAGAGCATGTGGAATGACTCGGGTCGGCATATCAAGTGGCATGGATCGGGTCGGCATATCAAGTGGCATGGATCGGGTCGGCATAGCAAGTGGAATTGCTCTGGTCGGCATAGCAAATGGAGTGGATCGGGTCGGCATGGTGTATGGTATTGGTCGGATCGGCATAGTATGTGGTGATAGGGTCGGCGTAGGACATGGAGATAATGGGGTCGGAATACCAAGACAGGTCGGCATAGGATACGAAGACCATCGAGTCGGCACAATATGGTCACATCGGCATTATGATTTCGGTCGGCACAGTATGTTCGGCTAAGCTTTCCTCATGGTGGGCCCAAGTGGTCAGGGGAGTCCAGGTTATGAGATGTCAGTCAGGCTGAAGGCTGCCTTCACCTATAAATACAACAAGTAGGACTTCAAAAAAAGGACTTTCATTCTGCTTCTCTTCATCTTCTACCTAGGCAATCTCTACCATTTTTACTCTCGAATTTCACAAACTTGTTACTGTAATTAGCAGTATAATCTAATAAAAGGTAAATCTTTGGAGTGGACGTAGGCTGGAGTCAGCCGAACCACTATAAAACATGTTGTTCTTGATTTCTGTTTTGATTTGCTTATTGTCTTGGTATATTCCTCTGTTTTAATTTAGTTTCTTTATTTACTTCTCTACACAAACCTGTTCTTGGGTGTTTGTGACCAATTTTTGGCGCAAAAACTCGTCCTCCGAACAGCTATTGCGTCACCTAAACATGTTGTCTAGTCTACTTATTTAAGAGTACCCAAGCTGATAAGAAACGAAGTATAAAACCTTAGGTCAGAAAATAGTCTGGTGTGAGCTGTAAATGAATCTCAAAATAATATACAAGTAAATATGGTAAGGAACAGGAGTACATGAACCATACCTTACCTATCCCTACAACTAAAGAGTTAGCACATAACACTATAATATGCTACTCTACCATATCATGAAGATATACCACAAACCAAATAAAGGATATCAATCTTCCAGGTATTCCTATCTCCAATACCTACTTCCCCTGATACCTATGGGTGATATCCTACTAAAGAATCCAACCAAAGATTCAATAGCATCCATCAACAATCCTAAGGAGTGCTACAGATATATGATAAATCGTTTGACCCCCAAGCCAATGACTAATGAAAATCCTGGTTCTATGTTGTACTTTCATATCTTGTAGGCCAAAGTCAGATACGTGTCTAGCAGCCCAAAGCTGGACATTAGAACCAATGTTACAGGTCCAAGATATACAGGTCCCTTAATTGACCGTGGGCGTCCCCACATACAATACCCATGCTTCAAGGTACAACTGAAAACCTTTCTAGCATTAAATATTCCTTAGCACATATATCTAAGCCCACCTTTGCTCCATTTGGATACTGAGCCCTTCTTGCTCATTCTAGTTTCCATTAGTCACGAGGAACCCATCCACATTCCCCAATCATACGGCTCTATCCTTTATGAGCCGCCATTTTCAGAACCTACTCCCAACGCGAGTCAATATCTGAAGACTGTAGCTTTTCATCATGTTGTTATATCATCATCCAACCTGATACGAACGAGCCAACACCTCCAGCACGATCTACAGAGCATCCCCTTCCTTCCGTTAAAGTTTAACATCCATATCATGCATTGTGATAACTCGGTACCGAATTATAGGTATATCTCGGTGCCGAGTTATATACTTAGCCAACTAATGGCTAATTTCTCTTCCATGTCTCTAGTACTCCCCTTCTAGTGCCTTGGACCCCAACTCATCCCTCCTTGATAAATTGGCCCCAATAAAAAGCTCCTTCTTCAAGTTCTAGAGATAACTCGTTATCACATCCAATACTTAGTCAAATTTCCTATATCAAGCTATAGGCAACCTCCACTTGACAAACTCTTTCCATCCACGAGGTCGAGAAGTGCACACGAGTTAGCACCATAACTCGGTGCCGAGTTATCGCCATAACTCGGAGCCGAGTTATGAACTTAACTCCTACCAACTTACGAGTAAATATGTAGCCTCTTGCCATTCTCTTGAACCTATCTGCCAAGTTTCGTCCAATTCCAACCAACTTTGCTCCGATTTTCCCAATTCTCCGACCTAACTTTCTATGCAATCACAACATTAAAAACATCAAATAATCTCATCGAAACATAGAATAACGAGCAATTTCATCCAATCAAACTTGCAATCCATAAAAATATGATAAAAAACGAAAATTTCTAACATGGATCTGCATATAGCATGAATATATGAATATTAGTCAAGGTGATTTCTAATTAATCTATATCGTATGGATGGATTAACTTGTCGTTAAAGGTAGAAAAAGGTTTTTATGTCCAAAATAAATTTAAAACATGTTAAATCCTATAACTCTACCTTATAAACATGTATAGCATAGTGAGAAGGCATAAACAACTTACAAATTACCAAATTCAACCAATTTGTATGCAGATCTAATCCGGACAGCAAAGAAAATCACTCCAAATCAAGCAATTTGATGATCCCTAGCTTCTAATTGAGTATCCAATCTTTAATCCATAATCTAGTTTGATTTAGAGAGCAATTTGGGTGATTTGGATGAAATTAGGATGGATCTAGGGCTAATTAGTGTTTAGACTTGATTTAGTATAAGAGGAAAAAGTTTTAATTTGACTCTTCAACCTTCTATTTATAGTATTCTCTAATTAGACTATGGGCCCACTAATTGGCTTAATTAATTACATATTAATCCTGCCAGTAGCTTTAAAAACTTAAAACAGGCATAACTTTCTAGCTGTAAGTTCGTTTTTCTATTCGACCACTCTACGGAATGGGAAACAACCGTCCTGAAGCAATAGAACTGGTATGAGACCTAATTCAACTCCAATCAAAATTATAGCCTAAATAAAATTTTCAAGGTCAAAATGGTCGCATAGAAATTCGGAAAAAATCATAGGTGTGAAAAATATCTCTAAGAGTCATATCCCAAAATTATAGAATGATACGACCTTATAAATAAAATATTTTATGATCCTCCGATATGTAAAATATAAGTCGTTATATTCTACCCCTTTAGGAATTTCGCCCCCGAAATTTCCAAACAAGCCAAAGTATAAACAACCATGGTCATCCCGCATGCCTACCAATCATAAACAATCATCACACATATCAAACTAGCAACTATGCAACCAATAGTATAGTGAACTTATCCTAGTATATGTAATACTAATTTATCGAATATAAAATTTAATGGTGAAAGTAGATACAATAAACGTTGCGTGTTACCATTCAAAGAGCTCCGAACACCTAGTCCTCATGCTCTCCCATGTCTTCCATGCACAATCGTCATCACTTCCGCTACATTGTACCTTAACTAGTTTCACCTTCTTTCTCTTAAGCTGTTTTGTATCGTACCCAACAATACGAAGTGGCCTATGACATATAGAAACTTTTGGTTCTAACTCTACATCTTCTAGCTGATCTGGGGTGATCATCATGCCTGAGTTGTGCACAAATTCCATAGATAAAAGACATGAAAAATGTTGTGCACGCCCGCCATCTGCTGAGGTAAGTCAACCCTATATGTTAGCTTCCTGATTCTCTCGACTAGCGGAAAAGGAATTACGAATATCGGTGCCAATTTCCCCTTTCAACCAAATTGAACTACATTCTTTAGAGGAGAAACCTTTGCAAATAACATATCTCCAACAAAATACTCCAAATCTCTTCGTCACTTATCCGCGTAGCTTTTCTGTTGATCCTGAGCAGCTTTCGTTCGTTGCCAAATGACCTCAATCTTCTCTGAAGTCTCTCTAATCATATCGGGCCCAAGTATCAGTTTCTTGCTCGCTTCCCACCAACATGAAGGAGAATTACATAGTCAGCCATACAATGCTTCATACGAAGCCATAACAATACTCAACTGATAACTGTTGTTGTATGAAAACTCCACCAAATGCAAATTATCATCCCATAATCCACCAAAGTCTATAATACATGCTCGCAAGAGATCCTCCAATATACAATTTACTCTTTCGGTCTACCCATTCCTTTGCGGGTGGTAAGCTGTACTAAGATGCAACTCCATCCCTAATGCCTCTTATTACCTCTTCACCCATTAGTGAACAATGGGTCTCAGATGCTCAAAATGCTCTTCGGCACACGTTTAAATCGTATTATCCATTTTACATACAACTCCACCAGCTTGGATGTCATACTACTTGACTTAACAAGTATAAACCTTGCACTCTTGGTCAACCGATCAACTATGACCCAAATGCCATCGTACCCTACTCGAGTCCTCGACAATCCATCAATAAGATCCATTGATACTTGCTTCCATTTCCATTTAGGAATCTCAAATGGTTGCCATAATCCACTAGGTTTCTTCTGCTCTGCCTTTACCAATTGGCAGTTCATACACTTGGAGAAGAATGCCCCAACATCCCTCTTCATACCGTCCCAGTAGTAAGTTCATTTCATATCCCAGTACATCTGGTTACCATTGGGATAAATGATTAATCTGGAATGAAGACACTTTCTTAGCACTTCATCTCTCAATCCATCAACATCAAGAACAAACAACCTCCCATCTTTATGAAGCCAACCTTCTCGGTCGAGTTCGTATTACTTTATATCTTTAGATTCTACTCCTTCTACAATCTTTGCTATAATCTACGCTAGTCTAACATCTCGCTTCTGACTAGTACCGATCCTTTCAATCAGAGTAGGACTAATTGATAAGCTTGCCAACAATTCAGGTTCAAGCTCGCAGTGAGGCCTGAAATCAAATCCAACAATATATTCTATCTACTTCCATTCCAAGAACATCACTCCAAACCTAGCATTTCTTCTACTCAATGCATCAGCGACTGCATTCCCTTTTCCTGGAGTGTAGGAAATACTGAAATCATAGGAGGCCAAGAACTCCAAACATCGTTGCTGTCGAAGGTTGAGGTCCGTCTGAGAGAAAAGGTACTTCAAGGATTTATGGTCCGTAAACAACTCAAACTTTTCTCCTAGCAAATAGTGCATCCATATCTTCAAAGCAAAAACAATTTCCGCCAATTCCAAATCATGTGTTGGATAATTCCTTTCGTGTGGTTTAGCTGTCGACTAGAATAGGCAATAACTTTCCCTTTCTGCATCAACACCGCATCCAATCCAGTACCACAAGCATCGGTGTATATTGTCAACTCTTCATTTTCACTTGGAACAATTAACATTGGTGCACCCATCAACCTCTCTTCCAGACTCACAAATGCATGCTCACACTTCAACTACCATATAAAAGTATCATTCTTCTTCGTCAAATTGGTCAACGGCGCTGTTATCTTTGAGAAATCCTTGATGAAGCGTCTATAGTATCCCACTAATCCTAGGAAACTCCTCATGTTCTTAGCATTCTTAGGCTGATTCCAATCTGGGACCACCTTCACCTTCATAGGATCCATAGCTATACCTGTCCCAAAATGATGTAACCTAAGAATCTCACTTCTTCTCTCCAGAAGTTAAAGAACTTCGCTCTCAACTTGTGCTTCTGCAATATCTCTACCACAATTCTCACGTGTGTCATGTACTTCTCTTTAGTTCTGGAGTAGATTAGAATATCATCCGTGAATACAAGCACGAACTTATTCAGCTGGTCCTTGAAAACTCGATTCATGAGATCTACATAGTATACCGAAGCGTTGGTGAATCCAAATGGCATCACCAACCACTCATAGAAACCAAACAGTGTACGAAACGTAGTAATAGGCACATTCTCCTTCGCTACTCTCAACTGGTAAAATCCCATTGCAAAATCCATTTGGAAGAACACCTTTGCACCGTGCAGCTGATCGAACAAGTCATCAGTATGTGGGAGTGGATACTTGTTCTTCTTCATCACTTTATTCAGCTTGCGATAATCCACACACAAGCTCAAAGAGCCATCTGCCTTTGAATACTACAGATCCACCCCACTCAGATATGCTCCTTCAAATGAAACCTTTCCTCAATAGGTCATTCACATGCACCTTCAATTCCATCTGCTCTCTAGGTGACATACACCTCAAAGGCATAACTATCGGTCTGGTTTCCTTCGCCAAGTCTATCTGAAACTCGATGTCTCTATGCGACGGCAATCCAGTCACTTCCTTAAAAACATTCGGATACTCTTTAGTAATAGGCACTAATGATAATCCCTTATATGGAACCTCAAGTGAATATAGAAAGCTAACTATCACCCCATCCTCTAGTAGGTAGCTAATCACTACCGTTCCCCCATCCACATCTCAAATTGTCACCAACAACTTCTCGCAATCCACTATAGCTGCATACTTCCTAAGCTAGTCCATACCGGAGATAATTCTGAACCCAAAAAAGTTCAAAACAAAACAATCATAAACCAAAGAACGTCCTTGACTCAATAAAACTAGGCCACGAAAAATCATGCAAAGACTAGTAGTGCCTCCAATATGGTTCGTCACGATTTGGGGTCGATCTACTATCTTAGGTTCTAATCCCAATCTATCTACTAGGTCACTACAGATGAATGAATGAGAAGCACTAGTATTAAACAACACTCGAATAGGAACATCACTAATTGAAAGCATACCTTGAATGGCGACTCTCTTTGCATTCCCCTTCACTGAGGGAGCACTCCATGAAGTCAGGACTGCGTCCAAGACATACACTTTCACTACCTGCGTATCCTTCACCGGTTCTAGATAATTCTTCTTCAAATGCCCAGGCTTGTCACAGTTGTAACATTTCCTCTTCTCACTCCCCTTGCAATCTTTAAGCAAATGACTCTTTTTGTTTCATCCAAAGAACGTTGGTTTCCATTTACCCTTCTTCTTACCACCCTTTCCCTGGGACTACTTTCTCTTACTATTTCACTTCTTTTTGCCTTCATCGCCTTGTTGAGGCTTTGGCTCTTCTTTCTCAACAGAAACAACAATGGCAATCTTAGCCATAGGGTACAAGATTTCATGGAGAAGCGCCTTCTCTAATAGCTTCTTAAACGGCTCATCAATATGATCCACCAGCTTTTCTCCCAAGTAGTCATCCAAACCAATAATGAATGTCTCATTCTTTCTTAAGGCAGTATAAATGAGTGACATTCCATACTTCGACAAGGCATCAAACTCTACAACATACTCAGATACTGTCATTTCCCTTTGCTTTAAATCAGCAAATTTCCTAAACAACACTGAATTTTAAGCTGTCGAAATAAACTTCACCTCAAACCTTGCCTTAAACTGATCCCAAGAAAATTGGTCTTCTGGAGCAGCAATAGTAACTGCATTCCACCAATTCATGGCTCGGTCATGAAGCTGTCTCGAAGCCAATTTTCTCTTCATAGCACCTTCCACCACCATATTACTAAAGATGCGCTCACAAGTATTAAATCAATCTTGCACTTCTATAGCCGACTCCTTCCCATGGAATGACTTCCCTCTTAGAGTAGAATAATCGTTGTTTAGCTTGGTGAAATCAGCCATAGGCGCTTACACAGGAGCACCTCTACCTATCACCACTCAATGAACTTTCCTCATCATATTACCCATCATAGCACTGAATATGGCTTGGACATCAGGCATAGCAGCTTCTAATCCCACACCTTCATCTACTCCTGAAGTAGAAGCCTCACAGTATTCCTTGTATGCTGGCTCATTCTTATCTGTAACAAGAATAATCAGTTTCTTATAAGGAAAACTATGTCCATAGTGCTCATGTGCATACGACTTACACTACATAATATATTATTATATAGCTTTGAAAACCAAACTTATAACAAGTACGCACTCTCTCGTATACACACACACACACACACACACAAACACACTCTCGATCCAGTCTATGATGATAACACCTTTCCTATCACTACTACATCATGGTATCAACTCCATTTAATCGTGTAACCATAGCTTTGATACCAAATGTGACGACCACTCTATACCACTGGCACTAATAGTATATAATAGTGCGCTGTCAGCGCCCAACTGATATAGAACGATCATTAGGGTTGAGATAAACCAATATAGCATATAACCTATCATATTTCATAGCATGTGGATAAAATATAATATCACAGATATAACAAAAGAGACAGTAATAACTATGTCAATAAATCATAATTGAGCAATAGATCCACAAAGTTATACATCAAATGTGGTAGAGTTTATATAACAGAAGTAAACTCAAATAAACCATCTCAACAAACAGAAATAAGCAAGCATTGTCACGGGCTCCATAGCGTTGCTCGGCGGAAAAGCGTAGAAATCCATATATGTATATAATACAAGATAACTCCATCCAGCTCATCCTCCAAATAGTTATTGCATCACCTAGACCTGTTATCTAGTCTACTCTTTTAAGAGTATCCAAAATGATAAGAAACAAAGCATAAAACCTTGGGTCAGACAACAGTCTGGTGCGAGCGGTAACCGAATCTCAAAATACTATACATGTGATTATGGTAAGGAACAAGATTACACAAATCATACCTGACCCATCCATACAACCAAATAGTTAGCATATAAACTATAATACGCTACTCTATAATATCATAAAGATATACCATAAACCAAATAAAGGATATCTATCTTCTAGGTATTCCTATCTCCAGTACCTTTTTCCCCAAATACCTATGAGTGATAGCTTATTAAAGAAAGCAACCAAAGCATCCATAACATCCATCAACAAACCTAACTATCACTCCTTGTGCTATGAATATATGGTAACTCGTATGACCCCCAAGCCCGGGACTAATGGAAATCCCGGTTCTCTGTTGAACTCTCGTATCTCACAACCCAAAGCTGGGTACGTGTCTTGTAACCCAAAGCTGGACAGTAGACCCAAAGCTATAGGTCCAAGGTATACAGGTCCCTCAATTGACTCATGGACGTCCCTACTTACAATACCCCTACTTTGAGTACAACTGAAAACTCTTCGAGCATAAATGATTCCTTAGCACATATATATGAACCCACCTTTGCTCCTTTTGGCTACCGAGCACTTCTTGCTCAATCCAGTTTCCATTATTCATGAGGAACCCATCCACGTTCCCCGATCATATAGCTCCCTCCTTTACGAGCCGCCAACCTACTTCCAAAATGAGCCAACATCCAAAGATGATAGCTTTTCATCATGATGTTATATTATCATCCAACCTGATACGAATGAGCCAACACCTCCAGTACAATCTATAGAGCATCCCCTTCCTGCCTGAATGTTTTACATCCATATCATGCACCATGATAACTTGGTGCCGAGTTATACACTTAGCCAACTAATGGCTTATTTTTATTTCATGTCTCTAGTACTCCCCTTCCAATGGCTTGGACCCCCGACTCATCGCTCCTTCATAACTCGACCCCAATTCAAAGGTCCTTCTTTTAGTTCTAGAGATAATTCTTCATCACATCCAACACTTAGTCAAATTTCCTATATCAAGCTATAGGCAACCTCCACTTGACAAACTCTTTCCATCCACGAAGTCGAGAAGTGCACACGAGTTAGCACTAAGAAGTGCATACGAGTTAGCACCATAACTCGGTGCCGAGTTATGGCCATAAATCGACGTTGAGTTATGGCCATAACTCGGTGCCTAGTTATGGCTTTACCTCTTACCAAATTGTGAGTTATTATGTAGCCACTTGGCATTCTCTTGAGCCTATCCGCCAAGTTTCGTCCAACTCCGACCAACTTTGCCTCCAATTTGCCTAATTCTCCTACCTAACTTTCTATATAATCACAGTACTAGAAAACAACATCGAATCATCCCATCCTAACATGCAATTTCATCCAATCAAACTTGTTGTCCATAAACATAAGACAAACAAGGAAATTTCTAATATAGATCTACATATAGCATGAATATATAAACATAAATCAAGGTGATTTATTATCAATCTATGTCATATGCATGGATTAACATGTCATTAAAGTTAGAAAAAAGGTTTTTATGGCCAAAATTAATTTAAAACATGTTAAATCCTATAATTCTACCATATAAACATGTATAGTATAGTAAGAAGGCATAAACCACTCGCCAATTACCAAGATCAACCAATTTGTACATAGATCTAATCCGAACAACGAAGTAAAGCACTCTAAATCAAGCAGTTTGATGATCCCTGGCTTTTAATTAAGGATCCAATCTCTAATCCGCAATCTAGTTTGATAGAGAGCAATTTGGGTGATTTTGGATGAAACTAGGATGGATCTACGGCTAACTAGGTTTAGACCTGATTTAGAATGAGAGAGAAAAGTTCTAATTTGACTCTTCAGCCCTCTATTTATAGTGTTCTCTAATTAGACTAATGAGATTAATTAATATATGCTAATCCTGGCCCCCAGCTTTACAAACTTAAAAAAGGCATAACTTTCTAATCATAAGTCCATTTCTCTATTATGACCACTCTATGAAATGGAAAACCATCATCCTGAAGCAGTGGAACTGGTATAAGACCGTAATTCAACTTCTATCAAAAGTTATAGCTCAAACAAGATTTTCAAGGTCAAAATGGTCACATAGAAATTCGAGAATGTGTAAAATATCTCTAAGAGTCATAATCCCAAAATTATGGAATCATATGACCATATACGAATAAAACAAAAATATTTTACCATCCTTTGATATGTAAAATACATGTCGTTACATTAGTCTTCCATGAATTTTCTTAAGAAAATAGTGTTCTTCCAATCCTAGGGATGATTGAGAAAAATCTTCTTATCTCTTTCTCTAAATCTTACCAAATTTTTTTTATCCTCTTCCCTATGAAAATCGCCCATTCTCAACGCGTGCAATTAACCATATCTTTCTTTTGACGGAAACCCACATCCTTGAATTAACCGTCCATTGCAAAATCTTGACTACTACTTTATCTAGGATTCCTTCTAAAATTTGAACTTTCAAAATTTTCTTCTTCTATTCCTTGATGTCATTCCCTCTATGAGATCTCCCTTTATTTTTCAAACGTAACCTGTTATCACTTTATTCCAATTATTTCATTTCTTATATGTTGAGACAACCTAATATGAAATGGCGCTTTCCATTTTAATCCAATAGAAATGATGACCATTACTTTGGATTAGACTAAGAAATATCCGCATTTTCTTGCATTGGAACTGCACTTTTTCCAAAAGGATTGTGAACGTTGTAACTTTCCATAAATTATATAAAGAGAATTTGTGTTATGTTTGGAATTACAAGGAATTATCTCTTCTGTTTATTATTGAAATAGATAATACAAATTACGGTGACTATCCCTATTTTGTACATCTCTTTCTTTTGGATACATTCCTCGTTATTTGAAACGATACACTTTTGTACTAAAACTAGATAATTTATAGAAATTTACATTGTCACACACTTCATTCTAATGAATTAAAATATTGCTTAACCCCAGTCCATTTTATAACAACTTCAAATTTGGTGTTTACTACTCCATCTCAATTACTCAAAAATTTACTACGATGACTAATCTACCTTTTACTTGCTTAAGTCAAGTAAGTCTACAAATCTATAACTTATTATATTATTTCCTTTATAAAGGTTTTCATTAATTTAGAGACTACTACTATCCATTATTTTCCGTACTCAAGTATGTGCAACATTCAACCCTATAATTTCAACATTCACATCTAGGCATCTGTGGAACACAACTACTATGATATAAATCCAATAAACATATATAAAATAGTCACTTTCCCATTCTTATCCACCTTTTCTGCCTATACCCTCCGGGGAACAAACAATGACTGGATTGCCCATAGCCTACATGTATCCTATTCTCACCTAAACAGTATCAACTAGCATCTTGTTGCTATAGTGCCAAGCCTATACTTACCGTTCCATTTAGGATTACCTAATGTAATTAAGGACATTCCTATTTATTACTTAACTCCCCTAATACGGACTGAAGTAGACCCTACTTGTCCCTTTAACCTTTCAAACCGAAAAACTTCTTGCATCCGTAGTATTCTTTGATACAACTAAAACATCTTGACTTACTCATTCCTCATTCGATAATAGGTTTACTCAAATCCTACTTTTCAATCATCCTTACATAAAAGATTCTACAATTTAAACCATATTTAGGTGGAGAAACAAAAGGTGGTGCTCACCTTTCACTACTACTAGAAGTTCGGCCTAGTACTCTGTTGTTCCAATTCAACCGTTGATTGGAAAGGTTACTAAATTCACATGTTACTTCTTATCTCTATCCCAACCATTTAATGCACTTCCATATTCCATAGTCACTTTTTTTCTAGTGGGCTGTTTCATCCTATTTATCTAACTCCAACCGGTTTCCTATCGTTTTAAGTTTTAAGTGATAGCCATAAAATTTTCATTCTACCTTCTTAAATCAAAACCTTTAATTATACCATTACTACAAAACTAGTAAAAAACTTTAAAACCCTTTATTCCTTTTTAACAATCATTTCCTTTTACTAGGGCCATAGCATTTTATTTAATTAAATTACCAAAATTGATTAACTTGACTTAGTAAAAATGTACATAAAATTACACCTTTCTAAAATATTTTTTGTAAATAAGAAATTTTCACAAAAGCTTGTTTTATATTTTTTTTTTTCAAAGAATATGTAGTATTTTTAACTTATTGTTATTATTTAGAGTATAATAAAGACATTTATAAAACATGCTCTAATACTTCACCATTTTTTCTTTACAACAGGAATTCAAAAGTTAGGCCTTACATACTTTTCAATTCTTCATAAGTTCCATTTTGAAAAGCAGAGTGCACATTGAGGTAAGCACAACAATGTGCCCAAAAATTAAAAAAAGCTTTAAAACGATTGTTGGAAAATAGCTTTTCACCAAATTCTTTGATTTTTTCTTTTTAAATAAATCCCATAAAGTTTATGTGACCATTTTATATAAATTATAAGACAAAATTTTTCTATTTAAAATATCAAATATCTACCATTCCTGACTTTAGTCCACATTTTCATTGGTTCATCACTTAAATTAGAGTAGATAATAGAAACCAAATTACCTAAGCACACTTACGCCTAACGTTGCTTTAAGTGCATTAAGTTCTGTCTTCCTTTTCAAAGATGGTTACTTAAGTTTACGTTCCAATACAGTGTCCAACTTTTAATATAGAAATAATCTAGCCATACTGTTCAGCAAATATGAGTTCTGGCAACTATTGCCAACATGAAAATAGGGTTTCTACCTTAACTAGGGGAGTTTGCCTTAAGTTTGTAAAGTCCTTTTTCAATGTTCCCTTTTTCGCTTTGTTGGCATCTTGTTCTCATTGTATAGGTCTCTTAGTACTAATCTTTTTGGTTCACCCTCACTTCCATAATTTACTTTCCACTTCTAAATTGGTATAGAAAACCTCTATTAGGCCTTCTTTATGCGGTAACCCACAATGAACATGAAAAGTTTATTTCCCACCTTACCTGTTATAACTTTATCATTTATTCTAACCCATAATTGTTTGCTTATTTACGAGATATGCCAACCACTACCTTATGTGCTCAAATGTATAGGTTGTTAGAAAATCACAATTACGCACTACTAGCAAGATTTGGCTTATCTTATCTCCTCGCTTATGAATACCGATGGAACCATATAGGGATGTTCACGCTCGGAACCTTAGCTGTCTTCTTTGAGCCATTCTTGTCGGACTTGTACTCATTCTTACTATCTGTGTTTAGGAATTATTTTCAAGTTTCCCAAAGATACCATAGGCACGAATAAAAGAAATTCTGATATATAGATAAAATCTGTATACATCTTTTTGAAAACCTTTATATATATATATATGTATGTATGTATGCATGCATGCATGTGTGCATTATAAAAACTCATTTTTGAAAACTTTTTAGAAAACATTTTAAAAAACCCATTAAAACCCAATCTCTATTTTTTTCAATAAGTACTTTTTCAAGTACATTCGCTCAATATGTGTCTAAGACCTAGGGAATCCTAGACTTAAGCTCTTATGCTAAATGCAACAACTTGCACCTCTTGACATACCGATCCAAGCCTAATGTGACATTAGGACTGCGTCATGCCGAGAAATACGAGATGTTGGAATTTTAAAACCTTAGAGAGCCTAATTACAATGCTAAGTTCCAAGACATTCTACACTTCCAGATCTCACAGCTGAAGGAATTAAAATATAAGTACTGGAAAATAGACATTTTAGAAAAACAACCTCCAAAAAACTTGATTTACATATACATTGTTTTCCAAGTACAATATAAGCTTTACAAACATTTAATACAATATGCGACTACAAGATGAATAATAAATGATACAAGAACTTGAACGTGAAGCTCCTTTCTCCAAGAACTATTCCCAATCTACTACTAACCTATCATTCTATAGTAGGGGAAAATGAAAAGAAGGGGGTGAGTCAGATAAAAAGTCTGGTGAATGAGTACAAGTTTAATATGTAATGATCATGTGCAGTTAACTTCAAAACTATTTTATATGACATAGGGTATGCTACAAGTGTCTGTGAACTCCTAATATCCAACACCTATGGATTCTTGTCTAACACAAAGGGACAAATTATAAATCAAACTTCACACCAATGATCGACCAATGCTCCTAGAGTTGTCCAATGAGAACATACCACCCGCAGGTGACAGTGGGAACTGCTCTCCTATTAATACCTATATCATCACCACGCCTTGAGAGGAGAACCTCGACATACAAACTTTTTGTGTGACTCATTGTATGCATCCATTGTTCACCTCTCAATCATAGTGCAAAATGCCTCTTATCGTACTGTGCTGGTGTCCACCTGTACTATATCGTGCTAGAACCGTGCGTACAAGGACTCCTATTAGTATTGGGCCCCTTTCTATTCTATAGTCTCTTATCATGCTGCTTCGGGCCTGACTGTCCTTTAGAATCCGGTGTTAGCACCGGGCTTACTCACCAGCTGATATCTCCATAAGTGCTGCGCACCCACTATGAAACACCCCCTAAGTGTCTACGAAATACATCTCTCTAGTCAACTCTTAACTCTCATTTAGGTATTTAACTATCATCCAAATCGCAATGCCCTATTGTCCTTTGATAGGGTACCGACTTCCCTACTATCACTAGCATGTGTACTTAGCCCAAAATATGCTTAAACAATAAATTTTTCATTTATATAAAAAAAATTGAAATTATATAATTTTTATTCTTTAACTGGGGCCTTAGGCCAAGGTTCAACATCCAATTTTCTTTACGAATGATCGACTGTTGGACCTCAATGGGCGACCGCTACCAATTGACCGTTAGGGTTCTAAGGTCAACCGTTTGCGAAATTTTTTTAGGGGTTTTATTCATTTTAATTTATTGATCGTTGTTATATTTTAATTTAAGTCATGTGCAGTAATTGGGGAACCCTAATTACTAGATGAATAGTCTAATTATCAATTTGCAATTCAATTTAGGGTTTGTTGGTTTAGGGTTTACAAATTCAAGTGGAAAAAGAGGTATATATCATCATTATTCTGTTAACAATTTACTGACAATTTCATGTTAGGGTTTTTCATATTCAATTTGGGTTTTATATAGTTTGGTTTGGATTTCTACCACCCTAAATTAATTGAAATAGTTTGAATATAACTGTATAGTTATCTTATTAAAATTGTTCCCATCTACCTCAAGCCTAAGCACTTCCTATTATTGTTGTCTGAGAATCATCCCTCTATTCGTTAGATCCACTTACTCCGCCTTAATTTCAACACTTGTTTTCTCCTAGGTTGATTTTATTTTGATTTTGAAGAATTTTTAGGGTTAGAGAAGAGGTTAGATTTGGGTAGAGTTTCAATACAACAAACTTTTCTATTGATTTAGGGTTAGCTTTAGGCACCAATTTATAGAGAGTAGGAATGAACTTTACGCGTTGATTTGAGTTGGAGAATATTTTGCTAACATCTAGAACGCTCATCAAAACTTGGCCATGAAGTAGTTGATCTTAGTCGTTAGAGCGAAGTGTAGAAAAATCAAGAATGATCGAATTTCAAACGTGAATGGTCGACCCGTCATACCCCCGAGTCGAACATTCAAGGCCACAGGTTGACCTCTATAGGTCAACCATTCAAGTTCATCGGTAAACCATTCAAATTTAGGGGTTGACCCTAAATTACCCTTTTCTTTTATTCTCAGATCTTCCAACATCCATAACTTTTCCCATACTATCTCTGTTTTCAAAGTGTTATGTACGAAAATCGTACAAAAAGTCGCTACGAACGCACTGGTGCGAGTTTCATTGCCAAATTTGAATGTTTGTGAAAAATTTCTTTTTAGTCCTTGTTTTAATTAAATTTACTTTTCTTACTAAATTTCGGTTTAAATTTTCGTTAAATTTTACGTAAATTTCTAGGAAGTTACACTTTATTTTATCACTTTTGATGAATAAGGTCTATTCATTACTCCTATTAGCAAACCAAATTATAGAAAAAACTATGCACCCCACACTGTAGTGGGTAAGAAATACAAATTATGTACCTTTTTGAATAAATCGTTGGCAACTGGCTCGTCGGAATAACTTTTCCACCCCTATCTTGCCTTCCTTAACTAGTCTACCAATATCTGCTATGTATGTCTGCCACCTCATAATCCATTGTTACCTTCTCTATGGTATAACCGAGGCTAGATATACCATTCATGCACTACCTTGCGGGCTTACGTGAGAAGACTACAGAGCATGGCGAGTGTACACACTTAGGTGTATACCCTTGACTCTATGTTTTTATTATTGTTATATTATTTTTATATACATACAACTAACTTAGAATACGAGACCAGATATACCATTCATGCATGCGACCTTACGTGAGAAGAGTACAAAGCGTGGCAAGTGTACACACTTATGTGTGGACACCTGACTCTACGCATTTATTATTATTTTATTTTATTTTGGAGAGAAAGTTATACAAAATCATATTAACACCACTTAAATTTTAAAGATAAAAATGTCAACGCACATACTTTAAATCAACCACTTTTTAAACGAAGACTACAATTTAGAATACACTTTATAGCCATCACCTACGAATCACCCTATATACTAATTACAGCATAGTTACTTGTAACTTAAACTTTTCTTTTATTGTTCATTGAGGCAAGTAATTTCTCAAAAATTCCAATCTATGACTAAAACTGCATGCTTGCTCTATCATGCCTATTTAAAAGTAAATTATAATTCAAAAATCGAAACATGTAAACTCAAAGTAAACATGATACTTTGCCTTATAAATAACTCCTTTGGAATAGACTCTTGAAAAATAGAAAATTTAGGGAAAACCAAGAACCTTTATTTTTGAAATAAATGGAAAATAGAGTGTATGTTTGGCTTGATGATTTTTTATATTTTTGTAATTTAAAGTTTTGAAATTCTTGTTAAGAGGCGGATAAATGGAAACGGTACTTGATTTTAATGGGATAAAGAGAATGGAGAAGTAAGAACACCCGATACTGAAAATAGGAATAATATTCCCATATAAGGAAAATATGAAGAAAAATAACTAAAATAGATTTATACACAAAATGTAAACAATTTTATATTAATGGAGAAAAGCCCAATAGCTAAAGCAGTAGGTAAATGCAGTACAATGATTCAATGAAGAAAACGATCAAATAAAAGAGAAAAAGAGCGATATAAGAAGGAGAAAATTAGATTAAAGCAATTTAGGTAAAAGGAATTTAAATAGTAGCAACATTAGGGAATTTAAATAGAAGAAACAATAGAAATTTATATTGAAACAATATAATTAGAAACAATGTAAGAAATTAAAAGCAAAAAAATATAGTTTCTATAAATATGTGCAGTAGTTACACACATCTTTTAAAAGTCCCCCTCATATGCTATTAGAGTCTCCGTTAAGGTTGAAAGTGTAAATGCATGATTAATAGGAAAATAATTGTTAACCCACCTTTTGGAAAGGCAATACACAAGCAGATTTAACCCAACGGACTTCATGATAATCAAGGTAGAAAGCCCGGAGAGATGTTTACCAGGATTGGAGATCGATTATATTTGGAACTATGGACGATAGTTGGAAGAATTCGAATGAACAACACTCAAAAAATGGGTAAGTATGGAACTATAACTCCCCCTATAATAGGGATCAAATCGGGATATTCACTCTACAAAAAGGGATCGGAAAAGAGGAATCGGATTAAATAGGATGCACACAACACAACTCAATGATGATCGCTCCATAACTTAATAACCACAAGGCGGATTGAAGTGAAACTTTGGAAACAAGAAGAAGGGACCATTTGGAGTCTAGTCTAGGGATCACACATCAAATGGAGGAGTTTGAAGGGATCAGCCCCTATCTCTATATAGGGATCGGCCCTATTCCCTATGAGGGATCGACCATATTCAAGTTCATAGCAATGATCGGTCAATAACTCAAAATCTACAAATGCAATCAATATGAAATTTGAAGGGAAAAGTACATTACAACATGGGAAACCCATCATAGGGATCGCAACCCCAATGGAGAAACTAAGAGGGATCGGCCCTCATCCCTGTTCACGACATAATGTGGAGATGATTGATAGATATCTTAAGATTCGTAAGTGCGAACGACATGAAATTAGAGAGCAAGAGGATAACATCATTGGGGACCCACCATAGGGATCGCACGCCATGATTCCACCAAAATAGGGATCGGCACTGATCCTTATTATTGGCTCCAATAGGCCCCAAAGTTTCTGGGCAGGCTCGTCTTGGCTTCAGGGTTCCAGATCCGGGCCTTGAGCGAGATATTTTCATGTCTTCTCCTGTAAATACAGCAGGCAGAGCATCAGAAAAGGGTTCTTCTTTCTTCTTCACTTCTATCTTCTACCTAGTCTATACTTTGCTATTTTTATTCTTGGATTTCACGGATTTATAACTGTAATCAGCAGTATAAATGAATACAAAGGAAAATCTTTTGAGTGGAAGTAGGCCGGAGTTAGCCGAACCACTATAAATCTGTGTCTCTCTTTATTAGCTTTTTGTTTAAATTTTATTATTCAACAATTTATATTCTCTACATTATATTATCTAATATCTATGACTAGATATTGGTGGTTTCACATACAACTGGGTATTGTTGGCCATTTTTGATGCTAACATTTTGGTGCTTTCACTGAGAAAGCTAGCCCTAACGGATTTGGAATTCGGATTCAGAGTTTGGAACAGATTTAGAGCTTAGATTTGGAGCAATGGTGAGACAATCAACAAAGAGAGTGCTACCGGAAAGGAGTCATCCTGGAGGGAGTCGGGAAGCTTGCTCAGAAGCTGGAGCTAATGAAGCATTTATCTACATCACCAGGGATGAAATGGAAAGGATGATGGATGCTATGCAGGAAAGGATGCTGAAAAGACAGGAGGAGCTGATACAGAATTTACTCTGATAGATTGAACAAGCTGTAGCTCAAAACCAAGGGAATAGAGTAGCAGGAGCTAGTGACAACTTCGATCAAGGAGTTGATGCGGCAGAAGTCATTAGAAATCATAACCGGGACCATGGAGACAGAGTTATTCGAAAAAGGAAGAACAGAGTAGCCGAGGGCAGCCCCCAGCCATCTTAGAGGAATCGGCCCTAATCCCTCCAAAGGGATCGGCCCCAATCCCCAGAGGCTTGAGGGCATGCCCCTGGGACTAGTCAATCGCAATGCTGGAGGACCTGCAGTCGATCCCATGGAGCTTGGTGTGAATTGAAATTTGGATGCACGTTTGGAGGAATACGTTCCAGAATTCCCTCGTGGACTCGGTGGGCAGCTCAGAAATGATGATAGGAGACTGCCACTGGATGATAATGATAGGTTTGTAGAGATGATCAAGTGAGCTATGCATGAAGGATTGGTGAACATGGATCGGGAGGATGTAAATAGAAGTCCATTCACTCCTAATATCAGGAATGCTAGGAATCCACCGAAGTTTAAACTACCAGCGCTGAAAGTACATGACAAAAAGTCGGACCCATATGCATATGATGAGATATAGATATGGCACATGGAAGTACTTAGGGCATCCGAGGAAGTCATGGCGTGATGCTTTCCCCTATATCTAATGAATATAGCTGCACTGTGGTTCAGCATTTAAAGAACGGTTCTATTGGCACATGGACAGAATTGGTGGAAAGATTTATGAGGCAGTTCAAAGTTCACATTTCAAGATCCAAATATGTGATGAGTCTGGCAATAATAAAACAGAAGATCGGAAAGTCACTAAGGAGTTTTCTAACGTGATTTAATGCAGAGACGGCATCGGAGGATCAGGCAGATCCATCCATGGTTTTGATGGCAGCTGTATCAGGAATTGCTGATGGCACGGATTTCAAGGAATCATTGGCGTAGGATCCACCTGTGGATCTCGGGGAGTTTTATCGAGAAGCAGAAAAGTTCCTGCAGCAAGAAGACGCACGAGCCAACAAACCAGAGGTAAACGCTATGCAAAGCGGAGGATCATCAAGAGATGAAAACAAGAATGATAAAGGCAAACATAAACTGGATGATGGATATGATGGGATGAAAAGACGATGGAAAGAGTGGGAGCCGAAGTTTCCTCCTACTAGGATTTGACGAAAAGCCTAGAGAAGATTTATCTGAACACTAAGGGGTAACTCCCCTATCGGAAATCGGCAAGGAGGAATCCCACGGAGTGGGAGTTTATGTCTGGAAAGTACTGCCTATTCCACGAATTGAACGGGCACACCACGGATGAATGCAAGAATTTAAAGGATATGATTGAGGAGCAGGCTAGAAATGGCAGACTGTTGCATTACGTGAGGAATCGAAAAACAGCGTTGGAATAGGAGCAGCCACCGTCTACATCGAATGGATATTGGAATGGCCCTTGATCGGGGTCACGAATCGTCGTCCACTGATTGTGATGGTAAGGGCCAAGTTCAGGACTTGGACTCCAGCCATAACAACAACAACAATAATAATAATAATAATAATAAACTCTATGATAAGGCGGCTAAGCCACTTACACATATACGGGATCGAGGATAGTCCCTAGGCATGCTATGAGATGATGATGATGAACCATCGTGCCCAGAGAGGTACCCTTTGACTTTTTTAGTTTTTTGGATCTCTGGATGTACGAACTATTATTTATTAGGTTAGATAAATAAAATAGGACGCGATTATTGTCCTGAAGGAAGTGACGGGGCGGCAACCGCAAGGTGTGAGTCCCTTCGTCGGAGAGCGACAGAATGGACTCGTATATGGATTAAGTTCTCAACCGGAGAGTTGAGGCCGAAGAATAAAACCCAATAGGACATCAGGTATGGATTAAGACTTGCAAGGAGTAGGTCGTTTCACCAGAGAGCAATAGGATCGGCCTACTCAGGTCATCGAGTATGGAATGTGCTCGGCAAGAATCCGGAGAGGTCATAGATTTGGATATCAGCTTCGAACAACGATGGATTTGAACATTGACCCGGAGCAGTCGCAGACTTGGATATGGGCCCGGAGCGGTACTGGATTTGGTGAACGACCCAGAGAGGTTATGGATTTTGATATCAACCTCGAACGGTAATAGATTTGGCTTCGGATGGATGGATAAAATAATCCGGAGAGATTGTGGATTCGAAATTGGATATCGACTCGGAATGGTCATGGATTTCAATAACGATCCGAAGAGATCATAGAATTGGATTGGCGGTGGACTGGATTTGGATTGGATAATATGGCTATCGATGGATTATGGACTTCGGATTTTGGATTTATGGCAATTCAAAACTCAACTTCCTATCGCAAGGCATATTTAGGGGGCAATGTGTCAACTTGCCTTTTAGTAAGGCAGTACACAAGCAGATTTAACCCAATAGACTCATGATAATCAAGATAGAAAACCCGAAGAGATGGTTACCAGGATTGGAAATCGATTATATTTGGAATTATTGAGGATAGTTGGATGGATTCAGATGAATAGCACTCAAAAAATGGCTATATATGGAACTAGTACTCCCCTAGGAAAGGGATCGGATTGGAATATTCACACTACAAAAAGGGATCAGAATAGAGGGATCAGATTAAATAGGATGCACACAACAAACTCAATGATGATTGCTCCATAACTAAACAACCACAAGGCGGATTGAAGTAAAACTTTGAGAATAGGAAGAAGAGACCCTAGGTAGTCTGCCCTAGGGACTGCACATCAAATGGAGGAGTTTGAAAGGATCGGCCCCTATCCCTAGAAAGGAATCGACCCTCTTCCCTGAGGGAATCAGCCATATTCATGTTCATAGCAACGATCGGTCAATAACTCAAAATATAAAAAATGCAATCAACATGAAATTTGGAGGGGAAGTACATTACAAAATGGGGAACCCATCATAGGGATCGCAACTCCAAAGGAGAAACTAAGAGGGATTGGCCTTTATCCCTACATAGGGATCATCCCTCATCCCTGTGTACGACATAATGCGAAGATGATCGATCGATATCTCAAGATTTGTAAGTGCGAACGACATGAAATTTGGAGAGCAAGAGGATAACATCATGGGGGACCCATCATAGGGATCGCACACCATGATTCCACTAAAATAGGGATCGGCACTGATCCCTATTATGGGCACCAGTGGACCCCAAACTTTATGGGTAGGCTCATCTTGGCTTCAGGGTTCCAGATCCGAGTTTTGAGCGAGATATTTTCGCATCTTCTCCTATACATACAGTAGGCATGGCAACAAAAAAAGGATCTTCTTTCTGCTTAGCTTCTTTCTTATACCTAGGCTATACTATGCCATTTTTGTTCTTGGATTTCACGAATTTTAACTGTAATAAGCAGTATAAACGAATAAAAAGGAAAATCTTTGGAGTGGACGTAGGTCGGAGTTAGCCGAACCGCTATAAATCTTTCTCTCTTTATTTGTTTTCTGTTTTAATTTTATTATTCTTCAATTTATATTCCATACATTATATTATCTGATATTTTTGACTAGATATTGCGCTTTTACATACAACTGGGCATTGGTGTCCATTTTTGACGCCAAAAATAATGCTACGAAAATTTTCCTTATCTACTCCGGTTTCTATTGTTTGAAGTTATAAAAGCTACTGTAGAAACATTATAATAGTGCATTTTTGAAAAATGGTTTGGTATGACAATTGAGCTCTGAATGCTAATAAATGGTTTGAGTTAAAAAATCCTACCTTTTAAGAAGTAAAACTCTGTTGTAAAATGGCCTTAAAGGGAAAATTGATTTGATGATCGTTCATGTAGTAGAAACTTTACTCTTAATATTTGAAAACGGAGGAAATAATGTGTTGTTTAAATGAAAGTATCTTTTTAAATTAAATTGATAACACTGACCTTTGGACATAATAAATAAACTTACTTAAATTAAAGTTATGACACCTATAATTAAAGTTGGTTAAAATGATGAGTTTTTCATGGCTCCTTTGGAAACCAAGTAATTGTTGAATTTAATAAAAAGTTCTAAGTTTATATTTTTAAAGATAAAAATTTTGGTTAAGTTCTTCATAACTATGAAGTTTAATAATTTTATAAAGAGTGGTAAAAACCAAACCAACTTTGATATGGAGTAGAAAAAGAAGACTACCTATGTAAGACAGGATAAAAGTTAAGGCTATGAATAAAATAGCTAATGCTCATATAGTAGCGATAAGGAACCCCATTGAATATAAGAAATATTGGTATGAACCTATGAATTTTTTATTAGACATATGCGAAAGCCATAAGAAGAAATCACAAAGGAATGGGGAATGCTATCAATGTACACTTCTGCTAGTTCTATAGTATACTCGAACGAAAGATCAAAGATATAGAAAATAAATACCAAAATTTGAGAGTATTATAAAGAGATTTTAATTAAATTAAGATAGTAATATAATTAGAGAAGAGGGTTATGAGTCGGCAAACACACATAGAGGATGTTGGTTGATTCAGGATTAAAGAAGGCAAGATAGGTGATAGGAATGTTCTTCCACTAAGCTAATTCTCTAATGAGTTATTCTAACTGTTCATAGTTTATATTTCTTACCAGCTACAGTGTGGAAATGCATAGTTTATCGTATAATTGGCAGTAGTAATTGAAGTAATGGATGGATCTTATTTATTAGAAGCCAAAAAGGCTAAGACATGTGGGTTATAGTAGAATGTCATACTAAAACTGTCCATTTTATTTAAGTAAGAAGTGATAGGGGCTACAACATCCATTAATACCAGTTGATGTTGAAGGGAAACTTCCAGTAATTGTTGCCTTAAGGTTATTTAGGTTGTAATCGTTGTTGTCTCTTTTAGGGTATTGAAAATACGTATGAAATGATATGAGATATGTTCCTATTTTATTTCTGTATTTATTTTTTGGATCAGCTTTGACTGCTATATACATTGGAAAATAGTATAAACAAGGAAATATCATGGGGGTACTTAACTAGCGATGAGAATAAAGTAAGGATGAAAGTTTATAAAATAAATTAGGAAATTAATTAAATTAGCAACTAAAAATAAAGAATAGTTAAATCCCAAAAAAATTAGAATTTTGGAAAAAATTATTTTTTAGTAAGTGAAGGACAAGGAAGGGTTCTTGCGAAACTCACGAGTCACTTTCCCTATGCCTTAAAAGCTAAAATTTATAAATGTACTTGTGTTTAGTTTGTTGTTCTGAAATAGAGGAAAAGATTTTCAAAATTTTAATATTAACAGTGTAATATGCTAGGGTCAATCATATGTGTTAACTTATCGACGGAATCCTGATTACGATAAGATGTGGTTTGATTTGTTTTAAGGGTGTAAAGGCGAATGCTTTTGAAAAATTGTGTTTTAGCAAAAGTGTTTTAAAAATTTCAAACTATTCTACGAAATTAATAGAAAAGTGAAAATATTTTGGATGGAAAATGAGAAAATCTCTAATTTTTAAATGCCACATACCTAGCGTAGGGAAGGGCGATAACACTTGATAACTTATGGCATGTGATAGCCCCTAGAAGTTCGAAAGTTGTTGGCATGTGATAAGTTTTGGCATGCGGTAGAAATAAAACATTTAACATGAGATAGTCTAACTTCAACATGTAATAGCCAGATAGGATCATTATGAGATGCCACTTCTGTTAGCCCCAAAATTGGTCACTAACCTCTTAGAGAAAGATTGTGTAGAGATATAAGTGATGAAAGCAAATTAAACAGAGAAGAGAATGCTACTTTAAATGCAGAAAGTAAGAACACCAAATTTATAGTGGTTCAGCGTAATTGCCTACGTCCACTTTGAGGTTAAACTTTATTGATCTTCTTAATAGATGATTACAAATACAATTCGTGAATCAAATGCTTGAATGAAGTTGTTAAGTAGAGAAGATGAGTCTATCAAAAATGGCAGAGTTTCCCCAGTGTTCTCTCTCTCCCAAAAAAAGGATCCCTCTTCACTGTGACCCTGCCCCTCTATTTATAGGCAAATATGGGCTGGACCTCCAAGTGGGCTTGCTGGTCGAACACTCTAGCCCGAGTACAGTGTTTGCTGCTTGTCGAACCAGGCATGCCGAACGTCATAATGCCGAACGGTCCTCCCCATGCCGAACGGTCCTTTCTAAGCCGAATGGTACGTCTGATGTGTGGGGAGTGCAGGATGGTTGCAGTTGAAGCCGAACGTATCCCTGTTTGAAGCTCTTGACCGAACAATGCTCCCTCACCGAACGATAGTGTCATGTTGAATGGTTATGTACACCGAACGTCTCCCGGATGCCGAGTACTTCCGTTGCCGAGTACTCCTGTTGGATGCCGAGTGCTCCCGCTGCCGAGTTCTACATTATGCCGAACACTCCTGTTGCCGAGTGCACCTATCGCCGAGTTCTACTACACTCCTGTTGGATGCCGAGTACTCCCGTTGCCGAGTACTCCTGTTGGATGCCGAGTGCTCCCGCTGCCGAGTTCTACATTATGTTGAACACTCCTGTTGCCGAGTGCACCTATCGCCGAGTTCTACTACACTCTTGTTGCCGAGTTCTATTGATGCCGAGCGCTAGTTGACGCTGAGTAGTCTTGTATGCCGAGTACTACGATATGCCGAACATTCTATGACGCTGTGTTCCACTGGAAGCCGAGTACTAGTTGCCTGGTCAAATCTCCAGGAAACAACTTCATTAACATGTAATAGCCATGTAATGTCAACATGTGATAGGTAATAACATAGTGATGAAATGAATATAGAGAAAAGTAAGTTAAAGAAAAATAACTTATTTAAAGTAGAAAATTGAGAAAGCTTAAAAGGATAGGTAATATTAATTGAAATGCTAAAAAGTAGGTGTAAGGCCTTAGGGGCAACAATTTGTCTAAATACAACCAAATTATCCATTCATGATACAATTGAGAGAAAATAAGATAAAACGCCTAAGTGATAGCCTTAAGTGTCAAGTACTATTACTGAACTGGTAAGAGTATGGCTTGAGTGGTAATTTAGAATGAACTGACTATAGAAACTGGTTGAAATAAGTTGTGAAGGAATACCTCAAACTTATGTTGAAATTAATGATCCAGTGTATTTGCATAGTGTTATGTAATTGATGTTGATTAGAATAGTGAAGAAAAACTTGGTCCATACTTTAGCAGCATGGTCCCACTATATGATAGTTAGCTTAGAGTAAAGTTTTACTCATACCAGGCTTATACCTGACCTGTGTTTTTATTGTTTCTCGTAAACTCATGGCTTCAAAGCAGATCCTTGAGGTTTGAGAATTCAACTCTCAGTGAAAGCACCAAAGTGTTAGCACCAAAATTGGTCGCTAACCTCTTAGAGAAAGATTGTGTAGAGATATAAGTGATGAAAGCAAATTAAACAGAGAAGAGAATGCTACTTTAAATGCAGAAAGTAAGAACACCAAATTTATAGTGGTTCAGCGTAATTGCCTACGTCCACTTTGAGGTTAAACTTTATTGATCTTCTTAATAGATGATTACAAATACAATTCGTGAATCAAATGCTTGAATGAAGTTGTTAAGTAGAGAAGATGAGTCTATCAAAAATGGCAGAGTTTCCCCAGTGTTCTCTCTCTCCCAAAAAAAGGATCCCTCTTCACTGTGACCCTGCCCCTCTATTTATAGGCAAATATGGGCTGGACCTCCAAGTGGGCTTGGTGGCCGAACACTCTAGCCCGAGTACAGTGTTTGCTGCTTGCCGAACCAGGCATGCCGAACGTCATAATGCCGAACGGTCCTCCCCATGCCGAACGGTCCTTTCTAAGCCGAATGGTACGTCTGATGTGTGGGGAGTGCAGGATGGTTGCAGTTGAAGCCGAACGTATCCCTGTTTGAAGCTCTTGACCGAACAATGCTCCCTCACCGAACGATAGTGTCATGTTGAATGGTTATGTACACCGAACGTCTCCCGGATGCCGAGTACTTCCGTTGCCGAGTACTCCTGTTGGATGCCGAGTGCTCCCGCTGCCGAGTTCTACATTATGCCGAACACTCCTGTTGCCGAGTGCACCTGTCGCCGAGTTCTACTACACTCCTGTTGGATGCCGAGTACTCCCGTTGCCGAGTACTCCTGTTGAATGCCGAGTGCTCCCGCTGCCGAGTTCTACATTATGCTGAACACTCCTGTTGCCGAGTGCACCTGTCGCCGAGTTCTACTACACTCCTGTTGCCGAGTTCTATTGATGCCGAGCGCTAGTTGACGCCGAGTAGTCTTGTATGCCGAGTACTACGATATGTCGAACATTCTATGACGCTGTGTTCCACTGGAAGCCGAGTACTAGTTGCCTTGTCAAATCTCCAGGAAACACTTGCCCCCCAAAGCGTATTACGTGGATGAATCGTGATACGCTTTGAATTGCATATCCCCCATACTTCGCTTCGAATCTAGGTTAACTCTCTTTAGAGACGCTTTCTTGAGAATATCAGTGGTGGAGGTGTATGACGAGCGTGGTACAGATGCCGAACGAAGCAGTCGAAACCGAACACTCCTCATGCCGAACGACACTGCCTTCCGATGCCGAACACTCTGGCTTTGACCGGTTCCACCGGGTATAGCCCCTTCGACTTCCACTTCCCTTCCCTATAAAACCAGGTCTTTTCCTTCTTCTCCCTTTTACTTTTTTACTTCTGCCGTTCTTCGAAGACTTGTAATTCTATCCAGTCGTCCGAATTTAAAACTTAACTACACCATCCCCATCTCCGACCTGCAAACTTAGTTATTTTTCCTCGTACGATTCAAGTAGGTTTCAAACGAGATGGCCGAGTGTGTCGCGTAGAAATTTTTCGAGTAGGTCGTCTTTATTGCGTCTCTACTGCCGAACAATGAGTATGTGCTTAGTTCCTTCGCGTCGAACCGAAGCTGAAGGGAAGAAGAAAGAATGGAGGTGTTGGAGGAGGTAAGGGTGTTGTTTGGCGTAGCGCTGCTCCGGCGTATGTCGTCATGCGCCGGATGGTGGAATGGAAGGCTGCCGAGCACTACCTTGGCCGATCAAACCCAGGCCGAGCACTCATTAAAATGCCAAACTATAACTTAGCCGAACGAAGCTTTTAGCCGAACATTGACTTTAGCCGAACAAACATACATGCCGACCTATACTTAGGCCGGACATTCTCAAGTGGGCTTGGTGGCCGAACAAACCCTAAACCGAACAATACAATTGCTGAACAATCCTTAGGTCGAATAATGACTTCAACCGAATAAAGCTTTTAGCCGAACAATGACTTAGCCGAACAAACATACATGCCGACCTATACTTAGGCCGAACATTCTCAATGCCGAACGAAGCCTAGACCGTACAATACAATTGCCGAACACCATTTAAATGCCAAACAGTATAAATGTCAAACTACACTTAGGCCGACCACTTCATAAATTATATATTTTATGAATCTGGAACTGTAATCACCACCTGGTGGGCTTTTCGAGACGGTCAGCGATGACGGTCTTCGAAGACGACGATTCGCAGCTCATTTTTATATCTTTTTATTGCTTGTACACGATTGCTTGCACGAGTTCACACATCACGTGGAGGGAAAGTTCGTGTTGTTAATTCTAACGTTCAACGTCTTTTGAGTATAGTTTTCTCGGGCACTTAGCCGGATTCGTTATTTATTGAGGATGTCAAGAAAGTCTAGCTCCGCCACTATATCCGACAGGCCTGGGCCGTCATCAAGGTCAGAAGCTGCTGATACTTCTAATCCGTCGACTTCTCCTGCTCACAACTTAGCACCTGATGCCCTGGAGGAAGCAATTCTTCTAGACAATCCGATCGATTCACAAGCTTCGAAGATCAACGAAGCCGCTCTCCGACGGATATGCTCCATTCATGGGATCCCTTTCGCTGACGTGTTGGTCCCTTCGCGACACGATCGTCCTCATCTTCCCCCAGTCGGGTATACCGCCTGTAACAAGTTCATGTGTTGGATGGGCAGCGTGCCTCCGTTCAATTAATTTCTCCGGGATGTATTGCAGTATATTGACATAGCTTCGTCACAGCTGCACCCGAACGGCCATGCGTTTCTATACGGGACCTACTTACTTTTCATGGCCGTCTTCTCTAGACCTCCAACTGCTGGCGATATCAGATACATTTATATGATCAAGAGACGAAAAGACAGTCCTTCCTTTATGTTCCTCGAGCCGTACAACAAATGCCAAATCTTGACAGGGGCATGCAGTAAATTCGCCCTGTACAAACAGGAATGGTTTTATGTGCGCTGCCCTCCTGGTTTTGCGAGGAGATGGGTTGAAGGCAGTAAGTCTCTCTGCCGAGTCACTATTCGCATTTAACCGGAGTCATGCTTTTCCTAACTCTTTGTTTCATCTTTTCAGGTATCAACCCACGCCCGGAAGGCCGAGCATATTCTGAGGCTGTTGAAGCCATTAGAGCTCTTCCTGCCAAGGAACGAGACATCCGGACTATCATTTCAAATGAATCACTGTCGGGGTTTGGCTTGCTAGCCCCTGGTCGTCGGATCAGCCTTCCAGAAGGTGTCATCATTCCCAAACCTTCGTCCGGTAAAGGGAAAAAACAGGCCGGATCGTCGTCGCGTCGCACTTCCGATACGCACGAGGAAGGTGGGCGCAAAGAAGATGAAACTCCTGAGTCTCAAGACGAGAATGTGGGTCCTGCTTGGAATCCGGCGGTCGAAGTCCAAGACATTGAAACGTCATCCTCCCCTTCGAAGAGAAAGAAGAAGTTAAAATATAAAGTTCAGAAGGAGAAAGTTGGTGGCACTTCAAAAGTCATGCCTATCCCGCCTGAGAAAGAGGCTTCCTCGCAGCACCTGGAAAGTTCCCTGAGGGGTCTATCGAACCTATCTATTCCCGATGATATACTTAATTATGGGTTTGATGATCCTGAAGCCCTCAAATTTTCTTCACCCGCTAGAGGCAATGCGGGAGTTCAACTCCCGGTCCAAGGAGACAACACTCCGATTAGTAAAGATAAACGAACGGGTCCGTCGGGGGGAACACTAGGACACGCACGCACATACGCATTCCATCATACACTTCATTTTTTTTATTTCCCGGATTTTTCCTAACTCGTTGTTATCTCCATTCTTTGCAGGTGACATGGGACGCTCTCACGGACTCGATCGCCTTCATGGCTCTTCCATATTTCATCACTCCGGACGGGACTCAGGCTCAGGCAGACGTAGGGACTGGGATGATTACGAAGATAGAGACAATCGTCCCCGCGATTCGCCTCACCGTAAGAAGGCATATTCTCAATCTTCACAGTCCCGTGATCCTCTTCCTCCAACTGAGCCAGATAAAGAGAAGTCTTCACAGAAGGGCTACCAATCTGATGCTCCTCGAGAACAACACTCCGGTTCATCGAGTACAAGGCAAGTTCGGGAGCAACGAAAAAGAGCGGAACTTCCAAAGCCTCCTCCTCCTACTCCTGCGGTGGACCCAACTGTTGCAGAAAAGATGGTCGATCTTAAGGCCAAGTTTCCGAAAATTTGCTTTGACGGTTTGAAGTTCCTCCCGGCTATTCACCATATTCCTGGGCATGTGAAGCAGAGTGCCATTGCCTGCAATAACGACGTCTATGTTCAACATGACGCGTTTGTGCACTTGGTGGAGAAGATCTCAGAGGTGTCCGTTGAGCGTCAACATGAGATTGATCACCTGAAACTGGAGGCTGGCTGCGACAAAAACATCATCGAGCACCAAGACGTAAAGCTTGCTTCGTACAAGTTGAAGCTGGAAGCCGCTGAACAAAGTGCAAAAGATACTGCTGAGGCAGTTACTCGCTTAGAGATGGCTCACAAGAAGGAGCTTGATGAAGCAGTCCAGCGCAGCGGTGCCCTCGCCCTAGAAAAAGACTCTGTCCAAAAAGACTCAGTTGCCGCAACATGGAACCTTTGTAAATATTCCTTCAACGACTCTCCAGAATTTTGGATTACACTTGACAGAGACATTACGTCCTTTGGGCGTGTAGTGTGTATCCTGAACTGCTCAATAAACTTCTTTGCCAACTCCTCGAAATTTGATACGGACCGCGGAGGAAGTCGGGTGAACCACATAGTAGCTATCCCAGATAGAGTAATCGGAAAGCATCTACACTTGGTGGCATCATTTGCTCTAGCTGAATCCATCATCCATTCGTACCTCATGACATGTTGTCTGGGGTCAGTCTTTCCCTCATACGCAGGGATAGTAGGCATATTAAACTTCCTGGGGTACGCCGCCTGCAATACAACATCTGTGAACGGAGTATGACTTCTTGATACTCCCCAATCATCATTTGATAAGCCCTGATTCTCTTTCATCAATTGCCTGACCATGGATGTCAGATCTGGTGTCTGTATGGAAGGTTGGAGATTAGAGTCCGTTCTACGTGACTGTCCATGTTGATGCCTCCTCTCTTGGCGATCTGCCAATCGTGCGTCTTGAGGTTCGACATCATTAGCGTTTTGATGGTCTGGGCCTCCAGCTTCCACCTGTATTCCAGTTCCTAAGTTCCCAGCTCCGACTCGGTCGCGGTTTCCAACTGTTTGGGCAGCAGCACCTGCTCGCGCAGCTTCAGTCTTACGACGTCTGCGCCTGGGTGGTTCATCAGAGGAAGTAGAGCTGTCAGATGAGGAATAAGGAGCGGGATTGCCTCCAGCAGTCTGTTGCTGTTGTTGAGTGAGTTGTGCCATCAGGTTGGCGTTAGCTTGCATCTTCTCTCCTAGTTGTCTCCTGCTTTCCCTGAGTTCTCTCATCAAGTCGTTGAACTCTATTCTGGTGACAACTGGAGTCTGTTCCTGGGTGGCGATTCCCTCACCCGGAATTGCTGGTTGATTGCTAGGTCTGGCTTGTTGCACGCTAGTAGTCTCACGGGCATCCGCATTATGAGAAGCTGACCTGGTTCGTGGTCCTGCCATTGTAGAGTTGTCGGTATGAA
Organism: Allium fistulosum; assembly: GCA_030737815.1. NCBI lineage: Eukaryota > Viridiplantae > Streptophyta > Magnoliopsida > Asparagales > Amaryllidaceae > Allium > Allium fistulosum. The sequence continues at coordinate 899,134,859 of CM060905.1, forward strand.
CTCTGAGTAGAATCAACGGATGTCCTATCAGTGAGTCGGATCTTCTTTGGGGGATTTGTTCAATCCAGTAGCTTCAAAGCAGATCCTTGAGGTTTGAGAATTCAACTCTCAGTGAAAGCACCAAAGTGTTAGCACCAAAATTGGTCGCTAACCTCTTAGAGAAAGATTGTGTAGAGATATAAGTGATGAAAGCAAATTAAACAGAGAAGAGAATGCTACTTTAAATGCAGAAAGTAAGAACACCAAATTTATAGTGGTTCAGCGTAATTGCCTACGTCCACTTTGAGGTTAAACTTTATTGATCTTCTTAATAGATGATTACAAATACAATTCGTGAATCAAATGCTTGAATGAAGTTGTTAAGTAGAGAAGATGAGTCTATCAAAAATGGCAGAGTTTCCCCAGTGTTCTCTCTCTCCCAAAAAAAGGATCCCTCTTCACTATGACCCTGCCCCTCTATTTATAGGCAAATATGGGCTGGACCTCCAAGTGGGCTTGCTGGTCGAACACTCTAGCCCGAGTACAGTGTTTGCTGCTTGTCGAACCAGGCATGCCGAACGTCATAATGCCGAACGGTCCTCCCCATGCCGAACGGTCCTTTCTAAGCCGAATGGTACGTCTGATGTGTGGGGAGTGCAGGATGGTTGCAGTTGAAGCCGAACGTATCCCTGTTTGAAGCTCTTGACCGAACAATGCTCCCTCACCGAACGATAGTGTCATGTTGAATGGTTATGTACACCGAACGTCTCCCGGATGCCGAGTACTTCCGTTGCCGAGTACTCCTGTTGGATGCCGAGTGCTCCCGCTGCCGAGTTCTACATTATGCCGAACACTCCTGTTGCCGAGTGCACCTATCGCCGAGTTCTACTACACTCCTGTTGGATGCCGAGTACTCCCGTTGCCGAGTACTCCTGTTGGATGCCGAGTGCTCCCGCTGCCGAGTTCTACATTATGTTGAACACTCCTGTTGCCGAGTGCACCTATCGCCGAGTTCTACTACACTCTTGTTGCCGAGTTCTATTGATGCCGAGCGCTAGTTGACGCTGAGTAGTCTTGTATGCCGAGTACTACGATATGCCGAACATTCTATGACGCTGTGTTCCACTGGAAGCCGAGTACTAGTTGCCTGGTCAAATCTCCAGGAAACAACTTCATTAACATGTAATAGCCATGTAATGTCAACATGTGATAGCTAATGATACAAAGCATTTCTAAGTATATAAATGGCTTTTGGAAGCTATCTTCCAAAGTGATGGTTGAGAATTTCATAGTGATGAAATGAATATAGAGAAAAGTAAGTTAAAGAAAAATAACTTATTTAAAGTAGAAAATTGAGAAAGCTTAAAAGGATAGGTAATATTAATTGAAATGCTAAAAAGTAGGTGTAAGGCCTTAGGGGCAACAATTTGTCTAAATACAACCAAATTATCCATTCATGATACAATTGAGAGAAAATAAGATAAAACGCCTAAGTGATAGCCTTAAGTGTCAAGTACTATTACTGAACTGGTAAGAGTATGGCTTGAGTGGTAATTTAGAATGAACTGACTATAGAAACTGGTTGAAATAAGTTGTGAAGGAATACCTCAAACTTATGTTGAAATTAATGATCCAGTGTATTTGCATAGTGTTATGTAATTGATGTTGATTAGAATAGTGAAGAAAAACTTGGTCCATACTTTAGCAGCATGGTCCCACTATATGATAGTTAGCTTAGAGTAAAGTTTTACTCATACCAGGCTTATACCTGACCTGTGTTTTTATTGTTTCTCGTAAACTCATGGCTACACATTCAAGTAGGTTGAGTTTATGGTATAGATATGTTACTTTGTAAAAGATGAATAAGGACTCCAAAGACGAAGTGGAGGCATATTTTGCAAATATAAGTTATTTTGAAAATTCTGTTGTGTAAAACAAGAGTTTATGACTGGTTAAGTGTTCATATTGGCGTCTTCAAATGTTAAGCATGACATTATATTTATATTTTGTTACATTTACCTTTACGTAGGAACGAGATGGGTTAATTATGATGTACTGACTTATGTAAAATATTTTAATGTAATGAAATTATTTAGCAGCTTTGTTTATTTAGTGTTTTAAAGAAACAATACTAATCTCACTTTGTTGCTTGCAAATAATTCGAGTGATTACTGCAACATCATTGACGTTCATTTTCAAGCATCGAAGTGGGGGATGTTACACATTAAAACATATAGCTATCCAAGGTTAAAATATAGCCATCGAAAGTCTGAAAACATAGCTATCGAAAGCCAAGAGTTAAAGCTATAATATACCTAAAATATAGGTATCGCGTGTCAAAGGAAATAGCCATCGAATGTCAATAAGGAAAGCTATCGTAGGTAAAAAAACATAGCTATCATATGTCAAAGAAAATATAGCTGTTGCATGTTAACAAAGCAATGCTACGAGTGACAAGCTGTCGCAAAATCAACAAACAAGGCTATCGAGTGTCAAGCCATCGCATGTTAAAATGCAAAGCCATTAAATGTCTAAAATACATGGTGATATTGCATTTTGAAACTTTTACAAACTATCGAGCTTTACAAATTCACAAAGCTATTGAAGGTTACGCTGTGGCACGTTATAATGCAATGCTATCAAGTGCCAAAATGCTATCGCATGCCTCAATGGAAGTTTTTTAAATATTTGAAAACTACCTTTTTAAAAACAAATAGCTCAAATTTCCTTTTGTTATTAAAGTAAATATTTACATATTATCTACTATTTACAAACTTATTTACAAACACAACACCAATTTACTACAAAAAAACCAGACCCAAGCTCAAGCGTTTCCGCACCCGACCCACCTTTATTTTGGGTACAAACATCCTCACCTATACCCGCATTCACGAGACTTCTAAATGAAATCTAACCGCATACAAAGCCTGATACGCTCATTAACAGTGCACCAGCTCCTACAGATGATACAATAGCAGATGCTCGGCCTAAAAGGGTAACACGTGTCCCTAGAAGGTTCCTGGATTCATGAAGACAGTTGCAATTGGCTACATGCGAATTCTGTTAGAACGTACCAACTTTATCTTTTATTTTTCTGTTAGAACGTGCCAACTTTGTCTTTTTAATTTTCCTGTATTTAGCTTTATTTCCTGCAAAAGTAGTTATGGCAGAAAACGTCTATGAGGCCACGTAGGCACAATCTGTTAGTAATTCACTATATATGTATGGTTGTAAGAATGAAATGATATAGAAAAAAGTTAATTCTGAATCTTCTACCTTGGTTCTTCCTTCCTTCCTTTTTTCTTTCTTCTTCAAATTCTGAAATCCTGCTCTCAGCTCTGCTAACCCTTATAACCACACCAATTTGGTGCTTTCATTGCTGACCTCACATCTCCTCCCCAAAAATCCAAACCACATCCAAACACCATGACCAAAGTCGATGATGCCCTCCAACAACTATCCCAACACCATGACACCATCACCACAATCCAAAACACTCAAGCAAGCCACAGCTCCATGTTAGAAACCCAACATGCCGACATAATTGACAAAGCCACCCTCCAAGACATCAGCCGCAAACTCGACACCCAACCACCCTTATCACCGTCCAACCAAACCTCCACAGCATACCACCCAACTCCAACAACCGCCAACCACCAATACTCCCTACACCCACAACAACCCGTACACCCAAATGCTCGCTGTCACCGTTCGATGGCACAAACCCCCACGACTGGATTTTTCAGGCTGACCGCTTTTTCGCCTATTACTCCACCCCGGAAGACCAACGCATCGATCTCGCCAGTTTTCACATGCAAGGCCAAGCATTGTCATGGTTTCAATGGATGCATCGCAACAAACATCTAACATCATGGTCAGCACTGACAAAAGCCATCGAGCAGCGCTTCGGACCACCAACATTTTTAAATCCCCAAGCGACCCTATTCAAACTTAAGCAACTATCCACCGTCAAAAACTACCAATCCACCTTCGAGACTCTTTGCAACCGCATCACAACGCTACCACCTGATTCGATCCTCCACTGTTTCATATCGGGCCTAAAACCCCATATCCAAAATGAACTCCACATCCTCAAACCGGCCACTATATCAGATGCAATTGAAACTGCTAAACTCATCGAACGAAAACACACTGACCTCGCCAAATTCCCAATTCCTAAAACCAATTTTCCTTTTCAGAAATCATCAACCACTTCGAAAACCACTCAGACATTCACTCAAACACCTCAAGTACCCTTCTCCAAACCAACTATACCTATTAAACAACTCTCTCAAGCAGAGATGAATGCTCGTAAACAGCAAGGGCTGTGCTTTAATTGCGACGAGAAATACCAGTTTGGCCATCGTTGTAAACCTACGCATATTTTAATGATCCTCCCGGACGTTCATTCGGGCAACAGCCCACCACCCGAACCTGACACAACCACCAACGATTCCTTCGCCATCGCCGAAACACTCCAGGACCCCCCACAAGAGATATCCTTTCACGCCCTAACCGGCTCTCCCCACCCACGTGCTATTCGGTTACCAGCTTCGATTAATGGTAACCCGATTTCAATCCTCATCGATACAGGATCGACACATAATTATCTCCATCCTAAAACTACGAAGTTTTTGGGACTAGAAACCAACTGCAAGAGTTCGTTCGTGGTGACCGTGGGCAACGGTGAAAAATTGAGGAGCTCTGGCTGTTGTAAAGAAGTGAACGTCGACATCCAGGGGCACAAATTTTCGATTGATTTTCACTTATTGGACATAGTGGGCTCTGATGCTGTGTATGGAATTCAGTGGCTAGAGCTATTAGGCCCAATCACTATGGACCATAAGAAGCTCACAATGTCTTTTATTTTGGGCTCGCAGACCGTTTGCTTAACAGGTATAAGCCCAACTAACAAACCCTCCTCTATTTCCCTTCAGCAACTTAAGCGTTTAGACACAACATATTCCATCTCCAATTTTTTATACCTTCAATTACATGATACACAATTCGATTCCTCGACCAATATACCCAATGACCCACACCTACAAAACTTACTATCCACATATGATCATTTATTCACAAAACCTACCAACTTACCTCCAAACCGACCACTTAATCACCATATCAACCTCATCCCCAATTCCGAACCAATCAACACAAAACCATACCGTTACCCGTATTTCCAAAAAAATGAAATCGAAAGACAAATACAAGATATGCTTCAATCACAACTTATCCAACCATCCACTAGCCCATTTTCCTCTCCCGTCCTACTAGTAAAAAAGAAAGATGGATCATGGCGATTTTGCGTCGACTATAGAGCACTTAATGCCATCACCATCAAAGACAGATTCCCTATCCCAACAGTTGACGAATTATTGGATGAATTATATGGTGCGTTATTCTTTTCCAAACTCGACCTTCGAAGTGGGTATTTTCAGATTCGTGTCCACCCACCCGATATCCCAAAAACAGCATTTCGTACTCATGAAGGCCACTATGAATTCCTCGTTATGCCATTTGGGCTAACGAATGCACCATCCACCTTCCAAGCCACAATGAACAATATTTTCCAACCCCATTTACGGAAATTTGTACTAGTCTTCTTCGATGATATCCTCATCTATAGTTCGTCATGGACCGCCCATCTAAATCACCTTCAAACAACCCTAAGTATTCTAGATCAACAGCAATTTTTCGCAAACTTATCCAAATGCAGTTTCGGCCTTGAAGAACTCTCCTACTTGGGCCACATAATCTCGAGCAAAGGCGTACGTGTGGACCCATCAAAAATCGACGCGATGGTGCAATGGCCTACACCCAATTCGGTTACGGCCGTACGGGGATTTTTGGGACTAACGGGCTACTACCGCCGATTTATCAAACATTACGCCCTTATTGCAAGCCCGCTTACCGATTTACTGAAACGTGACAAATTTGCTTGGAGCCCACAAGCCCAAAAGGCCTTCGAATCACTCAAATTCGCGGTAACCCATACTCCAATTTTATCCCTCCCCAACTTTACCGAACCCTTCTCCATCACCACTGACGCATCCGCCACCGCAATCGGAGCTGTGCTTGCTCAGCATGACCACCCAATAGCCTTTTACAGCCTCAAACTTCCACGCCTCCTACAGAAATCCTCCACATACTCCCGCGAAATGTTCGCAATCACCGCCGCCGTTAAAAAATGGCGCCATTACCTACTCGGCCGACCTTTCCAAATCTTTACCGATCACCAAAGCCTTCATGAGTTAGCATCTCAGGCAATCCAGACGCCAGAGCAGCAGAAATGGTTAACCAAACTTCTAGGGTTCGACTTCACAATTCATTACAAACCAGGGAAGCAAAACGTGGTGGCAGACGGCCTCTCCAGGTTCACCAGTGATGCAATGATGAATGCAGTGTCAGGGCCGACTTTTCCATTACTCGCTGACATTCACGCAACACTTCTCAACGATCCACATGCACAGGAGATAATCGCCCAGCTCACATCAGGTACTTGCTCAAACCCAAACTTTCAATTGCGCAATGATCTATTATTGTGGAAGAACAGAATATTTATTCCTGCTAATGATGAGTTACGAAACACTATTATCAACGAGCTTCATTCTTCCAAAATTGGGGGCCATTCGGGTATTAAAGCTACTGTAGCCAGAGTCGCCAGTAATTTCTTTTGGCCAAAGCTAGCTTCATCTGTCCAGACCTTTGTCCAAAATTGCCCCACCTGCCTCCAAACCAAACCCGATAATACCCCCTACAAAGGACTCCTTCAACCATTACCAATCCCGGCACAAATTTGGGAAGACATTGCTATGGATTTTATCACTCATCTACCTCCGTCAGCGGGAAAACTGCAATTTGGGTAATTGTCGATCGACTTTCCAAGTATGCCCACTTTTGTGCCTTACCCACGTCAGTCTCAGCATCCCAATTAGCCTCTTACTTCTTACATGAATATGTCCGCTTCCACGGGTTTCCACGATCTATTGTGTCCGACCGCGATCGCTTATTTACAAGTCAGTTTTGGAAGGAATTATTTCGTCTCCATGGCACCAAACTTCGTATGAGCAGCGCGTATCACCCCCAAACCGATGGCCAATCCGAAGTAGTCAACCGCTGTCTTGAAACGTATTTACGTGCCACTGTCGGGGAAATGCCAAATAAATGGGTTAAATGCCTTCCGTGGGCCGAATGGTGGTATAACACAACAAAGCACACCGCCTTGTGCATGTCACCATTTCAGGTAGTGTACGGCCGTCCTCCTCCCACACTCTCCAGCTACATTACTGCACCAACCCCAATACCTGACCTTGCTGCTTGGATAGACTCACGTGATCAGCTACTACACATTATCAAAACCAACCTTCAAAAAGCACAGGCTAGAATGAAGAGCCACGCCGATCAGCGACGCACTGATAAACAGTTCGAAGTGGGATCATGGGTGTTTGTTAAATTACAACCTTACAGGCAGAGTACAATTCAAACCTCGCATCACAAACTGACCAGACCATACTTTGGCCCCTTCGAAATAATTGAACGTATAGGCCCTGTCGCTTACAAGCTCCTCCTTCCACAAGGTAGCCGCATTCACCCCGTATTTCACATATCACTCCTCAAACTATGCCCCAACCCACATTTAGCTACACCAGAAATGCTACCACCTAATTTCAGTACAAACGACCTTGAGGACAAGGTCGATCTCGAAGAGATGGGTGTTGATACGCTCATTAACAGTGCACCAGCTCCTACAGATGATACAATAGCAGATGCTCGGCCTAAAAGGGTAACACGTGTCCCTAGAAGGTTCCTGGATTCATGAAGACAGTTACAATTGGCTACATGCGAATTCTGTTAGAACGTGCCAACTTTATCTTTTATTTTTCTGTTAGAACGTGCCAACTTTGTCTTTTTAATTTTCCTGTATTTAGCTTTATTTCCTGCAAAAGTAGTTATGGCAGAAAACGTCTATGAGGCCACGTAGGCACAATCTGTTAGTAATTCACTATATATGTATGGTTGTAAGAATGAAATGATATAGAAAAAAGTTAATTCTGAATCTTCTACCTTGGTTCTTCCTTCCTTCCTTTTTTCTTTCTTCTTCAAATTCTGAAATCCTGCTCTCAGCTCTGCTAACCCTTATAACCACACCAAAGCCCTCTGTATATTACCTTTTCAGCTACCACAAACTAAACCTTTCCTCCTTCATCCAGTTCATGGCAACATACTAATTTCTTGGTTAAAACCACTTCTACAACCAAAAAAATGTTCTACTCGCCAGCAAAGCATACTTCCACCTTTCGATCTGCTCTTTTCCACCTCCCAAACGCCTCATAGCTACTGCTATTGTTACAACATAAGATCTAGCCTTGCATGTCTTCAACTGCAAATTCTTCAACCCCTCTAACCTATTTTCTACTATCATTCGCTTTAGTTTGGATTTTATTTGTGTTTGATCATTATTTTGAGCATTCATTCTCTTCACCGATTTTTTCTATTGAGGATGCATCATGCAGCTTTTAAATAGCACCGCTTTTGAAATCTGAGTCAGATCAAGAGATTTCAATGTCTGACAGTATTCGAGTAAATTAATGTAATTTATTTTATTGATCATGTAATGATAAAAGGAAATCATTGTAATTTTTTACACCGTAAAACATTGAATCGCACCATGCATTAGAATTGAAACTAGGTGAGAGTGAACTATGGATACGTGACTTCAAACATTCGACGACCCTTGTCTGGAACCACACGACATAAACAGGCAAGTGTTTCAGATGCCATGAATATAATGTGTTTCAGTTATTAGATCATATAATCCCTCATGTACTATGCTTTTCCTTCATAGATCCGAGATGTAGTTGGGCATTAGCATATTGTGAAATTGGCAGGCTTTGCTTATCTCGGTAATTGATCAGATAAGTAAGCCGAAACTCTTAAGACTAAAATAAACTAGATGCTTGTACTGCTACTAACTTGTATTTTGGTACTAATACACAACTATAGAACTAAATTGAGTTAAAATAATGAAAGGATGAGAGTACCAGGACCAAAGTAGCCTCTAGTGAGCTATCCCAACACCCAATGCCTATGATCAAATTCTTTAGCCGCAACCCTGTCTAACCATGGAAGGGTGGTAAGATTTACTATATCCAATTATTTCAAATGATCACATCATCTGCATTGATTATTTCTTTGAGTTTTGATTAATCACTTGATTTTTAAAAGCCAAATGATTTGTTCACACACCAAGGCAAATCCAATAAATCCTCATCATTGTCTACACATATTCTGATTTGTTCTATTTCACTTTGAAGTGACCTCAGACTACTAACTTAATTAATTCCCCATTCCTCGTTTTCTACAATGTCATCTACCATTAATTTCTCTCCCCTCACCATCACCATGATATCCACTCCTAACTTGCTAATTAAATTACCACTCTAAAGCCACAGTTCAAACCAAAGTGGTGTACTTCTCCCGACCATAGGATTGACAGTCATCATTCTTCAAATTAGTATTAGAAAGTGGAATTTCTAAGTATTTAATGTGAGCATGCCTTTACTTATATTTAGCGCTTCAATATTTTCGATTTATTCCTACCATCCCCCTCCACCACAAAGAAAATATTTGATTTTTTATTATTCAACTTGAGCCTGGTTGCTTGCTGAAGAGCTTTATAAACCTCTTTGATTGTTAATGCGCTTTCCATGTCTACTTTCAGGAAGATAAGTGTTACTCCCAAAATTACAATAATAGATTGAAAAACAAGAAAGCCATCGTGTGCGATTGTGAGGAGTGAAGAATCTCTTAAAATAAGTTGTCAAGTATGTATCATGTGCTATTGGAGGACATCATTTTTGATTGAAACCATCATAAATGATAGTGGTCATCATGCTTAACTAAATCCTTCATGAGCTATTGGGAGTCACCATTGATAGTTCAGGGTCATCGTGTGTGATCGTGAAGAGTGAAGAATGATGCTATTATATGCCATAAAACAAGCCATCGTGAGGAATCTATTAAAGCCATCGTGGGAGGTTCCTCATAGCTATCATGTTTAATTGAAATCGTCATGATCACTTTAGTTAAGTCATCATGAACCAACTTAATAGAGCCTTCATGATAATTCCAATCATGAGTAGATAACAGATAGGAACCATCGTGAAGCAATAAAGAAAACAGCTATCATGAGGAACTAATAAGACTATCATGATACGAAGAGCTAGGAGTCATCATGAAGTGTTCCCGTAAAGCCTTTGGGATGAAAAGCATTGAGAGCTATCGTAAGGCAATATGATAGAGCGTTCATGGAGAATTTCTTGGAGCCATCATAAAATGAAGTACTAAAGCAATCGTGAGGTAATTTGTTAGAACTAATGCCGTGCTAAAACTAAAGGTCATCATAACGAATGAATGAAGAGCTATTGTGGGATTAAAAAAAAGTCAGCACTTTTGGTCCATAAATTCTAAGGAACCTACATGGGAATATGTCAGAGCTTTTATATCCATAGTCCTCGAATGATAATGCACAAAGGTCATCCTGAAGCAATATTTGTAAGACATTGCAAAGTCATCGTGATAAATCATTGAGTCAACCATTTTGAAGATATCGTGGATTGATTTACTGTAACCTTCATTATAAATATGTGTTATCGTGAGAAAGCTTACAAGTAAAATAAAGGGCCATAAAAAGGATGTTGTCGTGAGAAATTTTCTAGAATTATCACATATCATATTACCACACAAATGCTGGTTCCTTCCTATAAGGATCAATTTTCATTATCCATTCACTCCAAATGACGCGTGGCACAAATCCAACGGCTGAAATCTTCTATAAATACAGAGGTGCACCCCCTAAAAAAAGATCTTTTCGGATTCCATCTTATTCTCATTTTCATTTCTTATTTTGCATAAATTGAGATTGAGCGGAGAACATTAATGGCAGTTTATGCCATTTTAACTTTGAACTTTGTAGCGAAAGATTCAAACAATCAATAAATTGCATTATAACTTCTTACTTCTTGTGAATGCTTGGTTGCTTCTTATGAGTTCATAACTAACATATTTCACTAGTATATAATCCTACTCAAGTATCTCAACTTGTTTTGGCCTAAATTTAGTAGGAATACTAAGTGGTACTTTCACTGTGATTTGAACTCAAGGCCATTCATAACTCGAGCAACAGCAATACTTATGGGAAAATCAACCAAGAAAGTTAGAGTCCAAACACAAGAAGTGATAAACCACATTCGTCTTGAAAATAACGTAACCACATATTTTGACATGGAAAATGTGGAAACGGGGAAAACGTCTTCACCTAAAGTGACATTGATGGAGAAAGATGAGCTACAATCATTAAGTGGAAATTAGAAATTATTCATGGACTTATGAAAGCATTAGATGCAAAACAATCTTCATTACAACAACAACTACTAAGCCATTATTCCCAAAAAAGTTGAGGTTGGCTAGAGATGGAACCCAAAACTAAATGAAAAAATCAATTTAAAAGTTATAATAACAACAACAACAACAATAATAAAATAAAGTCAAATAAGTAAATTAATAATAATAACTAAGTAAAATAAAATATAATAAAAATATATATGTATATATATAAGAGGAATGATAATAATAATACTAATAGCGATAATGATACTAATAGTAATATTGGTCAAAGACCAAACCTACGTCATAGGCTCATGTTCGCATGTCCTATAATCTAAAACATATAAACCTCAACGCTCATGGTTCTGGTACATGAATCGCTAACTTCCACTTGCTCTGATCCGTCACCAGCTCTTCGGATATATCCCAATCCTTCAAATCCTTTTTTACTACTTCCTCCCTTGTCATCCTTGGTCGATCTCTACCTCTCTTTGAGCATTCAACACAGTCTATAATTCCAACACGCACAGGTGCCTCTGGTGGCCTTCATTGAAGATGTCCAAACCATCTTAAGCGATGTTGAATTAGTTTCTCCTCAATTGGTGCTACTCCAAGTTTATCACGTATATCATCATTTCTAATTCGGTCTCTTCTTGTATGACTGCAGCTCCATCGTAGCATACACATCTCTGCTATGTTTACCTTTTGGATGTGTTGGCTTTTCGTAGGCCAACATTCTGCACCATACAACATCGCAGGCCTGATTTCCATTTTGTAGAACTTTCCTTTAAGCTTTTGTGGGACCTTCCTGTCATAGAGAATCCCAGACGCTTGTCGCCATTTCACCCATCCCGCTCGAATTCTAAAACTAACATCTTCATCAATCCCACCATCATACTGCAACATTGATCCTATATATCGAAATGATTCCTTCTTGGAAACTATTTGTCCGACCAGAGTGACATCTCCATCCTCCGACTGACACCGCTGAACCCGCACTTCATATCTCTGTTTTAGTTCTGCTAAGCCTAAATCCCTTTGATTCTAAAGTTTGTCTCCACAGCTCCAATTGTCTATCAACCCCAATCCTACTTTCATCAATTATCACAACATTATCAGCAAATAGCATACACCAAGGAATCTCACCTTGTATACCCTTCATAACCTCATCCATCACTAGAGCAAAAATGTAGGGACTCAAAGCTGACCCTTGATGTAATCCTATGTTAATTGGAAAGTCACTGATTTCACCATTGCATGCTCTGACAGTAGTCACAACATTATCGTACATATCCTTGATAAGTGTAATGTACTTTGTTGGGACTCTCTTTTTTTTCAGGGCCCACCACATCACCTTTCGCGGTACCTTGTCATAAGCTTTCTCCAAATCGATAAATACCATGTTCCATAAGTTGTCTTATCAAGAAAATCACCTCTGTGGTCGACCTCCCATGTATGAAGCCAAATTGGTTTTTTGAAACACTTGTCATTCTTCTTAGTCTATGCTCAATGACTCTCTCCCAAAGCTTCATTGTATGACTCATAAGCTTAATTCCTCTGTAGTTTGTGCAACTTTGGATATCTCCTTTATTCTTAAAAATTGAAACTAGTATGCTTCTCCTCCACTCATCCGGCATCTTGTTTGATTTGAAAATATTATTGAACAACTTGGTTAGCCAGGCTATCCCTGCATCTCCAAGGCATCTCCACATCTCAATGGGGATGTCATCAGGCCCCAATGCCTTGCCTGCTTTCATCCGTTTTAGTGTCTCCTTTAACTCGGATTCTTGAATTCTCCGTACAAAATGTCTACAGGTGTCATCAGAAGAGTCGTCTATCTCGATCGTAGCACCTTCTTCATTAAATAACTTGTCGAAATAATCTCTCCATCTATTTTTTATCTCCTCGTCCTTCACCAAAAGTCTATTATTGTCATCTTTGATGCATTTAACTTGGTTGAAGTCTCTTGTCTTCCTCTCGCGGAGCTTAGCTATCCTATAGACGTTTTTTTCACCCTTCTTCGTACTTAGGTTATGATATAGATCTTCATACGCCCGACCTCTTGCTTCACTCATCGCTCTCTTTGCGTTCTTTACCACTTTGTACTTTTGCATGTTGTCCTCGCTCCTGTGATGATGTAAGTACTTATTGCATTCCTTCTTCTCTTTGATAGACTTTTGCACATCACTGTTCCACCACCAAGAATCTTTAGGTTCGCGTTTATTTCCTTTCGCTATCCCAAACATCTCGGTAGCCACTTTCCGAAAGCGTCTTGCCATCTCATCCCATATGTGATTTGCTTCTCCTTCCATATTCCATGCCCCTTCTACCATCACTATCATTAAACACCCGTGAGGCATCTCCTTTGAGCTACCACCATTTTGTCCGACTAGTCTTGGCTCCTTTACCCTGTTGAACACGTATTCGGAGACGAAATTCGGATATCAAAAGCTGATGTTGTGAGACGACACATTCTCCAGGTATGACTTTGCAATCTACACAAGCTCGTTTGTCGTCTCTTCTAGTAATGACAAAGTCAATTTGGCTAAAGTGTTGGCCACTACTAAAAAATCTTCATTAAAGAGAGAAAAGGAGACTAAAGGAGAAGGGGTTGAATCTTCACCCTAAAAATCAATAGAGTCAAACATAAGGAGTAAAAACGTTGGTAAGAGCATTTTAGGACCACAAAAGAAGGAAGAAGATCGCCTAACTCAAAAGCCGAGTAAAAGAAAAAGGTCACAACCTATGAGCTCCACTTCGCAAAAGAATTATACGCTGAAGCAAGAAGATTACTATTAACTCAAAAAATGGATCAACACCCTGGATTGAATGTGAAAGCACCAGCCCTGTGAAAGTGACTACTGTGTGCCTAGTTATCACTTAGGATCATGTAATATGGAATGTAATATAATCTAAATGCGGACACGGATAATAATAATAAAGCAAATAAGAATAAGCACACCAAGAGTTTTTATACTGGTTCGAACTTCCCATTCTACGTCCAGTCACAGACTTCCTTCTGGAATTTAAACTCAATAACCCCTCACTTAACCCGGAGGAATAAGTATACAACACCTGAGCAGCCGAATAGGATTTTTCCGCCTCTAACAGCCGAAAGAGGACTTTTACCGCCTGAACAACCGAACAGGACTTTTACTGGTATAAGAAAATAGTTGACAATTGTGTTCTGAATAACATTGATATGTCTTTAAGTATACAACCTTCCTATAATCAAATCCTCAAGTATATATTGTGTGTGTGAAGATATGAACGGAAGATATTGCTTAGAATCAAAGAATATATTGATTAGTTCAGAGATTCAAGCAATATAAAGATTGTGATTGCTTTTAGAATGCAAGGATAGATAGTAGAGAGTATGGTCAGAAAACAAAATGAGATTCGGTGGTTTGAGAAGTGAATCTAATGTGTTTATATAGTAGACAAACAGCTACAACTATTCACGAAGAGTTTTGATCAAAAGATGCAGCCATATCTCTTCAATTTGGATCGTAACTCTTCGCAAATGGAAGTGTCTCTTCAGAAAAAAATAGATGTTAGAGTCGTTCAGTCGACTGAGCAAAATCGACCAGTCAACTGAATATTCAAAGATAGTGTAAAACAGAGTATATATGTGCGACTGAACAGGTTCAGTCGACTAGTCGTTTTTGGTCAGTCGAATGACCTGGTTGTCAATGCACAGTTTATACCTTCTTTAAAGAATTTGAATCTTAAAACAACTTTGATTTTGTGTAAACTACTTGAGGATAGATTTTAACAATTTCAAGCTATATCTAATGACTAAAACTTCAATAAATAAACATACTATACTTAGATTTGAAGTCTTGTCTCCTTTGTAGTTTAATAGCATATCTCATTCTCTTTTTGTCGCTTGATCGTATAGTCTCATCACTGATTGTTTAAGCTTTTTGTCATGAATCAAAACTCATGATTCAACATTCTCCCCCTTTTTGATTGATGACAACATTTTTTTTATGATGCTACATATTAAGAATTATATACCAGAGGATATATATTTCTCCCCCTGAATATGTGGCGACATATCTAATCCTGCAAAAATTGGTTAGTCATACAGATTTCTCCCCCTTTGTCATCGACAAAAAGAAAATATATAAGCATTGTTAACTAACAGCATTTGAAATGACAATCACAAATAAACATATTGTGCAAAAACTATAGGGCTATTTATACAAGCCCATCAAGGTTAAAAAGATTTAAAAAGTACTAGAATGTCTTTTGGGATAAGCTAAAAAAATAACTTACTATCACCATTATGAAATACCATCAATACTCATCAGAGTCTGAATTTGCTTCTTCTTCTTCTTCTTGTGCTGGTTCTTTTCCTCGTGAAGAGCTTTCCACATATTATCTGCCACCACCATTTCCACTAGTGTCAGAACTTGTATGCTCTTCGGATGTAGACCAAGTAAAATGAGGTGCTCGGCGTTTTCCCGGGTCACGAAGTGAAGGTTCTGTAGTGGTCGAAGAGAAAGAACAAGAAATTGCATCCTATAGAATCCCGAAGAAGCTTTTGATTTTGTCAAACTTTTTGTCAATTTTTTTGTCGAGATTCTTAATGCGAGAATCCAAAATTACTTGATTACGTGCAATTAGATCAATGGACTCTCGGGTGCTTTTGGATGGTGCAGTGGTGCGAATATCATCTCCTTATTGTTGTGGAGTAGCACTTTGTTGGCGAGGCCTTGACTGCCATTCTTGGAATGACATTATAGTGAGAGGCCTCGGAGGCAATTTCATCAAACTAATTGTGCGGCTATTTAGAGTCTTAATAGTGGAGGTGTCTGATTCTGGAATTGGAACTTGTAGATTCATTAGGAGCTACATAATATACTCGCCATAGTAAATTATGTTCATCCGACATCACCTTTGTCGATGATATAACCTTTTGAATTGTCTCCAAAAGTGACTGATCCTCCATTTGAGTAGACAATGTTAGTTAATAGGTCCTTATTACCAGTCATGTGTTTCGAGCAATCATTGTCTAAAATCCATTTTCCTCTCTTTTTAAGTGGTACCTGCAAAAAATAAAGATTAAGTTGGTACCCACTTTTCTTTTTAGGGTCCTAAGAGTTAGGTCTTAGGAAACCAAACCCAAGCGGGTTCAGAATTCCCTTTATAAATATAATTCTTATTTTTATGAACAGTTTCCATAAATGTTTTGATATTATTCCTAACTAAATTGTTATTTGTTTTAGGAATCCATATCTTAATAGTTTTAAGATCGTTAGAAACTGTTTTCTTAATATCTTTCTTAATTTTGTTTTTAAGCTTATTTTTAAACTTTCTAGATTTCTTTGGATTTTCAATTTTCTTATATCCTAGTCCCATTTTATTTGAAGTAGACTGAGAATTTTCTATTATTGTAGAAAGATTTTCTCGTCCTTTATTGAAGTTAGAAATATTTTTATTAATATCTTCTAACTTAGTTTTGAGACTAGATTTTTCTAACTCTAATACTTTAGTGTTAGATTTTAAATCATTAATTTCTGCTGATAAATCATCATTTTTATTTTTTTGAATTTCTAGTTCCTGAGTTATCATAGAAAGTTGAGATGTTAAATTAGAATTTGATTCTTGAAATATTTCTAGTTCTTCTTTTAGAATTTTCTTTTCATCTCTTAGCATACTAATTTCTAATTCGGATCAATTTAATTTTCCTTGTAACTCTTTATTTTGCTTTTTAGTTTGTTTTACAAAGTCCACTAGTTCTGAATTAATTTCAACAAAATCTTCAAAACTTAGTTCACTTACATCATCACTTGTAGCCATGAACCATATATTTGCTTGATCTGTGTAACTGTCACTGTCACTCTCTGATGATGAAAAAGAATCTGAATCATCCCATGTTACTGAAAATGCTTTCTTCTTGAATTTGACCTTCTTTAATTTATTTTTCTTCTTCTCTGGACAATCTTTCTTCATATGACCCTTTTTATGACATTCATAACATTCTATGACAGAGGATTATGGTTTATTGCTATTATTGTTGTTGTTAGAGTTATTTCTGTAACTCCTGAACTTGTTATTCTTTTTTAATTTCAAAAACTTTTTAAAATTTTTAGCAATAAGTGCCATATCCTCTTCATCTGAAATAGAATCATCTGTTTCTGCTTGAAATGGTAGATTCTTCTTATCCTGTGCTTGAACTTTCTTTGCCTGCAAATTCACTACATATGACATTAGATTTCCTATTAATTCTTCTGGTTTCAAAGTGGAAAGATCGTTTGCTTCTTCAATAGCTAAGACCTTTCTTTCCCATTCATCCGTTAAAGAGTTTAGGATTTTTGATACTATATCAAAGTCAGAAAATTTTTCTCCTAGCGCCAATAGTGAGTGATATATATCTTGAAATCTAGAGTATATGTCATTTATAGTTTCGTTTGGTTTCATTTTGAAATTTTGGAACTGATTTTTCAACATAGAGATTTTGCTTTGTTTGACTTTGTTAGTTCCTTCATGAGTTATTTTTAGAGCTCTCCATATCTCATAAGCAGTTGTACACATACTGACTCTATTAAACTCATTTTTATCTAATGCATAGAATAACATGTTCATAGCTTTAGCATTTGATGTAGCATCAGTTTTTTGTGCAGTAGTCCAAGTTGAAAAATCTTCTGTTGGCATGGTATATTCGTTTTGGGTAATATTCCAGGTTTCAAAACCATTAGTTTGCATATATAATCTCATTCTAGTTGACCGGTAATTATAGTTAAGACCAATAAATAGTGGTGGTCGAGCAGTTGACTGACCTTCAGTGAAACTAGAGTTAATGTTAATGCTAGAATTGGTGTTACTATCCATATTACAAAAAAAAAATCAAATAACTATGTTACGGTTATAGGATGTTCTTGCTCTGATACCAAATGAAAGTGACTACTGTGTGCCTAGCACTTAGGATCGTGTAATATGGAATGTATTATAATCTAAATGCGGAAATAGATAATAATAATAAAGCAAACAAGAATAAGCACACCAGGAGTTTTTATACTGGTTCGAACTTCCCGTTCTACGTCCAGTCCAAGACTTCCTTCTGGAATTTAAACTCAATAACCCCTTACTTAACCCAGAGGAATAGGTATACAACACCTGAGCAGCCGAACAGGGTTTTTCCGCCTCTAACAGCCGAAAGAGAACTTTTACCGCCTGAACAACCAAATAGGACTTTTACTGGTATAAGAAAATAGTTGACAATTGTGTTCTGGATAACATCGATATGTCTTTAAGTATACAACCTTCCTATAATCAAATCCTCAAGTATATATTGTGTGTGTGAAGATATGAATGGAAGATATTGCTTAGAATCAAAGAATATATTGATTAGTTCATAGATTCAAGCAATATAAAGATTGTGATTGCTTTTATAATGTTGGGATAGATAGTAGAGAGTATGGTCAGAAAACAAAATGAGATTCGGTGGTTTGAGAAGTGAATCTAATGTGTTTATATAGTAGACAAACAGCTACAACTATTCACGAAGAGTTTTGATCAAAAGATGCAGCCATATCTCTTCTATTTGGATCGTAACTCTTCGCAAATGGAAGTGTCTCTTCAGAAAAAAATAGCTGTTAGAGTCGTTCAGTCGACTGAGCAAAATCGACCAGTCAACTGAATATTCAAAGATGGTGTAAAATAGAGTATATCTGTGCAACTGAACAGGTTCAGTCGACTCGTCATTTTTGGTCAGTCGACTACCTGGTTGTCAGTGCACAGTTTATACCTTCTTTAAAGAATTTGAATCTTAAAAAAACTTTTATTTTGTGTAAACTACTTGAGGATAGATTTTAACAATTTCAAACTATATCTAATGACTAAAACTTCAATAAATAAACATACTATACTTATATTTGAAGTCTTGTCTCCTTTGTAGTTTAATAGCATATCTCATTTTCTTTTTGTCGCTTGATCGTATAGTCTCATCACTAATTGTTTAAGCCTTTTGTCATGAATCAAAACTCATGATTCAACACCCTGTTTATCAATCTAAATAAAATAGGAAAACAATAGTGAATTGAAAAAAAAGTAAAAAGACAAGAGATTTTTATAGTGTTTCGGCTGTTAACGAAGCCTGCATCCACTTTATAGCTTTTATTGATCAACTACTGTTACAAAAGATTCTGAATTACAGTATGATTCTTCTTTCTTAAGTTAGATCAAGCCACTATTGTTAGAGACAAAAGGAGGATCTTAATTTTCTCTTATTGGTTGTTGTGTGGGAGAAAAGGAGTGAAGAAAGAATAATAGAGCTTCAGCAGAGATCAAGTTAGGAACTCCTTTTCTGTTGGAGGTAGGATGATATTTATAGGACATAAGGAGCATTTGGGCCAAAACTATTGCACTTGAAGCCTATTGCCGAGAATAGGAAGCAATACAAAAAGTTTGGAGCAATTTTTAGCTAAGTATCTGGATCGATACCGATCTAATTGGATCGGATCGGTATCGATCCAAATAGTTATGCAATTTTTGCACAACTTCCATCCAGTTGACTTCCTTGCTTGATTATGATGCCTTCCATGTAATTTCGGCTTGTTGACTTGTTTTGATGACGATTCACATATGGCTTGACTGAATTGTAGCATCAATTAGATAAGCCTTTGCTTCTTGAACGCGGATGCTTGGAATATCACCAAACATGGTAGATAGGCTTAGAAGGGATATAAGACCATGATGCAAGTGGTTAGAAGAAACCACAAGCCAACCTTTTGGATCGGTACCGATCCAATTGGATCGGAACGGTATCGATCCAATTGGATCGGATCGTTATCGATCCAATTGGATCGGATCGGTATCGATCCAATTGGATCGGATCAGTATCGATCCAATTGGATCGGATCGGTATCGATCCAAAGAGTTGGTGTATTTTTGGCTTAAACTTCTTATGCTCCTTTGTCTTGTCCTTTTTAGGCCTTCCGGTCAAGTTTCGAGTCGTTCTGGCTTAATCCGAATGCTCTAACTCCTTTTAGGCCTTCCGGTCAAGTTTCGAGTCATTCTGGCTTAATATGTATGCTCTAACTTCTTGTGTTCCTTTGTCTTGTCCTTTTAGGCCTTTCAATTAACAATTACGAAAACAAGGAAGCTTATAATGTTCCCTTCCGATTAACTTCTTGTGTTCCCTTCCGGTTGAAATAAATGGAAAGAGAACAATGGACCTTAAAGTCAACAATAATTTTAGGGGAGCACTGTTCACCGAAAGAATTATGGTTGCACTATCGCCTTCATAATTTAAAACCCTGTCTATTAGATATGATAGTACCACTGATCTGAGTGATCATTTGATGTTGTTTGAAAGCCAAATGGATTTTTACAATGCCCCAGGCGTAGTACGATGCAGACTGTTTCTGACCACATTCTTCAAAGCAGCAATAAAATGGCATTAACGCTATGGAGAAAAGACAATCTTCTCATGAAAGCAATACTCATATGAGTTTTCAGCCCAATTCTATACTTTGAAGGAACCTATAATTGGTGCAAGCGTACTAGCTAATATCAAACAAAACTAGTGGAATTGGTAAGGGATTATTTGAAGCGATTTAACACCGAGGCTAATAAAGCGCAAAAGGTAAGCAATGAAGAGAAATTGATGGCTGCGAAATCTGAGTTAATCGAAAATACACCATTTTTGAAAGAGTTGTACATTCATGGTTACAAAAAATTACAATACTATCAAGCTAATAAGTTTATGCAAATGGATGAAACGTTTCATAATAGAAGAAATCAAAGAAGGGGAATTTTCAATCCCGAGCAGAAAGGGTAAATGGGAAGTATCTGCCAAGGCAAATGTTGTTAAACTAAATCAGCCATTTCTTACATATATGTTGTTACGAAGGATGAGTCGACTACCCGGTTTCATTCAAAGAAAAGATGAATCTTGAGGCAAATAAAGAGGGTGATTATTGTGCCTACCATAAAGTAAACGACATAAAATAGATGAGTGTAGTGTTTTAGCGAGGATTATCTAGAATATTATTAGGAATGGTGTTCTTAAAGAATTTGTAAAGGTCGATCCAAAGCCCATCCGTAATTAAAAGCCATCAAACACCAACATCATGAAAAGGGAGCTTCCACAAGGTTTCCTAGAATCGATGAACCATATCAATATGATCATGGAGGACTGCACATAGTAGGCTGGAGCAAAGGATCCAGAAGTATGTGAAAGAGGCTAAAAAAGGGATTTACACAATAAACGATATGCCTCCACTGAAGTCTTTTAAAAGTGCGATCAAAATGCCAGCTTTGATAATAACTCTTAAAGAGCTGAGAGGAATCGACACCCCCACAACAACCTTCTTAAGGTAACTACCCGGATAGGACTCTCACTTGTATCTAAAATTCTGGTGGACACGGGCAGTGCGGTATATGTCATTTTTAAAGGTGCTTTTGAACAGATGGGAATCCCGATGGAAAAACGTGAACCTAGTCTGGAGTCGATCTTTGGGTTCAATAACGAAGGTTTTACTCCAATGGGTCAAATTAAGTTATTTGTCCAAACGTACCCCTTCATATTCAAGAATGTTTGAAACATGTTTATCGTGATGGGCTAGCCCTCCTTCTATAGTGCTTTTTCAATAGACCGGCGCTTGACGAGATTGATGCCTTCGTATCATCAAAACACCTACTAGTCAAATTTCTCTGTAAATTGAGCTGGGAATTGTTCGTGGTGAGCTATTTTATTCTTGCGAAATGTAATTCGCCACACTAGAATAATTGAATAAAATAAGGGGATTTGTCTATGGACTCGAGTCAAGTAAATGAAATTAAAACCAAAAGCTCTTGCATATCAGTCCACGAGAATTAGTATCTAAGGCAAGCAACCCAAATTATCCTTCAACGGCATGCCTAATGATCAACATGGAAGATAGATTTAAAGAAAGGAAACTAAAATACGTTGAATTAAACCAAATTATTCATAATGAGAATGAGGTTTTGAAGCAAATAACCCTGGACATAAATGCAAAGGAGTGGTGAGAGAATGCACAATCAATGGAAAACTTAGAAGAAGTAAAATCAGATTTAACAAGATTCTACCAAATCATAAAAATTGGTAATGGAATGAATAAGGAAACCAAAGAGAAGTTGATCTCATTTTTGCAGTCAAGCATAGATATATTTTCATGGACCCACGTGACATGGACGGAATTTATCCATCTGTAATGTGCTCTTCGCTCAACATTAATCCAAAGTTTGTTCCAGTAAATCGGAAGAAAAGGTCATTTGATTAAACCCAAACGAAATGGTTGGCAAATCCAGTGTTGGTGAAGAAATCTAATAGGAAATAGAGGACATGCATCGATAATAGGAATCTCAACAAAGCATGCCTAAAAGATTGCTATCCACTACCTATCGACCAATTAGTGGATGCAACTAGTGGTCATAAACTGTTGCCTTTTATGGATGCTTATTCAGGATATAATCAGATTTCGATGTTTAAACCCGATAAGGAACGTACAAGTTTTGTCACAAATTAGGGAATGTACTGCTACAAAGTAATGCCATTCAGCATGAAGAACGCAGGGGCAATATATCAGTGACTCGTGAATAGAATGTTTAGAAATAAAATATAGGGAAACATGGAAGTTTATTTGGTGACGTGTTAGTGAAATCTAAGGAGGAAGATCATATAGAGGATGTTAACCCATCTTTTGCTAAGACAGTATACGGACAGATTTAACCCAACAGACTTCACGATTATCGAGGCCAATGAGTCCAGAGCGATGATTGTGGGACCCAGAAATCAATTGTAGATAATAACATGAAGTCGAAATTGAATGGAATTGATAGATATGTTAGGCAGAATGTTCGAAATATGGAATATGGTTCAGCATATAGGAGCAAGTGCATTTCGATAGAAAACAATTAACTCAACAATCACAAGAAGGATCAAAGTGAAACTCTATAAGAAGGAAGTGGGGACCCTAGGAAGTTCATCCAAGGGATCACACCCCAAAACATGCAAATTGAATGGATCGGTACCGATCCCTCCATAGAGATTGGCACTCTTCCCTTATAGGGATCCACTATATTCAATTCTAGCAGTGATTGGTCAATATCTCAACATGTACACCTCCAACTGACATGAAACTTGGAGAAAATGATAATTACAACATGTGGAATACCCTATATTAATCACATATCATCTGGAGTAAGTTGGATGGATCGGTACCTATCCCTCCAAAGGGATCGGCTATAATCAGCCTTCACAACATATTGCAACAAAGATTGATTAATAACTCGAGTTCTACTAATTCAATTGGTATGAAACTTGGAGGCTAAGCATAATACAACATGGAGAAGCTCCCCCAAAGATCACATGGAATTTGGAAGAGATTGGATGGATTGGTACCTATCCCTCTAGGGGGATCAGCAGAAATCAGAATTCAAGCAACACTACTTCATAGAAAATGCGATATCTCGCAAACCGTATGTCAGAATTGCACGAAATTTGGGGAGCAGGTGGCTAGCATCATGGGGCACCTCTTATGGGGATTGCACTCCACCTGGAAACACTAATAGGGATCGGTACCGATCCATATTGTGGGCCCCAATGGGATTGGAAATTTTTGGGTGGCCTCGTCTTGGTCTCCCGAACATTCTCTCAAAATTTCAACCCAATCCGTACACATCTTCTCTTATAAATACAGCAGGCATGGTGTCAAAAAAGAGATCTTCTTTCTGCTTCTCTTTATCTTCAACCTAGGTTACACTCTGCCAATTTGATTCTTAATTTCGGATTGTAACTGTAAACAAACTTCAATATAATAAAAATGATTATTTGGGAGTGGACGTAGGCCGGAATTAGCCGAACCATTATAAATCTTGGCTCTTTTTACTTGCTTTCTCGATGTTCTAATTTTGTTCTTCATTTATTTCTCTCCATATTTCTGTAATTGGACTGGATATTGGTACTTTTACATAATCGGGCGCTGGTAGCTAATTTGATGCCAACAGAGTATTTAAGCAAATTGTTTAACATATAAAGAAAGTATAAGATGAAACTGAATCTGGAAAAATGTTCTTTTAGAATCCAATTTGGGAAGTTCTTGAGATATATTGTAAGCGCCTAAGAATCGAAGTTTACCATGATCAGATAAAAGCTATTAGTGATATGACCCAACTAAACGTGTAAGAAAGTGAAAGGACTAAATGGATGGTTTGCGACTCTCAATCAATTCATATATAAAGTGAAGGACAAACGCATTCCCTTTTTTGACATAATTATGAAAAGTAAACCTTTAAACGGATAGAAGAATGTCAAAAAGCTTTCCAAGAGTTGAAAAATCACCTAGAAACACCTTTGATACTCTCGAGCCCTATAGATGGAGAAGTCTTATTTCTATACATGGGTGTATTAGAACATGCCATTAGCTTGGTTTTGGCAAGAGAGGAAAATGAAATCCAATTTCTAGTCTACTACACGAGTAAAAGATGCCGAAACTGGTAACTAGTTATAGAAAAGCTAGCTTATTGCTTATTATTAATAGCATGGAAACTAAGGTTTTATTTTCAAGCTCATCCAATAAAAGTCTTAACCGATTACCAATTAAGGCAAGTTCTAAGTAAACCTGAAGTATCATGAAGACTAATGAAATAGGAAATGGACTTGAGCCAATATGATATTGAATACCTATGCAGGATGTTAATAAAAGGGAAAGCATTGGTAGATTTTACTATGAAGTGTACGAGATTCATTTGAAGAATAATTAGAAAAAGAAAAGAAACTCGAACACAGCAGTTGTACATGGATGGAGCATCAAATGAACAAGCGACAAGAGCAGGATATATTATGATTACCCTCGATGGGAATAGGCTTTATTATGTTATGAAATTAGGCATTCCAGCAACCAACAAAGTGGCAAAATATGAGTCAACAATTGCAGGATTGACTTTAGTGTTATCCCGCCTTTTGGCAAGGCCATGATATCATCGACTTGGCTAAGAGCGGATGGTCAACAGCCTTAGGAATCAGTTACGTACAGTATTATAGACGATGGCCGGGCATATTTGGACTGGGACCGAATCGAGGTGCAGTCATCATGGAGTAACTGGCATGGCCCCATGAAGTTGTATTTCAAATTTATAGTCGATGGGAGTTCATATGCTCGAGTTACGGATGAAGCAGGGATTTGCATCGATCGACCAAGAACGATTCGTAAAATAGTTCAAGTCATCAAAGAACACTCAATATCTCGAGATCCACAAGACCAATTCATTTGAAACTTCCAGGACATCAACAAGATGAAGATTGAGGCTTACAAAAACGATCACAAGTCCTGAAGCTACATTTAAGATTTAGCCGGTCATTATTGGCCGATCGTTTTGGCCGTCCTAAAAACGATCAGTATCTCCCAGTGCATAATCCAATTTCAACCAAGATCGATCCATATCACTTAAGTTGCAAGTCAGAATGATTCCATATTCTAGAAGCGGTATTAAGAGGCAAGTGGGACCCTCCTAAAACGATCACACCAAGATTGAAGACAAGAAAATGAATCGGCTAACGTTAGGCCGATCGTTCTTACCGATCGAGTTAGCTTCGACGATCAATATGGTGGACCCTTCTGGACCTAGAGAGTCTTTTGCCGAAATCTTAACGAAATATGTAATCATCTCTCCCTATAAATACAAGCCTCATGGTTCACTTTAAGGGATCTTTACCCTGCTGGTTACTTGATTCTTTACTGTAATCAAGCTTTTTCTCACTTCTTGCTGCTATAATCAATCTGTTAGTGAATCAATAAAGATACTCTTCAAAGTGGATGCAGGCATACAACTCTGAACCACTATAAATTCCTATGTTCTTGATTATTGCTTTGATTAGTCTATTAGTTTATTCTATTCCTCAGTTTTAATCTTACTTTCTTCATTTACTTCTCTACATAAATCTATTCTTGGGTGTTTGTGACCAATTTGGTTGCAAACATTTTGGTGCTTTCACCGAGAGCCCTGATTCCTAGTCTCTAAGGATCCCTTTGTTGCTACTAGATTGGACAAATCCCTCGAGGAGATCAGTTGTTATCTTCATAAAGTTGTTTATACTACTCAGATTTGCTGGAATCTAAATAAGGATATTAATGATGGTGAGACATATCAGATCTACTACTCAGAACGCGGATGGAAATGAGACTGCTAGCATTCAACAAGGAGACCCAAGTAATCAACTAGCAAATGCGAATGCTGATCCGGTTGAAATTCAAAATCCCACTGACTCTATTACCAGAGCTGAATTTCATAATTTAATGAGAGAGTTGATGGAGAGCCATCGACAGCTAAATCAGCAGATCCAGACCAACATCGACTTGGTGAACCAAGTCAATCAATAGCAACGGGGCAAAGCTTGGAGGGATCCCACTCCTCACTCGACATCGGAAAGCTCTAGCTCATCGGATGGATATCATAGACATCAGTGTCGCAAAACTGACGGATATCATGAAGAAACTTCAAGGCGTCAACAGGTAGACCATCATGGTGTGCCAAGAATGATTAGTGCTGGACCCTTCGCTAGAGAAGGAAATTTACTTGTGTACTCTGGGATTCAAACTAAAGTTGTTGCAGTTAATTTAGATGATGAAGTTCGAATGAATGCTGATCGGGCTCTTCCCCAGGATGATGGTGAAGTTAATGTACAAGATGCGCATCGCGAAGATGGTGGCCCGAGAAAGCGTGAAACAACCTGCATACATCGATCAGACCATACACGTGAGGTGGAACACAACCACCGCTTGGTGCCACCCCTCCAAATGCCGGACTTATCGGCAATGGTCAAACAGTTGGTGAGAGAGAACCAAAGCTGGACCAACGATAACTGGGGAATTTCGAGAAGCCATACCCCTTTCACAGATAATGTTCTACACGTGGAATATCCAAGGAGATTCAATATGCCGTCAACGCCTGCTTACGAGGGAAAAACCGAACCCAGGTAGCATATTATGAGGTATAAATGGCTGATGGATTCTGCACAAGCCAATGATGCGACCAAGTGCAGATGCTTTCCTATAACCCTTTTCGGGATAGCGACAATGTGGTTCACGAGACTGCCCCCATGATCAATCCCAGATTTGATGAGCTGGCAACCAAGTTTATGGAGCAATTTTGAATGCACGCGACTCGTCCCAAAGATGTGATGTCCCTTTCCTGTGTGATCCAAGCTCCAAGGGAGTCATTGAAAGATTATTTAGAGAGATTTCATATAGCTTCCACGGAGGTTAGTAATCCAAACGATCATGCAATACTCATGGCCATGACAAGAGGGATTGTGCCAGAGTCAAGGTTTGGCGACTGGCCAACTAGTAAACCGACTGCCACATTGGCGCACTTTTATTCAAAGGTGGCTTAGTTTCTGAGAAAGGAGGAAGCCAGGTCCTCCAGAAAAAATATTGTCGTAGGACCGAGCAGAGAAGCAGTGCGGAGTAACATTGCAATAAAACAGTCTAATGACATTTCTGGAGAAGTTCAAGTGAATGTTCAAAATAATCCAAATCAATGAAAGAGAGGTGGAGATATGTACCGAGATCAAAAAAGGGATTCTGGAAGGTTGAAGCCTAAGATTCCAATGTACGATAGTTACACGCAGTTGAACACGTCCCTAGAAAATATCTATCTGTCTACCTACAATACCATGCAATACAGGAAGCCGCTTCCAAAAGAGTCATTAGAGAGACAGAAGTAGACCGGGAAATGTTGTTGATTTCACGAGTATCATGGGCACAATACAAATGAATGTAGGCATCTCCAGGATGTTATAGAAAAATAGATTCGGGAAAAGAAGAAACAACAGTTTGTGAAAGCCCCACAGGATGGAGGGCAAGGAACTTCTAACCCCAACCGAGGAAAAGCTCTGCGTAGGGTTGAGGAGCCTGCACGGACCGGTGGAAGACTTGTGATAAATACGATTGTCAGAGGACCGCACCCTACGGACATGATTTAGCAAGAGATGAAGCGCTATGCTAGCACTATTAGGCATGTAGATTTTGAATGTTGTTCGAATATGGAAGATGGAGCTCTGGTAAAACAGCAGCATACTATGGCGGATGATATGGTGTTTAGAAATAGGGATGTAGACAAATTAGAGGCTGCAACAATTGACCCGATTGTCATTTTAGCTATGATTGGTCCTGCATTGGTGAGAAGGATTTTGATTGATTGTGGAAGTTCGGTGAATATAATCTTCAAAAAGGCATATGATCAGATGAGAATGGAAGCCAAAGATTTAAAACTGTCTAAAGCTCGTATACATGGTTTTAATGGCATTGCAACTGAAGCTGTTGGTTATGTGGAATTGCCTGTTGAATTAGGAGAAGGTGAGCGAAGGAGAGTGCAGATCTTGTCATTTATTGTTTTAAATGTTGACTCTCCGTACAACGTTTTTCTGGGCCGACCGGCCCTGGCAGAATTCCAGGCAGTTCTTGCCCTATGGTGTTTGACTTTGAAATTTCCAACAGACAATGGTGTAGGAGTTGTTCATGGTGATCAGGCGACTGGACTTGACTGTTATGTAGCTGAGTTAAGGGAAGCTCAGTGCAAGGAGAAAGGAAAGGGTGTGGACAAAGCTGTCCGCATCCAAGCTACCGAAGATAGAAAATTAGCACCTGAAACTTGGCTCGGAAGCCATGGTTGGTTCTATATAGATATAGATCCGAGGGATGATGAAGAGGAGCCCAAGGAGACCGAGGCTGCACCGGCTGAGCTGACGATTGATATTACGGTCAGCCATGACGACCTATCGCGAGTCATCAAGATTAGGTCACAACTTATCCCTATGATGATAAAGGAACTTGCTGGTTTTCTCCTAGCAAATAAGGATATATTCGCTTGGACTCACTTTGGCGTGTGTGGAATCTCACCTACCATTACGAGCCATGCATTGAATATCGACCCAAAGTATGTTCCAGTGAAGCAAAAAAGATGCGGCATAGATCCGGAGAGATCTGTCGCTCTCAAAGAAGAGGTGGATAAACTAAAAGTCAATGGGTTTATCCACGACACAATCTATCCTGAATGGGTATCAAATCCTGTGCTTGTGAAGAAGGTGAATGGGAAATAGAGAACGTGCATTGATTATTCAGATTTGAACAAGGCATGTCCTAAAGATAGCTTTCCACTTCTAAGGATTGACCAGCTGGTGGATTCAACCGTAGGACACGAATTGCTATCTTTCATGGATGCATACTCGGGATATAACCAAATCCCAATGCATATCCCCGATCAGGAGTACACCAGTTTCATTACCGACGTTGGATTGTACTGTTATGTAGTAATGTCGTTTGGATTGAAGAATGCTAGAGCGACTTATCAATGTTTAGTTAACAGGATATTTAAAGATCGGATTGGAAAAATAGTGGAAGCGTGTGTGGATGATATGCTTATGAAGTCACGATGTTAACCATAAAATGCAAATGAAGATAAAGAAGGCACTTCAGAGACCTTCCGCATAGGCACAGAGTATCAGAAGAAGTTACCTTTCGACGACACCGAAAGGGTTGTATAACACCAAAGAAAAAGAAGCATATAATAACTTTAGGAAAAAGCTTTCGTAGGTACAAAAAGGAAGATAGCCATAAGGCTGCCTAACAAAACGCAAAGACCAAAGAAAAGAAGAGCACTCCAAGTCTTTTAAACAAAAAGGAAGGAAAGCAGTAAATAAGTTTACTGCAAATATAAACCCTTCGGAGCAGACGAATGGATTCATCATTCGTCATTCAAACAGATGTCTTCCAAGAAGGGTAGAAAGAATAGGGCCAGAATAGGAAAAACAATTGACAACCTTTTCAGAAGCATAATAAGCCTTTCGAACCGGTTGAAGTACATATCCAGTATCTTTCAACAGTATCGAAAGGTTTATACAAAGGTAGCATTCATAATTCAACAAAAGGCCACCTTTCGACAGCATTCGGGAAAGGCGTGGCTCTCGGCAATAATTACATGAGGGAGCAACCTTCCGACAAGATCGAAAGGTACATAGTGTCTCATAAGAAACCAACCTTGCGGGAAGACGAAGAGCTTATAAATGCATTAGGAAACACAAGGCATTCTATGACGTTCAGCGGCCCATGATGGTGTGTGAAGAACAAACCTTCCGTTAGAACCGAAAGGTTCGCAACTGTATAGAAGAATGAAGCTTTCGTCCTGACGAGAGCATAGGGCCGAAAAGGAGGCCGCCTACATCTATAAATAAGACCGAAGGGGTCCGGTCTCAGGATCCGATCTTCTTCTCATTTCATCTACTCAACAACTTCTATTGCTTCCGTTCAACACATTGTAACCCTAATTTTGAAATCAGATTGGGGACTATCTTCTTATATTTTGTATCAGATACCATTATGGAGAAATAAAGAGAATTGTGGCTTGCAATCAACTCAGAATTTGGGGATAATCATGACCAGGCATTAATTTTACATTAACGGCTGATCTCAGATGATTTATTTCTTATATTTTTTGTTTATTTCGATAATATGCCATGAAATTGTCATCAAACAACCACATAAGTTTCCTTCTCCTCTACTTAATATCAATTACACAAAGGGGGGATGAAACTTGTGAGACAGTTCCAATATAAGTTTCATGGCATATTGACTCAACTCTTGTTATTGTCTTATTATGTTTGAATCATGCACTCTTTTCGAAAGATTTTCATAAGTGGAATGTCAACCTAAGAAGCTGAAAGTGTTAAAGGAAAGGCAAATAAAGCAATCTCATCATTTGATGCCCCCGAAGGGTTTTCTTAACCTTCCGAAGGGTTTAAATGGTTTCTTAAACCTTCCAGTCCATCGGAAGGTTTAATATAACCATCAAGAGATGTGGATTACTTTCGGCTTCTAAAGGAGGTATAATGAAATGATATGGACGAAGGTCATTCGGTCCAAATAAGTTGACCGAAGGGTTTAAATGGTTTCCTAAACCTTCCAGACCATCGGAAGGTCTAATAAAACCATCGATCTGGTCAAATTGCAAGGTTTAAGATGTACTTGAACCTTTCGATGGGGGCTAAGTGACTGCTTGTAATTTCTAAATTCCTTTCAGATTACCAAAAGGTGTAACAATACTATGGACCCCTTCCAGTCGAAATGCTTAAACCATACTTAAACCTTTCGGTAAGGCCAAAAGTAAGATGATTCTTCCCTCAAATCCTCATAAGGAATGAGCACTCACTTATAACCTTCCGGTATCAATCCCCTCTTGTTAGGATTAGAATTGAGATCTCGAAACCTTCTGACTTAGTTGTTTCATTTGATAATGAAAAATCTACTCAACCAAAAGGTTGAATTCTTATGAAACAGTCCTATGAAATGCATCGGGGATGTTAACAAGTAATCTTGTTAACATTTTTGGCTCTAAAAGGAGGGCTCGAACCTCCGACCTACTTTATTAATATGTTTGATGTTGAAATTTGGCTCATTGTAGGAGAAAATGAAATCAAGAAGACCTCTTACCGTCAGCAAAAGGAATGAGCATGCTACTTCTTTAGAGGAAAACATATCACCCTCTTTCAACCCTGGGAATAGGGAATAGGGGCAACCTTCCGCCCTACCTCAATCAACTCTACCTACAGCTCAGCTTCAGCAGTCACCACAACTGGCTTCGACTCATGATCTTCAACCAGAGGAGCATGTGGCTAAAATTACATATCTGAAACGCCAGATGGCAGAAATGAAAGATCTTCTAAACGAAGTGTTGTCTTGCCGATCGTCAATGAAAGCTACCACGGCAGAGGAAGAAGTTGAGTCTCCAAGAAGGAATCTCGCATTTCTGCATCAAAACAGAAGGATGGCCTTCCACCGAAGGCAAATTATCAAGGAAGAGTTCATATAGATGATAAAGATTGTTCCGCGAGTTCAACTTCAGATGGCTACAAACCTAATCAAAGAAACTACATGAACAATGAAGCCTATCTTAAGGACGTGGCGAAAAGGCTGTGAAAGACGTGCTAAATGCTAAGTGCAAGAGAACTGAAGATGAAAGAGTGAAAAATAATGAAAGGGTCGCACCCTTCATCGATGAAATCATGTTAGCTCCAATACTATCTCATGTGAAGGTCCCCACCATGAAATATCATAGGACAACCGACCCAGATGACCATCTGATGGCATTTGATAGTCGGATGGATTTATACAACGCTTCTGGCGCTGTGAGGTGTCGAATTTTTCCGGTCACATTACAAGTGGCCGTAGCTAAATGGTATCGATAATATCGCGAGAATACGATATATCCTTGGAAGCAGTTCTCATACGAGTTCTCTACTCAATTCTGCATATGTAAAGATCCTTCTATTTATTATACCATGCTCGCTAACATCAGGCAAAACCATGGAGAGTCCTTAGGGGATTATCTAAAGAGATTCAATACTGAAGCTTTGAAGGCCAAAGGAATGGATGACAGAGATAAGCTCATAGCTGTCCACTCAGGACTTATGGTTAATTCTCCTTTCTGGAAGGAGCTGTTTATTCATGGATGTCGGATATTCAAGATTTCCATTTCCAAGTCAAAAAGTTTATCTGAATGGACAAATTGTATTACTCAAAGAAGAAATTTGGTCACAAGAAGGACAACGGTAGATTTAGCTCTGAGAGAATTCTCAAGAGAAATAGGTGGGAAGACACCAATACTAACGTGGTGGCGTTAAATTGACGAATCTTCTACATCTAAGCAATGACCCAAGATAAGGTCAACTTCCCCACTTCATTTAAGGCCCGAAATTACCCTGAGTAGAAAAAAGGAGACAAATATCGTGCCTACCACAAAGAAAATGGCCACAGAACCAATGAGTGTAAGATACTGGCTAGGATAATTTAGAAATTGATTCAAGAAGGGCAGTTGAAGGAATTCATGAAGAACCTAAAGCAAACTCTCCCGACAAACATTGACGTAAGGAAGCCTGTTGGTAATACCGTAAATGTGATCGAGGAAGTTGACCCACTAAGCTTAAGTCCACCCCAGAACAGGATTGATGTCATAGATGGAGGACCACATCCAGCCGGTAGAAGTCAATGTGCTCGAAGAAAATACATTCGAGAAGCTAATAAGGGTGTATTCTCTATACAGGAGGAAACGCATTTCAAAAGTCCAAAACACAACATCAATATGCACACACTGGTGATTAATCTGCAAGAGCTAAGGAGGGGGATCCATCACCCCCATAATGATCCCTTAATGATCACAGCCCAAATAGGATCCTCGGTGGTCACGAAAATCCTAGTTGACATGGGGAGCGTTGTAAATGTGATATTCCACCATGCATTTGATCAGATGGGGATTTCCAAGGATAGACTTGAACCCAGTCCCGAGCCAATCTTTGGGTTCAATAATAAGGGGACAACTCTGCTTGGGCAGGTGAAGCATTTTGTCCAACTAGGACTTCCCCCATGTTTCCGACTCTTTGAAACGACCTTTGTAATCATAGATCAGCCATCATTCAATATACCCTTCTTTGGATGGTCGGCGCTGGACCAGGTGGATGCATTCGTCTCACCGGAATATCTAATGCTTAAATTTCTCACTAAAAGCTACTGGGGAACTATCTGAGGCGAATAATTCGTATCTCGAGAAATATACTTTGCAACCCTATAACAATACACCAGGGATTTCACTTGTTACTTTGATTCTTCTATCACTTTGTAGCCTTCGGAAGATGGGTTTTTACATCCATCATTCGCAGCAAAGAAAAAATATAATAAAAATAATAAACGTATTGCTGCAAGGTATTTTGCAGTTTACGGAAAAAGAAAGAGAGCATATTCCAACTCAATTGAAGAAAGCGAAATCGTTACATAATTAGATTGTCGAGGAGAAGTGGAAAGAGTTAAGCCAGTCGAAGAAACTGAAGCGGTTCTACTAGATTTTGTCGATTCTACTAAAATAATCAGAGTGGAAAAGGGTCTTGAGGAACACCTATAGTCAAGATTGACAGAATTTTTAAAAGACAACAAGGACGTTTTTGCTTGGACCCATTCTCACATGGTTGGAATTAGCCCCATGGTCATGAGCCATGCCCTGAATATCAATCTAGATATTCCTCCGATTTGGCAAAAGAAAAGGCAGTTTGATAAGGTTAGGACCGACGCCCTGAAGGAAGAAGTTAAGAAATTACAACAAAATGGGTTTATCCAGGAAGTCTGATACCCCAAATGGTTGGCAAATCCGGTTTTGGTAAAGAAATCTAATGGAAAATGGTGGACTTGTATAGACTACACAGATTTGAATAAAGCTTGTCCAAAGGATTACTACCCGTTGCCATGGATAGATCAGTTGGTTGACTCTACCAGTGGACATAAGCTGCTCTCCCTAATGGATGCCTATTCTGGGTACAATCAGATTCCTATGTTTAAACCCAACAAGGAACATACTAGCTTCATTACAGACGAAGGAACCTATTGTTATAAGGTAATGACATTCGGGTTGAAGAATGCAGGAGCAACTTATCAACGGTTGGTTAATAGAATGTTCAAAGAACAAATTGGGAGGAATATGGAAGTTTATGTTGATGACATGTTGGTGAAGTCTCAAGAGGCGAAAGATCATCTTGAAGATTTGAACGAAATGTCTAAAGTGCTCCGCAAGTATCAAATGAAGCTCAACCCCCAAAAATGCAACTTTGGAGTCCATTCCAGAAATTTTTTTGGATGTATTGTGAGTGCACAAAGGATTGAGGCTAGCCCAGAACAGATCGAGGCCATTAAGGATATGGCAGAACCTAGGACAAATAAAGATGTTATGAGTTTGAATAGCAAAGTGGCAGCACAAAGCAGGTTCATATCAAAAGCCATTGATAAGTGCATACCGTTCTTTGAGGTGATCAAGAAGAAGAAGAATTTCGAATGGAACGAAGATTGTAAAAAGGCATTTCAAGAGCTGAAGCTACATTTGGAAAAGCCTCCAATCTTATCTAGCCCCGAAGAGGGAGAGGATCTATTCTTATATATGGCAATTTCTGAACATGTGGTGAGCTCGGTATTGATTAGAAATAATAAGGGATTGCAACTACCAGTTTACTATGTAAGCAGAAGGTTAAAGGATGTTGAAATTTGATACCTAGTCATTGAAAAGCTAGCATACTGTTTAATTTTGACAGCTCAAAAACTAAGGCCCTATTTTCAAGCACATCCAGTAAAAGTGTTGAACAACTTCCCTTTGAAGAAAATCTTTGGCAAGCCTGAAACTTCTGGAAGGTTAATTAAGGGGGGAATTGAACTAAGTCGGTATGATATAGTATTTCAGCCTAGAACGACTATGAAATGTCAAGCATTAGCCGATTTCATCAATGAATGTATAGGGTTCATTTCAGAGCAATTTGAAAAAGGAAAAGATACAAAACCCAAGTGGCAACTATCTGTGGATAGTGCTTCAAATGAACAAGGAGCGGGGGCAGGATATGTAATAATTACCCCAGACGAGCATAAGTTACACTATGCTATGAAGTTGGGATTCTCAGCATCTAACAATGTAGTATAGTAAGAATCTATAGTTGCCGGATTAACCCTTGCTTTGCAACTTAAAATCCCGAGAATCCAGGTATTCAGCGATTCTCGATTAATGGTTAACCAGATCAAGCAGGTATATCAAACCAAGGATCCTAAACTTAGTCAGTATGTGAAGAAAGTTTTAAAGATGCTCGCACTTTTCGAAGATTTCTCCATACATCAAATAGCAGGAGGAGAAAACTCTTAAGCAGATTCATTGGCTAAGTTGGCTAGCTAAAGAGGAGCTCCTGAAACTCGAATTGTACCTGTAGGATTTCAGGCCAATCCCAACATTAAGGAAAACAAACAAGAGAAAGCTGCGAAAATACTAGTGTTAACCCGATCGTAGGCCTTAGCATCAGAATCGGAAGAGATGGACCAAGAGATACCGAATCAAGAACCCATAGCTCCAATAGCAGAAGAAATATGAAAACACTTAGATGGCACCAATCGTGGATTATATAGTCGATGGAAAATTGCCCGCAGATAAAATAGAAGCATGAAGGCTAAAACGGCATGCTCAGAGCTTTACCATTATGGATGGAGTTCTTTACAAGAAAAGGTATGCCCTTCCCTATTTACGATATGTGAAACCTGGAAGCAGATTGGGAATAACAATGGAAGCACACGAAGGGTTATGTGGGGATCACTCTAATGGAATAAAACTAGCCAAGAAGATAATGAGGCAAGGGTTTTACTGTCCACATCTGACTAACCAAGCTATGGAATTTGTTAAAAGGTGTGAAAAATGTCGGCATTATTCAAAAATACCATGTCTCCCACCAAGTCAACTAACCCCTATTGCTACCTCATGGCCATTTGACGTGTAGGGAATCGACTTAATTGGGCCACTTCCAATCTCCAAGGAAGGGGCGAAATATGTCGTGCTGACAATAAATTACTTTACAAAATGGGTAGAAGCAGAACCACTCCCGAAAATTACCTCTGGAAAAGTGCTAAGATCTATCATTAGAAACATTGTGACAAGATTTGGGATACCTTATAAGATAATATCTGACAATAGGGCTCCATTTGAGAGTGAAGAGTTTTCACGGTTTTACCATAAGAACGGAATTATAAAAAGTTTTTCCTCGGTCGCTCATCCGAAGGCTAATGGAGTAATCGAAGCGGCTAATAAAACAATCAAGACCATCTTGAAAAGGAGGCTAAATAATTCAAAAGGGAATTGGGTAGAAGAATTGCCCCTAGTTCTGTGGGCTTATAGAACTTCAAATAGAACCGCAACGAGTCATACCCCATACTCTTTAACATATGGATGTGAAGCAATGCTACTCTTTAACATATAGATTGAGGTGCCTTCTCATAGAAGAATTTCCTATGCCTTTAACCCAAACCAGGAATTGAGAAAGGAATCACTTGACCTCATTCATGGACTAAGAGATGAAGCAGCTTTGAGAATGGTTATCAAAGGAGAATATCAAAATATTAGAACTCAAAAGTAAAAGCCAGGTCATTCAGACAAGGGGATTTAGTACTTCAAAGAATAATGGCCAATACAAGAAACCCATCAGATGGGCCATTGGGACCAAATTGGGAAAGCCCATTGATAATCTTCAAAGAAATACCCCCAAGAGCCTACAAACTATGCTACCCTAATTGAAACATGGTACCAAGAATGAGGAACGCGAAACATTTGAGACCATATTTTCCAACTTTGAATGAATAAAGCATTTCTAAGAATGTCTCTACTATGATGTAGTAAGAAGAGTCTACATGGTCAGGAGTGAAATTCTCCTTAAAATCTTGGACTACCTAAGATGATAGGCTACCAATAATGGTAGAAAGCCCTTGGCCGTGCTAAGGAGACCAGGTCAAGGCACCTCCTGAAGGGAGGGTGTAAGCCTTTATCCGCGCCAAAACCAGAAATGACTAGGTTAAAGTAGCACAAGCCCTTATTCGTGTCATGCTATAGCCAGGATAAGGCATCTCCTGGAGGGAGGACGGGTAATTGCTTGGTCCCGCCATGCTATGGCCTGGCCAAGGTTCCAAGCAAGCCCTTAATCGCGTCACGCTATGGCCATGTTAAGTTGTCTCATTGAGGGAGGTCGGGTAAGTCCTCGGGGCCTGCTTTTGAAAAAGCTAGACAAGCACACCGAAAACCCGGATCAAATATCCAACGGACTAAGAAATGTCCATGCCTGAAACAGGCACTACCAGAAATCGGCATAGCTTAAGGTAGCAACCACAAAAAAAGGTCGGTACAATCAAATATGACAAAAAGCCTGAAATAGGCTATGCTTAAATAAGCAAAAAATAGAACAAAAGAGTCCCAACCTAAAGTGGGCTATGACAAATGATAAATGGACAAAGAAAACTCAGGCCCGAGGAAGCAAAAGCATGCGAAGCACTAACAAAGCCAAAGGATGGCATACTCAACAAGAAAATCATAGGGAAGTCACTGAATTCTTCTCGTGAACATTCGCCAGATGGGTATTCTAGACTCCTTTCGCAAGAGATAATATCCAAATCTTCAATTACTAGATATGGTATTCTGGTCTTCAATTATTATTTACCAGCAATGGTATTCTGGTCTTCTTTTATTAATTACCAAAATTGGTATTTTGGTCATCTATTATTAATTTCCAAAATTGGTATTCTGGACTTCTATCATTAACCATTGGAAGAGATATTCTGGCCTTCCCTTATCAATTATCAGAAATGACACTGTTAGAAGCTGTCAGAAAATGGTGTCCTAAAAGTGGCATCATGGGCTTCATGGGCTCCTGTTATCAACGTTAAATCAGGTTTTTTGGTCTTCGGTTATTCATTATCAACTGGATAAATGCAAGGATAGTTTTGTGACCTCAGAATCTTTGTCCTAAAGAACAAAAGCCTTCTTTATACAAATGGGGGCTAAATGTTAACCATAAAATGCAAATGAAGATAAAGAAGGCACTTCAGAGACCCTCCGCATAGGCACAGAGTATTAGGAGAAGTTACCTTTCGACGATACCGAAAGGGTTGTACAACACCAGAGAAAAAGAAGCACATCACAACTTGAGGAAAAAGCTTTCGCAGGTACAAAAAGGAAGATAGTCATAAGGCCGCCTAACACAACGCAAAGACCGAAGAAGCGAAGAGCGCCCCAAGTCTTTTAAATAAAAAGGAAGGAGTGCAGGAAACGAGTTTTCCGCAAATCTAAACCCTTCAGAGAAGACGAAGGGATTCATCATTAGTCATTCAAACAGATGTCTTCCAAGAAGCGTAGAAAGAATAGGGCCAGAATAGGCAACACAATTAGCAACCTTTTCGGAAGCATAATATGCCTTTCGAATCGGTTGAAGTACATATCCAGTATCTTTCAACAATATCGAAAGGTTTATACAAAGGTAGCGTTCATAATTCAACAAAAGTCCACCTTCCGACAGCACTAGAGAAAGGCGTGGATCTCGACGGTAATTACATGAGGGAGCAACCTTCCAACAAGATCGGAAGGTTCATAGTGTCTCATAAGAAACCAACCTTGCGGGAAGACGAAGAGCTCATAAATGCATTAGGAAACACAAGGCCTTCTATGACGTTCAGCGGCCCATGATGGTGTGTGAAGAACAAACCTTCCATTAGAACCAAAAGGTTCGCAACTGTATAGAAGAAGGAACCTTCCATCCTGACGAGAGCATAGGGCCGAAAGGGAGGCTGCCTACATCTATAAATAAGACCCAAGTGGTCCGGTCTCAGGATCCGATCTTCTTCTCATTTCATCTATTCAACAACTTCTATTGCTTCCGTTCAACACATTGTAACCCTAATTTTGAAATCAGCTTGCGGGCTATCTTCTTAAATTTTGTATCAGATTCCATTATGGAGAAATAAAGAGAACTGTGGCTTGTGATCAACTCGAAATTTGAGGATAATCATGATCAGGCATTAATCTTACATTAACGGCTGATCTCAGATGATTTATTTCTTATATTCTTTGTTTATTTCGAGAATATGCCATGAAATTATCATCAGACAACCTCATTAGTTTCCTTCTCCTCTACTTAATATCAATTAGAAGAAAGGGGAAATGAAACTTGTGAGACAGTTCCAATATAAGTTTCATGGCATATTGACTCAACTCTTGTTATTGTCTTAAGATGTTTGAATCATTCATTCTTTTCGAAAGGTTTTCATAAGTGGAATGTTAGCCTAAGAAGCTGAAAGGTTTAAAGGAATGGCAAATAAAGCAATCTAATTATTTGATGCCCCCGAAGGGTTTTCTTAACCTTCTGAAGGGTTAAAATGGTTTTTTAAACCTTCCAGTCCATCGGAAGGTTTAATATAACCATCAAGAGATGTGGATTACTTTCAGTTTCTAAGGGAGATATAATGAAATGATATGGACAAAGGTCATTCGATCCAAATAAGTTGACGAAGGGTTTAAATGGTTTCCTTAACCCTCCAGACCATCCGAATGTGTAATAAAACCATCGATCTAGTCAAATCGCAAGTTTTAAGATGTACTTGAACCCTTCGATGGGGGCTAAGTGACTGCTTGTAACTTCTAAAAACCTTCCGGATTACCGAAAGGTGTAGCAATACTATGGATCCCTTCTAGCCGAAATGCTTAAACCATACTTAACACTTTCGATAAGGCTGAAAGTAAGATGATTC
The DNA here is from genome assembly GCA_030737815.1 of Allium fistulosum. Classification (NCBI taxonomy): domain Eukaryota; kingdom Viridiplantae; phylum Streptophyta; class Magnoliopsida; order Asparagales; family Amaryllidaceae; genus Allium; species Allium fistulosum. Next base: position 899,175,325 of record CM060905.1, read on the forward strand.
TTCCCTCAAATCCTCATAAGAAATGAGCTCTCACTTATAACCTTTAGTATCAATCCCCTCTTGTTAGGATTAGAATTGAGATCTCGAAACCTTCTGACTTAGTCATTTCATTTGATAATGAAAAATCTACTCAACCAAAAGGTTGAATTCATATGAAACAGTCCTATGAAATGCATCGGGGATGTTAACAAGAAATCTTGTTGACACACAACAATCAAGCGACCACATTAGAGACATAGTAGAAATGTTTGACATTCCCTTATATTACAAGATGAAAATCAATCATTTGAAGTGTTCATTGGTGTTGCATCAGGAAAGTTCTTAGGCTTTATTGTCAATGCTCGTGGAAAGAAGCTAATCCAGAGAAGATTCAGGCTACTCGTGATATCCAAGCGCCAAGGACCATAAAACAAGTGCAAAGTTTGAATGGGAAGGTTGCTTCCTTAAGTAGATTTATCTCTAGAGCAACCGACAAATGTATTCCCTTCTTTAATTTGATTAGGAAGGGAAAAAGAAACTTCGAGTTCATGAAGGATTATAAAGACGCATTTCAAGCTCTAGTGAACCATTTGGAGGTACCCCCTATCTTGTCAAAGACAATACATCATGAGGAGTTGTACATTTATTTGGCTGTATCGGCGCACGCCATAAGTGCCGCCTTAATTCGTGAGGAGAACGGATCCAGATGCCGTTGTATTACGTCAGTAAACGATTAACATAAGGTTTAGAAAGGAACTATCCAAAAATAGAGAAATTGGCATACTGCTTACTAATCGCATCATGGAAGCTTCTTTCGTACTTCCAGTCACATCCGATCAATTTTTACACTGACCAGCCATTACAACAGGTCCTACAGCGACTTGAGACATTTGGAAGGTTACTCAAATGGAACATTGAGCTTAGTTAGTTCGACATTACTTATCTCCCTCGAAGAGCTATCCAAGATCAGGCATTGACGGACTTTATACCAGATTTACAGTGCAAGATGATCTTCCAGAAGGTAGTGAAATCTGTATTGTATGATGAAAATTATATACTGATGGAGCATCTAATGATCATTGTTCTGGAGCTGGGATTGTGCTTGTAACTCCTAAAAACCGATCAATTTGTTATGCTTTGAAGCTTGATTTTCCAGCAACAAACAACGAGGCTAAGTATGAAGCTTTGATTGCTGGACTTAAGCTCGCGATTAAACTTGGAGTTAAATCTCTTGAAATCTTTCGCGATTCGCAGTTGGTGGTGTATCAAGTTAGGGGAGACTATCAGGCTAAGGGATAAAGGCTTGCCCCATACCTTACACGAGTTCAGGAGTTGTTGACGAAATTTGAATACTATGACATTTCACATATTCCACACAATCAAAACAGAGAGGCTGATTCGTTGGCAAAGTTTTCTAGTATCGGCGATGGACAACAAATTGGTTTGGTTCCGGTCGAAGTATTGGATACCCTAAGTATAAACATGATGGAAATCAATCAAACACTGGAGGTGGAATCTGAAAGGGAATCGTGGATGACTCCAATTAAAGACTATTTACTACATGGAGTCCTGCCTGATAAAAGAAATGAAAAGCGACAGGTCCTGCAAAGCTTCACGATATATGGTGCAAGAAGGAGTTATGTACAAGAGAGGTTTCTCAGTCCCTTTACTCCTGTGTATCGCTCATGATGAAATAAAGTGTGTTCTAAAAGAAGTTCATGAAGGAGAATGCGGCGATCACGCTGGGGGCAAACTCTGGCAAAGAAAATACTCCATTACGAGTATTATTGACCAACCATGAATCAGGACACCGCTGATTATGTAAGACGATGAGATAAATGCTAGATGTATGCAAAAGTACCAAGAGCTCCACCAACAGAAATCACGCAATTGGTCAGCCCATGGCCGTTCGCTATGTGGGGTATAGATATTATTGGTTCTTTACCGATCTCTAAAGGTGGCACGAGGTACGCTATTGGTTCAGTTGATTACTTCACCAAATAGGCCGAAGTGGAACCTTTAGCTACAATCACAACCAAGAAAGTAATCAACTTCATTGTCTGAAACATCATATGTCGCTTTGGTCTCCCACGAAATATTGGGACAAATAATGGGGCTCAATTCAACAGTGTTAAATTTAAAGTCTTTTGTCGAAGGTATCATATTGAAAAAAGATTTACAACGGTCGCTCATCCTCAGACAAATGGATCGGTTGAAGTTGTAAATAAAATAATAAAGTCTATTCTGAAGAAGCATTTGGAGAAGGCCAGAGGCAAGTGGGTGGATGAATTACCTACAACATTATGGGCTTATAGAACCACCCACAAGTTTGTGACTGGCCATACTCCATTCGCTCTTGCCTACGGTGCTGAAGCCGTTATTCCTATTGAACTCGAAGACCCTTCTTATTGAGTAACTTACTATGACCCTAAAACGAATAAAGATCTCCTCTTGGAATCTCTATAATTTATAGATGAGAAGAATGAAGAAGCTGATTTGAGGGCAGCTACGCATCGACATCAAGTTGCCCGGTATTACAACACTAAAGTTCGACCTAGAACCTTCGAAGTTGGCAATCTCGTCCTGAATCTAATCATACATGAATCCAATCTAGGAAGGACCATATGTCATTGAACAAAGGCTTGGAGAAGGAACTTTCAAGCTAGCAACTGTCGATGGCATTACACTTCCAAGGGCGTGGAATAGCGAACATCTTTGACGCTATTTCACATGATTTATTTCCTTTACATTTCTATTGCATTTATTTTGAGAATTTGCTTTAGCATTTGATTTTCTGAATGCGAAAAAAGATAGTTTATGTTATTCCTTTCCATGAGATGAATAAATTTTCAGGCTCCCTTAATCTTTATGTTTGTTATTGTAGTGTATGCTAATAAAAACCGATTGAAGACGATATGTATGAACAGGCTCCCAAAGTTTGAAATAAATCAATCATGCTACCTCCCAATGAGGTTAAACAAGATGAGCTCAATCTACTTGTTCATTTAACAACCTTATTCACAATCTGAAGGATGAGATACACTGTATGGAACAAATGTGGCCGACAATTTGATGATCGAACAACTCCTGCCCAATTATGAAACTAAGATAAAATCGAGGCGACCATGATATGACCAATCATTCGCTAGACCAAACCCCAAACCTTGGGTGGAAAATCAATCAACTAAGGGGAATGTGATCTGACTGTTCTCCGAAACAACCCTAAGTCTCCAGAGTGCAGACTGGAGTATAAACATAAATTGGGTGGAGACCGACTACCCGCAAAACAACTCTAAGTCCTCAGAGTGCGGACTGGAGTATAAACATAAATTGGGTGGAGACCGACTACCCGCAAAACAACTCTAAGTCCCTAAAGTGCAGACTGGAGTATAAACATAAATTGGGTGGAGACCGACTACCCACAAAATAACTCTAAGTCCCTAGAGTGCGGACTGGAGTATAAACCAAAATCGGGTGGAGACCGACTACTCGTGTAACAACTCTAAGTCCCCAGAGTGCGTTTTGGAGTATAAACATAAATTGGGTGGAGACCGACTGCTCACGAAACAAATCTAATTCCCCAGAGTGTGGACTAGAGTATAAAACTAAAATGGGTGCGATACGACTACCCATTGACTAAATCGTATCCGCATAGTGTGGATACGAACGTGAATGAATAGTTGAGTGGAGTTCGACCGTTCACTATTCTACTAACTCCTGCCCGAAACTGACGGGAGGAATATAAAATCAGTAGGGATGGAGATTGACTGTTCTACATCTGACCTCGTTAAACCAAAATCAAGGGAAGAAGTATAGTTACTCAAAAAGCGTGGAAATTCGATGGCGTAACACTAAGGCCCGAGCCTAGTGTTTGATACTACTCGAGGCCACGAACTTACGGCGGCCTTGGGATGGATGAATTAAATAGACGTCCCATACAACAGCAACGAATCACAAATGCATAAAATGAAAAATGTGATAGTTCAGACATTTGAACAAGTAAATGCAGGAATCATACATAAGAACAAAAGAATTCTTATTTACACTAAACTGGTTGTACATCACACAAGTCTATCGAAAATGCAAGACAAAAGTGGAAGGCCATGCCCAAAAAAATACAACCAACGAAAAGGAGAAATGATTATCCAAGCTACTTACATGTCCGAAGATTATATCTTGGAGTTTCTGTCTATCGTTTGCTTCTATGGAGTGGCTCCTTCTGAACTACCGCTCGACCCTCTCTTCGACCCTTTGCTGCCTAGGCTTTTCTTCGAAGAAGTATCCCTAGTTGTGTGAATCGAGGTGGTATCATCTTTGGAAGTAGGAGGATGGAGGCGCTCTCAGCACCGGAAGAAGGGGAATGTCATCCCGAGGAATTGTCCTGCCAGGAGGGATCATTTGGAGCGGGACGAGAAACGGTTCATCGAAACCTGAATCGTTAGGCATAATTTTTACCATCCTTTTCAACAGTTCTTCTTTTTCAATACGCTCTTTCATGCTGAGCTCACCAATGGGGTCGGAAGAACCTATGATCACGACATCTTCATCAAAAGGAATTTCATGGTGTAGGACACTACCTTCCTTGAATAATACCTTGTAACATCCCCTATCTAGAGGCCCAAAGCTAAGCGCTACATATGCTGCGGTCATCCATAGTATTAACTTCCGGTGACCAAATACAGTAATGTTAATGGTATCCATAATATCAGAAGGACTTGAATATGAAATAAAATCATCACATATTAAAACACTTTTCCGATTGCATTTCAAAATAACATTTCATATCCAAGTTACATAATCCCAAACGATTTCCAAGTTCAGATCAAATATAATTACTAAATAAATATGCCAAGAGCGACATATGAAGATGCCCCCTTGGATGACCAGAGTACTAAATAGTCATAACAGACTTAATACAACACATCAGAAATAAAAACATAACAACTCCTACGTAGCTAACTTCAGCTCCTGCTCGTCTTCGGAAGCTTTATTCGTCCACCAACTAAAACCTGTAAATCCTTAAACCTCAGCCTACTCAAATCAATTTTGAGCATCCGAGAGTTTAAGGGGGAAAACATAAACTTCGAGTCAGACATAAATCCTGGTGGTAATAATACTATACATCTCAGTTATTTGATATTAATTGAGACCACGCCGCTTAACGGAACGGGTTTCCTCTCACTAATATCCTTTTAAAACATATCTTTTGCAAATCTTAATCCTGCAACCAAAACTGGTTAAAATAATAATATCAACATCATGAAAGCATAAAAATCAGGTAACAAATGGACTATTTGTTCGAATAATATAGTTTTGTTTAGCTAACTACTAACCATTGGCAAACTCGGGCCTACTAGACAAAATAAACAAATAATCTAACTTCTGTTAGATACTCCTCTTTTGGACAGTCTGTCCCTAACTTACTTCTCCAGGGTCAACTAATCCTAATGGTTTTGCAGGCTCAACAATAACCTATCCTCACTCTATATATTCCTTTCTGTGTGTAACATCATTTTAGTCATACCCGTGACAAAGCCCTACACACTGGAATTTTGGACTAAATTAGCTAGAGGCTAATAGCTAATGTATAGGGCGCGACCCTATACTAGTCCCATCTGGTACTCTAATATCTGAGTCATTTTACTTAGGGTCATCTACCCTTAAATTTTCCTTGAAAACCTTTTCTTTCAAATTGATTTAAACCTTTAAAGTATACTTTATACAACGAAAATATACTCTATGCTTTTCTCAAATCACCTTGCTATGTACATATACTTTATAGAAAACATTTTTGATGAAAACATTTAAACCTTTGAAAGTACCCCTTTCGAATCCATTGAAAGTACCCCTTTCGAGACCAAGTAGAACCTTAGGTCGAAAGGCCAAAACATACCTTTCGAAACCATTCTTAATAAACCTTTTGAAAACCTTGAAAAACCTTTCTTTCGAAAGCTATAAAACATTAAGCATCCTTTTACCAAAACACAATAAACATACCTTTCGAAACCTTTGGAAATCTTCCTCTTAAAACCTTTCGGAAACATTGGGGAGCCACCCCTTCGAAACCTTCATTTAAAATCTCTCGAAAGCTTTTAAATTCTTTTCTATAAACAAACCTTTCGAAAGCATTGGGTTTAAGTAAAACATGTGGAACAACCTTTCGAAACCATTTAAAACCTTTCCCTTCAAAACTTTTTGGTTTTACCTTCAACAGAACAAACAGCCGTAAAACAACTAAGTCGAAACCACTCTTTCGAAAACAATTTCCTAATTAAAGAAGTGATGGTGTCGAAACCAACCCTTTGAAAGCATTGGAGAAGCGGCTTGGGTTTTAAAACAAAGATACCTTTTCGAAGGCATTGCTTCGAAAGGTAAGGTGCGGCAGCAAGGGGTTTCGGCCCCTTCGAAAGCATTAACTTAAAACAAAAGGCACAACCTCTTTCGAAACCATTCCTTTAAAAAAATTTGACCCAGTCGGAAGCTAACCTAGTCGGAAGTAAAAGCAAAGCAAGCGAATTTTCATTTAAAAACAAAGTAAAGCTTCGACCCTTTCGGAACCACTTATTTTAACTTTGTACCTTTTACCTTGGCCCAATTCGCTATATACCAAGTCTTTGATACCATGCGCATTGGTTTCGATGGTGATGGAGGCGGAGGAACTTAGTCGAAAGCTAGGTGTCGAAAGTGGTGAAACATGTAAAAAGCATGTTTAAGCTGATTTTTTAACTTTTTAAAGTAGTTCTTTTCAACTAACCCGCCTTGTTTGTCAAAACATGATTGGTTGCTAATTTCTTTTCTAAAAGTACTGCCAAAATTCCAGAAATAAACAATTTAAATTATTTTCAAAATGCCCCTTCTCCTTTTATAAATATATAAAACATTTAAGTCCCATACCTTAAATAATTTTATATATCAATTAAAACACTTAGGAAAAATCTACAAAAATTTTCATAAATCATTTTTAATATGTTTTCTAACATATATTGATTTCTGACCCAAAACCATCATAAAATATCCATAATTAATTTAAACCCAAAATAACTATTTTCTTCACTAGAAAATTCATAATAAATTCACATTAATTCAGAAAATTATGAAAATTGAAACCCATCTCTAAAATATCATTTCTAATCATATACTAAAATCACAAGGCATTTGAATGTCATTTAATAGGGTTTTCACATTAAAACATATCATAAAATCTTTATAGATTAGCATAAATCATTAACAAGCATATATATCCAATTTAACAATAAAAAACATGGCAATATACTTTGCAAAATATTGGATCTGATCTAGAAACCAAAAACAATCAAAAATATAAGATGTAACCTATTATTCACCTTTAACTTGAGATTAAGGAGTTGAGATTTGATCTTGGATATAGTTGATTAACTTCTTCCTCTTGAAATCTTATCTTGTTTTCCCTTAATGGTGGCCGGCCTCTAGCTTTAGTTTTTGTTTTGTGAATGTAAATAATGAATGTGTATGGGGGGTTTAGGGTATAAGAATAATACTTATTCCTATACTGCCTTTGTCTATTACCCTAACATTTTATTTCATTTTCCCCATAGTTCATTTGTATAAATGGCACGGCTACCTTTCCATTATCACAAATCTCAATCCCTAATCGTTACTTTTTTTATTTAACTAACTAATTATCCTAAATAATGTTACCCAAAATTAGGGGTGTTACAGACACCCTTCCTTAAAGAATTTCATCCTCGAAATTATGATGAGGTACTCAACAAATCAATCAAAAAGGTAAAACATACCATCAAACAAATTAGGATAAGCGTCTCTAATCCTGCTCTCAGTCTTCCAAGTACAGTCTCTATCGTCGTCGCTCCACTAGACCTTAGCTAATCCGACTATCTAGTTAGCCTCTTCTCATCCTCCGTGACTATACGAACTGACTTTCTAACTGTAGTCAAATTCTGCTCTACTACTAAGTCCTCTAACACAGTCGGTGCTATAGTAGTCTTCGGGTCTCTAATACACTTTCTTAGTTGAGAAATATGAAAAACATCGTAGACTCCTGCTAATCTGTTTGGTAACTCTACTCTATATGCGAGTTTGCCGATCCTTTCTATAATAGGAAATGGTCCTACAAATCTCGGTGCCAATTTCCCTAATTTTCCGAATCTAATTACACATTTTATTGGCGATACCTTAATGAAAACATGATCTTAAACAGAGAACTCTAAGTCCTTCCATCTTCTATCAGCATAACTCTTCTGCCTTGACTGAGCTTCCTTCATCCTAGACTGAATGAACTCAATCTTCTCTGTAGCTTCTCTAACTAAATCCAGACCAAGAACCAACCTATCCCCGGTCTCTAACCAACAGACTAGAGAATTGCATGGCCTTCCATACAAAGCTTCAAAAGGTGCCATCCCTATAATAGCCTGATAACTATTGTTATATGAAAACTCAACTAAGTGTAGATGGTCTTCCCATGATCCCCCAAAATCTAACACACAAGCTCGTAACAAATCTTCCAAGACTTTGTTAACTCTTTTCGTTTGCCCATTGGTATGTGGATGGTAAGCGGTACTCATATTGAGCTTGGCACCTAAAATTTCCTATAGACTCTTTCAGAACTTGCTAGTGAATAAGGAATCTCTATCACTTACTATACTGCTAGGAATCCCATGTAGTCTAGCTACATTCTTCATAAATAACTTAGCTAAAATAGGTGCATCCTAGTTGAATTAACTGGAATGAAATGGGCACTCTTGGTTAACCTGTCCACTATGACCCATATACTTCTATTTCCTTTATTAGATCTTGGCAACCCATCTATAAAATCCATAGAAATAGAATCCCACTTCCATATTGGAATATCTAATGGTTGAACTAACCCACTTGGCTTCTGATGTTCGGCCTTTATATGTTGGCAATTCTAACACTGCTTCACCCATAAGCCTACATTGCTCTTCATAGTTTCCCATAAGAAACTCCTCTTCATGTCATTATACATCTTAGTTCCTCCCGGATAAATAGTGAATTCGAACGATGGCATTTTTCTAAAAATTCCTTCCTAATGTCTCCCACATTCGGAACACACAATCCTCCCTTCTTTCTCAACCACACATTCTGGTCAAGACTAAAATCCTTCAAGTCATCGCTCTCTGTTCCATTCCTTAACTTCCTGATCTGCTCAACTTATTCTGGATCCTCTCCTTACTTAAAAGCAATCCTTCCAATTATCACTGGTCCAACTTCTAAATATGACAACATAAAAGTTTCCTTACTAGATCTAGCTTCAGATCTCCACCGTAATCTACATGTTGTCAATGCTTCCAAATCCTTCCACTCAGCTATCATCGCCAACACTGCATTCTGATGTTTTCTGCTAACTGCATCTGCAATCTTGTTGCCTTTTCCCAGCGTGTACTCAATACCGAAATCATAAGCGGCCAAAAACTCTAACCACCTCTATTATCTCATATTCAACCCCTTCTGAGAGAATAAATACTTCAACGACTTATGATCCGTGTATAACTCAAATCTTTCTTCCAAAAGATAATTTCTCCACAGCTTCAATGTAAAAATCACCACGGCCAATTCCAAATCATGAGTTGGGTACCTAATCTCATGTGGTATAAGTTGTCGAGATGCATAAACAATCACTTTACCTCTTTGCATTAACACAGCTCCTAACCCTGTTCCACATGCATCTGTGTATACTACTAAGTCCTGATTCCCTTCCGGAACAACCAACACTGGTGCATTAGTCAATAAGTGTTTCAAGCTCTAGAATGCTTCCTCACACTTACCGGTCCAAACAAACTTCACATCTTTTCGAGTTAGCTTGGTCGTCGGTGCTGCTATTCGCGAGAAATCCTTAATGAATCTTCGATAATGTCTAGCTAATTCAAGAAAACTCTTTATCTCAGTCACTGTCTCAAGTATCTTCCAATTATTTGCTGCCTCGATCTTAGTCAGATCTACAAACAACCCTTTCTCTCAGACTACATGACCAAGAAACTTCACTTCTTCCAGAAATGACATTTCGAAAACTTTGCCTTCAGCTGATGCTGCCCCGGCGTCTCAAGCACCACTCTAAGATGAACTTCATGCTCCCTTTCATCCTTTGAGTATAGCAAAATTTCATCTACAAATACCAACACGAACCTATCCAAGTGCCCTTGGAAAACTCGGTTCATTAGATCCACAAAGTATGCTGGCGCATTAGTAAGTCCGAATGGCATCACTAACCATTCGTACGATCCATATCTAGTTCTAAACGCCATCAAAGGAATACTATCCTCTACCACTCTAAGCTGATGGAACCTTTTTGCTCAATTTAACTGAGAAAATACTTTGGCTCCACTCAGCTGGTCGAACAAATCGTCAATTCTAGGCAACGGATATCGGTTCTTTATCGTCTTCTCATTCAACTTATGATAATCGATACATAACCTTAACGATCCGTCCGGCTTCTTAGCAAACACTGCGGCTGCTCCCCAAGGCGAACTACTTGGCCTAATAAAACTTTTGCCTTCCAAATCCACTAACTGCACCTTTAGCTCCCTCATCTCTGTAGGCGTCATCCTGTTTGGCAGTCTACCCACTGGTTCTGCTCTAGGTACAAAATCTATCTGAAACTCAATGGCTCGTTTCAGTTGCAATCCTACTACAGGTTCAAAATCATCTGCGAATTCTCTGACCACGAAAACTCGATTCAATTTGTATTCTACCACCACAACATCCAACAAAGCATTCACCTCACAACTAGGGTTTTCTACGGTATATACAATCCAATCACTACAGTTAGGGTGGCTAAGCGATATTTTCCTATCATGGTAAAATATCCTGGCATCATACTTACTTAACCAATCCATACCCAAAATAATTCTGAACCCTACGAAGTCAAACACATGCAAACTACAAACAAAGGTATGCCTAACAAATCAAACTCTAGGTGGTCACACTTCATCCCAAGTGTCGCATACCCTCCTATTGGATTTGCAACCCTTAAGGAAGTAACTAGGTATGAGGATTCTAGGTTAAGTTTATCTACCAAACAACGAGATATAAAAGAATGTGATGCACCAATATAAAAAAATGCTAACTAACATACCATGAATCAGAAGCATACCTCCCAACACAGCTTTCCCTTTTTCCTCTGATGTTGGTCTCGAGGTAGCTAGCTCCAACGCAAACACTTTACCCTTCCTAACCTTAGCAGGCTCCTTGCACTGGTTCTTATAATGTCCACTTTGATCGTAGTTGAAGCACTTGATATTCTTCTTCTCGATCACTATCTTTCCATCTCCGAAGTGACATTCATTAGCAAAATGCCCTTTCTTATCACACTTAATGCAGACAACCTCTACCTTCCCTTTCTTTGCAGCTCCACCCTTTTGAGCTCCTTTCTTATGGAAGAACTTTCTTTTCTGACTCTGTCCTACTTAGACTTCCTTTGCCTTATTTTTCTTCAAAAAAGAAAGCATCTCTTCATTCCTCAAAGTCAACTCTACCACAACATCATAAGGATCGCTGATATGCAGTAACATTGCCCTAGCCAGCTCAAGATTCAACCCCCTGATGAATTTCTCATTCCTCTTAATATTAGTATCAACCGTAGCATAACCATATCTCGCCAAATCCTCAACCTTGTAACATACTCCAGCAAAGTCATATCCCCCTGCTCCAACTCAGCAAACTTCCTGAGTAAAGTGGACTTCACAATCTCGAACATAAACCTCTCCTCAAATCTCCTTTTGAACTCAACCCATGTCATGGTCTCCTCATTAACTCCAACTGTAACGCTGTTCCACTAGTACAGCGCTGCTCCCAAAAGTTGTCTAAAAGAAAGCCTTCTCTTCTGCTCAACATTGAGCCCCAAATCAGCGAAAATCCTTTCGCAATGAAGCAGCCAATTCTCTACTTCGATTGCATCTTCAGTACCAATAAATGGCTTTCCTCCTAACCGAGCATAATCCCTACTCAGAATAGCATAGTTATTCACCACTGGAGCTTCCTGAACTCCTCCTCCAACTACTCCAACGGCAATACTTGCCTGCATCATGTTGATAAAGAACTGATGTATTGCTCCCATGTCAACTTGCTGGACTCCAGCACCCACATTTCCAGCTCGTGCCTAACCTTGGTTCCTTCTCGTATTTGGTCTGGCATTTCCGTTAGTTGTGGTACTTCCCCTTCCAAAGTTAACTCTTCCACTACTAGCATCCATATCTGTATTCTAGCCTCGTAAGATACGGAAGAATAGCCTAAGAGAGATAGGGAACTAGAGATAAAGCGTATACTTATATATAGCAAAAACAAGTACGTTACTATAGCGTTATCCCATATCCCGATCTTATCTCTAATTCCTTAGGATTATGTTTTTAAAAATTGTATAAGTTTAAAGTTTTTCATAAACCTATGCTCTGATACCAAGTTGTAATATCCCTTATTTGGAGGCCCAAAACTAAGCGATACAGATGATGTAGTCATCCATAGTACTAACTTTCGATGACCAAATACGGTAATGTTAATGGTATCCATAATATCAGAAGCACTTGAATATGAAATAAAAATCATCACAGATTAAAACACTTTCCCGATTGCATTTCAAAACAACATTTCATATCTAAGTTACATAATGCCAAACATTTAACAGGTTCAGATCAAATATAATTACTACATAAATACACCAAGAGCGACATATGAAGATGCCCTCTTGGATGACCAAAGTACTAAATAGTCATAACTGACTTAATACAACACATCAGAAATAAAAACATAACAACTCCTACATAGATAACTTTAGCTCCTGCTCGTCTTCGGAAGCTTTATTCGTCCACCTACTAAAACCTGTAAATCCTTAAACCTTAGCATACTCAAATCAATTTTGAGCACCCGAGAGTTTAAGGGGAAAACATAAACTTCGAGTCAGACATAAAGCCTGGTGTAAATAATACTATACATCTCAGTTATTTGATATTAAGTGAGACCACGCCGCTTAGCGAAATGGGTTTCCCCTCACTAATATCCTTTTAAAACATACCTTTTGCAAATCTTAATTGTGCAACCAAAACTGGTTAGAATAATAATATCAACATCATGAAGGCATATAAATAAGGTAACAAATGGACTATCTGTCTGAACAATATAGTTTTGTTTGGCTAACTACTAACCTTTGGCTGACACGCGCCTACCAGACAAAATAAACAAATAATCTAACTTCTGTTAAATACTCCACTTTTGGACGGTCCGTCCCGAACTTACTTCTCCAGGGTCAACTGATCCTAATGGTTGTGGGCTCACCAATAACCTATCCTCACACTGTATATTCCTTTCTGCGTGTAACATCATTTTAGTCTTACTGTGACAAAGCCCTACACACTAGAACTTTGGACTAAAATAGCTAGGGGCTAATAGCTAATGTATAGGGCACAACCCTATACCAGTCCCATCTGGTATTCTAATATCCGAGTCATTTTACTTAGGGTCATCTAACCTTAAATTTTCCTTGAAAACCTTTTCTTTCAAATTGATTTAAACCTTTAAATATTACTTTATACAACGAAAATATACTCTATGCTTTACTCAAATCACCTTGTCATGTACATATACTTTACACAAAACTTTGTTGATGAAAACATTTAAACCTTTGAAAGTACCCCTTCCGAATCCATTGAAATACCCCTTTTGAGACCAAGTAAAACATTAGGCCGAAAGGCCAAAACATACCTTTAGAAACCATTCTTAATAAACCTTTCGAAATTCTTTAAAAACCTTTCTTTCAAAAGCGATTAAACCTTAGACATCCTCTTATCAATACACCATAAACATACCTTTCGAAACCTTTGCAAACCTTCCTTTTAAAACCTTTTGAAAACATTGGGGAACCACCACTTCGAAACCTTCATTTAAAACCTTTCGAAAGCACTTAAATTCTTTTCTATAAACAATCCTTTCGAAAGCATTGGATTCAAGTAAAACATGTGGAACAACCTTTCGAAACCATTTAAAACCTTTCCCTTTGAAACCTTTTGGTTTTACCTTCAACGGAACAAAGGGCCGTAAAACAACTAAGTCAAAACCACTCTTTCGAAAACAATTTCCTAAGTAAAGAAGCGATGGAATCGAAATCAACCCTTCGAAAGCACTGGAGAAGCTGCTTATGTTTTAAAACAAAGAAACCCTTTCGAAGGCATTGCTTCGAAGGTAAGGTGCGGCAGCAAGGCTTTTCGGCCCCTTCGAAAGCATTAACTTTAAACAAAAGGTGCAACCTTTTTTGAAACCATTACTTTAAAACAATTTGACCCAGTCGGAAGCTAACCAAGTCGAAAGCAAAAGCAAATTAAGTGCATTTTCATTTAAAATCAAAGTAAAGCTTCGACCCCTTCGGAACCACTTGTTTTAACTTCGTACCTTTCACCTCAGTCCAATTCGCTACGTACCAAGTCTTTGGTACCATGCGCATAGGTTTCGATGGTGATGGAGGCGGAGGAACTTAGTCGAAAGCTAGGTGCCGAAAGTGGTGAAACATGTAAAAAGCATGTTTAAGATGATTTTTTAACTTTTTAAAGTAATTCTTTCCAACTAACCTGCCTTGTTTGTCAAAACTTGATTGATTGCTAATTTCTTTTCTAAAAGTACTGCCAAAATTCTAGAAATAAACAATTTAATTATTTACAAAATGCCCCTTCTCCTTTTATAAATATATAAACATTTAAGTTCCATACCTTAAATAATTTTATATATCTATTAAAACACTTAGGAAAAATCTATAGAAATTTCCATAATTCATTTTTAATATGTTTTCTAACATATATTAATATCTAACATAAAACCATCATAAAATATCCGTAATTAATTTAAATCCAAAATAACTATTTTCTTTACTAGAAAATTCATAATAAATCCACATTAATTCAGAAAATTATGAAAATTGAAAACTATCTTGATGTGCACGTAAATGTGCATATTTTTACCACCATATTTAATCTATTTAAATTCAATAAATGATCATATTGGGTATTTTAACTTGTTTAAACCAAAATTTAAATTATTTTGAATCGTCACATATTCATCTTCATCCAAGGGCAAAATGGTCATTTTTGTGCATATATTTATTTTCTAAAATTTAATTGAAAATTTTTATGTTATTTTGTAGGAATTTAAATTCAAATACAAGTGGTTTCATGAACATATATGCATGTACAAGAGTGAAGATAAAGCAATGAAGATGGAAATAATTCAAAGGCATGATGATGGAGGATCCCACCTACCCACCTACCTTAATGTACAAATTAGAGGCTAATGCACATGCTTATGGAATTAATGGCTTCATGTACACTTAAATGATGACTAGCAGAAGCTAATGATTACTTGGCCTCTACACTTTCTCAACGGTATTTTGGGCATTCCCCAAAAATATGAATTAGGGTTTCATACATGTATAAAGACCCCTTATGTTTCATGTAACCTCCCCCCTTAGTCTCTCTTTTAGGCTCTCTTCTCTTAGTCTCTTCTCTTAGGAAAATAAAAAAGAAAGCTCTCTTTCTCTTTTCATGGCTACTTATCCATTTTTATTTTATGTAATCTTCTTTTCTTTTTATGCAATGTTAATTATTGTTTCCTTTTACTTACATGTTCATTTCCTTTCATGCTAGTAGTGTAGATTTTCTTTTATGCAAGTAGATTAGTTTTTTGCTTTCATTTAGCTCTCTTTTCCTCTTTGTTTTGTTCTATGTTGCAAGCTATATTTGTTGATATGATAACAAATATGAGAAGCTAAACCCCTTCAATTTAGGGGTAATGAAGCTCTCTAATTATATAGCTTCAACATTTTGATAAATGTTATGCTCTCTTTTTGTGCTGCATGGAAAATGATGTTTATGTAATTTTGTGCTTATTATTGAGTTTGATAGCTTATGTTGTTCAAAACAAATAGGCTATGCTTAGTCATTTGAATCACAAATTGCCTCTTCATCTATATATGATTATGGCAAAGAAGTGAATGTTTAAATCAAAATTTGATGGCCTATATTTCTAAACAATAGTTAATAGGCCATGCTTAAAATAGATTTTCATTTTCAACTTTCACTACGCCATAGATTGCATACTGCAACACCAAAGAAGTGATGCAGGAAGTGCCAAAAAATGTTGCTGTAGGCTAAAAAAGGGCAAAGGCAACACTTTCTCGGTGTTGCATTTTGCCACGTTGCCGCAGACCTCAAAGGCAACATTTTGACTATCTAAGGCAACATAAGAAATATTGTTGCAATAGAACCCTATTTGGGTCTATAGCAACATCCATAGGTGTCTGTACCAACATTCCAAAATGTTGCTATAGATATTAACTTTCTGAATTTGTGGTGCCCACAATGTAGAGCATATTTGATTTTTTAATAGAAATAAATATTTATTTAATAAAATGCTACCGCACAGAATTTGATATTCAAATAGTAATTTATTTAAATAAATATTTTATTTCAACATTTAAAATAGTACAAATTCCTGACTCCACTATTTTACAATTCAATGATATATAACACTGATATTCACATATACAGATATACCTCACTACATCACTCAGTTCACTCATTACATATGCAGTTTCAATTTATACAAACACCAACACCGACAAACATATGACGAGCTGAGTGCCGAGCCGAAGGCGAGCCGAGAAGCAGGTCCGGGCGCAGCGCCGGCGGGGGTCCGGGGCACCGCAGTCCCGGAGGGGATCGACCTTCTTTGAAACGACGTAAAATGATGCACAAATGAAGACTGAACTTAGCAAACCCCATTCTCAGCAACTTCATCACCCATCGGAACTACTGCCCATCTACCACTTACCTGAAACACAATTGCCTGAAACACTGACCATCTACCAAACACTGACCACACTCCCAACCTCTTTCACAAAACACCCACTCACTGCCTCATCAAATTACATCATCAACATATAGGCAGCCTATCAAGCAAAAACAGTGAATGCATCAGGCATGTACAAGAGAAACATAGGCAGTAATATGATATACAAAGGACTTGGAGCAGTTCATGTTAAAGAACAAGGTTAGCATGGTACCAGTTCAGTCCAGACCAAATATATAAGGTTAGCATGACTTGGAGCACCAGTTCATGTTAACAAACATTATTCAAAATATTCCAAAAGTTTTTCAACTTCACCTCAATCTGATTGCTGTGTTCGTGTAACGAAAGTCTTACATCAACCTTAGGAACCGCTTCCAGATTCAAGACATCAGGCTATCAACTACGACAAGCATTGAACTACACAATCGATTTCAGCATCAGCAGCAAGAGATCATCATCACGACAGTGCTCAACACATCAGCAATCACCAATAAGACCAAAATCTGGACAGTGGGCAATTAGCACACAACCTTCTCCACGTTTAAGACCAACACCATTGCAATCCAAAGTTTGGCAAACCAATATCTGAACACCAACACTTTCAAGTTCAACCCTAAGTGTCAAAGAACCACAAACATCATCAATAGAGCCGCAGTCAGAGCACGAACACTGACAAAAACGCAAGCTGAGGAAACGTCTTCAATTCAAGCGAAGTCAGAGGCAAAAACTTCATTGCGATTTAAGCGACTCCATCAGAACAACGAGGCATCGTGTTTCTTCAAGGCGGCTGCATCGAACAACGACGAACTTCTGCTTAGATCCAGATCCAACAGCGAGCAAAGATCAAATGGGCGGCAGTAAACAACAAAACTCATCAGGCATTAGGTGGAATCAGCAACTACAAGATTTAGGCATAGGAAATTTAGATCTGACCTAGCATTGAAGGCAGCTTCTAGTTACAGTGCCTTTTTTATTTTGTTAGCAACAGCGAATTGGAAGTATGAATTTGCTGGATTTCGTGAATTTGCTGGATTTCGTGAATTTGTTTTTTGATTTGGGGATTTCGTGAATTTGCTGGAAGTATGAATTTGGGGATTTCGTGAATATGGTAAACTGAAAGGGGATCTACACTAAAATAAGCGGGAAAACAAAAATTTGGTAAAAAGTGCAGCGGTGATCCATTTTAACAGTCGGATTAAATGTAGACCGTTGGATCGTATTCACGCGGATTGCTAATTTTATTAATTTTTTAATTTGTATACATCTATAGCTACTGCAACATCTTGTTGATACCTATGCTAACACCTTGAAGCGAGTGTTGTAATAGACAAAAATCAGCATACCTATCGTTACATTATAGCTAGCAACACCATGTAATTTCGTTGCAGTAGGCCATCTATGGCGTAGTGTTTGTTGTCGTTTTCATGAGAATTAAAAGTGGTTTAAAGGTTGTGCTATAGTTTGATGGCTTATGTTGAGCTAATTAATAGCACAAATGAGCCATACTTATGATAAGCACATCAATTAAGCTAACTAATGACAAAGAAAAGAGAGATCATATCTTCATTTTATTGATTTATGTGATCTAGAGAGTGGAAGTTGCCCCTAAATTATCTTAACACTCTCATATTTTTATCTATTTTCTTTTAGCTTGTTTTTACTTTCTTTTAGTTAGTTAACAATCCCTCGACTTTGGTTTAATTTGATTGAATATATTTTTAAAATCATCAATTCCCTGCGGATCGACCCGTATTCGCCACGTACTACAAGTGTACGCCGTGCGCTTGCGGTTATTTTATTTCAAAATTCGTTCAACGGTTTTCTAATTCGATAGAACTTCCATCGTCGAACATATCTCTAAAATATCATTTCTGATCATATACTAAAATCACAAGGCATTTGGATGTCATTTAATAGGGTTTTCACATTAAAACATATCATAAAATCTATATGAATTAGCATAATTCATCAACAAGCATATATGTCCAATTTAACAATAAAAACATGGCAATATACTTTGCAAAATATTTCGATCTGACCTAGAAACAAAAAACAATCAAAAATACGAGATGTAACCTATTATTCACCTTTAACTTGAGATTAAGGAGTTGAGATTTTTTCTTGGATATAGTTGATCAACTTCTTCCTCTTGAAATCTTCTCTTGTTTTCCCTTAATGGTGGCCGGTCTCTAGCTTTAGTTTTTATTTTGTGAATGTAAATAATGAACGTGTATGGGGGGTTTAGGGTATAAGAATAATACTTATTCCTATTCTGCCTTTATCTATTACCCTAGCATTTTATTTCATTTTCCCCTTAGTTCATTTGTATAAATGGCACGGCTACATTTCCATTAACACAAATCTCAATCCCCTAAGCATTATATTTTATTTTATTTAACTAATTAAATATCCTAAATAATGTTACTCAAAATTAAGGGTGTTACATGCCTCCATGAATTGATCATCAATAACGAAGGCTTCTTCCTGAGCATCTTGAGTTGCGTTCGATGTTGCAACTTTAACAGATTCTGTAGTGACCGTTTGCGACTCCAATTGGGGCTCTTGTGAAGGGAGAGGAGCGATGCCTGATGGATTCAAAGCCGAGAAAACGTAGGTAAAAAGATTAGAAATGTCAATTGATAACACCCCAACTTTGTTAAAGACGGGAAAAGTCGATGAAATACTTTCTTCGGTATGACCTCCAGGTTGAGCCGAAGCATCCTTAGAACTTTGCTCGGGAATTGGAGATAGTTGTGGCTTGTCTTGATCATACCCGGGAATGGTTGAGGAGATTGCTGCAGAGCTAGACATGACCTGCGATGCCGGGGGCAATTCGGCTGTAATATCGGGTGGCACCGACCTGGATCCCTCACCCACTTCATGTGAGGAAGCAACTACAGACTCTTTCTAGAGTGAGAGCTGAATATCGTGCAATGTTTTGGGTTCGTCGCCCAATAGCATTTCATTTCCAAGTTTAGATAAATCGATGTGCTCTAAGTTATGAAATTTTTTATCTTCCGCAACAAGAAATTTCAAAGCATGACAGAGCTGGTAGGGATAGTCTTCACCGAGTCACATCAAATTTCTAAGTTTGAGAACATTGGCGTTGTAGAAAATGAGAAGCAGGTCAAGCTCATTCATTATTTCTTCCCTGACTTTGTCTTTAGTAGCTTCCATTTCATGTTGAATGAGTGCGTCGACATTTTTGGCCTTTTCAATGGCCGTGTCTCTCTCAAGTTTGACGTGTACCTGCTGATCGCAAGCATCTTGAGCAATCTTCTGAGCATCATCTTTTTCTTTATTTGCATACCCCAGCTTAGCCTTGAGGTCGGCTATTTCCTTCAAGGCTGCAGATTTGTTATTCCGAGCTGCATCCCGCTCGAGTGCTATCTCTTGGTTCCGATGATGCGACACTTGGATCATATCGAGATGGCCAGATTTCATCTCTTCCATGGATTTCATAGCAGTGTTAGCATTTCCTTCGGCTTCTGATAAGGAAATTCTAGAGTCTTTCAGCTCATTTGTCAAAGTGTCAATGATTCTTTTATCTTAAGCCTCTTGGCATTTTAGCTTTTCGATCTCTTCCGCGCGCTCGAAGGAAACTTTCGACGTTTTTTCTGCGGCCTTCATCCATTCCCAATATTGCATATAAATGTCAGTGACGCAATCAATGGTCCTCTTCTAAACATTATCCCGAGCCCTCTTCAAGTTAAGGGAAAAATTAAACCCTTCAAAGCATAAATTTGGAAATTCTTAACAAAGTTGTGTCATGCGAGTGTTTGGATCAATCGTAGAGTCTCCAGTAGCAGCTTCAACTTTAGTGCTTTCTTTACCGGTCTTATGGGCAGTAGTGTGTTGACCATGATGGCGGTGATCACTCGACCGTTGAGAATGAGATGCAACCAAAGGCTATGAAGGCACTGGAATGGTACAAGGGCCGTGAGAGGGATCGATATGCAGGTCCCTACGATCTATCGGTCTTTTGGGACCTTTTTAAGGAGGAGATCTCGATCTCGATTTATGTTTATCCTGGGGTGGCTTATCCTTATCATCTCTATCTTGATAGCCCCAATCGTGGCTAGGGCGATAGCCAGAATCATAGTGATCTCGACTGCCATGATAAGAGCCAGAGCACGAACCCGTTGACCGATGATGTATATCCCAGAGAGAATCAAACATATTCCTCATCCTCACCATCATTTCTGCAAAGAAAACCAGAAGTCAGTTAACTCTAATCATTAGAGAGTACAAGTCAAGTACAATGTAGTGTTAAAGGGTGCAAGTGTGTTCAAGTGTCCTATTGTAACCCCCCAACATACCAAGTGCAGGAGCTTTGCTCATTGGAGTAACTTCCACTCTAGAAGTAGGAATCTCAGAGCCAATTCTGATGGGAGATTCCGACCCTTCAATGCTTACATCGGTAAAATGGAAAGCGTCGAGATCAGGTGGAATTGGTAGACCAGACAGAGAGTTAAGTGGTAAACTCAAACGCTCTGACGGTTGGGAGGAAGATTCATTTTGAACAACTTTAGGAGCCATCGATGACTTGGATTGTTCAGAGAAGCGACTTCTTGGAAGCTAATGTACGAACGTTTAATTTTTTTCTCTTATCAACAATCAAGGGTTGTGAGGCTTGCGAAGATCCGGAATCAACTCCAGGACTAGATTTGTCGCCATTATGACCAAGTACATCACCTCTATGACCCCCGGAGTCAATATCCACAAATTCTTGAGCACTAATAATCGGGGTACCATGGGATCGGTTCGATTATCCCTATGACCGATTACAGCCCATGGTCTTATCCCTACCATCTGGGCAATTTTAGTTAGCCCCACGCTGATGCCCTCCTTTATCAAATGAAAAGTGATGAGATGTTCATCCCTAAGAAAATATTCGATATTCCTGTCCTTGGGTGGAGCATTCTTCAGAATTGAGACCGCATCTTCGTAAATATCGCCGCTAGGCTGGGGAACAACACCTGTAAAGGAGTAACATCGTCAGGATGGCAACCTAGATATCATTTTTCTATGCTATCATGAAAATGGTGGGTAACACTAACGTCTTTCCAGCCATTGTCGAGAGAAGCTGGGCAGGCAGCGAACAAAAAAAAATCGTTCTTAAAGGCGCTTAACTTGTTCCATGCGTCGGTCAGAATCTTGCATCTCTTTGTCGACTCAAGAAATGTAAACGAGAGACTCCCTGTCCGTCGCTTGAAAGTAAAAATAAATCGAATATCTTCGATGGTGGGAGGACGGTGCAAGAACTCCATTGATACATATAAGTACAATTAAGAAAGTCATAACCATTTGGGTGGAGTTGTGTTGGAGCTGTCCTTAAATAATGTAAGAACTCCCGAATGTATGAGTTGAAAGGCGGGATGCATCCTGCCTATCACATAAACTTATTGCACGTTGTATACCCTTCGTGAGGTCTGTGAGCCCTATCATCTCGCGATGGAACCAACATGTCGTCGAAAGGAATTCCATGCCTTACGCAAATTCTTTGGAGAGCATCTTCTTTAATTTTTGAAGCTACCGAGTCAGAAGGATTTTCAAGATTGATTGTGTCCTCTAGAGTATCGGGAGCAGAATCGATAACCTCTGGCGGAAAGACATGGACGACTTTGGAAAGATCGAATTAAGAACCCGGACTTTCTGGTTTTTCCAAATGATGACTGAATGGTGGACTATCGGACTCAGTTGCCAAACTTGGTTCTACGCTAAAGTTATATCTTTAGGAAAATGATCAAGCTGGCATAGTCGTAGAACGCCCAGAAAGTCAAGATCCCATTGCTACTAGACTTAGTAAAAATCATAATAAGATAAAGTAACTTGTACCCCCTAGTGCATAGTGAGTGCTAGTGTGGTGCGATAATGTTATTCACTATTGTGATAAGTTATGCAAAACTGAAGGCAGAAAAGACAACGAGACTTAGAAGTTTGACCAAAGAGACCATCATTCTTGACCGTTTCAACTATTTCTGCATGTCATTGGGAAACGATGTAGCTTGAGTTTCATGGATGATCGTCACCGAGCAAAAGTTTGGTTGTCATCTAAGTTACTGATGAGTTTCAAGATGATAGTTAAAGGCATTGGTTCGTGTTATGTTTCTAAAGCAATTTGCTACCAAATATGCAGTTCAGATTATATGCAATTCATATGCAAGTTTTAATGTTTGTCCAAGTATGAAAGGTCAAAGCTCATCGTTTAGTTCATGTTTGTCCATCTAAGTTCCATTTTATATAAAAAAAGGTTCATCCTAATTTAGGCCGATCGTCCGAGTATGAGGATCTATGTCGATTGTTTCCCTACGACAATACTAGTCGATCGTTCACCATGAGTTTTCTCCCGCCGATCGTTCGAATGACTTCAAGGCATAGTCAATCGTTCGTAGGTGATCTTCGAGCCCCAAATGTTCTAGAGTTTCGTCGATCGTCCAAGAACGATCATGGATGATCGATCGTACAACTTCTTCATGTTCAAAGCACCATCTCTGTCAGCGACCGATCAGCTTAAAATCGTAATTCATTAATCCCTAGCTACTTCATCTCTGTGGTACACGATTGTAAAAAAAGAGAGGTAGGGATTCACTCATCCCTAGCCACATCGTTCTCGAGATTATTTTACCAAAATTGGGCACAACACTCTTCGGATGTGTTTGAAGAGATAAAATGAAAAATACAAATGGAAAACGAGGAAGATCTAACAAACACACCGATTGATAAATAGAAAAAACGCACAGAAACACACAGATTTAGAGTGGTTCGACGTATGGCCTACGTCCACTATGAAATGGCTGACTTTTATTGATTTTTGCTTGCTGGTT
Organism: Allium fistulosum; assembly: GCA_030737815.1. NCBI lineage: Eukaryota > Viridiplantae > Streptophyta > Magnoliopsida > Asparagales > Amaryllidaceae > Allium > Allium fistulosum. The sequence continues at coordinate 899,198,970 of CM060905.1, forward strand.
AAAAGAAGTTACAACATTACAATCCAAGTACAATAGTGATTTCGGCAGATTCTGGACGTAGAAGAGCCAAAAGTCCTTTTTAGTAGGTCTTGGGCTGCTATCTATAGGCGTAGGCAACAAATATCTCTCCCAGATCTCGAAAGACCTCTTCTCTCACGCGGGTGGGCCCACGTGATCGATCCCCAGGCGTTTGGACTCGATCCATGATCGATACGAATGAAATTTGTATCGATCAAGATTTGGCCCAATCGAGCCGAGATCGATCATGAACATTCATGAGGTTGTACGCAAGCTCCTGTGAAAATTTAGTAGCATTTGGACTTGTAGATCTCGAGTTATGATCGATGCAAGTTTGAATTTGTTGAAGGCAGCTGAGTTCGCATCGCTTCTGTTCGCATCACTTCTGGGCACATGATGACCGATGATGTGGCACTAGCTTTTAGGATCGATCCAATTTTTATGCCGAGTGACCGAGTCATCCATCTTTACATGTTCTCTTCATATCGCTTTACTGCACTTCCCTTCGTATCGATCCCCGAAGCCACTTCATATCGATGGCATATTGACCGCTTTGTATCGATAACCTCCACTCCAATTCGTATCGATATGAACTTAAACTCTTCATATCGATTGATCGATTTCGTATCAACGCCTTTTAAGTGTTGTTTTGAATCGTTTGTGTGTATAAGATGATCGATACGAACTGTGTACAAGATGATCGATACGAACTATGTATAAGACGATCAATATGAACTATGTATAAGTGGAAGTGATATGAAATCTCTTCAGTTGATGGATATGAAATAGAGCGGACGTGATGGATACGAAGTGGAATAGGTATGATGGATACGAAATGGATCGATGCGAAATGATGGATACGAACAGAACGCACTTCTCACAGAATTTGATCGATCCATCACTTAAGTATACGAACTTCGATCGACTTGAAATTTGGAACGTTGGCTTCTGTGGCTTTGATTGTCGCGTCATGCTAATTGTAGCTCGATCCGGACTCGGGCAAAATTTACCAGATTTCATAGCGAACTTGTGTATACCGCTTTTTGGGATGATCTGTCTTTGATTTACGACCAATTCCTTGGTAACACGGCCTTGCCAAAAGGTGGGATAACATTTTCCCCCCAAAGTACGTTCTATGTGAACATGACGTGCTTTGAAAAGCTATCATCTTCATTCTGAAAAGTTCCATCCAATCTGTTGATTAGTTTTTGTCTTTTCGTTGAAAGATGTAACGTTTAATTGATCTTCAGTAATATAAATAACGAATTGTTGACTGTCAATTCCTATACTGTGCACAGTTGTAACTAATTATTGAATGATAGCAATTTGTTAATTGTTGTAGTAATCGCCATCAGGTGAGCATTCAACTCCTTGTGGGTTTTGAAAATTGGATGTTAGTCCGACATACACGCACGTATGTTAACCTGACTCCCATTAACGTTTGTACGTTCACGAGTCATTGTCAGTTCAGTTTTTTTATATCGAATCTCGTACCGATCCTCTCCTGGATCGATGTGAAATTCGAGTTGTAACGATGCTTGATGGTCATTTTTAGATTATCCCCTCGTATCGATCCTCTCTTGGATCGTCTTTGAGAAGCTGAAAAATCTTCTTCGTATCTATGGCGATCAACACAAATTTGGTTGGATTTTCAATGTAACTCGTATCGATGGGTACGAATCTCAGAGTTTTTGAATAGAGGGATACGAAACTGGCACTTCGTATCGATGGAATGCTGATGGGTTGGAATGGTCCAAACATGTTTATGTTGTCTCGTTCGTGTCAATGAATACGAATTCTTGTGGGCTTTAGGTTGATGGACACAAACAAAACATTTTGTATTGATGGCCGTGACTTCCGGTGATCTCCAAAATGATGGACACGAGGTTGTGGTTTCATATCGATGGACTTATGATGGATACCAAACGTCCAACCGGTCCTTCGAGTATTATTCATATCGATGGAGATGAACTTCTATGGTCCTTGAAATGATGGATATGAAATTTTCACCCCGTATCAATGAATCATCGATGGATTTGAACGGCTATGCTCTAAATTGGCTTGAGTCAATGGTTACGAACAACTACTGTATTCACGGCCAACATAGAGCGATGGATTCGAATAATGCTTCGTATCGTTGACATGGGAGACCGCTTTTAACCGGTTGTCATAACTGGGATACAAATCATTTTTTTCTTCTTGGCCATACACCCATATAAATACATTTTTTACTTAGCTAATTTTTCATTTGCTTTTCACTTTACTTCCAGCCTTCGTATCGATAGAAAGACCGAGAAAAAGAACTGTCTTCGTTTCCAAATTGAATAACTCATTAATTCCTCAAACCGATTGCTTAAGTTAGGTAATTAACCAATCAAAACTACCCTAAAATGATGAGACTCAAGTTTTAATGCCAACTCGTCCAAAGTCGTTGCCTATTCCGGCGTCGTTGATGTCGGAGCTAGGTCGGAGCGAGGTCAAGGAGAGAAAAATGGTGTTTAGGCTGCTAGGAGAAGAAGAAGCCTGGGAGCTCTCGTATCGAAGATGGATGAATGATGAGTTTGTATCGACTCAAATGTAACGCGACTTCGTATCGATTGACAGAGCTGCCTCGTATCAATGGATGAAGGAAGGAACCTCTTTTGCATCGACCCGGGACAGGGAACTCGCATCGATCTGGAACTGATAGGTGGAAGGAGGAGCTTCGTATCGATCTAGAGTGGCCGAAATTCATATCGATCTAAAGCGATCGAAACGAAGCATTGGCAGTGTGATCGATACGAAGTTGAGGAATCGATGATCGATACGAATTCTTGTTAGCGATCGATATGAAAGCGTGAATTTCTGATCGATACGAAATCTTTCCTTCTTTGGCCGATACGAATTAAGCTTTTGGGGATCGATACGAGTTCAAACCTTAACGGATAAGAAATCTTGCATAATCGAACAGTTGACTCCGACTAGCTTCTGCTTTCCATAATTGGACTCTACCATTTCATTGCATACTTGACTGCCTATTGAAGTTTGTCGATGGAACTGTACGAAATTTGATGAACATTAACTAGGATCGATCTCCGAAGTCTGAATGGCACAGTTGTGATGGTCAGCGATGACGGTCGCTACGGTTCAATCTCGAAATCTTATCGTTTGAACATTTTCTCAAATTCAGTAGAATTTCTATAGTATTATATAGCACTGCATTGCACAACGCATTCATGCACTTCACACTGGAGAACACACGAGCTTATTATCATCTAATGATGGTTTTTACCGAGTTGATTAGTTATGGAACCCGAGAGTTCACAGCAGCAGGAGGTTCAAAGTTCATCTCCTCCGATAATAGAGATGTCGGCCATCGTGGCCGAAGTCATAATTCCAGCTCCAGAGCTGCCAGGAGCAATGTTTGTTGGGAATCCACAAGATTCCGTACTATCTAACATCTTCGAAGATATGTTAGGGAGAATCTGCTTAAGACACGGTCTATCATTAGATGACGTTCTACTACTAGGACCGAATGATAGGCCACATATTCCCCCAGAAGGGTTCACTGCCTTTAACAGACATTCGTGCACAGCTGGAACAATCCCTCCATTTAACCAATACATCCAGGAGGTGTTATCTTACTTTGGAATCGCTCTGTCACAGTTGCATCCAAACGGATATGCATTATTGAACTGTTTATTCATTGTCTTCATGGAGCATCTCTTACGGCCCCCGACTCCGAAGGAAGTCAGGTTCTTGTTCAATGTCAAGAGTCGGGGGGATAACCCCTTATTCACTTTCCTAGAGCCAGTCAGGAATTGTCAAGTGGTGACTGGATCCTGGACCAGGCTTAGCTACTTCAAGATAGAGTGGTTCTACGTTTGATGACCGCCAGAGTTTGCTAGAAGGTGGTTAGTTAGACGTAAGTGTCGCAATTCCTCTAGTGGCTTACGAGATAGTTGTAATCGACATCTAATATTTCCTTTTATCTACAGCCGCAATTCCGCAACCCGAAGGTGCCTAATTTAAAGAAATAGTGCGGATCCTTCAGGAGGTGCCTGGTGAGATGAGAGAGATTGACTCGGTGTTGACATATGAAAATTTGAGGATCGTTGGGCTAATTGATCAAGGTCAGAGCATAAGACTTGAGGGACCGCTTAGGATAGCCCTGGCGAGACGGGTGAATCGGAGGGCGCCCGGGATTGTAATTCCTGAGGAGGGCGATGAAGAAAATACGCCCACCGAAGATGAACCTGTAGCCGGGCCCCTAGATAGTTCTCGACATTCAAAGGGAAGGAGGAAAGGCAAGGCAGTTGCTCATAAGCTTCATAAGTCTTCAAGATGGAAATCCATGGTCATGTCCCTGCCAGCCACCGGTGTTGGAATTTTGGAAACTCCTTCCACACAAATGGAGAATCCTTTCGAAGGACTCGCCGACATTCTGATTCCAGACTATGTGTCGCTTCAACACGACACCGGATTGGAAGGGCTTCAAAGCGCTTTAGATTTAAGCGAGACAATTCCTACGAGTATGGCTGACATAACCGGTTGGTCAGGGGGCTTAGCACGTGAAAATATACACTTCATGGCGCTACACGATTTTCAATCATAAGTTGTTCATTTTTGGAGATTATTAACTCTGCTTCTCCTTCTATTTTATAGATACGATGTCAAGACGAGAATCCATGCTCGGTAGCCTTCACTTAGCACGCCAATCATCCAGTTCATACTATGAGTCCCGCAGAAGGGAGGCTGATGGAGACCATGATTGCGGTTATTCTAGCGAAGAGCGTTATGAAAGGGAGAGGGACAGAGAAAGAGACAGAGAATACAGGCTTCGCTCCCGATCACGCTCTCCGCCACCTCGAGTCCCAACACAACCTTCCGGTCATGGTAAACAACCCTTGGAACCTTCACGCCAAAGCCACCTACTCAAGTATCAATGTCCGATTCACAGCGCTGAAGAACTGAAACCGAAGCTCCCATTATCACTGAGCAAGCTGTCACCGAGCCCACAGGGGAGGGAGCGATTAGAATCGCCCAGCTGAAAAAAGATTTTCCAAACATCTGTTTTGATAGCTTCATCTTCCCTCTGCAATTAAAGAGAATTTCGGTTGAGGTGGAAAAAACTATGCAAGAATACATCCATGACGTCTACAGCCAATATCGGGAGTGGATGAAGACCACGGATAAAGCATCGGCGGTGGCCTTCGAGCGGACGAAAACGATTAAGAAGTTAGAAACCGATCTTGCTCAAAAGGACCGCATAATTCAAGTGCTACATGAGGAGAGCGAGTCCGCCAGAAACTCGGAGATAGAGGCCAACACAAGGGCTGATGAGGCCACCAGGTGAATGGAAGAAATGAGGCGGACGCACTTAGCCCTAGTCGAGGAGATGGGGCATCGGACCACCACAGTCATGGCCGAACGTGACGGGGCGCTTAAAGAGCTTGAAGAGATTAAGGCCAAATTTGATGAAATCATCAAAGAGAAAGAGGATACAAACAAATCTGCCTAGGAAGCGTGTGAACAGGCTGTGGTGCTTAAGGATGAAAGGGACGCGGCAGTGCTTAAAATTCAGGAAGCCAAAGCAGGGTTGAGAATGAAGTGAAGATGGCAGAGACCAGGTTAGAGGCTGATATCGAAGACGTTCTTACCACATACAACGCCAAAGTTCTGAAGTACCAAAAACTAACCTGGCTCAATAACTATCCATCGCACTTGTATAATGCTTGGGGCCGCTTGGTGGAAGACAAGAAAGCTGAGCATCAAACCGAATCTATTGATGAATTTGAACTAGAGAACCGGGTGCTGAGTGAAGACGAGAGAGGAGTTCTCCACGACATCACTATTTCATATGAAAAGGAGAAACTCGGTACCCAGCACTTGGAGACTGAAGAGGGTTCTGGTGTTGAGCGCCATGATGCAGATTCTGAAACTCTTGTGCCAACCCTGCCTGAGTCTACTCCTGCGGTTGATCCTCAGTCGGTTCCTGCGTATAATCCCGATCAACCGCAGTTGTCTCCATCTCGCGAGCATGTTTCTGAAGCTGCTCCGCCACCCACAAGCCAATCTAAGGAAGGTATTTTGAACATTTCTTATGTTCATTCAAAGCTGGAAACGTTGATTGAAGTAATCGCTAACTCTTTTTCTTTGTCTCTATTCAGTGATAGGAGCTACATCTGCCGCACCTCCTGCAACTCAAGAGCCGCATCGCGAGCAGGAGGCCATCATAACGGAAGCGACCATGACAATGGCCACTGCACCGAATGATGGAGCGCAAGGGAGCACTTTTACCTTTGATGAGTAGATGATGGAGGAACTTCTCGGTCATCAGAGTGACCTTTTTGCCGATCTTCCATTCATCATGGGTGGAGGCACACCTGTGGTCAGCTCCTTGGGCCCAACTGCTAGCATCCCCAGCGATGCCCAAACAATCCACGAAGTGGAGATAATGGCTAAATTTAACGCCGAGATGGAAGCAGCTGCACGGGGCAGTGGCTTTGGAGGTGGAATGGCGGAACATAGTCCAGCCCCTTTGCGAATAATTTATCCTAGAGGCACAGTCGTTGACACCAGTGTGCCCCCTCCGTCTTCTAACATTGATCCTGTCCCTCCAACTCCGCCTTCAGGAAGCATTCCAATCCATGTAAGTTTTGAGGAGGAAGTTACCATAATGCCCCTGACTAGATATCAACCGCCAAAAGGCAAGGGCTCAAAGAGGCATCCAAATGGTAGCTCCAACGGGTCAATGCCGAGGGGGAAGAAGAAAGTGAAAGAATAAGCATGTCTTTTCATCTCATTTTTGGTAGACAAATAGGAATTTATTTTTTATTTTTTTAGGCCGTGTATAGGTGCGGGTTCGGCCCCTGCTAGTAGGATTTTTTGGAATAATTTTGTACTTATCCTTCTCTTCCAAAGAATGGTTGAAATAAAATTCCATTTTGTCTTTAGCACAGTTTGTGTTCATTTCGCTTATGTATTTCAGCGTTCGAACTTCCATTTAATGTACTTGTGGAGTTTTAGTTTTAGAATCGGACCCGGGTTCAGTTGCTAAGTTCGGGAGTCACGGCTTCGGGTCACGATGGAATCGTTAAGTTAAATTCTAATACTGTATTGTCTCAATCAGTGGCTGATACTTAAGTTCTGCCCCCAGTTTCAGGGACAAATTGAAAAGATCGGTAGGCCATCATTCTTTGCCTTTACTATATCAAGCCCAATTCTGTTGAATCGAGGCTGAAACAAGACGAGTTCGGGTGGTCGAATCACACCTGCTCATCCATTGGTGATCGCATCCATGCTCTGGGGATTTAGATTGATACGTGGGTGGTCAGTCACACCCACTTTGCTTTTATACTCCGGCCCGCACTCCAGGGGCTCGGAGTTGTCCTACGGGTTTTCGATTCACACCCGGTTTGTGTTTAATCTCCAATCCACACTCTGGGGATTTAGAGTTAGTCGATGTTTATACTCCCGTCCATGCTCTGGGGACTTAGAGTTAGTTGATGTTTATACTCCAGTTCACACTCTGAGAATCTGGAGTTAGTTAAAAGATGGTCAATCACATTTGTTATAGGTTTTAGAACTTCGTTCGCACTCCAGGAACGACAGGTGTATCAGGATCACGGATGATCGAATCACATCCACCCTGAGTTAACAATTGAGGTCATTAGATGGACGGGTCCATCCTCCTCGAACTTGGTTTAAACATGAGCGAAGTCGTTAGGTGGACGGATCCACCCTCTTTGAGCTCGTGTTTGCAAGTTACTCCAGTTCACACTCTGGGAATCTGGAGTTAGTCAAAGGATTGTCGTGTATCAATCCTTCTTTGGCTTCAGTGTGATGACTTGCTCCCGAGCTCGGGTTTCACTTAGTGAGTGACCGGCCATATCACAGTCACTCCCTATTTGAATAAGTCCCACCGTAGGATGGAACTTAGCTCTCCGTGCATTGTGATGGTCGTATGACGCATTTAGAAATCACTGCTCTAGCTCGAAGAGATTGCATTTTATTGCTGAAATAAGAAAATACGGCAAAGTCAGTTGCCTTATTACAAATTCATATTTCGAAATGCATAAACAAATTGAAAAGGAAAAGTAGACTGAATAAATAGAGCTTATTATGTGTAGTAGCGACGAAGACTCTCGCTGTTCCAGGCTCTCGGCAGAGTAAGACCATCAACGGTCAATAATTTGAATGTGCCATCTCCGAGCTTTCGTTCGATGACATACGGTCCTTCCCACGTTGGCTTCATATGTGAAGGAATAGGGTAAATTCTCAATCAGTGACAAGTATAGGATTGGACACCCATTCCGGATATAGTGCATCTCGGATAAATCCGTTCGACTTGAGTTTAACTACCTCTTCCTTAAGGGCGGAAGGTCTCTCTGGATCCATACCATGCCTTTTTTGCTTGATTTGGACATGCCGCGGATCAATATTCAATGTGTGGCTCGCGAAGTTCGAAGAGATTCCACACATGTCGGAATGCGTCTTGGAAAACACGTCAAGGTTTTCCCGGAGAAATTCAACCAATTTCTCCTGCATTTGTTGGCTTAGTTGAGATCCAATCTTTATCATTTTAGAATCGTCATTATCGTCGATTAGAACATCGATCGTCAGCTCGGTCGGGGAAGCTTGATTGTCTTTACTTTCATCTTCACTCTCGGTATCTCTCGAGTCAAGATCCCTTGGGAATTGGTCAGGGTGCCCGGGCCTAGGCCCAGGAGTTAGCTGTCAATTTTTCGCAAAGCGGACGTAGAGAGATTCCTCGACGCTCTTTCCTTTTTCTTTTCGCTGCGCCTCCCACAGCTCGGCAACATAACAGGCTCGTCTAGCAGCCTGTCTCCATGAACGAATCCAACTCCTTTGTTAGTAGGGAATTTTATAGTCAGACACCAAGGGGCAATGGCAGCCCTAAACTCAACTAGGGCCGGTCGGCCCAAAAAAGCATTGTATGGAGAGTCTATGTCCAATACAACAAACCGTAATATCCAGACTCTCCGGCGTTCTCCAATTCCCAATTCCACTGGTAGCTCCACCATCCCAGGGGGTATAGTCGCACTTCCATTGAAGCCATGAATGCGAGATTGACAAGGCTTCAAATCCTTTGCTTCCATTTTCATCTGAGCATAAGCTCGCTTAAACAATATGTTCGCTAAGCTTCCACTGTCTACCGAGATCCTCTTCATCCAAGCAGGACCTATTTGAGCTGAAATGACAAGTGGATCAATGGTTGGGGCTTCGACTCTATCGGCATCCCCGCTCCGGAATACGATGTCGTCCGTCATCATTTTCCGTTGCTTGGCCGGAGCCCCGTCTTCCCAATTACTACAACATTCGAAGCTTGCATGCCTAATAGAATTGGCATACGACTCCATTTCCTTCCAGCTTCAATCTGCTGGATGAGGACCACCACTAACAGTATTAATCACCAACCTCCCGCCGGTGTAAGCAGGTTCCTCCGGTCTCACCTGATTTGGTATTTGGTTCTGATTTGATGGGCCCGCTCCTCCAGACTGCGGCACCCACACAAATTGCTCCAACTTTCTCTCTTGTATCAACTTCTCAATAATATCCTACAAATGACGGCACTCATTTGTGTTGTGGCCATAGCTATCATGAAATCTACAAAACTTTCCCGTTTGAATCTGTTTTTCTGACGATTGCTTCAGAGAAGGTTTCTTATATTGAATAGTATTGCAGGTATGCAAGTACACATTCTCCAGCGACGTATTCAAAGGAGTATAATTGTCAAACATTGGAGCCCTACGTCGTGGCCCACGATTCTGATCCCATTTCCTATTTTGATTTCCATTGCCTTTTTGTTGATTTTGTTTATTCTGTATGTTCAATTGCACCTTTTTGGAACTCTCCCTAGTTTTTTAACAACGACAATGCTTTGGATTCCTTCCACACTGGGTCTTGAGTCATCCTTTTCCCTAGACTGTTTCGCATCCTCCCTTCTCAAAAATTGGGTTGCCTTGGAATAGAAACGGTCCAATGATGCAGGAGGTTTTCCGGCCAACTAGTTGCCAAATTCAGAATCAGGATCGATCCCCTTAATTAGCGCCATCAGAATTGAGTTATCATTGGGATTACTAAGCTCAGCACCTGGAGCATGGAACCTCTCCAGATAACGTCCGAGTCTCTCTCCGAGAGCTTGAGTGACACTAGACAAGGTGTTAACATCTTTCGGCCTTGTGACATGCATGCGGAACTGTTCAACAAATTTCGTCGCCAATTGGTCAAAACATGAAATAGATCGAGATGGCAAACAAGTAAACCACATAGTTGTTATGCCCCCTAGGGAGATCGGGAAACATCGACATTTGACCGCATCATTAGCTCATGCGACATTCATTAACCATTCGTACTTTAGAATGTGTTGGTTAGGATCACACCTCCCTTCATAAATGGGTAGGCTCGACATCCTGAATCGCCGAGGCGGTTCAGCATAAAGGATGTCATCAGTGAAGAGGGTATGACTCTGGAAGATTCCACAGTCGTCATTAGTGAGGCCCTGACTTTCTCGGATCATCTGACGGATCATTGTTGGGATATCCGGCATCTAGACGTTCTGGGCATGCTGAGCCAAGGTGTGGTCGGGTTCCACAATATGAGGATGGGCCCGTCGCGGTCGACGGTCCATGTCTTACCTCCTTGGTTCTAGGACTTCTGGGACATAAGGCTCAGGATTATAGTTGCGTTGACGATGGGTCGGATCCGTTCGGTTCCGAGCACCAACTTCCATCTCAGTAGTAGTGGTGGTTGTGTGGTTGTCAGTAGTATGATAAGGAACATTACCTCCTCGGGAGGAGGGTCTGGTTTGATGGCTGGTTGATGGGCCAACTCTCGGTTGCCCAAGATTCATGGTGCGCTGATGTCCAGTAGCCTGTGTATAGCTTCCTTCCAGCCATGGGCGCGTGGATCTGCGATTAAAGTCAGAAGAGGCTAAACTTTCAATGGATGAATAGGAAGCCTGATCCCTTCTGGATCTCCTTCGTCTTTGATGATTCAGTTGGTTGGTCAATTCCAGGTTGGCACAGAGTTGCTGAGTAAGCTGCTTATGACTTTGCGTCAGCTCTTGCATTAGCAGTTGAAACTCTTCCCTGGTGACAGAGCCTTGCGGATCTGAAGGTCCGGCAGCATTCTGGTTGGTAGGAGGAAGCTGCGCTGGGTTCTGTCTATCCCGTCCTTCTGGATCTATAGCTATTGAAGTAGTCCTAGTGTTAACTATGGTGGATAGCGAAGCTCTCTCCTAGACTTGATACAAATATGAATAGGATGGAAGAACTTCTGGACTTGAAATCTGGATCTTCTCCTTAGATTCTTGCAATCTGATATCGGTAATAGATCCAATGAGCAGGAGAAAACTGGGTTTTCTCAGTATAAGCACCAAAGTGTTTGTACCAAAATTAGGCACAACACTCTTCGGATGTGTTTGAAGAGATAAAATGAAGAATATAAATGGAAAACAAGGAAGATTTAACAAACACACCAATTGATAAACAGAAAAAACGCACAGAAACATACAGATTTAGAGTGGTTCGGCGTATGGCCTACGTCCACTATGAAATGGCTGACTTTTATTGATTTTTGCTTGCTGGTTACAAGGAGTTACAACAATACAATCCAAGTACAATAGTGATTTCGGCAGAGTATGGACGTAGAAGAGCCAAAAGTCCTTTTTTAGTAGGTCCTGGGCTGCTTTTCATAGGCATAGGCAGCAAATATCTCTATCAGATCTCGGAAGACCTCTTCTCTCATGTGGGTGGGCCCACGTGATCGATCCTCAGTCATTAGGACTTGATCCGTGATCGATACGAATTTTTTTCAATTAAGATTTAGCCCAATCGAGCCGAGATCGATCATGAACATTCCTAAGGTTGTACGCAAGCTCCTATGAAAATTTGGTAGCTTTTGGACTTGTAGATCTCGGGTTATGATCGATGCAAGTTTGAATTTGTTGAAGGCTGCTGAGTTCGCATCGCTTCTGGGAACGTGATGACCGATGACGTGGCGTTAGCTTTTAGGATCGATTCACTTTTTATACCGAGTGACCGAGTCATCCATCTTTACGTGTTCTCTTCGTATCGCTTTACTGCACTTCTGTTCGTATCGATTCCTGAAGCCACTTCGTATCGATGGCATATTGACCGCTTCGTATCGATACGAACTGTGAATAAGACGATCGATACGAACTATGTATAAGTGGAAGTGATACAAAATCTCCCCAGTTGATGGATACAAAATAGAGTGGATGTGATGGATACGAAGTGGAATAGGTATGATGGATACAAAATGGATCGATGCGAAATGATGGATACGAACAGAACGTGCTTCTCACAAAATTTGATCGATCCATAACTTGAGTATACGAACTTCGATCGACTTGAAATTTGGAATGTTGGCTTCCATGGCTTTGATTGTCGTGTCATGTTAATTGTAGCTCGATCCGAACTCGGACAAAATTTACCAGCATCCATAGCGAACTTGTGTATAACCGCTTTTCGGGATGAACTGTCTTTGATTTCCGGTCAATTCCTTGGTATCGCGGCCTGGCCAAAAGGCAGGATAACAAAGATTTTGAAGCGAATTTAAGATTCGTGCAACCTAAGTTTGGATCTGAAGAAGGAGGATTTGAAATTGATTCGAAAGTTAGAGACGACTTTAATGTGAATTGCTGCTTGGATCGGCCGGAAAAAAGTAAAGAGGCTTGCCTCTTTTTGGTTTCAAAATGGAACGATGGAAGGAGAACGAAAGAAAATAACCAAGTGTAGAGGCTAATTTAGGAAAGGGATGTAGTAACACCCATAATTTTTAATAACATTATTTAGGATATTTAATTAGATAAATTAAATAGAATAATGATTCTTAGAGTGATAAGGGGATAGAGATTTGAAAATTCAAAATAGAGGCCGAGCTTAATTAATTATACAAATGGCTTTGTATGTTAATTAGGAGAGTAATTAATGCAAGGGTATTTAGGGTAATTGCGCACTATAATCCCATTACCTTTTTTTCTCGTTTCCTATCAATTCACATTCATTTTTCTCAAAACATAAAACGTAAACAAAAGGAAGAGAAGCCAGCCATTACTTAGGAGAAAAGGGGAAAAATTAAATCTAAAGCTACAGATTCAAGCTAAGAGAAATTAATCTCAAACAACTCTCAAGTTCCTTATCCTAATCAAAATGAATAATAATCTAAACCATCTCTATTTTGTTTTTATGATCATTTGATTTTCAGGTTTAAGTTTAAATCTACTATGATGATTTTTGATGATGATATGCTTGGTTTTATAACATATTTGATTCAAATAATATTGTTTGATAATTATTTATACATGGTTTTAAGGGTAAAATCATTTAAATTGAATTTCGAATGCGATGAGCAATTTATCTGTTATGTAAAACATGATTTTGGAGATGAGTTTCAATTTTTATAATTTTCCAAGCTATGGAAAATTTATTATGAATTTTCAAAGGAAAAAATGTATAAATGGGTTTAGAAATTAATTTCGGTAATTTTATGAAGAATTTGGGTCTGACATTTTTATATGTTAGATAACATATTGAAACTGGATTTCTAAAATTTTTGGGGATATTTCCTAAGTAATTTACTATGGAAATAAAATTATTTTAGATGAAGGACTTAATTGTTTTAATTGTTTTGCTTAATGGAAGGGCTTATTTGTTAAACCAATCTTTGTTTAGATCGAAAATTATGCGGCAATTTTTTTAAGAAAGAATTTGAAAAGTGTATGGAAACCAATTAAATGATTACAAATAGGCAGGTTAGTTATAAAGTAATTACTTTAAATGGCATTAAATCTGACTTTATTCAGAAAATATGTTCCACCTACTTCAGAAGCTAACCTTTCGACCCTATGCTTCCGTTTTGACCAAGTCGAAACCAACTAAGCAGAAACCAATACACAAGGTATCAATACATTGGTATGTAGTGGATTGGAGAAAAGCAGAAGGCATGGTGTTGAAACATGGCTTTCGATGAGGTCGAAACCTTTGTTTTATTTTCCAAAGAAATGCACTTGCCTATTTTACTAAATGCTTTCGAAGGAGTCAAAACATATTCTTTCGAAGGGGTCTTTTTAAAGTGCTCTCGAAGTGAGTTGCCGCCTCTAGTTTAAAATGTAGCTTCCGAAGGAGTTACTTAGTTTTAAAATCAATGCTTTCAAAAATGGTAGTTTCGACCAAGTCGAAACCCTTCTGCCGACCCTATACCTTTCGAATGGATTGAAGTCATTAACCAATTCGAAAGGTAGCTTTTGTTTTATAAATGTACTAAGCCACTTCCTAAATCTTTCGAAAGGGTTTAATGGTTTCGAAGGCAATGGCTTCGAAATGTGTTTCGATGCTATCCTTCAAATGTTTTACTTAAATGTTTTGAGCTTTCAAAAGGACGGTTCTGAAGCCATCAGTTTTTCCCAAACTATTTTATATGAAGATTAAAGGTTTCGAAAAGGGTACTTTCGTACATATATTCACTTTAACCTAAAATATATTTTTAAAGATAAACCCAATGCTTATGAAAAGGTACTTTCAAGTAGTTTCGAAGCTATGCTTCTAAGTGTTGATAAGTAATGCTTTAATACTTTCGAAAGTTATGGTTTGATGGTTTCGAAAGAGATGTTTTAAAGTGTTTTGATAAGCATATGCTTAGTGTTTTGGAAAGGAGATTAAATGCTTTCGAAGGAGGTTAACCAATGGTTTCGAAAGTAAATGGTTTAAGGTTTCGAAACCTTAGTTTTCTAAATAAAGAAGCCAATCTCATTTTTAAGGAAAACCCATGGCTAAAATAAAGGAGTTATGGAATGGTTTTAACTATGAAGTTTTTTAAGAAGCTTTCCTTGATAAAATAATAGGTTAAAGGGATTAACCATGTTTCATATGTAAATAATTTCAAGGATATTAAACCATAGGTGTTGGTATTATGATATTATGTTTGCTTCTTCTAAATATACATATTCACTTTAATATAGACCCATAACTGTATTTTGGGAAAAGGGGTAGAATAACCAGTTAGGTTCACCCAGTAGTGAATATAAATTGAGTTAACTCCTGAATGAGTAGAATTGCATCCAAGAGGTCAGATAGACTAGAATATAGGATGCCTAAATACAGATTAAAGAAGTTGTCAGATAGACAGGTTCATATTAAACCCATGAAAACTATGCCTAGAATAAGGTATTGGCAAGGGCCAATAGGTTCGTAGTGAACCCATGAAAACAATATCTGAATTAAGTTATTGATAGAAGTCAATAGGTTCCTGGTCAACCCATGAAAACTAGGATACGAGGGAAGTTATTGGAGATACCAATAGTTTTAGGAAGAACCTATAAATAAAGAAGTTATTGGCAGGGGCCAATAGGATTTTAGTGATCCCATGAAACTATGAAACCGGACAGGGAGTCCATAAACATTAAATAGGTTATTAGTCAGCCCATGAAAACTAATAGGTTAATAGTGACCATAGAAACTATAATTGAGATGGATAGTCAAAATGAATGGGGACGGGTAATCCAGAATAGATTTACTTCTTTGCATATCATCATAATATTTTGAATTGTTATGTTTTAACCATTGTGGATGCAGGAACACAATATATGGTTTTCATGCGGTTTTGGATAAGATACTAGTGAGGGAAAGACCCGTTCCGCTAAGCGGCGTGGTCTCACTAGTTATCTATATGGTTTGAGATGGTAGATTATTATTCATACCAGGCTTTATGTCTGACTCGAAGTTTATGTTTTCCCCTTAAACTCTCAGGTGCTCAATTTATTTTGAGTAGTTTGAGAGCTGAGGTTTTCAGGTACCTCTTTAGACGTATAAGCTTTCGAAGACGTGCAGGAGGCATGATAGCTATTTCGAGTTCTTTTCTATTTTGATTCAGCTGTATTTTGTTGTAAAGGCAAAGTTGTTTAATTTCCTAGTTATATACTCTGATCATCTAAGGGGCATCTTCATATGTCGCTCTTGGCGAATGTTGTAATAATTATATTTTCTCTGAACATGGTTCTTGAATAAGGGATTATGTAATGAATTTGAAATTTTTTGAAATGGAATGTGAAAGTTGTTTAATGATTTTAAAATTTTCCATATCCATGTGTTTATGTTATATCAATGTATATAACATTACCGTATTTGGTCGCCGAGGATTAATAACCATGGATGACTGCAGCATCCGTGACCGTTAGTTTTGGTCCTCCAAGTGAGGGATGTTACAAGTTGGTATCAGAGCATAGGTTAATGAAACTTAAAAGAAATTTAAACCTAAAAGATTTTTCAAAACATAATCCAATGAATCAGAAAATAAGATCGGGGTTAGGGATAACGCTATTGTAACATACATGTATTTGATATATATATATATATATATATATATATATATATATATATGTATTCCCCTCTCTCTTAGACCGTTCTTCTGTATCTTACTAAGGCTCTTATGCAGATTTACAGGAATAAGTTATGGAGCTAGGGAACGAAAGAGGAAATCTCGGTGGAGGAAGCACCATAACAAATGGAAATGTTCAACCCACCAGGAGGAACCTGGGTCGACATGCAAATGCTAATCAACATGAAGATGCCAATGTTGGTACTGGAAATCCACCAGTTAATATGAGGGCGATGTATCAGTTCTTCGTCAATCTAATGCAAGCTGGAGTTGCAGCTGGAGTTGCTTAAAATGTTGGAGGAGCTAGTCCTATGGCTCCAGTTGGGAATAATTATGCTAAACTGAGCAGAGACTACACCAGTCTTAGTGAGAAGCCATTTATGGGAACGGAGGATGCCATAGAAGTTGAGAATTGGATGTTGCATTGCGAGAGAATCTTTGCTGATTTGGGTTTGGATGATGAGCAGAAGAGAAGGCTGACCTCTAGGCAGTTGCAATGGGCAGCACTTCATTGGTGGAATAGTGTTACTGCAGGAGTTCCGAAAGAAGAGTTGACTTGGGCAGAATTCCAAAGGAGATTTGAATAGAGGTTTTTATCTGAAGTTGCTAAGTCAGCGTTGATGAGAAAGTTTATGGGTGCAAGGAGAGATGTCGGTAATCGAGTATGCTACTAAGTTTGATGAGTCGTCCTGATATGAGTATGCTACTATAGACACCTTCATCAGGAGGAATGAGAGGTTCATTCGGGGATTGAGGCCTGAGATTGCCAGGGCAACCCTGACACATCTCCGTGATCCTTGTAGTGTAGTTGTGGAGATGGCAATAAGACATGAGGAGATGCTTGCAATTTGTGCGAGAGAAAAGCCGGTTGAAACACAGGATTCTCAGAGAAAGAAGAGAAAGTTCTTTAAGGAGAAGGGAGCCCGGAAGGGAGAGGCTGCCAAGAAGGCAAAGGCTGATTTAGTTTGCTTCAAATGTGACAAGAATGGTCATTATGTTCATGAGTGCTGGTTGGGCAGGGGAAGATGGCTGCAGAAAAGAAGAATGTGAAGTGTTCCAACTGCGACCAAGTTAGGCATTATAAGAACCAGTGTCCAGAGCCAGGTAGGGCGGACAAGGGAAAGGTTTTTGCTATTGGACCATCATCTGCTAGGCCAGTTGTAGATGAAAAAGGGAAAACTGTGATGGAAGGTACGCTTTTGATTAAGAGTATACCAGTTAGGGTACTATTTGATACTGGTGCATCGCACTCATTTATATCTTAGTGTTTGTTTGATAGGTTATGCTTAGAACCCACATACCTTGTTACTTCCTTAAGGGTTACGATTCTGATAGGAGGGTATGCAACTCTAGGGATGAGATGTGACCAGTTAGAACTAGAATTGTTAGGTCATAAGTTTACATGCGGTCTGTATGCTTTTGATTTCATAGATTTCGGGATCATGTTGGGTATAGATTGGTTGGGTATGTATGAGGCTAGAATATTTTGCCAAGATAGGGAAATATCACTAAGACACCCTGATAGTCATAATCGAATTATATTCTCAGTAGAGAATTCTGACCGGAGTAGTTGTGCTTTGTTATGTGCTATGGAAGTAGGAGAAGTGTTAGTTCAGGTTCAAGTAGTAGGAGATTTTGTGGATGTCTTTGCGCCGGTTACAGGACTACCATCGAAATGAGTTGTTGAGTTTCGGATAGATCTTATGCCAGGAGCTGAACCTGTGAGTAGACCACCTAATAGGATGACACCGACCGAGATGAAGGAATTGAAGGTGCAGCTAGTGGATTTAGAAAAAAGAAATTTTATTAGACCAAACAGTTTGCCTTGGGGAGCGGTCGCGGTGTTCGTGAAGAAACCAGATGGGTCGTTAAGGATGTGTATTGACTATCGTAAGTTGAACGAGAGAACGATTAAAAATAAGTATCCTTTGCTAATAATAGGTGATCTCTTTGATTAGTTGTGTGGAGCTCGAGTGTTTTCCTAATTGGATTTAGCGATAAGTTTCCATCAGTTAATAGCGGCAGAAGACGGTATTCCATTGACAGCATTTCGGACTAGGTATGGTTCGTTTGAGTGGCTAGTAATGCCATTCGGATTAACGAATGCACCTTCTTTCTTCGTGGATTTGATGAACCGAGTCTTCCGAGAGTACTTGAATAGGTTTGTGTTGGTATTTATAGATGACATTTTAGTATACTCTAAGGATGAAAGAGAGCATGAAGACCATCTTAGAGTAGTGCTTGAGACGCTGAGGCAACATCAGCTAAAAGCAAAGTTTTCCAAGTGTCATTTTTGGAAGAAAGAGGTTAAATTTCTTGGTCACATGGTTTCAGAGAAGGGCTTGTCAGTCGATCCATCTAAGATCGAAGCTGTTAATAGTTGGAAGAGACTAGAAATGGTGACTGAGATTAGAAGTTTTCTTGGACTTGCTGGCTATTACCAGAGATTCATCAAGGATTTATCACAAATAGCAGCACCTTTGACTAAGTTAACCAGGAAAGATGTGAAGTATGTTTGGTCCGACAAATGTGAGGAAGCTTTCCATAAATTAAAGCATTTATTGACCAATGCACCAGTGTTAGTAGTTCCAGACAGAAACCAAGGGTTGGTGGTGTATGTCGATGCATATGGGACTGGATTAGGAGCAGTGTTGATGCAAAAGGGTGAAGTTATTGCCTACGCTTCACGACAGCTTAGACCGCATGAAGTAAGATACCCTACTTATGATTTGGAGTTGGCAGTGGTGATCTTCGCATTGAAGATTTGGAGACATTATCTCTTAGGGGAGAGATTTGAGCTATATATAGATCATATGTCCTTAAGGTATTTATTCTCTTAGAAGGAGTTGAATATGAGACAATAGAGGTGGATGGAGCTTTCAGCAGCTTATGATTTTGGTATAGTGTATACTCCTAAGAAAAGAAATAAGGTAGTGGATGCTCTTAGCACAATACATCTAAATGTGGTGTTAGCTATGTTGGCAGAATGGAAAGATTTAGGGGCTTTGACTACTTGTAGTGTGCAATTAAGATCGACTGCTTGTTCTAGTCAGAGCACCATTGTGTTGTCCAATTTAGAAGTTCGACCAGAGTTGATCCCAAGAATTGCTTCTAAATAGAAAGAGGATCTAGTATTAGCCGAGAGGATTAGAAGGCTTGAGGTGGGAACTGAGATCGATGATCTAAAGGATTTAAGTCTTGACCAGAGAGGATGGTTGAGAAAGAAGGGACGGTTGTGTGTTCCGAATGTTGAAAACTTAAGGAAAGAAGTTCTTGGAGAATGTCATCGGTTCAAATTTACGATTCATCATGGACGAACGAAGATGTATCAAGATATGAAGAGGAGCTTCTATTAGGAAGGTATGAAGAGGAATGTTGGCTTGTGGGTTAGGCAGTGTGCAAATTGTCATCAAGTGAAGGCCGAACATCAGAAGCCAAGTGGGCTGCTTCAAAATTTGGAGATTCCAATTTGGAAATGAGATTCGATATCCATGGATTTTATAGATGGGTTGCTAAGGTCAAATAGAGGAATGAAAGTATATGGGTCATAGTGGACAGGTAAACCAAGAGTGCCTATTTCATTCCAGTTAATTCAACCAGGACGGCACCTATTTTAGCTAAGTTCTTCATGAAGAACATAGTTAGACTACATGGAATTCCTAGTAGTATAGTCAGCGACAGATATGCTTTGTTCACTAGTGAATTCTGGAAGAGTTTACAGGAGGTGTTAGGTACCAAGTTTAAGATGAGTACTGTGTATCACCCTTAGAAAGATGGGCAGACAGAGAGAGTCAATAAGGTACTCGAGGATTTACTAAGAGCTTGTGTGTTGGATTTTGGTGGATCTTGGGAACATCAGCTACATTTAGTGGAGTATTCTAATAATAATAATTATCAGACTACACTGAAATGGCGCCTTTCGAAGCTTTGAATGGAAGGTCATGCAAATCACCAGCATGTTGGTTGGAGACTGGAGACAGATTAGTCTTAGGTCCAGATTTGGTTAGAGAGGCGACAGAGAAGATTGAGTTGATTCGAGAAAGGATGAAGGAAGCTTAGTCCAGATAGAAGAGTTACGTAGATAAGAGGCATAAAGACTAAGAATTCTTAGTTGGAGATAAGGTTTTCATTAAGGTATCACCGATGAAAGGTGTGGTACGATTTTGAAAGTCAGGGAAACTGGCACCAAGATATGTTGGTCCATTCTAAGTTTTAGGGAGGATTGAAAAGCTCGCATACAGAGTAAAGTTGCCGAGCAGTATGGCAGGTGTCCATAATGTGTTTCATGTGTCTCATCTTCACAAATATGTGCATGATCCGAAGACTACTATTCCTCCGACAGGGTTGGAAGATTTGAAAGTAGAGCCTAATTTGACTTTTATTAGAAACCAGTTCGGGTTGTAGCGAGAGATGAGAAAAAGTTAAGGAACAAGACAGTCAAGTTGGTGAAAGTTCAGTGGAGCGACAACGAGAAGGACTGTACTAGGGAGACAGAAGACAGGATTAGAGACACTTATCATGATCTACTATGAGGGTATGTCTATATTAGCTTCATATAGATAGTTGCTAGTCGGGTAGGCTAGTATGGTTGTTAGGAGTTGTTGCAGATGATTGCTATGCTTAATATTTAGTCCTTACTGAATTTCGAGGACAAAATTCTTTAAGGAGGGGAGCCTGTAACACCCCTAATTTTTAATAAACATTATTCAGGAGATTAAATTAGATAAATTAAATATAATAATGTATCATAGAGTGATAAGGGGATTGAGATTTGAAAATTCGAAATAGAGGCTGAGCTTAATTAATTATATAAATGGCTTTGTATGTTAATTAGGAGAGTAATTAATGCAAGGGTATTTACGGTAATAACGCACCATAATCCCATTACCTTATATTCTCGTTTCCTATCCATTCACGTTCATTTTTCTCAAAACATAAAATGCAAACAAAAGAAAGAGAAGCCGGCCATTACTTAGGAAAAAAGGGAAGAAATTAAATCTAAAACTAAGGATTCAAGCTAGGGGAAACTAATCTCAATCAAATCTCAAGTTCCTTATCCTAATCAAGGTGAATAATAATCTAAACCATCTCTATTTTATTTTGATGATCATTTGATTTTCGGGTTTAAGTTTAAATCTATTATGACGATTTTTGATGATGATATGCTTGGATTTATAACATATTTGATTCAAACAAGATTGTTTGAAAATTGTTTACACACGGTTTTAAGGGTAAAATCGTTTAAATTGAATTTCAAATGCTATGATGAATTTATATGTTATGTAAAACATGATTTTGGAGATGGGTTTCAATTTTTATAATTTTCGAAGCTATGGAAAATTTATTATGAATGTTCAAAGGAAAATATGAATAATTGGGTTTAGAAATTAATTTCGGTTATTTTATGAAGAATTTGGGTCTGAAATTTTTATATGTTAGATAACATATTGAAAGTGAATTTCAGAAATTTTTGGGGATTTTTCCTAAGTAATTTACTATGGAAATAAAATTATTTTAGTTGAAGGACTTAATTGTTTTAATTGTTTTGCTTAATGGAAGGGCTTATTTGTTCCAATCTTTGTTTAGATCTGAAATTATGCGGCAGTTATTTTGAGAAAGAATTTGAAAAGTTTATGGCAACCAATTAAAGGTTTACAAATAGGGAGGTTAGTTATAAAGTAATTACTTTAAATGGCATTAAATCAGAATTTATTTATAAAATATGTTCCACCTCCTTCAAAAGCTAACCTTTCGACCCTACGCTTCCGCTTCGACCAAGTCGAAACCAACCAAACAGAAACCAATACACCAAGTATCAACACATTGGTACGTGGTGGATTGGATAAAGGCGAAAGGCATGGTGTCGAAACATAGCTTTCGATGAGGTCGAAACCTTTGTTTTATTTTCCAAAGAAATGCGCTTGCCAGTTTTACTAAATGCTTTCGAAGGAGTCGAAACATATGCCTTCGAAGGGGCCTTCTTAAATTGCTTTTGAAGGGGGTTGCCGCTTCTAGTTTAAAACGTAGCTTCTGAACAAGTAACTTAGTTTTAAAATCAATGCTTTCGAAAAGGGTAGTTTCGACCAAGTTGAAACCCTTTTGACGTCCCTATGCCTTATGAATGGATTGAAGTCATCAACCAATTCGAAAGGTAGCTTTTGTTTTATAAATTTACTAAGCCACTTCGTAAAGCTTTCGAAAGGGTTTAATGGTTTCGAAGGTAATGGCTTCGAAAGGGGTTTCGAAGCTATCCTACAAATGCTTCCGAAGCCATCAGTTTTCCCCAAACCATTTTATATGAAGATTAAAGGTTTCGAAGGGGGTACTTTCGTACATATATTCACTTTGACCCTAAAGATATTTTTAAAGATAAACCTAATGCTTTCAAAAGGGGTACTTTCAAGTAGTTTCGAAGCTATGCTTCTAAGTGTTGATAAGTAATGCTTTAATACTTTTGAAAGGTATAGTTTTATGGTTTCGAAAGAGATGTTTTAAAGTGTTTTGATAAGCAAATGCTTAAAGTTTTGGTAAGAAAATTAAATGCTTTCGAAGGAGGTTATCCAATGGTTTCGAAAGTAAAAGGTTTAAGGTTTCGAAAGCCTTAGTTTTCTTAATAAAGAAGCCAATCTCATTTTTAAGGAAAACCCATGGGTAAAATAAACTAGTTTTGAAATGGTTTTAACTATGAAGAAGAAGCTTTCCTTGATAAAATAAAAGGTAAAAGGGATTAACCATGTTTCATATGTAAATAATTTCATGGATATTAAACCATGGTTGTTGGTATTATTATGATATTATGTTTGCTTCTTCTAAATATACATATCCACTTTAATATGGACCCATAACTATATTATGGGAAAAAGGTCAGAATAACAATTGATTTTGAGTAGTTTGAGAGTTGAGGTTTTCAAGTTCCTCTTAAGACGAATAAGCTTCTGGAGACGTGTAGGAGGCATGATATCTATTTAGAGTTCTCTTTTCGTTTGATTTCGCTGTGTTGTTTGTAATGGAAAAGTTTTTATATTGCATGTATATACTCTGATCATCCAATGGGGCATCTTCATATGTCGCTCTTGGCGTATGTTGTAATAAATATATTTTCTCTGAACGTGATTTGCGAATTTGGGATTATGTAATGAATTTGGAAATATTATTGATTGAAATGTGATTTTGTTTGAAGTTTAAAATTTTTCCAAATTCATGTGTTTCTGTGTATCAATGAATCTAACACCGCCGTATTTGGTCGCCGAGGATTAATAACTATAGATGACTGCAGCATCCGTAGCCGTTAGTTTTGGGCCTCCAAGTAGGAGGATGTTACAAGTTGGTATCAGAGCACAGGTTTATGAAACTATAAAAGAAAGTTAAGCCTAGAAGTTTTTGAAACATAATCCAATGAATTTGAAAATATGATCGGGGTTTGGGTTAATGCTATAGTAACGTACTTGTATTTGATATATAGATATATAGATATATATATATATAAGTACGTGTTCCCCTCTCTTTTAGACTATTCTTATGTATCTCACTAAGGCTCGTATGTAGATTTACGAGAAAGAAGATATGGAAGTAGGAAATGGAAGAGGAAATCTAGGTGGAAGAAGCACCACAACCAATGGAAATGCTTGACCTATTACCAGGAGGAACCAAGGTCGACAGGCTAATGCTAATCCAAATGCTAAGGCCAATGTAGGTGCTGGAAATCTGCCAGTAGATGCGGGGATGATGTATCGGTTGTTAGCTAATATTTTGCAAGCTGGAGTTGCTGGTAATGTTGGAGGAGCTAATCCCGTGGCTCCAATTGGGAATAACTATGCTAAGCTAAGCAGAGACTACACCAGTCTGGGTGGTAAACCGTTTGTTGGAACGGAAAATGCTGTTGAGGTTGAGAATTGGCTACTGAGTTGTGAAAGGATCTATTCTGATCTAGGCTTGGATGATAGGCAAAAGAGAAGGCTAGCCTTCAGGCAGTTGCAAGGGGCATCGCTTCACTGGTGGAATAGTGTGACCGCCGGGGTACCAGAGGAAGAGCTGACATGGGCTGATTTCAGGAGAAGGTTTGAGTAGAGATTTTTATCTGAGGTTGCTAAGTCGGCATTGATGAGGAAGTTAATGGATCTTGTCCAGGGAGATATGTCAGTAATCGAGTACGCTGCTATGTTTGATGAGCTGTCTCGATATGGATATACTATGGTTGACACTGATGTCAGAAGGAATGAAAGGTTCATTCTAGGACTGAGACCTGAGCTTTCTAGAAAGACCATGACCCATATTCGAGAACCTAGTAATGCAATGGTGGAGATGGCCATTCGCCATGAAGAGATGCTTGCCATTTCTACTAGAGAGAAGACAGTTGAATCCCAAGGTCCTCAGGGAAAGAAGAGGAAATTCTTTGAGAAGAGGGGAGCCCAGAAAGGGGATGCTGCCAAGAAGGTAAAGGCTGATTTGGTGTGCTACAAATGTGACAAAAAGTGTCATTATGCAAATGAGTGTCGATCAGGCAAGGGGAAGAAGACTGCAGACAAGAAGAATGTGAAATACTTTAATTGTGATCAAGTAGGGCATTAAAAGAACCAGTGCCCAAAGGCAGCCGGGGCAGACAAGGGGAAAGTTTTTGCGGTTGGATCATCAGCTAAGTTTACTGCAACTGATAAAGGAAAGATTGTGATGGAAGGTACGTTTTTGATTCAGAGTATACCAGTTAGGATGCTTTTTGATACCGGTGCATCACATTCATTTATATCACAGTGTTTGGTTGATAGGTTATGCTTAGAACCCACATACCTTGTTACTTCCTTAAGGGTTGCGAATCCAATAGGAGGGTATGCAACTCTGGGGATAAGATGTGACTAGTTGGAACTTGATTTGTTAGGTCATAAGTTTGCATGCAGTTTGTATGTTTACGATTTCGTAGATTTTAGAATCATTTTGGGTATGGATTGGTTAAGAAGGTATGATGCCAGGATATTCTACCAGGATGGGGAGATATCTTTGAGACACCCTGATAGTCATAACCGAATTATATTCTCAGCAGAGAATTTTGACCGGAGTAGTTATGCTTTGTTAAGTGCAATAGAAGTGGGAGAAGAGCTAAGTCAGGTTCGAATTGCAAGAGAGTTTGCAGATGTCTTTGAGCCAGTCATAGGACTACCACCGAAACGAACTATTGAGTTTCGGCTAGATCTTGTGTTAGAAGCTCAACCTATAAGTAGATCACCTAGCAGTATGACACTAACTGAGATGAAGGAATTAAAGGTGTAGCTAGTGGATCTAGAAGGATGGAATTTTATTAGACCAAGCAGTTCACCTTGGGGAGCGACCGCGGTATTCGTGAAGAAACTAAATGGGTTGTTGAGAATGTGTATCGACTATTGTAAGCTGAATGAAAGGACGATAAAGAATAAGTACCCTCTGCCGAGGATTGATGTTCTGTTTGATTAGTTGAGTGGAGCCAGAGTGTTTTCCCAGTTGGACTTGGCGACAGGGTTCCATCAATTGAGAGTGGCAGAGGACAATATTCCTTTGACAACATTTTGGAATAGATATGGTTTGTACGAATGGTTATTAATGCCATTCGGGTTGACGAATGCACTTGCTTTCTTTGTGGATTTGATGAACCGAGTCTTCCGAGAGTATTTGGATAGATTCATGTTGGTGTTCATAGATGACATTTTGATATACTCTAAGGATGAGAGAGAGAGAGCATGAAGATCATCTTAGAGTTGTGCTAGAGACGCTGAGGCAGAATCAGCTAAAGGAAAAGTTTTCCAAGTGTCATTTTTGGAAGAAAGAGGTTATGTTTCTTGGTCATGTGGTTTCAGAGAATGGATTGTCTGTCGATCCAAATAAGATCAAGGCTATGAACAATTGGAAGAGACCAGAGATGGTGGCCGAGATTAGAAGTTTTCTTAGACTTGCTGGCTACTACCGGAGATTCATCAAGGATTTCTCATGGATAGCAGCGCCTTTGACTAAGCTTTACCAGGAAGGAAGTAAATTTTGTTTGGTCCGACAAATGTGAGGAAGCATTCCTTAAGTTAAAGCGTTTGTTGACCAATGCTCCAATGCTAGTAGTTCCAGATGGAAACCAGGGGCTGGTAGTATAAATGATGCGTGTGGGACTGGATTAGGAGCAGTGATGATGTAGAAGGGCAATGTTATTGCTTACACATCTAGGCAGCTTAGACCGCATGAAGTAAGATATCATACTCATGACTTAAAGTTGGCTGCGGTGATTTTTGCCTTAAAGATTTGGAGGCATTATCTCTTGGAGGAGAGATTTGAATTGTATACCGATCATAATTCTTTAAGATACTTATTCTCTTAGAAGGAGTTGAATATGCAACAGCAGAGATGGCTGGAGTTTTTGGTTGCTTATGATTTTGGTATAGAGTATACCCCAGGGAAAGGAAATAAGGTAGCAGATTGTCTTAGCAGAAGACATTAGAATGTGGTGTTAGCTATGTTGGCAGAATGGAAGGACTAGAAGCTTTGGCTAGTTGTGGTTTGTAGTTAAAATCGATTGCTAGTTCTAGTCAGAGTACTGTCATGTTGTCCTATTTAGAAGTTCAACCAGTGTTGATCGTGAGAATTGCTTCTAAACAGAAGGAGGATCCATTATTAGCTGAGAGGATCAGAAGGCTTGAGGTTGGAACCGAGATCGATGATTTGAAAGATTTTTGTCTTGACCAAAGAAGATGGTTGAGAAAGAAGTGACGGTTATGTGTTCCAGATGTGGAGAACTTGAGAAGAGAAGTTCTTTAGGAATGGCATCGATCCAAGTTTACGATTCATCCTAGAGGGACCAAGATGTATCAGGATATGAAGAGGAGCTTCTATTGGGAAGGCATGAAGAGAGATGTTGGCTTGTGGGTCAGGCAGAGTGTAAACTGTCAACAAGTGAAAGCCGAACATCAGAATCGGAGTGGGTTACTTTAGCCTCTAGATATTCCAGTTTGGAAATGGGATTCGATATCTATGGATTTTATAGATGGGTTGCCGAGGTCAAGAAGAGGAAATGAAAGTATATGGGTCATGGTGGACAGGTTGACCAAGAGCGTCCATTTCATTCCAGTAAAGTCGACCAGGACGGCACCAGTTTTGGCGAAGTGGTTCATAAAGAACATAGTTAGACTTCATGAGTTCCTAGTAGCATAGTCAGCGACAGAGATGCTTTATTCATTAGCGAATTCTGGAAGAGTCTACAGTATGAGTTAGGCACTAAGCTCAAGATGAGTACCGCATATCACACACAGATGGATGGGCAGATAGAGAGAGTCAATAAGGTGCTCAAGGATTTGTTGAGAGCTTGTGTGTTGGATTTTGGTGGATCTTGGGAGGATCACCTGCATTTGGTTGAGTTTTCCTATAACAATAGTTATTAGACTAGTATAGGAATGGCGCCTTTTGAAGCTTTGTATGGAAGGCCATGCAAGTCCCCTCCATGCTGGTTGGAGACTGGAGATAGATTGGTCTTAGGTCCAGATTTGGTAAGGGAGGCGTCAGAGAAGATTGAGTTGATCCAAGAACGGATGAAGGAAGCTCAATCTAGATACAAGAGTTACACAAATAAAAGGCATAAGGACCTAGAGTTCTCAGTTGGAGATAGGGTTTTCATAAAGGTATCACCGATGAAGGGTTTGGTACAGTTCGGGAAGTCAGGAAAACTTGCACCGAGATATGTTGGTCCATTCCAGATTGTAGAAAGGATTGGAAAGCTCACATACAGAGTTGAGTTGTCGAGCAGTATGGCAGGTGTCCATAATGTATTTCATATGTCTCATCTTCGCAAATATGTGCATGATCCAGAGGCTACTATTCCTCAGACAGAGTTGGTGGACTTGGTAGTAGAGCCTGATTTGACTTTTGTGAGACAACCAGTTCAGGTTGTTGCGAGAGATGAGAAAATTTTGAGAAACAAGACAGTCAAGTTGGTGAAAGTTCAGTGGAGCGACAACGAGAAGGACTGTACTTGGGAGATAGAGGACAGGATTCGAGATACTTATACAGATTTGCTTTGAGGGTATGTCTCTATTAGATTTATATAGATATTTTCTAGTCAGGTAGACTAGTATGGTTGTTAGGACATGTTACAAATGATTGCTATGTTTAATATTTAGTCCTTACTGAATTTTGAGGCCGAAATTCTTTAAGGAGGGGAGCCTGTAACACCTGTAATTTTTGATAACATTATTCAGGAGATTTAATTAGATAAATTAAATAGAATAATGTAAATGTTAAGTGATAAGGAGATTGAGACTTGAATTAATTAATTAAGGCCGTGCCTAATATAAAATTAATGGGATTATGACTGGGGTTTTTGGTTAATTAAATCACATAAGGGCACATTAGGAATTGCCGTCCATAGCTTGCACCCTTATATATATCTGTTCCCACTATTTTCTTCCCATTCACGTCATTTAAAAAAAAATAAAACGCAAGAGAGAGCCGACCATTAACAAGAACAACTCAAAGTAAAAGCTAGAGAATCAAGCTTAGAGGAAATCAATCTCCTTATCTAGATCAAGGTGAATAATAATTCCATCTCTATTTGGTTTTAACTCATATATGTTCGGTTTTAAGGGTAAATTCATTTTTATGATATATTGGATGATGATATGCTTGATTCATGATTTATATGATTTAAACAAGATTGATTAAAAACCTAGATCTAATCATGTTTAAATGCCATGGGAAAATTTTAAGTTATGAGAAACATGATTTTGGAGTTGGGTTTCAATTTTGATAATTTTCCAAGCTATGGAAAGTTATTATGAATTTTCAAAGGAAAATATGGTTAATTGGGTTTATAAATTTATTTTGGAAAATATATGGAGAATTTGGGTTTGGAATTTTGATATGTTAGATAACATGATTAAAGTGAAATTATGGAATTTTTGGGGATTTTTCCAAAGTGATTTGCTATGCAAAATAAATTATTTTAGAAGAGGGACTTCTTTGCAAAAATTAGAAGGGCTTGTTTGATTAACTTAACCATGGTTCAGATCCAGATTAGCGGCAGTTATTTTTGAAAAAGAATTTGAAAAAGTTAAGGCAACTAATCTGGAGTTAACACGTGGCATGTTAGTTAGAGAAAAGTTTACTTTATAAAGAACTAAACCAGGTTTACTCAGAAAATATGTTCTGCCTGCTTTAGTAAGCACCTTTCGACATAGAAGCTTACGCCTTTATCTTAGTTGAAACCTATCATGCCGGAACCAATACACAAGTTATCACCAAGATGGTATGTAGTGGGTTGGAGGAAGGCAGAAGGTAAGGTCTCGAAAGCATGCTTCTGAAGGAGTCGAAGCCTTGGTTTGTTTTTAAAATGAAAAGCGCCTACCTTAGTTTTGATTTAGCCTTCGACAGAGTCGAAGCGTTTGGTTTCAAAATAGGAATTAAAAAGGTTTCGAAAGGGTTGTCATTAACTTAAGTTTGCATTCGACTGGGTTCCTTACTTATGAAAGAATGTTTTAAAAGAAGGGGTTCCAACCAAATCGATACCCTACTGTCGTTCTTTAACCTTTCGATGGTGTTGAAGACATCAATGTTGTCGAAAGGATACTTTGTTTTATAAGTTCAAGCTACTTCCATTAGCTTTTGAAAGGGGTTAGGGGTTTCAAAGGTTATGGTTTCGAAATGAGTTTCGACGCCAACCTTCCATTGTTTTACCCAAATGTTTTATGCTTTCGAAAGAGATGGTGCCGACGCCATCAAGTTTTCCACGATATTTTTATATGATAAAGGATGGTTTCGAAACCAATGCTTTTGCCTATATTCACTTTGACCCAAATTATGTTTTAAGTATAAACCCAACGCTTTCGAAAGGGGTACTTTCAATGTTTTCAGAAGGGTTTCTTCCGTTGATGTCGAAAAGAGTACTTTCAACCGGTCTCGAAGCTAAACTTCTAAAGGTTAAATATTAATCTTTAATATAATCGAAAGGTTTCGAAAGGTTGATTTAGAGTATTAAAAGCGGGAGCCTAATGTTTTTGAGTGCTTTCGAAGGAGGTCATCCTACGAAGTCGAAAGCTATGTTTTGAAGGTATCGTAAGGTTTTTAACCCAAACTCTATATTTTTAAAAGGGAAAACCCATAGCTATATTAAAGGAGTTTTTATAATGGTTTTAAGAAGAAGCTATCTTTGATAAAGAAATAGGTTAAAGGGAATAACCATGATTTATTTTAAACCCACAGGAGTGGTATTGCTATGTTGTTATGTTGCTTCTTCAAATATAAATATATTCTCTTTAAAATAGACCCATAACTGCATTTTGGGGATAAAGGGTAGAAGAACCAGTTAGGTAAACCCAGTAGTGAATATAAATTGATAAAACTCCTGAATAAGTAGGATTGCATCCAGGAGGTCAGGAAGGCCAGAATATAGGATGCTGAAATATAAAAAAGAAAGATATAGGCAGGGGTCAATAGATTCTTAGTAAGCCCATGAAAACTGTGTATAGGAAAAGATATTGGCAGGGGCCAATAGGTTAGCCCATGAAAACAATGTATAAATGAAGATGTCAGAAAGACAGGTTCATAGTTAGCCCATGAAAACTATGTATAAAGGAAGATGCCAGATAGACATGTTCATAGTAAGCCCATAAAAACTATGATTTGATACTGGCAGGGCCAGTAGGTTTGTAGTTAGTCTATGAAAACTATATCCAGAAGAAATATTGACAGATGTCAATAGGTTCCTTGTCAACCCAGTAAAACTAGAATAAAAGTAAGATATTGGAGTTACCAATAGGTTCATAGCGATCCTATGAAAACTATGTAATTGGACAGGGAGTCCTTAAATGATTAACTGGTTATTAGTTAGCCCATGAAAACTAAAAGGTTAATAGTAATCCTAGAAACTATAATTGAGACGGATAGTCTAAAATGAATAGGGATGGGTAATCCAAAATTAATTCATTTGTTTTAGCATATGATCATATTATACTGTTTTGAATTGTTTTAACCATTGTGGATGCAAGAGCACAGTATATGGTTTTATAAAGGTTTTAAGATACTAGTGAGGGGAAACCCATTTCGGTAAGCGGCGTGGTCTCATTAGATATCTAAATGATTTGAGATGGTAGAGTATTATTCATACCAGGCTTTATGTCTGACTCGAAGTTTATGTTTTCCCCTTGAACTCTCGGGTACTCAATTGATTTTGAGTAGTTTGAGAGTTGAGGTTTTCAGGTATCTCTTAAGACGAATAAGCTTCTAGAGATGTGCGGGAGGCATGATAGCTATTTAGAGTTCTCTTTTCTATTGATTCCGCTGTGTTGTTTGTAAAGGCAAAGTTATTATATTGCCTGTATATACTCGGATCATCCAAGGAGGCATCTTCATATGTCGCTCTTAGCGTATGTTGTAATAAATATATTTTCTTTGAACGTGATTTGCGAAGTTGAGATTATGTGATGAATTTGGAAATATTATGGATTGAAATGTGACTTTGTTTGAAGTTTAATTTTTTTTCCATATTCATGTGTTTTTGTGTATCAATGAATCTAACACCGCCATATTTGGTCGCCGAGGATTAATAACTATGGATGACTGCTGCATCCATAGCCGTTAGTTTTGGGCTCTTGGTAGGGGGATGTTATAGGCAATCCATCAATGAAGTCCATCGATATATGCACCCACTTCCACTCGGGAATAAACAATCTCATATCCTTACGGAGCTAAACTATTTGATCAAGTCTGCACTGCCTTATATCTTCAAACTTTACTCCACTATCAATCACAGCAATAATCCCCGCTTGTCCAGCATCAGGCTTCTAACTAGCATTAGTCTGCTTAATCCAAATAGGTCTGATAGTCAAATTTTCCATCATCTCTGGCCCTAGCTCACATCGAGGTCTGAAGTCATGACCATCAATAAACTCAAGCCGTGTCCACTCTTGGAACATTGCTACAAAACATGCATGTCTTCTGCTTAAAGCATCATCGATTGGATTTCCCTTCCCAGCGCATCGGAAATGTCAAAGTCATGAGAGGCCAAGAATTCCAACCATCGATGTTAATGAAGGTTGAGATCCTTCTGGAAGAAGACATACTTCGATGATTTATGGTCCATGAATAACTTGAACCCACTCCTAATAGATAGTTCCTCCAAATCTCTAAAGTAAATACTATCTACACCCACTCTAAATCATGAGTCGAATATGCCCTCTCATGAGGTTTCAGTTATCGACTAGCATATGAAACAACCTTACCCATCTGCATCAATACCACACCTAGTTCGGCGCCATAAGCATTTGTGTATATTTTCAACTCTTCATTCCCACTTAGAATAACTAGCACCGGTGCATTCCTTAACCCCTCTTTCAAACTCATGAATGCATCTTCGCACCTCGTGTCCTTAACAACAGTCTGATTCTTTTTCATCCAATTGTTTAATGGTTGTAACATCCCATGATTTTATGACAACTAATTAAAAAGAAAATCAATAAATAAATAATAATGCTAAAAAATAGAACTTTTGCAAACTTTAGAATTTGGCTATGAAACTTATACCATTGGGTTTTTGGTGATTTTTTAATCAATTTTCATATATAAAGTTTTCCGATCGGGGATCAAACGAAAAAGTTATTAGCGTTTGAAGTTTTTGAATCAGAAATAATTATATATGTAATTATGGTAATAAAAATTAATCAATTAACCTTAATGGAAACTTAAAAGTTAAGAAATGTTAACGTTACACTAAACTTGATGATATATATATAATGGAAATAAATTATCTCAGTTGAAAGAAGATGAAAGAAATTAACGGAAAGATAACACAATTGGAATAAAACAAATCAGCACACTAATTAATTACATCGTTAAAACAAACAATAGTCAACCCAAGATGCACCAAGGTCGACCGGTAGTAGAAGTCCCATGGTCATGAATGGTTGACCATTGCTCATGTTAAATCAACAGTAAATGATGGTCTAACAGCCCGGATTTAATATAGTTTATCGAGCGGTTGGCATTGATTTGAACCTCTATAAATATAGACCTAGACCCTCACCAAACTCATATTTTCTAATGCATGCGGAAGATCAGCCATTTTATCTTCTCCTCCAAAATTCTAAATTCTTAAAATAGTTCTAGTTTATATGTATACACAATTGGGCGATTGTAGAAGATGACTAAGAAAGAGAATATGTTTAAATCGAATCTCCAAATATCGTTTGTACATCCTAATCTAAAATACGAATCAAATTCTAAATCTCGTTTCTAATCTAGATCTCTAATAAATTTATATACGCTTGTGGTGTATAAATCCAAACAGGGAGAAAAAAGTCAAAGCGGAATAATAGAGATTAGATTTGGAGATTTGGAAAGCTTAAAAGGTGAGTGGAAATTTTTCTATAATTTTAGATTTATATCGTTGTAGATCTATTCATGTTTGCCTCAAATGTAAATTGGAATCGTAGGCTCGACTTGTATATGTGAAATGAAGCTGTAACCCTGTTTACATATTCTGTAATTAATAACTTGAACTGTATTCTGTATGTACGTAAATCTAGAAATATTGGATAATTATAGTCCTTGAATATTAGAATATGTATATAATGGTTCCAGATTTGTAAATTTAGAATAATTTGTGCAAATAAAAATGTAAGTTTAATTATTATAGTAAATTGTAGGGATTTAAGTAGTATTTTGATTTATTGAATTATATAGCGTGTTGCAATCTGAAATTCTATAGATAATCAAGTTTTGTATTTATAAATAAAAGTGTAATGGTTGATAACCTGGGAATACACCTAAAAAGAAAGAGATGTATAAAATAGGGTTGATTACCATATTTTGTATCGTCTATTTCAATAACTACGAAAAAGTTAATTCCTTGTAATTTCAACATAACAAAAATTCCCCTTTTTAGGTAAGATATAGAAATTCACAGCATTAACCATTCCATTTAGAAAAAATGAAATTACAATGCATTAAAATATAGAAATCCCTAAAAATAATGTAAAGCGAAAGTGAAATAAAAGAAATAGAAAGCTAGACAAGGTATAATTTAAAATAAAAGGGTATAAAGAGTCCACTAAAATAAGGGAGGAAAAAAAAGGTTAAAACAAGAATGGAAATAAAAAGTCAAATAAAAGGGGGAAAAGGGAAGTAAATAGGAAAAGACTTTTAAAAGATATTTAAAAGGAAGTGGTAAATGACCTTAAATAAAATAAAGTGTAAACGCATAAAGAAGTAAATAAAATATTATTAACAGTGAACAATAGAGGCATAATAAATAAATAAGGATGATTGAAGATATGTATATAGATATGTGTGTGTATACACACACCCAAGCGTACATGAAGCCTTAAATATGTGTTTATGACGGGTGTGGATTATTAAAGTTAACAAATAATAAAACGAATAGAATGATATAGTCATTAAAATGGGTTGGAATGCGAGGTCAGTAGTGTTACACAATAGAAGTTTGCCCGCCACAATGGGCTACCGGTAGTTGTGTATACATTATACTGATGTGAGACATATCAAACCGTAGGACTCGTAGAAGGTATACGCTTGTGTATAGATGAAGTAATATCCAAAGATAGAGGAGTCCGCCTCATTAACAAATAAGGGGGTATTGCTTTTATTGCAATAAGAAATCTAAATCGGATGATGAGCGAAGAATGACACTAGGTCAGCATGTGTTGGTACCAAATAAAGGAGTAGGGCTGTACATAGGTCGTGAACGTCATCCATCCTTAGCAGTCAACGGGAAAGACAAGGATTACACCTACGGGCTACATTTCCTACTAGTGTACGTATGTAACGTCTGCGAATTTTTCGCGCTCGAAAATCGACATCCATACTTTACATCGTACTCGAATGCCATAGATTCGACCGTTCAAATCCGAGTCGCCGGAGCTTATAACACAATTAAGTAAATAACACAGCGGAA
This sequence comes from Allium fistulosum, assembly GCA_030737815.1. Lineage (NCBI taxonomy): Eukaryota > Viridiplantae > Streptophyta > Magnoliopsida > Asparagales > Amaryllidaceae > Allium > Allium fistulosum. The sequence goes on from CM060905.1 coordinate 899,234,293, forward strand.
GAACAAGAATAATACATTGATATACAATATCTGATACAATATTTGATACAACAGAGTGATACAATGAATATCAATATACATCAGAGATATGATACAAGAAATAGCAGCAGAAAAGAAAATGATAACATCAGCAGTGGATAATCTCCATCTTCAAAGCACCAATCCAGAAATAACTTGAACTCCCAATAACGATGCACAAAGATAAGCAAGTGCAGTCCATATCCAAAGACTATCTACTAAACCTGACTATCTGAAAAACCCAACTCTAGACTGCTCGTGTAGAAAAATTTTGAGCATCCGGAGTTTAGGAAAGAAACAATAAACTCCGGATCAGTCATGGACTGGTGTGAGCAACAAAAACAGTTAATAGCAAAAGAATTTTAAAGTCAATTAGCAATGCTTTTGGAAAATGAAACTACCATAAGGCCTCCCGCCACACACACAATGCAAATGCAGAATTGGAGAAGATTTCTCCTTATGATAGTCAAAGATGCTTACTACGCAAAATCAAATCATTTTTGATATTATTATTATTGCATAGTGTAGAAAACATTTTCGAAAGTAGAATATCAATCTTAGCCAACATAGACATTTCGAACTATGCCTACTATAGCTACCATCCAAACAGTGGGGCGCCACCATAAGTAGATGGCAGGTTCTACAACTAAAACCGTACAAGGCTCGTAATTGGAAAATGGATTTCCAACAAATGGTCGGGCTAAGGAACTTCCTATGCCACGAAAGAACGCCTCTGGTTGGACGCTCCAAGAGACAAACTGCTCTCTGCCAAACAAGGACGGCTACCCCCTTTCCCAGGGAATATACAAAACCTCAGATGTGCCACCCCCGGTCCTTTGGGACCTTTAAACGAGGTACCTCTACACCAACATCACACATAATAAATAAAGTGTGTCCACATGAGTAAGTATCTGGGCTCCATACCATGATACTACCCGTTTCCAGAAGGAATGGTCATACCCTAGGGAAGCTACCCCTGAAACCTTGCCGCACAATTCCTGTTTCGACCATTACCGGTTTGTGAGGTTCGACGAAGTCTCGTCCACAAAGCTACGCTTTGGCACAAAGCCATGCTTTGGGTCAACAGATGATCAAAGTAATGATCACAAAGATAAATGATCAAACAAATGATCATATCACAAATGATCAAACAATGATCATCACACAGCAACACTCAGCATGTCAAATTACCAAATTGGGAATATATCGCTGATAAATTTCAACTACATAACCTCTGAGATCGTACGTCTCAGAGAAGGGTGTTAAGCTAAGAGAATAAATTCTCCGCCACCAACAAAAATGTATTTGAAAGAAATCGGCTTTATATCTCAAAGTGTAATATCAGACATGTAACCATACAAGTCTGTTCCGAGTTCGAACAGAACCGAAGGCACTTCTTACGAAGCCCTTGCAATTCCGGGTATTCACAATCCTGATCGGATTTCCCATCACTTAGGGGATCTCTATACCAGGAGCTACCCAGTGTAGAGACAATCGACGAGTTATCCTTTCGTTCTCGTGAATATCCGGTCTTCATCACCGATCTTCAATTGCTTTCCATATACGACGTATCACTATTCAGAATGAGTTATATGACACAAAGGTCTTTTCCCAGCTAACCCGAATAGTGAGCGTAATATTTAAAAACATATGGATATGTGATTTCAATTAAGTCACAACTTAATAATCCAACTTCCTTTTAAATGGTTTCAATCGATTACCATTTTAAATCTTTTAATCAAAAAGATTTATTTCATAAAGCCACCCAGTTTTACAAAAATTCATTCACAGATTTCAAAACCCGTTTCAATTGGATTAACTCATTAAACCTTTAAAACAAAGATTCAACTTATAGCTTTCAAAACAATTTCATTTCGAATGGTTTAAACAAATTATCATTTTAAATCTGTTAAAAATAAACAGATTCAATTCATAGCTTTCAAAAAGAATTCATTCATAACTTGGAAAACCATTTTTCAATTCAATCTTGAAATTCCTTTAATTAAACTGGAATTTCATTTCTTATCTGAAAGCTTTTATCATTTGAAAACAAACTGTTTTCATTTTGGAAATCTGATTCATTTATACGAGTTAAGGTCTTTGGGTTAAATCCAAATTCTCAAAATTATGCTTTTAAATGGTTTAGATTCATACAAACACATTTATATCATCTTTAATCCCTAGTTTCAAATCATAGGATTCAATTTCAAACTTGAATCCAAATTTAAATCAAATTATTTAAATTTTCAAAACTCGATTAAATTATTCAAAATAACTTTTATTTTTGAAATTCCATTTCAAAAGCTTTTCACTTTAAACCCAAATTTCCAATTTCAAAATCAATTGAAATTAAAATTTCAATTTCGAAAACATCAAATTTAAATTATCTCCGACTTAACCGATTTCCACGTGAAATCCATATTTGTGTGTGTAAAGGTGTAGTCCGGGGGTTTCACACACAATAGTGCAACATCATACAATCATCACAGATCAGAATACAGAAATATAGTTGATAAGCGGTATTGACTATCACGCTTATCGTTCATTCACAGATCACAGATATATATCACAGGTAAGTAAATTATAGATCACAACGTAAGTCAGGATGTACCACAAAGCATCATATATCAGGGATATCAAACAATTCACATTCAATAGAATCTAAACATCCATAGGTAAGGTCAGTTAATTGTCTGATTAATTTAAATCAGGTAAGTCATCAATCGTGTTTAATTAACATAAATTAATTTCAAATCATTTGATTGATTATCCTTTAATCATTTATTAATTAAATTAATTAACCTTAAATTATTTAATAATTAGCCTTTAATTATTCAATTATCCTTTAATTAATTTCCTTTAATTATCTTATTAATTAAATCACTTAATTACCTTAATCATTTTTTTAAGGTAATCCATTTCTTTATTAATAACTTCATTAGTATTCAAGTGTATTTAAACCTTACACTTCTAAATTTAGATCCACATTCCCTTTTGAATTTAAGGTTCCAAAATGATTATATATTTACATAGGAAACTTATATAAGGAAAACCTTTGAATTCAATTACTTAAATTTTTAAGCTTTTTAAATCACACTACATTTTTAACTTGCAATTTCAAGTTTAAAATAATCATTTAACTTTTCATTCAAAATTTAACTTTTTATTAAAAGAATTTTATCAAAATCAAATTTAAATCTGGATTTAGGCTTTGTTAAATTTAGTTTACAATTTAATGTTCATCAGGATTTGTTTAAAAACAGATTTGCTCCCAGGTTAACAAAACTGAGACAACACTACTCGAGCAATCGGCAATTACTTCGAGCCATCTCCCCTTCTACTTCGAGTCTCAACCCAAAAACTTCGAGCAAAACATAATTTAACCCGAGTAAAACTCGAGTTCAAAAACCCCACAACACCCCGACCCTCACCAGTCACGAATCACTGTACCATGCATATGCACGGTGGCTCCGGCCACAACTATTCGTCAACGATGAACGCAACACGTCAGGGGACAACTCAACAACCCTCCTTGACCATCATCTCATGACCGATCCCCAAAAATCACCATCGAGCACCCAAATCCAAACCTGGAAACACACGCGCATCCCCTCCACAAAACCTATCAACAGCTCGCTTGAAAAACTCCGGCCATCGTACGTTCTGAAACTCTAGCCTCGACCTTGTCAACCCCACGTCCACCTTCACCCAGCACCTCGAGCAACTCGATCGCCTAGACAATTCGCGGCGGCTTCACAAACCTCAGCGACCCGAAAACAATATTCGAACCCTAAATCGTTCTCGTCCCCAAAATCCTTGCATTAGAAATTTTTTTCAATATTTTTCCTAAATTCGAAAATGGTCATACTAACTCCTCAACAAATTTCAATAGTTAAAATTTGTCGAACTAACAGAGATTGAAACAAAAGTAAATTCGATTCCTTTAAGGACTACACCTTGTATACTGATCTACAAATCATCATTTCTGTTTTAAAAATCTTACTTTGGTATGTTTAATCAAGATATGGAATCGAAACAACGATTTTAAATATTCAAATTTTAACACATTGATTTCTTTTACTGTAAATTTGAACATACAAGAGCCAGGTTCCACTGACATGCTCTAAACCATTTTCAAATTATTGTTTTGAGTGTAAACCAATTCATTTAGTTTAAAAATCTTAAGTTTTAATATGTTCTTCTAGAAGAAATATAAAATTTCCTACCTTTCTTGCCCAGAGACTTAAAACAGTGAAGAACATAAGTACAAAGCTTCCAGTATAACATAAATCATCACAGATCCTCTTATTTGCAATACATAGCAACACAAACTTCATGAACTAATTATCATGATTAAATTTTCAAAGAAAATATGTTTACTCACTGGTGAAAACAAAGGAGTCTGGGAAAAACAAAGTTGCTCACCTGGAACAGTTTGAAAACAGAGAAGCAGATTTACTTTAGAAAACTGGAATGTTGAGTTGCTTCTTGATTTTGCTTTTGATTTCCAGGCTTTAATTCTTGTTTGAGTTGAAGCTTTTGTTTATGTTTGCATGATATTACTTTAGATTTCTTTTTCTCGGCTTTGTGTAAACGAAATGGAATGGGAGATTGATGTATATAAATGAGTTACAGATGATGTATGGTTTGAACAATACAAATAAAAGAGGTGTGCAGGTGATATTATTATTGTTTGTACAGGGTGATATCTTTGTGCTATAGGTAGAGATGTGCTTTCTTTTGTTTACTTTATTTTGTACATAAACACCTGGTTTCTTGCCTTGCATTTCGGCTGAGATGTGATATATTTCGTACTAAAGATAATGGCATTAATTGCCTTGTACAAATCTACACTTATACCATACTTGCCTTACTTCTTTTAAACTTTGTTCTTGCCTGCATATTAGTTTACAAGCATATTTCCTTTTGCTTTGGTATTGTTTAAGTGTGCATACTTTTTGTTTTGTACTTTGTTTACTCTTCTATTTGCCTACATGCTACTTTACTCGGCTGATGAGATATGGTTGGGCTAGCATGTAATGCCAGGTACTTTATCTTGTTTTTCTTTCTTTTACAAGCTTATTCATATATACATGTATATTTAGTTTTAGTTATTTGTTATAATTTCAACTTATAGATTAAATTCTATTCTTCACACAAGTGTCTATTTTTATTTCTACTTTATTAATTTTGTAAGCCAAAGATATTTATATTTTATCTTTCTTATTATTATCATATACACATTATTTTAAAAGAAAATACTATTAACAAAAATTTATTTTGTATAACGATATTTTGTTTTAAAGTTTTAACTATCAACATTTTGTAAGTCATTTATTTATTAAATACGACTTAAATATTCAAATTCAATATATACAACTTTTCAAATCCACGACTTAATATATTTTCGATTCGAATATCGGGGAAACTCGCTTCCGTTTATAATAAATTTTACAAATTTTTATTCAAAAATTCATTTAATTATCAATTTAAATTCAATTAAAATCTAGGGTCGTTACAACGGACGATGTTAGGTTATGCATCGCTATGTTGTTTGCTTGTTTGTTTGTCATGAGGCAAGACTATTTAACCCTGTTAGAAGGGTCTTTCAAAATGTGCATGGGGTTGTCCGTAGAGCTGAGTCCACAGCCGGTGGGGCTGAATCCACCATATTTGTAGATTGTAGAGTTGAGTCTACAACCGAGAAGTAGACAAGAAAATTCCTAAAAAAATGCAACAGAGAGCACGGATAAATTATTGTAAAGCCGTAATTAGGCACTATGGAATTTCATCGGTACGCACGGCAACGAGAGCGTGATACGACGAGGGTGATGGATCCTGACAGGGTGCTGAGTTAAGGGATACTAGTGGGGATATTATCTTGGTCCAATGGAGGACCATGGTACTTATATATATATATATATATATATATATATATATATCTGTGTGTGTGTGTACATAGTTATGGTCTACTACGGGTAGATGTGATGTATAATTTACTAGTCACTATAACGTTGTTCTGACCACCTCCTCATTACAACAAATAGGATAGCTTTAGAGGGATAGGTACTGTCAACGCGGGAACAGTAGAAGAACAGGTTTCCTAATGCATGCTCGACACTGACAAGGATGGTAGACATTAGAAATGTCAACTTTGGTCGGTAACTATATGTTCTATTATACTTTACTATTCCATTGTGAGTTATTTCGATAGTGCTCTGATATGCATATATTTGTTTACTTGCAGGATATCAAACCAACAATTTATACTTTAGTGGACTTGGGTTTTCGATTCAGCGAAAATTCAGGCCCACTGGGGTGCGTATTATTACATTTGGTATAAGAGCTTAGGTTGGTCGATCTTAAAAATTAGGAAAACTTGAGTGAATGCATTTGTAGTTTGCTTATAAATATAAATATATTAAACACCAAACCCTATAAATTCCAACTATATAATAGTTGCAACCACATACCAAAATATGGATGAGTTGGTTATGAGTCGGCATAATGAAAGAAGTTGAAGATATACACCTATCCTGATTACCCCACAAGAAATAGGTCGTACGAAAAGGTGTTGACTTGAAAAAAAAAAGCATGAGTGCAGCATATGGAAGTCCCAGAAGATGGATAGTACGGGACTTCTTAGTTGGGCTTTCGATAGCCATGGTTGTAGATACCTGTATGATTGATGATTGATGAGGTACAGAAGGTCCAGATAAGAAGAAAATAAAATTTCATATGTTGTAGATATCCGGAAGCAATTGAGTTCCCAAAGGAAGGTGACAAGTAGTCACTCCAAGATAATAGTCGGATTCTTAGTATTTGAAAGAAGATAAGTCAGCAAGTTAGAGAAAAGTCTGGAAGAAGGGACAAATAGAATCCACTCTAAGTCTGACCTCGTATGAAAGGATTTAATATAAAAGTTGAAATGATTTTAATATATAAGTTTGAGAATATATATAATATATTTGAAATTATTTTCAAAGGAATTATTTGAAGATAGAAAAACATTATTTTTAAAAGTAAAGTAAACATTAAATTTTCGAAAAGGTAAGTATGTTATATTAAATAAAAAGTTTTAGTAGAAAATTGAAAATTTGTTGGACCAAAAATCCTAGTAAACGGGTTTTAATAAGAAGGGTTAATTCATTTGAATAGTAGAGCATATCGTAAATTTTTCTAAGATGAAATTTTTTTAAGTTGGAAACTTTTTTCTAGGGTAGGACAATGGGAAGTGGTACAAGTTTGAAATGGGGTAAAAAGAACGGGAAAGAAGATTAGAACCCGAAAATAAAGCAATTGGAATAAGGTAGTTTAGGTAGAGGAAGGTTGAATAGTAATAACATTATAAATTATAAATAAAAACAATATTATGACTTTATATAAAATAATGTTAGTAATTAGAAATAGCATTAGGAGATTATATTAAAATTAATGCTAGTAATCTAATTAGAAGCGACATAGGAAATTATAGGCAAAACAAAAGAAAATGGACATTTTACATTGTTATGCGCATTTATTGTGTTAACCCAAAAAATGGATCAATGCCCTGGATTGAATGTGAAAGCACCAACCCTGTCCTTACAGAGCAATAATATAGAAAATAAATGTAAAACAGCAGAAATAGAAAGAAGACAAGAAGATTTTTATAGTGGTTTGGCTGTTAATGAAGCTTACATCCACTTTATAGTTTTATTATTGACTGATTGCTGTTACAAAGTTGATCGGATTACAAAGTTCTTGAATATACCTAGTCAGATCAAGTCCCCAATGCTAGAGTTCACTGGAGAATCACAGTGAACCCTTTGGATGACTGTTGTGAGGAAGGATAGGAGTGAAGAAAGCTTTCTGCAGAGTTTTAGCAACCAGTCCGAAAGATCCTGTTTATGTTGCAAGTAGGATTGTATTTATAGGGGTTTGAGAGCTATTGGGCTAGACCTGCTTTGCCAGAAGCCTGCATATGATGCCACAAAGGATTTCAGAGAGTTTGAAGATGACCTGAGCTAACTTAATGGATCGCTAGCGATCTATAGGTGATGGATTGCTAGTGATCCATAGGTTATGGATCGCCAGTGATCCAATTACTAGGAGTATTTTTTGCTTCATCCTTTCCGAAAATTTCATAGCAATCCGACATGATTCTATGGATCACCAATGATCCATAGGGAATAGATCGCTAGCGATCCATGTACTTCGGCTATTTTTGAGTGGCCTCCATTTGGTTGTCTTCCCATCTTCTATTTAAGTGCATTGTCCAAATATCAAGTCGTTTGGAGTTTGTTCGATCATCCGTCTTCAGGGGTCATCTGGTCCACAAGAATCATACATAACTCGCATAAAACTTAACAAAATCAGACAAAACTTTGCAAGTACTCTCTCTAAGGTGTGTAGGACATACCATGACATACCATAAAAATTTGAGGTGGTGGGGCCCAATCTACATGGGTAGCTGGCGATCCATCTAGTTAGGTCGCTAGCGATCCACCAAATCAAATCCAAATGATCTCATTTTTTCTATGAGCCTTCTATTTTGTCTTCTAACTGTTCTGCCAAAATTTCAAGTCAATCTTACTTTGTATGAGTTATGTAGGTCCATTTTAAGTTAGCTGCTTTGGTTAAACAGCTTGAATCAAATGATTCTTCACTTCTCGAGCTAGATTGTTTGGCATGCTATGAAACTTGGTAAGTATTCTTAGAAGAGGTAGTAGATCATTATACAAGAGTTTAGGATGACTCCCAATGCATCCTTATGGATCGCTAGCGATCCATAGGTGATGGACCGCTAGCGATCCATCTCCTTAGCTTATTCTTAGCTGAATTTCCTTGAGTGCTATTGGTTTGTTCCTTTGGAGGCCATGTTTATGTTTCAAGTAATTCTGGCATAGTCTGAGTGTTCTAACTCCTATTGAATTCTGCTGAGCAAAAAATCCAGTTAACATATTGCAAGTATCTTTTAAAAGTCCGTCTCACATGAAATTAGAGACTTCGCCAGGGATTAGAAGTGAAGATGGTATGAGTGATAAGAAAATGATAAAGAGAGTTGTTCTTATCTACTCCAGTTTTATTGTTTAAAATTATAAAAGATGTTATAGAAATACTATAAAGTGCATTCTTAAAAAGAACTGTTTGTTTAACAAATGAGTTTTTAAAAGAAAATTTAATAAATAGTTATATTAAAAATCCCAATTTATAAGAGGTAAAAGTTGAAAATGTCTTTAAAGGAAAAATTAATTTGAAGAAAAAAAAGGAACTTTTTAAAATTAATTTTTCCAACATTTTTTTTTTTGGATTTAACAAGTAAGACAAATTCAGAAGAAAAAAAATTAAATTATAGTTTTAAAAGTTAAGACACCAAGTACTTTTATATAAAGTTTTGGAAATTTTGTGAAGGAATTTTTTTGAAGTTGAAATTTTTACCGACATTTTAAAAAGTAATATAAAAATAGTTTTGGGTAGAAAGAAAAGGAATTTTCAAATTTTGGAAATACCACATACTTGACATGGGGGAATAGTTGAAAGGTTGGTTAGTATGGATTTTACAATTCAGCGATAGTGGCAGTAAAATAAAATACGATGAGCGAGCAGAAAGTTGTTTTAGCTATGGAATCTTTTCCTATATACCTTGTCGATAGGCGAACAAAAAGTTAATTTTTGAAATAAGACCTGTTTTAAAACTTTAAGATAAAAATTAACTATGCAAACTGTACTTTTAAAGACAAAGGTTTTGGGATCAAGTACTTTAAACTTTTTTAAATTTGTAATTTCTGAAAAAAATGGCGAAGACCAAACCAAAATTTTATATATGGAGTAGATAGGTATGATGGCCTATGTAAGACGGTTTAAAAGATAAGGCTATGAAGAAGATAGTGATGACTACTCATAAAGTAGCGATAACTAATCCCCATGGAATGTACAAAATATTTATGAGAGCCTAGGGATGTTTTGTTAGACATGCGTACATGCCATAAGAAGAATCCGCAAAGGAATGATAAATGGTATTAAAGTACACTTCTACGAGTACTAGGATATGCTTCTATGAAGATTTAAGGATAAAGAAAATAAATACTAAGATTTATATTAAAAAAAGATAGTAAAAGAAGGTAATGAGATGGAAAACACATATAGAGGACATCGGTAAACTCAATGTTAAGGAAGGAAAGATAAAGGGCGGAAAAGTTATTCCGCTAAGCCAATTTGCCAATCAGTAATTCAAAGGTGAATAGTTTGTATTTCTTACACACTACAGTGTGGGAAGATGCACGATTTATTCCATAATTGGGTGTGGTAATGGAAGTAATGGATGGCCCTTATTCATCAGAAGCCTTGAAGAAATGATATTTGGGTTGGAGAATGGTGGTAGCAGTTAGTAGCTAGTAGTAGTTGTATTTCCTTCCAGTAGTTGTTTTTCTTTTTGTTAAGTTGTAAGCATTAGTTGTTTCTGTTATGTAAAAGTGCTTACGACATTATAGAAAATGTTCCTTTTTATATCTATTATATATGGACCGCAATATTATGGAAAAACAATAATAAAAAGGAAATTTCAGGAAAGATACTTAACTAATGCAAAATAAAATAAAATAGCAAAGACTTGAAATTAAGAAATAAATTAAGAAAATTTATTTAAATTACTACTAAAACAAAAATGAAATAAGATTGTAAGTCCCAAAAAAATAATCTAAGAAAATAAATTTCACCGAGCGGAGGACAAGGATAGAATGTTGCTGAGCTACCGGTCAATGTCCCTGTACCTTTAAAAACTAAAATTTATAATTAAACTTGTGTGATGGTTGCTATTGTAAATAAAAGAAAAGCTTTGGAATTTAAAATTTACCGCGTAAATAGGTGAAGTCCACTGTGGATGTTAGACTGTTAACTAAACCCCGATTTCATGAGGTGTGGCATAAATTATTTTGAAGAAAATATAATATGTGTACTTTTGAAAAATTTTGTTTAAAATTCTTGGTTCTAAAAAATAAAGTACTTTTATGTAAAGTTTTGGAACTTTTGTGAAGGAATTTTTTTGAAGTTGAAATTTTTTACCGACATTTTAAAAAGTAATATAAAAATAGTTTTGGGTAGAAAAAAAAGGAATTTTCAAATTTTGGAAATACCACATACTTGACATGGGGGAGTAGTTGAAAGGTTGGTTAGTTTGGATTTTACTATTCAACAATAGTGGCAGTAAAATAAAATACGATTACCGAGGAGAAAGTTGTTTTAGCTATGGAATCTTTTCCTATATACCTTGGCGATAATCGAACAAAAAGTTAATTGTTGAAATAAAACCTGTTTAAAAATTTAAGATAAAAATTAACTATGCAAGCGGTACTTTTAAAGACAAAGGTTTTGGGATCAAGTACTTTAAAAAAAATTAAATTTGTAGTTTTTGAAAAAAATGGCGAAGACCAAACAAAATTTTTATATATGGAGTAGATAGGAATGACGGCCTATGTAAGACGGTTTAAAAGATAAGGCTATGAAGAAGATAGTGATGACTACTCATAAAGTAGCGATAACTAATCCCCATGGAATGTACAGAATATTTATGAGAGCCTAGGGATGTTTTGTTAGACATGCGTACATGCCATAAGAAGAATCCGCAAAGGAATGATAAATGGTATTAAAGTACACTTCTACGAGTACTAGGATATGCTTCTATGAAGATTTAAGGATAAAGAAAATAAATACTAAGATTTGGATTAAAAGAAGATAGTAAAAGAAGGTAATGAGATGGAAAACACATATAGAGGACATCGGTAAACTCAATGTTAAGGAAGGAAAGAGAAAGGGCGGAAAAGTTATTCCGCTAAGCCAATTTGCCAATCAGTTATTCAAAGGTGAATAGTTTGTATTTCTTACACACTACAGTGTGGAAAGATGCACGATTTATTCCATAATTGGGTGTGGTAATGGAAGTAATGGATGGCCCTTATTCATCAGAAGCCATGAAAAAATGATATCTGGGTTGGAGAATAGTGGTAGCAGTTAGTAGCTAGTAGTAGTTGTATTTCCTTCCAGTAGTTGTTTTTCTTTTTGTTAAGTTGTAAGCATTAGTTGTTTCTGTTATGTAAAAGTGCATACGACATTATAGAAAATGTTCCTTTTCATATCTATTATATATGGACCGCAATATTATGGAAAAACAATAATAACAAGGAAATTTCAGGAAAGATACTTAACTAATGCAAAAGAAAATAAAATAGTAAAGAATTGAAATTAAGAAATAAATTAAGAAAATTTATTTAAATTACTACTAAAACAAAAATGAAATAAGATTGTAAGTCCCAAAAAAACAATCTCAGAAAATAAATTTCACCGAGCGGAGGACAAGGATAGAATGTTGCTGAGCTACCGGTCAATGTCCCTGTACCTTTAAAAACTAAAATTTATAATTAAACTTGTGTGATGGTTGCTATTGTAAATAAAAGAAAAGCTTTGGAATTTAAAATTTACCGCGTAAATAGGTGAAGTCCACTGTGGATGTTAGACTGTTAACTAAACCCCGATTTCATGAGGTGTGGCATAAATTATTTTGAAGAAAATATAATATGTGTACTTTTGAATTTTTTTTTTTAAAATTCTTGGTTTTAAAAATTAAAGTACTTTTATGTTAAGTTTTGGAACTTTTGTGAAGGAATTTTTTTGAAGTTGAATTTTTTTACCGACATTTTAAAAAGTATTATAAAAATAGTTTTGGGTAGAAAAAAAAGGAATTTTCAAATTTTGGAAATACCACATACTTGACATGGGGGAGTAGTTGAAAGGTTGGTTAGTTTGGATTTTACTATTCAACAATAGTGGCAGTAAAATAAAATACGATTACCAAGGAGAAAGTTGTTTTAGCTATGGAATCTTTTCCTATATACCTTGGCGATAATTGAACAAAAAGTTAATTTTTGAAATAAAACCTGTTTAAAAATTTAAGATAAAAATTAACTATGCAAACTGTACTTTTAAAGACAAAGGTTTTGGGATCAAGAACTTTAAAAAAATTTAAATTTGTAGTTTTTGACAAAAATGGCGAAGACCAAACCAAAATTTTATATATGGAGTAGATAGGAATGACGGCCTATGTAAGACGGTTTAAAAGATAAGGCTAGAAGAAGATAGTGATGACTACTCATAAAGTAGCGATAACTAATCCCCATGGAATGTACAGAATATTTATGAGAGCCTAGGGATGTTTTGTTAGACATGCGTACATGCCATAAGAAGAATCCGCAAAGGAATGATAAATGGTATTAAAGTACACTTCTACGAGTACTAGGATATGCTTCTATGAAGATTTAAGGATAAAGAAAATAAATACTAAGATTTGGATTAAAAGAAGGTAATGAGATGGAAAACACATATAGAGGACATCGGTAAACTCAATGTTAAGGAAGGAAAGAGAAAGGGCGGAAAAGTTATTCCGCTAAGCCAATTTGCCAATCAGTTATTCAAAGGTGAATAGTTTGTATTTCTTACACACTACAGTGTGGGAAGATGCACGATTTATTCCATAATTGGGTGTGGTAATGGAAGTAATGGATGGCCCTTATTCATCAGAAGCCATGAAGAAATGATATCTGGGTTGGAGAATGGTGGTAGCAATTAGTAGCTAGTAGTAGTTGTATTTCCTTCCAGTAGTTGTTTTTCTTTTTGTTAAGTTGTAAGCATTAGTTGTTTCTGTTATGTAAAAGTGCGTACGACATTATAGAAAATGTTCCTTTTTATATCTATTATATATGGACCGCAATATTATGGAAAAACAATAATAACAAGGAAATTTCAGGAAAGATACTTAACTAATGCAAAAGAAAATAAAATAGTAAACACTTGAAATTAAGAAATAAATTAAGTAAATTTATTTAAATTACTACTAAAACAAAAATGAAATAAGATTTTAAGTCCCAAAAAAAATCTCAGAAATTAAATTTCACCGAGCAGAGGACAGGGATAGAATGTTGCTGAGCTACCGATCACTGTCCTTGTACCTTAAAAAACTAAAATTTATAATTAAATTTGTATGCTGGTTGCTATTGTAAATAAAAGAAAAGCTTTGGAATTAAAAATTTACCGCGTAAATAGGTGAAGTCCACTATGGACGTTAGACTGTTAACTAAATCCTGATTTCATGAGGTGTGGCATAAATTATTTCGAAGAAAATATAATATGTGTACTTTTAAAAATTTTTGTTTAAAATTCTTGGTTTTAAAAAATTAAGTACTTTTATATAAAGTTTTGGAAATTTTGTGAAGGAATTTTTTTGAAGTTGAAATTTTTTGCCGACATTTTAAAAAGTAATATAAAAATAGTTTTTGTTAGAAAGAAAAGGAATTTTCAAATTTTGGAAATACCACATACTTGACATAGGGGAATAGTAGAAAGGTTGGTTAGTATGGATTTTACTATTCAGCAATAGTGGTAGTAAAATAAAATACGATTAGCGAGGAGAAAGTTGTTTTAGCTATGGAACCTTTTCCTATATACCTTGTCGATAGGCGAACTAAAAGTTAATTTTTGAAATAAAACCTATTTTAAAAAGATAAAAATTAACCATGAAACTGTACTTAGAAAAGTTGGAAAAGAATTGTGGTCAAATAGGAGGTTCCAAAGTACAGTGGAAGTTGGGTATTCAAGAGAAAAGGGATGAAAATTTGTAATTTTCCATCAAAACATTTTTTCTGGCATAAAGAAAAATAGGTTTAGAAAATATGATTTTTTTTTTCAATTTTTGGATGTTAGCAATGGTGTGCTCGGATTTTGGATGGTAGAAATTGGATAAAAAATTGGTTGAACTATGCTTCTATTTATAGAAGTATGGGAAAATTTGGATGTAAAAAGAAGTTTTTGGTTTTCAAAAGTTGCATGCATATAAATTTGCCTATATATTTAGGATGTTTGCACCAAATTTTTGAAATTGATTTAAATGAATACATTCATATAGGAGGCGCCAATTAGAATTATTCTACAGACATGTCATATGAGTTATGATACACCATGCACTTGCACATGATTAGTAGCAAAATTGTTTGTACACTAATTGATTTGTTAGTTTAAAATGGTTGTACGTTATGTTACATTGTTTAATACTTGAGGAATTTCAAGGACGAAATTCTTTTAAGAGGGGAGAATGTAACACTCCGTGATTTTATGATAATTAATTAAAAAGAAATTTAATAGATAAATATTAATGCTAGAAAATAGAATTTCTGCAAACTTCATAATTTGGCTACGAAACTTATACCGTTGGGTTCGTGGCGAATTTCTGATCAATTTTCATAAATAAAGTTTTATGATCGGAGTTCACATAAAATATTTATTAGCGTTTAAAGTTTTTGAATCGAAAATAATTATATATGTTATTATGGTAATAAAAATTAATCAATTAACCGTAATGGAAACTTAAAAGCTAAGTAATGTTAACGTTAAACTAAATTTAATGATATACATATATAGCGGAGAAAAATTATCTCTGCTATTGATGTTGATGCTGATGCTATTGGAAATGTGAATAATTCAGCCCTAGATGCAAATTTGGATGATAATGTCATGACAGTTACAGTCGATACTACTGTTAATTTAAATCATGTTTTTTGGATAGCCCGGGAAAGCAGCAGCACATATTTACATTTGGGTCAGATGCACCCAACCCTATCCCCAAGTTTTTTTGAATGCAATGGCTTGATGATCAACCTTCAAAACAAATACTCTTTATCTCTGACATTGAATAAGTGGAATTATCTCCTTATTTTTCTTATAATCCCAGTTTTAATCCCCCTCCATCCTCTAACTTAATCTCCTCCTCTTGCTCATTTTCTGACATCTCCTCTATCCCTGCTTCCATTGATATTCCTTCCCTTGCTGTCAATAATGACTTTTATCTCCTCAAACCTGGGAACTATTATATGCACTGACCTGCACACTGACACAAGCATGCACACTAGTACCCACAGTATTAAAGCTCCTCTCATTGTCAATCTCCATGCTTCATAGCTTACATCCTCCTTGGCCTCCTCTTCTAATTCGCCTCATTTCTCCGCTTACTCATCTCTCAATCCCCCTGCTGACATTTTCCCTGATCTTTCCACTCCTAAACCTGTTTTGGCAATCACACTCTCCTCCTTTAAGAATAACAGAAGTAGACCTAAGAAACTTCCCTCCATTCCCACTGACCTGGATAACGGTATATCCTTCACATCTGATCAAACTGATCCTTGCAAAGCTTATGCTTCTAATGTTGCCTCCCCTGGTGTTAAAACCAGATCAGTCACCTCCTCCCAAACTTCCTTATGATTGATAAAAATCTGCTTTTGGAACATCAAAGGTGCAAATTCCATTGCAAAACAACTTCAGATCAAAAACTTAATCCTTTCTCATAAAATTCAACAAATTATTGTTATTGAGTCTAAGCTCCATCATGCTTTTAACCTCCTTTTGGTAGACTTTTTTTGCTTTGGGATCCCTCTTTTTTCACTGTTAACCCTATTCACATGCACAGACAATTTATTCATTCCAAGGAGACTCGTTCATCTTCCTCTCAATCTTTCTTCCTTACCTCTGTCTATGCTGAAAACAATGTTTCTCATAGGCAAATCCTCCTAGATCTCATTCCCTCTCTTAATAGTAGTTCATCACCCTGGCTTTGTTTGGGTGACTAGAACTGTATGTAGTTATCTAGTGACAAGTGTGGTGGTGTCTTCTTATCTCTCAACGCCACTAAACCTTTCAACAATGCCATTCACACATCCGAGTCATCCCCATCAAGGCTATGGTTGTTTCTTTACCTGGAGTAATAGAAGCAGGTATGGGGTTTATACCTTTTGCAAACTTGATAAGGTTTTTATAACTCCCACTCTTTGAATACATGGCCAAACCTTATCACTCAAATTCCTTCCCCATCTCTTTCTGATCACTCTTCCATTATCCTGGTTGGGAAAAAATTTCCATCAGAGTCCCCTCCTCCTTTTCATTTTTTAATAACTGGTCTGATCATCCTAACTTCATTAACATTGTTGCAGGCAGCTAGAGTAAACCAGTTGTTGGAAATCTCATGTTTGTTTTGCTGGTGAAATTAAAGGAACTCAAAATCAATCTAAAAGCCTGGGCTTCTTCTACCTTTGGTGCTAAGTCAAAACTATCGTCTGATGTTCAAGAAAGGCTCCACATTGTTCAATCTGAAATCTTGTCTAATCCCTTAACCCTGACCATTATGCTGAGGAGCATAAGTTGAAAGCTAAACTTTCTGAAGCTCTTAAGAAGGAGAATAAAATGTATAAGCAGAAGCTAAAAATCAAACAGCTACTTCATGGTGATAAAAACTCTTCTTTCTTTCACAATTCTCTAAGATGTTGCCTCTAATGTTACTGAAATACTTGATAAGAATAACCTTGCTTGTACATCTACGGATTCCATTCAAATTGCCTTCCTAGATTACTATAGTTAGAATAGCTAATATAATATTGCTTGTATCAGAGTGTATTAGTGTTACTGTATTTCATATTCACTGCATATTGGTGTCTTGCTAAACAAGTCTTGTGCGCATATATATTAGTGCGCCTGCATCTGTTTTGAATGGCTATGCTTTCTAATAATTAAAACTTAATCCTCTTTCCCAAATATTTTCATGGTATCAGAGCTTCTATCGCCTCACGGCAAACACTAACTCCAGAACCTTAACTCTCAATCTCCCAATCAACCTCAGATCCAATCCCAAACTCTCGATCAAATATCAGATCCGATCCAACTTCATTAGATCCAACTCACATCTGTCATTTCATCAAATATCAAATATCTCCCGCATCCAAAACCCTAATTCATCAGTCTTTCACCATGGCCAATCACAACAACGATCAAACAACCACAGAGTCGTCCAACACTACCAATACAAATCACAACCAACCCACAAAAACTCTTGAAGAATCCTTAAAATCAATCATCAATCCCCAAACTCAACTCATCACTGTTACATTGGACGAAAACAACTTTCTATTGTGGAAATTCCAAGTAGAGACCGCAATCAGGGGCTACGGCCTCGAGAAGTTCATCAGCGCCACCACCACTGTTCCACAACAATTGATCACCAATACTGCAGGTCAGCTTGTAGCAAACCCAGAGTATATCACGTTTCATAGGCAGGATAGTCTACTGTGTGCATGGCTTCTTTCATCGATCAACACCAATCTCCTAACCCAAATAGTCGGCTGCAAAACATCACTAGAGGTATGGGACACAATACATCTGAGCTTCAATTCTCAAGCATCTACTAGGATTATGAGCTATAAAAGACAACTACAAAGTGTGAGAAAGGACACCATGAGCGTGAGGGAATATCTGAACAAGATAAAAACACTATGTGACACTCTCGAATCATCGGGACATAAAATCAGCGAGACAGAACAGGTGTTAAATATATTAAATGGATTGGATGATAGCTTTGAATCCGTAGTAGCGATTATCTCGTCTAAGGAAACTATCCCCTCGGTTCAGTATGTTACATCAATTCTCCTGGCACATGAAGGAAGGCTGGAACAAAAACAAAGTACAACACAAGACTTCTCCATCAACTATGCAACAAACATGAAAGCCAGACCTCAGCATCAAAGACCAGAACCATCAGCAAACAGCCCCAATCACACTCAGCTGGTGCAAGGTGGAAAATGGTATGGAAGAGGAGGAAGAACCAGCAGAGCCAGAGGACGAGGGAGGAACAACAACAGCAGACCGAGATGCCAAATCTGTGGAAAAATAGGGCACATCGCAGTAAGATGCTACTTCAGGTTTGACAATAATTACACAAGTAATCAGCAGATATCACCCAACCAAAGCTCCTCAAAACCATACCAGTACAATGTGAATCTTAGTCAAGCCCAGATGAACTCGAACACAAGCCCAAGAATGCTGAATCAGACACTGGAAGATCAGGAGCAAACCGCAAAAGACTCTGACATTCAGGATGAGACCTGGTTTCCAGACTCGGAGGCTACACACCACGTCACAAGCAAATTGCAGAATTTAAATCTCGGTGGATCAGCATATCAAGGTAAAAACTACATTTATATGGGAAACGGTGAACCTATAAATATCACCCATGTTGGAAATGCCTGCATTAAATCCACTAATAAAAATAGACAGTTATTACTAAGAAATTTACTTCGAGTACCACAAATAAAGAAAAACTTAATGAGCGTCTCACAGTTTGCTAGAGACAATGAAGTATTCTTTGAATTTCACCCTAGAGTTTGTTTGGTTAGAGACAAAGTAAGTAGAGAGATCCTTCTTCAAGGCAGCATATGTAATGGCCTATATAAGTTTAATCTGAGAGATGGAAGAGAAAACAATAGTAAAACAAAACAATGCAATTCTGTAAGTCATGGAGCTGATGATGTATATGATATCTGGCATAAGAAACTGGGTCATCCCAATGTAAAAACAATGGAACTAGTGATGAACAAAGAAGGCATATCATATACTGATCCACAACTACCATACATATGTAGTCAGTGTCAGTTGGGGAAGAGTCACAAACTACCCTTTGGCTTGTCAAGCACTGTATATCATCAACCTCTAGAATTAGTAGAATGTGACCTCTGGAGTCCAGCCCCGATCAACTCTAGCTACAATCATAGATATTATATAGCCTTTGTAGACGCATACAGCAGGTATACGTGGATATACTTCCTAAGGAAAAAGTCTAAAGCGTCGGAAGCAGTAAGACAGTTCATAACTCAAGCTGAAAGACAACTAGATAGGAAACTGAAGATATTACAGACTGATGGTGGGTCAGAGTTCAAACCACTAAAGAACTTCTTCAATGAGAAGGGAATACTACACAGAACCACGTGTCCACATACCTCTCAGCAAAATGGGATAGTCGAAAGAAAACATAGACATGTCGTAGAATTAGGACTAACCTTACTAGCACAAGGTACTATGCCACTGAAACTGTGGACAGAAGCCTTTTCCACAGCAGTGTATTTGATCAACATCTTACCCACAAGCGTTTTGAAGAACACAAGCCCACATGAAAAGCTATTCGGTCTAAAACCCAATTATGGAAGACTGAAAGTATTTGGGTGTTTGTGCTTTCCCCTATTGAGGCCATACAACAGGCATAAAATGGATTTTAGATCATCAAAGTGCACATTTATAGGCTACGGCTCGAATCAGAAGGGATATAAATGCCTAACCAGTGAGGGAAAGATTGTCATTTCTCGACATGTGATGTTCAATGAAAGAGTATTTCCATTTGCAGATAGTAAAACAAGAAATCCTACAAAAATAAACAATGTCAGACAACCAATTACTGCCATACCAATATGCAGATCACATGTTCCACAAGAAGTAGAAAGAAGCCACACATCCTCATCAAACTCACCTCCATCACCTGTCACACAGGAAGTAGAAAGTAGCTACACATCCTCATCAAATTCATCTCAACTAAATCTATCTTCTCTCAATAGTAACAATGACAACATGAGAAGTCATGAAGCAAGACATAGAGACAGAGATACAACCAACAGTGTGCAAGAGGAAGATAGGGAAGACTCATCACCAAACATTCATGACACACAAGAAAACAGGCAGACCAGAGAGGAGACACCAAATCAGCAAGGTCACCATATGATAACAAGGTCAAAGCTGGGCATCTTCAAGCCAAAAATATATGCAGCCCAGAGTTCAGTACAGGAACCTTCTACATTTGAAGAGGCAATACAACAGGAAGAGTGGAAGAGAGCAATGGAAGAGGAGTATAAGGCATTAATGAGCAATAAAACATGGAAACTGGTGGCTCTACCCAAGAACAAAACGGTGATTGGATGTAGGTGGACATACAAACTAAAGCATAAATCAGATGCAACCATTGACAAGTACAAAGCAAGGCTCGTAGCCAAGGGCTACACACAACAACCAGGTTTTGACTTCAAAGAAACATTTAGTCCAGTAGTTAAACCTACCACAATCCGAGTTGTCCTAACCATCGCATTGCTTAATCAGTGGCCTATCAAACAGCTAGATGTAAACAATGCTTTCTTAAATGGTGAGCTAGAGGAGGAAGTGTATATGGAACAGCCCAGAGGCTTTGAAACTATTGAAGAAACCCAACATATTGTATGTCCATTGAATAAGGCAATTTACGGACTGAAGCAAGCACCTAGGGTTTGGTTTGAGAAACTGAAGAAAACATTGATAACATTGGAATTTCATACTATAAAATCAGACAGTTCACTGTTTATACAAAGAAAGGGGAATGAAACTATATATGTCTTAGTATATGTGGATGATTTCATTGTGACAGGAAGTAACTATGCCGGAATTCTCAAACTAACAAACCACTTGAACAATGTGTTCAAACTGAAAAATCTAGGAGAATTGAACTATTTTTTGGGTATTGAAGTAAGAAGAAACAGGAAAGAAGAGATTCATCTAAATCAGAGAAACTACATTCTATCAGTCTTGAAGAAAGCAGGAATGGACAATGCAAAAAGTATGCCAACTCCAATGACTAAAAATCTCCAGTTAACAAAGAATGACAGTGACCCAATAGAAAACGCACATCGATATAGGAGTATAGTCGGAGCTCTTCAGTACATTACTATAACTCATCCAGAAATTTCATACAGTATAAACAAGGTTTGCCAATTTATGCAAAACCCTCTAGATACCCATTGGAAAGCAGTGAAGAGGATACTTCGCTATCTAGCAGGAACATTAGACCATGGACTGAAGCTATATGCCCTAGGAAAACTCAATATAAGTGCCTTTGCTGACGCTGATTGGGCCGCAGACAGAGATGATAGAAGATCGGTGAGTGGTTATTGTGTTTACCTAGGCAAAAATCTGGTATCTTGGTGCTCGAAGAAACAACCTACTATCTCCAGATCAAGTACGGAAGCCGAGTATCGAAGTGTAGCAGCGGTGGTATCTGAAATTATGTGGCTAAAGTCACTACTGTATGAGATTCTGGGAATGAAACAGATCTTAGTCACTGTTTGGTGTGACAATGCAAGTGCAGTTGCTTTAACTGCCAATCCCATATTACACTCTAGAACCAAACACATTGAGTTAGATTTGTACTTTGTAAGAGAACAAGTTGGAATGGGAAACATATGTATTAATCATATACCTGCATTATATCAGCGTGCTGACATTTTAACCAAATCCTTATCTTTGAATCACTTTGCCAGGCTGAGAGATGCACTGAACGTCACCAGGGAAGAAAGAGTAGACTGGAGTAAAAAGAAGAAGGAAGTAAGAGAAATAAAAGAGAAAGAGAGAGTTCAAATTGAAGGAAGGAGTTAGAATAGCTAATATAATATTGCTTGTATCAGAGTGTATTAGTGTTACTGTATTTCGTATTCACTGCATATTGGTGTCTTGCTAAACAAGTCTTGTGCGCATATATATTAGTGCGCCTGCATCTGTTTTGAATGACTATGTTTTCTAATAATTAAAACTTAATCCTCTTTCCCAAATATTTTCAACTATCAATGCCTGCTTGCCAAACAAAACACCATGCTAGTTTCTGATCAATCAATTGCTCAAAACAACCATCCTTCTATATCAAATGAGGCTAGTTGTTCTTTAATTCATGATGTCTCCTCTGAGGAAATCAAGAATACTATCTTCAGTGTGAGGTCTTCTAGTTCCGCTGGGCTTAATGGATTTAATGCTCATTTGTTTAAGGTGTCATGGGAAGTCATTGGTTTTGATGTAATAAAAGAAGTAAAAAATTTCTTCAATCATAACAGGATGCTGTCAGGCATCAATACTACTAAAATAGCCCTTATCCCTAAAATTCCTCAACCTGCTTCTATTATTGATTTTAGGCCCATTGCCCGTTGCAATGTGATTTATAAATGTGTATAAGAAATAATGGCCACTAGAATGAAAGTGGTGTTATCCAATATCATTTCCCCCAATCAAAATGCCCTCCTTCCCACAAGAAATATATGTGACAATATCCTCTTCTGTCAAGAGCTTTTAAGGGCCTACAATAGAAAGTTCATCTTCCCCGGGTGTGCTTTAAAGATTGACATCCAAAAGGCTGTTGATTCAGACCAATGGAAGACCATTATTTATATCCTATATTGCATGAACTTCCCAACTCCATTTTTAGCCTGGCTATACACTTGTTTGTCTACAATTAAATACTTTATTAGCATGAATTGTGGCATGTTCGGCTACTTTGCAGGTACTCGGGATATTAGGTGGGGGGATCCTCTATCCCCCTACCTCTTCATTTGTGCAATGTGGCTACTCTCTTCTATGATTAACAAGGCTGTTTTATTTAAATCCACTAACTTTCACCCTATGTGCAAATGTCCTCAAATCTCCGCATTGATGTTTGCAGACGACTTGATGCTCTTCACTAAACCTAACTTTAAATCCATAAGTAGTATCACAAATAGACAATTTTCACTCTTTATCAGGGCTAACTATTAATAAGTCTAAATAAAAAATTCTTGTTGCTGGATTATATGAGCCTCTCCAATCTGACATCCTCAGTTTATCTTCCCTAGCACCTATGAATGCAAACGAAATTTACCTTGGAGCTTCTTTTGCTTGTGTAAGAATAAAGACTAGTCAGTGTCTTCCTCTATATGAATAAATCATGGACAAACTTTCATCTTGGTCCGCCTCTAAGATCTCTACAATTGGTAGGCTTATTATTATCAAATCCATTGCCTCTTCAATGTGCATTTATTATGCTAGAATCTTCATTTTGCCTGCTAAATTGATCACTATGATTAACTCGTCCCTTAACCATTTTCTTTGGCATGGTAACCCATATTCTAAATAGCTCATCCCTATTGCTTTCAATTCTGTAGTTGCCCTTCAAAGAAAAGGTGGTTTGGGAATCATGAATCTGAATTGCTAGAATAGGGCTGCATATTCCAAACTTGTCAATAACCTAATGGGGAATGATGCCAATATATAGGTTACGTGGACAAGATGTAATCTGTGGCTATCCATGTTAATTTGTAGCTAGACTTGGAGAAGCCATCTTCAACTTAGGATGGCATTTGTTCCCTTTTATCATAGAACTTAAAGAACCCTCGCTTAATTTCTTTTTGGAATTATCGATGGGTTGCTGAAGGTTTCATCCTATCTTTTTATATTGACTTCAATCTACGCAATATGACTGGTATCCCTGATAAGGTAGTTGTCTCTTCCTATTTCCATAGTGATTCTGTTACTTTTTCATACTCCAGTTCTCCTATTATTAGGGCTGTTTGGTTGCAGATTGGTAGTAAAGTGTTTGCCCAGGATCTGATCTCTTCAAGATGGTGTGGTGAGGCTCATTCTATTGTTGTTGTGTATAATAATTTGTTGGGTCTCTACTATATATGACTTCCCTTTGCATTCTCATATATGGACTACTGATTCGATTCCTAAACAAAATCTCTTGTTGTGGAAACCCATCAGAAATGGATTGCACATAGAGGATAATTTGGTATCTAAGGGCATGTTGCAATCTTCTCTGTTTGTTATGCAGTGGCTCCTCTAAAAATACATCGCACTTATTTTTCTCTTGTAATTTTTCCTTGCTTATTTGGAAGGGAATACTCAGACATTTTGATTTGCATGATCCTAACATTGTTTCTAAGGTTGAATGGTTTAAAAATTTTAAAGGAACAAGATGGAAGAAATTCAAAAGGTATCATGTTGCTGAAGATCCTGAAAGGTTTTATCTGGTTGTTGTGGGAGGAGAGAAATGTTAGGGATTTTGCTAGGAATTCAAAGTCTACCTTGTGTCTTTTTTCTTCTTAAGGAATTTTCCCTCCCAAATTTAAAAATCATGTAAATTATTATTTTGTGATTTTAGCGTTTGGGATGGCTGAGTAGATTATTGTATGGCTATCTTTGTATTTTCCTTTTATTTCATTTTGATGGGTTGTGCATCCTCCCTTGTATTCCTTGTTATTACAATAAATGGTAGAGGACCATTCAACCCCTTGACTTTGCCCCAAAAAATATTATCTCTGCTGAAAGAAGATGGAAAGAAATTAATGGAAAGATAACACAAATGGAATAAATTAAATAAATCAGCATGCTAGTTAATTACACCGTTAAAAAAAACGGTCGACCCAAGATGCACCAAGGTTGACCGGTAGTGGTCGACCCCATGGTCATGAATGGTCGATAGTTACCCATGTTAAATCGACGATAAATTACGGTCTAACGACCTAGATTTAATGTAGTTTATCTAACATTTGACATTGATTTGAACCTCTATAAATATAGACCTAGGCCCTCACTTTCAAACTCATATAATCTAATGGGCACGGAAGCTCTACCATTTTTCCTCTCCTCCAAAATTTAATATTCTTAAAATAGTTCTAGTTTATACGTATACACAATTAGAGGATTGTAGAAGATGATTGAGAAAGAAAATAGGTTCAAATCAAATCGCCAAAGCCAAGGTAAATTGTAAATCCGAATCTAAAATACAAATCAAATTCCAAATTTCTTTTCTAATCTAGACCTTTGATAAATATATATATATATATATATATATGCGGTGTATAAATCCAAATAAGAAGAAACGAGAGTCAAAGTGAAATTATATATTTTTATATAATGTTGGATTTATATCATTGTAGAACGATTTCTATATGCTTGAAATGTAAATTGGAATCATAGGCTAAACTTGTATATGTGAAATGAAGTTATAAACCCTGTCTACAAATTCTATAATTAATAACTTGAATTGCATTCTGTATGTATGTAAATATGGAAATATTAGATAATTATAGTCCCTGAATTTTTAAATATGTATATGATGGTTCCGGATTTGTAAATTTAGACTGATTTGTGCAAACAAAAATGTAAGTTTAATTAACATAGTAAATTATAGGGATTTATAGTATTTTAATTTAATTATACAGCGTGTTACAATATGAATTTATATAAGTTTTCAAGTTTCAGATTTATAAATAAAAGTATAGCAGTTGAAATAACATGGGAATACACCTAAAAAGAAAGAGATGTATAAAATAGGTTTGATTACCATATTTTGTACCATCTATTTCAATAACCATGAAAAAAAAATTCCTTATAATTTCAACGTAACATAAATTCCCCTTTTTGGGTAAGATAAAGAAATTCACAGTGTTAACCATTCCATTTGGGAGAAATGTAATTCTAATGCATTAAAATACAGAAACTCCAAAATATAATGTAAAGTGGAAGTGAAATAAAAGAAATAGAAAGGTAGACAAGGCATAATTTAAAATAAAAGGATATAAAGAGTCCAATAAAATACGGGAGGAAATAAAAGGTTAAAACGAGACTGAAAATAAAAAGTCAAATAGAAAGGGGAAAAGGGAAATAAATAGGAAAAGATATTTAAAAGGAAGCAATAAAAGACCATAAATTAAATAAGGTGTAAATGCATAAAGAAGTAAAGAAAATATTATTAACAGTGAATAGTAGAGGTGTAGTAAATAAATTAGGATGACTGAACATATGTATGTATGTGTGTGTGTATGCACACGTAGCCTCAAGCATGCATTTATGACGGGTGTGAATTATTAAAGTTAATAAATAATTAAATGAATAGAATGACATAGTCATTATAATGGGTTGGAATGCGAGGTTAGTTTTTTTACACAATAGAAGCATGCCCACCGCAAAGAGCTACCATCAGATGTATATACATTATTACTGATGTGAGACATATCCAACCGTAGGACCCGTGGAGACTATACACTTGTGTATAGATGAAGGAATACCCCAATAGATAGAGGAGTCACTTCAATAATAGAAAGGGGGTATTGCCTTGATTGCAATCGGCAATCTAAATTAGATGATGAGCAAAGAATGGCGCTATGTCAACATGTGTTGGTACCTAATAATGGAGTAGGGTTGTACATAGGTTGAGAACGTCATCAATCCTTAGTGATCAACGGAAAAGGCATGGGATACACCTAATGGGCTACACTGCCTAATAGTGTACGAACCACGTTGCGTCATACATTGCCACGTTTTTTGCTAGTTTTTTTATTAGGAGGCAAGGCTAGTTAACCCTATTAGATAAGTCCTTCAAAATGTACATGGTGTAGTCCATAGAGTAGAGTCCACAACCGGTAGGGTTGAATCCACCATATTTATAGTTCATAAAGCTGAGTCTAAACCCGGGAAGCAGACAAAAAAATACCAAAAAAGGAAACATTGTGCTTGGCTAAATTATTATAAAGCCGTTATTAGGCACTATGGGACTTCCTTGGTACGTGCGGCGATGAGAGTGTGATATTGTGAGGGAGATGGACCCTGATGAGTTGCTGAGTTAAGGGATACCAATGGGGATAGCATCTTGGTCCAATGAGGGACCATGGTACTTATATACATAAATACACACATACATGAGTATACATACAAATATGTATGTATGTACATAGCTATAGTCTACTACGTGTAGATGGGATGTATCGTACTCATATGTAGAGTCAAGATAACTAATTGACAATGGAAAGACATAACAAGAGATAGAAGACAATCGACATAAACTAGTGTTATGTGCAAAGTGTATAATTTACCAATCACTAGAACATTGTTTTGACCCCTTTCTCATTACAAACCACACGATAGCGTTAGAGGGACAGATACTGGTTCAAGGTGGGAACAGCAGAAGGATGGGTTTCCTAATGCATGCTTGGTAGTGACAAGGACGGTAGACATTGGAAGTGTAAACCTTGGTCAGTTACTATACGTTCTATTGTACTTTACTATTCTGCTGTGATTTATTTCGATAGTGCTCTGATATGCATTTATTTGTTTACTTGTAGGATACCAAACTAACGATTTGTACATTAGTGGACTTGGGTTTTCGATTCAGTGAAAATTCTGGCCCATTGGGGTGCGTGTTGTCGCAATGGTGTAGCTACCTTTGAGAAGTCCTTAATAAACATCTATAGTATCCCACCAATCTAATAAAACTCCTTACATCCATAGCACTCTTGGGTCTATCCCAATCTCGGACTACCGCAACCTTCGCGAGATCTACAATGTCCTACTCCCAAACAAGATGACCTAAGAATCTCACTTCCCTCCAGAAGTGACACTTCAAAAACTTGTCTTCAATCTGTTTTCCTCAACACTTCCAACACAATCCTCGGATGTGTCTTGTGTTCCTCTTTCGTCCATTAGTAGAAGAAAATATCATCAACAACACAATCACGAACTTATTCAAGCAATCCCTGAAAACTTGATTCTTGAGATTAACAAAGTAATTTGGCATATTGGTTTTGCCCGAATGGCATAATCAACCACTCATAAAATCACGATAGCGTACAAAGTGTTGTGATCGACATACTCTCTCTAGTTAGTCTCAATTGATTAAAACACATCGCAAGGCCTAAATAAGAGAATGCTCTGACACCGTGGAGCTAGTCGAACAAATCATCAATACGTGGGGGTGGATACTTTTTCTTTATAACACCCCATAATTTTAATAAAAATAAATAGCTAAATAAAATTGACATTTTATTAATTTTACATAAAGGTGAAAAAAATGAATTTTCACAAATGAAGAAATTTAGGAAATCGACTTTTCCATTATGTCAAGAAGAATTTTCTAGTTGGAATTCATGTATAAAATGTCAGAAATGGATAGTGGATGAAGAAGATGCAGAATGTTAACCGTAACGCGCATTTTGAGTTTTCTACCTATTTTGAAATTTAAGTTTAAGAATTAATTATAGGAATAAATCAAAATTAATTAGTAAGTAATTAATTGAATATGTTTGAATTATTGTAAAGAGAATAAAATAGTTTTATGTGCATCAAAGGAAAATTTGAGAGGTATTTACATGCACCAACTTCAACTGCTTGAGATGGAAAATATTAACTACTATGATAATAAAATTATCGGCCATACTTAATGAAAGAATTATTACATAATTTCAAAAGAGAAGATAATAATATATTCATGGAAGGAAAGCATTTCTTGAAAACAAGGTACGCTGTTTCTTTATTTGTAAAGATAAGGATAAATTCAATTTTTGAATTTGGAAAGGTTAATACCAATCAATTACAAATTGATTGAGCAACTACTAATAGAGAGTAAAGTGTTATCCCGCCTTTTGGCAAGACCGTGACACCAAAAAGTTGACTGGAAAACAAATGACGGTCCGTCCTAGAGATTAGTCATACATAGGCTCACCATGGATATCGACGGATTTTGTTCGAGTCCGGATCGAGCCAAAATTGATAGGACATGACAAGCTAAGCCATGAGAGTCAACGTTCCAAATCTCAAGTCAATCCGAGTTTATATGTTCAAGTTATGATCGATGCAAGTTAGAGGAATCTATGTTCGAATCCATAAGTGTTGCCTCTGTTCGAACCCATAGCATTCAAATCGATCGAAAGGTAAATAGCCCCGCCTCCATCAGGTTCGTATCCATCGAACTTAAGGTCCTTCGAATCCATCGAGATGGTCAAGATTCGTATCCATCAGAGAATCTTCGAATCGATCAGATACGAGTCAGTCCGCGGTCATGAGGCTCGAATCCATCAATGGGCCTCATTTCGTATCCATCAATATCTTAATGGTCGGAGCAGCCTCTCATTCGAATCCATCCGTTCGTATCCATCGGTAGGCCGCACTTCGTATCGATGGACTTCGTGTCGATCAACCTTTGGCCAGAGAGACTTATTCGAGTCCATCGGCATGACTCCTTGTTCGAATCCATCAGTAAGTAGTCCTCGCATCCATCAGAGATCGCTGCTTCGTATCCATCATGGGACCATGCTCGAATCCATGAGCAGAGACTTGTTCGTATCCATCAGGTCAACGAGCCTGGGTGACGTGTTATTCTTCGATACGAGCAAGGCGAAATTCATGGAGTCGACACGGTCATCTCGGAGCAAAGGGCGGATCGATGCGAGGAGTGCGCGCCACGTTGCCGCGTTATCACGTGCAACCATCGATTTGAAGGCATGGATTCGAAATGAGGGACTCGAAGCGAACAGCCAACCGAGAAACTTCAACTCGTATCGGTCATATCTCCCAAGCCACAAGGCCAAATGTAATGAAATTTTCACAGTAGCTTCCACACAAGGTAAAGAGCAATCCTGCCAAGTTTCAGCTCGATTGGAGCATTTCCTGATCGATACGAAGTTGATTCGAATCGATCACAGATTGAGTTGAAACTTGGTGGGACCGGTCGCGTGGTCCCACTCACGTGCCAGAAGAAGTCTCCCGAAGTTTGGGCGCAATCTCAGCCTCATATGCCTATAAATAGCCCCCTGAAGCCTACAGAAAAGGGATCTTTTTGGCCATTGAACGTCCAGACTCTGCCGGATTCAATTCTACACCTAATCATTGCTGTTGTATTCAAGTTTCAGATTTATAATCCATTGTATTCTGCTGTAATCAACTGAGATCATTAAATGAATCAATAAAGACATCATCTTCAGAGTGGACGTAGGCACGATCGCCGAACCACTATAAACCTGTGTTGTTTACTGCTTTCATTTGAATTTTCTAAGTGTTCTTCATATCTGTTTTTCTACATATTTGATATCTGAGACCTGTAATTGCGAACTGGTGCTTTCAACTGTAATTGGGGTTTGTGACCATTTTTGGTGCAAACACTTTGGTGCTTTCACTGAGAGTTGAACTAGCACCCGCTACACAAAATTTGAAGTTCAGATCTGAAAGCTTGGAGATTTGAAAGACAATGACCCGACAAACAAGTAGAAGGCAAAGAGCTGAGAGAAGTCAGCACGAAGGAAGTCAAGAGGCTTCCTCGGGAGCAAACCAAGCGTCAGTCTTCATCACCAGGGATGAGATGGAGACAATGATGAAGAGACAGGAGGAAACGATCCAGAATTTGCTTCAACAGATTGGACAACTTGGAGCGCAAAATCAAGGAACGACCAGAATCCAGAACGGAGCAGGACCATCCAACGCAGCGCCGGAGCTGGGGGGCACACACTTAGGACATGTTGATCCGAACCTGGGAAGAGAGACAAGGACATCCGAGCAACCTGGCGGCAATAGAGGGATGAACGCTCAGCCAGAGGGGCAGACACCCGAAAGCTCACACGAACTCGGGGGGCAGATCGAAGGTAGCGAACAAGGACTACAGCTTGGAGACAATGATAGATTGGCAGAGATGGTCAGGCGAGCCATGAGGGGCGGATTAGTAAACAGAGATCTTGAAGACGTGAACAAGAGTCCCTTTTCTCCTGCGATTAGGTTGGCTAGGAACCCACCAGAATTCAAACTGCCAACAGTAGAAGGGTATGACGGGAGGACGGACCCTGCGGTCCATCTAACGAGGTATATAAGGCACATGGAAGTGCTGGGGGCATCACAGGAAGTCATGGCCCGGTGCTTCCCATTGTATTTGACAGACATAGCGGCTTTATGGTTCAGACAGCTAGAGAGCGGCTCCATTGGGACATGGACCGATTTGATTGAGAAATTTATGAGGCAATTCAGAGTTCATATTTCGAGACCCAAGAATGTGATGAGTTTGGCAACGCTAAAGCAGAAAGCTGGGAAGTCTTTGAGGAATTTCTTGACGCGGTTCAATGCGGCAGCAGCATCGGTGTATCGGCCAGATCCATCCATGGTTATGATGGCAGCTGTGTCCGGAGTAGCTGATGGCACGGAATTCAAAAATTCATTAACTAAGGATCCGCCAATGGATCTACGAGAATTCTATCACGAGGCAGAAAAGTTTTTACGATTGGAAGACGCTAATGCTGAAAGAGAAGAAGGAGAGGGAATAGAAGTTTATGCACTTAAAGACAAAAAGCCTCTCGAAAATGATTCATGCAAGGATAAAGGAAAACGAAAGGCTGAGGACAATGGTGACAGGTCAAAGCGTCTGCGGAGAGAGCCACGATTCACCACTTATTCAGAACTGAATGAGAGTTTGGAGCGAATCTACCAAGATACGCGAGAGCAAGTTCCCTACCATAGGCCAATACGAAGGGATCCCACTGTTGACGAGAGGAAATCAGACAGATACTGCTTATTTCACGAACTGAATGGTCATAACACTAACGACTGTAGACATCTGAAGGATGAGGTGGAAGGGCACATCAGGAACGGTATGCTACTTCAGTATGTGAGGAGGCGAGCTCCAGCGGTGGAGCCAGAGCGACCACCGTCTACATCAGCCAGGGGTGCCCCCGAGCCAGGACATCGTATGATTATCAATTAGTTGAAATAACGATGGACAAGTTGTAAACCACTCACCAACACAAGTAAGTCATTTACACATGTGCGAGATCACGAACGGTCCATAGGCATGTTGTGAATGACTACTAACCCTATCGTTGTGGGAGTTTACACTTTGACATCCTTGCTTTGCTTTTGTTTCATCTTGATTTGAATATTTGAACTTGACTTTGTTTAACATTTCTGCTAAAGACTTATTTTCAATGAAAAAATGCTACTTGTGACTTCATAACGGCTAAGCCACTTACACATGTATGGGATCACGAACGGTCCCTAGGCATGCTCTGAGATGGCGATAAACCGTTGCAAGAAACAATCCGGGGATTCACCCGAACGTGAAACCTGGTATTGATGATACTAAGTCCCTCCCCGGGCACACTCAATTCGCCTCGAACGGCACCCGACCACGAACGGTCACAATTCGCCTCGAACGGCATCCGACCGCGAACGGTCACAATTCGATCGCGAACGATCACACTTCGCCACGAACGGCACCCGACCTCGAACGGTCACCATTCGCCACGAACGGCACCCGACCTCGAACGGTCACCATTAGCCTCGAACGGCAAACAACCTCGAACGGTCACCGTTTGCCTCGAACGGCACCCGACCGTGAACGGTCACAATTCACCTAATACGACATTCGATCGCGAGCGTCACATTTTTGCCTCGTACGGCACACGATCGCGAATGATCACATTCCTCTTTCCGCGCCACCCGACCGCGAACGGTCCCATTTTGTTATTTGCCGCGAACGGCATCCGACCTCGAATGGTCCCATTTTACCTCAAATGACATACGGTCGCGAACGATCGTCATTTGTGATCAGATAAAACTATCAATTTCTTTGCAGGGCATCAACAGGATATGAACATCCAGCTTATGGCATTACAAAACACACCTTCCAATCGCAAGGCATGTTTTGGGGGGCAAATGTTATCCCGCCTTTTGGCAAGACCGTGACACCAAAAAGTTGACTGGAAAACAAATGACGGACCGTCCTAGAGATTAGTCATACATAGGCTCACCATGGATATCGACGGATTTTGTTCGAGTCCGGATCGAGCCAAAATTGATAGGACATGACAAGCTAAGCCATGAGAGTCAACGTTCCAAATCTCAAGTCAATCCGAGTTCATATGTTCAAGTTATGATCGATGCAAGTTAGAGGAATCTATGTTCGAATCCATAAGTGTTGCCTCTGTTCGAACCCATAGCATTCGAATCGATCGAAAGGTAAATAGCCCCGCCTCCATCAGGTTCGTATCCATCGAACTTAAGGTCCTTCGAATCCATCGAGATGGTCAAGATTCGTATCCATCAGAGAATCTTCGAATCGATCAGATACGAGTCAGTCCGCGGTCATGAGGCTCGAATCCATCAATGGGCCTCATTTCGTATCCATCAATATCTTAACGGTCGGAGCAGCCTCTCATTCGAATCCATCCGTTCGTATCCATCGGTAGGCCGCACTTCGTATCGATGGACTTCGTGTCGATCAACCTTTGGCCAGAGAGACTTATTCGAGTCCATCGGCATGACTCCTTGTTCGAATCCATCAGTAAGTAGTCCTCGCATCCATCAGAGATCACTGCTTCGTATCCATCATGGGACCATGCTCGAATCCATGAGCAGAGACTTGTTCGTATCCATCAGGTCAACAAGCCTGGGTGACGTGTTATTCTTCGATACGAGCAAGGCGAAATTCATGGAGTCGACACGGTCATCTCGGAGCAAAGGGCGGATCGATGCGAGGAGTGCGCGCCACGTTGCCGCGTTATCACGTGCAACCATCGATTGGAAGGCATGGATTCGAAATGAGGGACTCGAAGCGAACAGCCAACCGAGAAACTTCAACTCGTATCGGTCATATCTCCCAAGCCACAAGGCCAAATGTAATGAAATTTTCACAGTAGCTTCCACACAAGGTAAAGAGCAATCTTGCCAAGTTTCAGCTCGATTGGAGCATTTCCTGATCGATACGAAGTTGATTCGAATCGATTACAGATTGAGTTGAAACTTGGTGGGACCGGTCGCGTGGTCCCACTCACGTGCCAGAAGAAGTCTCCCGAAGTTTGGGCGCAATCTCAGCCTCCTACGCCTATAAATAGCCCCCTGAAGCCTACAGAAAAGGGATCTTTTTGGCCATTGAACGTCCAGACTCTGCCGGATTCAATTCTACACCTAATCATTGCTGTTGTATTCAAGTTTCAGATTTATAATCCATTGTATTCTGCTGTAATCAACTGAGATCATTAAATGAATCAATAAAGACATCATCTTCAGAGTGGACGTAGGCACGATCGCCGAACCACTATAAATCCTGTGTTGTTTACTGCTTTCATTTGAATTTTCTGAGTGTTCTTCATATCTGTTTTTCTACATATTTGATATCTGAGACCTGTAATTGCGAACTGGTGCTTTCAACTGTAATTGGGGTTTGTGACCATTTTTGGTGCAAACATAAAGTTCCTAATTAATGTTAACACATAGACACACACATACACAGATATATATATGCATGTATGTATGTATGTATGTATGTGTGTGTATGTGTATGTACGTTATATTAATCCATGATTCCTTATAATAGTACATAATATATATTTGTGTGTGTGTGTTTATAACACCAATAAATGATATTAATTGATCTAAATTATAATAAATGACATTGATTTGAATTATAATTAATGACATTAATTAGGAAAGGGTAAACATTATTTTCTTTTTAAAAGATAAAAGGAAAGATATTTTTGCGTATATGTAAGGGACGGTGGTATGAATAAAGAAATTATTTTCCTAGACCTAAACTTCACCTCATTTCCACATATAAATAAAACCTTAGCCTTCACCTTCTTCATTCGAAACCTTCGCCACTACTAAGAAATCCTAACTCTCTTCTAAACTTTTAAACTAAACACCTTTCTTCTAATATCCTCTTAGATTTATGAATCAAAAACAAACTCCATTTAAAATAAGTAGAGGGAGCTACCATAAAAAGCTTAGAGAAGAAGATAGAAGAAGTGAGACGAGTTTCAATCAAATATAACAAAATACCTCTTTTACAACGGGCAATACCAGTTGTAACAAGGGTTTCGCAACGGGCCAGTGCCCGTCTTATTATACGATGTTGTAATGGACCCAACAGATTTTATAACGATTTAAAACCATTGTAAAAGTCTGTTGTAGTAAACACTTTTACAATGGTCTAGAGCCGTTGTAATAAACTCTTTTACAATAGGCATGGACTGTTGCAATATGCCTTAGCCACAACAAACATTAATCGTTGTAATAGATGTCTTTCACAATTGTTTTTTCCCATTGTTAAAAAAATACAAAATTAAAAAAAAGTTAGAGCATTGGTGCAGCAATTATATGGATTGTACTCACAATTACTAAAAAGCAAAAACATGTTATACATTGACATCATTTATAAAGTCTTAATATAATCCAAATCATTGCTATTCAAGCCAAAACTAATATAAAGGAAGCTGAATACAAACAATACAAATGATAATTACATTAGTCTCATCGTTTCAAGCAATACCAACAGCTGTGTATTAATACCAGGTGCGGCTACCTCTAGCGTGGCCTTTCCTTGCTCCATCAGAATAAAATAGGAAACTATCACTTCTTTAACCTGCAAATTTAAAGTGTAATTTTATTAATAGAGAATATTTCATCTAGAGCAAAAACAACATGGTAAATTCTAAGTGTTTCGTACTTCCTATATCACATAAATGTAGAAGTGTTCCTTTTCCGCTATTTAATTGTTTATC
Organism: Allium fistulosum; assembly: GCA_030737815.1. NCBI lineage: Eukaryota > Viridiplantae > Streptophyta > Magnoliopsida > Asparagales > Amaryllidaceae > Allium > Allium fistulosum. Next base: position 899,270,274 of record CM060905.1, read on the forward strand.
ATGCATTGATTTTGTGATCATGTTTTTATAAACTTACATGTTTGCTTGAAACCTGAACAAAAATAAAAAAAATATAAGACGAACAACAATGATAATCTGCTCTTTTGAACCGGGTATTATCATGTATAATAGGAAGCATGATACATATTACGAATTAGATTGTATTACTTGCAAATGATATAGAAGTAAACTTGGTAATTCGATGTCAAGAAACTAGCACTAATGGAATGATTTAAATTAATTGGTCATGACAGTTTCATCTTGTAAAAGGAGAAGAAGGTGAGAAAAATATAACTTATGAGAAATAAATTTCAGCGTAATAACCAAGCAGACTAGAAATGATTGCAGACACGACCCAGAATTCAACTTTAGGCATCTCAAGAGAAGTGACCAAAGTTACCTATGAGTATAAAGATATTAAACATTATTTGAAGTGAAGTAGTTATCAAAGAAGCTGAAAGCTAACTTGGACAACTCAAAAGCTCAAGAACAACTGAAATAAGAAACTTGACCTAATCTACTGATGTAAATAAGAATTGCAACATATAGAAAGTGTACTAGTTATGTACCTGAATATCTCTAACATTGAAGTGTCCCAAGTCAACAAACATTGCTTAAATTCCTATTGTATTATATTATTTTTTATGCATATCAGATTAATTTGTTTAGTGAAACTGAGAGCCAGATAATTTGGACACATACCTATAATGCATAAAACAACACCTTCACGAGAGACCCAACCTTTCTTTTCATTTCTTCGAAAATAGTTTATTATATATTTTGGATTAAATGAACGCAGTACGGTAATATCGTACTAAACCAAATTATAAAACCCGATACCATTTATTAGACAGAACCATATAAGAATGATAGGGGCAAATGTGTATCCGACTTTATATATGCCAAACCGTTAAATTGAAAACAGCATAATCAAGATGGCTATATATATTATTGCAACTTTTCCTATTCCATAAGTATATGAGCAAAATAATCAGTACAAATTTAGAGGAAAGTGAAGCAAAGTAACATCTGTACCGATGAACTTGTTTGAATACCTTCAGTCGTAAATTCTACCTTTTGTTGAATCCCACTCACCGCAGAGGTCATTGGAAAATAACAAATTTAGGTGAAATTAAAACAAGAAGTTTATGCAAGCTTGTAAGCATGATTTATCTTTTAAAGTTATAAAGAAGAGGTACTAGAAATGCATGGAGTTAAGACACCGTCGCCCATAAAAGTTAAACGAGGCATAAAATAATTTTAGGATTAATAAGTTGAATATCTTCACTGTAGTGGAATATACCTGTTTTTGATACAACATGATTAATAAGCTGAACATGTTTGAGGTTCTATTGAATCTACATGACTTCTGGTAGTAGGATGACAATAACATCACAATTTTATAATTTAACATGCACAATTAAGAAAGAGTCATAATAATTCAATATAAAGAATTTAAGAAGCATTTTTTTGTTGTTTTAAGTAATGAAATGTCTGAAACCTCATAAATAATTTGCATATCAGGTGGAACTAATGGCTTTAACAAAAAGATATGGGAAGTAACTGAATACAAAATTCCAAAACTCCATCCATCACCATTAAATATCACAGCAAAGACAGAGAAGAAGGTTTTCCCTATATAATCGACTACAAAATAAGTTATTAATAAGTTAATTATATGATAGTGGTATATGTCTCCAGGCTATCTATCCGGTGGTTTTAAATGCAAATGGCATTGGCATTAATTAACCATTTTTTCTAAAGAAGTCTGGTTTCATTAGTTTCAAAATTTACTTCCTAATCATAGGTTTCCCTGGAGATGTTATTCTGAGAGAAACATACTATCTTCATCTAACCTATTCATTGAAACTCGAAATGGAAGTAGAAGCAATAAAGAAAGCAACTCCAACCAACCTAGCTCATCACACATACTGGAATCTTGTTGGTCATAACGCATGCAACATTTTAAACCACCATGTCCAAATCTGGGCTTCTCAAATAACACCAATAGATGAGCACTCAATTCCAACAGGAAAACTGTTTAATATCACAAATACATCTCAATCAAGAATAATAAAAGCCAACTAGTAAAAAACAGTCATCCTATCAAAAGTTGGTTGTTGTATCCTATTCTGACTAAGCAAGTTTTGCAAGCTAGTAGTCAAGGAGCAAAAGTATGTCAAAAGACTGAACTATCAACATTTTAGGATTTAATTTTAGATCTAATTTCCTAAAAAATAGAACTATCAACAATCATGGCAAAGCTTCAGCACAACAACAATCTAGCAATATCATCACCTAACAAACAAGCAGGCAAATAGATAAATTAAAAATTCAAAAATTGATATGAATATTAATCATGTTTTCTTAGGAATCTAAAATGTTATCAGCAACCATAACCAAGGAAGTACCTTCAGATTTGCTAGCCACAAACACCAACTCAGATAAGCAGTTCGCACCTAGTATTTCAACATCTCAATCATCAGTTTCATGCATCGCAAGCTTCCCTCCATTGTCTGATCTCGGCTTTGTTCACTTTGGAAACTTCATTACCTCCAGCTATTGGCGACAATTGCATCAATTTTTAGGCAACGTTCAAGCTTCCCTGTGGCAGATCTATTCCAGGCGGCGTTGGCACTCATACAAAGTCGAACCTTATATCTGATTGTGGAAAGCTTCACGATGATATCTTTGACGGCATCGAGTCAGCAACCGGCGTCAGATCCAAAAGAGAAATATCGAGTGTTGATGGCGGCATCTCCAGACAACAATGACGGTGAAAACTAAGGCATTGATGGTAGCGCCTCAAGAACACCATGGCAGTAGTGTAAAGCGACAACAACTATGAGGATTGGGGACGAAGAGAAGATGGGGTTTGCTCAAATTCGAATGGGGAAAATTATGTAAGGCGACAATTAGTATGAGGGAAAAAAATGTGAGTGTTTATCACTAGATTGTGAATTGGGTAAAGATCCGATGCTTCGAAGTTAAAATTTTGGTCTGGAGGCAAAATTTTGAATTTGGGGACAAAATAAAATTGTTTATCTGCGTCAAGTTCTAGTGGTCCAGTGGTTAAGACATAGTGGAGTTGCTACATTGTGTTGTAGTGGCACCGGTTCGATACCCAGCGGCCACAATAATGAGACATAGTGCACGGCCACTTATAAAACCGGCTAATCGAAGGCTATGGAATACAAAGTATCCATGGCCCCAAAGTTTTGTCAAGTTCTAGTGGTCCAGTGGTTAAGACATAGTGGAGTTGCTACATTGTGTTGTAGTGGCACCGGTTCGATACCCAGCGGCCACAATAATGAGACATAGTGCACGGCCACTTATAAAACCGGCTAACCGAAGGCTATGGAATACAAAGTATCCATGGCCCCAAAGTTTTGTCAAGTTCTAGTGGTCCAGTGGTTAAGACATAGTGGAGTTGCTACATTGTGTTGTAGTGGCACCGGTTCGATACCCAGCGGCCACAATAATGAGACATAGTGCACGGCCACTTATAAAACTGGCTTAACCAAAGGCTATGGAATAAAAAGTATCCATGGCCCCAAAGTTTTGTCAAGTTCTAGTGGTCCAGTGGTTAAGACATAGTGGAGTTGCTACATTGTGTTGTAGTGGCACCGGTTCGATACCCAGCGGCCACAATAATGAGACATAGTGCACGGCCACTTATAAAACCGGCTAACCGAAGGCTATGGAATACAAAGTATCCATGGCCCCAAAGTTTTCATCCATGGCCCCAAAGTTTTTTTTTCGGCCCCAAAGTTTTTTTAATGGCAGCTGCTCCAAATCTTCCCGCCCTTGTCCCATCCCCTATCTTCATAGCCTGTACCAACCCATCCCCTCCAAGTACAAACCACCTTACTTTGCTGCCGTCTCTTCCTCCAGAACCTCCTCCCCAAACCTCTCCCTTCCCTCCTTGTCCTTCCCAACCCCTCCCTGCTCCCTCCTCCCCTGCTCCACCTCCCTCCCTGCTGCCCTCTTCCTCCTCCCTTCCCCCCCTTCTACCTAACCCTCCTTATAAGGTTCCGTCTTGGACTTCTCTTTTCAAAAATCTCCCTCGTAACGCTGGTCAGTACAAGCCTATCCAACTATATCTCTCCTTTGATGGTGAAGCAATGCTTCCTCCTGCCTCTGTTATCTCTGCTGGAACAGAAGTATGGGGTGACTACTTAGTAGGATTCTTCTTTGACAAGCCTTTGTCATACTCGGCTGTCATTAGTCGCTTAAAGAAATCTTGGAAGCTTCGCGGTAAAGTTAAGGTTAGATCTGATGGTACAATCTTTCTTTTCCTTCTTTCTGATGAAGATGATAAAAATAGAATTATCAGAAGTGATCCCATCCTGATGAAAAACAAGCTCTTTATCATCAAACAATGGGATCCCACCATCAGCAATGTTTGTGGCTCTATTAAAGCTGTACCTGTTTGGGTCCGGTTATCTAATATCCCTCTATTTGCATGGTCTCCCCTGGGAGTTAACTGGTTGGCTTCCAGATTGGAAAAGTTAATATGTATGGATGAAATGATTGAAAAGTTAGAAAGAATTAGCTACGCAAAATGCTTGATAGAAATTTCTCCTCTCTGTGAACTTGTTGAATCCTTCTGTGTTCAACTTCCTGATGGTTCCCCTCAGTATATTTTTGTTGAATACTTATGGAAGCCTGATATATGTGTACACTGTAAAGTCTTTGGTCACATGAGTGATAACTGTCAACTTGAAAAGGTATCTGATGGAAAAAATGGAAATGAAAAAGCAAAGAATATATGTGGAACAATCTTGGACCACAGTCTGAAGGTGAAACCCAGCAGAGTAAGATTTACCTCACTTGCTAACAAAAAAGTTTGGGAAAAAGTAAATACTAAAAAGAGAAGCAATAACTATGAAGAAAGACAAGAAGGAATAAATAAAAACGAAAGTTCCCAAGTTAACTATGCAGACGTGCAATCCCTGCATGCCACATCTTGCACTTCTCAAGATGCCAATATTCACTTGAAAAACAAATTTGATGTTCTGCAAAACAATGAGGTAGCAACTGAGAAAGTCTCTGAAAAGATCAACCTGATCCGGCTCTGTTCTCATTCTAACATTAAAAGTGGTGACCTAATGCATAGTAAAAATTCTAAAACTGCTTTGTCGTATGCTCCTGCTGATTTTGGTGATGCGAATTTTATACTAACTGCTGATCATGTCCATCCGCCTTGCATGAACGAAAATATAACTCATGCCAGCAGCTCTTTACATGCAACTGAATCAACAATCTCCCTCAACTCTGCTCCTAATCCCTCCCCATCATTTCTCTCTAACCCATCCCCTCAAATCCCTCCCCCTGGTTCACCATCTCTTCCCTCCTCACAAATTACTCCCCTTTCTCCTGATATTCTCCCCATCAATCCTCCTCCAAATTCCTCTCCATCTTCAGATTACTCCAACCTCTTGCACATAGGTGCTCATTCCATCTTTTACATCGACCCATGCTCTACCAGCCATGTTTCTTCTCTCCCTTCTGTTGATGTTCCCCCATCTCCCCTACCACCTCTGTCCTTGCTTCCTGCTAACCCTTCCCTCCCTCTCAAAAATAACAAATCCAAAAAGAATATTCCAAAAACTGTTGAAACCAGCTCTGAACATATTACAAATCTGAAAACTTCCTCAAAAAAAAAACTTCTATTTGGTTAACCCTGCTCCAATAGATTCTGACGAAGACACTGACTACTCCAATTCTGCCATCCCCGAAACTACCCCTAGAACCTCTCATAGAGGTAAGAGAATCTTGAAAAAAAATACAAAGGTATACCCAATGATACACAAAGTTGGAGCGTGGAACATAAGAGGTGCACATATGGTATCTAAAATTGAGCTAGCTAAATCTATTATTCATGAACATAAACTATCCATTCTCTCAATCTCTGAAACAAAACTTAACCCTTCTCAATCCATGCAAGCATGCGAAAACATCAATCCCTCATGGCAATATATTACCAATCACTCTCACGCTCCTTATGGGAGACTCCTTGTGCTATTTGACCCTTCAATATACAAGATACAGCCCATTCTAACTGATAGGCAGTTTATTCATACCCATGTTATTCACATCCCCTCATCCTCCTCTTTATACTTCACTTTCATCTATGCAGATAATTCCCCCTCTAAGAGGCAAGCCCTACATGACTACATTCCTCACCTAAGACAGAATTCCCACCCTTGGATTCTTATTGGAGATTTCAACTGCTGTTTCCAATCTTCTCACAAACATGGTGGCAATCCTCTTCTCTCTAGAGACCTATCCCCTCTCAATGAAACCATACATAATGCTTCTCTTTTTGACATTCCAACCACTGGCTCTCCTTATACTTGGACCAATAAAAGCCGTCATGTTCAAAGAGTTCTCACTAAAATTGATCATGGTTTTATCAATCAAAAAGCCTTAAGTATGTGGCCTTCCATACAAATTCAAATTCCTATGCCCCTTCTATCTGACCACTGCCCTTTAATCCTGTCCTTTGGTGCTGCTGCCATAGAAAAACTTACAAATTTTAAATTTTTTGATGCTTGGATATGTAACAATGATTTCATGCAGGTGGTTTCTCAAGCTTGGAACATGCACACCTTTGGTAACCCTATGTTAAAGCTGCAAAGAAAACTAAAGAACACTAAAAAATGCTTTAAGGATGTGGTCTGGGTCTATCTACAGTGATGGTAAAAAATTATCAACTGATATACAACTTAAACTTGAACAGGTTCAAGCACTTCTCATGAGCAACTCTGATGACATAGCCCACCTTCAGCTTGAACAAAACCTGACCACCCAGCTTGTTTCTGCTTTATCTGATGAAGCTGGTATGGCAAGACAAAAATATAGGGAGAACTGGACTATGAACGGAGATAGAAATACCAAGCACTACCACGCATCTCTTAAGATAAAGCAAACCAGAGCATATATTCAACAAATAGATGACTTACAAGATAACACTCACTCTACTCCTGACAGTGTGGATATTGCTTTTCTGAACTACTTCTCCACCCTGCTTGGTTCTCCCAGTTCCTCTCCTGACTTCTCCCTTCTAGATGATCTAGATCTCCCCTCCTTATCTCCTGTAATGCAGTCCTATCTAACTTCTCCTATTTCTGATGAGGACATCAAAAACTCTATCTTTACTATGAAGAAATCTGCAGCTGGTGGTCCTGATGGCTTCAATGCACTCTTTTATGTTACTTGTTGGCACATTATCGGTTCTGATGTTCTCGAAGCAGTTCACAACTTTTTCAATAAATCCCGAATGCTCAGCTCTATTAACTGCACTAACCTCGCTCTGATACCTAAGTCTGACAACCCTTCCAGTGTTTCTCACTTTAGGCCTATAGCTTGCTGCAATGTAATATACAAAATCATATCTAGAATCCTTGCTTCTAGGCTAAAAGAAGTTCTCTCCCAAATCATATCTCCGAATCAGGATGCCTTTCTTCCCAAGAGATCTATTCTTGATAATGTTCTTCTCACTCACGAGCTCCTCAATGGCTACTCATCCCCTTCAATCTCCAAAAGAGCCATGCTTAAAATAGACATTCGAAAAGCTTTTGACTCTGTCAACTGGGCAGCTCTAATGCACACTCTCAATAAGATGAAATTTCCTCCAATCTTTTGTAACTGGATATTCCAGTGCATATCCACTGTCAGGTATTCCCTGGTTTTCAATGCCCACTCTGTTGGATTTTTTAAAGGCACTAATGGCCTCCGGCAAGGAGATCCTATCTCTGCTTACCACTTCATCATCCTCATTGAAACTCTAACTCTGGCCTTCCAAAAACAAGTTGTGCTCAAACAATTTATTCCTCACCCAAAGTGTTCTTCTCCCATGATCACTTCCCTGGCATTTGCTAACGACATAATAATTTTCACAAAACCTACCCCGCAATCTCTCACTGCTATAATGTGCACTCTTGACTCCTTCTATAGATTCACTGGATTGGAAATTAACCATGGTAAGTCTCACATTCTTCTTGCTGGTCTGAATTCTGCTGAAGTCACTTCCTGCCTGAGAATAACTAAAATGTCTCCTATTGAGTCTGATACTTCCTATCTTGGCATACCTCTTGCTAGCAAAAGAATATCTGTTGCTCAATGTTACCCTCTATACGAAAAAATTACTTCTGTTCTAAGTAAATGGCACAATAGGTTCCTCTCTCAGCCAGGTAGACTTGTCATAGTTAACTCCCTTCTTTTCTCTATGTCTGTGTACTGGTGTAGAACTTTTCTCCTACCCAACAAACTCATTACTATGATAAGATCTGCTATGCTCAGATTCCTATGGACTGGCACTGCTCATAATAGAAAGATTATCCCGATAGCCTATGCTAATCTTGAGATACCAAAAAAGAATGGTGGTCTTGGCATAAAAATTCTCAAGAATTGGAACATAGCTGCCCTCTCTAAACACTTAGATAATCTCATCAACAAAAGAGATACCTTATGGGTCGGTTGGTGTCTCAAACACAATCTCAAGAATGCAAACATATGGTTGGTCAAGGCAAAACAAGCCAGCAGTTGGGTTTGGAAAACTATGATGCAAATAAGAGACAAGGTTATGCCCCACGCTATGATAACCCTCAGTCAGTTTAGTCCAGAAAAATTCTAGTCTGTTCCCTGGCTTGCAAGAGGCCTTATTTTGTGCAACACCATGACTTATGACAAAGTTCAACTGTCTGGTATCCCCTTGAATGCTGTTGATGTCTCTTATATTAGGAATGGTCTCATTTCTCTGCCCCCTTCCAGCTACCAAAACATCAACAGACAATGGTCTCCTTACAACTCATCTCCCTACGTGCATGCTACTCATGATGAATATACTTGGACTAATAACATAAAGGAACACTCTATAGCCTCTATATATAAACTCCTACCTCCTTTAGTCTCGTGTGAAAGATTTGTTTGGAATAAAAGAATTTGGATAGCACACAACAGTGAAAAGCTCAACTTCATGCTGTGGAAAACTTTAAAAAATGCTCTGCACACCAAAGCTAATATGAGAAGGAAAGGCATAAATGTTAACACCTCTTGCTGCTTTTGTCATACTGGAGTTGAAGACACTCTCCATCTCTTCTTTGCTTGTCCGTTCACCAACTTTATTTGGACTAAGATTAAGGGAAGAGGTGGCTGTCTGCATCCTGTGTTAGCCAGTCAAATTGAATGGTTAAACATTCTCAAGGCTACTAAGTGGAAAACTGCTTCCACCTATGAACTGTTGATCTACTTAAAGGTAACTGTTATGGCGATATGGAGGGAAAGAAACGAAATAATTTTCAACAACAAGCGGCTCCAAAGAATGGAATTGTTCCACTGCATCTGTAGAGAAATAAAACATGTCATGATTCTATCTCCCTACCGTTTTGACACCCTAATGGTTGACCTGTGGTCTTGAGCTCTCTTGTCTGTTTCTTTTTCATTTTTTCCCATTGTTTTTTCATTTTCTTTATTTTTTTCTTTCCTTCCTTTCCTAGTCATCTCTGTTTTTTCCTTTTATGATTGTAAGAATTCTTCTTATTGATTATAAATATATGGTAGGGGCCATTCAACCCCGCTGGCTTTGCCAAAACAAAAACAAAAAAAAATTGTTTATCTGTAAAATAGAATGTTATAATAGAAAATTTTAAATGTGTACGAAAGTATATTTTGTATCATAGGTATATAAGAAAATTTTATTTTTAAATTATTAAACTAAAATAAATTATTAATTATTACTTCTTAGTTATAGTTCAATATTAATTATTAAAGTTAATTATTATTTATATGTTACCAATTATTAATGATTAAATATTTAATAGTAATTTTTAAAAACTAATTGTTATTTATTAATCATTAATTATTAAGTATTAATTATTTAAGAGTAATGAAAAACACTATTATAAATTTTTACTTTTGATTTTAATGTTTCAAAATTTTGTTACCGAATTTTATGAATTTTTTTAAATTTATTTTGAACAATTTTAAAATTTTAATTTTTTTTGATATATTAAGTATTATTATTAATAATTATTATTAAATATAAAATTCTAAATAATAAAATTTTCTTCTTAATTACAAATTTGTAGCGTATTGTTTACATTATTCGAGTTTTTACTTTTTTTTACATTTTTGAATTTTCTAAAATTTTGAGTATCGTTTAAAATAGTAAATATTTAATAGTAAATATTACTTCTTGCTGTTAATTATTTAATGGTAATTATTAAATTTTAATAATAATTATTTAATAGTAATTATATATTAATAACTATTTAATAGTAATTATTTAACAATAATAATTTAAAATTAATTATTTGCTAATAATTATTTAGTGGTAATTAACAAATTTTACAAAACTTTAAATTTTCTAAAAGTTTTAATTTTTTACTTTTTAATTTTATGAAAATTTCAAAATTTTGGTAGTTGTTATTAATTATTAATTACTTCTTATTATAAAATATTACTTCCTATTTTTAATTATTTGCTTTTAAAAGCTTGCATTCTTTAATTAAATCTAAATTTATAGCATTCAAAGCATTATTCTCTTTTTCAAGAAACAAAAATCTTATTATTAAATATATTTACTAGTAATTATAAATTATTACTTCTGATTTATTAGTTATTAATTATTACTTCTTAATTATAATTAAATATTAGTTATTAATTATTTGATATTAATTATATAATAGTTGTTATTTAATATTAATAATTAATTTTATTTATTAAATATTAAATGCAATTAAAAAATATTAACTATAATTTACTAATTATCAACAATTAATTATAATAAATTATTATATATAAAAAATAATTATTGATCGTAGATAATAATCAGTAATTATAAATTTTTATTAATAATCATTGGTTATAAATTATAAATTAATAATGTTTTTACAACCTTTTATAAGTTAATAAAATTATTATAAGTGTTATCTAACAAAACTGCTAAAACTATTACGTAAATACAATGTTTAACAAAACATGAGTTTCTCAATTTTGTATTTCATTTTGAAAAACTTCGTATAAAGTTACGTACTAATAACTGGAAAGTAAAATTAAGTCTATTGGAATACTGATTAAATCCTACTACAACGTCTAAAATAATCGAAGGCAACGATGATCAGCCAATAAGAGTTGTTGAAAATTGGCATCTACTACAATGTGCAGAAGAAAATAGTTGCAATAGACATCTATTACAATGGGCAAACTAAGCTGAAAACCGATATCTAGTACAACGGACCGAAAAATGTTGTAATAGGAACTCTAATATATATATATATTACAACGGGCCAAAAACTGTTGTAATAGATCAATATTACAACGGGCTAGAACCTTTGTAATAGAGCTGAGAATGGAATCTATTACAATGGGCCGTGAACCATTGTAATAGAGTTGAGAATTGGAATCATATACAAAGGGTCGAAAACCATTGTAATAGGACCATATTACAACGGGCTGGCTGACAAGGTTGTAATAGGTATACTTGAAGATGAAAAATTGTACCTGTTACAACGGGCTTAAGAAAACCACTGTAAAAGTTGTCTATTACAATAGTTTTTTGTGGCCCATTGTAAAACATGCGTTGTAAAAAGATAGTTTTGTTGTAGTGGAGGAAGCTCGGAGATTCAGTTGGATATTTTTTTTCAAATCGCTTATAAGGTGAGTGAATTTATCTACAATGTGATTATGATGTAAATAAGTATTTAAATTTCAATTATACATCTATTAGAACAAAAATTATGATTCTGATTTGAATTAATGATTCTAAATGAAGATCTATACAAATTGAAGTGATTGGAAGACCCTAAGTAATGATTTTAACACTATAATTATGGAACTTAGGAGAAGGTAAAATAGGTGGAAATTCACCCTTAAAATTATGCAAGTCTAGTTTATTGTAACAGACTTGAATTGATCTAGAAGAACAAGAGTGACGTTTTGTATACACCCTTTAAATTCATCAAGATTTGGTCCTATAAATTCTTAAACATATTAGAATATAAGTGCACAAATCATTGAATAGTTAAACACAATCTTTTATATAAACTATGTAAATTTGAGGTGATTAAAGTTAAAAATGTACAAAAAATACTTATGTAAAGATGAATTGTACAATTATACTTAATCCTAGAATAATGGTAAATAAATTAAAATGGAGAATAAGCAAAAATACATCAGTCAGATGTTTGAATCCAAAGACAAGACGCTTGGATTTTAGAAAAATCAAAATAGAAATAAATACGTTGAAATCTGACAAGGTTCAAACATCCAAAAAATAAGTCAAATGACTGAATTAGAATTTAAACATTTATTTGCCTAAAGGAAATTTTGGTACAATGATTCAGATGTCTGAATATGTCGTTCAAACGTCTGAATGGCATAACAAGCCAAGGTCAAAGCTGGACCTTGTGTAGATCAATAGGATGGATTAAGCAAACTTGTTCCCACTTCTTCAACTCTGGGAGTCAGCATAACTGAATGGAGTCATGCAATGATATGGAATAGTATCACACTTGGTGACATCATAGGTTCTCACTTCATGAAGTTGTTAAATGTGACACTCAATATGGTGTGTGATTCTATCACAATTATATGCTTTGGAGCATACGGGAACTCAACTTGGTAGGACACATTGACCATCAGGATCGTATACTTAGGTAGTTTATATTAGGGATCGTCTACTCAGTGTATTGATTAGGTGGTTCATCATTGAGAATTTTTACTCAATGCATGGTTAAGGGTATTAAGGCTTGCAGCACCATAGCGGGTAGATTGACTAATTCCTTATACGTAGAACACACACACACACACACACACAAAAGAATACCCTTAGCATATAATTTACTCACCAAAAATTTTTTGGTCCCATATATTTCTCCCTATTTATGTCTATTACAGGAAGACAGGGTAGTAGGTAAGGTGACTTGGAATAGGTGAGTGGAGAAGGTGACTTAATGCTTGGAGATATAATTACTTATAATCATTTTCCCTATGCACCTTATTATTTTCATTATCAGACTTTGTTGTAATTTATTTAGAGACACTATCTAGACATTTCTTGTATAGGCTACTATTGCTTCTGAAATAGTAATAAAATTGGAAAATTACTAGTATTTATATATTATTATTTCTCTTGTGAAATCTAAAAATATTGAATATCTAAGGTTTTATTCATCTTTGTATCATATATATCATCAAAACCTAATGATTCTTACTTCTTAGCATGATGCAAGTTCAAATGCCATTTTTAGGCTTTGGATCGGTGTGTTCGGATGTGCTGGTTGTCACATTCTTCTTTATCACCTTATTTGGCTCGCGGTAGTCAACACACAACCTCAAAGAGCCTCCCACCTTAATGGCAAACACTATAAGTTCACCCTACTTAGATATGTTCCTATGAATGAATCCTCGCCTCATTAGGTCATCCACTTGCATCTCTAGTTCCCTTGCTCTTTGGGTGCCATATGCCTCATCATAACTACCAGTATAGCATCTTTCACTAAATCGATACATAACTCTCTTTCCTAATGTGGTAGTAATTCGGTCGCCCACTCAAATATGTCTGGATACTCTCTGAATATAAGCAAAGATGACAACTCATCTTGTGGGATCTCAGCAAATATAGAAGGCTAACCATCACCTCATCCTCTGGTGAGTATCCTAACTCTACCTTCTGCTCATCCTCGATCCCAATCATCACCAACGGCCTTTCACGGTCCAATACTACTCCGTACCTATTCATCCAGTCTATTCTTAGAATAATATCGAACGCAACAAAATCCAAAACAAAGAAATCACAAGAAAAGGAACAATCATGATTCGATTACATTAAGTCTTGACAAACCATGAACGGGCTAGCTGAACCCTAATAGGGTTCGTTGCAATCAAGTGTTGATCTACTATGTCAGGTCTCAATCCCAATCTATTTACCAAATCACTAGATATGAAGAAATGTGATGTAGCACCTCATATTTTGGAGGGTCCAAAATATGGGAAATTAAAACCTATTTTAACAATAAAGAAGAAATTAAAACATATTTTAATTGCAAGAATTTCCTAAGAAAGATTTGATAATTTAGTGTGGAATACTTTAAAATTAATTAAATGGGCCAAGGGAAATCTGAGCAAATAAGGTCGGCCTTGTGAATGAAGGTAAATGAATTAAGTTTTAAATAAGAAGGATTGGTGTTAGGGGAGGTTCATTAGTAAGACTAGGCAACATGGGATGTTAGACCAAGCCAAAATTACTAACCCACTTATCTTAACATCATTCTCTCGTTTCATTCACTCAAACAAATCCCTAAAGCTCTAAGTCAAGACCGGCCATTATTTTGCAAGAAAGAAGAAGAAGATTTATAGTTAAAAGATCAAGCTTTAAACTTTAAGAAAAAGGAAGATTAAACAAAGGTTTTCTTAAACCAAAGTGAGTAAAAACTTTCCCAAACAACTATCCCTACCTGTTTAGGTTTGGATTTGATCTTATGTGTATGTTTTGATGATGGTAAACATGTTTAGATGATTAAAACTTGTTTGGTTATGTTTGGAAATTTTAATAAGAGAGTTTGCTCATGTTTTTGGGTAATACACAAATTAATCTAGGTCAAATAATTCGAAATTGAAATATGACGTATATAATGATGAAATAAAGATGGGTTTTAAATTTCATAATTTTCAAAATTTAATTCGAATTTTCGTGAATTTTCTAAGTAGTAAAAATAGTTAATTTCAGGTAAGTTAATTATTAAAAATAATAAAATTAATTATTTTGACCAAATTTTTTAGGAAAAGGTAAAATATGATAAAATTGATTTTTGGTGAATTTTTTGGATTTTTCCCATCAATTTTCGATTTTATATGAATTATGGCTACGAAAAAAGGGTAATGAATTAATAAATAGGAGGTGTTATTAGCCCATTTCTAAAAAGTGAATTGTAAGATAAACATTTGCCGATGAGAATTTGACACCAAATTGGATTTGGTGCAAAGTTAATACTTAATAACGAAATGAACTAGTTTTCAATATAATTACAAAATCGTCACTTAACTCGCGTAAGCATACATAAACCCACAGTGACTATAAATGGGTTAATACGTGATAACATTCCAGCTTGGAAGAGCTATCAAATGAAAGCTCTATTGAGCTTAACACATGAAGGCTGTAGAAGGGATAACTTGCGATGGTTATAAAGGCGACAGCACGCAATGGCTTCAAGTGAAATAGCATGCAATGGCTTCAAATAGGACGACATGCGACGACTATGAATGAGATAAAGCATAATGGCTTTGGATGAGTTAGCACACGATGGTCATAGGTGGATTAACATACGATGGTATCTGATGAATTAGTATGTGATAACTATATACAAGATAGTATGCGATAGCTATAGGGAAGTTAACCTATGACCATTACATAAATGGCAATATGTGATAGCTTGGGAAGCTATTGACCATGATGGCTATGGGATAGCCAAATATACAATAAAATAACCTAGCATTTGAAAGCTATAGGATAGCTAGCTTGTGACGACTAATGATAACTCCCAAAAGCATGGGATGCTATATTTTCTAAGTAAAAGGAAGAATACTTAAGGCACTTTGGGAGACAGTTTTCAAGTATTATCGAACTATTTCATAAGGATGAATTAAAAGAAAGATTTTATAAGTTAAAATTGTGTTAACTTATTTTGAATTGGAAGAAAGCTTAAAGAAGTTAATAAATGATGGGGTATCATTTAAATTAAAATATAAAGATGTTTTACCAAAAGAAGGTGTAGGGTACACTTTAAATGAATGAAATAGGTTGAACTACGATCGTAATGATATACCGACTCATGGAGTTATTGGATGGTAGGGTGCCTTGACTATTAGTCTAAAGTCCAATGATATATGGCAGTGTACCATGATAGGGTACGATCCTAATAGATTTATAAACTCTAAAGGGAGTTAAGGCAGAATGCCATGGCAAGGTGCCAAAGCATCAGCGTTGTGTTATAACTAAAATAAATAAATCGACAATGTGAAAGATAGCAGTTCAAGGACTAAGATGTGCTATTGACACTTATTATGGAAGCGTACTAGAATGTATTTAGGGTGCTCACATTCAACCTATTAGGTGAGTCAGGGTGGCTCTACTCAGTGTGGCTCACATTAGTGGAATGAGTTATCATTTCATTAGTTGACGTTGTTTGAGAAAAGATAAATTAGTAAAGACGAACCTAGGGAGGTAATCATCGAATAAGTTAATGATAACTTAATGATGAAAGCTTAAAATTAGAGGTTAGGTAATGTTTTAATGGATTATGAATGTTGTATGACATGGTTCACAACAGGATGCTAAGTATAGGGTATACTTAAGTTGAATTGATATATGACATGGTACATAACTGGATGATAAGTGTAGGGTATACTTTCTGACTGGATATGCTCATGGTTGCCTTTTATCTTATATTGTTTACATATATGAGGTGTCTTGTTGATGATAATGAGAGGGGAAAATCTATTTCGTGTTAGCGGCGTGGTCTCACTATGGATGACTAGGGTAAAGATTTTACTCATACTAGGCTTTATGTATGACCGTGTTTATATTATTTCTTATAGACTCATGGGTACTCATTCGAGTAGGCTGAGTTATGGATTCTAAAAGTATCTAATGGAAGGATGGATAAAGATTTCAAAGACGATGCATGAGGATTATCTAAAGAATAAGATTGTTTTAAAATTTCCACTGTGTAAAACTTGGAATTATACCGGTTATGTAATGTGTTTGCATCTTCATATGCCAAACACAATATTACCCTTTTTTCTATTGTATTTACCCTTAGGTTGGAACGAATTGGGTTAAAATAATGTAATGAATTGTGTATTCAGGTTGATGTAATGAAAATGTTATTTAGCTGCTTTGTTTACTTATGTTCTGAAAAATAAAACTGAACTTACTTGGTCCCTGCAAAGTGATTTCAGTGAAGACTGCGACATCATTGACATCTGTTTTCGAGTCTCCAAGTGAGGAACTAAGGGTACAAGCTCTTGTGTCATAAAGCCCTATCGATCAACTTATCGAAGCTCTCATCAATGTGAACAATCAATCTCTTCCTAAGATGATCTTTAAACCTAAAGGTAAACTTTCCATTCTGTTACCCGGCTACCTAGCCTGGCTACGAGGCGATAATCGCAGAGGCTATGGTTGGACCTAGACGGGACTCGAACAAAGGAAAGATTGGAATTGTAAGGGATCGGTGTAACTTGGTACGATCGGCACATATGCATGGTTCGGCCTATTTGCATGGTTTGGTGTTGAAACTAGATCGCATGCGGCTCGGCACTTGATGGGTCAGCCATGATTGGTTCGGCCTTAATGGGTCGGTCAAGGTAGATGAAGTGGAAGTAGGTCGGCCATAGTAGATAGGATGGAGTGTTTAGGCAATGTTGGCTTAGCCTAGGTGGGTCAGAATACATGGCTCGGCCAGAGATGAATGTCACACGTGGCTCGGTATAGGTGGTTCAGCAGATGTCGCCCGGTCAAGGAAGAAAGGTCGTGCATGGGTCGGCCAAGGTAGGTTGTTCGGGCCTAGTTCGACGCTCGTTGTTCGGTCATAATGATTTAATATGTATGGATCGGCATACCTGGTTTGGCGCATAATAAGGGAGTTAGCATATTTTTGGGGTCTACAGCAAGGTGATGCGGTTGGCATTGTTTTACTTCGAGTTACATTGCAAGTCACTCTGGGTCCTTGAGAGCTTACTACGAGTCAGCTACTTGACTACTCCAGTTCGGCCATAGAGGGTCGACGACACGTGGTTCGACCAAAGTGGTTCGGCATTGCCTGGGTCGGTCATTTTGAATTGACTCATGTGGGCAGAGCTATCTTGGTCATGGGCCTGCATAGGGGAAGCGGCCTATCTTTGTCTATAAATAGAGGGGTAGGGGTCCAGTTAAAGGGACCTCTTTTCGGGAACTCCAGAAAGACTCTTCCATTTTCCGGATTTACTTTCTTTCTGCTCAAACTTATATTCAAGTTGTTTGTTTACGGATTGTATCTGTATTCAAGAGATTGAAAAATCAATAAAGATTACATTCAAAGTGGACGTAGGCATTTACGCCGAACCACTATAAATCTGGTGTTCTCGTTGTTGTTGTTCTTTTTGCATTCTACAATGATAATCCTCTGTTTTAACTTACTATCTTCATTAATTTCTCTACCCAAATCTATTCTAGGGTGTTAGTGACCAATTATGGTGCTAACATTTTGGTGCTTTCACTGAGAGTTGAGCTCAGGCTGTTAGGATCTACTTTGTTGCTACTGGATTGAGGAAATCCCCAGAAGGAGATCCGAGTTCATTCTCTAGAGATCGCAGATTCTATTCAGAGTTCCTATGTATAACTAAAAGATGGCAAGACCATGTACCAGATCAGCCTCCCACAACACGAAGGCCAATGAGACCACCAGCATCGAGCAAGTGGAACGCAGCAATCAATAAGCTAATCCAGGCGCAGGGACCGCCACCTTCCTAAACCAATCAGAAGTTTTCACCAGGGCAGAGTTCAATGAGCTGATGAGAGAGCTCGTGGAAAGTAGGAGACAACTTAACAAGCAAATTCAAAAAAACGCCAACCTCATGATCCAGATCGCTCATCAGCAGCATCAGAACACTGGAGGAAGCCCCGCTTCCTACTCATCATCTGACAGCTCCGCTTCGTCAGATGAACATCCCAAGCGTACACGCCGTAGGATTGAAACGGCACAAATAGGTGCAGCAGAGCAATCCAACAGAAATGGTCTAGGTTGCCTACCTGGGACCGTGGCCACTCACCTGCACCTGGAAAATCGCACCCAAGTTGGAGTGGGAAACTTAGGATCTGGAGCACGAGTGGAAGCTGGTCCACTGCCTCGCCAGGGTCGTAGCGAAGCAGATCCCCAGGACGTGCACTTGGGAGATCACCTACCGAGGAGGCACCAGCCAAAACGATCACGCGGGACGGATTCCAACTTACCACCTCCCATCCAGACCCCGGATTTATCAGCTGTGGTCAGACAACTGATGAGGGAAAATCAGGGCTTATCCAACGATGATTGGGGCGTATCTAGGAGCTATACTTCGTTCACAGATACCATCCTACAGGCTGAGTACCCCCGGAAGTTCAGTATGCCTACTATTCCAGCTTATGAAGGGAAGACTAATCCTTGACAGCATATAATGAGACAAGAGTGGACGATGGACTCGGCTAGGGCAAATGATGCGACCAAATGCAGATGTTTCCCAATAACCTTATCCGGAATCGCTAGCATGTGGTTCACCAGACATCCCCGCGATCAATCTCCAGGTTTGAAGAGTTAGCGACAAAATTTGTGGAGCAGTTTAGGATCCATGCCACTCACCCAAAGGACGTGATGTCTTTATCCAGTGTGATCTAGGCTCCGGGGGAGTCGTTAAAGGATTATTTGCAAAGATTTCACGTTGCTGCTACCGAAGTTAGCAGTCTTAATGACCATGTTATCCTTATGGTCGTGATGCAAGGAGTAGATCCGGACTCAGAGTTTGGTGATTGGCTGGCAGGGAAACCACCGACTACCCTGGAACGCTTTTATTCAAAGGTGAACCTATTCGTGAGAAGGGAAGAGGCCAAGTGGTCAAGACGAGGCAGTGCGCCCGGGTCTAGCAAGGAAGTGGTGCAAAGCAACATTGCGGTAAAGCAATCCGGTGAAAACTCTGGCAAGGTCCAAGTCAATGTTCAAACTAAGCCGGAGCAGTCTAAAGGATCCGGAGAAGGAAATTCCGGACGAAAGAGGGAAGCAGGAAAGCGGAAACCAAGAATCCCAACCTATGGAGAATACACTCCTCTGAACACATCTCTGGAGAATATTTATTTATCAATTTGTAACACATTCCAATACCGAAAGCCGCACCCAAAGGAATCAACTGAGGAACAGAAGCAGACTGGAAAGTATTGTCGATTTCACGAGACCTACGGGCACAATACTGAGGAGTGTAGGCACCTCCATGATGCTATAGAAAAATTGATTTGCCAGAAGAAGTTACAGCAGTTCGTTAAGAATCTACAGGAAGGCGGACAGGGGACATCCGACCCCAATCACGGGTAAGCTTTACATCGACCTGAGGAACCCGCTCGGGCCGGAGGAAGGCTGGTAATAAACACGATAATCGGTGGACCTCATCCAGCAGACAAGAGTTGGCAGGAAATGGAATGCTATGCCAATTCCCTGAAGCATGCAGACTTCGAATGCTACTCAAATACAAAAGACGGGACCCCAGCGAAACAGCTGCGAATGATGACGGATGATATTGTATTTAGAAGCAGGGATGCCGATCGGGTGGAGGCCCCTACTATTGACCCGATGGTTATCTCAGCTATGATTGGACAGGCGCTTGTGAGAAGGATACTGATTGATTGTGGGAGTTCTGTTAATATTATCTTCAAAAAGGTGTATGACCAAATGAAGATGGAGGCGAAGGATCTGAAACCATTTAAAGCCCGCATTCATGGCTTTAATGGCGCAGCCACTGATGCAATAGGTTTTGTTGAATTGCCAGTTGAGTTAGGAGAAGGTGAACGTAGGAGGGTATGGATCCTACCATTCATTGTTTTGGATGTTGATTCCCCGTATGATGTTTTTGTGGGCCGACCGGCCTTGGCGGAGTTTAGGGCATCTTTGGCCCCGTGGTGTTTAACCTTGAAATTTCCAACGGATAAGGAGTTGGTGTAGTGCATGGCGATCAAGCGATTGGTCATGCATGTTACGTGGCTGAGCTGAGAGAGGCCCAGCGAAGGGAGAAGGGAAAGGGTGTGGACAACTCTGTCCGCATCCGTGCTGCTGAAAATTGACAAGTAATGCCCGAGCCTTGGCTTCGGCAACAGGGTCGGATCTATAGAGACATAGATCCAAGAGATGACGATGAAGAACCCAAGGAGGCTAAGGCAGTACCAGCTGAACTGACGATTGACATTCCAGTCAGCCATGATGACCCGTCACGAGTGCTTAAGATTAGATCACAACTCAACCCCTCGATGATTGAGGATCTTACTGACTTCCTCCGAGCGAATATAGATGTCTTCGCTTGGACCTACTTTGTTATGTATGGGATTTCTCATGCCATCGCAAGTCATACGTTGAACGTTGACCCAAAGTATGTGCCAGCAAAACAGAAGAGAAGAGGCATGGACCCGGAGAGCTCTGCTACTCTCAGAGAGGAGGTGGATAAACTCAAAGCTAATGGGTTCATCTGCGACGCCTTCTATCCTGAATGAGTATCTAATCCCGTACTGGTGAGGAAGGCAAACGGGAAGTGGAAGACCTGTGTTGATTACTCAGACCTGAACAAGGCGTGCCCTAAAGATAGTTTTCCTTTGCCTAGAATTGATCAGCTGGTCGACTCGACAGCAGGCCATGAGTTATTGTCATTTATGGATGCGTATTTGAGATACAATCAAATCCCGATGCACATTCCGGATCAGGAGCATACCAGTTTTGTCATGAACGTTGAACTATACTATTATGTAGTGATGCCTTTTGGATTAAAGAACACAGGGGCAACTTATTAGTGTTTGGTGAATCGGATGTTTAAAGACCAGATTGGTAGAACGAAGGAAGTCTATGTGGAAGATATGCTTTTGAAGTCACGATAGTCAAACGACCACATACGAGACTTAGCAGAGATGTTTGATATACTCAGACTTTACAGAATGAAAATCAATCAATTGAAATGTTCCTTTTGTGTTGCATCAGGGAAGTTTTTGGGTTTCATTGTTAATGCACGGGGAATCAAAGCCAGCCCAGAAAAGATTCAGGCTATTCGAGACATACAAGCTCCCAGAACTATAAAGCAAGTACAAAGCCTGAATGGAAAAGTCGCCGTGCTGAATCGATTTATATCCAGAGCAACCGACAAATGTATTCCTTTCTTTGATGTGATAAGGAAAGGGAAGAGAAATTTTGAATGGACATCGAACTGTGAGGACGCGTTCCGAGCTCTGGTGGCACACTTGGAGAGGCCCCCAGTTCTGTCAAAGCCTGTAGAACATGAGGAGTTGTATGTTTACTTGGTCGTATCTCTGCATGCCATCATTGTGGCTTTGATTTGTGAAGAGGACCGAATTCAAAAGCCAGTGTACTATGTTAGTAAGCGTTTAACGGGGGCAGAGAGAAATTATCCTAAGATTGAGAAGCTAGCCTACTGCCTGGTGATCACATCACGCAAGCTCCGTCTGTATTTTCAGGCGCATCCGGTCAGTGTTTATACCGATCAACCTCTACTGCAAGTGCTCCAACGACCAGAGACTTCTGGAAGGTTACTCAAATGGAACATTGACCTGAGTCAGTTCGATATCACTTACCTGCCACGGAGGGCTATCCAAGGGCAAGCGCTAGCAGATTTCATTGCAGAATTCACCATATCAGATGAGCCAAGTGGTGGTGATGCAGTTCCCGCCATTCGACAAAATCTATACACCAATGGAGCATCCAACGACCATTGTTCTGGGGCTGGCGCTATTCTTGTAACTCCTTAGAACCGATCAATTTGTTATGCTTTGAAACTTGATTTCCCCACGACGAACAACGAAGCTGAGTATGAAGCATTTATTGCGGGCTTGAAGCTTACCAAAGAACTTGGAGTGAAATTGATTGAAATCTTTTAAGACTCATAATTGGTTGTGTACCAAGTACGGGGAGATTATCAGGCAAAGAGGCAAAGGCTTGCCCCATATCTTGCTCGAGTTCAAGAACTATTGGCGGACCTTGAATACTATGATATTTCGCTCATTCAGCGCGAACAAAATGGGGAACCCGACTCTTTAGCAAAATTCGCAAGTACTGGTGATGCACAATAGATGGGCTTGGTTCCCGTCGAAACCTTACATGCTCCAAGTATATGCAAAATGGAAGTAGATCTTGTGTTAGGAACGGAAACTGAAAGGGAGTCATGGATGACCATGTTCAAAGAATACATGCTACATGGAACCTTGCCAGAGAAAAGAACGAAAGATGACAAGTCGTTCGCAAGGCCTTGCGGTATATAAAGCAGGGTAGAATAATTTATCGGAAGGGATTCTCGGTTCCTTTACTTAGGTGCATTGCCCACGACGAGATAAAACGAGTTTTAAGAGAAGTTCATGAAGGAGAATGTAGCGACCATAGTGGGGGGCAGAAGCTAGCCAAAAAGATCCTCCACTATGGATACTATTGGCCGACCATGAATCGGGACGCTGCGGACTATGTAAGGATATGCAACAAATGTCAAAAGTACGCAAAAATCCCGAGAGCACCGTAGAATGAACTCACACCAATGGTTAGTCCATGGCCATTTGCAATATGGAGGATCAATATAATCGGCTCCTTGCCAATCTCCAAAGATGGTGAGAAATATGCAATTGTCGCTATCGATTACTTCACCAAGTGGGCAAAAGTGGAGCCCTTAGCTACAATCACCACCAAAAAGGTTATTAATTTTGTTGTACGAAACTTATATACCGCTTTGGCCTCCCATGAACTATCATTACTGACAATGGAACTCAATTTCAGAGTAGGGAGTTCAAAGAGTTCTGCCAAAAATATTGCATTGGGAAAAGGCTTGCAACAATCGCTCATCTCAAAACAAATGGACAAGTTGAAGCCGTAAATAAGATAATCAAGTCCATATTGAAAAAACGTTTGGAGAAGGCTAGAGGCAAGTGGGTGGATGAACTTCCAACGGCACTCTGGGCCTACAGAACCACTCGCAAGTCCGCGATTGGCCACACTCCATTCACCTTAGCATACGGCACCGAAGTTGTTATACCGGTGGAACTTGAAGTTCCCTCTCACCGGGTGACTCATTATGATCGTAGGATGAATCGGGATCTTTTACTGGAATTGTTGGACTTTGTCGACGAGAAACATGAAGAAGCTGATTTAAGGGCGGCTGCATATCGACACCAAGTCGCTCGATATTATAATGAAAAAGTTCAACCGAGAACCTTCGATGTGGGCGAACTAGTTTTGTAGCGTGTTTTTCCGGTCCCATCGTATATGAATCCCACATTTGAAGAATCTTACGTCATCAAACGGAAGCTTGGAGAAGGAACCTTCAAGCTAGCAACTATTGATGGCGTGACACTCCCCGAAGCGTGGAATAGCGACCATTTGCGCTGTTATTATACTTAGTCCATTTCTTTTGCATTTTAGTATCAATTGTTTCCAGTAAATGTTTCTTTTGTTGTTGTTCTCGGTTTCTGACATGTAATAAGACAATTCAGTTTGTCCTTATTTTCTATAATTAATAATGGCTTGAGGCTATTTTTCAATGTATTGTTAGTGTTTTGTGTTTTGTAATTTCTTGGCAAAATAAAACTGCATTAATCTACCTGGCATATGAACGTACGCACAAAACAAAAGTCGATCGGCTAATGATTCAAAAAATCTCTAAGTCCCCGGAGCACGGATTAGAGTACTCTGAGTCCCCGGAGTGCGGACTAGAGTATAAATGATTCAAAAATCTAAGTCCCCAGAGCGGGGACTAGAGTACTCTGATTCCCCGAAGTACGGACTAGAGTATAAACGATTCAAAAATCTCTAAGTCCCCGGAGCGCGGACTAGAGTACTCTGAGTCCCCGGAGTGCGGACTAGAGTATAAACGATTCAAAAATTTCTAAGTCCCCGGTGCACGGACTAGAGTATTCTGAGTCCCCGGAGTGCGAACTAAAGTACAAATGATTCAAAAATCTCTAAGTCCCAGGAGCGCGGACTAGAGTACTCTGAGTCCCCGGAGTGTAGACTAGAGTACAAACGATTCAAAAATCTCTAAGTCCCCGAAGCACGGACTAGAGTACTCTGAGCCCCCGGAGTGCGGACTAGAGTATAAACGATTCAAAAATCTCTAAGTCCCCGGAGCGTAGACTAGAGTACACTGAGTCTCCGGAGTGCGGACTAGAATATAAACGATTCAAAAATCTCTGAGTCCCCGGAGCGCAAGCTAGAGTACTCTAAGTCCCTGGAGCACGGACTAGAGTATGAATAATTCAAAAATCCCCAAGACCTATGAAAGCGGACATGAGTTTACGTGACCCACAAGACTCTGAATTTCAATTACACGTTAGGTGATAAGCTAAGCGATGAAAGTCTGGGAATACAAAGAAGTGAAATTTTATTTACTAATCAAGAAGAAAAAAGTTTCATTACAATTTCTCCGGAGTCCAGAGTCCGGAGCCAAAGTCTACCTACAATGACTATAAAAAAGTAAAACCCCTACATGATTTTGGCTTATTTAAGCTAAATAAGACATGACCAGACAACAGCAACTTTTTAACTTTTTGTCCTTCTTCGGCTTCTACGAAGCCTCCTCAGCTGAAAATTTTCTCCTAGACCCCTTGCTTCCATGTGACATGGTATTAGAGGGAGGAAGGGGAACTTCCAGGGGCGTGGTCCCATCAGGTAGAATGACCTTCAAGGGCCTATTTAGAGGATTATCGAGTTCCACCACCTGAGGTTCTATTTTAACTTTGGTTTTCTTTTTCTCCTCCTGCTTGATTTGCTCCTTAATGCTAAGCTTAGAAGTATGCTTGGAAGTGCCTGTGATTTTGACCTCATCGTGTTCATCTATGGGCGATGGATTCTCAAGTTTATCCTCATCTAGCGCCCCGATAACTTGAGCATCGGGACTAGGGGTATCCCCAGTATGAAGTGCCTCAGCCACTTTCTCTTCCCGCTCTGTGGCGACATTGCTCCTTGGAATCGGTTTCGGACCGGAATGACTATATGAAGTCACAAAAAAGAAAACGTTAGAATACATTTGTTACTCACCAAAACCGATGGTTTCCTGAACTCTAGAAGGTGAAGCTACGTACCAACATCCAACTGACTTTCAGTGGTCCTCGGGGTATCACCCTCAAGGATTGGAGATAAAATGTGAATGCCAATTCCGGCCTTCTCCGGGTCATAACCGACGTGCTGCTCGGGAGGCCCAAGTGATGAACCATCGGCCGTTTGAACGGGAGGAGGAATTGGAGACTCAGTGTCGGACGGCCCAGCTATGTCGTCTTTACCCTTTGATGACGGGGAGTTTTTTCCAAAGAGGGATTTTGCTGCAGATAAGTCTGAAGGCTCATTTTCTCGGAGCACTTCCTCCTCGAGAGCATCCTCATCAACTTCTTTGATGCCTAGCTCCACTCTTTTAATTTTTATCAAAGTACCCCATGCTTCGGCCAATGATTCGAGATAACCATCGCCTAGAAAAGAAAGGTGACGGTGCATGAGAACTCATGCATTGTATTCAGCAATGAGTGGATCGAATAAACACTTGATTTCTTCTCGGCCGGTCTTAGTAGCTGCCTCAATACGAGAGTCGACCTCTGAGAGCGCTATCTTCTTAACCTCCTCGTGAGTTGCCTCTTTTAGCGCTTCAACCTTGGAAAGCTCCTCATCGAGTGCTATCTTTAGAAGCCGTGTTGCGACGATTTCATCGCAGTATCTTTGTGACTCTTCCTGCGCGGCAATTTTCTCTTCTCTCTCTTTAAAGAGCAGCTCCTCCAGCTCCTTAACCCATCGAGTGAGAATATCCTTTTCTTTTTGGATAGAATCTTTCTCTAAAGCTAGAGCTCCGCTGCGTTGAATTGCCTCGTCAATTTCTTTTTTGTGAGTAGCCTCTAAGCGACTAACTGCCTCGGCTGTCTCCTTGGCATTTTTCCGAGCAGCCTCGAGTTGAGATTTGTATGAGGATAGCTCTTCATCCTTGCCCTTAATGAAATCTTTTTCATGAATAGCTTCAAGTTTGAGGCGATCAATCTCGTGTTGACGTTCCATGGAAACCTCTAAAACTTTCTCCACCAAGTGTACGAACGCATCGTGCTGGACATAAACATCGTTGTTGCAGGCAATGGCGCTTTGTTCAACATGTCCAAGGATAGGATGAATTGCGGGGAGAAATTTTAATCCATTAAAACATATTTTCGGGAATGTAGCCTTGAGCTCAGCTAATTTTTCCACCGTCGACGGATCGTGTGTAGAGGCTGGAGGGGTCTGCCTGATCGGAGTCACGGATTTCTTATAAGGTTCACGGGATTGCTTGGTACTCGACGAGCCAGAATGCTGGTCGTGGGAAACTTCGAATTGGGATCCCTTCTGAGCAGATTTCTCCCTACTATGCTCTAACTGAGGGGGAGGATTGTTTGGATATGAAGAATGGTTGTAAGTTCTTCTTCGAGAAGACAACGACTCTCGGGCACAATAATCTCTATCGCCGCTATCGTCCCTATCTCGTCGTTTACCTGATCCTGAATCTCGACTAGAATGGTAAAAGATAGAGGATCCGCGAAGGCGGTCAATGCCGTGTGTACGCCCCATATCACCTACACAGGAAACCGAATGAGGATGAGTTAGTAGGAATAACACGATGAGTAAAATTCG
Source organism: Allium fistulosum (assembly GCA_030737815.1). Taxonomy (NCBI): domain Eukaryota; kingdom Viridiplantae; phylum Streptophyta; class Magnoliopsida; order Asparagales; family Amaryllidaceae; genus Allium; species Allium fistulosum. The sequence goes on from CM060905.1 coordinate 899,297,675, forward strand.
AGTGCAGGGTGAAGTGTAAGTGTTTGTGTTGTCCAAGTGTTTCCCCCGATGAACTAGTGTTTTTCGCTTTACTCATTGGAGTTTTCTCTCGCTGATGATGAGTCTAAGCGCCTTCGTCACTTCTCGTGGGAGAATTAAGTCCCATTGCCTCGGGGTTAGTAAAACCATAATCCAGTATATCTTCAGGGATGGTAAAGTCAGAAAGGCCCTTTAATGAGCCTTCTAAGTTCTGGGAAGACGACTTCTTCTCGATCGGAGTTATCGTAACCTTTGAGGTTCCGCCAGCTGTCTTCTTTTTCAACTTGTAAACTAGAAATTTTTTCTTCTTCGAACGAGGCAGTAGTTCGTCGACACCGGGTGCATCAGATACTGGCACTTGGTCGGAACTTATGTTCTCTTCGGTCACCTGTGGCACCTCGGTTTCTTTAATTTCACCTTCCTCAGTTGTATCGGGGGCCCCTCCTCCAAAGGGCACCGAAGGTCCAGCTTGCTCTTTGCTTATTTTCGCAGTGGTTCCTGCAATAGTGGCACCGATTGGAAGGCTAGTCCGACGGTCCCCTTCCAGTAGTCCGAACTTCGAGAGCAGCTCACTAGTAATTATGGATTTATTGTCCCGATCTCTCACGGGAATAGCTCGGATGGCTTAGACGGCCTCAGAATACCCTGCACCTTCAGGTCGTGGGCGGATACCTACAAGAGTTGAAAGAAGTTCAGAAAGGATACACTTCGAGCCCTAGGACAAAGATTTGGCTCAAAATGAAACTTACTCCCTTCTAGCCATCTTCTCACAAAACCAGAAGGACATCGTACGTAAAACCACTCTTGTTTGTACTGTGAAAATTTACTCCACGCACCCGTCAGGATTTGGCATTTAGGGTGTGGCTCGAGAAATATGAAGGATGGACTGTCAGTATATCTCTTAAAGCGGTAAATATAATGGATATCCTCAGGAATAGGGGGTCTGAATAAGACGCTCATGAAAAGAATGCATGTACCGTGAATAAATGCATGGCTATTAGGGTATAGTTGTGTTGGAGCAATCCCTATATACCGCAACACTTCATGGAGGAATGAGTTGAAAGGTGGCATGTTTCCAGCCCAGCACATAAATTTGTTGCACGCCGAATATCAGGCTGGGGGCAAGTGGGACCGATCTTGTGCCGACGGAACCAGAACGTCGTCAAAAGGGAATCCGTGGATAGAGCATAATCGACGGAGAGAAGATTCGCTGATTTTCGAGGCTTAAGAGTCGATGGGATCATCCAGAATGACGGCCCCGTCTATGGCATCGGGGGCCGGGTCTATAACCACAACAGGTGGATCTGGTGTGCCAGGAAAGGGAGTTGGTGAGGGATTTGAAGTTCCCACTGCCTACTGCCGAGAACTTGGCTCAGGCTTGTCAGAAACTATAGCGGAGCTTGATTTTTTGGACATCTCCAAAGAACGATCGATGTGAATAGATACATGTTTAAGCTATACTTGAAAGATAATAGATATTAGATATAACAACAAAATATTCCCCCATGTGGTGTGAGAGCTAGTGCGATGATTCAAGCAAAGAGTATAGATAAATTGGAGTTTTAAAGAGTAAAATATTGCGCGACAAGCTTTTAGTTTTCATCTCTAAAAGCTTTAAGTTCACATTTACAATTGTTTAAATTATGAAGTTATTAATTCTAATCAGTTCCATGTGCCCTTGAACTTAGGTTCTTATCATTGATTCATTAGTATATGATTAGGCATGGAAATATGTGGTCCTATTATATTCTATGGTTCGAGGTGAGATGATTTTGATTGCCAATGCCGATCCCCATAGCAAGAACCGTTCGTCCATTCAAGTCTATATATGTTGAGCCACACTACCTCGCTCGGTACCGACCCACTCTCCTACAGACTACCGACCGCCTACCTAGATCAAAAATAACCGATCCACTCAACTATGAAGTACCGACCCACTCGCTCAATCAACTTACACCAAACAAGCCTCATCCAACCTATGTTGACCCACTCTTCTTTTAGGCTCCTACCGACCTGCTATACTGACAGAATCCTACCGACCCAGACCACCTTGGACGATCTACTAACCCACTCCCATTCAAAGTGTAGAACTCCTCTCTCTTATGAAACACGAACTCTCTTCTCCTATACATCACCGACCTTAGTTCCTATCAATGCCTATGTTAACTCCTCTCAACCTGGTGTAAACCCACATCAAAAACACTCTGTTGTCTGCTCCTATCACTCGTATCTCACCATGTTTTTCTCGTCTCCCCTTTCATTGTGCAGGGCTGTATGCGCCTAAGGCTCAAACCTAGTTCGAATTGAAAAGGGGATGGCCTAGGAGTTCATAATAATGCGTGGAATCTCACCTATATGTGTGTTAATTCGAGGTAGGGACGAGTGATTCTTGGAGTTTGGAGTCAAGGGGTGTGGTGGAAGCGCGTTTGAAAAATGTTAGAACGAAGAGGCGAAGTAGTTCAGTGGAGTGAAAGGGATGAGGTTTGGAGCAGTGCTAGGGAAGATAAGATATGAAGTGGGAAGAAAAGAGCGAAGGAGTGGATTTTTATATGGAGGACGGGGAGGTGAACAGGAATTCTGCTATAGAACCGGTCACTACGCTTTGGTGGATCGGTAAGTAAGCATACCGGTCATGTGGTTCGGAAAGTGAACCGACCGTGTGGGTCGGCCTTTATGTGCTAATTCACCCTTTGTTTAAAAAAAAGATGAAAAATAATAAAAATAAAATAAATAATAATAAAAGATATGTCTATGTATATACACATGAATAAGTACATGTACACTGACGATTGGGCATCATATGTGATAAAGAGACAGATATTACCAGATAAATAAAGGAGAATAGGTTTGCAAAAGTCTATCGTGATCCAACCGTTGAAAGGTTGTATACATTCGGCTTTTGAAAAGTTAAAACAGGAATTCATGAATTTCATTGAAATTGAGCCAATACGATCAGACGACGTGAAGCTTCTTCGAAGGACAGTGAAAAAGCGATAGTCATGATCGAGCTAGATTCCGAAAGCATGGATTACTCGCTAATTCAAAGCACGTCATGTTGATTCACACAACGCGCTTTGGGGGGAAAATGTCACCCGGCTACTGGCCTGGCTACAAGGCGATAATCGCAGAAGCTATGGTTGGACCTAGACGGGACTCGAACCTAGGAAAGATTGGAATTATAAGGGATCGGTGAAACTTGGTACGATCGGCACATATGCATGGTTCGGCCTATTTGCATGGTTTGGTGTTGAAACTAGATCGCATGCGGCTCGGCACTTGATGGGTCAGTCATGATTGGTTCGGCCTTAATGGGTCGGTCAAGGTAGATGAAGTGGAAGTAGGTCGGCCATAGTAGATAGGATGGAGTGGTTCGGCAATGTTGGCTTAGCCTAGGTGGTTCGAAATACGTGGCTCGGCCAGAGACGAATGTCACACGTGGCTCGGTATAGGTGGTTCAGCAGATGCTGCTCGGTCAAAGAAGAAAGGTTGTGCATCGGTTGGCCAAGGTAGGTTGTTCGCGCCTGGTTCGACGCTCGTGGTTCGGTCATAATGATTTAACATGCATAGATCGGCATACCTGGTTCGGTGCACAATAAAGGAGTTAGCATATTTTTGGGGTCTACGGCAAGGTGATGCGGTCAGCATTGTTTTGCTTCGAGTTACATCGCAAGTCACTCTGTGTCCTTGAGAGCTTACTTCGAGTTAGCTACTTGACGACTCCAGTTCGGCCATAGAGGGTCAGCGACACGTGGTTCGGCCAGAGTGGTTCGGCATTTCCTGGGTCGGTCAGTTTGAATTGACTCCTATGGGCCGAGCTGTCTTGGTCATGGGCCTGCACAGGGGAAGCAACCTATCTTCGTCTATAAATAGAGAGGCAGGGGTCCAGTTGAAGGGACCTCTTTTTGAGAAATCCAGAAACACTCTGCCATTTTCCGGATTTACTTTCTTTCTGCTCAAACTTATATTCAAGTTGTTTGTTTACGGATTGTATATGTATTCAAGAGATTGAGAAAGCAATAAAGATTACATTCAAAGTGGACGTAGACATTTACGCCAAACCACTATAAATCTGGTGTTCTCATTGTTGTTGTTCTTTTTGCATACTACAGTGATAATCCTTTGTTTTAACATACTGTCTTCATTAATTTATCTACCCAAATCTATTCTAGGGTGTTAGTGACCAATTCTGGTGCTAACACATTCATTTTGAGCAGAGTATCAATAACCGTACTTCGACAGTAAATCAAATTTAACCACATATTCCAATACAGACATATCTTCATGCTTCAAGTCACCAATCCTACCAAATAAAACCAACTTCCGAGAAGTCAGGATAAATTTATCTTCAAAGCAAACTATGAACTGAACCCAAGTAAATCGATCCTTAAGAGTCGTAGCTCTAGCGGCATTCCCCTAATTCATAAATCATACCTGGAGTTGTCTAGAGGCCAACCTCCACATCATAGCGTCATATAACTCCAAGTCATCGAAGATCCTCACACAAGTATCCATTTGGTATGACACCTTAACATCCAACTCCGTTCTAAGGAACGGCTTCTCTTCTAGACTCACCCAGTCTTTACAAAGCTTAGCGAAGTCGACTTTTGGCGCTTGCATCTAAGCACCATCAACATTAGGAGCAACTTGGATATTTTAATCCATGTTTCATACCATCTCAGCAAAGACGTTTTATAAATCATGGTTAGCTACCCCTAGTTTGGCCTTATCCTCAACTCCAAAGATGGAGTTCCTAGCAATGTTTCTTGTATTCCGGCTCATTCTTAATCTATAATAAGAATGATCGGTGTCTCGTACAGAAAATTTGCATCAATGGTACTTATGTATACAATGCGTCTTATATTATATATGTAATACTATATAGTTTTAAAATCCAAAATGTATAACGAGTACGCTCTCTCGTATATGCTCGGTCCGTCTATGCTCGATCCATCATGGAGTAATAAATTCTACTTTACCTCTAATGGATCCTCTTGATAAGTTATCACTCTAGTAACAACTTAGGTCAAGTATGTAACCTATGCTCTGATACCAAATGTGACGACGACCATACACCTCCTGCACCTAATATACCTGTATAGTGCGCTGTGACGGTGCCTAGATGATGTAGGACAATTGTCAATGGTAGTAGAGTAAATAAAAACAATCACAAAACCTATCGTATATCTCATAGCGCATTAAGAAAAATATAATAATAATCACATATATAAAATAGGTGGGATAATAATAACTAAATGAACCGTAGAATCAAAGTGCATAGGTTCATATAAGTTATAAAAAATAGTAATAGAGTTTATACAAGTGGTAAATAAACTTCAATGATAAACTGTCTCTAGTAATAGTCAAACACTATCAGGGCTCCATAGTGTCGCACAGCAAAATAATCAATGTTAAGCCTAAAAATATAAATATGAGGAAGCGTTGCTTCCAACTAGCCCATCTGCACAACTCCATATGCCATTCACACCAGCTACCCAGTCTACTCATTTAAAAGTACTCGAGATAATAAGAAGCAAACCATAAAATTTCGAGTCAGTCAACAGTTTGGTGTGAGAGATAAACAATCTCAAAATACTATGAAAGTCGATATAGTATATAGGACATATGGTATGAGGAATCATACTTAACATGTCTCTGCATCCAAATATTTAGCACATAACATTATATGCTAATCTACTATCATCATTATTATTTAGGTGTATTACAAGTCTAAGTACAATATCGGGTGTATAGGTATCTAAGTCCCTAATACCAACATCACATGACATACCTAGAGTGATAAGAAAAACATAGCAAACATAGCATTCACCAAAAAAATCCTCACTATCACTCATGTGCTTTGGATATATGTTAACTCGTATGGCCATTCCTCTGTTATAGATTAATGGAAAAATCTTGGTTCTCGATGATTGAATCCATGCCATCTCGACCACTAGGAAACTATATCCCTTCCTCTATTTAGGGTATATGGATCCATCAACATCGATCCAGGATCCATCAACGTTGATTCAAGTGAGAATCCTTATCTACCTCTACTTTACGAGCATATTCGAAACACTCCAATGACAACAATCCCTTCGCACACGTCATCATAGTTGAACACATCCTTATCTTATTCCATTCAAATCTATAGTAGAACACATTCCTCCTGTTACACGCATGAGCTTTTCTATTCCACGTCATACTTGTCACTATGGATCATCATGGAGACTCCATCAACATTGAGTCATGGTCATCCGAACACAGCTCCATCAACATCGAGTCATTGTCACCTAAACAAAACTCAATCAACATCAAGTCGCTGTCACTAGGACATAACTTCATCACCATCTAGTCGTCGTCATCAAAGTTCCAAACACATTGAAGCATTGTGTCGTTGCTTCACCATTGAAATAGCTCGAGCAATAATATCAAAATCAAGAGTCTATTTCACGAACGACCATGTCTCACTCCCTGAAGTCTTTTCATCACCTACGGCAAAGATTGGTCAAATCAGCCATTTTAAGTAGTGGTGGGCACCGACCACTCTAGAGTGGTCAGTACCAACCACTTTGATTGTGTACTTAGCCAAAAATGGCTACGTATATACCAAGTCAAAATATCTAGTATCCAGCCAAAAGTACGAAGCACATGCCCAAGTCCGTTGTCTTTCATCTTCAGATTGATCGACAAGCATCCCAGTACTCTTCCGCATACTTTCTCATCCATTCAAAATTTTTATCATGTGTGCACTCATCGACATGCATGAAACTTTATCTTATGAGATACTCCCTAACACTCTATCGGCCTTGCTTTTTCAAACGAAATAATCAAACAAGCATAAATACAAACAACATAGCATAAATAAAACCAATATAGCTTACATATAACATGTACAACACACCTATATTAACCAATTTCTGATTCGAACCAAGAATGGCCTAAATCCAACAATTTTCATAAAAATAGTACATCCATAAGAACTTGTGTGAATCTGATTTGAAACCAGTTTTAAAACACTTAAATTCTTTTATGCAATCAGATGTGGGTCTAAATATATTAACATTCATGTTTTAACGTTGGAAATAATTCCAAGACATCGTTCTTACACTATACTGGCAACTATATTGTGATGACCTACATTTTGGAAGGTTTAAGTTGACAATAAACCACACATTTCCAACTCAAAACAATCTGAAACATAGATTATCAATGGGGTTTTATTAAGAAGAATAAGAAAGAAGGAAACAAACACAGAATCTCGCAGCGGAATGACAAAATATAATAATCAAATAAACAGTTCATGAAGCTTTTTATCCTATACATCTGACTAAAATTTACAACATCTATCAAAATTATATATACAACAGAATAATAGAATAATGCAGCAGAACAACATGATGCAGGGAGATAATACTAGTAATAATATACCAAATCTTCGTCTTCGTCCTCCAAAATAAATGATCTTCAATTCACTGAAAACTCAAGGCTGACCCGAGCATAAAGTAAAACAATACACTCGAGTCAGAACTAAAATATTCTTATATAAGTCAAATCAATCACGTATAACATGAGTGTAATAGCGTCAGATATGTTTACGGGGTTTTATATCTCTTATCCAGTGTATAACGTGCGTGCAATAACTTAAGAGATGTTACGGGATTTTCCATCTCATAAGGATCCATCAAAAAATATATATATATATATATATAGTAGAATACACTATATATATAATGTCTATTCAATAATATAAATATTTTTTCTAGCGTTAAGGGTTCACATTAATCCCCCTTAATGCATTTTTAAGCATTGTCGTACAGTTTGCATATAACACAGCCAGTAGAACATCGGTAGATAGGGATGTGATGTGATACGACAAATCTAAACCAAACTTGTAGTGGTCTCTTATAAGGATAAAAGTATGACAAGGCATGTGAGGCAATGCTTAAGGTAGTATGCTAATAGTTCAAGTCGCCAAGCTGGTGGTAACGCATCGCCGCAACGATCGCCCACCGCGTCCACCCATCCCATATCGAGTCAAAGGGAGGTTATCCCAATCAAGGTGCATTAATCGAAATCAACAACAAACGTAATAGTATGGATCGAGTCCATAAGAAAAATCGAAGAACAGGTGTCCGCTTGGTGTAGTTAGCCCACTAGGCCTGATTCAAGCCATCCTGTTTTAGTCATTTTAAATTAACACAAGTGTCGGGGCCAATACATCATCGTTCTCTTTCTTCAAATCCAGCAACGTACACCAAATCCAACCACTTCATTCTTGAGTCTCCTATGCATACACAGTTGTTAAAGTGGTTCCAATATTGACAGAGAGTATCCGGTCTCTTTAACAACCAAACGTCGTTTTACACACCGGTTGGTTCTTTTACATTTCAAAGACGATTCATATTTGATATCAAATTATCATATTCACTTCAAAATCAATTTCATTTAAAAATTATCATATTCACTTTGAAATTAATTTCATTTCAAAATCATATTTACTTAAAATATGTCAATTTCACTTGAAAAACATTTCATTCCAATATCATTTTCCACTTCGAAATTAATTTCACTTCAAAATCATTTTATTCATTTCGAAATCAGTTTCATTACAAAATCATTTTATTCATTTCCAAAATCGTTTCAAATTTCAACTTAGGTTATAACTTCAAATTAACCAAATTCACATTTAAATGCACAATTTAAATATAAACAATTCCTAACTTGAACAGTTTGAATTTTTGAAAATAATTTGAATGGATAAAATAGTTTGAAAATTAAGATAGTTATAATAGTTTAGATGTTAAAATAGGTTATATATTAAATGATTTGAAAATTTAAAATGATGAATTGAAAACAGTTTATAGTAAAATATTTTATAGTGAAAATAGTTTCAAATTTAAAATTGTTTCTTTCCATTTTCAATAAATCTGGACTCAGGTCCAAATTTCAAATCAAATAGATTCAAATCTTCTTAAATCTCAAATTAGTTTAAATCGACTCAATTTCGATTTAAATTCAAATCAACTCAATTTCGATATCCATTCTAATTAACTTCAATTTCGAAATGCTTCATCTTAGCTTCAAATTCAATTCAACAATTTGATTCAATGATATAGATTTCAAATAAATTCTTATTTTAAACCATTTCAATCTATATAAATTTCAAGTTCAATTTCAATTTACCGATTTAAATCACTTAAATCAAATTAAACCTCAATGTTCGATTTAAGATTTAATTCATTAGAATAATTCAATTCCGAGCCCAAATTGAAATATCCATTTAAATTACTTTTACTTAGCAATATTTCAAAGTTCGAATAAAAGTTCAAATCTTTTAAAACAATCAATTTCCATAATTCAAATCATATTTCAATTATAACTTCAAACTTTAAAATTCGATTCTTTGGACAATTTCTTTGAGCCAATTTCACTTCCAACATATCAAAACTCGATTTGAAAATAATTTAATTACTATAAATTCAAATTTTCTTTCAAAACAATATCGTTTAAATAATTTCAAAATCAATAATTTTAAAACCATTTAATTTAACCAATCCGATGTCCGTTTATATTTTCTATCCTATGGCCAAGTGAATAGTTATTCCAATTTAATTTCAGGGATGGATATATGTCATTTCAATCCAAAATAAATGTCATAGGTATATATCATTTCAGCCTATTTGTTAATTTATTCGAAATAATTCAAATAACAGTTTATATGCTGTCAAATAATATATAGGTGATCACAAGATATAAAATAAATAAACATCCAATCATCCAATATATCATCCAATGGCCATCCATCACAATCAACATTCAACTCAGCCAAAATATCACAACCGTTAACTAGTTATAAATATCGGGTGTTTAACTAGTAATTCAATTTCAATTTCAAATTAAACTGTCAAATTAAATTCCTATCAGTTCAATTCATATGTTAATTTTAAATGTCAGTTAAATCACCAAACAACAGTCAATAAAATAAATCACTTCATGATTTTAAATTTAACTAACATAAAAATATTTTAGTATTTCGTGGGCGGTTTAAAACACTCACCTTTATTTGAAACTAAAAATTTTTCAGCTTCAAATGAATACGAATCCAACTCCATGTCGTAGACGACGTCGATACAAATCCAATGGAACAGTTTCATTTGAGTCCGACCTCGTACGAGAAAATTATGATTTTATTATCATAACGATAATTAAAAATTTAATTAACATAATAACAAAATAATTAAAACCGTTACCCTATTGTTCCATCGTTCAACTTCCAGAGCCGTTCACGAAACCCATCACTCGACCCGTTTCCACGATACGTGTGTGCCACCCAAGCCATCGGAGCTCGATCAGACATCACCTCGACGCGCGGCGCCCCAGCGCCACCTCCGCCGCTCAACTATTAGGAACTGGAGATAGTGGTTTTGATGACAACAACCTTTGTAACTTATTTTATTATAACTTATATACTAACACTATTGTTTAGATATATATGAATGTTATTATGCAGGATATATATAAGGCAGGTACTGATTATTGAAGGCTGTACAGTATAAAGATCAAGAATGAAGAAATCAAGTTTGAAGACTCATGAGTATCAAGATCAAGATTTCAAGATAAGTGTCTAGTTTTGTTAAAACTTCATAATAGTATGGAAATCTTCATTCCAAATTTCATTTGGGATGGAACCCATTTCTATCTTCTTAGTGGCTTACAAACCCACGACAAGTAGCTTACAAACCTATGACAAGTGGCTTACAAACCAACGAACATCCTGGTTTTGTACAAGTTCTCGAGTCCTGATGTGATGAAATATTCTGCAGGAAGAAGCTTGCGAAACTACTTCAAAATGGTTTTTTAAAAATGATTTTCAAATTTTTTTTAAATGTTTTAGCTTTAAAAATTATCTTTTCAAATGATTTTCAAAAAGATGTTTTTAAACTATTTTCTGATTTTTAAAAATTCTTTTATAGTATATATATATACTTGAGATTTAAAATCAAATTTATATATACATTCTAAAAATATATTTTTCTACTCTTCTTTATTTTAAATCATAGGAAAATTAGTTTATTTTACTCCAAAATCATTTCATCTTGTTTTGCTTTCAATACCATTTTAAAACAAATTTTACATTGTTTTTAACTAAGGGATGTCGACGTCATGGGATACCCCATGTCGACATGGTGGCCGTTAAATTCAAAAGTTTCAATTTTCAAAAGAAGTGTCTATTCGTTTAAATCTCTTCACGGATGGTTATGATCGTTACTGGTCTATAAATAGCCTTCACAAAAGAATTTTTTAACTAACTATTTTCTTATTTTCTTCACTCCTTCTTCCCCACAAATCCATGTTCTAAAATTTCCATATTTTTAAGATCGTGCTGAAATTCTACCGAATTCTCAAGTGAATCAAACTAGAATCTCATTCTTGTTTGATTCTCTGCCCTCTCTCGAAGATCAAAGTGCTATTCAGAGTTATAGGATACATTTGTAATCAAAAGTTTATCGAGTCTCTCTATAAGGTGTGGTTGTGCTTGGAAATCAATTGGGTGATCTTGTGTCTCGTAAATCAAGAGAGTTTGCCCCGGACTCGAAGACCGGAGGGTACCTCAAGGCCTTTAGAAATTGAGGATTGTAATCTCGACATTAGTATAATAAAAATCTGTACGAGGTGTTTGCCTTGGTGCAGGACTGGATGTAGGGTAACTCCGAACCAGTATAAAATCCGATGTGTTCTTTCCTTTTACTACTTTCTATTTACTTTCTGCATCTGTGTTTGATTCTGTGATTGTTCTGTTATTAAGTTCTACATTTGTTTGTGTCATAATTTTAATTTAGTCCATATAAGTCTTAGAATCCATTAAACACTATTCACCCCCCCTCTAGTGTTAAATTAGCCATAAGATCCTTAATCCGCACTCCCTTTCAATTGGTAGCAGAGCATAGGTTTTCATAGTTTTCATAATCTGAAACTTGAAAAGATAAAAATTGCATTTTTAGGAAATTTTGTTAATACTAGTTTGAATTTATGCATTTCATCAAAGTATCATAAGTCTGCATATAGTTTTTATGAAAAATCAAGTTATCTACCGAATTAGTTTGTTATGCAGGAACAGACATGTTACATGGCTTTTGAAGAATCAACAACCAATGGACAAACTGTGCAAATTGGGTAAGATAAATGGATACTTGATAGTGGTTGTTCAAGGCATATGATTGGAAATCCTGAGATACTCAATGACATTATATATCAAGATGGTGGATTGGTCAACTTTGGAGATAACTCAAAAGGATATGTGATTGGCATCGGCAATGTCGGTAATTCTAAAACTCCACTTATTTTTGATGTTTTGCTAGTTAGGAATTTAAAACATAATTTGCTTAGTATAAGTCAACTATGTGATAAAGGATTTAAAATTAAATTTGGAAAAGATAAGTGTCACATCGAAGATAATAAGTCAAATATTATCTTTGAAGGAATTAGGAAGAAAAACATTTACATCCTTAGTATGAAAGTTTCAAATGATAACTTATGTCTTTTAGCTAATACAAGTGACCCTTAGATTTGGCATAAAAGATTTGGTCATTTAAACTTCAAACTGTTATCTAGGTTATCAAAACTTGACTTAGTTAGAGGTCTTCCCAAGTTAAACTTTAAAGTAGATAGTATATGTGATGTTTGCCAATTAGGAAAACTTAAGAAAAGTTCATTAAATTAAAAAATATGATTTCTACTTCTAAACCTCTAGAATTACTTCATTTAGATTTATTTGGTCCATCTCAAGTTCAATCAATTAATCACAATAAATATGTTTTTGTAATTGTAGATGATTATTCTAGATATACTTGGACAATTTTTCTTAAACTTAAAAGTGATGCTTTTGAATTATTTAAGAATTTTGCTAAAATAATTCAAAATCAACTTTCTTTAAAAATAAAAACTATTCGTAGTGATCACGGTGGAGAATTTGAAAATGAAAACTTTGAGAATTTCTGTAATCAAAAAGGAATTACTCATAATTTCTCTTTTCCAAGAGCTCCACAACAAAACGGAGTGGTAGAACGTAAGAATAGAACGATTCAAGAGTGTGCTAGAACAATGCTTTCTGATAGTAACTTACCTAAAAACTTTTGGGCTGAAGCAGTCGCTACAGCTTGTTATATATTAAATAGGATTTTAATTAGACCATTAACTAATAAAACACCATATGAATTACTTTACAATAAGAAACCCATAGTAGCTTATTCTAAAGATTTTGGTAGTAAGTGTTTTATTCTTAATACAAAAGATAATTTAGGTAAATTTGAACCTAAATCCGACAAAGGTATCTTTATCGGATATTCTAATAGAAGTAAAGCATTTAGAGTTTATAATTTAAGAACTAACACTATTGAAGAAACAATGCATGTATCTTTTGATGAAAATTTTAAAGATACTGTAGAAATAGAAGATGAAGAAGATTTTGTAACTTTAAATAATGAACCTAATGAAACTAATTGTGAAATCATTCAACCTAATAAAAGAATTAGGCTATTAAAAGATCATCATGTAGAAAATATACTAGAAAATATTGAATCTATAGTTAAAACAAGAAATCAACTAAATAGTATGAGTAATGTAGCTTTTATATCAAATATTGAACCTAAAAATCCAAAGGAAGCATCATCTGATGATTCATGGATTCTTGCTATGCAAGAAGAATTGAATCAGTTCACCAGAAATGATGTTTGGGAACTTGTTCCTAGACCTGAGGATAAAAGTATAATTGGAACAAAATGGGTTTATAAAAATAAAATGAATGAACTTGGTGAGGTCGTGAGAAATAAAGCTCGTTTAGTCACGCAAGGTTATTGTCAAGAAGAAGGAATTGATTATGACGAAACCTTTGCACCCGTAGCAAGACTAGAAGTTATCAGGATTCTACTTGCTTTCGCAAACTACAATAATTTCAAGTTATATCAAATGGATGTTAAAAGTGCTTTTCTAAATGGTTTTGTAAAAGAAGATGTTTATGTTGAACAACCTCCACTTTTTGAAGATAATAAATTTCCAAATCATGTATATAAATTAAAGAAAGCTTTATATGGTCTGAAATAAGCTCCTAGAGCCTGGTATGAAAGACTAAGATCTTATTTACTACAATCTGGTTTTGAAATTGGTAAAATAGATACAACTCTTTTTATTAAAAGAAACAAAAATGATATTCAATTAGTACAAATATATGTAGATGATATAATATTTGGATCAACTAATAACATAATGAATAAAGAATTTTTAGATATAATGACTAAAGAATTTGAAATGAGTCATATGGGAGAACTAAGTTTCTTCTTAGGACTATAAATCAAACAATTAGATAAAGGAATTTTCATAATTAAGAAAAATATGCTAAGGATTTAATTGATAAATTTGGATTGACCACTTCTAGTGGGAAACCAACTCTAACGACAACTAATGTAGCTTTAAGTAAAGATGATAAATCAAAAGATGTTGATCAAAAATTATATAGGGGAATGATTGGTTCGCTGCTTTATATAACAGCAAGTCGTCCTGACATCATGCATAGTGTCTGTCTCTGTGCAAGATACCAATCTCAACCTAAAGAAACTCACATAAAAGCTGTTAAAAGAATTTTAAGATATGTAAAACATAATTTAGATTATGGTTTATTTTACCCTAAAAATGATGTTTTTGATTTAATTTCATATTGTGATGCTGATTACGCTGGTTGTAAATCAGACCGAAAAAGTACAAGTGGAATTGTCACTTTCTAGGACATTCTCTGGTTTCCTGGTTTAGTAAGAAGCAAAACACTGTATCCTTGTCAACAACTGAAGCAGAATATATATCTACTGCTTTGGCTTGTTCTCAAGTTATATATATGCAACAAACTTTAAAAGATTTTGGATTAACTATAACTAAATCACCAATTTATTGTGATAATACTAGTGCGATAAACCTATCTAAAAATCCAACTAATCATGCTATAACACAATATATATTTATATTAGACATCATTTTCTTGGAGATAATATAAGTAAAGAAGTCACAACTCTTGAATATATTAATACTGAAAAACAAATTGCTGATATATTAACCAAACCATTAAATGAACAAAACGTTACTAAATTTAGAAGAGAATTAGGTATATGTTCATTAATTGAAATAAAAATTATAAATAATACAAATATAGTTAATAATTAATATAAATAAAAATTTCTCAAAAATTGAACTGGGCATGTCGACATGACCTATCCCCCTATGTTGACATACAGGCCGAGATTTTCAAATTTAAATTTCCCTCTAAAATTAGTTATTTGGTTATATATTTATATATTTTGACTTTTACTCCTTTTCTCTATTCTATTCTCTGTAATAAACTTCTAAAACAGTAAATTAATGGCTTTCTCTTCTAATAATGAACCTTCTTCACCCACTTCTCCTCATTCTGGTCCTTTTTAACGTTCCGCACATGTACGAGTCATAAAATTACAAGAGAGGATGAAATATTTGCTTCAAATGATGATGGAAATTCAAGTGAGTCAACTGCGAATGGCTAGAGAACAAGATAAGCAAGGCAGAATCCTTAGGAATTTACAAAACTTCCTTATGGATAACCATGCCAATCCCATTGTCATCGAAGAATCATCACAAGCCATGGATTCTGAAGAAGAAGAGCCTCTAGAAGAACCACAAGAGGATCAAGAAGAAGAAAATCCTCTGCCGAACGCGGATGTTCATATGGACGAAGACGATGGTGTGATTTGCGTTGGAGAGGTCCTTTTTGACGCTAATGGGAACTTGGTCGAACAACGTGGAAACTTTTGTCTCCACTATCCAAATTGTTCAGTCCATAAATCACCAATAGTTAAGGGTCCTCGTTAAGCATTTTTCGTTTTTCTCTTTCTTGATTGTATATTTGTTTGTTAATTTGTATATAAGTGTTATCTTAATTAATATTCTTCTAAAAACAATCTTTTGTGTATAAAATCTTGAATTCCATTTAACATAGGATGCTATATTTCACTCATACATAGTTATTATTCTTATGTCACATGTTTGTTTATCTCATTTTCTATTAAGTTCAAGGTTTATAGGTTATTTTTGTTAATGACAAAGGGGGAGAAGTTATATAAAATAGTAGGCTTGGAGTAAGGGGAGTTGTTGGTGTAAGGGGGAGTTATGGTATGATCGAAGTGGTAAGTATATTTTATAAGGTTGTCATCATCAAAAAGGGGGAGATTGTTAGGAACTGGAGAGAGTGGTTTTGATGACAACAACCTTTGTAACTTATTTTATTATAACTTATATACTAACACTATTGTCTAGATATATATGAATGTTATTATGCAGGATATATATATATATAAGACAGGTACTGATTATTGAAGACTGTACAGTATAATGATCAAGAATGAAGAAATCAAGTTTGAAGACTCATGAGTATCAAGTTCAAGATTTCAAGATAAGTGTATAATTTTGTTAAAACTTCATAATAGCATGGAAATCTTCATTTCAAATTTCATTTGGGATGGAACCCATTTCTATCTTCTTAGTGGCTTACAAACCCACGACAAGTAGCTTACAAACCTACGACAAGTGGCTTACAAACCCACGAACATCCTGGTTTTGTACAAGTTCTCGAGTCCTGACGTGATGAAATATTCTGCAGGAACAATCACAAAACCGTTAAATTCAAAAGTTTCAATTTTCAAAAGAAGTATCTATTCGTTTAAATCTCTTCACGAATGGTTATGACCATTACTGGTCTATAAATAGCCTTCACAAATGAATTTTTTAACTAACTATTTTCTTATTTTCTTCACTCCTTCTTCTCCACAAATCCATATTCTAAAATTTTCATATTTTTAAGATCGTGCCGAAATTCTGCCTAATTCTCAAGTGAATCAAATTAGAATCTCATTCTTTTTTTATTCTCTGCCCTCTCTCGAAGATCAAAGTGCTATTCAGAGTTATAGGATCAATTTGTAATCAAAAGTTTATCGAGTCTCTCTATAAGGTGTGGTTGTGCCTGGAAATCAATTGGGTGATCTTGTGTCCCGTAAATCAAGAGAGTTTGCCCCGAACTCGAAGACAGGAGGGTACCTTAAGGCCTTTAGAAGTTGAGGATTGTAATCTCGACATTGGTATAATAAAAATATGTACGAGGTGTTTGCCTTGGTGCAGGACTGGACGTAGGGTAACTCCGAACCGGTATAAAATCCGGTGTGTTCTTTCCTTTTACTGCTTTTTATTTACTTTCTGCATCTGTGTTTGATTCTGTGATTGTTCTATGATAAAGTTCTGCATTTGTTTGTGTCATAATTTTAATTTAGTCCATATAAGTTTTAGAATCCATTAAACACTATTCACCCTCCCTCTAGTGTTAAATTAGCCTTAAGATCATTAATACGCACTCCCTTTCATCAACCTCCTTGCATTCGCGCGTGCGCAACATGATGCAGCAACCCCAAAACTGATCGATGAGCGCGAGCAAATTCTGGTGATTACAAGCCTTTTCGCCTCGATCCAACCATCGGATACGTAGAGATCGTTGAGATCTACACTTTTCCTTTTTGTGTCATTCGATTTCGTTGAACGGATTGATAGAAATCATGGAAGAAAGAAAATGAATTTTCAGCCATTAATTGTGTAAATAGCGGCTGAAGGTTATCTAGGGTTTTGGATTGCAAAATAGAAAATTTCAAGCCCTAATATAGAAAATTTTAAGGCACTATTCATCCGTGAAATTCCCGAACTCCAAACGAAGCATGCCGCCTGGCGTTCTATAAGTTATACCCCTATTCCGAACACAATGGAATATGTATCGAGAGCCAATTCCATCATATTTAAAAGATAGCTTTTCAAATCAAATTATTTTAACTTAAATTTTTTTAATTAAATTCTACATGTTTCAAGCTCGCATGGCCAAACGATAAGTCTGATCGCTACGAAACTTGAAATCCTATAAATATTCACTATTACAGATCCGATGAAACTAGTTTCGTCAAAATCCGAGATTTTGCCCGAATGGTTATTTTTACAAGTTAATTAAAAATAAGTAACTTCCACAACCAATTTAATCATTTTTAAATTCAAATTTAAAAGTTAACGATTTTCATTCTTGTTTAAATAAAATTTAAATCAACTTCCGATATCATTTTAATTCACATTAAATTTAGAATTCAATTATTTAAATAATTTTCAATATTAAATTTAAACAATTTAAATATAAGTTATTTAACTTATAAAATTTAACTTTTAAAACGAATTCCAATAATAAATCAACTATTTTCATTTTACAATAATTCAACATTAATGCAATTACTTACAATTCAATATTATTTAATTTACTTTCTAATGTAAGTTATCATCTCTTATCTTATTGAATTTTATTATTCAAAAATTTTATTCAAGTTCATATTTCGTAAATCACATTAATAAATCATTAAATTTTATTTCTAACCATTGTTGTTCAATAATCATATTAAATTAATAATTTACAATAGTTAAATTTTGGGGTCGTTACATATATTATGTGATAGACAAAATCACTCACCTCGACAAAAATTATCCAATTCCATGCCAAGTCATAGAGGCCTCTGACACGAGTGCAAAGCAAGAAACCACATCCAAATGGACCTTATATGCAAAAAATATGGATGATATAAAAAATATGCTATATATAAATTAACTAATTAATTTGTCTTTTGATTAATAGTAAATTTGTCGTGATTACCTTTATTATTACCCTTCTTCCTCGAAGCAAAATATGCTCATGTTGTTCTCCTCCTCCACTCCCTATACATAACTCACATATCCCCTATAAACGCTTGTCCCTCTATTCCAACACCACCACGCTTTGCCCAGAACCTAACACCGAGCGCCACTTGGCTTCGTCTTCGCCTACTCCGGTCAACATCATGGACAAGGGGTAGGCATGTGTTGGTTCGGTTTGAAGCCTAAAACATTTTCATACTACATTAAACGGTTAGTTAAAATCAATAACCATAATATGGTTTTTTTAATGTGGTCCGATTCCGGTCAAGTTTAGTAATATCATGGCCCGATTTTGGTTCGATCTAGTTTGAACCCATTTCACATTTATTTGAACAATTTGGATAATTATTGACCAATAGTAAGAAAATTGGTGAAAAATTCTAACGAATTAAAGTGAAAGACGCACACATTCATAAATAAATTTGTACATTTGTGTATCTTTATGCATATAAGGGAACAAAAATTGTTCATTGCCTAATCATATGACGTTCAAATATCCATATGCTTAATACTTTAGTGGTTTTAAGTAGAAAAAAATACAAAATTCCATCAAAAAAATTAAATTCTACCAAGCGGTCCAGTCCAGTTTGATATGGTTGCTTTAATAATTCAAACCACAATTGCACCATATTAAACTGAGTTAGTTTGATTTTAGATATTTGATTTGATTAGAAAATATGGTGCGGTTTTTGAGAAAATTTAATGGTTCGGTGTAGTCCATTTTCGTATGTTAGTGTTGTTTATGCCCATCACTATCAACGATCACGCATATATATACATATATGTATGTATGTATATGTATGTGTATATACACATGCACACACATAAGTACATTGCCTGGCACATCGTCGCTAGACCAACCACGACAATTCGTAACCCACTCCGGTTGTCCCCCACCACTCA
Organism: Allium fistulosum; assembly: GCA_030737815.1. NCBI lineage: Eukaryota > Viridiplantae > Streptophyta > Magnoliopsida > Asparagales > Amaryllidaceae > Allium > Allium fistulosum. The sequence continues at coordinate 899,317,379 of CM060905.1, forward strand.
TGCTACTTTGTTTCAGCCACACCCATAAAAAACGCAAGGAACCCATGTTTCTCCCAACTTTTCTAGCCTCCCTCCACCACCACGTTCATCAACTCCTTAGACGATTTATGTTTCCATAATCTCCTTGTCGAAATAAACAAACGCATATAAAAGGTTCCCTATATGGTTAGACCATTAAAAAGTTCATCGTTGACAATCTTTCTGTTGAAATTTGATATCTCCCTCACTATAGCACGAAATACGACCATTGTAGCACCATTTAATCCTCTCTCCATTATGAACACAACCATACCATCCAAACCCATATCGATTCACCTCAAAAACCACTCCCTTTATTGGATCCAAATTTTTTGGCCACCATCGTTGGAGTTGGGTTGAACCGAGGTCGTGGTTGCGTAGCTCTCAAAAAAATAAAGAGATCCAAATTTTGTTTTGGCCAAAACGATGTCCATTTGCTCTTGAAAGAAGAGGAGAAAGGAAGTGGGAATGGGTCTTATGAAGGAGAAGGTCAAAATAATATGGATATGTAGCTATAGTAAACAACTCTATTTATAGAGTGATGGGTAGGGTTAGGGTTTGATAACCCATTATTTTCTTTATTTCCAAAATTTCAATGCATACTTTGTGGTCATATAACTTCAAGGAATATCATATTGTGATGGTTCTCCAATGGCGCGGCTCATCGATCGTATTTTTCTCATTCTAATAGTATAAGTTTCTAAATCTAAGACTATATTCGAAAGGCTATTTTCTAGCATTTTAAGTTGTATGGGCTGATGGAACTTTTGATCTAGAAATTTCTTCTAGTGCACGGTTCGTAGTATCTTTCTTAACCTAGGGATGTTCTCCGTTCGTCAAAAATTCTATGGTTCCTACCGATGCATTTATATCCATTGATACGTATTACTTCTGAAAATGTTAGAAAATAAATCAAGGGTCAAAATCGTCCAATAAAATTACTAAGGTCAAAAATGTCAATACTCAACATAAACCAAATTTGTAGCCAAATACAACCAAATATGGATTTAAAAATAATATTTTACAATTCTCCACTATGCAAAATACAGATCGTCGTTTAAGGTTTTCCCACTGCCTCAACATTATTCGGGTTTGGACTTTGAATATAATCATATTGGATAATTAGGCTGCTGGGTTTGCAGTTATTATTTGTTCCTATGTCAATTCTTAGAAACCTGCATAATTTCAACATTCATTAGATATATTTCATGTTATCAGTATTTTAATAATTAAAGGATTGAGGGACAGGAGAAGCGTTATTTGTAGGAGGCACTATGTTTATGCCCAATGATGAGACAGAGCTGTCTTCAAGAGTAGAAGGTTGGTCAATTACTTAGGTGGCACTGTAGCTTTTTTCTCAAGTGTAGAGACATATCTTAAAGTTCTAATGTAACATGTATCATCCAAGATGCCTAGGTGTGCCCTCTCCTCGATGCCCAAAACTGAGGGCATTGCTTTAGGAAGAGAACTTACACCATATCGATTATTCTTATCCTTATCTTCTCCCTTGTGATCTAGATTCCCTTTCCCTTTGGCATTCCCTAACGAATCTTCCTTACCTCCCAAAGCATCAAACCAATTAGGCTCACTTGCTATGTCACTTTGTTTCATTGCCTACATGTCCTTTGTTTTTCCTCTTTCCATATCAGTTACCACTTCCTCCGTTACTTCTCCATCTACATTTTTGTTATGGTTTCGGCTATTTTTTGATTCCTCAATCATATCTACCCTTGCTATTTTCAGTTGTAATATGGTATCATCAAAGTTTTCGACCGTATTGATTAGCCTTACTTCTTCATCTCCCTCCCTGCTCTCACCCTCGTTATTTGGATCCATGTCAACCCTTTCGCTACGCCCTTCATATTCCTCTACTTTATCTTTGTTATCTTCTCTTTTTCCTTACCATCCACCTTGACCCCTTCAATTCCATTTTCTTTTTATTAGGAACCCAAGTTTTAGCCACTGCGCATTCCATCTTTATGTGTCCACAACAAATATAATTATCACATCTAGGTGGAGGGTTCTCATATTCCAACTTTTGTTTGTAAATTGAAGTATCTTCAAATGCACCTTCATTCATATTTGACCTCTGCATTCAACTCAATAAGAAACTTAACAAAGAAGATACGTCTTTTCATGGCTACAGGTTGGTCCATGTTAACAGCGAACTTAATAGTGCTTACGAGGGCAATGATGGCTTCCACGGTCCAAAATTTAAAACCTAATCCATGTAACTTATTAAACATAGGCAAGGAAAGAAATAAATCCATATTGACTTACATCTCTCAGGACAGTCTTTTCATGATGGATGAGTGTAACACCCAATGAAAATTAATAAAGAATTAATTAATTAAAATAAGACTAAAAATGAAAATTTTGTGAATGTCGAAATTTGGCCACGAAAGTCACACCATTGCTTTAGTGATGATTTTCTAGTCAACTTTTATGTATAAAATTTTGTAATCGGAGCTCAAACGGAAAAGTTATTCACATTTGAATTTTTCAAATATAAATAATTTGAATAGAATTCAAATTTTAAAAATTAAATAATGTTAACATTTGAAATAAAAATGGTAATAAATAAGTTAATATTAGAGTGAATTAACGTTAATGAAAACGTTAACGGTGGGAAGTAAAATAGGCAAGAAATATAAAAAATTAAACAAGCAATAAATACGCGTTCCAACTAAGTAGATCGGTTGATCACCTCTACTAGGGTCAGTCGACTGCCTAGGGAGGAGCGTTCGATTGGTGAGTGTGTGATGGTTAGAGTTTTGTTAGGTGCAAACGATCCAAATTTTATTACTTTAAACCGACTTAAATCCAATGAATCTGGTGCCTTCTAACCATTATAAATAAGTCGCTAGCCCATCACTTTTATTCAAAAAATATTTGGAACGCTAATAAAACTCTGTCGGTTTTCTTCTTCATGACAATTCATAATCACTTAGGATTTTCATGTAATGGAATTTAGATATTTAAACATTCAATTTCTAATTCTATTCTTCCCTAATCCTTGATTCTGAATCTAATTTATATACAGTCCAATTGTTGCATATTCCAAAAAGAAGACATATGAAGGAGAAATTTGGAGCAGGCATGAACCAAATCCAAAAGGAGGCAGCGCATATTTTAGTATTTATATGGTAGAAGTCGGGATTTGTTTTATGCCTTGGGGAATTTTATTCATGAAAACCCTAAAATTAAAAACCCCAATATTCCCCCAAATGAAATATCAATTCTTATTATTGGATTCCCAATAATTTTATATTAAAATAGTAGAATTTGTTTTGTTATTGCAATTTGAGTATTGAATATTTTATTCCACTTCCAACTCTTCTTTAGTGTTGCGTCAAAGGGTTCTAAAAGAAAAATAAGTTAGAAAATGGTGTGTGAAGTATGAATTCTCGTATTCGTAGTTTGCAATGCATACTTCCATAATTTAGACAAAAAAGGAATCCCTTTTTCACTTCAGGTTCATATATGTAAAAGTGGATAGAATATAAAAGATTTAAATTGTAAGTTTTGTTTTCCTAAAATAGAGGCGTTGATTCTACTATATTAATATAGAATAAGTTTGGTGTATGATTCTATTTTATTTATGCAAGTGAACTTTTTTGGCTAAGGATATTAGCTATTTTGAAAGTTATTGTATAGAGTTAGACTTGCCAATGAAAGTTTTGACATTTAAAGAATAGTATATGGTGCGAATTTTACAATAGGAATATCGTTCGCACGCTTTGGAATATTTATGTATATTAGTTATTGCATAAATATAAATATATTGTTATTAACGTATAATTCATTACGTATTATCATGTAGTATAAATAGGTTAGTAATTAGTATTAACTTTCTAGGACAGAAGTTGGGATAACTATGTAAAGTAATCCATAATTAAAAGCGGAATAGGAGATTTCCTTATAAGATCTTAATGCAAAATGTGTTGAGGTATATATAAGTTAAGAGAGTGGAATTATGACTAAGTTATAGGGATGCAACGTCATTCAAAAGTACACAAAAGTATGCCCAGCTAATCTAGCTACCAATAGTGTGACTTTAGGACTGATGTTAGACGTCGTCAATAATAAGTACCCACAGAGGATGCGAGATTTGTCCCAATTCTGCAGGGTAAATCTACCCAGTAAATCTAGCTACTGACGCCTACAAATAGTTGAACTAATGTGAGACGTCATATTTTAGGTTACGGATCATAAGCATAGGACCTGCTTCGGGGTCGGGGCGTTAAGTGGCTGTTGTAGGGTTTGCCTCCTTCCTACTTAAGAAGTATTAAATGGTCGAGGTTATTGTTGAGGTCCGGTAGTAAGGAAATCTCGGAAAGTAAGGAAATCTCGGAAGGGGTCTACTTCGGGATCGAGGTATTAAGTGGCTACTGTAGGATATGCCTCTTCCCATAAAGAAGTATTAAGGATTGATGAGATTTCGAGCGATGTTTGTTAGGGAGTACTAGAGAGGGGTCCGCCTTGGGTTAGCTATTAAATGACGGGAATCTTCCTAGGTTGTAGGTATTAAATGGTTAAAGTCTACCTAATTCCCATTAAAAGAAGTATTAAGTGATTTGGGTATTTTCTCTCACATTGTTAGAACTTGACTGACAGTAGTTGCGTGAGATTGGAGAGGGCCTTTAGCCTATAGTTAAAGGTAAGTTATAGAATTGGACCGGAAGTGTGTAAGCTATAGAGTTGGACTAGAATAGCCTTCGGGCTTACAGTTGGAGGTATCTTATGTAGGATATGGTACAGGATGTGTAAGACATATTACATATCTAAATGATACTGTCTAAATACTATGGTAAGACTTAAGATTTCCATTTATTAGACATTGTTGTTCTGACCCCCTCCTCATTACAATGCATAGGTTAGGGGAGATATGCTGATTGAGAGGATGAAGGCAGGGGCGATGACTTATAGCAGTTATCTATCTATTTATGTTCTTGTTATATTTTAATGTACCCAGGTTTAGACATTTTGTTATTTTGCGATATTGTATTTTGGATATTAGAGATGATATGTTGTATTTATGAGATCGAATTTTTATAAAATGAGTACTTATTTCTAAATTATATTTTATTCCTTCTACTGTGAGATTCTGATAGCATAGACGGATAGCTCTATGTATTTTTCATTGTACCAATTTTACCAACCAACAGCCAGCTTTGGAATGGGTCTAATGTTCGATAGGCTTTTATTTGGTCAAAAATTAGGCCAGTTTCAAGGTGGGTTGTTATATATAGAGAGCTTAAGTTGCTCGATCAACGGGGATATGTATACGTAAGAGTGCGTACTTGTTATTTTTGAAAGTATTTTTCAAAACCCTACCATATATATACACACATATATAATTATTTGAACATACACAAACACACTAGGCAAATCTACTATGATACACAGTATTCGCGGGATGCTAGAATGGTTCAAACAATACCCAAGGCATGTAGGGCAAGTTCTCATTCCTCAACAAGCTACACCAGTGGCACTAGTTGCTCCACCCGTTAAAGCAGCAACCCCTCTGATAGACTTCTCTAAGATGTGCAAGGACTTCCAGAATATGGTAGGACGAGTGTATATGGGGGTCGAAGACTTTGTTGGGACGAAGGCCATGAAGTTTTTCAAGGACCTAAATGCTCCACTAAAAGAGCTGCTTTTGGCCCACGTACTAGCATGCGTCACTTATGAGATGATAGTTAAAATGGCCTTGCTGCAAACCTATACTTTTGGCTTAGAGGGGAAGGAGAAAGAGAAGGAAAAGTTTGGACAGCCACAAAAGCGAGGTGGAGCTAAGAATGGAGGATTTTGGACGAACAAGAAGGCCAAGGGAAAGATCAAGAAAGACGGTGTAACATGTCATAGATGCCAGAAGAAAGGAACATGTTGCTAAGGACTATAAGGTGAATTCGATGGGGGAGGAGTTCAAAGGGAAGTGATATTATTACCATGACGAGGGACATTACAGGAATCAATGTCCAAAGCTTACAAGGGAAGGACAGAGTGGGCAAGCTTATGCCATTGAGGTTGTACCTATCTCGAGTAAACCTCCTCCTAGAGATCAATTAAAAGCTGCAATGGAAGGTATAACTGTTATTTCTAGGAATATTGTTCGAACCTTTTTTAACTCGGGAGCATCACGTTCATTTATAGCCAGAAATGTAGTTAATTCCTTGAATCTGAAATCCCATGTTGTCACCAACCTGATAGTCATGTCAAACCATGTCGGTGGGTTGACATACCTTTCTTTAATTTGTAAAGAACTAGTTATGAATAAATGTAACGTCGAATTTACATGTAATGCGTATTTTCTTAGTTTTGAGGGTTATGGACTTATCCTAGGGATGGATTGATTGTCTTACTATAGGGCTGTCTTAGATTGTGATAGGAGGATTATATGGTTAAGGAGAAGTAAGGGCCGAGATATAGAAGTTTGTTGTATACCCTAAGAATCAGTCGAGTTAGGGTATTTATATTCTCTTAGCCTATCACAAGATGATCTCTCATCTATACACGTAGTTTGAGAATTTCCTGACGTTTTTGAAGAAGTCTCGGGTCTCCTGCCTCGAAGGGAGATAAAGTTCAGAATTGATTTGAAGAAGGATGCTAAACCCATCGCTCTGCCTTTAAGGCACATGGACCCTAAAGAAAGGCGAGAGTTGGATAAGCAAATTTCGAAGCACTGTAGAAGGGATCCATTCGTCGTAGTACTTCTGAATGGGGAGCACCTGTTGTCTTTTCCACTAAGGTGGCTGGATCTTTAAGGTTGTGCATTGACTATCGATATCTCAATAAGCCGACTAAGAAGAATAGGTATCCCTTGCCTAGAATAGTTGATTTGTTTGATTAGCTTGTTGGAGCCAAAATCTTTTATCGGTTGGACTTAGCCACAGGATTTCATCAATTGAGGATAGCTGAGGATGGTAAGTAGAAGACCGCATTTTGCACTACGAACGGACTATATGAATGTAAAGTAATGCCTTTCAGGTTGATGAATGCCCCTGCGTACTTCATAGATTTGATAAGTAGAGTCTTTAAGGTGCAGCTGGATAAGTTCATCGTATTGTTTATAGATGATATTCTAGTATTCTCTAAAAGTGAAGGTGAACATGAAAATCACTTAAGGGAGGTACTAGGGATTTTGAGAAGACACCAAATAAAAGCCAAATTCTCAGAGTGTCATTTTTAGAAGAAGGAGGTGAGATTTCTTGGTCATATTGTCTCCAAGAAGGGAATGTCTATGGATCCTACAAAGGTGGAAGCTATTCAAGGCCGGAAGATTCCGAAGAATGCCTCGGGAGTTAGGAGTTTTCTTGGGTTGGCAGGTTATTATAGGAAATTCATCAAGGACTTTGCCAAGATAGCAGTTCCACTAACTCGCTTAACCAAGAAAGTTTTACTTTTTGCATGGGATGAGATATGCATGGAAGCATTCAAGAAGTTGAAGGAGCTATTGACAAGTGCACCAGTACTTACTATTGTAGGTAGGACGAAGTCTTTCACTGTTTACACTGATGCATGTGGTATAGGATTAAGAGCTGTTCTTATGCAGGAGGGTATAGCGATGGCCTATGCAAGTAGGCAGTCGAAGGATAATGAGAAGAGATACCCAGCTCACAACTTGGAATTAGCAGCTATTGTTTTTTCCTTAAAGATGTGGAGGAACTATCTTTTGGGTGAGAGGTTTGAGTTGTTTACCAACCACAAGTCCCTTAAATACCTATTCTCCTAAAAATATTTGAACCTTACGTAGCAGAGGTAGATAGAGTTTATAGTATCATATGACTTTGAGATAAAGTATACCCCTCGAAAAAAGGAATGTTGTCGTCAATGCCCTTAGTCGGAGGCATGCTACTCTTGGTGCTATTTATGAGTGGAGGCGGTTGGAGTTCCTCTTGAATTTCAATTTTCAACTGCCAACAGAACCCACTCTAGGCAATTTGGCAGCAATGGAGGTTAGAACATCATTGATGGACCGCATCGGGCATGAGCAGAAGAAAGATGCGACGGTAGTAAATATTTTGGATAAGCTAAGCATTGGAGAGCAATTTCCCCATGATGGTAGATATGCAATTTATGAAAGAAGATGTTTGAGAAGAGATGGATGTCTATGTGTCGCTATAGTGGAGAAATTTTTAGCTGAGTGTCAATATTTTAGGATGACCATTCACCCCTATGGAGATAAAATGTAGAGGGATATGAAGCAGATTTTCTACCGGTTAGGGATAAAGAAAAAGGTAGTGGAATTTGTCTCTAAGTGTTTGACGTACAAAAAGAATAAGGCGGAACAAGGGAAGCCCAGAGGACAATTGTTACTACGAGAAGTGCCAACTTGAAAATGGGAGCATATGTTGATGGACTATGTCTATGGATTACCTAGGAGTCAAAGAGGCAATGAAGCTGTTTGGGTTATAGTGGATAGACTCACTAAAAGTGTCCACTTTATTCCCATTAGAAGTAATTGGATTGCAACATCTCTAGCGCAAATTTATGTTAAGAAGGTGGTACGACTTCATGGAGTTTTAGTTAGTGTTGTTAGTGATGGGGACCCCTTGTTCACTTGTAAATTTTGGAGGAGTCTGCAATCAGTTTTAGGAAAGACGTTGAATCTTAGCACTACTTATCACCTATAGACCGATGGCCATACAGAAAAGGTGAATAGGATTTTAGAAGAATTGTTGAGAGCTTGCATCATGGATTTTGGAGGACATTGAGAGCAGCATATACCCTTGGTAGAATTCCCGTACAATAATAGTTACCAACCGATTATTGGCATGAAAGTCTTTGAAGTGTTATACGAAAGACCATGCAAATAGCCTAATTGTTGGTGGGAACCACTGACAAAATCCTACTTGGACCAGATTTGGTTCGCGAGATCTCGGAAAGGATAGAGATGATTAGGCAACAAATGAATGCCACACGGGACCATAAGAAGTCCTATGCTGATAAGCAAAGAAAGGAATTAGAGTTTATGGTTGGCGACTTGGTATTTTTTAAGGTTTCCCCTTAAAGGTTATGAGGTTAGGTACTACGGGGAAGTTGGCATTTAGGTTTGTTGGGCCTTTCCAGATTTTAGAAAGGGTGGGGAGACTTGCATTTCGAAGAGCTTTCGGATAATTTGGTGGGAGTCCATGACATCATTCATGTTTCGCACTTAAGGAATTGCCATCACATCACCTCCACCATAGTAGAACCTGATCAGTTAGTAGGTATTGAGATGGAGCCAATAGCTCCACATGTCACCACGCACATAGTGGAGCATGGAGCTAGGATGCTCCGCAACAATGAAATTAGGCTTGTCCGAGTACAATATGGAGATAATCCATTGTAAAGCACATGGGAAATAGAAGAGAAGTTGAAGGCTTCTCATCCTAAGCTTTTCTCTAGTAAACTTTCTCCCTCTAAAATTTAGGTTTTCGGTTGCAACATGGTTGCTAGATTGGATGGTAGGAGATGATTGCCACAATTTTACAATTATTTTTGCACTTACATAGAACTTTATGCATATTTAAGATGCTTGTATACATGCATATATGTCATGATCTTGCATTCACGCTAGTACTGGGCTCACGTATAGTATGTTGATTAAATAATCAAATTGCACTTTTGATTAAGTAGATGGTTGTGTAGATAACTTGGTTATATAACATGGATGTAGAGTGCGCGTTACACATTTGTCCCTTAGGGATTTTGGGACAAAATCCATTTTAGAGAGGAAGACTGTAACACCCCATAAAAATTAATAAGGAATTAATTAATTAAAAAAAGTCTAAAAATAGAAATACCGTGAATGTCAGAATTTAGCCATGAAAGTTGCACTATTGCATTCATAGTCATTTTTTGGTCAACTTTTATACAAAGTTTTATAATCGAAGCTTAAATGGAAAAGTTATTCACGTTTGAAGTTTTCAAATTTAAAATAATTCGAATGGAATTCAAATTCTAAAAACTAAATAACGTTGAAGTTTGAAATTAAAACGGTAATGAATAAGCTAACATTATAGTGGATTAACATTAATGGAAACATTAACGGTAGGAAGTAAAGTAGGTATGAAATAAAAAAATTAAATGAGCAATAAATATATGTTCCAAATAAATAGACTGGTCGACCATCTAGGGAGGAGCGATCGACTAGTGAATGTGTGGCGGCAAGGGTTCTGTTAGGCATGAATGACCCAAATTTTATTATTGTAAACTAACTTAAATATGACAGTTTTGGTGTCTTCTTACCACTATAAATAAGAAGCTTCCCATCACTTTTATTCAAAAATTATCTGGAATGTTAATGGAACTTTGTCAATCTTCATCTTCTCTATGATTCAAAATCATAGGATTTTCAGATAAGGGATTTTAGATGTCTAAAGATTCGATTTCTAATTTTATTCTCCTCTAATCTTTGATTTTGAATCTACTTTATACAATTCAATCGTTGTATATTTCAAAAAGAAGAGATGTGAAGGAGAAATTAGGAGCGGGTGTGAATCAAATCCAGAAGGAGACAAGCAAATTCTCTGTGAGTGGAAGTCTTAATTTTTCACATTTTAGTATTGTATGGTAGAAATTTGGGTTTTATTTTATGCCTTGGGGAATTTTGTTCACGAAAACCCTACTACTAAAAACCTCAAAATTTCCTCAAATGAAATTTTAATACTTATGTTTAGTGGTATCTCAATTATTTTATATTAAAATAGTAGAATTTGTTTTATTATTGCAATTTGAGTATATCATATTCTTTTCCAATTCCAACTCATCTCTAGTGTTGTGTTAAAGGGTTCTAAAAGAAAAATAATTAGGAAATTGTGTGTGCTTATTTCTGTAATTTAGACAAAAAGGAATCCCTTTTTCACTTCAGGTTTGTATATGCAAAAGTTGAATAGAATATAAAAGATTTAAATTGTAAGTTTTATTTCCTTGAAATAAAGGCCTTGATTCTACTATATCAATATTGAATAGGTTTGGTGTATGATTCTATTTTATTTATGCAAGTCTATTTGTTTCCTAAGGATATTAGCTATTCTGAAATTTATTGTATATAGTTAGCCTTGTATATGGAAATTCTGATATTTAAAAATTAGTATATGGCGGAAATTTTAGAATAAGAATATTGTTCGCAAGTTTAGGAATATTTATATATGTTAGTTATTGCATAAATATAAATATATTATTATTAACGTATAATCAATAATGTATTATCGCTTAGTTTAAATAGGTTAGTAATTAGTATTAAATCTCTTAGAAAGGAAGTTGAGATAATTATGAAAATTAATCCATAAATAAAGGCAGAATAAGAAGAGTTCCTTATAAGGCCTTAATGACAAATGTGGTGAGGTATATATAAGTTAGGAGAGTGGAATAATGACTAAGTTATAGGGATTCGATGTAAGTCAAAAGCATACAGAAGTTTGCAGCTAATTTGGTTACACAAGTGTAACTTTAGGACTGATGTGAGACATCAAATATATTTACCCGCTCCGACACTCTTAGCTAGAATCGGGAATGCTACCCTCATAATGTGGTGCTATGAAATTACTGTCATAAGTTCACAAGGTAAATGCCAGAATCTCAAATCATTTATAGTAAATGATTTCAAGTAGAAGAAATATTATACATTCATACTTGCAATACAAGTTAATTTACATAAGGTCATGCCTTTGACTTTATACATAAATATACATCAAGGTTTACAATACTAAACAAAAGCTAAGAAAATTCTTCACTTTCGGTTTTCCATGAAAAGTCCCAAAATCTAACTTTAATTATCCGAACCAGAAATTTTTATGTGTAGCATCATGAGCAACACTGACCTAGTGAGGAATCTATTTAATCTAAATCTCGGGTCATATCACAAAATTCTCCAAGATGTTCAAACCATATTTTGAAGTATATTAATGTATCAGACATATATTACTTGAGTAAAATAGGTAAATTTTCTACAACATATTGATTAAAACTCATTCGACATATATAGATATCTTTTATAAACTAGAAACATAACAAAATCTGAAATCCATGTAAAAATAAATTTGGCTGCACATGGATCAAATATGAACATGGATCCTGGAAAATTTTATCGCATCGCGGTTGGGGTCCTAACATACAGTATGGATGTACTCTATCTCCTAATACACAGTATGGAAATAAAGTAATAGTGTACTATCCTAGATCTTTTGTCTTTTACCACATTCGTCTGAGAGCCATCACAAATCATAAGTATATATAAGTGTTCTTCAGGATACTTTATAGTCATCAACAATATAGATTATTATTTGTTTCGTATAACCGAAGAATCAATCATATACGCTTGGCTGAGGTCAAAAGTATTATAAGAAAAAGATATGTCCATAATACCAAAAGGGTTAAAATAATGCAACATATATATTAAACAGATTATAAGCTACACACTATTTCATGGAATGACTTGAAATTTTAAAATTAGATAGTTTTCCTCACCTTAGCAATTATAGTTTCGGCCTATGATTTAGCTCCTTGGCTTTCCCTAAGATCTTCCTTGTTTTCTTACTTTTGTTTAGCTTTTAGATTTATGGGAGTATGAAACCAAATGAAATTATTATCCAATTCATAGCCTTCCTTCAAGGCTAATTAATCCTTTATAATTTAGACACTTGTTCATCGTTTTCCATACAAACTTTTGTGTAATGACAAATGCCCCCTTGGTTGTCATATTAATAAGCATGGTGATCTTATAAGCTTAAACATCATTAGCAGATGGGTCACTCCTTTATTCAAGGATACTTTGGTCTTTTCAAATTGGGACACTTGCTATTTTTATTCTATGCAAATATTAGGGTGATGACACTTGCCTCCTTGGTTGTCACCTTGATAAGCATGGTGATCTTACAAGCTTACCCATCATCAGTTGATGTGTCACTCCCTTATTTTAATTGTCATGCTTAATGCCACTTCATGCTTTACTAAACATGATGTTATTACAAGATTACACCTAATTAGCCTATGTGTCACTACCTCCTTTAAATGCTATATTTAATGCCATATCATGCTTTACTAAACAAGGTGATAATATTATAAGCTTACACCTAATCAGCCTATTTGATCACAAGATTATCTTTCGGTCCTTGAAACAAAGTTGTAAATTAGTATTTCATCTTTTGAACAATTATAATATCATTTCATTTGGGATTTACAAACACACAAGAAAGTCAGCTGATTAGGTTCTTACATTCCACCCCCTCTTAAAAGAAGACTTCGTCCTCAAAATCTATACTTCAAATAGTGCTGGATAATATTTAAGTATTTTTTATTTCAGTTCCCATGATGCCTCATTTTCATTGTGATTATTCCATTGAACTTTTACAAAGGGGATTTCTTTTGTTCATAATTTCTTTACTTTTCTATCAAGAATTCAAATTGGTTGTTCAATGTATGAGGTACCCTTCTTGACTTCGATGTTGCTCAAATCAATCACATGTAATGGGTTAGGAATATACTTCTATAACATTGATGGAAAACATCATGAACATCTGATAATTTTTCAAGTAATGCAAGTCGATATGTAACTTTACCTATTCTTTCAGTGATTTGAAATGGCTCAATAAATCTGGGTGACAATTTTGCCTTTTTCTTTCCAAATTGAATCACACTCTTTATTGGAGAAGTCTTTAAAAGAACTTGTTCCACTACTTCAAATTCCAAATCTTTCCTTCTTTGATCTACATAGGTTTTTTGCCTACATTGAGTAGCTTTTAGTCTTCTCGTATGGTTGTAATTTTATTTGTTGTTTCTATCACCATATCAGGGCAATCAATTTATTATCTCCTACCTCTGCCTAACAAACTGGTGAATGACATGGCCTTCCATATAAGGCTTTAAATGGTGTTATACCAATACTCGTGCAGTAACTATTATTAATGCAAATTCAATTAAAGGTATGTGTGTTTCCCAAGTACTTTCAAATTCCATCACACAATATCTTAACATATCTTCTACTATTCGATTTATCTGTTTCGTCCGTCCATCTGTTTGAGGATAAAAGGCAGTACTCATATTGAGCTTTTGTACCCAGAGGCTTTTGAAAACTTTTCCAAAGTCTAGAGGTAAATCATGAGTCTCTATCTGAAACAATTGCGATTGGGACTCCATGCAATCTGACAATTTCTTTTAAGTAGATTCTTCTTAGTTTGTCAATGGAGTACCCTATACTATAGGGTATAAAATTAGCTGACTTTTTTAAGTGATTCACCGCTACCCATATTGTGAATTGCCCTTGGTTTGGCCTTGGGAGTCCAACAACAAAATCCTTAGAAATTTGTTCCCACTTTCATTCCGCTATAGGAAGCGGTTGCAACAAATCAGATGGTCATTGTTGCTCAGCCTTAATTTGTTGCCATGTGAGGCACCTTGAAATGAGTCTGGAAACATCCTTCTTCATTTCATTCCACCAAAATTGACGCTTTGAATCCATATATATCTTCGTTCTTCCAGGATGTATAGTGAGCCTTGAACGATGTGCCTTGTGCAAAATTTCATTCTTCAATTCTACTTGATTTGGAACACAAAGCTATTTCGATGGTTATATCCTCCGGCATTTCCTACCTTCCGATCTACTGGGTCCTTGTCTTTCATTTTCATAAACGAATCCTTTAACTTCCCATTCTGTCCTTGGGCTTGTATAATTCTACTAACTAAAGTAGGTTGAATCACCATACTACGTATAAAGCCTTCCTTTCACTATTTATTTAATTAATCATCTTAGGTTGAGAATTCATTTCTACTAAAGTTTCCAAAGCTCTCCAATCTGTGATCATCAAGTTACCGATAATTTCATGACTTTCGACTTAATGCATCTACCACCAAGTTAGCTTTTCCAGGATGGTAATGTAATGCGAAGTCGTAGTCCTTCAAAAACTCCATCCATCTTCGTTGTCTCATATTAAGTTCCTTTCGAGAGAATAAATACTTTAAACTCTTATGGTCAGAATAAATATCAAATTGTTTGTCGTAAAGGTAGTGTCTCCACATCTTTAATGCAAACACTATTGCTGCCAACTCCAAGTCATGAGTTGGATAATTTACTTCATGCTTCTTTAATTATTAAGAGGCATAAGTAATAACTTTATCTTCTTGCATCAATACACATCCTAATCCCTGACCACATGCATCACAATATATTTTGTATTGTTCTCCACTCCTCGGTAATGTTAGAACTGGTGCTTTAGTTAATTTCTTTTTAATGTCTGAAATGTCACCTCACAGTTCTCATTCCATACAAATTTTATGTCCTTTTGTGTTAATTTAGTTAGTAGAGCTGCTAACTTTGAATTTTTTTGAATAAATCTTATATTATAACCAGGCAATCCACGATTACTTCGAAGCTCCGAAGGTGTTCTTAGAGGACTCCATTTCAAAAGTGCTTCAACTTTTGATGGGTCTACTCCTATCCCATCCTTTGAAATAACATTCCCCAGAAATTTTACTTCATCTAATCAAAATTCATACTACTTAACTTGGCATACAATTGGTTTTCCTTTAATGTTTGCAGTGTTACACGCAAATGTTTCGCATGCTCATATCATTAATAAATACTATGACACATTGATCAAAGTATGGATGGAAGACACAATTCATAAGGTCCGTGAAAACTGCTGGTGCGTTAGTTAGTACAAAAGGCATGACCAAAAACTCATAATGTCCCTATCGTGTTTGGAATGTTGTCTTTGGAATATCTTCTTCCTTTATCCTTAATTGGTGATAACCAAACCTCAAATCTATCTTTGAGAATGTGGTAGCTCCTTGGATTTGATCATATAGATCATCAACCCGAGGTAATGGATACTTATTCTTAATTGTAACCTTATTAAGTTCTCGATAGTCAATACATAGACATAGTGACCCATCATGCTTCTTTATGAATAATACTAGGCTCCCCAAGGTGTTTTACTTGGTCTAATAAATCCCTGATCCTCTAACTCTTGAATTTGCTTCTTTTGTTCTTGATTTTCTAGTGGAGCCATACGATAAGCTATTTTTGCTATTGGGTTTGTACTAGGGACCAATTTAATATGAAAATCGATTTCTCGTTTTGGTGGTAATCCTGGTGTATCCCTAAATACTTCTTCAAATTCACCGACTGCTTTGATTTGGTCTAGTTGTTGGCCTGCATCTTTAATGTCTATATGTGCTAGGTATCCAGATATAAATGCATTTACAAATTTATTACACAAATATATGAATGTCTCATGTCCAGGAATGGAAAAGGTTATAGTCATGTCATGACAATCTAGTTTGGAATAATGTTTGTAAAACCGATCCATTCCAAAAATGAGATCAAAACGTATCATTGGGAAAAGGAACAAATCCGCAAGCATTTCCTTATCTTTAGTATAAAGAGGACAATTCTTACATATACTTTTAAGTTCAGTTTCTCCTTCTACTAAGTTATCTATTATTAGAGGATCTATTAGTTGCTTAATTGGTAACCCTAACTTAGTAGGGAATACTACAAATATTAAGGAATGTGTGGCACCCGGATCGAATAAAACTTTAGCCTGAAAATCAAAAATAAATAAGGTACCTTCCACATGTGGTTGTTCAGAATCTACTGCATATACCCTGGCTCGATTTCCTGATGTTACTTGATTTTCCTTTTACTGCTTTTTACAGTCCCTGCTCATGTGTCCAGGTTCATTGCAATTGTAGCATATAATCTGTTTTCTTTCCTTAGGACAGTTAGGAGCAGTATGACCATTCTTATTACAATTATAATATGTTTTTATTTTGTTTTGACCCTCTCCTTGTTATGTCCCTTCTTTCTTCTCTTCCTCATTATACCGTGGATTCTTCCCATTGAATTTCTATTGATTATTGAATTTCCCTTGATTGGTATGATTTCTCTTACTCGAAAGATTTCTTTCCTGCTAAAGTAAAATATAGACTTCTTCTAGGTTAAGAGCTTCAGATATGATTGCCTCATAAGTCTTGCAACAATCACCAATTACATGTCTCTTTATTAGTGTAATCGGTCCTTTTGCAATTCTTCTATCCCTCTTTTAAGGTGTATTAATTAAATGACTTGCAAATCGAGACAATGCCTCAAATTGATTTTGATATTGGGTTACTGTCATGTTTCCTTGTATAAGAGATTGAAATTTCGTTTCCATCTACTCTTTTTCATGTTCTGGAAAATACTTTTCCATAAACATTTCCTTAAAACTTCTCCAAGTCATCACAATTGAATCGGTAATGGTCCTAATTAACTCCAAACATTTCCCTGCCTCTCCTACTAGTTGAAATACAGCCAACTTCCTTTTATCTATTTCATTAAAATCCAACACTTCAAAAATGTCTTCTAAATGTTGGATCCATTGTTCAGCTTTATATGGATCAGTATCTCCAATAAATTTGTCCGGATGTAAATTCTTAAAACAAATCAATAAATTATCAGATGAATTGTTCACATGACTTAAGGAGATTTGTTCCATTTGTTTGGTGAAGGATGCGAACAACTCCATAGGATTTTGTTGTGCGGAGGCTTATGCCTCTTGACTATGAGTTGAAGTAATAGTTTCTTGATCTTCCATAACCTTAAAGAAACAAAAGTGCTTTTTTATGATTAAGACCAAATATAACTACATTATTTAATTTCAAACATTAATCAACTAAACTCAAGTTATACACACAAAGGATATATTATTTATAACCTTTTTCTTTGTACAAACAAAATTTGGGTTATTATTTACAAACTTCCACATACATCTCCAATATTTATAAATCAACAAAATTGGAGATTAAACTAAGCAACCCTTCATTTCTTTATATTACATTCTCCATGGAATTCATAATGTGGAAAAAAAATCCTGCAATATTGTTCATTTCCATGGGTGCTTCCATAACTCCCGTAACTTCTTCTGAGACCTTGTTTGATCCTTGGGATTCTGACTCTTCTTCATCCAACTATCTTCTATTTACCCTTTGGAACATTTTCCTTCGTATACGTTTCACACGTGTTAGAATTTCACCTTGCCTTTTGAGAAATTCTCAAATATCTCCATACTCAGTTCTCTGTGCCATTTTTATAGCTTTCGTTATTTCCTTCAATTTTTTATGCAGATTGTATAATTCAAGGTCTCTTTGCAGTTCCTCTTCATAGTCGTATGCTCTATTTTCCACTTCTATTATTTTCCCCATTAAAATATTTTGTGTCTTCCTTCTAATCATCTTCATCTCTAATTGCGGAAAGGTTGGGGTTAATCGTTCTTCAGGATTAGTTATGCACTTATGCCCTCCTTATGAATCTCCAATATCCCATGTCTTTTTGCATGCCATCGTTTCCAACTGTAGCAATTATAAACATGTTAATAGATAGGAGAAACTTCCTATTCTGGCAAAACCCAAACTATAAGGTTTCATTTTTGTGACACGATAAAGGGTTTTCTACTAAGCACCAATTAAACCTAGACTCTGATCCCACTTTGTAACGCCCCGCTCCGACACTCTTGGCCGGAATTGGGAATGCTACCCTCATAATGTAGTGTGGTGCTATGATATTAGTGTCATGGGTTCACAAGGTAAATTCCAGAATCTCAAATCATTCGGAGTAAATGATTTCAAGGAGAAGAAATATTATACATTCATAATTGTAGTACAGGTTAATTTACATAAGGTCTTGTATTCGACTTCATACATATATGTACATCAAGATTTAAAATACTAAACAAAAGCTAAGAAAAATTCTTTACTTCTGGTTTTCCATGAAAAGTCCTAAAATCCAACTCTAATTATCTGAACCTGAAATGTTTATGTGTAGCATCATGAGCAACACTGATCCAGTGAGGAATCTATTTAATCTAAATCTCAGGTCATATCACATATATTACTTAATTAAAATAGGTAACTTTTATCCAAACATATTTGTCAAAACTCATTCGACATATATATATATATATATATATATATATATATATCTTTTGTAAACTAGGAACATAACAAAATCTAAAATCCATGTAAGTTTTGACTGCACATGGATCAAATCTGAACACGGAGAAGGGAATTAGATCCTAGAAAATTTTATCGCACTGCGGCTGGCATCTTAACACATGGTATGGATGTACTCTATTTCCTAACACATGATATAGAAATAAAGTAATAGTGCACTATCTTAGATCTTTTGTCTTTTACCGCATTCGTTCGAAAGCCATCACAAATCATAAGTATATATATAAGTATTCTTCAAGATACTTTACAATCATCAACCAATATAGATTATTCTTTCTTTCAAATAACCGAAGCATCGATCATATACACTTAGTTGAGATCAGAAATATAATAAGCAAAAGATATACCTATAATACCAAAAGGGTTAAAATAATGCAACATACAAATTAAACATATTATAATAAGCCAAAACTATGTCAATAATACTGTAACATCCCCCTACTTGGAGGCCCAAAACTAACGGCTACGGATGCTGCAGTCATCCATAGTTATTAATCTTTGACGACCAAATATGGCGGTGCTAGATACATTGATACACAGATCATAGAAATATGGAAAAAATTTAACAATTCAAAAACATATTTCCACATTCTATCAAAAGCATTTCTTGTTCATTACATAATCCCCAAATTACGTTAACCACGTTTAGCAAAATATAATTGTTACAAATACGCCAAGAGCGACATATGAAGATGCTCCCTTGGTTGATCAAAATATAGTATGGCTAATAAATCTGCCTTTACAAACAAAACACACGGTGGAAAGAAAAACTCTAAATAACTATGTGCCTCCTGCACGCCTCCGGAAGCATTATTCGTCAGAGAAGAAAACCTGAGAACCTTAAATCTCAAACTACTCAAAATCAATTGAGTACCCGAGAGTTTAGGGGAAAACAAAAACTTTAAGTCAGACATAAAGCCCGGTATGAACAATAATCTAACATCTCAATCCATTTAGATATCTAGTGAGACCACGCCGCTTAGCGGAACGGATTTTCCCCTCACTAGTATCCTAAAACCAATATAAAACAAAATTCTGTGCTCCTGCATCCACAATGGTTAAAACATACATTTCAAAACATTATGATGATATGCATACCTGAAAATAAATAAGATTTTCCCATTCCAGTTTAATCTGACACCCTGTCATTATTATAGTTTCTAGGGTCACTATTAACCTTTTTAGTTTTCATGGGTTTACTAATAACCTTGTTATAACTAATAGACACCCTGTTCTATTCATAGTTTTCATGAGATCACTAAGAACCTATAGGCTCCTGCCAGTTAACTTAATTAATTCATGGGTCATCCTGAACCTATTAGTCATTCCAATAACTAATAACATTATTCTAGTTTTCATGGGTTGACTAGGAACCTATGGACTTATCCAGTAACTCACTGCACATCCTAGTTTTCTTTGGTTGATTAGGAACCTACTGATACTTCCATTAGCCACTTACTTATCCTAGTTTTCATGGGTTTACTAGGAACCTATTGACTGATGTCGATTCCTAATCCGGATATAGTTTTCATGGGTTCACTACAAACCAATTAGCCCATGCCAATTGTCCTTATGCATAGTTTTTAGGGGTTAACTATGAACCTTTTGATATGCACCAATAACTACCTTATCATAGTTTTCATGGGTTTACTATGAACCTCTTGGTATGCACCAATAACTACCTTATCACAGTTTTCATGGGTTTACTATGAACCTTTTGGTTTACCTCCAATAACTACAAAGTTTAGGCATCTTATATTTTTAGTCACCCTGACTCCATGGATGCAATTCTACTCATTCAGGAGTTTAAGTGATTTATATTCACTATTTGAGTTAACCTACTAGTTCTTCTACCCCCTTTTTCCTCAAAATATAGTTATGGGTTATCACGTGAATATACTCATATTTGCAGAAGTAAAACATTAATTAACAATGCCACTCCTGTGGGTTTAAGGTCCTTGAAATACATATCATAAAACATTTTTAACACCTTTAACTTATATTTTTATCAAGGCAATACTTCTTCAAAATTACATACTTAAAACCCTTACAAAACTCCTTTATATAAGCCGTGGGTTTTCCTTTAAAAGTTAGAGTATGGGTTTTCAAATCTTTTAAAACCAAACCTTTCGACCTTGTCGAAAGGTCTTCAAAACAACCTTTCGAATCCAAACCTTTCGAAACCATTGAAACCATTCAACAATTCAAACCTTTCGAAAGCATTCAACTCTTAAAATATAAACCTTTCAAAGACTTACTAGGTTCAAGTTAAAATATGCGGAAAGTCCTCCATTAAAACCTTTCGACTACAATGGAAGCAACCTTTCGACCTTGTCGGAAGGTCTACTTCGAAAGCTTTAAAACATTTCATTTAAAACAATATACCTCCGCCTTTTTAAAGAAACTCCTTCAAAAGCTTGGGTTAAATTTCAATTATACAACAAAGGAAAATCATCTAAGTCGAAGGCTTTGATACATTTCGAAAGTAATGGGAGAAGCGGCTAGTTTTTAAAACAAGTAAACCTTTCGTCTTTGTCGAAAGCAACGACTTCTAAAGGTTGGAAAAAGCGGCTATAACCTTTCGACTGTGTCGGAAGGTTCAAAACAAAACAATGATAAGTGGCAATAACCTTCCAAAAAAATAGTGGTAAAGCAGCAGTAACCTTTCGTCTTTGTCGAAAGGTTTAAAACCTTTCTTTTTAAACATTTGACATGGTTGAAAGCAACTAGGTCGAGAGCTCTAATTCAAAAGCAAAGAATGTGAAAGCTTTTGGTTTATAAAACAAATATACCCCAACCTCTTTGGCTATCAACCTTTTGACTAAGAACCCTATGACTTTGTCCTATTCATTACGTACCAAGTAACTTGATACCATATGCATTGGTTTGACCTTGTCGAAAGCTATAACCCTTCGATTTAGTCGAAAGGTCTAGGTTAGAAGGTTTACTACCGTAAAAGGTTGAAACATGCTAAAAGTATGATATTTTTTTTTAACTTAAAAAGATAACTTTTCAACTAACTTGCCTTTGTTTGTCAAATTCTCATTGGTTAGCAATTTCTTTTCAGAAATATGCTGCCTCTAATTTTCAGAAATAAATAATAATTTTATTTTATAAAATGTCCCTTCTCCTTAATTAAATATATAAAATATTTAAGTCCCATACCTTAAATAATTTTATATATTTATCAAAACACTTAAAAAATCTGGAAAAATCCCAGAAAATCTATTTTAATATGTTTTCCAACATATAAAAATTTCAAACGCAAATAATCTTTATTTTAGCCGTAATTAATTTATAACACAATAAATCATTTTCTTCACTAGAAAATTTATATAAAATCCATATACTCGGAAAATTATGAAAATTGAAACCCCATCTCCAAAATCATGTTTTCTATAACGTAAGATTTTCCCATGGCATCTAAAAATCATTTCATCTCGGTTTTACCCTAAAATCGTGTATATCTACTTTTTAAACAACCTTGTTCAATACATATATAAATCAAAATCAAGCATATCATCATTCAATATATCATAAAACAGATTTATCCTAAAATCTGAACCATATGATGTTAAAATCAAAATAGAGATGTAGAAATTATTATTCACTTTAGATTGGATAAGGAAATTGAAGTATGATTGAGATTGATTCCTTCTAACTTGAATCCTAGCTTTTAGTTGATTTTCTCTTCTCCTCTTTCTAATGGTCGGACTTGCTTTCACTTCTTACGGTTATAATTTTTGTTTTGGTGAAATGAACTTGTATGACCTGATGGGAATAGTATATGGGTGGGAAGTATGGTTATTTACCCTAATGCCCTTATGTTTAATTTCCTAACCATTTATACACGTTCATTAGATATTAAGTAAGAATGACCAACTAATTTATTAATCAACCTCAATCTCCTTATCTACATTATTCCATTTAATTTATTCTAATTAAATCTCCTAAATAATGTCAATAAAATTAGGGGTGTTACAGACTCCCCTCCTTAAAGAATTTCGTCCTCGGAATTCAGTAAGGATTAACTAGCAAGCATAGCAATCATCTGTAACATCTCCTAACAACCATACTAGCCTACCTGACTATCACAATCAGAATAAATCTGATATAGACATACCATCAAAGCGGATCAGGATAAGCCTCTCGAATCCTGTCTTATGTCTCCCAAGTACCGTCTTTCTCGTTGTCGCTCCACTTAACCTTTACCGACTTGACTGTCTTGGTCCTCAATCTCTTCTCATCTCTCGCTACAACCCGGACTGGTTCTCTAACAAAAGTCAAATCAGGCTCTACTACCAAGTCCTCCTACTCTGTCTAAAGAATAGTAGCCTCTGGATCACGCACATACTTACGAAGATGAGACACATGGAATACATTATGGACACCTACCAAACTGCTCAGCAACTCTACTCTGTAAGTGAGCTTTCCAATCCTTTCTATAATCTGAAATGGACCAACGTACCTCGGGGCCAACTTTCCCGACTTTCCAAATCGTACCACACCCTTCACTGGTGATACTTTAATGAAAACCTTGTCTCCTACTGAGAACTCTAAGTCTTTACGCCTTTTATTTGCATAACTCTTCTACCTGGATTGAGCTTCCTTCATCCGTTCTCGAATTAACTCAATCTTTTCTGACGCCTCTCTAACCAAATCTGGACCTAAGACCAATCTGTCTCCAGTCTCTAACCATCATGCTGGCGATTTGCATGGGCTTCCATACAAAGCTTCAAAAGGCGCTATTTCTTATACTAGTCTGATAACTATTATTATAGGAAAACTCAATCAGATGTAGGTGATCTTCCCAAAATCCCCCAAAGTCCAATACACAAGCCCTCAACAAATCTTCGATTACCTTGTTGACTCTCTCTATCTGCCCATCCATCTGTAGGTGATAACCTGTGCTCATCTTGATCTTGGTACCTAATACCTTTTGCAGACTCCTCCAAAATTCTCTAGGGAACAATGCATCTCTGTCGCTGACTATGCTAAAAGGAATCCCATGAAGTCTAACTATGTTCTTCATGAACAACTTTGCTAAAACAGGTGTCGTCCTGGTTGACTTTACCAAAATAAAATGGGCACTCTTGGTCAACCTTTCCACCATAACTCATATGCTTTCGTTTCCTCTATTTGTCCTTGGCAACCCGTTTATAAAATCCATCGATATCGAATCCCATTTCCAAACTGGAATATCTAAAGGCTGAAGTAACCCACTTGACTTCTGATGTTTGGCTTTCACTTGTTGACAGTTAATACACTGCCTAACCCACAAGCCAACATCCCTCTTCATGCCTTCCCAATAAAAGCTTCTCTTCATGTCTTGATACACCTTGGTTCCTCCAGGATGAATCGTATACTTCGATCGATGACACTCTTCTAGAACTTCTCTCCTTAATTTCTCTACACCTGGAACACATACCCGTCCCTTCTTTCTCAACCATCCTCTTTGGTCAAGATTAAAATCCTTTAGGTCATCAATCTCTAGTCCAACCTCAAGCTTTCTAATCCTCTCAGCTAAAACTAGATCTTCTCTCTGCTTAGAAGCTATCCTCTCAATCAGCACTGGTCGAACTTCTAAACAAGATATCATGGCGGTACCCTGACTAGAACTAGCAGTAGATCTCAACTGCCCACCATAACTGGCTAAAGCTTCTAGATCCTTCCATTCTACCAACATTGCTAACACCACATTCTGATGTTTTCTATTGAGAGCATCTGCTACCTGATTTCCTTTTCCCAGAGTATACTCTATACCGAAATCATAAGCAGCCAAAAACTCCAACCACCTCTGCTGTCTCATATTCAACTCCTTCTGAGAGAATAAATACTTTAATGACTTAAGATCGATATACAACACAAATCTCTCTCCCAAAAGATAATGCCTCCAAATCTTCAAGGCAAAAATCACTGCAGCTAACTCCAAGACGTGAGTAGGATACCTTACCTCGTGCGGTCTAAGCTGCTTAGATGCATAAGCGATAAGTTTGCCCTTCTGCATCAATACTGCTCCCAATCCAGTCTCACATGCATCAGTGTATACTACCAACCCTTGGTTACCATCCGGAACTACTAACACTGGCTCATTGGTTAACAAATGTTTTAACTTAAAGAATACTTCCTCACATTTGTCGGACCAAACAAACCTCACGTCCTTCCTGGTCAACTTAGTCAAAGGCGCTGCTATCCGCGAGAAATCCTTGATGAATCTCCAGTAATAGCCAACAAGTCCAAGAAAAATCATGATCTCGGTTACCGTCTCTGGTCTCTTCCAATTATTGACTGCCTCGATCTTTACTGGATCAACTTATAATCCTTCCTCTAAACCACATGACCAAGAAACTTAACTTCTCTCTTCCAGAAATGACACTTGGAAAACTTCGCTTTCAGCTGATTCTACCTCGGCGTCTCCAACACCACTCCAAGATGAATCTCATGCTCTCTTTCATCTTTAGAGTACACCAAAATGTCATCTATGAACACCAATGCAAACCTATCCAAGTGCTCTCTGAAAACCCGGTTCATTAAATCAACGAAGAAAGAAGGTGCATTCGTCAATCCGAATGGCATTACTAACCACTTATATGAACCATACCTAGTTCGAAATGCAGTCAAAGGAATGTTATACTCCGCCACTCTCAGCTGATGGAACCCCGTCGCCAAATCCAACTGGGAAAATACTCTGGCTCCACTCAACTGATCAAACAGATCATCTATCCTCGACAGAGGGTACCTTTTCTTGATCGTCCTTTCGTTCAACTTACGATAGTCGATGCACATCCTTAACGACCCATCTGGTTTCTTCACAAACACCATAGTTGCCCCCCAAGGCGAACTGCTTGGTCTAATAAAATACCTTCCCTCAAGATCCACTAACTGCACCTTCAATTCCTTCATCTCTATCGGTGTCATCCTGCTAGGTGGTCTACTGACAGGTTCAGCTCCCGGTATAAGGTCTATTCGAAACTCAATAGCTCGTTTCGGGGGGAGTCTAGTAACCGGCTCAAAGACATCTGCAAATTCTCTAGCCATACGAACCTGACTAAGCTCTTCTCTATCCTCCATGGTACTCAACAAAGTACAAACACTCTTACTGGAATTCTCCACCGAGAAAATGATTCGGTTATAACTATCTGGGTGCCTCTATGATATTTCATGATCTTGGCAAAATATCATAGCCTCATACTTACCCAGCTAACCTACCTAAGATGATCCCGCAATCTACGAAATCAAAAACATACAAGCTACATGCAAACTTATGACCTAACAACTCAAGTTCTAACTGGTCACATCTCATCCTAAGAGTTACATACCCTCCTATTGGATTCGCAACCCTTAAGGAAGTAATAAGGTATGTGGGTTCTATACATAACCTATCAACCAAATACTGAGATATAAATGAATGAGATGCATCGGTATCAAAAAGTACCCTAACAGTATACTCTGAATCAAAAGTGTACCTTCTATCATAGTTTTCCCTTTCTCCGCTGCAGTGGGTTTAGAAGAAGATGGTGGTCCAATAGCAAACACCTTCTGTTAGTCCTTGAGATGATGGTTTTGATGACAACAACCTTAGAATAAGATTATAAAATATAAATACTAACATTATAGTTTAGATATATATGTATATGCAGGATTTAACCATGTAGGTACAAAGAATGAAGACTGTACAGTATAGAGATTCAAGATATCAAGATTGAAGACTCATGAGTATCAAGATTATCAAGAGTTCAAGATAAGTATTGAGTCTAGAATTATGTTAAAACTTCACAATAGCACTGAAATCTTCACTCTATTTTTCTTTTGGGATGGAACCCATTTCTACCTTTTTTAGTGGCTTACAAACCCACGACAAGTAGCTTACAAACCTATGACAAGTGGCTTACAAACCCACGAACATCCTGGTTTTGTACAAGTTCTCGAGTTCTGACATGATGAGATACTCTGCAGGAAGAAGCTTGCAAAACTACTTCAAAATGATTTTTCAAAACAACTTCGAAATGATTTTCAAAGTTGTTTTTCAAAATGTTTTAGCCTTAAAAATTATCTTTTCAAATGATTTTTCAAAAAGATGTTTTAGCCTTAAATATTCTTGTTTTTAAACTTCGTCTGTTTTAAACTATCTTTTAATATAATATATTTATACTTAGATTTAAATATAAAATTATAGTAAAATTATATATATAGTGTTCTCTATATTTATATATGTATTTTATCTACAGTCAAGTATATTTATAAAGTTTAAAATAGTTTTAATATAAGATAAAGGTTATTTTCAAAGAAAATCAAACTATCAAAAATTGCTTTGGGATGTCGACATGCCTATGGTGACCATGTCGACATGGTGACAGTTGAGTTCAAAATTTAAATTTCAAAAGAAGTGTCTATTCGTCATAACCTTTCACGAATGGACATGACTGTTGTTCTTCTATAAATAGGGGTTAGTTTCAACGAATTTTTAATAAGATTTTCTAGTTTTTCACTTCTCTTCTTCTTCCATATTTTCTTATTCAAAATTCTATCATCACTCTGCCGAAATCAATATTGAATCTGACTAGATTATCTCTGGTTTGATTCTCTTTCACTATCTCAACAAGATCCAAGTGCTATTCAGAGTTATAGGCTTCTTTGTAATCTATCTAGCGAGAAAAGGTGTGATTGTAGCCTTGGAAATCAATCAAGCGAGAAAAGGTGTGATTGTAGCCTTGGAAATCAATTGGGTGAACTTGTTGCCCTGGAAATCAAGTATCTCTACCCAGAGGATTGTGATTCTGGAGGGTGTACCTCATAGCCTTGAAACCGAGGGTTGTAATTGTTGAATTGCTTTTGAAGGGAAATCCGTACTTAGTTGTGCGGGACTAGATGTAGGGTAACCCCGAACCAGTATAAAATCCGGTGTGTTCTTTCCTTTACTGCATTTACTTTATTTCTGCATCTGTGTTTGATTCTGTGATTATTTCTGTGTTTGAATATTACATACATCTGTGTACAAATTAACATAAACTCAAAAAGATTTAGTAATTTCTTAATAACACTATTCACCCCCCCCCCCTCTAGTGTTATTCCTATCCTTAAGATCTGTAATCCGCATTACTCACATTTGGTATCAGAGCAAGGTTTTCAAAAGTTTCATAATCTGATTTTTGAAAAGTTTTCAAAATGGCTACCAACACTGGTACTGTTATTAACACTAGTATCCCTGTCACTAGTTCATTTGTAGAAGGTCAGTCTACTGCCAGACCACCACTTTTTAATTGCAGTAACTATGCATATTGGGCATGTAGGATGAAAATATATCTACAATCTGTTGGATTAGAAACTTGGAATATCACACAAACTGAATATTCTGAACCCACAACTAATTTTGCACAGTGGACCACTGAGCAAAAGACTGTTGCACAAAATAATTCTAAAGCAATGAATATTCTGTTTTGTTCACTTGATAGGAATGAATTTAATAGAGTGTCAGTTTGTAAGTCTGCATATGAAATCTGGAAAACTTTGCAAGTGACTCACGAAGGAACAAGCAAAGTTAAACAGACCAAAATTTCCATGCTCACAAATCAGTTTC
This sequence comes from Allium fistulosum, assembly GCA_030737815.1. Lineage (NCBI taxonomy): Eukaryota > Viridiplantae > Streptophyta > Magnoliopsida > Asparagales > Amaryllidaceae > Allium > Allium fistulosum. The sequence continues at coordinate 899,345,946 of CM060905.1, forward strand.
AGTTATTTAAAATGAATACTAATGAATCTATTTCAGATATGTATAGTCGATTTCAAGATATTGTGCATTCTTTAATATCCTTGGGAAAGGATTTTTCGGAAGAAGATCAAGTCAGAAATTTTTTAATTCTCTCACTCCAGAATAGGATCAAAAGACACTTGCAATCGAAGAGGCAAATGACATCAGTACTTTAAAGATAGAAGAATTAATTGGAAATCTAATGTCATTTGAAGTTCAAATAATCGGGAGAAGAGAAAGCAAAGCATCTGAAAAGAAATCAATGGCATTCAATGCATTAACCGACGGATCAGACTCAAACAGTGATAATGATGAAGAGATAGCATTTATGACCAGAAATTTTCAGAAATTCCTGAAATACAGAAAGATGAATAATCTCAAGAGAAACAACTATAAGAATTCCGGAAATCAGAATGCAGTACCAAATAATGTAAAATGTTTCAACTGTGATGAACCAAGGCATATCAAAAGAGACTGTCCGTATCCAGAAAGGCAGAATCCTCTTATAAACAATGATATAGTAAAGAAACGGAAGCGAGCATTTACTGCTACTCTAGATGACTCAGACTCGTCCTCAAGCGATGATGATCAGAAGACAGATAACTCAAATTTATGTTTCACTTCAGTTCACGACTTCAACGAATTCAAGGAAACGGACTCAGAAAAAGGTACACATTTACAATACAATTGATTGAAATTGCATGCTTAGAATTAGATGATTGATTGCATGATTGATTGATTTTGAATTGGTGTGTTGATTGAATTTTAAATTTATTATTTTATTATTATTATAATTTTATCATTTTATTATTTTATTTTTATTTTTAATAATATAATAATATTTTCTGGAATATACTATAATTCAAATAATATTCCAGATATATATGTAGACATTAAAATAATAAGTATATATATATATATATATTAGAATATTTAAGAAAAATACATCATAGAAATTCACAGGCACATGTCGACATGGTCCCTACCATGATGTCGACATGGGTACAGATTTTGAAATTCAAAATTTGAATTCAAATGGTTGAATTTCCCTCCACCTTCTCACTTCATTCAATACTCTGAAAAGGCATCTTTTGACCAGAGAACATGTCTTTCAAAAATCTATTTATTCACTATCTTTTATCACAACTTTTCACTTTCATTTTCAAATTCAAACTCTCTCTTCAAAACTTCAAGCTCTCTACTCTCTACTTTAATGGCTTCTTCAAGTAACCCCTCCACCATGAGACTTTCCAGAAACTTGAAAGAGCAACTCTTCAATAATCCGGAGGCAATTAAAGCATACATCAATTATGCTAACTATGGAAAAGTCCATCCCGGAAAGTTTGCTATTTTTCAAGATTTTGCTTCTTATGAAGTTGATACTCTTTTTGCAAACAATCAAATTCTTAGTCTTATTGATTCTTCTCAAAATGATTTTGTTTGTTACCCAAATCTTGTTAAAATTTTCTATGCAAATCTCAATCGAGAATTTTATGAAGGAAATGATAATGTAATTTGGAGTAGTGTCAAAGGCACTAAAATTTGTTTTGAATTGTGATCTTTTGGGTACCATTCTCAATTGCAAAAGCACGGGAATGGATCTTTCTAGTTTTCAAATCGATGAACATGATCGTGAGACATTTCATCATATTTTCGAAGGAGATGAAAACTTTGAATTTAAAAACCGAAACTTTCGTCCTAAAGGAAGAATTGTCAATCTTCTTTTAGAACATACTTTGACCCCAAGATCGGGAAATTTTAACAATCCTACTTCAAAAGTGTGCAAAGCACTTTTTGCTAATTTCGGAAATTATGATATCAATTGGGCGCAAGTTATTATGGATGAACTTCGTCCTAAAAATTTTGAAATGGGAGAAAACACTTTATATCATGGAATTTACCTTACTCGGATTTTCAACTATTTTGGAGTAAATTTCAAAGGAGAAGAATTTATTTCAAGAAAATTTTTTAATATCTCAAACATTTCTCTCATGAAAATCCCATATGTTTTTCAACCTTATGAAACTCTTGCCGAAAAGGAAGAGCGTTTGGCTCATGAAGAAATAGAAGAGGAGGAAGAGGAAGAAGAAGAAGAAGGGGATGAAATGGAAATAGAAGAAGAAGAAGAAGAAGGTGAAACATCCCTAGACAATATTGAATATCCCTCAAATCCTACCAACAAAACCATTCTCAAAAACCAAAAGATTATTGTTGAGAATCAACGGGTTCTTAAAAGATCCGTTAGTAAGAAGTTGGACAAAATATCATCCAAGATGAACAAGTTTTTCTCCAAAGTCAGCAAGAAACTTGGATTATCTTCATCATCCTCTAACTAGTTGTATCTTTTCATTTCATGATGTATTACTCTAGTTTGCTTTAGTTTGAATGTTTATGTAGTTCCTTATGGTTAATCATTGTATCATCCTATTATGCAATGAAATTAATTTCCTTTTCTGTTATCCATTTTATTTTATCTCCTGAATAAATGTTAGTATATTATATAAACATATATATACACAATTATTCACAAAATCAAAAAGGGTCATCAAAATTCAATAGACCATGTCGACATCCCCCTCTTTATCATGTCGACATGTACTGGTCAGAAATGACAATTCATTTTGAATTTGAATAACTACCATATGTCTATTCATTTCAAACGAATTTCTACACCTATATATACCCATTTCTTCCAGAATTCATTACTGAATATTATTTCTTATCTATTCTATCTCTCATTCTTCTCATAATATCAAAAATGGCTAATCCAATTCATAACTTATCCGAGAACCTTGAAGAAACTCTTAATTCATTCAAGAATATTCTCTCGTTCATTCTTCGTAACCAGCGACACTTAGAATTGAGTCAAATGCAGATGATCAAGGAGCAAGAGAGGCATTTCGAGGCAATTCGATGGATGATTTGTTCCCTGCACAAGGATGATAACGAGGCACGTCCTCCTGTCTCTCTCACAAATGACAATGAAAATTGGGATGCCATCAAAGCAGACCCTATTTTCGGAGAAGAAGGATGGGTGAAAGTTCCCCGTAACGTTTAATTTGATTGCTTTATTTAAGTACTTTGTTTGAATTGATTGTTTTGATTGAAATTGGTTGTTTTGATTGATTTGATTAAACACTTGGTGTGGTGTGATGATTGTATAAATATACATTAATACATCGTTGATTGAATATCATATCCTTAAGTATAGATATTTATTTATATACTCTATTATATAGTTTATTAATGCAGGTACTTGAATACAAGAATGAGGGGGAGTTATATAGTTAGTTTGTTTTTTATTGATGACAAAGGGGGAGAAATATAAAATAGGGTAGTTAGGCATAGATTAAGGGGGAGTTATTAGATTTAGAGGGAGCCAATAGGATAGAAGTAATATTTTATAAACAAAGGTTGTCATCATCAAAAAGGGGGGAGATTGTTAGTCCTTGAGATGATAGTTTTGATGACAACAACCTTAGAATAAGATTATAAAATATAAATACTAACATTATAGTTTAGATATATATGTATATGCAGGATTTAACCATGCAGGTACAAAGAATGAAGACTGTACAATATAGAGATTCAAGATATCAAGATTGAAGACTCATGAGTATCAAGATTATCAAGAGTTCAAGATAAGTATTGAGTCTAGAATTATGTTAAAACTTCACAATAGCACTGAAATCTTCACTCTATTTTTCTTTTGGGATGGAACCCATTTCTACCTTTTTTAGTGGCTTACAAACCCACGAACATCCTGGTTTTGTACAAGTTCTCGAGTCCTGACATGATGAGATACTCTGCAGGAAGAAGCTTGCAAAACTACTTCAAAATGTTTTTTCAAAACAACTTCGGAATGATTTTCAAAATTGTTTTTCAAAATGTTTTAGCCTTAAAAATTATCTTTTCAAATGATTTTTCAAAAAGATGTTTTAGCCTTAAATATTCTTTTTTTTAAACTTCGTCTGTTTTAAACTATCTTTTAATATAATATATTTATACTTAGATTTAAATATAAAATTATAGTAAAATTATATATATAGTGTTCTCTATATTTATCTATGTATTTTATCTATAGTCAAGTATATTTATAAAGTTTAAAATAGTTTTAATATAAGATAAAGGTTATTATCAAAGAAAATCAAACTATCAAAAATTGCTTTGGGATGTCGACATGCCTATGGTGACCATGTCGACAGGGTGACGGTTGAGTTCAAAATTTAAATTTCAAAAGAAGTGTCTATTCATCATAACCTTTCACGAATGGACATGACTGTTGTTCTTCTATAAATAGGGGTTAGGTTCAACGAATTTTTAATAAGATTTTCTGTTTTTTCACTTCTCTTCTTCTTCCACATTTTCTTATTCAAAATTCTATCATCACTCTGCCGAAATCAATATTGAATCTGACTAGATTATCTCTGGTTTGATTCTCTATCACTATCTCGACAAGATCCAAGTGCTATTCAGAGTTATAGGCTTCTTTGTAATCTATCTAGCGAGAAAAGGTGTGATTGTAGCCTTGGAAATCAATCAAGCGAGAAAAGGTGTGATTGTAGCCTTGGAAATCAATTGGGTGAACTTGTTGCCCCGGAAATCAAGTATCTCTACCCAGAGGATTATGATTCTGGAGGGTGAACCTCGTAGTTTTGAAACCGAGGGTTGTAATTGTTGAATTGCTTTTGAAGGGAAATCCGTACTTAGTTGTGCGGGACTGGATGTAGGGTAACCCCGAACCAGTATAAAATTCAGTGTGTTCTTTCCTTTACTGTATTTACTTTATTTCTGCATCTGTGTTTGATTCTGTGATTATATCTATGTCTGAATATTACATACATCTGTGTACAAATTAACATAAACTCAAAAGGATTTAGTAATTTCTTAATAACACTATTCACCCTCCCCTCTAGTATTATTCCTAGCCTTAAGATCTATAATCCGCATTACTCACACCTTCCCTTTGTCCGCCCTGACTGGCTATGGAAACCGGTTCTTATAATGCCCAACTTGATCACAGTTGAAGCATTTCATGTTCTTCTTCTCAGCGGTCTTCTTTCCTTTATAAGTTCTGCACTCGTGGGCAAAATGGCCCTTCTTATCACACTTATAACACACTAAATCAGCCTTCGCCTTCTTAGCGGCCTCCCCTTTCTAGGCTCCTTTCTTATTAAAGAATTTCCTTTTTCTTCCTTGAGAACCCTGGGACTCAACTGGTTGCTCCCTAGCTGAAACAGCAAGCATCTCCTCATGGCAAACGATCATCTCCACCATCACATGATAAGGCTCTCTAATATGAGTCATAGCCATTTTGCCTAGCTTTGGCCTCAAACCTCTAATGAATCTCTCATTCCTTCTAACATTAATGTCAACCAAAGCATAACCATATCGAGATAGCTCATCAAACTTAGCAGCATACTTGATCATAGACATCTGTCCTTGGACAAGATCCACAAACTTCCTTATCAATGCCGATTTGGCAACCTTAGAAAAGAACCTCTGCTCAAACCTCCTCCTAAATTCATCCCAAGTCAACTCTTCCTCCAGGACTCCGGCTGTCACACTATTCCACTAATGAAGCGCTAACCCTTGCAACTGCATAGAGGCTAGCATTCTCTTCTCTCCATCATTCAAGCCTAAGTCTGTAAAGATCATTTCACAGTTCAACAGCCAATTCTCTACTTCAACGGCATCTTCTGTTCCAGCAAACGGTTTTTCTCCTAGACTGACATAGTCTCTACTCAGCTTAGCATAGTTATATCCAGCCGAAACTATAGGATTAGCTCCACCAACATTCCCAACAGCTCTCGCTTGCAAAAGATTAGCCAACAACTGATACACCATCCTCGTATCTACTAGCGGATTTCCAGCACCTACATTGGCCTCAACATTTTGGTTAGCATTAGCCCGTCGACCTTGGTTTCTCCGAGTATTAGGTCGAGAATTTCCGTTGGTTGTGGTGCTTCCACCACCTAGATTTCCTCTTCCATTTTTGGACTCCATATCCTCTTTCTCGTATATGTGCATACGAGCCTTAGTAAGATACAGAAGAACGATCTAAGAGAGAGGGGAATTCGTGCTTAGATATATACCTATATATCAAATACAAGTACGTTACTATAGCGTTAACCCAAACCCCGATCTTATTTTTAAATTCATTGGATTATGTTTGAAAAAGCTTTTAGGTTTAACTTTTCTTTTAAAGTCTCATAAACCTATGCTCTGATACCAACTTGTAACATCCCCCTACTTGGAGGCCCAAAACTAGCGGCTACGGATGCTACAGTCATCCATAGTTATTAATCTTCGACGACCAAATACGGCGATGCTAGATACATTGATACACATGTCACAGAATTATGGAAAAATTTTAACAATTCAAAAACATATTTCCACATTCAATCTAAAACATTTCTTGTTCATTACATAATCCCCAAATTACGTTAACCACATTCAGCAAAATATAATTATTACAAATATGCCAAGAGCGACATATGAAGATGCTCCATTAGTTGATCAGAGAATATAGTAAGGCTAATAAATCTGCCTTTACAAACAAAACACACAGCGGAAAGAAAAACTCTAAATAACTATCCGCCTCCTGCATGCCTCCGAAAGCTTTATTCGTCAGAGAAGAAAACCCGAGAACCTTAAATCTCAAACAACTCAAAATCAATTGAGTACCCGAGAGTTTAAGGGGAAAACAAAAACTTTGAGTCAGACATAAAGCCCGGTATGAACAATAATCTAACATCTCAATCCTTTTAGATATCTAGTGAGACCACGCCACTTAGCAGAATGGGTTTTCCCCTCACTAGTATCCTAAAACCTTTATAAAACCAAATTTTGTGCTTCTGCGTCCACAATGGTTAAAACATACATTTTAAAACATTATGATGATATGCATACTTGAAAATAAATAAGATTTTCCCATTCCCAGTTTAATCTGACACCCTGTCATTATTATAGTTTCTAGGGTCACTATTAATCATTTTAGTTTTCATGGGTCTACTAATGACCTTGTTATAACTAATAGACACCCTATCCTATTCGTAGTTTTCATGGGATCACTAAGAACCTATAGGCTCCTACCAGGTAACTTAATTAATTCATGGGTCCTCCTGAACCTATTAGTCATTCCAATAACTAATCACCTTATCCTAGTTTTCACGGGTTGACTAGGAACCTATGGACTTATCCAGTAACTCACTGCACATCCTAGTTTTCATGGGTTGACTAGGAACCTACTGATACTTCCATTAGCCACTTACTTATCCTAGTTTTCATGGGTTGACTAGGAACCTACCGATACTTCCATTAGCCACCTACTTATCCTAGTTTTCATGAGTTTACTAGGAATCTATTGACTGATGTAAATTCTTAATCCGGGTATAGTTTTCATGGGTTCACTACAAACCATTTAGCCCCTGCCAACTGTCCTTATGCATAGTTTTCATAGGTTAACTATGAATCTTTTGGTATGCACCAATAACTACCTTATCATAGTTTTCATGGGTTTACTATGAACCTCTTGGTATGCACCAATAACTACCTTATCACAGTTTTCATGGAATCACTATGAATCTTTTGGTTTACCTCCAATAACTACAAAGTTTAGGCATCCTATATTTTTGGTCAACCTGACTCCATGGATGCAATTCTACTCATTTAGGAGTTTAAGTGATTTATATTCACTATTTGAGTTAAGCTACTGGTTCTTCTACCACTCTTTCCCTAAATTACAGTTATGGGTTATCTTGTGAGTATACTCAAATTTGAAGAAGTAAAAAGTTAATTAACAATACCACTCTTGTGGGTTTAAGGTCCTTGAAATACATATCATAAAACATTGTTAACACCTTTAACTTATATTTTTATCAAGGCAATACTTCTTCAAAATTACATACTTAAAACACTTACAAAACTCCTTTATATAAGCTATGGGTTTTCCTTTAAAAATTATAGTATGGGTTTTCAAATCTTTTAAAACCAAACCTTTCGACCTTATCGAAAGGTCTTCAAAACAACCTTTCAAATCCAAACCTTTCTAAACCATTGAAACCATTCAGCAATTCAAACCATTCGAAAGCATTCAACTCTTAAAATATAAACCTTTTGAAGACTTACTAGGTTCAAGTTAAAATATGCGGAACCTTTAAAACCTTTCGAATATAATGGAAGCAACCTTTCGACCTTGTTGGAAGGTCTGCTTCGAAAGTTTTAAAACATTTCATTTATAATAATAGACCTCTGCCTTTTTAAAGAAACTTCTTCGAAAGCTTGGTTAAATTTCAATTATAAAACAAAGTAAAATCATTTAAGTCAAAGGCTTTGATACCTTTCAAAATAAATGGGAGAAGCGGCTGGTTTTTAAAACAAGTAAACCTTTTGTCTTTGTCCAAAGCAACGACTTTGAAAGGTTGGAAAAAGTGGCTATAACCTTTCGACTATGTCAGAAGGTTCAAAACAAAACAATGATAAGTAGCAGTAACCTTTCGACTGTGTCGAAAGGTTCCAAAACAAAATAGTGGTAAAGCAGCTGTAACCTTTCGTCTTTGTTGAAAGGTTTAAAACCTTTCTTTTTAAACATTTGACCTAGTTGAAAGCAACCAAGTCGAGAGCTTTAATTCGAAAGCAAAGCAGGTGAAAGATTTTAGTTAATAAAACAAACATACCCCCAACCTCTTTGGCCATCAACTTTTCGACTAAGAATCCTTCGACTCTGTCCAATTCATTACATACCAAGTAACTTAATACCATATGCATTGGTTTGACCTTGTTGAAAGCTATAACCCTTCGACTTAGTCGAAAGGTCTGGGTCGGAAGGTTTACTACCGTAAAAGGCTGAAACATGCTAAAAGTATGATTTCTTTGTTTTTAACTTAAAAAGATAACTTTTCAACTAACCCGCCTTTGTTAGTCAAATTCTCATTGGTTAGCAATTTCTTTTCAGAAAAATGATGCCACTAGTTTTCAGAAATAAATAATAATTTTATTTTATAAAATGCCCCTTCTCCTTAATTAAATATGTAAAACATTTAAGTCCCATACCTTAAATAATTTTATATATTTATCAAAAAACTTAGGAAAAATCTAGAAAAATCCCAAAAAATCTATTTTAATATCTTTTCCAACATATAAAAATTTCAAACCCAAGTAGTCTTTATTTTAGCCGTAATTAATTTATAACCCAATAATCATTTTCTTCACTAGAAAATTTATATAAAATCCATATAAACTCAGAAAATTATAATTGAAACCCATCTCCAAAATCATGTTTTCTATAACACAAAATTTTCACATGGCATTTAAAAATCATTTCATCTAAGTTTTACCCTAAAACCGTGTATGTCTACTTTTTAAACAACCTTGTTCAATACATATATAAATCAAAATCAAGCATATCAACATTCAATATATCATAAAACAGATTTATCCTAAAATCTGAACCATATGATGTTAAAATCAAAATAGAGATGTAGAAATTATTATTCACCTTAGATTGGATAAGGAAATTGAAGTATGATTGAGATTGATTCCTTCTAACTTGAATCCTAGCTTTTAGTTGATTTTCTCTTCTCCTCTTTCTAATGGTCGTCCTTGCTTTCACTTCTTATGGTTATAATTTTTGTTTTGGTGAAATGAACGTGTATGACCTAATGGGAATAGTATAAGGGTGGGAAGTATGGTTATTTACCCTAATGCCCTTATGTTTATTTCCTAACCATTTATACAAGTTCATTAGATATTAAGTAAGCACGACCACCTAATTTATTAATCAACCTCAATCTCCTTATCTACATTATTCCATTTAATTTATTCTAATTAAATCTTCTAAATAATGTCAATAAAATTAGAGGTGTTACAAATACCAAAATGGTTAAAATAATGCAACATATAGATTAAACGTATTATAAGTTACACGCTACTTCATGGAGTGACTTGAAATTTTAAAATTAGATAGTTTTCCTCACCTTAGCAATTATAGTTTCGGCTAATGATTTAGCTCCTTGGCTTCTCTAAGATCTTCCTTATTTTCTTACTTTAGTTAGCTTTTAGATTTATAGAAGTAGAAGAACCAAATGAAATTATCATCATATTTATAGCCTTTCTTCAAGGCTAATTTAGTCTTTTTAATTTGGACACTTGTCCATCCTTTTCTACAAAAACTTTTATGTAAGACACATGCCCCCTTGGTGGTCATCTTAATTAGCATGGTGATCTTATAAGCTTACACATCATTAACCGATGTTTCACTCCCTTATTCAAGGATACTTTGGTATTTTCAAATTGGGACACTTGTCGTCTTTAGTCCATGCAAATATTAGAGCGACGACACTTGCCTCCTTGGTTGTCACCTTAATAAGCATGGTGATCTTACAAGCTTACACATCATCAATCGATGTGTCACTCCCATATTTTAAGTGACATGCTTAATGCCACCTCATGCTTTACTAAACGAGGTGTTATTATAAGCTTACACCTAATTAGCCTATGTCTCACTATCTCTTTTAAATGTTATACATAATGGCACATCATGCTTTACTAAACAGGGTGATAATATTACAAGCTTACACCTAATCAGCCTATTAGATCAGAAGATTATCTTTTGGTCTTTAAAACAAAGTTGTAACTTAGTATTTCATCTTTCAAACAATTATAATATCATTTTGTTTGGGATTTATAAACACATAAGAAAATCAATTGATTAGGTTCTTACATAGTCTATAATAAGTACCCACAAAGAACGCGAGATTAGTCCCAATTCTATAGGGTAGGTCTGCCCAATTAATCTGGGTATGAATGCCTACGAATAGTCAGACTAATGTGAAATATCACATTTTGGGTTACGGGTCATAATGCATAGGACTTTCTTTTAGGTCTGGGGTATTAAGTGGTTGTTGTAGGGTCTGCCTCCTTCCCACTTAAGATGTATTGAATGGTCGAGGTTATCATTTAAGTGCGGTAGTAGGGGAATCTTAGGAGGGGCTTGCTTTAGGGTTGAGGAATTAAGTGGTTATTGTAGGGTCGGCTTGTTCCCAAAAAGAAGTAATAAGTGGCCTGATAAGACTTCAAGTGATGTCAATTAGGGAGTACTAGAGAGGAGTCTGCCTTGGGTTAAGTATTAAATGATAGGGATCCGCCTAGGTTATAGGTATTAAATGGTCAGAGTCTGCCTAATTCCCATTAAAAGAGTTATTAAGTGATTCGGGTGTTTTCTATCACATTGTTAGGACACAAGTAACGGTAGTTGCGTGGGACTGGAAAGGGACTTTGGCCTGCAGTTGAAGGTAAGTTATAGAGTTGGACTGGAAGAGTGTAAGTTGTAGAGTTAGACTGGAATAGCCGTCGATCTTATAGTTGGAGGTATCTTATATAGGATATAGTATAGGATGCGGAAGAAATATTACTTATCTACATGATACCTGTCTAAATACTACTATGTAAGACTTGAGATTTTCATTCACCAAACATTGTTGATATGACCCTCCTCTTTACAACATACATGTTAGGGGAGACGATGTTGATTGAGAGGATGAAGGCGGAGGCGAGGACATGTGGTGGTTATCTATCTACTTGTGTTTTTGTTATATTTTGATGTACCCAGTTCCAGACATGTTGTTTTTTAGGATATTGTATTTTGGATATTTAAGATGGTATGTTGTATTTCTAAGATTGAATTTTTATAAAATGGGTACTTATTTCTATATTATATTTTATACCTTTTGCTGTGAAATTCTGATAGCATAGATCGATAGCTCTGTGTATTGTTCATTGTACCAATTTTACCAACCAATAGTCAGCTTTGAAATGGGCTAAGGTTCGATGGGCTTTTATTTGGTCGAAAATTAGGCCCGTTTCAAGCTGGGTTGTTATAATGAGGTTTTTATCAAAAATACCAAGGACCTTGTTTAATAATATTTTGACAATACTTTTCACACCCAAACCTAACCACAAAGAGGCCATTCTCTAACCTGATTCAGCATCATTAACTACTTTTCTGGTAAGAACCGGCGTCCTAAAGCTATCTATACTCATTCGTTTAACAAAGATGAGTTGTGGTACCCCTCCTTGACCGCAAGAGGCTCCCTCATCATATTGCTAGATATAACCATTTTGCATCAGTCGGAATTCAAAATTTGACCCAATTGTTAGTAATATCTTTAGATTTTCCAAAATGAGAACCTGATCTAATGGTTGTTGCATAGGAAACTATCTTCTGCCTTCTCCCTTGGACCTACTCAATTCCTCCTCTTCTTTTGAACCAACACTGCTCTCCCTATTAAGCGCCACCTTCTCTTTATCTGCCACGGTTTTCCATCTCCTTTCATAATTTTTGATTTGATTTTGAACATATTAGAGTAAAGAAAGAGAAGAAAGTAGGGAAAATTAGCAAACCCTATTAGGGTTATGGCCACCATGATTGTTAAACTTATTATACTAAAAAATTGATTTATTTACTTTAAAGGCAATAACATTTTACCAAACCAATATCCTTGTAAAAAAATTATTTCTTAATCAAATGTTAAGGAAATCCTTACAGAAAATTCTCTATCTTCCAAAATATTAATCTATAACATAATTATTTAATTAATTACTCTTGATACTTAAAATCTTCATTTACTAAATAATTCAGAGTAAATAATAAAATCATGGGAAATTCTCCATTACCAAAACTCATAAATTATGTCTTTTGTCACATATAAAAATTTCAAAGCAAATTAATTATTTCTCATATTTTAAATAATTAAAACAGGAAATTATCTATTTTTTTAACTTAGAAAATTCATAATAAATTCATAGTTAACCAAAAAATTGTGAAATTAAAAATTCATCTCCAAATTAAAGTTCTAAACATAATATCAAAATCTTAAAGAATTTTGAGATCAAAAATGAGGGTTTACAAAAGCCCTTTAAAAAATTCCATAATTTCACAATTAGTAATCTTTAGAAAAATATGAGTAACTGTCACGACCGAATGCATGACGAACAATAATGAAAATTACGAACTATACACTCAAGCATGAACCATACACATCAAAAATAAAGAGAAGGAGATATTATTCACCTCAATTTGGATTTGTGTAGAGATAATTACCTTAGTTGCCTTTCTTAAGCTTTTTCATTTTTTCTTGTTTGTTGAAATGGATTTTAATGAAGTTCTTGTGGTTTTATATTTTGTTTTCTTTCTTCGTCATGGGACGAGGCCAAAAATAATAAGGAGAAAGGTGAGAGAGTTAGGGAAAATAAATTAAAAGTATTATCTCTTATTCCTCATTCCTCTCCAATTTAATAAAGCACTTAATTTTCTTTCCACGTGAACCATTACTTAATTTAAGGTTTTAAAATTTGAATTTTATTGTATAACAGTTATCCACACTTTATCAGCTTTCCCACATTATTTATTTGATTGCCCATTAATTAAATTTCTAGAGTAATGTGCCATTAAATAGGGGTGTTACAGGCTCCCCATCTTATAAAATGTTCATCCTCGAAATTCAGATAAGGTATAAACAATCAAGCATATCAATCTTGCAACTATGTGATACAAGCTCAAATCAAAATTTACTAGCATACAAATAGTTAAAGTGCCTATACAGTCATGTAGGGGTGTGCAATCTTTGGTTAAACCAAACAAACCAGTTCATTTCAATTGGTTTGGTTTTGAAACTAGATTGGTTCGTAATTGGTCCCTAAATTTTTTAATTTGGTTATCCGTTTAATCAAATTAACCAAACTTCTATTATATTTTCAAAATTACTAATGTTATAATGATTTTTTCTAGATTAATTTCATTGTCTAAATAAATCTTATTTATCATATATGTCAAAATTACTATTATAAAGCATAAGAATGCTAAATAAGAATACTTTAATCATATATTTAGGTTTTATTTTAAATTACAATGAATATTCAAAACATAAAATGTGAATCGTTTTTAGTTTGGTTAAACCGGATAACCAACCGAAACATTTGATTGGTCTAGTTTGGTTTTCAATTTTATTGGTTTTAGCTCGGTTTAACAATTTTCATCATCGAATAATCCAAACTAACCAAACGCTTACCCCTATAGTCATGTAGAATATACATCAGAACAAATCAAACTTTAAAGTACAGTCTAGTTCATCGTTACTCTATTGGATCTTCACTAACTTGTCCATCTTATTTCTAAGTATTCTCAACTTGAGAACACTATTCAACTTCAATGTGGAAACTCCACTTCGATTATAGTTAAATCGTTGCACGATGTCCATCGAACGACTATTTTTAGGTCTGAGTTAAAGCATTAAAAGTGATACAATATTTAATAGGGAATTATTTCATCAGTTATACGAGGTTTATATCACAGACAACTAAAGTCAACTTAAAGTCAAAGTCTCTTGCCAGAGCAGTTCAATTAATAATAGTTATTGTAATTGAACCAAGGGCTTTGTGTTCGGACTAACAAGTTGAATGTGGTCGATATTGGAATTTTGACCAACGCCAAATTCCACAAGTCCTAATGTGATGTGATTTTAACGAAGAGAATTGATATAAATAATTATCACTACCTGGGACCGTTTAAAAGAAGTAAAATTAGATTTTGTAGAAACCATGTAAGCGGTAAATTTGGAAAACTATCACACCACAACTAAGGGACGTGTGAATGTTGATATTCAAATTGTTCGATATTAATCGCTGACTAAATTTATACCTAAGAGTCACACAACCGCAATGTTGAGTACTCCGACTGCCACCTGATTTAATTAAATTATAATTGCAATAAATTTATTAAACCAATTAATATTTTTTAAATATTAATTATAAAATTTTACTTGATTTGTGTCGATTAGTATTGAAAATAGTGTGTACATAAAAGTTATATACGCACGTATTGATATACGATATCGATGTACATTTGAATTTGATTTTAATGTAAATTATATGATATGGTTTGAAGTGACATGTAAGCCCATTAGGCCCATGTATTGGCTGACCAAACAAGTGAAGGAGTGGGGTGATGTGATGATATTTTGGGTTTGAATTGGTAGAGAAAAGGATAAATCCGGATCCACTTTTTTTCTCTCTTATTTTTCTTTTATTTAAACCCATTGCCCCTCACTTTCTACACTTGACTCTTGGCTCTCAATCTTCTCTACCTCTAACTGAAATTTCAATCCATCCCCTTGTCCATTATTTTCAAGCAAAACACAAATTCAAATTAAATTAAAGGAAGGTGCGTAGATCTCTCCGGTTACTAGCAATCTCTAAAAGAGTTGAAATTAGATTATAAGAGATTATTTGATTCAGCATTCAAGTTGTAACAACAAGGCTACGATTAAGGTAATTTTATTTTACAACGATTTATATTTGTAATCATCAAGATGTTGTGCTTATATATGTTAGATTTATATCATGAATTCTTATGTATATATTTATTGTCTGTTTATATTATATATGATTATTAAAATAAAAAAATATGTTTTATGTATATATTCCATCATATAGCTTTCATCCATATATAAAAATAAAAAATCAAATTTAAAAATTAATTATAAAAGTTAATTTAAATAAAAATTGAATTTTTAACGGTAATGTAAATGTGTGTGTATGTGTGTCTACACACAAACACACACACACACACACACACACACACACATATATATATATATATATTAAATAAGAATAAAAATATTTTGTACATATTATTTCAAATGAAAAAAAATTGTATGGATTTTATTTAATTCAATATATATATTTATTTATTTATTTAAATTATTAATTGGTAAATTGTTAATATATAAAGTATGTATAAATATGTTTTAACATAATTATATATGTATATAGTATATAAAACATAACGTAATTTTTCATATGGAAATAAAAAAACAATTTCGTTTGGATTTTTAATTAATAAAAACGTACTTTAAATCCATGTAGGTTTGTTCAAATAAAAAAATTTGGTTTTTAAAACTTTGAATAGCCGAAAATAAATGTTATTATAAATATATAGATAATATATAATAATATTAAAATATAATTGATTTTGAAATATATAATTTAAAACATATATTTATATGTTTTTTGAATTAAAAATTTAATTGTTTCAAATATTTACATAAATATGATATAATAATTTATTTGTAAGTATCAAATTTGAATTTGAATTCAGAATTTATGTCTAGATTTAATTTGGAATTTTAATTTTAAAAGATTTAAATTTGAATTTTAAAATTACTCCATATTAGATTATAAATAATCATTCGAGTATGTGTATATATAATCATGACAAATTTTATCATATATGTATATATAATATGAATATAGGTATGTCCTGTATTATATTAATACTATATTACCGACAGTAAATAGTATGTAAAGTGGCTAACATGTCTGTTGTGTTGTAAATCCCAACACTTAAACACTAGCATGTTAAACTACATACATTGTATATGTTGCATATGCACATACAATTACATGTGCATATGATACATATGTGCACAATATATATTTATATATATAATCAAATAAAACTCTTTTATTAATTAAATAAAATAATGTTCCTATTTAAATTTTTATTTAGTTTAGATGTTAATTATTTTAGACTTTATAAGCCCAATAAGATCCAAAATGGTAAAGTAGTCTGAAATTTACCCATTTAATATGTTGCATGTTGGCCCAGTTCTAACAAAATATTCCAAAACCATTAGCTCAATAGTAGTCTTCGGATTATATACATATTTTCTCAAATGAGATATAGGATAAACAATATGGACTCATACCAAAGTATTTAGTAACTCGATACGATACGATATGCGAGTTTCCCAGTTCTCTCTATAATAATATATGGACCAATATATCTCGATTCTAACTTACTAGACTTCCCAAATCTTATAACACCATTCATCGATGACACCTTCACAAAAACATGATCTCTAACTGAGAATTCCAAGTCTTTATGCATTTTATCTACCTAAATTAAGCTTCCCTCATCCTTGCTCAGATTAACTCAATCATTTAAGTTGCTTCTTTTACTAAATCCAGACCAAGCTTTGGTCTATCACCTGTCTCCAACCAACATGCTAGTGATTTGCACGGCTTCTGTAAAGTGCTTCGAAAGATGTTATTCATATACTAGTCCAATAGCTATTATTACAGGCAAATTGCAAATGGTCTTCCCATGACCCTCCAAAGTTTAATACACAAGCTCTCAATAAATCTTCCAGTGCCTTGTTAACCTTTTCCATTTACCCATCACTCTATGGATGGTAAGCGGTACTCATCTTTAGTTTGGTACTTAATACACCCTATAAGCTCTTCTAGAACTCACTAGTAAACAAAGGATCTTTATCACTTACGATGTTATTTGGTATTCCATGAAGTCTCATGACATTCTTTATGAATAATTTTGCAACACCTGGTGTTGTCCTTATCGACTTGATGGGGATAAATTGTGCCCTTCTAGTTAGTCCATCAACTACTAGCCGGATACTTTCATTCTTCTTATTCGACCTTAGCAACCCATCTATAAAATCCATTGATGTAGAATCCTATTTCTATTGTGGCATTTCTAAAGGTTGAAGTGATTCACTTGGCTTTTGATGCTTGGTTTTTACTTGCTGGCAATTCATACGTTGCTTCACCCATAAGCCTACATTTATCTTCATTCCTTTCTAGAAGAAATAACTCTTCAAACCTTGGTACATCTTTGTACCTTTGGAAATTTTAGAAACCTTCAATGACATTCTCTAAGGACTTCCTTCTTTGATTATCCACATTCAGAACACATAATTGTCCCTTCTTTCTCAACAATCTTCTTTGTTCAAGTGTGAAATCTACTAAATCATTAGTGTCATTTCTCACTTTTAGTCTTTTAATCTGTTTGGCTAGTAATGGATCATCTTTTTCCCTTGTAGAAATTCTTTCAATCAATACCGGTTGAAGTTCTAAATAAGATATCATTACGATTCTCTAACTAGAACTGCTGATCGACCTTATTCTAACTCCGTGGGAAGACGACGCTTCTAAATAGTTCCATTCAGCTAAGATCACCAACACCACATTCTGGTGTTTCCTAGAAAATACATCCGCAACTTTATTTCCTTTTTCCGACGTTACTCAATCGCAAAGTCATACGCTACCAAAATCTCTGTCCATCTTTATTGCCTCAAATTAACCACCTTCTGAAAGAATAAATACTTCAAGGACTTGTGATCCGTAAACAATTTGAATCATTCTCCTAAAAGATAGTGCCTCTACACCTTCAATGCAAATATTACTACTGCTAATTCCAAATCATGAGTAGGATATAAAACTTCATACAGTCGAAGTTGTTAAGAAGCAAAGGCAGTGACTCAACCTCTCTACATCAACATAACTCCTAACCCAATTTCACAAGCTTTAGCATACACAAATAAGTCACGGTTCCCATCTAGCACAACTAACATAAGTGCATTGGCCAAATAATTTTGCTTCTGAAATTTTTCTTCACATTTATCGGTCCAAATGAACTTCACGTAATTCCTTGTTAGTTTAATAAGCAATGTTGTTATACGAGAGAAATCTTTAATAAATCTCCAATAGTAGCTAGCTATCCCCAAGAAACTCCTAATCTCGGTTACAATCTTGTGTCTTTTCCAACTATTAATGGCTTCAATCTTTGATGGGTCCACCAACAATCCATTCTCTGAAAGAACTTGTCTAAGTATCTTCACTTTGCTTTCCCAAAAATGACATTTTGAAAACTTTGCCTTTAGCTGATGCTGCATTGGCATATCTAGCACTATTCTGAGATGAACTTCATGATCACGTTCAATTTTAGAATATAACAAGATGTCATATTAATGAAGACAAATACGAATCTATCCAAATGCTCTCAGAAGATTTGATTTGTTAAGTCTATAAAGAAAGCAGGCGAGTTAGTTAGTCCAAAGGGCGTGACTAACCATTTACGTGAACCATGTTCGAAACACCATCGATGGTATACTTTCATCAAGCACTATCAATTTATGGAAGCTCGTAGCTAAGTCCAACTACAAGAAAACCTTGGCACTACTCAATTGATCGTACAAGTCATCTATTCTAGGAAAAGGATACTGATTTTTTATTGTATTCTCATTTAACTTTCTATAATCAATACATAACCTCGATTTGGGTTCTACACAAACACTGCCCCAGCTCCCAAAGGTGGACTACTAGGTTAATAAAATTCTTCCCTTCCAAAATCATCATCTGCACCTTCACTCCTTCATCTTGACAAGTATCATTCTACTAAATGATCTACTTATGGGTTTTGCTCCTGATATGAGATATATTTGAAACTCAATGGCACATTTCAATGGTAGTCATGTAACTGGTTCAAAAACATCTGCATACTCTCTTACAACAAACCCAAATTTATCATCTTCTATGCTATCCATAGCACCCAACAATACACATACCTCGAAACTTGATTCTTCTAATGAGTATATAATTCGATCACGGCAATCAGGGTGTCTTAAGGATATTACTCTATCTTGAGGAAATATTCTAGCATCATATAGGCTTAACCAATCTGTTCTCGGAATTATCTCAAAACCCACAAAATAAAACATATGCAAATTGTAGGTAAAATTATGAACTAACAACTCAAATCTACGTAATCACATCTCATTTCAAGAGTTAAATAGACACCTTATAGATTTGCAACATGAGAGAGGTTATAAGGTATGTTGTTTCAAGGTTTAACTTATTTATTAAACATCTAAAGATGAAAGAATGTGATGCTTCGATATCAAACAACACTTTAATAGGTATGTTATTTATAAGAAGTGTACCTCCTAACATAGCCTTTCCCTTCTCCTTAGTAGTTGGTCTGGAAGTTGTAGGTTCCATAGAGTAAACCTTTTCCTCCTCTGCTTTGACCAGTTTAGGACACTCCCTCTTGAAATGCCCTATCTTGTTGTAATTATACCATCACACTCTTTTCTTATCAGCAATCTTCATGCCTTCACAAGAACGAAACTCATTAGCAAAGCATCCTTTCTTATCACCCTTATAACAAGTTATCTCCGACTTTCCTTTCTTAGAAGCTCCACCCTTTTGACCCCCTTCTTGTTAAAGAACTTCGTCTTCTTACTTTAGAAACTTGTATTCTCCACAGACTTATTCTTCCCAAGAGATGCTAGTAAATCTTCATTCCTTATAGCCATAACAACATTATTAAATGGATCTCTAAGGTGCAACATCATTTCCCTTGCAATCTTTGACTTCAAATCCCCTGAAGAACTTCTAGTTCTTCTTAAGAAAAGTATTTATGATGGCTCATCCATGCCTTGACAACTCATCAAACTTGCTTGCATTTCCAAAATAGTCATCTCTCCAATTTCTAACTCCACAAACTTCTTGAATAAAGTAGACTTAGCTGCTTCAAACAGAAATTTATCCTCAAATACTTCTTTGAAATCAGCCCAAGTAAGCTCTCCTTATGGTACTCCCACGGTCATGTTGTTCCACCAGTACAAAGTAGCTCCTTAAACTGCCTTGAAGCCAATCTCATTTTCTATTCATTATTTAGACCCAGATCAGCAAAGATTCTTTCATGATGAAGAAGCCAATCCTAAACCTAGATGGCATTCTCCATCCCCAAGAATGGTTTTCCTCCTTGACTGATATAGTCTCTACTCGGTGTGGCTAATTATTGCGAGCAGCCATTTCAGGCATAGCAGCTCCCGCATTACCAATGTTTCCTTTGGTCAATCTAGCCACTTCTTCGTCTTGCATCACATTAGTGAAAAACTGATACATCATCCTCATATCAACTGGTGTAGTTTCAGCACCCACATTAGCATTTGCATTAGCGTTGGTAGTTTGGTTAGTGTTTCTATCATATGGTCGAATGTTTCCATCAGTTATGGTGCTTCCGCCTCTCAAGTTTAGTCTTCCACTTCTAGTATCTATTTTTCGTATTCTACATACGGTTCTTCTTGAGATATAGAAGAATGGTCTAAAGATAGAGGGAATGGTATAAATAGATACGTACTTATATATATATATATATATATATATGTATGTATGTATGTATGTGTATGTGTATATGTGTGTGTGTGTATTAAATAATAATTATATTACTATAACACTATCCTATTCCCTTGTTTATTCTCTATATTTTATTTGGGTTATGTTTTTCAAAAATCTTATTAAGTGTTATGTAAACATATGCACTAATACTAAGTTGCAACATCTCCCAATTTAAGGTTCGAAAATAGATATTAATGATGTTGCAATCATCCTTGTCATCATTTCCTAGTGACAAAATAAGATTAGTTATTGTACCATTAACATCAAGAGTATACGATTTACAAATTTTCCACATAACATTTTCAATCATTCATTTGCAAATTCATTACATTTCAGGTACATAACCTCATGATTCCATCGTTCAGATAAAATATAATAATTATAAATATAATTCCAAGCATAACATACGATGATGCCCCCTTAAATGATCAGAGTCTTAACTACTTGACAGTTATAAAACCCATCTACACAATCAAAGAACAATAATAATGTAGTTAAACTACACAGTGGATATATACTCTGATAGTAGCTTGCCTACTGCACGTCTTCGGAAGTTTATTTATCTAAACTTGAAACACTACTCTCAACTTGCTCAAGTGAGTATCCGAGAGTTTCGAGAGAACTCAAAATTTTCGGATCAGACAAAAAGTATGCTTTGAATGATATTAGTCCATCTCAAATCAAAATAGATAAATAATACCAGTGGAAAAATTTCCACAGTCTTAGAATCAACTCAAGTCAGGGAGACTGAACCATCGAAAGATGAAGGAATGGATTAAGAAGCTTAGAACATGTTGGGCTTGAAGAATGAATGGACCTTAAGAAAGTTGGCTATGTTTTGGAGGTGCAAAACTGATCGGTGTCCATCGGCCAAAGGGATCGGTACCTATCGGTCCAAAGCCAAAGTGGGATCCACTCTGGAATATAAATGATTATACATGCAAGTTTGAAAAAAATACAAGCATTGGAAGAGTAAAACTGATGGATGACGAGATTGTAAAGAAAATTCCTTCTATGTTTTCTCTAGTCTCTTCATGTATGCTTCCAGGTTTTCGCAATATATCTAGGTCTTACCATATAAAGAAGGACAAAAAATCTCCAACCTATTCAGCATCATTAACTACTTTCCTTGTACGAACCCCATCCTAAAACCATCATAATCATTGGTTTAACAAAGTTGAGCCGTTATACTCTTCCTTGACCACCACAAGCGCTCCTTACTACATCGCTATATATAAACTTTTTTGCATTAACCGAAATTTGAAATTTAACTCAATTTTCAGTAAAATGTTTAGATCTAACAAACAAAGAATCGAATTTAACATCTATTGTATAGGAAACTATCTTCCGCCTTCTCCCTAGACTATAGTCCATTCGTCCACTTCTTTTGGAATAACACTACTCTCCCTATTAAGCCCCGCCTTCCCTTTATCCGCCATCGGTTTTCCATCTCCCTCCATAATGTTTGATTTGATTTTGAATAGGTTGGAGTAAAGAAAGAAAAGAAAGTAGGGTAGCAAACCTTAATTAAGGTAATAGCCTTCATGATTGTTAAACTTATTATACTAAAAATTATAACTTATTTCCTTTAAAAGTAATAATTTATTACCGAGTACTTGTCCCTGTAATTTTTATTAGTTAATCAACTCTTTATAGGAAATCTTAAAATATTTAGAGAAAATTTCTCTATCTTTCCAAAGTATCAATTTATAAAATAATTATTTAATTAATTACCCTTGATAGTTAAAACCTTCCCTTAGCAAATAATTCATAGTAAATTGAAATACATGGGAAATTCTTCCCAAAAATTAGAAATTCTATCTTTTATCGCATATAAAAAAATTCAAAGAAAAATAACTATTTTTGATAATTAAAATCCTAAATTATCCGTTTTCTCAACTTTGAAAATTCATAATAAATTCACAATTAACCGAAAAATTATGAAATTAAAACCACATCTTCAAAATAATATTTCGAACATCACGTCAAAATTCAAAGCATTTAAAGATAAAAACTAAGGGTTATCATAAAAAACCTTTTAGAAAATTCCATAATTTCACATTAATAATCATTAACTAATATGAATTATTATTGCAACCAAATGCATGATGATCAACAATAAAATTTGGGTTTATCTCAAACTTGAACCATGAACATTAAATAACAAAGAGATGGAGATATTATTCACTTAAATTGGATTTGTGTGGAGATAATTGCTTTAGCTTCCTTCCTTAAGCTTTTTCTGCTTCTTTTTCTTTATTGAAATGGATTTTAATAGATTTCTCCTGGTTTTATATTTTTTCTCTCTGGATCATGGGATGAGGCTGAAAATAATAAGGGGAAGGGGAGAGAGCTAGGGGAAATAAATTATAAGTATTATCTCTCTTTCATTATTCCTCTACAATTTTGATTAAATCCCTTAATTTTCTTTCCTCGTGAACCATAGTCCATTTATGGTTATAAAATATGAATCTTATCAATATAGAAACTATCCACACTTTATCGATTTCCATATTATTTATTTAAGTACCCATCAATTTAAATTTATGAAATGGTGTTCTATAAAATAGGGGTGTTCCACGATGTGTATTTTTAGCTATGGATTTAATCTAGTGAGATTTTGGATGCATCGATGGCTATTTGGAGTTTGCATACGAATTAGGGATGGTCGATGCAAAGAACCAAACAATGATTTAGGTGAGTTTCAAGAAAATTTTATCAATTAGCACTGACCCTTATGGATTGGTACCGATCAATCATGGGGACATAAATGGAAAGTTGCACTTCTAAAGGAAGTTAGGGTTTTCTTTGGAGGTGCATGAGGCATGTACGAAGGAGACTTCGAGTTACGCATCCAAAACGCAGGACTTGTTTTGGGATCAGTCATCCTAGATCGATCCAACTACCAAGTGGTCGCCACCTTGTTCATATGAAGCGATCAATGGGATGAGTAGAAGCCATGTAATCGATCATCGGTGGATTAGCCAAATGGTTTGTGAGTTAGGAGGAAAATCACATCGATGTACTTCGAAGAAGGAAATGAAGTAAACGCGGGCAACCAAAGGACTACTCCAAGGAAAATAGGCGGCTACTTTGAAGAAAGCATAGCATGGATTCGGGAAAGGTTGAAAATAGTCAAAAAATCGACTAAGTGTTAGAGCCAATTGATTGGTATAGATTGATCATGATGATCTAGGGCCACGATCCATAATGGAAGGTGGACCAACATAGGGAGCCTGTGTGATCGATTGCCACTTGATTTGATTGGTGGATGTCTAAATATGGAAAGGAAACGATTAACTTGATGCATAGTGAATATACAAGAGAGTTGACTTTGAGGCATGCGCAGGAGAAATGGTTAGTTGCTTCAGTTTTGACGTGAGGAAGTCCTAGGAACTTTGTGTGGATTTTCAAGCTTCGATGAATCATCAACCCACGTCATTTAGGTCGAGTATTTCAAGTGGGAAGTGTTCGTAGGGCTTAGTGATGGTCCAATGAGGCACGTTCGATGATATATAGTGATGGAGAAGAAAATAATGTGTTTTATTAACGAGTCATGTTTCGAAGGGATCGTTGATAACTCGATGATGTGGTGCGTGCTCATCGAGTAAGGGTGTGTGATAGTGTTAACTTGTGCACCCTAGACCTTAGTGATGGTCTGCCCCGTCTTAGCGAATGTAGCACCTTAGTGATGGTATATGATCGAGCATCGACCTTAGTGATAGTCAACGAGTTATTATATATCTAAAGGAATCTCAGTGGTGATGCAATACCTTGATGATGGTTGTTAAGATTTCTTTGATTGCTATGTTTGATGTGGTTGCTGTGTGATTGGGAAAGATGTCGTTTGATTTAGGTAAAGCGGGTTAGGTACCCTGCCACCCTATGTTATGCTTAGTGCAGTATACATATATAATGATAGTATAGCTTATGTTTTGATATGTGCTAACTTGTTGGATGCAATGATTAGTCGAGTATGATTCTCTTACCTTGTGTTCCGGCTTTACTATATATCAATTTTTATATAGCTTGATACAGATTAGCTTATACTAGACATATGTATGATCCGAGGTTATTTTCTTTGCTTCTTAACATCATGGGTACTTTTAAATAAAAGATTAGTGATAGCAGGTATGAGTTAGCAAATGAAGCTGTGCGGAAGGCGAGTAGGTGGTTAGTGCTTACATATATCTATACTTTGTTATTATCAATATTTCGATGTGCAATATTGTGGATGTTATATCTCTTTCATAATGTTAATACAAAGGTTTTTTTAGCAGTGTTTAGTGCATGGTGTTGCTTTTTGGGGTGACAATGATTCATACTCCTGTCACTCTAGAAAGCAACGCCATATACTAACCACTATGCTAAAAAATATTTTCGTTGACTTTCTGAAAGGGATAATATACTTTTTATTATCTCGGGTACTCTTAAATGAGTAGATTTCGGATAAGAGCTCTAAGATAACGCGTGGAGTTGTGCGAGGACGAGAGGTAGCTAGTGCTTTCATGTACTATAGTTTGGAGTTATTATTCTTATTTTTTTATGTGGTATAGTCGAGCTATTATCAGTATTTATTTATTAGAGATGACTTTCAATTTAGAGTTTATTTATTTTGATGTATAAACTCTATTTCCACTTTGTTTTTTTATGACTGTAATGGAGCAATGCACCCTGAACTATTTTTGTTCATTTTGTTACATTGTTATCGCTTGTTTTATATCTATATTGATTATTATATTTTATTTTATATGCTGTGAGATATAAGACAAGTTCTATTTTAAATTATTTTACTTTACCTCGATTGCCAGTCTACATCAAACGTGTAACGTAACAATGATCTATTTAGTCTATTTGAGTACCGAAGTTGTAGTAGGGTAGTCGACACATTAATTTTACAAAAATTATTTTATTTATAAAATTCATCAATACTCAGCCGCGTTATGCAGCTGATCCAACAGGTTCGATATCATTCTTTTTTGTTTTGGAGTACCTCTTTAGCGTAATAGATCCCCAACTTTGAATCCAGAGCATGGGCACGCTATATAAATCAAGACCATTAGATCATATATTTAACGACCCTTTGAAATCTGGTTATTTCAGCTGCATCAGTGCATTTTTGTGATTTTACCTTTGCTAAAATGCACTAAATTTAAAGAGGAGCATCAAATCAGTGTGGTCAACGGTTGATATTTATTTAGTGTACCTCTGCTTTGACTTTGAAAATAATCGGGCTCCTTTACAAATTTGTTGATATTTTGAGCTTTATTAATTTAAACAGTGCAAAACTGCAAAAGTAAGTTAGTTTATATTATGAATCCCACCATTACAAAAAATATATCATTTTGAAAGTTTCAATCTTTTCAAACTTATAAATCAATAAAACAATGTTTTATTTTGAAGAGTTAGTTTTAAACTATGACATATTCAAATGAAATCAAATTTTGCGAAGATAAACTTGAGTGATATATAAACACATCGACGATTAGAATAGTAGTACACAAAATGTAGCGGAGGTGCTTCAAAAGATAGGTATTATTGAGAAGATTGTGTCTCTCTCTGTGTGTGTATACACTTTTTAATTTTTAGAAAAAAAATGTTCATCCTTTTTATCTAAATCAAAACAATATTAAATTACAAAAAAAATACATGATAATTTACAAAGTTTATCTTACTCATGTTAGGAGTCCCATTATTTGTCTGAGTGGTACGAGACAATACTTTTCAATAAAATTATGGAATGTGCATTTGCTAAATTCAATGCCATGCTCAAATTTGTTAATTAAAAATATGTTAACCTCCTTCTAAGAAAACACGAAAAGGGTATAAAGAAGTGTTGTAGGTTTTATCAATTAATAAATAGAATACTGTATTTCCTTCCATGTTTGACAACTTAATTTCATGAGGGCTAAAAGGACATTAGCACTATTATTATTTTTAGAAAGATAATAATGTTATCGACTACAGTAAATAAATAAATATAAAGTGGCTAAAGTATACATATATTGCAAATTTGGAATAAAATAAGGAGCACCGGTTAAATAAATAATATAGAGGATAAAATAATGTTGGTAGTGCCGGCAGGGTGAAGCAAAAACAAGCATCAGAATCTAAATATAGAATTGTGCCAACTTCTGGGACCTATTCTGATAATTACAGCTTTATCAGCTTTGTTTATACGAGTGATTGCAGCTACCTTTCCTGTCTTATTGGTTTTTGCAATTTCTCATCATATTATTTTACAAGTTCAAAGAACAACGTCCAAATATATCAATCACAGATCAAATTAAACACGACTACCCAAATTAGTTGAGCATTTTCCAATCAAATATGAAAAATATATGCATGTATGCACTTCATTTTCCTTTCAGCGTGTCAAGATATTAAAAAGAAAAATGGTGCACACCTTCTTGCAGCTCTTCCCATTAAATATAATAAAAAAGTGTGGCATTGGGAGTGGCATTTGTAGTTCTCTATGAAGCCAGACTCTTCCTCTATAGTTTTATCATCTGATTTCGTAAAAAGCAGCACACAGTTTCATAAAACCAGAAAGGCTAAACACAGAGAAAATTTTGATTCTGGGCCAACCATGAATACGATAAAGACCGGTGAATAAAACTGATATACATCAAATTTAAGCTGCCAATGATATACATATCACCTATACAATTCTGCTCCTCCTGCTACAGCAGGTTACTGACATTGCTACTATTATTACACCCGCTGCTACTGCTACTCCCATTAATGTTATTCTCACTCCCATTCCCAAAACAACTCCCACCCGCCACGTCATCCTCATGGACCCGCCATGCTGACGCTGATATCAGAGCCCGACTATGCCACCCAAGCATCAAACACCCGTCCACTTCGTCCACCCCGTACCCTTCTCCTGAGTACAACGTCAGAAGCATGCTTGCTTGCTTATACGCATTCGAACCCAGATGGACCGGCTCCAACCCGACCCTGCCCAATCTCTCCCTCCACTTCACCAGCGGCTCATGCCTCTCTACTCTTTCCACCCCTTCGTAGCACACTATGTTGCATATCTCCCTCTGCAGGTACACCTCTGCTAACTGGTTACTTTGCTGAAATCTGTTCACTTCTAACGAATCGAACACCGTGGAATAATAAAACAATGCCTCCGTGAACCGGTCTAAGAAAACTGGTTTGTTATGGTCCGCCTCCTGCTCCACGACGGTCACGATTTTGGGTTTCAAGCCAACTATCCAGTGCAGAACCGTATCTATCGGGTCAGGAAACCCAGAACCCGAATCACCTACCAGCTTATGCAGCTGCATGACTGAATTAACTGCCACGGCCTCTCCAGCCGCCACCTGTAACATCCAAGGCTTCACATCGTCTAATCGGTTTGCCGCAACTCCTCTAAAGGCAAAACGGACGTTTAGTGACCGGGCCAGCTCGGCCAGCCTTAACCCGACTTCGCGGAGCGAATCGCGCCCATCGGGCGAGGGTGGCCCAATACCCGTTATTCTCAAAAAGGGCGGCCTGCCAGGCCGTATCGCTAGGGCTTGAATTAGGGCCGGCCACTGCAATCCATGCATAAGATTGAAATCTATGACGTGGACGCAGTCTTGGCCTTCAAAAGCTTCTAGAATAGCTTGGTTCGCGGTGAAGTGTGCGAATTTTAAGTAAGGGCAAGCCTCGTAGAAGTGGTGATAGAGCAATTCGAACTCGGTTGAGGAATTGAAACGGCTTAGATTGGGGCTGTTGTAGATCCGACGGCTGAGGGCGTCTAGAAAGCATCCGGCGACCTTGCCGATGGCGAATCCGGCGTTGACGCGGGTTAAGACTAGCTTCATCTCTTCGATTAAGGAGACAGCGAGGTGAAGATTGTTGCGCTGGATGGAGTCAGCGCAGGTCATGAGGAGGTGGATGAGACGGATGCCGGTGTCCTCTTCGCTGTCGAGGTGGAGAAGGTTGGAGTGGTTGTTCGAAGGTGGATGGATCTGGTGCGTACACGTGGAGGATGGACGGCAGGATGAGGAAGGGGAGGAGGGGGAGGCGTCCTGGAGCATGGAGTCGACCCAGGCGGTGAGGTCGGAGGGGTTGTAGTGGACGCCGTTCGAAGGGGAAGGGTCGGATGGTACCAGCGTGGCGGAATCTAGGAGTTCGAGGGAATGTGCCACGTGGCGGAGGTCGGAAGACCGGACGCGGTAACCTGCGCCTGCTAAGAGGTTGTCGAGTTCAGGTGCAGATGAAGGTTCGGAGTCGGAGCTGAACAGAAATGGATCGATCATTTTATTCAATTTTGGATATTATTATAAATAAAAAAAAGGAGATTTCGGAAGGAAGAAAGAGCAGGAGGGAGATGAAATTGATGATGGATTGGGAGATTTAGGGAAGAGGAGAGTGGGTGATGTAAGGAGAAAAAGAATTAACACGTGGAGATATCATGACACATAGGTTTAGGCTAAATTACGTGGACCACCAAGGATGCTTTGGTAATTTACCAAGCGTGTAATCTCGTTTTTGTGTTTAAGGGCGCGTTCACCCGACATCAACGGTTATTTTCAGTAATAAATTAATAATTAAAATGATGTAAGAAATAAAATAAATTTAAGAATTAAAATGATAACTGTTTGTCCAATTTTCCGCAAATATGATTACCTTACCATCACGTCAAGGCCCGTTAGCACTCAACCTGACTTAAGTCAGGTCGGACCACATTCAACTTAACCTCATCTTAGTAAATCCAACAAGCAAGTCACAGATAGACTAGTCTGAATTATCATGCCTGATCCGGTCCGCTCCGACACAATTTAACATGACCATCTCATGTGATTGAGTTGGCTCAAGGCTGGCTCTCTCATTCCGCCTATGACCAGTCCTAGACAATCCGCCTCGTCATTATGTTGCTCATTCCTTCATGCTCCTTGCCTCAGCATTTTCAAATTTGTTCTCAGCAAGCTTCGGCAACAAGTAACCGACCATCACTGTGTTCTCTTCGGTCTTGATGCCTAGAGAAGTATGTTAGGTGTCAAAAATACAGCGAAGTACGACTTAGTACACCTACTACTACATCCAGTCTGCCAAAAACATACCAACTCCTGTAGCTTGTCGCCTTTCTCAGCATAAAGCACGCGTCCCGTATGGATTTACAACTGGCTTGCTTCTCAGCCACATTTTCCAACTACATTTCCAGTCGTTGTCCATGCATCCAAGCGACCGGATCAATGGTCGAGAGCGATTCCCACCTATTTTTGGTGCAATCACAATCATTCATTGTCCATATCAACTCCTATAAATATTCATTGTCGTACATCATCAAAGGGGTTGGAATCTGGTTGAATTCTTGTTATTTCTCAATACAGAATTACTCTCTCTCAACAAGCAACTCCTCTCGAGTTCTTAAATTTTGTACCATTGTAAGCTTAAGAGCTAAATGTCTTACTATTCTCTTGTAGTTCCATATAATTGTAAGAGATAAACATAGTAAGCGATTTTCATAATGCATGTAACTAAATATATGCCGAACCACTCTACATCTTGTGTCATTTACATTATTTTCTTGTTTTACTTCTCATTTTGACATGTTAAGCCTAATATTAGTGGGCAACCTTTACTATTACACACGCATTAGATTAATTTTGATATTGGTTATTTCCTAGTCAACATTTTGATGCTAGAAGAAGGACCACCCTTAAAATCTCTCACCTTTTCTTTACTGTTTCTCTGTACAAACGTCTATTTTAGTTGTTACCATGTCAAATCTTTACTACTAATAAAGAGAATTCATTAAATAGATTTACTCGGTGTCTTTTTGAAATTCCAAATATACCCTTTTACATCTCATAGAGAAATTGTATTCAAATCTGGGAATATAGCATGTTAATTTCTAAGTAAAACTATTAGTCACCATGGAGAACTACAGTGTGCGTTAACAAGATGAAGTATCCGAGTGTATCATATTGTCCATAATTTAGGTGGGAGTTCATCGGTTGAAGTTTTGTCTGATTCCAAGTTAGTATGAAGAAGTTATTACAGTCTGAACAAAAAAAATAGCGGTGTTCAAATATTGGGATGTGATAGCCTGTTATTTTCTAAGTACAACTGTCAGTCCCATGGAGAACTACAATGTACGTTCACAAAATGAAGTATCCGAGTGTTTCATATTGTCCGTAATTTAGGTGGGAGTTAATCGGTCGAAGTCTCGCTGGATTCCGAGTTAGTATGAAGAAAATATTGTAGTCTGAACAAAAAAAATAGCGGCTTCTACACTAGGCGGAATTCAAATGTGGGGATGTGGTATCCTGTTATTTTCTAAGTATAATTATCAGTGCCCACGGAGAACTACAGTGCGCGTTCATAAGATGAAGTATCCGAGTGTTGCATATTGTTTGTAATTTAAGTGGGAGTTAATTGGTCGAAGTCTCACCGGATTCTGAATTAGTATGGAGAAGTTATTGCGGTTTGAACAAAAAAAATAGCGGCTTCTGCACTAGGCGGAGTTCAAATATGGGGATGTGGTAGCCTGTTATTTTCTAAGTACAACTCTCAGTCCCCATGGAGAACTACAGTGTGCGTTCAGAAGATGAAGTATCCGAGTGTTCCATATTGTCCGTAATTTAGATGGGAGTTAATCTGTCGAAGTCTCGCATTATTCCGAGTTATTATGAAAAAAAATAGCTGTCTGAACAAAAAAAATAGCGGCTTCTACACTAGGCGGAGTTCAAATACGGGGATGTGGTAGCCTGTTATTTTCTAAGTACAACTGTCAGTCCCCATGGAGAACTACAGTGTGCGTTCACAGGATGAAGTATCTGATTGTTTCATATTGTCTGTAATTTAGGTGGGAGTTAACTGGTCGAAGTCTCGCCGTATTCCAAATTAGTATGAAGAAGTTATTACAGTCTGAACAAAAAAAATAGCGGCTTCTGCACTAGGCGGTGTTCAAATACTGGGATGTGCTAGCCTGTTATTTTCTAAGTACAACTGTCAGTCCCCATGGAGAACTACAATGTACGTTCACAAAATGAAGTATCCGAGTGTTTCATATTGTCCGTAATTTAGGTGGGAGTTAATCGGTCGAAGTCTCGCCGGATTCCGAGTTAGTATGAGGAAAATATTGCAGTCTGAACAAAATAATAGCGGTTTCTGCAATAGGCGGAGTTCAAATGTGGTGATGTGGTATCATGTTATTTTCTAAGTACAACTGTCAGTGCCCATGGAGAACTACAGTGTGCGTTCACAAGATGAAGTATCCGAGTGTTGCATATTGTCCGTGATTTAGGTGGGAGTTAATTGGTCGAAGTCTCACCGGATTCTGAATTAGTATGAAGAAGTTATTGCAGTTTGAACAAAATAAATAGTGGTTTCTTCACTAGGCGGAGTTCAAAAATGGGGATGTGGTAGCCTGTTATTTTCTAAGTACAACTCTCAGTACCCATGGAGAACTACAGTGTGCGTTCTGAAGATGAAGTATCTGAATGTTCCATATTGTCCGTAATTTAGGTGGGAGTTAATCTGTCGAAGTTTCGTCGGATTCCGAGTTAGTATGAAGAAAATATAGTAGTCTGAACAAAAAAAAATAGCGGCTTCTACACTAGGCGGAGTTCAAATACGGGGATGTAGCAGCCTGTTATTTTCTAAGTACAACTGTCAGTCCCCATGGAGAACTACAGCGTGTGTTCACAGGATGAAGTATCCAGTGTTCCATATTGTCCGTAATTTAGGTGGGAGTTAACCGGTCGAAGTCTCGCCGGATTCCAAATTAGTATGAAGAAGTTATTGCAGTCTGAACAAAAAAAATAGCGACTTCTGCACTAGGCAGAGTCCTAATATGGGGATGTGGTAGCCTGTTATTTTCTAAGTACAACTGTCAGTCCCCATGGAGAACTACAGTGTGCGTTCATAAGATGAAGTATACGAGTGTTCCATATTGTTCGTAATGTAGGTGGGAGTTAATCGGTCGAAGTCTCGCCGGGTTCCGAATTAGTATGAAGAAGTTATTGCAGACAGAACAAAAAAAATAGCGGCTTCTGCACTAGGCGGAGTTCAAATATGGGGATGTGGTAGCATGTTATTTTCTAAGTAAACTATCAGTCCCCATGAAGAACTACAACATGCGTTAATAAGATGAAGTATCCGAGTGTACCATATTGTTCATAATTTAGGTGGGAGTTCATCGGTCAAAGTTTTGCGTGATTCCGAGTTAGTATGAAGAAGTTATTGCAGTCTGAACAAAAAAAATAGCGGCTTTTTCCTAGGCAGAGTTCAAATATGAGGATATAGCATGTTATTTTCTAAGTACAACTATTAGTCACCATGGAGAACTACAGTGAGCGTTGAAGGGGGGATATAGCCTGTTATTTTCTAAGTACAACTATCAGTCACCATGGAGAACTACAGTGTGCGTTCACAAGATGAAGTATCAAACTATACCATATTGTCCGTAATTTAGGTGGGAGTTCATTGGTCGAAGTATCGCCTGATTCCGAGTTAGTATGAAGAAGTTATTGCAGTCTGAACAAAAAAAATAGCGGCTTCTACACTAGGCGGAGTTGAAATATGGGGATGTGGTAGCCTGTTATTTTCTAAGTACAACTGTCAGTCCCCATGGAGAACTACAGTATGCATTCATAAGATGAAGTATCCGAGTGTTCCATATTGTCCGTAATTTAGGTGGGAGTTAATATGTCAAAGTCTCGTCGGATTCCGAGTTAGTATGAAGAAAATATAGCAGTCTGAATAAAAAAATAGCGGCTTCTGCACTAGGCGGAGTTCAAATAAGAGGATGTTGTGCTATGTTATTTTCTAAGTAAAATGTCAGTCCCCTTAGAGAACAACAGTGTGCATTCACAAGATGAAGTATCCGAGTGTACCATATTGTCTGTAATTTAGGTAGGAGTTCATCGGTTGAAGTTTTTCCTGATTCCGAGTTAGTATGAAGAAGTTATTGCAGTCTGAACAAAAAAAATAGCGGTTTCTGCCTAGGTGGCGTTCAAATATGGGGATGCTACTATCAAATCTACTTACATGGGTACAAATAAAAATGCATGCACATTGTGGTTAAATGCAGGCCAACCTGGACGTGCATATGTACTCGTCCTAATAATGGAAACGAAGTCATTAATTCTAATGGTCGTGAAACTAACAGTAACGATGTCGCTAGTGCCGTCGGTCCCATCCCTAGACTTAAGAATAACTTATGGCAAAGTGTGCTCCAAGGCTTGACCAACATGGGACCTCTAGCCCACGAGTTAAATGATCTAAGGACAACATTGGATATCGATCGATTCACATTAAGTTGAATTGTTGGTTGATGTTGTTCATAGCCATAGTGATATGATCTGACCCCTTGCATAGGAGAAGGGATCGGTACCAATCCCCTGCCTAGGGAAGGCAATAATCCATTCTAGAATATTCCAAAGAGTCTATCTCTTGATCTCGCTTAATTGTTGCTTCATATTGTTGTATGTGCTTGATCTCTGGACTCCATGATCGCCTCTTTGGACTGCATGCCCTATCTTTTTTCGAGTTTAACTTGTCCAATTAGTCTGATATAGCCGGATCAAAAGGCCGGACAACAACATCCGTACAAGCCTATGGCGCAAGTATGCAGTCAAAACTATGAACCTATGACGCAATTATGTGATTCGGGCATTGCATTGCTCCTTTATAGTGCTTCGGCGGACTAGCGTGGAGGATGGATGGTAATCGATCCTGTAGTGAAAGAGGCAACTTCAGGAAGCGAGTTTGTCTACAAGGACAACAAGCGACCGTGTAGTGCACGAAGCGAGTCCAGTGAAGTAAGTCCCATATGCGATTGATGTGACGATGGGCAACGATCTTGTAGCGCACAAGGTGAGTCCAGGAAAATAAGTCCACATAGATGCGACGTGATATGACCAAATGTATACGGTATGGTAAGTATAGTATGATGGCAGGACGTGAGATGACCGAGACATTAGATTCATATCATGTTATAGTATTATCTTTGTACTATATGTAGAGTAAGTATGGCTCACTCCCAGACTTATGTCTGACATACTCATATTTTTCCTCTTTATTTATACATCCAGATTGATGGAATTTGGAGGCTAGATTGTATGAAAGGCAGAGATTTATATGCATATATTGTAAATTATGTAAAAAAGTGTTATGACCTGGATTTGATTATGCAGGATTGGGTTTGATTTGTGTTGTAGAGACACATATATCTGATAGTGTAGATGTATTACGGTGATATGAAATGATTATGGCTATTGATATTATATTTTGTTTCATTCCACCGTGAGTCTTTGAAAATTATTAGTTAGAATTGTATTTGTTTCTTATTATCATTTCACAACGACTCGTTCTTTTTGGTTCTCGAGGTGTTGAAGCTGATTCGAGTGTTGAATCGAGGGTCAAAAAAGCGGGTTGTTACATTTAGTATCAGATCCAAACATACCCTTATAAAGAAAATGATTGAAAAAAAACGGTCCATATTTTTGTAGCTAATATAGGTAATTGGTATATCTATATGAAACTTCTATAAATTTGATTGTATGCAGACAAGAATTAGCGTGAAAACTTTTACGCTTTCTTTAGAGAATCTCCAGTAGTGCTCTATTCAATGTAATATTAAGGCGATGGAAAAAGTTAATTCCCCAACAGTTACATTCAGCGTAATATTCAAGTTAATATTCAGAGACCAATTCATGATTCTGAAACATGAATTGGTCTCGACGCCTATTTAATAGGAGCCCTATGTCAGACGCTTATTAATAGGCATCCAACCTTTTCTAGTTTATTTAATAAGCAAGTGGGTAAATATGTTCAGGTTTGACTGTGAAGAATAGAGTGGATTTGCATATACACGTGCTTTCAGGTATAACATAACGAATTTTATGAATAGGCTTGGACGCCTATTTAATAGGCTCCTAATGTCCAGGCGCCTTTAAAATTGGCGTCCAAATATCAAACGCTTGTTTAATAAACGTCTGAGGCTAGACATCTATTAAATAGACGACTGATTGTTGGGAATTCCCTGAACATTCAAAGGTTAATATTCATGGTCTGAATATTACTCCCTTAAGCTGTTAGAGATGCTCTTAAAAATTAGTAAAGATTTTACCATCGATTGCAATATGTAATTACTTTGATTAGCAAAATTAAAAGTAAACAAATCGATAACATATGAAATCACAGGCTTATACACACACGGGACGACTATTTGAACATAAAATTAAACAAAATAGATCTTGATCGTTGGATCGCATTGTATTATTGTTTGAGGTTGGAATCAGAGTACAATTCCATGGTTTAGATCTGCCTTGTCGGGAACTTTGTGAAAATCACCGTGTAAGTCATAGGCACCTCCATGAGATTTAGCCTATTCTCTCATGTTAGGAAATTTTAGTGCATTATAGCAAATAGTACCTTGGTTATAGTAAATAGTAATCAGCAGCATTTTACTCTAATATATTTAATCGTGTTTGTATGTTAGTTCATGTTTTAATTTTTTTTAATCAAGATGGATCAATTCAGCATGACACAATCGATTAAGTTATTCAAATCACTAACAAATAGTAGTAAACTTAATTAGTTTGATTCTATATTTTTCTTTTAATGGGATAATAAAGAGCGGTTTTTCTAAACCATTCTACCACAGCTTGATGTGATTGGTTTTTGTTTATTCGAAGGATAATGTTCATCTCAACTTGTTATTGGATATTTGGATGTTACTGAAAATACCATGCAATTGTAGTTTAACGACGAAAAGAATTTAGTATAATATGGTTTAGTTTAGTTTTTTTTTTTTTAAACTAACATGGATGTAAGTTTCCATGGATAACAGAAGTTTTAACGCAATAATTTTGAAAGTAGTAAACCGAGCCTAACTTTTACTTAAAGAAATAAATCCACCAACCACTGTAGTTATATAATTGAGGTGCAAAGCAAAGACGAAACAAAAGTTTCTACATGTAACCGTAGGACGCATCATCTTTAAAAAAACCGTTGGAAGTGATATAAACTATGGGCTCCCCCCATGAGCAGTTCCTTTTTAAGACAAATCCCATCACCATACAAATAACCCCTACAAATAGAAACCGGATTGGAAAAGGAAATTAAAGTTTGAAAACTGGAAAGCAAAAGTAAATAGGAGAAAGGAAAAAAAGAAAAATAATAATTAAGCGGTAGGGTCCAAGACCAATGGGCAAAGTCGTAATCAGGACCGGTCACCCGTGAAGGCAACGGTCAGTAGGCTCCATTTGGTGGACGATGAGAGCTGTACCAAATAGAATTACAGGTTTTATCTGGAGGGGTGGGCCGGTGGTGGACCACGATCTGGTCCGGCCCCACCGTCCCTGTCTTTCTCATTCGACATGTAACATGTTCCTGCGCCTATAACTTTCTACGTTATGAGTTATACCACAAAAAATATTCTCACTTTTCAAAGTGGAAAAAAATAAATGTGCACAAGTAAATGCGTTTAAATGGTTTAGTTGTAGTCAAATGGTTCGTCATGCTAAACCGAAACATAACAAAATAATTCTTTTCAAATAAACAAATCGACGACTGGGGTAACAGTTTTGGTCATAACCGTATAATGTTTTAATTGTACTTAAGTTTTTACTTCTAAACTATGAATAATGCATGTTTCTTTTCTCAGGCATATGCGAGCAGAAAGGCAAAAATGCTATGGTGCATACATAAACTTTACTTTAGATATAAATTTTACGTTCAAAGTAAACCGTCTAGGATTAGCTGAACGGTTAATTGTAGCCAAAAGCATATAGTTTATATAGCATTTCGAATGACACGAAAGGTTGACTTAACTTGATTGTGTACCATCTTTTGTCAAAAGATGGAAGCAATAATGCGATCGCTTGTAATAGAACCATTAAGTATTAAACTATCCTAAAACAAGTGCATCTTATTCCATAGGATGAAAACGAGTGCATCTTATTTTATTTAATATAAGATCGTACCACCAAATTAATTGTAGCACTATTTTAAAATCGCAATCAAAGGACACAAACACATGAAACATTCGTGCATTATTGTTTATAGATATTCTTTATTTACTGTAGTAATAATAATAATTAGTAATCAACGACACGACTTGATTTATTATTTATTTTTGCAGTGCATGATTAGAATGTAGTAGGTTAGCTAACTCAGCTGATTAATTAATCAGGAACTGAATCATTTAGTATTTAGTATGGTAATGAAAAATAACAGTCTTTTTAGAAGTTATTACCATGTTTTATTTTGGATTGAACTGATACAAAATCCGTACTTTTGGACAAAGCAATCAAAGCTGAAGTTCTAATAGTTGTAACTGAAATCCAAATTACATTAGGACATAGGGTTGATTTTAGATTGAAGAATCAACCACATATGAATAGTGCCGAAAGTAATTAAAATTTATACCAACCAACTTAATTGAACTTCTAATAATTTTCAACAATTTGAACTGTTGAATATTTAATTAGACTATCAGTAGCAGTAAAAATTAGCGCCATTCTTAGTGAAATACACTATCGTTCAATGGATACAAGCCTATTCTCAAATAACAGTTCAATGGATGGTAGTTCAAAGATACGAACAATAGTTCATTGAAAATCCTTTCTTACATACACCTTTTTACCATCGTTTTGCGACAATTTTCAAATAAGCTTAATTTCAATCTTGTGAAAAGCAAGAATATTTCTACAATAAGTTACGATATAAGGCTAAAGCTACAGTAGATCTTTTCCATGAACTTAATTATATATAAAAATTTGGTTATACTAATTGAATAACTAATATACCTAATAATTAGTGATTAATAAGTTTGTTAATGTTTGTATCAAAATTGGGCACAACACTCTTCGGAAGTCTTTGAAAAGATAAAGTGAAGAAATTAAATGGAAAAAGAGGAATTATCTAACAAAAACTCCAAATTTCAGAAATGAGAATAATTAAAATGCAGGGAGACACAAGAATTTAGAGTGGTTCGGCGTATTGCCTACGTCCACTATGAAGTAGTTTGCCTTATTGATTTTTCTTTGATGTTTACAATTGATTTCAGCAAATTACAACGAATAACAATGATTTGCAGTAGTGAAATTCGTTGGTAGCAGCAGCAATGGAGTTCAGATCTGGATCTGGCGGAGTCCGGACGTTGGAGATCTCAAAGAGGAAGAAGAACCCCTTTTCTGCTGGCTTTAGGGGTCTATTTATAGGTGTAGGAGGTTGATATTTCGCTCAGATCTCGGGAGACCCTCTCTGGCACGTGACCAGGCCCGCACGCCCAAGCCCGTGAAGTTTCGGTTCAATCCGTGATCGATACGGACAGATTTCGTATCGATCAAGATTTCATTCAATGGAGTCGAAATTTGGCGTGGACATTCTTTAGCATGCACGTAGTCTTCTGTGAAAATTTCATAGCATTTGGGCTTGTAGATTAGGAGATATGATCGATATGAAATGCGATTCTCGGTGGCTGTTTGGTTCGACTCGCTTCTGTTTCGACTCGCTCTGCTCGACTCGGTTCTGCGCGACTCGGTGACGTGGCGCTAACCTGTGTTGAGTGCTGTGCTTTGCTCTTCATCGATGGACACGAAGTAGACGCCTTCAGATGGATGCGAAGTCGATGAAGTGGAGCGAGTCGAAGTATGACTTGAGGCGGAGCGAGTCGAAGTGAGCATTGATCGAGCTAGTCGAAGTGTGTGTTGGTTGAGCGAGTCGAAGCGCGCACTGGTCGAGCGAGTCGAAGAAGGCACCTGTTGGAGGCGAAGCGGAGCGAGTCGAAGTAGTCGCTTCTGAGTGTTGCGAAGCGAGTCGAAGAAGTCGCTTCCGAGTGTTGCGAAGCGAGTCAAAGAAGTCGTTGTTGATGGTTGCGAAGCGAGTCGAAGGGAGCGAGTCGAAGGTGCCGCTTCTGATGGTTGTGAACGGAGCGAGTCGAAGAATGGCTCGAAGAGGAGCGAGTCAAAATGTGCACTTTCTATGGATTCGAACTGGAGCGAGTCGAAGAAGGCTGTTCTCGTCCAATTTTGTATCGTTCACAACTTGAGCATACGAACTCGGATTGACTTGAGATTTGGAACGTTGACTCTCATGGCTTAGCTTGTCATGTCCTACCAATTTTGGCCCGATCTGGACTCGGACAAAATTCGTCGATATCTATAGTGAGCCCGTGTATGACTGATCTCTAGGACGGACCGTCATCGGTTACTAGTCAATTCCTTGGTGTCACGGCCTTGCCAAAAGGTGGGATAACATTTGCCCCCCAAAGTACGTCTTGTGAAAACATGATGTGCTTTGAAGTGCTGCAGTCTTCATTCTGAATAGTTATCGTCTTTTCGATGAAAGCTGTAATCTTCGACTGTTTTTCTTGACAATGTAAACTGTTGACTGTTAACTGTTGTACGCTAGCGATTAGCTATTCGCTGTTGTAATCGTTATCAGACGAGTTTCTGTTTCCTGTAAATCTGGAATATTGAATATTTGTCCAACATACATGCATATATGTTAACCTGACTCTCGTTGACGTTTGTACGTTCATGAGCCGTTGTCAGTTTATTTTATACGGAATTCCATATCGATCATCTCGTGAACCGACGTGAAATTCGCTGTAACAACGCCCGATGGTTGTTTTTTGAATGTCCCTTCGTAACGATCCTCTCCTGAATCGATGTGAAGGGTTGAAGGGTTGAAGCATTGAGGATGTCTTTCGTTGAATTTGTGGATGCGAGGTGAGTATTTCGACTCGATGGAGTTGGCCTTTGGGAGTCATGGTTTTGTGGATTCGAACTAGTTGCTCGACTCGGTTTTGGTTCAAACTGCTTTGTTCGACTCGGTCTTGGATTCGAACTACATAGGAGCCGGAGTCGAAACGCACAGGAGACGGAGTCGAAGGGGAGCGAGTCGAAATGCGCAAGAGACGGAGGAGCGAGTCGAAGTGATGGCTTGTAATGCTGCATCGGAGACGGAGTTGAAGACAAGCGATACGAAGGGGAGCTTCGCATCAGCGCACTGGAGAGGGAGTCGAAACATGTGTTCGAATCGACCGGGATACGAATCGTTTATTCCCTTCATTTTCAAGTCCATATAAATACTTTGTACTTAGCCGTTTTTCCACTTTTCACCTTTCGCTCTCCTTCCTTGCCTTCGTAACGCTCAGTAACTCGAGAAGAAAGAACAAACATCCTTGCCTTCGAACCGATTCATACCTTCGATTATTTGAACCAGTTGACAAATTTAGGTAATCCATTGAGCGAAACCATCGCGTAAACGAGGAGACTCGATTCTTAACACCAAATCAAACAGAGTCGTGGTCGATCGAAAATTCCTTGGCCTCAGCTTCGTGTTGATCTGGAGTAGGGGTTTCGAGATGATGAGGCGGAGGCCTTTGTATCGATCGATGGTGGAGCTTTGCATCGAGTCGAATGCTTTGAATCCGTGGATCGATACGAAGGGGCTGTGTCTGATCGATTAGAAATGGTGGCTTTCGATCGAGTCGAAGTGGATGGCCTTGGGTCGAGTCGAAGCAGCTGTCTTGGATCAAGTCGAAGCGCGTGGCTTTGGATCGAGTCTAAGCAGAGGCTTAGGATCGAGTCGAAGCACGTGGCTTTGGATCGAGTCGAAGCAAAGGCTTCAGATCGAGTCGAAGCGCGTGGCTTCGGATCGAGTCGAAGTGGCTGCTTTGGATCGAGTCAAAGCGCGTGGCCTTGGGAGCGAGTCGAACTGCGTAGTCTTGGAAGCGAGTCGAAGCGGCTGCTTCGGATCGAGTCGAAGTGCGTAGCTTTTGGATCGAGTCGAAGTGAATAGCTCTGGAACGAGTCGAACTTGCATTCCACCCTTCTGATCGAGTCTAACTCATACGCACACGACCATAACTTATCGATGCGAACATGGCTCTCGTGAGTAATACGAATTGAACATTAAAAATTTGAAACTCCTTGCACATTCGAACAATTGACTCCGACAAGCTTCAAACTTACATAACTGGACTCAACTGTTTCTCCGCATATCTGATTGCCTATCGAAGCTTGTCGATGGAACTGCAACTCTAACATAACTTCGACAAACTTCAACTTGGACTGATTGCTAATAACCCGATGGCACGGCTGTGACGGTCAGCGATGACGGTCCCTCCGACTGCATTTCAAAGTCTCGTCGTTTTCATGCTTTCTTTAATCCAGTAGGTCTTCTTAAGTGACATACAATGTTGCAGTGCACATCACACTCACACACCTTACACTGGGGGATGCACGAGCATTATTGCCTATTTAACAATGATTTTTCATGAGCTATCTATTCATGGATCCCTTAAGTTCACAACAGCGGGAAAATCCAAGTTCTATTCCTCCAACCATAGAGATACCGGTTATTGAAGCCGAAGTCATAGATCCGGCCCCGAACGATCGTCTAGGGGCTCGGTTTATTTGTAATCCGCAAGATTCTATGCCATCGGGTATCTCTGAAGATATGTTAGGACGGATTTGCTTAAGGCACAGTTTGTCGCTCGATGACGTTCTACTTCCTGGGCCAAATGACAGTCCGCATGATCCCCCGGAGGGGTTTACTGCTTTCAACCGTCACGCTTGCACAGCGGGGACACTCCCTCCCTTTAATCAATATATAAGGGAGATGTTGTACCAAAATTGGGCACAACACTCTTCGGAAGTCTTTGAAGAGATAAAGTGAAGAAATTAAATGGAAAAAGAGGAATTATCTAACAAAAACTCCAAATTTCCGAAATGAGAATAATTAAAATGCAGGGAGACACAAGAATTTAGAGTGGTTCGGCGTATTGCCTACGTCCACTATGAAGTAGTTTGCTTTATTGATTTTTCTTTGATGTTTACAATTGATTTCAGCAAATTACAGCGAATAACAATGATTTGCAGTAGTGAAATTCATTGGTAGCAGCAGCAATGGAGTTCGGATCTAGATCTGGCGGAGTCCGGGCGTTGGAGATCTCAAAGAGGAAGAAGAACCCCTTTTCTGCTGGCTTTGGGGGTCTATTTATAGGTGTAAGAGGTTGATATTTCGCTCAGATCTCGGGAGACCCTCTCTGGCACGTGACCAGGCCCGCACGCCCAAGCCCGTGAAGTTTCGGTCCGATCCGTGATCGATACGGACAAATTTCGTATCGATCAAGATTTCATCCAATGGAGTCGAAATTTGGCGTGGACATTCTTTAGCATGCACGTAGTCTTCTATGAAAATTTCATAGCATTTGGGCTTGTAGATTAGGAGATATGATCGATACGAAATGTGATTCTCGG
Source organism: Allium fistulosum (assembly GCA_030737815.1). NCBI lineage: Eukaryota > Viridiplantae > Streptophyta > Magnoliopsida > Asparagales > Amaryllidaceae > Allium > Allium fistulosum. The sequence goes on from CM060905.1 coordinate 899,389,232, forward strand.
TGGCTGTTTGGTTCGACTCGCTTCTGTTTCGAATCGCTCTGCTCGACTCGGTTCTGCGTGACTCGGTGACGTGGCACTAACCTGTATTGAGTGCTGTGCTTTGCTCTTCATCGATGGACATGAAGTAGACGCCTTCAGATGGATGCGAAGTCGACGAAGTGGAGCGAGTCGAAGTATGGCTTGAGGCGGAGCGAGTCGAAGTGAGCATTGATCGAGCGAGTCGAAGTGTGTGTTGGTTGAGTGAGTCGAAGTGCGCACTGGTCGAGCGAGTCGAAGAAGGCACCTGTTGGAGGTGAAGCGGAGCGAGTCGAAGTAGTCGCTTCTGAGTGTTGCGAAGCGAGTCGAAGAAGTCGCTTCTGAGTGTTGCGAAGCGAGTCGAAGAAGTCGCTGTTGATGGTTGCGAAGCGAGTCGAAGGGAGCGAGTCGAAGGTGCCGCTTCTGATGGTTGTGAACGGAGCGAGTCGAAGAATGGCTCGAAGAGGAGCGAGTCAAAATGTGCACTTCCTACGGATTCGAACTGGAGCGAGTCGAAGAAGGCTGTTCTCGTCCAATTTTGTATCGTTCACAACTTGAGCATACGAACTCGGGTTGACTTGAGATTTGGAACGTTGACTCTCATGGCTTAGCTTGTCATGTCCTACTAATTTTTGCTCGATCTCCGGACTCGGACAAAATTCGTCGATATCTATAGTGAGCCCGTGTATGACTGATCTCTAGGACGGACCGTCATCGGTTACTAGTCAATTCCTTGGTGTCACGGCCTTGCCAAAAGGCGGGATAACATTTGCCCCCCAAAGTACGTCTTGTGAAAACATGATGTGCTTTAAAGTGCTGCAGTCTTCATTCTGAATAGTTATCGTCTTTTCGATGAAAGCTGTAATCTTCGATTGTTTTTTTCAATGTAAACTGTTGACTGTTAACTGCTGTACGCTAGCGATTAGCTGTTCGCTGTTGTAATCGTTATCGGACGAGTTTCTATTTCCTGTAAATCTGGAATATTGAATATTTGTCCGACATATATGCATATATGTTAACCTGACTCTCGTTGACGTTTGTACGTTCATGAGGCATTGTCAGTTTATTTTAAACGGAATTCTGTATCGATCCTCTCCTGAACCGACGTGAAATTCGCTGTAACAACGCCCGATGGTTGTTTTTTGAATGTCCCTTCGTAACGATCCTCTCCTGAATTGATGTGAAGTCTTGAAGCATTGAGGATGTCTTTCATTGAATTTGTGGATGCGAGGTGAGTATTTCGACTCGATGGAGTTGGCCTCTGGGAGTCATGGTTTTGTGGATTCGAACTGGTTGTTCGACTCGGTTTTGGTTCGAACTGCTTTGTTCGACGCGGTCTTGGATTCGAACTGCATAGGAGCCGGAGTCGAAATGCACAGGAGACGAAGTCGAAGGGGAGCGAGTCGAAATATGCAAGAGGCGGAGGAGCGAGTCGAAGTGATGGCTTGTAATGCTACATCGAGACGGAGTCGAAGACAAGCGATACGAAGGGGAGCTTCGCATCAGCGCACTGGAGAGGGAGTCGAAACACGTGTTCGAATCCACCGGGATACGAATCGTTTATTCCCTTCGTTTTCAAGTCCATATAAATACTTTGTACTTAGCCATTTTTCCACTTTTCACCTTTTGCTCTCCTTCCTTGCCTTCGTAACGCTCAGAAACTCGAGAAGAAAGAATAAACATCCTTGCCTTCGAACCGATTCATACCTTCGATTATTTGAACCAGTTGACAAATTTAGGTATTCCATTGAGCGAAATCATCGCGTGAACGAGGAGACTCGATTCTTAACACCAAATCAAACAGAGTCATGGTCGATCGAAAATTCCTTGGCCTTAGCTTCGTGTCAATCTGGAGTAGGGTTTTCGAGATGATGAGGCGGAGGCCTTCGTATCGATCGATGGTGGAGCTTTGCATCGAGTCGAATGCTTTGAATCCGTGGATCGATACGAAGGGGCTGTGTCTGATCGATTTGAAATGGTGGCTTTCGATCGAGTCGAAGTGGATGGCCTTGGGTCGAGTCGAAGCAGCTGTCTTGGATCGAGTCGAAGCGCGTGGCTTTGGATCAAGTCGAAGCAGAGGCTTCGGATCGAGTCGAAGTGCGTGGCTTCGGATCGAGTCGAAGCAGAGGCTTCGGATCGAGTCGAAGCGCGTGGCTTCGGATCGAGTCAAAGTGGCTGCTTTGGATTGAGTCGAAGCGCGTGGCCTTAGGAGCGAGTCAAACTGCGTAGTCTTGGAAGCGAGTCGAAGCGGCTGCTTCGGATCGAGTCGAAGTGCGTAGCTTTTGGATCGAGTCGAAGTGGATGGCTCTGGAACGAGTCGAACTTGCATTCCACCCTTCTGATCGAGTCTAACTCATACGCACACGACCATAACTTATCAATGCGAACATGGCTCTCGTGAGTAATACGAATTGAACATTAAAAATTTGAAACTCCTTGCACATTCGAACAATTGACTCCGACAAGCTTCAAACTTACATAACTGGACTCTACTGTTTCTCCGCATATCTGATTGCCTATCGAAGCTTGTCGATGGAACTGCAACTCTAACATAACTTCGACAAACTTCAACTTGGACTGATTGCTAATAACCCGATGGCACGGCTGTGACGGTCAGCGATGATGGTCCCTCCGACTGCATTTCGAAGTCTCGTCGTTTTCATGCTTTCTTTAATCCAGTAGGTCTTCTTAAGTGACATACAATGTTGCACTGCACATCACACTCACACACCTTACACTGGGGGATGCACGAGCATTATTGCCTGTTTAACAATGATTTTTCATGAGCTAGCTATTCATGGATCCCTTAAGTTCACAACAGCGGGAAAATCCGAGTTCTATTCCTCCAACCATAGAGATACCAGTTATTGAAGCTAAATTCATAGATCCGGCCCCGGACGGTCGTCTAGGGGCTCGGTTTATTTGTAATCCGCAAGATTCTGTGCCGTCGGGTATCTCTGAAGATATGTTAGGACGGATTTGCTTAAGGCACGGTTTGTCGCTCGATGACGTGCTACTTCCTGGGCAAAATGACAGGCCGCATGATCCCCCAGAGGGGTTTACTGCTTTCAACCGTCACGCTTGCACAACGGGGACACTCCCTCCCTTCAATCAATATATAAGGGAGATGTTATCGTTTCTTGGCATAGCTCCATCTCAGCTACATCCCAACGGGTATGCCTTGTTGAACAACACCTTTGTCCTGTTTATGGAGATCCTCTTTCGACCGCCGAAGCCGATCGAAATCCGATATTTATTCAACGTCAAGAGACATGGAGACAGCCCTTCCTTCACCTTCTTGGAAGCGGTCAGAAACTGCCACATTGTACTAGGCTCCTGGCTAAGGCTAAGTTATTATAAAACCGAATGGTTCTACGTTCGGTGCCCCCCGGATTTGCTAGGCGGTGGTTGGATAGACGTAAGTGTTGCCATTCCTCTCTTGAATCATCGAGATATTAGTAACTGACTTCAAAACTGACATGCTTTTTCTTTTTTATAGCTGCAATCTCTCGACCTGACGGCGCATACTTCAGAGAGCTTGTTCGGATTCTTCAAGCGTTTCTGGGCGAAGAGAGGCATATCGACTTGGTTCTGTCTGACAGAAATTTGAGGACTGTCGGGCTGATAGAACGGAGGCAGAGCATACATCTGGAAGGGAGACATAGAGTGGTCCCGAAGAGACGGGTGAAGCGCAAAGCGCCCACAGTCGTGATAACTGAGGAAGTTGATCCGGAGAGAACGCCTACCGATACCGAGCTCCCGGCTGGGCCTTCTTCCGATGTCCAAGATTCCGGAGGAAAAAGAAAAGGCAAGGCTGCTGCTCACAAACGCTCTAAATCTGAAAGATTTAAATCCGTGGTTGTGTCCTTGCCCGTTCCGGGGATTAGAATTTCGGAGGCTTCTTCGCCGCCGGTAGAGAGTCTTTTTGAAGGGCTTGTCGATGTTCCGATTCTAGATTTTATGTCGTCTTAACACGACGCCGGGATGGAGGAGCTTGACAGTGCTCTTGGACTGAGCAGGTCGCTTGCTACGAGTGCGGCCGACATTTCTGGTTGGTCGGGGGATTGCACATGCATACACTCCACTACACTGCATGATTCACAACTGTAAATCGTTCGACTTAGGAAGTCACTAACTCTTTCTTCGTTTCTCATTTTCAGGTACTATGTCTGGAAGAGGATCGATGCTCGGCAATCTTCGTTCGGCCCAAAAATCTTCTTCTTATTATGACTCTCGCAGGAGGGACTCGGATAGAGATCGCGACCGCGAGTACTCCCACCAAGATAGGTACGGGCGTGATAGGGATAGGGAGTACAGACATCGGTCTAGATCATGCTCTCCTCCTCCTAGACTTCCATCTCCACCCCCTGTTATTGTTCCACACCCGCCAGAGCCTCCTCGTCACAGGCCAACTTCCCATACTTCTAGATCTGAGACTCATCTTCAGAGAGTCGAGACTACGGCCTCTATAATTACAGAGCAGGTCCCCACCGAGCCCACAGGAGAAGGGGCCCTTAAACTTGCTCAGATGCGGAAGGAATTCCCGAACATCTGCTTCGATGGTTATGTCTTCCCACCACACTTGAAAAGAATTCCGTCTGGAGTGGAAAACACGATGCATGAGTACATTCATGACATCTACACTCAGTACAAAGAGTGGGTAAAGGCTACGGAGAAGGCTTCTAAGGTGGCTGCTGAGCGAGCCAAAGCACTCGAGAAAATGGAATCCGACCTTGCTCAAAGGGACCGGATCATTCAAGTGCTCACTGATGAGGCTGAGTCTTCTCGGAAATCAGAAATCGAGGCCACCAAAAGAGCCGACGAAGCGAAGGAGGCAATGGAGAGGTTGGGGCAGACACACGTTGCCCTGGTGGAGGAGATGGGCCACCGGAACACCAAAGTCACTACCGAGCAGGATGCGGTGGTCAAGAAGCTTAATGAACTCAAGGCCAAATTTGCCGACATGGCCAAGGAAAAAGATGACGCGAACACCGCAGCCCAGGAGGCGTGCGAGCAGGAGGTTCTGCTCAGGGGTGAACGAGATGCGGCCGTGGCTAAAGTCCACAAGATGGAGGATGAGGTGGAGGAAAAAGTGAAGTTGACCGAGTCCAGGCTAGAGGCTGACATCGAAGACCTTCTTGTTGTTTACAACGCTAACGTGCTGAGGCACAGGGGTCTAGCCGGGCTCGATGATTTTTCGACGCATCTCTATAATGCTTGGGGCCGACTGGTCGAGGAGGAGAAGGAGGCGCATCAGGGCGAGTCCGTGGATGAATTCGAACTCGAGAATCGCATTCTGACTGAGGATGAAAAGAAGATTCTCCACGAGTCGATGATTCTGCGTGAGAAGGAAAGACTTGGCGCCCAGCACTTAGAAGTGGGAGATGGCTCTGGAGTTGACCACCATGAAGCACGTCTTGATGTTCCCGCGTCAACCCAGTCCGAATCCTCGTCTGCGGTCAATCCCCAGGTCGTTCTTGCTTATAATCCAGATCAACCGCAGATGTCTTCAGCTGCAGCGCAAGTCACTGATGCCGCTCTGCCGCCTACGAGTCAAACTGAGGAAGGTGTTCTGAACATTCCACATATCTTTCTTAAGTCGAAATCTTCGATCGGGTTAAGTTCTAACAGTTTTCTCATTCTTTGTCCAGTGATTGATGCTGCATATGTCGGGCCTCCTGCTACCCAGGAATTACATCAGACATAGGAGGCTATCATTACTGAAGCGATCACCACGACTACAACTGCCCCGCCTGATGACATGCAGGGGAGTACGATTGTGTTTGATGAGCAGTTAATGGAAGAACTCTTTCGTTGTCATGGCGATCCTTTAGCTGACTTATCATTCGTCATGGGCGAAGGAGTTCCTGCTACAAGCTCTTCGATGCCGACTACTGACGCTCCCAGCGAGGCTCGTTCGGGTACTGAAGAGGAAATCTTGGCACAAATTGCCACTGAAATGGATGCTGCAGCGCATGGTGGCAGTTTTGGAGGTGGGACGGCGACACTTGGTCCAGCTCCGCTTAGAATGATATCGCCTGGCGGTACATTTTCAGACACTAGCATGGCCATGACATCTTCCACATTTGATCCTGTTCCTCCGACTCCACCCGTAGGGAGCATTCTTATTCACACGAGTTCGGAGGAGGATGTTGACATAATGCCCTCGCCTGAAGACCAACCGTCGAAAAGCAAAGGCTCGAAGAGGTAGATTAGCGGTGGCTCCAACGGGTCTACACCGAGGAGGAAGCCAAGAAAGAAGAAAGATTAATCATGCTTCTCCAGTGTATTTTGACTTTCATTTTGTTGGCCGTGTATAGATGCGGGTTCGGCCCCTGCTAGTAGGAATTTTTTGGAAACTTTTATACGAACTTCTTTTATAAACAATATAAATGAAACTTCTCTTTTTTGGCTTCTTTTCTATCATTGTGTATTTGCCCAAGTGTTTCAATATCTGAAGTGTACTTGTGAAGTTTTAGCTTTTGAATCAAGTTTGTTTTTGTTCGCCAAGTTCGGAAACTATGGACATGGTTTGTGACCGGGAAGCGAGTTGAATTTTGACGTCACATTTTCTTTAGTCGATGGTTGATGCTCAAGTCTTTCCCCCCAGTCTTGGTGGTGTGTTGTAAAACATCAGTCAGCGATCGCCCTTTTCTTATAGCATGTCGAGTCTAGTGCCAATGAATGGGTGTTTGAGACGAATGGAGATTGAGTAATTCCTCCATGCTTGTCTGATTGTCGATAATCAAACCTGCACTCCGGGGATTCTCATTTGTTTATCGGCGGTTGGTCACGCCGGCTCAAATTTTAATCACATGCCCGCGATCTGGGGACTTGTAATTGTTGTTTGTACTCTGACTCGCACTCTGGGAGTTTTGGAGTTGATATCTACACTTCGATTCATGCTCCGGGAACTTGAAGTTGGTGTCTATGCTCCGTTTCGCGCTCTGGGAACTTGGAGTCGATGTCCATGCTCCGACTTGCACTCTGGGAGTCCGGAGATGATGTTTATACTCCGGTTCGCACTCTGGGAACTCGAATTTGATGCTTATACTCCGCTTCGCACTCTGAGAATACGGAGTTGATGTTTATACTCCGCTTCGCACTCTAGGAATACAGAATTGATGTTTATACTCCGACTCGCACTCTGGGAACTCGGAGTTGATGTTTATACTCCGCTTCGCACTCTGGGAATACGGAGTCGATGTTTATACTCCGCTTCGCACTCTGGGAATACGGAGTCGATGTTTATACTCCGACTCGCACTCTGGGAGTTCGGAGTTGATGTTTATACTCCGCTTCGCACTCTGGGAATACAGAGTCGATGTTTATACTCCGACTCGCACTCTGGGAGTTCGGAGTTGATGTTTATACTCTGCTTCGCACTCTGGGAATACGGAGTCGATGTTTATACTCCGACTCGCACTCTGGGAGTTCAGAGTTGATGTTTATACTCCGCTTCGCACTCTGGGAATACGGAGTTGGATGAAGGATCGTCGTGTATCAATCCTTTCTCGACTTGGATGTGATGGTTGGTCCCCGACTTTTTCCAGTCGTTTTTTAGGATGGATTTTATAACTTTATTAACTGCTTCGACCTGTCCATTTGCCTGAGGGTGTGCAACTGCAGAGAATTTCTTTTGGATGTGAAATCGTTTGCAGAAATCTTTAAATTCAGCACTGTCGAATTAGGTTCCGTTTTTCGTAATAATGGTGTGCGGGAGACCGAATCGACATATGATGTTACGAACCACAAAGTTGATTACTTTCTTCGTTGTAATGGTAGCGAGAGCTTCGGCCTCGGCCCACTTTGTAAAGTAGTCAACTGCGACGATGGTGTACTTCGCACCACCTTTTGCCAAAGGTAGAGCCCTGATGATGTCGATGCCCCACATTGCGAACGACCATGGGTTGACCATCTGCGTTATCTCGGTGGGAGGAGCTCTAGGAATTCGGGCATATTTCTGGCACCTATCACATTTCTTTGCATAGTCCAACGCATCACGATTCACGGTAGGCCAGTAATATCCGTAGCGAAGTATTTTCTTGGCAAGTGTTTGCCTCCCAGTGTGATCGCCACATTCTCCCTCATGCACATCGCGTAATACTTGTTTAATTTCATCGTGAGCGATACACCGGAGTAGGGGAACTGAGTACCCCCTTCTGTACATGAGTCCATTCTGGATGGTGAATCTTGAGGCCTTCCGAAGGACTTGTCTCTTTTCACTCCTACACTCCGGTAGGGTTCCGTGCTCAATGTAATTTTTTAGTAGGGTCATCCATGAATCCTTTTCGGGAACGGTTTTGCATACCCGGTTTATTTCTGTCTAGTCGATACTTGGGGAAGATAGCGTTTCTACGGGAATGAGTCCCATTTGCTGAGCTTCACCTGTGCTGGCTAGCTTTGCCAATGAATCGGCCTTTTGGTTGCGCTCCCGAGGTAGACAATAGATGGCATAGTAATCGAACTGATTCAGTGCTTCCTGAACTCGAGCTAAGTAAGCAGCCAACCTTCGATCTCTTGCCTGATAATCTCCCCGTACTTGACACACAACCAATTGTGAATCACAATAAATTTCCACAGCGATAATTTTCAGATCTCTGGCGAGTTTCAAGCCAGCTAAGAGGGCTTCGTATTCAGCTTTATTATTGGTTGCATGAAAGTCAAACTTCAAAGCGTGGCATATAGATCGACCTTCGGGGGTTTCGAGCACAACACCAGCGCCCGAACACCGGTCGTTCGATGCACCATCAGTATACAGCTTCCAGACATATTCGAGGGATTTACTGGTTTCGGGCAAGTCCTCTGGAACGGTGAATTCAGCTATGAAATTAGCGAGGACTTGTCCTTGGATTGCTCATCTTGGAGTGTATGTAATATCAAACTGACTCAGTTCGATGTTCCACTTGAGTAGCCTACCAGACATCTCAGGCCGCGAAAGGACCTGTCGTAACGGCTGGTCGGTGTAAACAACTATGGGATGCGCTTGGAAATATGGTCGGAGTTTTCTTGATGCGATTACAAGGCAATAAGCCAACTTTTCTAGCTTTGGATAGTTCCTTTCAGCCCTAGTCAATCGTTTACTGACGTAGTACACTGGCTTCTGTATCCCGTCTTCTTCTCGAACCAAGGCAGTGCTGATAGCGTTTTCTGATATTGCCAAGTATGCATACAACTTCTCATGATCAATAGGCTTTGACAGTATTGGCGGTGTGGATAGATGTTGAACTAGTGCTTGGAAAGCACCTTCACACTCCGTGGTCCATTCAAAGTTTCGTTTCCATTTTCGAATCAGATCGAAGAAGGGAATGCATTTGTCAGTGGACTTTGAAATGAACCTGCTCAATGCTGCTATCTTTCCATTGAGACTCTGGACTTGCTTTATAGTTTTGGGAGTTTCAAGATTTCTGATTGCCCAAATCTTTTCGGGATTGGCTTCGATTCCCCGGGCGTTAACGATGAACCCAAGGAACTTTTCGGATGCAACTCCAAAGTGACATTTCAGTGGGTTGAGCTTCATCTTGTATTCCCGAAGTATGTTGAACATAGTTTCCAGGTCTTTTACATGGTCGGTGGAGATTCGTGACTTCACAAGCATGTCGTCTACATATACTTCCATTGTTTTCCCGATTTGATTAGCAAACATCCGATTGACCAATCGTTGATAAGTAGCCCCGGCGTTCTTGAGTCCGAACGGCATAACCTTGTAACAGTAAAGTCCCAGATTGGTTACGAAGCTGGTATGTTCTTGATCGGGTAAATGCATCGGTATCTGATTGTAGCCAGAATACGCGTCCATGAAGGATAAGAGTTCATGCCCAGCTGTCGAATCTACTAGCTGATCAATTCTAGGAAGCGGGAAGCTGTCTTTGGGACATGCTTTATTCAGATCGGAATAATCGACACACGTTCTCCACTTTCCATTTGGCTTTCGGATGAGCACGGGATTCGATACCCATTCAGGATATAGCGCATCTCGAATGAATCCGTTCGCTTCAAGCTTTTCTACTTCTTCTTTAAGGGCGGCAGATCTCTCTGGATCCATACCGTGCCTTTTTTGTTTGACCGGGACATGCCACGGGTCAATGTTCAGAGTGTGGCTCGCGATGTCTGGCAAGATTCCACACATATCAGAATGTGTCCATGCAAATACGTCAAGGTTTGCCTGCAGAAATTCAATCAATTCCTCCTGAGCTTGCTGGCTTAGCTGAGATCCAATTTTTATCATTTTCAAATCATCATCACTGTCAACTGGGACATCAATTGTCAGTTCGGCCGGGGATGCTTGACTTTCTTTAGATTCTCCTTCGCCTTCAGTTTCTCTCGGGTCAAGATCCTTGAGGAATTGGCTGGGGTGCCCGGGCCTGGGCCCCGGCGTTAATTGTCAATTATCGATAGAACGGACGCAGAGAGATTCCTCCACGCCCTTTCCTTTTTCCTTTCGCTGCGCCTCCGGCAGATCAGCAACATAGCAGGCTCTGGCAGCAGCCTGATCTCCATGAATGATTCCTATTCCCTGATTAGTGGGAAACTTTAAAGTCAAACATCACGGGGCGATGGCTACCCTGAATTCAGCGAGGGCCGGTCGGCCTAAGAAAGCATTGTAAGGGGAGTCTATGTCCAAAACAATGAACTGCAACATCCGTACTCTCCGACGTTCTCCGACTCCCAACTCTACTGGCAGTTCCACCATTCCAGTGGGTATAGTAGCACTCCCGTTGAAACCATGGACTCGAGATTGACAAGGCTTCAAGTCCGTGGCTTCCATTTTCATTTGATCATAAGCTCGCTTGAACAAAATATTCACAGAGCTCCCACTGTCAACTAAGATCGTCTACATCCCAGCGGGACCTACTTGTGTCGAGATGACGAAATGATCAATAGTGGGGGCTTCGACTTTATCAGCATCTCTGTTCCTGAACACGATGTCATCCGTCATCGTCTTCTGTTGCTTGGCCGGAGCTCCTTCATCAAAGTTACTGCAACACTCGAAGTCCGCATGCCTGATAGAACTGGCATACGACTCCATTTCCTTCCAGCTTCGATCTGCTGGGTGAGGACCACCACTTATTGTATTGATAACTAACCTCCCGCTTGTACGGGCGGGTTCCTCCTGTCTTTCCTGATTCGGCGCACGATTCTGATTTGATGGACCCGCACCACCGGACTGCAGCGCCCGCACATACTGATCCAGCTTCCGCTCACGTATCAGTTTTTCAATGAGGTCTTGTAAGTGACGACACTCATTGGTGTTGTGGCCATAACTCTCATGGAAACTACAGAATTTTCCTGTTTGGATTTGTCTCTCAGTTGGCGGTTTTGGGGCAGGTTTCTTGTATTGCATGGTATTGCAGGTCTGCAAATACACATTTTCCAATGACGTGTTCAATGGAGTGTAATTATCGTACATGGAAGCTCTACGCCATGGACCACGATTCTGATCGCGTTTTTTGTTCCGATTTCCATTGTCTCTCTGCTGATTCTGTTTATTTTGTACGTTCAACTGAATTTTCCCAGAACTATCTCCGGATTGTTTAACAGCGATGTTACTTTGTATTCCTTCGATGTTGGGCCCTGCGTCATCCTGCTTCCTAGACTGTTTCGCATCCTCCCTTCTCAGGAATTGGGCTGCCTTGGAATAGAAACGGTCCAATGATGCAGGTGGTTTTCCAGCTAACCAATTCCCGAACTCGGAATCAGCATCAATTCCCTTAGTCAATGCCATCAGGATAGAGTTATCATTGGGATTGCTTATTTCTGCACACGCAGCATGGAACCGCTCCAAGTAACATCTAAGTGTTTCTCCGGGGGCTTGTGTAACACTAGACAGAGTGTTAACGTCCTTAGGCCTCGCCACGTGCATACAGAATTGCTCGACAAACTTGGTGGCCATCTGGTCAAAGTTAGAGATGGATCGTGGTGGCAAACGAGTGAACCACATGGTAGCGATGCCCCCTAGGGAAATGGGGGAAACTACGGCACTTCACTGCGTCATCAGCTCTTGCAGCATTCATCAGCCATTCGTATTTTAGGACGTGTTGATTGGGATCAGAACTTCCTTCATAAACTGGCAAAGCTGGCATCCTGAAGTGTCGAGGTGGTTCAACATATAATACGTCATCGGTGAAAGGGGTATGACTCCGGGAGATTCCCCAGTCGTCATTACTGAGACCCTGACTTTCACGGATCATTTGACGAATCATCGTTGGAATATCCGGCGTTCGGATGCTGGGAGCATGCTGTGCCAAGGTGTGGTCGGGTTCCACAGCGCGAGTCTGGACCGGACGCGGTCGACGGTCCGTGCCTTGCCTCCTTGGTTCAACATCCTCAGGGACATAAGGCTCAGGAGTCTGCTCTCGTTGGTTACGTTGAGGATCAGCTTGGTTTCTAGCATCACCTCCTCGTCCGGAAGTGGTGGTAGTAGCAATGTTGCCGGTAACATGGTAAGGAGCAGCACCTCCCCGGGATGAAGGTTCTGTACGGAGACTAGAGGATGGTCCAGTTCTAGGCTGCCCAAGACTTGAAGCAGGTTGGTGTCCCGTGGCTTGGGTGTAGCTTACACCTAGCCATGGGCGTGTGGATCTGGTTTGGCCATTAGAGGAGGCTGAACTCTCCGTGGAAGAATAAGAACCTTGGTCTCTTCTAGATCTTCTTCGCCTTTGGCGATTTAGCTGGTTAGTCAACTCTGTGTTGGCGCGCAGTTGTTTAGTGAGCTGCTGTCAACTTTGGGTCAACTCTTGAAGCAATGTCTAGAATTCTTGTCTAGTGATTGGACCTGATGGATCTGAAGGTCCTACAGTATTTTGGTTGAATGGAGGTGATTGCACGAGATTTTGTCGATCCCGTGCTCCTTGATCAGCAGCTGCAGAAGTGGTACGTGTGCTCACCATAATGAATTGATGAAGTCCTTTCCTAGATCTGATTGCAAATCTGAATAGAATGGAAGGGCTTCAAAGTTCTAGATCTAGATCTTCTTCTTAGATTTATGCAATCCAACATAGATAGGAGATCCAAAGAGCAGGAGAAAGATTGGGTTTTCTCAATGAAAGCACCAAAGTGTTTGTACCAAAATTGGGCACAACACTCTTCGGAAGTCTTTGAAGAGATAAAGTGAAGATATTAAATGGAAAAAGAGGAATTATCTAACAAAAACTCCAAATTTCGGAAATGAGAATAATTAAAATGCAGGGAGACACAAGAATTTAGAGTGGTTCGGCGTATTGCCTACGTCCACTATGAAGTAGTTTGCTTTATTGATTTTTCTTTGATGTTTACAATTGATTTCAGCAAATTACAGCGAATAACAATGATTTGCAGTAGTGAAATTCGTTGGTAGCAGTAGCAATAGAGTTTAGATCTGGATCTGGTGGAGTCCGGGCGTTGGAGATCTCAAAGAGGAAGAAGAACCCCTTTTCTGCTGGCTTTGGGGGTCTATTTATAGGTGTAGGAGGTTGATATTTCGCTCAGATCTCGGGAGACCCTCTCTGGCACATGACCAGGCCCGCACGCCCAAGCCCGTGAAGTTTCGGTCCGATCCGTGATCGATACAGACAGATTTCGTATCGATCAAGATTTCATCCAATGGAGTCGAAATTTGGCGTGGACATTCTTTAGCATGCACGTAGTCTTCTGTGAAAATTTCATAGCATTTGGGCTTGTAGATTAGGAGATATGATCGATATGAAATGCGATTCTCGGTGGCTGTTTGGTTCGACTCGCTTCTGTTTCGACTCGCTCTGCTCGACTCGGTTCTGCGCGACTCGGTGATGTGGCGCTAACCTGTGTTGAGTGCTGTGCTTTGCTCTTCATCGATGGACATGAAGTAGATGCCTTCAGATGGATGCGAAGTCGACGAAGTGGAGCGAGTCGAAGTATGGCTTGAGGCGGAGCGAGTCGAAGTGAGCATTGATCGAGCGAGTCAAAGTGTGTGTTGGTTGAGCGAGTCGAAGTGCGCACTGGTCGAGCGAGTCGAAGAAGGCATCTGTTGGAGGCGAAGTGGAGCGAGTCGAAGTAGTCGCTTCTGAGTGTTGCGAAGCGAGTCGAAGAAGTCGCTTTTGAGTGTTGCAAATCGAGTCGAAGAAGTCGCTGTTGATGGTTGCGAAGCGAGTCAAAGGGAGCGAGTCGAAGGTGCCGCTTCTGATGGTTGTGAACGGAGCGAGTCGAAGAATGGCTCGAAGAGGAGCGAGTCGAAATGTGCACTTCCTACGGATTCGAACTGGAGCGAGTCGAAGAAGGCTGTTCTCGTCCAATTTTGTACCGTTCACAACTTGAGCATACGAACTCAGATTGACTTGAGATTTGGAACGTTAACTCTCATGGCTTAGCTTGTCATGTCCTACCAATTTTGGCCCGATCCGGACTCGGACAAAATTCGTCGATATCTATAGTGAGCCCGTGTATGACGGATCTCTAGGACGGACCGTCATCGGTTACTAGTCAATTCCTTGGTGTCACGGCCTTGCCAAAAGGCGGGATAACAAGTTAACGGTATGTTTAAAGACCAGATTGGAAAAACAATGGAAGTGTATGTGGATGATATGCTCGTAAAGTCACGACGATCAAGCGACCACATTAGAGACTTAGCGGAAATGTTTGACATCCTCCGACATTATAAGATGAAGATCAATCCTTTGAAGTGTTCTTTTGGTGTCGCATCGGGAAAATTCTTGGGCTTTATTGTCAATGCACATGGAATAGAAACTAATCCCGAGAAAATTTAGGCTATCCGTGATATTCAAGTGCTGAGAACTATTAAATAAGTGCAGAGTCTGAATGGGAAAGTTGCTGCCTTAAGTCGATTTATCTCTAGAGCTACCGACAAGTGCATTCCTTTCTTCGATTTGGTTAGGAGAGAAAAACGAAACTTTGAATGGATGCAGGATTGTAGAGACGCGTTTTAAGCTTTGGTGGATCATTTGGAGAGACCCTCTGTCTTGTCAAAGCCAGTGGATCATGAGGAGTTGTACATTTATTTAGCTCTATCGGCACAAACTATAATTGTCGCATTGATTCATTAGGAGAATCGGATCCAGAGGTTGGTGTATTACGTCAGCAAACGATTAACGGGAACTGAAAGGAACTACCCGAAAATAGAGAAATTGGCATACTACTTACTAATTGCATCACAGAAGCTTCGTCCGTACTTCCAGGCACATCCGATCAATGTTTACACCGACCAACCGTTACGACAGGTCCTATAGCAACCTGAGACGTCTAGAAGGTTACTCAAGTGGAATATTGAGCTCGGCCAATTCGACATTACTTATCTCCCTCGAAGGGCTATCCAGGGTCAGGCGCTGGTAGACTTTATAGCAGAATTTAGTGTTCAAGATGATTTTCTTAAAGGCAAGAAAAACCCTACTGTACGATGGAAATTGTATATTGATGGAGCATCTAATGATCATTGTTCTGGAGCTGGAATTGTGCTTGTAACTCCTGAAAATTGATCAATTTGTTATGCATTAAAGCTTGATTTCCCAGCAACAAACAATGAAGCTGAGTACGAAGCTTTGATTGCTTGACTTAAACTCACTAGGGAACTTGGAGTAAAATCTCTTGAAATCTTTTGCGATTCGCGGTTTGTGGTGTATCAAGTTAGGGGAGATTACCAGGCTAAGGGACAACGACTTGCCTCATACCTTGTCCAAGTACAAGAGCAGTTGACAGAGTTTGAGTACTACGACATTTCATATATTCCACGGGATCGAAACAGAGAGGCTGATTCATTAGCAAAATTTGCTAGTACCGGTGATGCACAACAGATGGGCTCGTTTCCTGTCAAAGTATTAAATACCCCAAGTATAAACATGATGAAAATTGATCAGACACTGGAAGCAGAGCCTGAAAGGGAATCATGGATGACCCCAATCAAAGACTATTTATTGCATGGAGTCCTACCAAATAAAAGAAATGAGAATTAACATGTCCTTCGTAAAGCTTCACGATATGTTATGCAGGAAGGAGTTATGTATAGGAGAAGTTTCCCAGTCCCACTACCACGGTGTCTCGCTCATGATGAAATAAAACGTGTTCTAAGAGAAGTTCATGAAGGAGAATGCGGCGATCACACTGGAGGGCAAACTCTGGAAAAGAAAATATTCCGTTATCGATATTATTGGCCGACCTAAATTGGGACGCTGCTGATTATGTGAGACGATGTGATAAATGCTAGATATATGCAAAATTCCTAAGAGCACCGCTAATAGAAATCACGCAAATGGACAGCCCATGGTCGTTCGCCATATGGGGTATAGACGTTATCGGTTCTTTACTGATCTCTAAAGGTGGCGCAAAGTACGCTATCGTTGCAGTTGATTACTTCACCAAATGGGCCGAAGCAGAATCTTTAGCCACGATCATAACCAAGAAAGTAATCAACTTTATTGTCCGAAACATCATATGCTGCTTCGGTCTCTTGTGAACTATTGTAACAGATAATGGGACTCAATTCGACAGTGTTGAATTCAAAGACTTTTGTCGAAGATATCATATTGAAAAAGGATTTGCAGCGTCGCTCTCCCTTAGGCAAATGGATTGGTTGAAGCTGTAAATAAAATCATAAAGTGTATTCTGAAGAAGCGTTTGGAGAAGGCTATAGGCAAGTGGGTCGATGAACTTCCTACAGCACTTTGGGCTTATAGGACCTCCCACAAGTCTACGACTGGCCACACTGCATTCGCCTTTGCCTACAGTTCTGAAGCCGTTATTCCTGTTGAACTCGATGTCCTTTCTCATCGAGTGACTTACTACGATCCTAAAATGAATAAAGATCTCCTCTTGGAATCTCTTGACTTTATAGATGAGAAGCGCGAAGAAGCCGATCTGAGGTCAGCTGCACATCGAGTCGCCCGGTATTACAACACTAAAGTTCGACCTAGAACCTTCGAAATTGGCGATCTCGTCCTAAAACGTGTTTTTCCTACACCATCGTATGTGAATAAAATTTGAGAAGGACCATATGTCATTGAACAGAGGCTTGGAGAAGGAACTTTCAAGCTAGCGACTGTTGATGGCATTACACTCCCAAGGGCGTGGAATAGCGAACATCTATAGCGCTATTTCACCTATTTTATTGCTTTTACATTTTAGTTGTATTTACTTTCATAACTTGCTTTAGCATTTGATTTTCTGAATAAGACGACTTATGTTATCCCTTTCCATTTAATGAATAAAGTTTCAGGCTTCCTTTATATTTATGTTTGCTGTTGCCTTGTATGCTAATTCCATAGCGAAACTGATTAATGTCGATATGACTGAACATGCTCCTAGAGTTTGAAATCAATCAATCATGCTAACTCCCAATGGGATTAAACAAGACGAGCAAAACCTGCTTTCTCATTTAACCAGCCTCATTCACAATCCAAAGGACGAGATACATAATAAGGAAAAAATGTGGTCGACAATCTGATGATCGAGTAACTCCTGCCCAATTTGGAACTGAAATAAAATTAGGGCGACCATGATACGACCAATCACTGGCTGGACCAAACCCCAGACTCTGGGGAGGCAAATCAATCAACCGAGGGGAAATGCGGTTTGACTGCTCTCTGAAATAACTCTAAGTCCTCTGAGTGCGGACTGGAGTATAAACTTAAACCGGGTGTGAACCGACCACCCGCCAAATAAATCTACATCCCCAAAGTGCGGACTGGAGTATAAACATAAATCGGGTGTGAACCGACCACCCGCAAAATAACTCAAAGTCCCCAGAGCGCGGACTAGAGTATAAACGTAGATTGGGTGCGATCTGACCACCCATTAACTAAATCATATCCCCAGAGCGTGGATACGAACATGAATGAGTAGTTGACTGGTGTTCGACCGTTCATAATTTCATAAACTTCGGCCTGAAACTGACGGAAGGAGTATAAACTCGCAAAGGATGGAGTTCGACCGTCCTATATCTGACCCCGCTAAACTAAAACCGGGGCAGAAGTATAATTACTCAAAAAACCGCTGAAGTCGTCGGAGTAACACTAAGAACCAAGCCTAGTGTTTGATATGACTTGAGGCCACAACCTCAGCGAGGCCTTGGGATGGATGAATCAAATCGACATCCGATATAACGAGCAACGAATCACAAGTACATAAAATGAAAAACGTGATAGCTCGAACATTTGAACAAGTGAATACATAAATTATACACAAGAATAAAAGAATTCTTATTTACACTAAACTTGTTGTACATTATACAAGTTTATCCAAAATGCAAGACAAAAGTGGAGGGTGATGCCCAAACAAACATGACCAACGGAAAGGAAATGTTATCATCTAAGCTATTTACACATCGCCCTAATCTAAAGATTATTTCTTGGATTTTCTACCTTTCCTTTGCTTCTTTGGAGTGGCACCTTCAGAACTACCGCTAGACCCTCTCTTTGACCCTTTTCTGTCTCGACTTCTCTTCGAAGAAGTATCCTTAGTTGTATTAATCAAGGCGGTATCATCTTTGGAAGCAAGAGGGATGGAGGCACTCTTAGCACCAGAAACAGAAGGAATATCATCCTAAGGAACTGTCCCGCCATAAGGGATCATTTAAAGCGGGACAGGAATCGGTTCATCGGCGCCCGAATCAGCAGGCTCATATTTTACCTTCTTTTTCAATAGTTCTTCATTTTCAATATGCTCTTTCATGCTGAGCTCCCCAGTGGGGTCGGAAGAACTTTTGATAACTACATCTTCATCAAAAGGAATTTCAAAGTGTGGGTCGCTTCCCTCCTTGAATAATGCCTCCATGAATTGACCATTAATAACGAAGGCTTCTTCTTGAGCACCTTGAGTAGCGACCGAAGTTGTAACTTTAACAGATTCTGTCGTGGCCGCTTATGACTCCAACTAAGGATCTTGAGAAGGAAGAGGAGCAATACCTGATAGGTTCAAAGCTGAGAAAAAATAGCTTAAAAGATTAGAAATATCAATTGACAACACCCCAACTTTGTGAAAGACGGGAAAAGTCGATGGAATACCTTCCTCGGTATGACTTCCAGGTTGAGCCAAAGGATCCTTAGAACTGAGCTCGGGAATTGGGGAAAGTTGTGGCTTGTCTGGATCATACCCTAGGATGGTCAAAGAGCTTACTATGGAGCGAGAGATGACCTGGGGTATCGGGGGCAATTCAGTTGTAATATCAGGTTGCGCTGCCCCAGATCCTTCGCCCACTTCATGGGAAGAAGTAACAATAGACTCTTTCTAGAGCTAGAGCTTGATATCGTGCAATGTTTTGGGTTCATCATCCAATAGCATTTCATTTTCAAGTCTAGAGAGATCGATATCCTCTAAGTTATGAAGTTTTTTCTCTTCCACAACGAAAAATTCCCTAGCACGCCAGAGCTGATAGGGATAGTCTTCACCAAGCCATGTCAAATTTCTGTGGTTGAGAACATTGGCATTGTAAAGAATGAGAAGAAGATCATGCTCATTCATTATCTCCTCCTTGACTTTGTCCTAGGTAGCTTTCATTTCACATTTAATGAGTGCATCGACATTTTTGGCCCTTTCGATAGCCATGTCCCTCTCAAGTCTGACGTCTACCAGCTCATCGCAAGCATCATGAGAAATCTTCTGGCATCATCTTTTTCTTTATTTGCATACTCAAGCTTGTCCTTGAGATCCGCTATCTCCTTTTAGGCCACGGATTCATTATTATGAGCTGTATCTCCTTTAAATGCTATTTCCTGATTCCGATGATGCAGCACTTGAACCATATCAAGATGGCTGGATTTCATCTCTTCCATGGATTTCACAGCAACATTAGCTTTTCCTTCAGCTTCCTCTAAGGAAATTCTAATAGCTTCTAGCTCATCTGTCAAAGTGTCAATGATTTTTTTATCTTGAGCTTCTTGGCATTTTAGTTTTTCAATCTCCGCCGCGTGCTTGAAGGAAACTTTCGACATTTTTTCTACTGCCTTCATCCATTGCCGATACTGCATGTGGATGTCAATGATGCGGTCGATGGTCCTCTTCTGATAATGGTCCGGAACACTCTTCAAGTTAGGAGGAAAATAGAAACCTTCAAAGCATAAATTTGGAAATTCTTCACGAAGCTGTGCCATGCGAGCGGTTGGATTGATCGTAAAATCTTTAGCGGCAGCTTTGATTTCGGTGTTTTCTTTGCCAGGCCTATGGGCAGTAGCATGATCACTGTGGCGATGAAGATCGCTCGGCTGTTGAGAATGAGATGGAACTAAAGGCTATGGAGGCACTGGAAAGGTAGAAGGGCCATGAGAGGGATTGATAGGCAAGTCCTTACGATCAGCTTGTCTTTCGGGACCATTTGGAGGATGAGATCTCGATCTATGTTTACTCTGAGGTGGCTTATCCTTATCACCTCTATCTTGATGACCCCAGTCCAAGATGGGGCGATAGCTGGAATCGTAATAATCTCGAATGCCATGGTAAGAGCAAGAGTGTGAACCTGATGACTTGTTGTGTATATCCCGGAGAGAATCAAATGTGTTCCTCTTGCTCACCATCGTTTCTGCAAAGAAAAATAGAAGTCGGTCAACTCTAAGCATTAAAGAGTGCAAGTTAAGTAAAATGTAGTGTTGAGGGGTGCAAGTGTGTGCAAGTGTCCTAGTGTAACCCCCTAACAAACTAGGTGTAGGAGCCTTTCTCATTAGTGTAACTTCCCCTCCAGAAATAGGAATCTCAATGCCAATTTTGGTGGGAGATTCCGACCCTTCGATGCTCACATCAGTAAAGTGGAAATTCCAAGGTCATAGGGAATCGATAGATCAGACAAAGAGTCAAGTGGTAAACTCAAGCGCTCCGACGGTTAGGAAGAAGATCCATCTTGAACAACTTTAGAAGCCATCGACGACTTGGATTGGCAGAGAGATGACTTATTGGAAATTTATGCACGAATGTTTTCTTCTTTCTCTTATCAGCAACCAAGGGTTATTAGGCCTGTGAGGATACAGCATCAGCCCCAGGATCGGACTTGTCACCATTGTGACTGAGCACATCACCTCTAAATATTCCGACATCAATATCACTAAATTCTTGGTTACTCATAACTAGGGCACTAAGGAATCGGCTCGATTATCCCTTTGACTGATTGCATCCCATGCACTCGTAATTGGGGGCACTACTGAATTGGCTCGATTATCCCTTTGACTGATTGCAGCCCATGGTCTTATCCCTGTCGTATGAGAAATTTTGGTTAGCTCCACATTGAGGCCCTCTTCTATCAAACAAAAAGTAATGAGGCATTCCTCCCTAAGGAAATATTCAATATTCCTGTCCTTAGGGGAAGCATTCTACAAAATTGAAACCGCCTCTTCATAAATGTTGTCGCTAGGTCGGGTGATGACTCCTGTAAAGGAGTAACATAATCAGGAAGGCAACGTGGATATCATTTTTCTGTGCTGTCATGAAAATAGGCAACACTTACGTCTTTCCAGCCATTGTCGAGCGAAATCGGGCGGGCACGAACAAAAACCATTCATCTTTAAAGGCACCTAGCTTGTTCCACGCACTAGTCAGAATCTGGCACCTCTTTGCCGATTCAATAAATGTAATCGAGAGACTCCCAATTCGCCGCTTGAAGTAAAAAAAAATCGAATATCTTTGATGGTGGGAGGAAGGTGTAGGAACTCCATAAATACCATATAAGTACAACCAAGGAGAGAATAGCTATTTGGGTGGAGTTGTGCTGGAGTTGTGCTGGAGCTATCCTTAAATAATGTAGAATCTCCCGAATGTATGAATTAAAAGGCGGGATGCATCCGACCTAGCACATAAACTTGTTACATGATGTATACTCTTCAAGGGGTCTGTGAGCCCTATCATCTCGCGAGGGAACCAACACGTCATAGAAGGGAATTCTGTGCCTTACGCAGATTCTTTGGAGGGTATCTTCCTTAATTTTTGAAGCTACCGAATCAGAAGGATTCTCAAGAATAACTACGTCCTCTAGAATGTTGGGAGCATGATCGATAACCTCCAACGGAAAGGTGGGAACGGCATCAGAGAGATCAAATTGAGGAACCGGACTTTCCAGCTGTTCCTAATAGTGACTGGATGGAGTACTATTTGATTCAGTTGCCGAACTTGATTCTACGTCAAAGCTATCCCTTTAGGAAGATGATCTAGCTGGTATAGCCACAAGATGCCCGTAACGTCTAGATCCCATTGCTATGAAACTTAGTAAAAATCAAGATTAGATAAAGTTACCTGTACCCCCCTCCCCCCGTGTATAGTGAGTGCTAGTGTGGTGCGATGAAGTGCTATACAGTATAGTAATAAGTTGTGCAAAACCAAAGATAGAAAAGACAACGAGACTTAAGGTTTAACCAGAGAGACAGTCATCCCTGACCGTCTCAACTGTTTTTGTGTGTCATCGAGAAACGATGCATCTTGAGTTTCGCGACTGATCATCCTCCAGCAAAAGTTTGGTTTTTATCTAACTTATTGATCAGCTTCAAGATGATTGTTAAAGGCATTGGTTTGTGTCATGGTTCTAAGGCAATTTGTTACCAAATATGCAGTTCAGATCGTATGCAAGCCATATGCAAGTCCTAATGTCTGTTCAAGTATGTAAGGCCAAAGCTCATCATTTAGTTCAAGTTTTCTTATTTAAGTTCCATTTTAATAAAAGTTCATTTGCAAACAAGGCCGATCGTTCATGTATGCGAATTTAAGCCGATCGTTCCCCTAAACAGCGTTAGCCGATCATTCATAGCTGCCATTCCCATCGATCCTTCTTATGGGCCTTCAACTCCGAAGCATAGACGAATGTTTGTAGGCGATCCTCGAGCTCCAACGTTCCAGGGCTTCATCGATCGTCCAAGAACAATCGTGAAAAATCGATCGTACGACTTCTTCACATCCACTGCACCATCTTCCTCAGCAAACGATCGGCTGAGGTCGTAATTCAATCATCATGCATCATGACAAGCCACTTCATTTCCATTGCATGCGATTGTAAGAATAGGGAAAGAAAAATGTATCCACGAAATGAATCGGTTGTCATAAGTTCAAAGCCTTGTTCTAAAAATTTTAAAGCAAGTGTAGGATTCGTTCTACCTATGTTTGAAATCTGAAGAAGGAGGAAGATTCGAAATTGATTCGAAGCTAAATCTGAAGGAGGGTGATGATTTTGTCTTGATCGTTGTTTGGATCGACAAGAAGAAGGAAAGGAGGCTCATTTCTTTTTTGCTTCAGAATGGTACGATAGGAAAAAAGTGAAAGAAAGTGGCCAAGTGTCGAAGCTTATATAGGAAAGAGATTTAGCCGATCGTTATCGGTCTCAAAGATTTAGCCGATCCTCCCATCTCCAAGTCATATGCCGAGTTTTTAGCCGATCGATTCTTCTCCATGCTTTATGCCGATCGATACACCTCCAAGCCTTATGCCGATCGATACATCTCCAAGCCTTATGCCGATCAATCCACCTCCAAGCCTTATACTGATCGATCCACCTCCAAGGTCTACGCCGATCGTTCCATAACCTAGTGTATGCCGATCGTTTCATAATCATGAGTGACTTGAAATTTATATTCTAAGCAAGGGAGGATTATGGATATATAAAAAATATATGGCTAAAAAAAGGAGAAGAGAGAGGAAGAGAATATGCATGAAAGAATGACGACTAGTTGAAACTGTCTATAGAAAGTTATTTCCTTAAACTTGACAATGACTCGTGAATGTGTAATCGTGATCGGGAGTTAGGTACATATACATATACGTACTAGTATACGTTTCAAAATTAAATCTTCTGAAATCGATAAAAAAAACTTAATAGTCGATGTAACAAACCAAACTCCAGTGGTCTCGATTTTCCGCAAAAATGCTAAAACCCAAGCCCATTGAAGTCTGAGTTGGGAATCTGGTATCCTGCAAATAGGCAAAGATAAATATATCAAAGCTCAATTAATTATCTCACAGCGGAATTGATTAAAATGTAATAGTAAGTAAATACTCACCCAAATAATAAAACTTCCTAAGCAAGTGTCACATAGTTCTGTAACTACATCTGTAAAGGACTACTTCGTAAGGCCTACAATACAGATGCTGCATCGTCTTGCCCCGTAGTTAGATCTGTAAAGGACTGCTTCATAAGGCCTACAATACAGATACTCCATCGTTTTGCTCCACGAGCGTTTCGTAGCTACATCTGTAAAGGACCACTTCGTAAGGCCTACAATACAAACGCTCCACTACATACTGTTTGTACCAAAAATGGGCACAACACTCTTCGGGAGTTGTTTGAAGAGATAAAATGAAGATGATAAATGTAAAACAGAGATTATCTAACAAAACTCCAACAAATAGGAATGTAAAGTGCACAGACAAGCAGTTTAGAGTGGTTCGGCGTATAGCCTACGTCCACTATGAAGTTTTGATGATTTTATTGATTCGCTTTCAATGATTACAAGCGTTTACAGCAATGAACAGCGGATTACAATCAGTCTCAGTGAAAGCACCAAAGTGTTTGTACCAAAAATGGGCACAACACTCTTCGGGAGTTGTTTGAAGAGATAAAATGAAGATGATAAATGTAAAACAGAGATTATCTAACAAAAACTCCAACAAATAGGAATGTAAAGTGCACAGACAAGCAGTTTAGAGTGGTTCGGCGTATAGCCTACGTCCACTATGAAGTTTTGATGATTTTATTGATTCTCTTTCAATGATTACAAGCGTTTACAGCAATGAACAGCGGATTCGACCGAGGCGTCTAGCGAGGGAGCGCTTAAATTGGCACAGATGAGGAAGGAATTTCCTGACATCTGTTTTGATGGGTATGTCTTCCCCCCGCACCTGAAGAGAATCCCGCCAACCGCGGAAACCACTATCCACGATTATGTTGCGGACATCTTTTTCCAGTATAGGGAGTGGGGACGGGCCGCGAGGAAGGCATCTAAAGTGGCATTTGAGCGGGGCGTCACCATCGAGAAACTCGAGAAGGAGCTGGGTCGCAACGACCAAATCATAAAAGCGCTCAACTCAGAGGCTGAGTCTTCTCGTAAGTCTGAAATGGAGGCTTTAAAGAAAGTTGATGAAGTGACCGCTGCCATGGCCAGGATGAAGCAAGAACATTACACCGCCATCGAGGACATGGGTCACAGGAACACTTCTATTACTGCCGAGAGGGATGCCGCTCTCAAGGAGCTTAACGAGCTGAAGTCAAAGTTTTCAGAGATGGCTAAGGAAAAAGACGCAGCTAATGTCTCTGCGCAGGAGGCCTGTGATCAGGCGGTGACGCTTCGTAAGGAGAAGGAAGTGGCTATACAACAAGCCCGTGAGGCTGAGGCTGGGGTTGATGAGAAAGTACGGCAGGCGGAGGCTAGGATCGAGGCCGAGGTGGAGGAGCTACTCGTCACTTATAACGCCAATGTGCTACGGCACCGAGACTTGACATGGCTTGACGATTACCCCACACATCTCTATAACGCCTGGAACCTACTGGTTGATGAGGAGAGATCTGGGCACCCTGATGAAGCCCTTGATGAGTTCGAGCTGGAGAACCGCATCCTTAATGATGACGAAAAGAAGGTTCTCCATGACTCCATGATTTCCCACGACAAGGTGAGGCTTGGTGCCCAGATCTAGGAAGTCGGAGAGAGCTCTGGTGCAGAACACCATGCTACGAGTTCTGAGATAGTCGTGTCATCTCAGTCTGAGCCAACTCCGATGATCTACTCCCAGCCTATCCCAGCGTATGACCCAGATCAACCGCATTTATCTCCTATTAAGGAACATCCTTCTGAAGTAGTTCAGACGACCTCGAGCCAAACCGAGGAAGGTACTTTGAACTAACTTCCAGTATATTTGGACTGAAGAACCCGTGTTGAAATGTTGCTAATGACATGTCTTTTCCTTTGATCAGTGACAGGAGTTGCACCAGCCACGCCTCTTACCACCCAAGAATCAGGTCAAGCGCCAGGAGCCATCATCTCTGAGGCGACCTCCGTCGCAGCAATGGCACCAGTTGGAGTGACGGAGGGGAGCTCACTTTCTTTCGACGAGCAGATGATAAACGAGCTCCTTGGCCGTCAAAGTGATCCTTTTGCGGACTTGCCATTTGGCTTGGGTGGATTCACGGCTACTTCTGACACCTTGTCCTAGACTACTACGGCTCCTAGCGAGGCCAGGGCACGGCGGGAAGCAGCGATGTTGGCCGAGATTAATGCCGAGATGGCGGCCGCGGCGCACGGTGGTGAAGTAGACGACGGAGTAGCAGCACAGTGCCCTACTCCTCTTATGACTGTGTCTCCTGGGGGCACACTTACTGATACTGATGTGCCAGCCCCTCCTCCAACTGTCGAGTCTATTCCTCCCACTCCTCCTTCGGGAAGTATCCCTATAGAGTCCAGCTCAGACGAGGATGTTGACATTATGCCTCCCCCCGAAGGGGGCTTGCCTAAGGAGAAAAGCTCCAAGCGAAAGGGTACTGGCGGCTCCAGTAGCTCCTCGAGGAAGAAGAAGCTGAGGAAGCAGAAGGATTAGACATCCTTTTCATAGGCAGTTAGGGACTTTTGTTATATATTTTTTTTTTGTCTTTTCCCTTTCGAATCCGTGTTTAGATGCGGGTTCGGCCCCTGCTAGTAGGAACATTTTGGAAAGAACTCATGTATGAACCATTGTTTTTGAGTTAATTGGAATAAAATTTTGTTTTCTAGCTTCAGCTTGTGTTCTTTTCTATGCTTGAATATTGCAGTGCTCGGACTTCGGTCCAGTGTGTTTGCATTATCTGATTGCTTCAAGAATAGCTCATTTTACTTGTCAAGTATTGAACTTTCGGACTCGAGTTGTGATAGGGGACCGCACCGGAGCTGAGCATCGTATAGTTTCGGGCAACGAATAACATTCGCTTCTGCCCCCAGTTTCGGGATCAAGTTGTGATGATCAGCTTGTGCTGGCATCAAGCGAGGATTGAGTGGTCGACCTACGCTCGTTCTCTTATGAATAGTTCCATCCACACTCCGGGGATATGCGTCATCTCGTAAGCGGTTGTTCGTACTTTAGGAACATGGAGTTGACTGACGTTCGTATTCTGCATCGCACTCTGGGAATGTGGAGTTGAATATTTATACTCCGCTTCGCACTCTGGGAGTGCGGAGTCGACTGTTTATACTTCGCATCGCACTCTAGGAATGCGGAGTTGAATGTTTATACTCCACTTCGCACTCTGGGAATATGGAGTTAAGTGTTTATACTCCGCTTCGCACTCTGGGAATACGGAGTTGAATGTTTATACTCCGCATCGCACTCTGGGAATACGGAGTTGAATGTTTATACTCCACTTCGCACTCTGGGAATACAGAGTTGAATGTTTATACTCCACTTCGCACTCTGGGAATACGGAGTTGAATGTTTATACTCCACTTCGCACTCTGGGAATATGGAGTTAAGTGTTTATACTCCGCTTCGCACTCTGGGAATACGGAGTTGAATGTTTATACTCCGCATCGCACTCTGGGAATACGGAGTTGAATGTTTATACTCCACTTCGCACTCTGGGAATATGGAGTTGAATGTTTATACTCCACTTCGCACTCTGGGAATATGGAGTTAAATGTTTATACTCCGCTTCGCACTATGGGAACACGGAGTTAATTGTAGGATTGTCGTGTGTCAATCCTATTAATATCGGTGTCATGGCTTGTCCCCGAGCTCGGGTTTCACCTAGTGAGTGGCCGGTCGTATCACAGCCACTCTCCATTTGAATAAGTCCCATTGCGTGATGGGATTTAGCTCTTCGTGCATCGTGATGTTGTATATCGTACATAATGAATCACAGCTCTGGCTCGAAGAAGTGGCATTTTATTGCTGAAATAAGAAAATGCGGCAAAGTCAGTTGCCTTATTACAAAATTCAAATTTCGAAATGCAGAAACAAATTGCTAAATAGAATGAAACAAATAAAGCCTGTCATATGTAGTAGCGGCGGAGACTTTCGCTGTTCCAAGCCCTCGGTAAATCGAGACCGTCAACAGTCGACAGCTTGAATGTACCATCTCCGAGCTTTCGTGTAATTACATACGGCCCTCCCCAGTTCGGTTTCATGTGTGAAGGAACTGGATAGATTCTCTTGAGCACGAGGTCGCCGAGTTCAAAGGTTCGAGGCCGAACTCTGGTGTTGTACAATCGGGCGACCCGGCTTCGATGTGCGGCTGCTCTCAAATCAGCCTCCTCCCGTTTTTCATCCAATAGATCTAAAGACTCGGCTAGGAGTATAGCGTTTGTTTTTGGATCATAATAAGTCACGCGATGAGAGAGCACTTCTGTCTCGACCGGAATAACGGCCTCTGAGCCATAAGATAGGGAAAACGGAGTGTGTCCGGTCGCGGTTTTGTGGGTCGTTCGATAGGCCCATAATGCCATAGGGAGTTCATCGACCCACTTGCCCCCAGCCTTCTCTAATCGTTTTTTCAGGATCGATTTTATAACTTTGTTGACAGCTTCAACCTGCCCATTCGCTTGGGGGTGTGCGACAGCCGAGAACTTTTTGCGGATATGAAACCGTTGACAGAAATTCTTGAATTCCGCACTCTCGAATTGGGCTCCGTTATCAGTGATGATAGTATGCGGGAGTCCAAATCGACAGATGATGTTGCGAACCACGAAATTTATCACCTTCTTTGTCGTAATGGTTGCTAGGGCTTCGGCCTCAGCCCACTTTGTGAAGTAATCAACTGCGACGATGGCGTATTTCGCACCGCCTTTTGCTAAAGGCAAAGCGCCGATGATGTCAATGCCCCACATTGCGAATGGCCAGGGACTGACCATTTGGGTTATTTCAGTTGGCGGAGCTCTCGGAATTCGGGCATGTATCTGGCATTTATCGCACTTCCGGGCATAGTTTGCCGCATCTCGGTTCACCGTCGGCCAGTAGTATCCATATCGGAGTATCTTTTTAGCGAGAGCTTGCCCGCCGGTATGATCGCCGCACTCTCCTTCGTGCACGTCATGTAGTACTCGTTTGATTTCCTCGTGGGCGACACATCTGAGGAGAGGAACGGAATAACCTCTCCTGTACATGACTCCGTTTTGGATGACGAACCGCGGGGCTTTTTGCTGAATTTGTCTCTTCTCATTTCTAGGTTCAGGTAGCACCCCATTCTCAATGTAATTCCGATACGGAGTCATCCAAGATTCTTTACTGGGAGCGGTTTCAAATACAGAGTTCATTTCTATCCGATCGATGCTCGGAGTGGCCAAAGTTTCAACGGGGACAAGTCCCATTTGCTGCGCTTCGCCCGTGCTGGCTAACTTCGCCAGTGAATCGGCTTTCTGATTGCGTTCCCGAGGCACATAATAGATGGCATAATAATCAAACTGGTTTAGGATTTCCTGAACTCGTGCCAAGTAAGCGGCCAGTCTTCGGTCTCTTGCCTGGTATTCTCCTCGCACCTGGCATACCACTAACCGCGAATCGCAATAAATTTCTACAGCGATAATTCTCAAATCTTTGGCAAGCCTTAGGCCGGTCAGGAGGGCTTCATATCCGGCTTCATTATTAGTTGCACGAAAGTCGAATTTAAGAGCATAACATATGGATCGGCCCTCGGGAGTCTCAAGTACAACCCCAGCGCTCGAACACCGATCATTTGACGCACCATCAGTATACAGCTTCCAGATGTATTCGGGAGATTCACTGGTTTCGGGTAAGTCTTCCGGAACGGTGAATTCGGCTATGAAATCAGCCAGGACTTGTCCTTGAATGGCCCTCCGCGGAGCGTATGCGATATCAAATTGGCTTAGCTCAATGTTCCATTTGAGTAACCTACCGGACGTCTCAGGCCGCGTAAGGACCTGTCGTAACGGCTGGTCGGTGTACACAGTAAGCGGATGAGCTTGGAAGTAGGGACGGAGCTTCCTTGAGGCAATGACCAAACAATAAGCCAGTTTCTCCAGCCTCGGATAATTTCTTTCAGCTCCTGTTAGTCGCTTACTAACATAGTAGACCGGGTTTTGCACTTTGTCTTCTTCCCGGACTAGAGCAGCACTGATCGCATGTTCTGATACTGCCAGGTAGAGATATAGTTGCTCGTGGTCAACCGGTTTTGATAAGATCGGAGGTGTGGAGAGATGTTGAACTAATGATCGGAATGCGCCTTCACACTCCGTGGTCCATTCAAAGTTTCGTTTGCCCTTCCGGATCAGGTCGAAGAAAGGAATGCATTTGTCGGTAGACTTTGAAATGAACCTGCTCAATGCTGCGACCTTCCCGTTAAGACTCTGGACTTGTTTTATAGTTCTAGGGGTTTGCAAATTTCTAATAGCCCAGATCTTCTCAGGATTCGCCTCTATTCCTCGGGCGTTGACAATGAACCCAAGGAATTTTCCGGATGCAACGCCAAAGTGACATTTGAGTGGGTTGAGCTTCATCCCGTACTCCCGGAGGATGCTGAACATTGAATCCAAATCTCTGACGTGATCGGTGGAGAATCGGGACTTCACCAGCATGTCATCCACGTAAACCTCCATGGTCTTCCCAATCTGATCAGCGAACATTCGGTTGACTAAGCGTTGGTATGTTGCTCCAGCGTTCTTTAGACCAAACGGCATGACTTTGTAACAATAGAGTCCCAGGTCGGTCACGAAGCTGGTATGTTCCTGATCAGGCAAATGCATGGGTATCTGATTGTAGCCGGAATAAGCGTCCATAAAGGATAGTAGTTCATGTCCAGCCGTCGAATCTACGAGCTGATCGATTCGTGGAAGTGGGAAGCTATCTTTTGGACAGGCCTTGTTTAGGTCAGAGTAATCAACACAGGTTCTCCACTTCCCGTTTGGTTTCCGAACTAGTACAGGGTTGGACACCCATTCTGGATACAAGGCATCTCGAATGAACCCATTCGATTGTAGTTTATCAACTTCCTCCTTTAGGGCGGCAGATCTCTCTGGATCCATACCGCGCCTTTTCTGTTTCACTGGGACATGTCGCAGATCTATATTCAGGGAGTGACTTGCGATGCTCGGCGAGATCCCGCACATGTCAGAGTGTGTCCAGGCGAAGACGTCGAGATTCGCCCGAAGAAATTCGACCAACTCCTGCTGTGTCTGCTTGTTTAGTTGGGACCCAACTTTCAGCATCCTTGAATCATCATCCTCACTGATTGGGACGTCCACAGTCAGTTCGGCTGGAGAGGCTTGACTCTCCGTTGATTCGTCTCTATCCTCGTTGTCCCTGGGGTCCAGGTCTTTCAGGAATTGGTCGTGGTGCCCGGGCCGAGGCCCAGGCATCAATTGTCAATTATCGACAGAACGGACGCAGAGAGATTCCTCTACGCCCTTCCCCTTCTCTTTACGTTGCGCCCCGCGCAGCTCAGCAATATAACATGCCCTTCCCGAGGCCTGATCTCCTTGAACAACTCCAATCCCATGATCAGTGGGAAATTTCAGAGTCAGACACCATGGGGCGATCGCCGCCCTAAACTCGGCTAAAGCTGGTCGACCCAGAAACGCATTGTATGGCGAATCTATTTCTAGCACAACAAATTGTAACATGCGGACCCTCCGGCGTTCTCCAACGCCCAACTCGACTGGGAGTTCAGTTATTCCGATGGGTATCGTGGCACTTCCGTTGAAACCATGGATTCTGGATAAACAGGGTTTCAAATCCTTTGTCTCCATCTTCATTAGATCGTAAGCCCGTTTGAGCAAGATGTTTACAGAGCTCCCACTGTCAACCAGGATCCTCTTCATCCAAGCAGGACCTACCTGGGCGGATATGACTAGTGGGTCGATAGTAGGGGCTTCGACTTTATCGGCGTCTCGGTTCCTGAACACGATATCATCGGACATTATCTTTTGTTGTTTTGCCGGGGTTCCATCCTCGCAATTACTATAACACTCGAAGTCCGCATGCCTGATAGAACTGGCATACGACTCCATTTCCCCCCAGCTTCTGTCTGCCGGATGGGGGCCACCGCTTATTGTGTTGATAACTAATCTCCCGCCCGCACGAGCGGGTTCATTCTCTCTTTCCTGATTTTGCGAACGATTTTGATTCGAGGGGCCTGCTCCGCCAGGCTGCGGTGCCCGTACAAACTGATCTAGCTTCCTCTCTCTAATCAGCTTCTCGATGAGGTCCTGTAAGTGCCGACACTCATTGGTATTGTGTCCATAGCTCTCATGGAACCTACAGAATTTCCCTGTCTGAATCTGTCTCTCCGACGAGGGCTTCGGAGCAGGCTTCTTATACTGTACAGTGTTGCAAGTCTGTAAGTATACGTTTTCCAATGACGTGTTTAGCGGTGTATAACTGTCAAACATCTGAGCTCTACGTCGTGGACCTCGGTTCTCATCTCTCTTCTTATTCTGGCCATTGTTTTCTCTCTGTTGGGTTTGCTTGTTTTGTATATTCAGCTGAACTTTCCCGGAACTTTCGCCGGACTGTTTAACTGCCACATTGCTCTGTATTCCTTCAATGCTGGGCCTCGCATCGTCCTGCTTCCTAGACTGTTTTGCATCCTCCTGCCGCAGGAATTGAGCGGCCTTGGAGTAAAAACGGTCCAACGACGCGGGCGGTTTTCCAGCCAGCCAGTTTCCGAATTCAGAATCAGGATCAATCCCCTTGGTCAGAGCCATTAAGATTGAATTATCGTTGGGATTGGTGATCTCGACGCATGCTGCGTGGAACCTCTCCAAGTAACGCCTGAGTGTTTCTCCAGGAGCTTGAGTGACGCTGGACAAGGTGTTGACGTCTTTTGGCCTAGCAACATGCATCCGGAATTGTTCCACAAACCTCTTGGCCAATTGATCGAACGAAGAAATTGATCTAGGTGGTAGGCGGGTAAACCACATTGTCGCGATTCCTCCCAGAGAGATGGGGAAACTCCGACACTTCACTGCGTCGTCGGCCCTCGCAGCGCTCATCGACCATTCATACTTCAGAATATGCTGGTTGGGGTCACTATTCCCTTCATACATCGGGAGAGTCGGCATTCTGAATCGCCTAGGGGGTTCGGCATGTAACACTTCGTCTGTGAAAGGGGTATGACTACGGGAAATCCCCCAGTCATCATTAGCGAGCCCCTGACTCTCGCGGATCATTTGACGTATCATGGTTGATATATCCGAAACAGGCGGATTCGGAGCGTGATGAGCTAAGGCGTGGTCGGGTTCCACGGCGCGAGTAGGGATCGGGCGCTGTCGACGATCCGTATCTCGCCTCCTTGGCTCAACGTCTTCTGGGACATAAGGTTCAGGAGTATGTCCTCGCTGTTGATTGATCGGCTCAGATTGATTTCGGGTATCGACCCTTGTCACTGCTGCGGCGGTTGTGGCGCGGTTATCGGTGGTGTACTGTGGGGCAGTACCTCCTCGTGTTGAGGGACCGGTTTGGAAACTGGTCGACGGTCCTACCCTCAGTTGCCCAACAGTTAAGGCAGGCTGATATTCAGCAGCTTGAGCGCGACTCCCCTCTAGTCGAGGACGGGTAGTTTGGCGGTGGTAATCAGATGAAGCTGAGCTTTCGGTAGACGCTCTGGAGACATCATCTCTCCTGGACCTTCTGTGCCCCCGGCGGTTTAGCTGGTTGGTCAGCTCGATATTGGCGCGTAACTGTTCTGCCAACTGCTGACGGCTGTGGGTCAGCTCCTAGAGCAATACTTGAAACTCCTGTCGGGTGACTAGCCCCGTTGAGTCTGAATGAGTGGCATTGTCTTGATTGGAAGAAGGCGGCTGTGTGGGATTTTGCCTGTCTCTGCCTTCTTGTTCTGCAGCGGTGGCGCCAGTTCTTGTGCTGACCATTGTCGGTGATGGAGTCCTTTCCTAGATTTTGAGCAAATCTGAATAGAAGGGAAGGATTCCGGACTGGATATCTGGATCTTCCTCTTGGATTTGTGTAATCCGGTATCGACGGCAGATCCAACGAGCAGGAGAAAAAGCTGGTTTTCTCAGTGAAAGCACCAAAGTGTTTGTACCAAAAATGGGCACAACACTCTTCGGGAGTTGTTTGAAGAGATAAAATGAAGATGATAAATGTAAAACAGAGATTATCTAACAAAAACTCCAACAAATAGGAATGTAAAGTGCACAGACAAGCAGTTTAGAGTGGTTCGGCGTATAGCCTACGTCCACTATGAAGTTTTGATGATTTTATTGATTCTCTTTCAATGATTACAAGCGTTTACAGCAATGAACAGCGGATTACAGTTTAGAATTCGAAATTGACAGCGAATGTATGATGCAAATCTCAATCCGGCAGAGTCTGGACGCTTCAGAGAAAAAAGATCCTTTTCCGTTGATTCTGGGGCTCTATTTATAGGCGTAGGAGGCTTGGATTTCGCTCAAACTCCGGGAGACTTGGCCTGACACGTGAGGGGACCCATTCGACCACTTCCAGAGAGTTTCAAGCCAATCTGTGATCGATACGAAATCATTTCGTATCGATCAAGATTACTTCCAATTGAGCTCAAAATTGGTGGAGACGTTCCTTGTTATGTGTGCAACCTCCAGTTAAAATTTCATCGTGTTTGGATCAGTGGATTGAGAGATATCATCGATACGAGACGATGTTCTTCGCTAGGCTGCCTGGTTCGAATCCATCTCCCTGAGCTGGTGGCTTCGAATCGATGGTGTCACGCGCCCCTGTGAAGACGTGGAACGCACACTTCGCCTCGATCCGGTTTCTACTCCGAGTCGACCGCGTCGACTCCATATATTTCGGCGCATTCGCATCGAGGGATGACGTAACGCGCGCGCTTCGTCTCGATCCGGTCTTTGTGCCGCATTGACTGCTTCGACTCCAGGCATCTCGCCTCTTTTACTTCGATGGAAGACACGTCATCCCGGGTCAGTTGACTCGTTGGATACGAACAAGTCATTAGGCATGGATTCGAAGTGAGGTCCTCTGATGGATACGAAGTAGACGCTGAATAATGGATACGAAGCAGACGTTGGTTAATGGATACGAAGCAGACGTTGGTTGAAGGATACGAGGTCCTTCAATTGCTGGTGTGTATGAAGTCCATCGATACGAGCTCGATGGATACGAAGGAAGTCGAGTCGAGCCTGGGTACCTCGATGGATTCGGAGCTGATAGGTACGAAGCTAGATGGATTCGAACTGGGGCTTCGGTGATGGATACGAAATTGCCCAGAGTGATGGATACGAAATATGGGCTTTTCCCTCCAATTCGACTCGATCATAATTTGAGCGTACGAGTCCGGATTGACTTGAAATTTGAGGTGCTCATCTCTATGGCCTTTCTTGTCATGCCCTATCAATTGTAGCTCATTTTGGGCTCGGACAAAATTTAGTGATATCCATGGCGTGCTATCCTTGTTCTCTAGTCGGCTCCCTTGGTGTCCTGGCCTTGCCAAAAGGCGGGATAACACATACTATGAAAA
The DNA here is from genome assembly GCA_030737815.1 of Allium fistulosum. NCBI lineage: Eukaryota > Viridiplantae > Streptophyta > Magnoliopsida > Asparagales > Amaryllidaceae > Allium > Allium fistulosum. The sequence goes on from CM060905.1 coordinate 899,424,552, forward strand.
CTTAAATCACGTCCGCACTACTCTATACTAGTGCTCGGACATCCACAATGTATCACCCAGTGCGTACGTTGAGGACTGCATAATCGTTTCGTTTACTATCTAAATCCTGCCAACAAGGTCTACTTTGTACGGAGTCGGGGATTTTCTATATCTGTAAAGGAATGCTTTGTTAGGCCTACAATACAGATATTCTAATTGGTCTGTCTCTTTCTCATTGTGGCTGTGGCCCTACGCAGCCAGCCCTCAACTAATCTAAAGACTTCGAAAGAGTTAAGTGGTCGTGCCCTACTGCAAACAATCTAACATCCAATTGGCGGTGCCCCCCATCCAATGTCTCGATGGTGAAAGAATCATTGGCCTGTTGGTTTAACTCTAATCTTTCCCGAAATCGCTCTTGGTCATGATGCTGGCCGATATCCGCATGCGACTATCCTTAAACATACTTGCAAGTACTGGACATACGAATACCCTACTCCAAACACCAAGCCCCTTTGACTTCTTACAAAGGTCTGCTTCGTTAGGCCTACAATGCAAATGCAGCCAAGGCACACTCTCTTGATGGAACATCTGCAGACCTGCCTCTGGGTATACAGCTTCGTTAGGCCTACCCAGAGGGCCTTCCTAGAGTATCCTCACGTCCCGTTGAAGTCTCGTACTTCCTTGAAGCCCAAAAATACTAGGTTGGATGTGCTGAAATCCGTGATAAACTGCTTCGTTAGGCGCTTCATCCCTTGGGCTGCTCCAAACGCATTTCGATTCTTCTATTAGACCCTAAGTCTAATCTTTTAATTTGCGTAGTTTGCTTTCTTATTCTGTTGGCTACTTATTTTAATTTAATTAGCATATTCTTGCCCTCGTCTCACTTCTAACTATTGTGTGATAACCATAGGTCTAATATGGAATGCTGTTAGTATGAGCCACATTCATTATCTTGCTTATTTAACTTAATATATAAATCCTTAAGTTCAATAAAATAAGCCTCATTTATTATTTTTGTTTTATTTGCTTATCCACTTAATATAAGTGGTTTAAATAGGCTTCTATCATTATTCTCTACTATCATTGCTTACCAATTTATTATAAGTCTCACGATAAGCTTTTCCGTTCTTATTTCATAATTATAACCTATGTTATAATTCTACTTGTAATTGTTACTTTTTCTTCTTTTATAGTCCGTTATATAATTACAAGCGTTTCATGTCTGCTCTAGTCTGCCTTCTTTTATTACGATATAGAATTTTCTTTAATTCTTTAACATTACATAATTCATTCATAATAATTGCCTAGTTAAATAGCCTGTGTAGTAAATGCAGACTTAGGCTCATTAATTTTTTTATAGCCTCAAACTCTTAAATTAATAATTTTCTTGTTTCAAATCATACTTTACTTTATTGTCTGCTATTTTAGGAAGTAATCCTATTTTATTTGGTTGGTTATGAAAACTATATAATCTATTTCCATATCTTAATATTGAATAATACTATAAACAATAATTCGTAACTACAAGATATCTCTTTTATTATTTTGGAGCAGTGTAAAATATAGTGGTTTCTATATTTTGCACTAATTCCCCCTTTTTATTTCTTTTATTCTGGCAGTTACATTTATCGTTGTCTTTTAGATATTAAGTTATGGAAATGTATCTTATTTTCTAAGCCAACCAATTAATCTAATAATTACTCTCAAATTAACTTTTTCCATTTTAATGCAATTTATTAAAGTAATTCTATTCCTCAACTTTTATTATTTCACATCTAATTTCCTTCATTTCAGTATTCTTAATTATTTAATCCATATTCGCGCTTAATCTATTCTAATCCATACGCAAAGAAAAAGGAGAGGATAGAAGAAAACTGATGCATGCATAAAAATCCAAAACGTAGAAAAGGATATAAATAAGGCATAGAAAACAGTGTATAATACTAATAGTGTAAATAAACTGCAAGTTTTCTTATAATTCAGCATAATTTAATTAATATGATTAATTACGGAATAAAATTTTCTAAACGGGAATCTAGCGATAATATATCTTAAACTTAAAGGATATATATATATATATAAATCCACTCACCCGTCGTCCCTAGCTTCGCTTATGCTCCGCTTGGCTCTAGTCCTTCTGAATCCCCTGCTTCCAAGGTGTATAATATTTTAATTACGACGATCTTCTCCCTAGAAATTATTTTCCTTTTAGGGTTTAGCCTTTGGCCAAGAACCCAAAGAAATATTTTCTATTTAGGGTCCAGCCTTGGGCAATGAACCCATAGAAGAAAATCTAATTGTGAGAAGATAGCTAGGCCTAGGGTCCTATTTATATTGGAGCTTGGAGATCTCAGACCGTCGGATTCTTAGATTGAGCTTGGAGCCACCAAGTCACAGGGTCGTTCGGAGCCATAGGATCGAAGAACGTATGGCTCAGATCGTGCAAAAACGAGAAAACACGTCACTGTGCGTACCTGGACGAAAATTCGTCCAGGTCGTAAGCTGGTCGACGGGGCGGCCGACCGCCCTTAGCAAGCGGTCGATCGTACGGTCGACCGTTGCACCTATTGGGTCAAACTTCTGGTCTGCCCATATTCGTATTATATATTATTATTTTTTCATTCGGTTACTTGATTATGTTTCGTTCCTAACTTCTTCATATTGGCTCGGTTTTAGACAATTTATATATGGAAATGGATCGGAAAATCGCCCCGGACGCGATTTACAAGTTCTGAAGCCATATTTCGACAATTCCAAAAATATTTATTTTCACTACTTATCATAATTTGTTAAATTTTACTTATATAAAAATGCGGGGTGTTACATTCTCCCACCCTTAGGAAATTTCATCCCCGAAATTTGACAAGGGTAAATTTTATGTAATCCTCACTTTTATTACAACCAATTTGTGTACATCCAATTTTGCAATCATCCGTGCTTTTGTGCAAAAGTATTTTACAAACAAAATGTATTTATGCACATAAATTTCCAAGTGGTACCTCCTATATGAATGCTTTTTATTTTAAAAATTTATTTTGAAAACATGATGCACACAACCTAAATATACTTGCAATTTCTATATGAATGCAATTTTTCGAAAAATTAAAACATTTTTCATCCAATTTTTCCCGCACTCCTATTGAATAGGTGTGTAGTTCAACAATTTTTCATCCAAATCCCAACACACAACTTTTAATATTCGAATTTCAAAAAAAATCTAATTTTCTGAATTCGAGTTCTTATGTTAGAAAGAAGACAGAAAATAGAGAAACTTCATATTTCTCCGATTTTCCTTTACGCACATCTTTACCTACACTTGGAATTTTGGGTTACTATCCTATAAAAATCCCTTTTTATTTTCCCAAGCACAGTTTACATAAGAAAATAGCTTTTCAAATCTTTTCAAACTTTTTCCCAAGCTTAATTTATGGGAAAGATGTATTTTTCTTTTTGCAATTCTCATTTATTTCTATTGATGTTTCAGTTGCTTTCTTTAGATCTTACTATTTTTCTTTTAGTTACCTTTTGTTTACTTTTACTCTTCTTTTAATATAGCAACTAAACACAGCTATCATCTAGGGCTAGGAAGTCTAGGACCATGTCCACTCCGACATAGAAAGGTCCTAATCTAGGAATCCAAGTAAATCATATGCTCCTCCTGCCGTCTATTACTTATTACCAACTTTCGTTTTATTACTCATGACGAATAAGATCTATTCATCTCTTCTATTCTATGCTCAAAAAGGAATAACTAAGTCTCATTGATTGCAATGGATCAGGATTTCAATCTATGCAGTCTCTATCTAAAAAGGAAACTAAGCTTGGGAAATTTTCTCTTTATCTTTACCTTTCATTTTCCCCAACTAAGGTCTATCTATCCCAACCATGTGTGTCTTACTATCTTACTAATATCACTTCACTATTCTTCTATAGTCTACACACATGAAGCAACATTCCTAGGTTCCAACCAGTGTCCTATACACTTTACGAGAACTTTTATTGTTACTACTAAAAGTAATCACTGCTATCTCCTACATAGCCTTACCCTTTTTCCCGTCATGCCTAGAAAATGATTCCTATCTACTCCATATTTAAAAGTTTGGTTTGGTATTTATCATTTCATTTTAAAAGTTAAAGCTTCTAAATTTTTGAAACATAAAATCCCAAAATTCTTGCCTTTAAAAGTATTACTTTGAAGTTCCTATTAAATTCAAAGGTACTTGGATACTTAACATTTTATCTTTCTAGACTTGCATCTTTACAGCCTTTTGAATTTAAATAATTCCCCAAAACTAGAGGAAAAAACTTAAAAATTCTAAGTTCATAACTAATTCCTCTTTTTCTTCTAAAGACCTTTACAGCTTTCCTTAAAAATATTTTGGACTTTTTAAATTTAACTCTTTACTAAGTTTTTCTCTTCCAAAAACTTATTTACTTTTTCACCAAACCATTTTAAAACATTCCTTGCTTGTTCTAAAAACATTTTTCTTTTCTTGACTTCCAAAACTGTCCTCACATGTTTTCAAAACATATTCATTTCATAGATTTTCAAACTTACAAGAACTGGAGTAGATAAGAACAATTATTTTTATCAAAAATCCCTTAACTTTCCTAGTCTTCTAATTACCTAACCTTGGAGGAGTTTCTAACTTACTACAAATGGAGACTTTCTACAAAGGCAAGCAACAAATGCGATAATCAATCGAAAAATATGAAATTCCCATTTCTTAGCTTTCCTACTAAGGCTCTCTATAATATCCCTTCTAACTAACACTGTCTCTAATTATTACACTTCTTATTATACCTAATATCTTTATACCTTAATGTATTGGAACTACTTTCTCTTATAAGAACCCATTAACTCTAAAACCTTCTATGAATCCTTTAAAAGAGGATTTCATGTTTATGTGAAATTACAAGGAACTTATTTTATATTTTATCGAAATAGGCTATACAAAATATGGTGCTTTCCATACCTTGTACATCTCTTTCATGTATTCCTCATAACTTGCACAAAACATCTTTATTTGTATTTTGGTTCCATAGAAAATTATATCATTATTCATTTCATTCCAATAGATTAAAGTATGTTTAATCTATATTCACTTATAATAGACATTTCCTGCGAATTTTATTGATTTCCTAATACTTAACTTACATCTTTTTTTCAAAAGAACTAATTTTCAAAACTGTTTTTAATATTTTCCTAACTAGAAAACATTTTCAAATGCTTATTCAAATAATAAGTGTACTTACAAACCACTTTATTTCTATACTTAGAAATTATCTTCAAACACATTTTATTTGGGTCAAAACAGATGTTGCGTAAAACACTGTTACTACAACCCAAAAAAATACTAGTATATGGATTCAATTAAATAAATATTAATAAATCTCATATGTTATGTAAAAACATTCTCTTTCGGAGCCACCTACTATAACAATAATGTCATAGTCTATGCGTCCTTTATTTTTCATGAAAACATCTATTACAACAATAAATGTTGTAACCTACGTTCTCGATACTTAACACACTCTAGGTTTTTATATTTAAAATCTTTGTTTACCTAAAAAGAAACTAGTGAGCTATACATGCTCTATAATTCTTCAAAAAGCATCTCACTTTTAACAAAATTTACATCATATAAAAAACAATTCAAATTTCATACCACTTTTTTTTTCAAAAACCCAATATTTACTTCCTCAAATATATTAACTGTTGGGCGTGTTCTCACCCAGGAGATCTCAAGAACAAGAAGCACCAGTTTCGTCCAAGCTTGCCTAAGTTTTATTCGGCATCCCTACCACCACCGAACCAGAGCCACCGGACCAAAACACTACCAACCAACCCACTCACCACCGAACCAGATCCACCGGTCCAATCCACGCTCCACCTACTACCGGTCCAATTAACGCTCCACTCACTACCAAACCAAGGCGTTACCAAACCAGCATTGCCAGGCCAGATTACATCAGCCCAGGCCCATCAGCAGCTACATACGTCCAAGACCCCTACCCCCAGCCTCACTCTATAAATAGAGGGGTAGGGGTACAACAATGGCGGACAAGTTTGAGAGCTCAGGCACGGACAGAACTTTCGAACAATTTTCATACACTTGTAATCAAAGCTTTGTACTTGTAATCTGAACAGTAAAGGAGAATAACATATAAAGTGGACGTAGGCGAATTCTGGCCGAACCACTATAAATCTGTGTGTCTTTTACAGTTTAGTCCCTGCTTTTTATATATTTGCATAAACCACCCAAATCGCTAAGAACAACATAAAATCGACTAAATCATACGACTTGGAGGTGTTTGCCCAATTTTTGTGCAAACATTTTTGGTGCTTTCATTGAGAGCTGAACTCGGGACTTCAGCTTCTCCCACTTAACCTTCTTCCTAACAACATCGCTCATTGCTTAGAAGACATGCCTCCCAAGCAGAAGAAAGATGTTAACAAAGGAAAAAACATCGCAACCAGCAGTATTCCAGATCCAGTAGTCACGGATCAAGTAAATCGTCCCATTCCAATAGCAGTACCAAATGAAGGTCAGGCAAATCCGACAACCGCTGCCACGGAACAGCCGACATCAATTACTAGGGCAGATCTAGACAGGGTTGTGGCTGAAGTGACTAACCGCTTCGCATCCCAACAGGAAGCCTTGGTGAACCAACTCATGTCACGCTTAAGGGATGCTGAAGAGTCCAACCGCAACACTGAATCATGGGGTGAGTCCCAGTCTGGAGGATCTCAGAGGCGACAAAGATCTTCCTTCTTCGAAGAAGCCAACGACAAAAGCGGCCATGGTAGGAGCCGAGACCGAGCTCAGCCCGAAGTTGGACCTGAGGAAACGCTTGGAACCGAACCCAACGGGGGAGGTACCTGGCGGAGGTCAACTATAGTTGAGCCTGTCATGTGCCTAACCACGGAAACACCAATGAAAGGGGCCGAGCTAGAGTCCAGCCCGAAGGTGGACCCGAGGAAGTGCTTAGAAAAGAACCAAGTAGGGGAAGATCAAGGCAAGGGCCAACTGTAGCTGACCCTAGCATGCTCCCAGAAGACCAAAGACAACCACCGAAAAATATTAGGAATGATAGACGATACCATCCCTACAGGTCATCTGGACGGAATCAATCCCACAGAGCAGAACCGAACTCATTTCTATCTGCTCCAAATTCTGATGAAAGGATGGCACGCTTGTTCAGAGAGTGCGTCCAACGGGATCAAAGAGATCAAGGGATAGGCGCTAGGGTAACCAGCCATTTCGCCCGCAATATCGAAATTTCCATCACCCCCCGAGAAAGGAAAATGCCTACAATGGAACCTCTGACCCCATTGTACACTTACAGAGATACACACAGCATATGCTCATGAGCGGAGCAACAGAAGGAGTGCTGTGCAAATGCTTTCCACTATTCTTATCAGATCTAGCTACCTCCTGGTTCTGCCATCTACCCCAAGGATCCATCAGCTCATGGGAGATGTTGAAAGAGAAGTTCATCAGCCAGTTCCGCATTCATGTGGAGCAACCCAAGGACGCTTATTCCTTATCCAGTATCAAACAGAAACCTGGAGAGAAGGTGTAGCAATATCTAACCCGATTCAATGCCGCAGCGGCCGCAGTCCAAGATACCGATGAGAAGCTTATCTTAATGGCCCTCTGTAGTGGTGTGCATCCGGATACTAAATTTGCTAGAAGATTGACAAAAGAAAAACCAGCTACTTTACCCGATTTCTTCCATGAAGCCGGGAAATATATGAGGCTTGGAGACGCTGCCACTGAGGGGCAGTCAGGGCAACAAAATAAGGCAGCTCACGACAACACGCCCGCTATAGCAAAGGACATTCGAAGAAATGATTCTAGAGACAATGCTGGGGGCAAGAAGGAGAAAAGCGTCTATATCGGCCGGGACCAAGATTTGATGCTTACACACCTTTGAATGAAACGATCGAAAACATCTTCCTCGCCACTCAAGACGAAGTTAAATACAAACGCCCCCCGCATAAGAAGGAATCAGATAACGCAATTAAGTCTGGAAAATTCTGCCGCTTCCACGAGTCCCATTGGCATGATACCAATGAATGCCATCATCTCCGGGACTTGATTGAAGAACACATCAGAAGGAGACTAGAACGCTATGTAAAAGGTCAGAACAGGACTCCAGCTCCTGCCAATGAGAACCCAAGGTTACCCTCCCCAGAAATAGGCAGAGGAAATCGCAACACCAGCGGTTCCAGTCAAGAGAAGATAGTGGTCCATACCATCTTGGGAGGGCCACACATCGCCGACGGAAGCTGGGCAGAGATGGAAAGGTACAGTAAGTCACTTAGGAACGATGAAGAATGCGTTAACTCTATTATAGAAGAACGCCACCCGAAGCGGATAGAGAATGATGACATCACATTCAGTAGGCGTGACCTGGAGGGAAGGCAGTACCCTCACACGGATCCCAAGGTTATCTCTGCCCGACTCGGTCCAGCCGAAGTTTTACGAATTCTAGTAGACACTGGAAGCTCAGTGAATATCCTATTCAAGCATGCATTCGACAAAATGAAGCTGTCATTAAAGGATGTTTTCCCCTGCAATAAACCACTACACGGTTTCACTGGAAATGCAAAGATGCCCCTCGGGCGACTGGACCTCTTTGTTGAAATTGGAAGTCATCCCCGCTCTGTTGTGCGGAAACAAACATTTGTGTTGATAGAAAACCACTCGGCCTACAACGCCTTCTTAGGAAGATCCGCCTTGTCTGACTTCCAAATTGTCCTGGCCCCATGGTGCCTGAAGATGAAATTTCCAATGAACAATGGGATAGGGGAAGTAGAGGGAGACCAGGACATCGCTCGAGATTGCTATGTAACTAAACTTCGCAATAACCACAGGAAGGATATAGGGAAGAGTGCAGAGACTGCCCTCTGCACGAAAAGTTTGGAAGCATAGCAGCTAAAGAAAGCCCCTCCTCTTCGATATACCAGTGACCCTTTCAATGAATTAGACCCCAGGGACAAAGAGGAGGAGGCCACCGCCGAGCCTGCAGAGGCTATGGAATTTGTATCTGTGGACAAACATGACTCGAGTAGACTATTGAAAGTCGGGTCCCAACTAAAAGCAGAATTGAAGGAACAACTCATTGATTTTCTTCGCCACAACTTGGATGTATTTGCATGGTCACACGCTGACATGACTGGAATCTCCCCTGACATAGCATGCCACGTACTAAACATCAATCCTACCAAGGTGCCAGTAAAACAGAAAAAGAGAAGTATGGGGGCAGAACGATCAGCAGCCCTCGATGAAGAAGTAAAAAACCTACTTGCCAATGACTTCATACGTGAAGCAATCTACCCGGACTGGATCACCAATCCGGTACTAGTAAAGAAGGCTAATGGGAAGTGGTGAACATGCATTGACTTCTCCAACTTAAATGACGCCTGCCCGAAGGATTGCTTCCCACTTCCCTGAATCGACCAGCTCGTGGACAGCACGGCCGGGCACAAACTCTTATCTTTTATGGACGCATACTCAGGATATAACCAAATTCCTATGCATGCTCCCGATCAAGACCACACTAGTTTCATCACTGACCGGGGATTGTACTGCTACAAAGTAATGCCTTTTGGACTTAAAAACGCAGGAGCCACCTATCAGCGCCTCGTCAACAAGATGTTTGCCGGGCTAATAGGACAAACTATGGAAGTTTATGTGGATGACATGCTGGTAAAGTCAAGGAAAGCCGACGATCACGTAAGCCACCTGGGCGAGATGTTTCAAGTACTTCGCCAATATGGAATGAAGCTGAATCCTCTAAAGTGCTCCTTCGGAGTATCATCAGGAAAGTTCCTGGGATTCATCGTCCATGCCAGAGGAATTGAAGCAAACCCTGAACAAGTCCGAGCTCTGAAAGATATCAGGATACCTTCTACCCAAAAAGAAATGCAAAGCCTAAATGTGAAGGTGGCCGCCCTGAGCAGATTCATCTCTAAAGCAACTGACAAATACATCCCCTTCTTCGAAGCTCTAAAGAAAGACAAAGGAAAGTTCGAATGGACTGACGAATGCTTGACAGCTTTCCTTAACTTAATCGAACACCTTCAGAGACTACCAGTACTCTCAACTCCGAACAAAGGCGAAGAGCTATACCTATACCTTGCTGTGTCATCTCATGCTCTAAGCGCCGCCTTGGTGAGAGAAGACAACCGCACGCAGCGGCCGGTATACTTTGTAAGTAAGAGGTTTACGGGGGCAGAAGACAGATATCCTAAACTTGAGAAGCTAGCCTATTGTCTACTAATCACATCACGGAAACTGCGTCACTATTTCCAATCTCATTCCATCAGAGTTCTGACCGATCAACCGCTAAGGCAGGTACTCCATCGTCCTGACACTTCTGGGCAACTACTTAAATGGTGCATTGAACTAAGTCAATATGATATCACCTACCATCCTCGCACCGCCATCAAGGGACAAGCCATGGCCGATTTCATTGCCGAATTCACTACCAACGAAGGTAAGGAGCAATCGGAAATAGCGGAAGACATCAAGTGGAATCTCTTTGTGGATGGAGCGTCAAACGAACAAGGCTCGGGGGTAGGTGTGGTAATAATCACTCCCAGGGGAAATAAGCTACACTATGCTCTAAAGTTGGAATTCGCTGCCGCCAACAATGATGCAGAGTATGAAGCGGTGATAGCTGGATTAGGACCAGCCTTAGAGATTGGAGCCAATTCTTTATGTCTTCATAGTGATTCTCAACTTATTGTAAATCAAATACTAGGAGGATTTCAGGCTCGAGAAGAACGACTCACAACATATCTAAAAAAGACCAAGCTGCTTCTCGATCAATTGGATCACTATCTAATCAAACACATCCCTCGGGAAGAAAACCAAGAGGCCGACGGATTGGCAAAGCAAGCTAGCATGAGAGACGGCACTATTTCTGGAGCAGTGGCCATCTCAAAGCAACTGACCCCGAGTTTCGAGCAGGTGAATCTGATAGCTGCAATCAGAGAGGAAACTTGGATGACTCCCATCCAAAAATACTTACAAGATGGCATACTGCCCGACAAGCATAACGAAGTCAAAAAAAATCTTGAGGAGAGCTTCCCGCTACACATTACAAGAAGGCACCCTTTATCGGCACGGCTTCTCTAACCCCTTATTAAGGTGTGTCGCCGGAAGGGAAGCAAAGGAAATCTTATCCAACATCCATCAAGGAAGCTACAGAGATCACACTGGAGGGAAAACTCTGGCAAAGAAGATACTCCGATATGGATATTTCTGGCCCACCTTAAACAAAGACGCCTTAGACTTCGTCAAAAAATGTGACAGATGTTAGAAATTTGCTAAGATTCCACGGCTACCAACAACTGAGATTACTCAAGTGACCAGCCCTTGGCCCTTTGCAGTATGGGGAATTGACTTGATTTGCGAACTGCCAATGGGCCAAGGCGGAGCCAAATATGCTATAGTGGCAGTCGACTATTTCACCAAATGGGTGGAAGCAGAACCCCTAAATAAAGTATCTTCAGCAAAAGTTATTAACTTCTTGATCAAAAATGTTCTATGTAGGTATGGAGTCCCACTTAAAATCATATCGGACAATGGACTTCAGTTTGACAGCGAGGAGTTCGCCAACTGGTGCCAAGAGCACGGAATTCACAAAAGCTTCTCATCCGTAGCTTATCCCCAGGCAAACAGACAAGTCGAAGCCGTCAACAAAATTCTCAAAACTCTAATAAAAAAGAAACTCGAAAAGTCAAAAGGCGCTTGGGTGGATGAACTTCCTACGGCACTGTGGGCCTATTGCACATCTTTCAAAACATCAACGAGGCATACTCCTTTCTCTTTGGCATACGGATCGGAGGCTATGCTCCCAGTTGAAACTATAGTGCCTTCCCACCGTAGGATCCACTATAACCCAGAAGAGAACAAAGAGCTCCTCCACATGTCTTTGGATCTAATTGAGGAAAGAAGAAATGATGCAGCCCTCAAAGCAGCAACTCACAAGCAAAAAGTGGCAACGCAATACAACTCCAAAGTCAAGCATCGTAGCTTACAAAAAGGAGATCTTGTCCTCAAGCGAATCTACCCACGCCCCATAGTGCTAGATCCAATCTGGGATGGACCATATGTAATTCATAAAGATCTCCACAACGGAGCTTATATTTTATCAACAGTGGACGGAGAAATGTTCTAGAGGGCATGGAACATCCAACACCTTCGTCGATACTTTTCTTAACTTGTACTGCCCATATGAAGTGAATTAACAAAGAGAATCAGTGGACGTAGGCATTTTCGTGCCGAACCACTTTAAAAACTTATCTCTTTTTTAACTTGTTCCTTTGTATCTTGGCTACTTGTTAACTTTATCCTTTTCTGTTGAACGAAATCCTATACAAATAGCATTTCCATTCAAGGCACTCCACAGCGCGACTTCTCCTGGACAAGACCTAACAGGTACTATACGAATCTATGCCCTCGCCAATGAGACACTTTTGCTCCGGCATCCCTCTGCTGCGGGTTAACTCATTGCTCGCGACGGCCCTTAAAGCCAACTATAATGAGCCGATTATAAGCCACCGAGAAGGCCGACTATAGCCGAGGCAGCTCATTACAGCGTTCGGCTCGTCGGCAGCCGTGAACCTACTTTAAGCCTCAACATCAGGTGTGGCCAGCCAGGGGTAGTTCACGGCTGACGATCGGCACCCACGCTAGCCGGCCATGGTAAATCGAATAATACCCACGATTATGGGCCATAATGGCCCGGGTAGTTACTGTGCGCGATCTTGGCTCTGATGTGTCTTAAGTACGGCTGTGGTAAAAAAGATAAACTCCCCGCGGAGGCGTAAGATGGGTGACAAATGTCTCCAAGACCCACAGCTAGGGAAAGTGACTACAAAACCCGTTTGCCACAAACTTAAGCACATCGAAGGCCTTCCGTGATTGGAAGTTTTACTGTTTCTCATATTTCAATTTTATTTGAAGAACTTTCCTCCTATCCTCTATAACGATCCCTAAAGTACAGTACACAGAATAGGAGACACTCGCTAATGGGAATAGGAACTTACAACTGAACACTCGGCTGCATTCCATACTCGGTCACACAAGATATTCAAAGCTGCCGTCTACAACTAAAACATGAAGGGTGGTACTTTCTTCTTTTGTGTATAAATACGTAGCTATAATTTATTCGCACATCACATTAACATTGCAAGGTATGAAATTACATTTTAAGCAAGAACTTGACATCAAACACGATCAAATCACAGGCATATGCACAGCTATACTTCTTATGCAACACATCAAAATAACGAAAGCATTCAAATACGACAAAATCAGCTTAAGTTAAAAAATTACACGCCAAGAATAAAGTCGTTTGTTACAAGTAACATAATTACAGCCAGAGGTGAAGCGGCGGAAAGAAACGGAGTCATCTTTGACAAAAAACCATTCCTTCTTGAACATGCTGAATTTTGAATATAAATCCAGGACTGGCTTGAAGGACACAGCCGACTCTAAGCTAATATACGGAGACCCCTTCTTGTAGCCTCTTAAGTTGTACAGATACCGGATTTCCCGATTGGAAGGAGGACGCCCGTATTTCCTCTGGAAGATGACGAACAGGCTCACCAAGATGGCATAGGAGTTGGGCTGAAGTTGGAAAGGAGCCACCTTCAAGTATGTGATGAAGCTGACTATCCAAGCATTAATAGGTGGGATGAACCACACATGCAATGATACCTGCTATAAGCAAAATATCCTTCAGGGGGGTTATACGGCAGCACTCCTTCCCCCGACAACAACATGTGCGCTCTATCGATCCCAAAAGAGCGAGAGATAACATCAAGCTGCTCATCTTTGAGGGAGCTGGGAAAGCAATCAGGCGGTGAGTTCAGGAGCTCTTGAGGACCGTACCCGTCTACTAGCGATCTCGGGGTTGGTCCCTGTCGTCCTGGTTCTGCCTGAACTGGGGGGCACTATGGAGGACTCTCCTTTGTCCTTGGATTTCTTCTTGTCAGAACGAGTTTTTACTTTATGAGACATTATCTGCAACACGAGAAAACATATTGTTAGAACAAGGAGTGTAGAGATATAAACAAGCAAGTACCTACAGTCTGGAATCTCATTCATAATTCAAAACATAAAAGCTTCACTCGGTAGTTCAAGCCTTGGAGTTCATTCGGCACTCATACCCCCTAAGTGTCATTCGGCAATTCTAGTCTTGGAGTTCATTCGACACTCTACTCCCTAAGTGCCATTCGGTGATTCAAGCCTTGGAGTTCATTCGGCACTCATACCCCCTAAGTGTCATTCAGCAATTCTAGTCTTGGAGTTCATTCGGCACTCTACTCCCTAAGTGCAATTCGGTGATTCGAATCTTAGAAGTTCATTCGGCACTCATACTCCCTAGAAGTTCATTCGGTAATTCAAGAATGGAGTATATTCGGCAAAAGAAAACCTCACCTGGTCCGGCAGTCAAGGCTGGTTCGGTGATATGATTGATTCGGCAGGCAAGAATCTGGTTCGGCTATTTCAGATAGTAAGGAATAACAAAAGCGTAAGGCCTATACTTATAGGCAAACATGGACGACCGGACCAGATGGTTCGGCGTTTGGGCCGAATGGGAGCATCCAAGCTAACGTCATTAATGTTAAAACAAAGCGTGGCATATACCGGCTTATGCCCCACTTTGGGGGGCAAATGTTGGGCGTGTTCTCACCCAGGAGATCTCAAGAACAAGAAGCACCAGTTTCGTCCAAGCTTGCCTAAGTTTTATTCGGCATCCCTACCACCACCGAACCAGAGCCACCAGACCAAAACACTACCAACCAACCCACTCACCACCGAACCAGAGCCACCGGACCAAAACACTACCAACCAACCCACTCACCACCGAACCAGAACCACCGGACCAAAACACTACCGAACCAAAACCACTCCCACTCACCACCGAACCAGAGCCACCGGTCCAATCCACGCTCCACCTACTACCAGTCCAATTAACGCTCCACTCACTACCGAACCAAGGCGTTACCAAACCAGCATTGCCAGGCCAGATTACATCAGCCCAGGCCCACCAGCAGCTACATACGTCCAAGACCCCTACCCCCAGCCTCACTCTATAAATAGAAGGGTAGGGGTACAACAATGGCGGACAAGTTTGACAGCTCAGGCATGGACAAAACTTTCGAACAACTTTCATACACTTGTAATCAAAGCTTTGTACTTGTAATCTGAACAGTAAAGGAGAATAGCATATAAAGTGGACGTAGGCGCATTCTGGCCGAACCACTATAAATCTGTGTGTATTTTACAGTTTAGTCCCTGCTTTTTATATATTTGCATAAACCACCCAAATCGCTAAGAACAACATAAAATCGACTAAATCATACGACTTGGAGGTGTTTGCCCAATTTTTGTGCAAACATTAACAATTATATTTTTCAACTTTTTTAATTCAAAACTTTCATTTTATTGGGCTAGACATAAAGTAGATTTTCTTCTTACTACCCTAGAAATATCCTTCCTAAACTTTGGAAATCTCATTTCCTTACTAAAATCTCTTATTACTTCCAAAATAGAAATACTTTCCCTACTATCCCTAGGGAACCTTCCCACTTCTTATAACATATGGATACCAATCTTCTCTCTAAATGTAGCTTATTGTACACTATACATCGGTAATAACTTAGGGCTCAACACCCTTGGGTCCTCCCAAACCCAACTAGCAAACTATGCACAATTGTACTTCTAAAAACTTCCCATATGTTAAAGTCTATAATTGGGGACTATTTGGATTTTTAGTACTAATATATTTATATTTTATTCAAAAGACAAATACATTCACTCACTATCTACCTAGGAACCCTAAACCTAGGCTCTAATACCAAATGTAACAACCCAAACTCCAGGGGTTCGGATTTTTCGCAAAAATGCTAAAACCCAAGCCCACTGATGTCCGAGTTGGGTATCTGGTATCCTGCAAATAGGCAAAGATAAATATATCAGAGCTCAATTAATTATCTCACAGTGGAATTGATTAAAATATAATAGTAAGTAAATACTCAACCAAATAATAACACTTCCTAAGCAAGTGTCCCATAGCTGAGAAGTCTTTGCCATCTACCTAACCTGTAGGATGTTATGGGGAGGGGGTCGGAACAAAAGTTTTGGTGAATGGATAAATTATATACTTCTGGGCTTAATTCTACATATACCATTTTATTTCCATTTACTCTTATATTAGGTTAATTAGGTAACAATATTCTCATCTCTATTCGTGAATCGTGCCCATCTACTCCATATTAGATTGAAACCTAAAAACTAATATATATATATATATATGTAGCTATATGCCCAATGACCATATTGGTCCTAGGTACCACCCATGGTACCTTCTGTATCCTCCTCGAAAAGGGCTCCATCGTCTTGCTTCGAGAGCGTTCCGTAACTACATCTGTAAAGGACTACTTCATAAGGCCAACAATACAGATGCTCCATCGTCTTGCTCCGTACTTATATTTGTAAAGGACTACTTCGTAAGGCCTACAATACAGATAATTCATCGTTTTGCTCCGCGAGCGTTTCGTAGCTACATCTGTAAAGGAATGCTTCATAAGGTCTACAATACAAACGCTCCACTACATACTATGAAAACTTAAATCGCGTCCGCACTAGTCTATACTAGTGCTCGGACATCCATAATGTACCACCTAGTGCGTACATTGAGGATTACGTAATCGTTCTGTCTACTATCTGAATCTTGCTAACAAGGTCTACCTTGTACGAAACTCAGTCGGGGATTTTCTATATCTGTAAAGGACTGCTTCGTTAGGCCTACGATACAGATATTCTAGTTAAGTGGTCGTGCCCTACTGCAAACAATCTAACATCCAATTGGCGGTGCCCCCCATCCAATGTCTCGATAGTGAAAGAATCATTGGCCTGTTGGTTTAACTCTAGTCTTTCCCAAAATTGCTCTTGGTCTTGATGCTGGCCATTATCCGCATGCGACTATCCTTAAACTTACTTGCAAGTACTTGACATACGAATACCTTACTCCAAACACCAAGCCCCTTTGAAGGCCTACAAAGGTCTACTTCGTTAGGCCTACAATGCAAATGCAGTCAAGGCATACTCTCTTGATGGAACATCTGCAGACCTGCCTCCGGGGATACAGCTTCGTTAGGCCTACCCAGAGGGCCTTCCTAGAGTATCCTCATGTCCCGTTGAAGTCTCATACTTCCTTGAAGCCCAAAAATACTAGGTTGGACATGCTTCTCCATGCTGAAATCCGTGATGAACTGCTTCGTTAGGCGCTTCATCCCTTGGGCTGCTCCAAACGCATTTCGATTCTTCTATTAGACCCTAAGTCTAATCTTTTAATTTGCATAGTTTGCTTTCTTATTCTGTTGGCTACTTATTTTAATTTAATTAGCATATTCTTGCCCTCGTCTCACTTCTAACTATTGTGAGATAACCATAGGTCTAATAAGGAATGCTGTTAGTATGAGCCACATACATTATCTTGCTTATTTAACTTAATATATAAATCCTTAAGTTCAATAAAATAAGCCTCTTTTATTATTTCTGTTTTATTTGCTTATCCACTTAATACAAGTGGTTTAAATAAGCTTCTATCATTATTCTCTACTATCATTGCTTACCAATTTATTATAAGTCTCACGATAAGCTTTTCCGTTCTCATTTCATAATTATAACCTATGTTATAATTCTACTTGTAATTGTTACTTTTTCTTCTTTTATAGTCCATTATATAATTACAAGCGTTTCTTGTCTGCTCTAGTCTGCCTTCTTTTATTACGATATAGAATTTTCTTTAATTCTTTAACATTACAAAATTCATTTATCATAATAATTGCCTAGTTAAATAGCCTGTGTAGTAAATGCAGACTTAGGCTCATTAATTTTTTTATAGCCTCAAACTCTTAAATTAATAATTTTCTTGTTTCAAATCATACTTTACTTTATTGTCTGCTATTTTAGGAAGTAATCCTATTTTATTTGGTTGGTTATGAAAACTATATAATCTATTTCCATATCTTAATATTGAATAATACTATAAACAATAATCCGTAACTACAAGATATCTCTTTTATTATTTTGTAGTAGTGTAAAATACAGTGGTTTCTCTATTTGCACTAATTCCCCCTTTTTATTTCTTTTATTCTGGCAGTTACATTTATCGTTATCTTTTAGATATTAAGTTATGGAAATGTATCTTATTTTCTAAACCAACCAATTAATCTAATAATTACTCTCAAATTAACTTTTTTCGTTTTAATGCAATTTATTAAAGTAATTCTATTCCTCAACTTTTATTATTTCACATCTAATTTCCTTCATTTCAGTATTCTTAATTATTTAATCCATATTCGCGCTTAATCTATTCTAATCCATACGCAAAGAAAAAGGAGAGGATAGAAGAAAACTGACGCATGCATAAAAATCCAAAACGTAGAAAAGGATATAAATAAGGCATAGAAAATAGTGTATAAATACTAATAGTCTAAATAAACTGTAAGTTTTCTTATAATTCAGCATAATTTAATTAATATGATTAATTACTGAATAAAATTTTGTAAACGGGAATCTAACGATAATATATCTTAAACTTAAAGGATATATATATAAATCCACTCACCCGTCGTCCCTAGCTTCGCTTATGCTCCGCTTGGCTCTAGTCCTTCTGAATCCCCTTCTTCCAAGGTGTATAATATTTTAATTACGAAGATCTTCTCCCTAGAAATTATTTTCCTTTTAGGGTTTAGCCTTTGGCCAAGAACCCAAAGAAATATTTTCTATTTAGGGTCCAGCCTTGGGCAATGAACCCATAGAAGAAAATCTAATTGTGAGAAGATAGCTAGGCCTAGGGTCCTATTTATATTGGAGCTTGGGGATCTCAGACCGTCGGATTCTTAGATTGAGCTTGGAGCCACCAAGTCACAGGGTCGTTCGGAGCCGTAGGATCGAAGAACGTATGGCTCAGATCGCGCAAAAACGAGAAAACACGTCACTGTGCGTACCTGGACGAAAATTCGTCCAGGTCATAAGCTGGTCGACCGGGCGGCCGACCGCCCTTAGCAAGCGGTCGATCGTACGGTCGACCGTTGCACCTATTGGGTCAAACTTCTAGTCTGTCCATATTCGTATTATATATTATTATTTTTTCATTCGGTTACTTGATTATGTTTCGTTCCTAACTTCTTCATATTGGCTCGGTTTTAGACAATTTATATATGGAAATGGATCGGAAAATCGCCCCGGACGCGATATTACAAGTTCCGAAGCCATATTTCGATAATTCCAAAAATATTTATTTTCACTACTTATCGTAATTTGTTAAATTTTACTTATATAAAAATGCGGGGTGTTACATTCTCCCACCCTTAAGAAATTTCATCCCCGAAATTTGACAAGGGTAAATTTTATGTAATCCTCACTTTTATTACAACCAATTTGTGTACATCCAATTTTGCAACCATTCGTGCTTTTGTGCAAAAGTATTTTTCAAACAAAATGTATTTATGCACATAAATTTCTAAGCGGTACCTCCTATATGAATGCTTTTTATTTTAAAAATTTATTTTGAAAACATGATGCACACAACCTAAATATACTTGCAATTTCTATATGAATGCAATTTTTCGAAAATTAAAACATTTTTCATCCAATTTTTCCCGCACTCCTATTGAATAGGTGTGTAGTTCAACAATTTTTCATCCAAATCCCAACACACAACTTTTAATATTCGAATTTTAGAAAAATCTAATTTTCTGAATTCGAGTTCTTATGTTAGAAAGAAGACAGAAAACAGAGAAACTTCATATTTCTCCGATTTTCCTTTACGCACATCTTTCCCTACACTTGGAATTTTGGGTTACTATCCTATAAAAATCCCTTTTTATTTTCCCAAGCACAGTTTACATAAGAAAATAGCTTTTCAAATCTTTTCAAACTTTTTCCCAAGCTTAATTTATGGGAAAGATGTATTTTCCTTTTTGAAATTCTCATTTATTTCTATTGATGTTTCAGTTGCTTTATTTAGATCTTACTGTTTTTCTTTTAGTTACCTTTTGTTTACTTTTACACTTCTTTTAATATAGCAACTAAACACAGCTATCATCTAGGGCTAGGAGGTCTAGGACCATGTCCACTCCGACGTAGAAAGGTCCTACTCTAGGAATCCAAGTAAATCATATGCTCCTCCTGCCGTCTATTACTTATTACCAACTTTCGTTGTATTACTCATGACGAATAAGATCTATTCATCTCTTCCATTCTATGCTCAAAAAGGAATAATTAAGTCTCATTGATTGCAATGGATCAGGATTTCAATCTATGCAGTCTCTATCTAAAAAGGAAACTAAGCTTGGGAAATTTTCTCTTTATCTCTACCTTTCATTTTCCCCAACTAAGGTCTATCTATCCCAACCATGTGTGTCTTACTATCTTACTAATATCACTTCACTATTCTTCTATAGTCTACACACATGAAGCAACATTCCTAGGTTCCAACCAGTGTCCTATACACTTTACGAGAACTTTTATTGTTACTACTAAAAGTAATCACTGCTATCTCCTACATAGCCTTACCCTTTTTCCCATCATGTCTAGAAAATGATTCCTATCTACTCCATATTTAAAAGTTTGGTTTGTCATTTCATTTTAAAAGTTAAAGCTTATAAATTTTTGAAACATAAAATCCCAAGATTCTTGCCTTTAAAAGTGTTACTTTGAAGTTCCTATTAAATTCAAAGGTACTTGGATACTTAACATTTTATCTTTCTAGACTTGCATCTTGACAGCTTTTTGAATTTAAATGATTCCCCAAACCTAGAGGACAAAACTTAAAAATTCTAAGTTCAAAACTAATTCCTCTTTTTCTTTTAAAGACCTTTACAGCTTTCCTTAAAAATATTTTGGACTTTTTAAATTTAACTCTTTACTAAGTTTTTCTCTTCCAAAAACTTATTTACTTTTTCACCAAACCATTTTAAAACATTCCTTGTTTGTTCTAAAAACATTTTTCTTTTCTTGACTTCCAAAACTGTCCTCACATGTTTTCAAAACATATTCATTTCATAGATTTTCAAACTTACAAGAACTGGAGTAGATACGAACAATTATTTTATCAAAAATCCCTTAACTTTCCTACTCTTCTAATTACCTAACCTTGGAGGACTTTCTAACTTACTACAAATGGAGACTTACTACAAAGGAAAGCAAAAAATGCGATAATCAATCGAAAAATATGAAATTCCCATTTCTTAGCTTTCCTACTAAGGCTCTCTATAATATCCCTTCTAACTAACACTGTCTCTAATTATTACACTTCTTATTATACCTAATGGCTTTATACCTTAATGTATTGAAACTACTTTCTCTTATAAGAAACCATTAACGCTAAAACCTTCTATGAATCCTTTAAAAGAGGATTTCATGTTTATGTGAAATTACAAGGAACTTATTTTATATTTTATCGAAATAGGCTATACAAAATATGGTGCTTTCCATACCTTGTACATCTCTTTCACGTATTCTTCATAACTTGCACAAAACATCTTTATTTGTGTTTTGGTTCCATAGAAAATTATATCATTATTCATTTCATTCCAATAGATTAAAGTATGTTTAATCTATATTCACTTATAATAGACATTCCCTGCGAATTTTATTGATTTCCTAATACTTAACTTACATCTTTTTTTTCAAAAGAAATAATTTTCAAAACTGTTTTTAATACTTTCCTAACTAGAAATCATTTTCAAATGCTTATTCAAATAATAAGTGTACTAACAAACCACTTTATTTCTATACTTAGAAATTATCTTCAAACACATTTTATTTGGGTCAAAACAGATGTTGCGTAAAACACTGTTACTACAACCCAAAAAAATACTAGTATATGGATTCAATTAAATAAATATTAATAAATCTCATATGTTATGTAAAAACATTCTCTTTCGGCGCCACGTACTATAACAATAATGTCATAGTCTATGCGTCCTTTATTTTTCACGAAAACATCTATTACAACAATAAATGTTGTAACCTACGTTCTCGATACTTAAAACACTCTAGGTTTTTATATTAAAATCTTTGTTTACCTAAAAAGAAACTAGCGAGCTATACATGCTCTATAATTCTTCAAAAAGCATCTCACTTTTAACAAAATTTACATCATATAAAAAACAATTCAAATTTCATACCACTTTTTTTTCAAAAACCCAATATTTACTTCCTCAAATATATTAACAATTATATTTTTCAACTTTTTTAATTCAAAACTTTCATTTTATTGGGCTAGACATAAAGTAGATTTTCTGCATACTACCCTAGAAATATCCTTCCTAAACTTTGGAAATCTCATTTCCTTACTAAAATCTCTTATTACTTCCAAAATAGAAATACTTCCCTACTATCCCTAGGGAACCTTCCCACTTCTTATAACATATGGATACCAATCTTCTCTCTTAATGTAGCTTATTGTACACTATACATCGGTAATAACTTAGGGCTCAACACCCTTGGGTCCTCCCAAACCCAACTAGCAAACTATGCACAATTGTACTTCTAAAAACTTCCCATATGTTAAAGTCTATAATTGGGGACTATTTGGATTTTTAGTACATAATATATTTATATTTTATTCAAAAGACAAATACATTCACTCACTATCTACCTAGGAACCCTAAACCTAGGCTCTAATACCAAATGTAACAACCCAAACTCCAGTTAATAGGGAATGCTGTTAGTATGAGCCACATTCATTGGCTACTTATTTTAATTTAATTAGCATATTCTTGCCCTCGTCTCACTTCTAACTATTGTGAGATAACCATAAGTCTAATAGGGAACGCTGTTAGTATGAGCCACATTCATTATCTTGCTTATTTAACTTAATATATAAATCCTTAAGTTCAAAAAAATAAGCCTCTTTTATTATTTCTGTTTTATTTGCTTATCCACTTAATATAAGTGGTTTAAATAGGCTTCTATCATTATTCTCTACTATCATTGCTTACCAATTTATTATAAGTCTCACGATAAGCTTTTCCGTTCTTATTTCATAATTATAACCTATGTTATAATTCTACTTGTAATTGTTACTTTTTCTTCTTTTATAGTCCGTTATATAATTACAAGCGTTTCTTGTCTGCTCTAGTCTGCCTTCTTTTATTATGATATAGAATTTTCTTTAATTCTTTAACATTACATAATTCATTCATAATAATTGCCTAGTTAAATAGCCTGTGTAGTAAATGCAGACTTAGGCTCATTAATTTTTTTATAGCCTCAAACTCTTAAATTAATAATTTTCTTGTTTCAAATCATACTTTACTTTATTGTCTGCTATTTTAGGAAGTAATCCTATTTTATTTGGTTGGTTATGAAAACTATATAATCTATTTCCATATCTTAATATTGAATAATACTATAAACAATAATCCGTAACTACAAGATATCTCTTTTATTATTTTGGAGTAGTGTAAAATACAGTTGTTTTTCTGTTTTACACTAATTCTCCCTTTTTATTTCTTTTATTCTAGCAGGTACATTTATCATTATCTTTTAGATATTAAGTTATGGAAATGTATCATATTTTCTAAACCAACCAATTAATCTAATAATTACACCCAAATTAACTTTTCCCGTTTCAATGCAATTTATTACAGTAATTCTATTCCTCAACTTTTATTATTTCGCATCTAATTTCCTTCATTTCAATATTCTTAATTATTTAATCCATATTCGCGCTTAATCTATTCTAATCCATACGTGAAGAAAGAGGAAAGGATAGAAGAATACTGACGCTTGCATAAACATCCAAAACGTAGAAAAGGATGTAAAAAGGGCATAAAAACAGTGTATAAATACTAATGCTATAAATAAACTGCAAGTTTTCTTATATTTCAGAATAATTTAATTATTATGATTAATTACTGAATAATATTTTCTAAATGGGAATCTAACGATAATATATCTTAAACTTCAAAGATATATATATAAATCCACTCATCTGTCGTTCCTAGCTTCGCTTGTGCTGCGCTTGGCTCCACGTTCCTTCTGAATCCCCTTCTTCCAAGGTGTATAATATTTTAATTTAGAAGATCTTCTCCCTAGAAATTATTTTCTTTTTAGGGTTTAGCCTTAGGCTAAGAACCCAAAGAAATATTTTCTATTTAGGGTTCAGCCTTGGGCAATGAACCTATGGAAGAAAATCTAATTGTGTGAAGATAGCTAGGCCTAGGGTCCTATTTATATTAGAGCTTGGGGAACTCAGACCGTCGGATTCTTAGATTGAGCCTGGAGCCACCACATCACAGGGTCGTTCGGAGCCATAGGATCGAATAACGTATGGCTTAGATCGCGCAAAAATGAGAAAACACATCACCGTGCGTACCTGGACGAAATTTCATCCAGGTCATATGCTGGTCGACCGGGCAGTCGATCGCCCTTAGCAAGTGGTCAGCCATTCAGTCGACTGTTGCGCCTATTGGGTTGACCTTCTGGTCGGCCCATATTCGTAATATATATATATATATTTTCGTTCGGTTACTTGATTCTCTTTCATTCCTAACTTTTTCATATTGGCTGGGTTTTAGACAAGTTATATATGGAAATGGATAAGAAAATCGCCCCGGACGCGATGGTACAAGTTCGAAGCCATATTCCAATAATTCAAAAAATATTTATTTTCACTACTTATCATAATTCATTAAATTTTAATTATATAAATGTTATCCCGCCTTTTGGCAAGGCCGTAACACCAAGGAATTGACTAGTAACCAGTGACGGCCCGTCCCAGAGATCGGTTATATACGGGCTCACTACGGATATCGATGAATTTTGTCCAAGTCCGGATCGAGCCAAAATTGGTAGGACATGACAAGCTAAGCCATGGGAGCCAACGATTCAAATCTCAAGTCAATCCGAGTTCGTATGCTCGAGTTATGAGCGATACAAGATTGGACGAAAATCAATTGTCGATCGACTCGCTCCTTCGACTCGCTTCGCAGCACTCAAGAGAAGTCAACTTCGACTCGCTCCACGTCCCTCAGAGCTGCTCTCTTCGACTCGCTCTAGTTTGAAACCATCGAAAGCGCATACTTCGACTCCACTGCTCAGACCTCCCAGAACGCCCCACTTCGACTCGCTGTCCCAGTGCAAGCTTCGACTTGCTCTCCCGGTGCTAGCTTCGACTCGCTCTCCCAGTGCAAGCTTCGACTCGCTCTCCCGATGCTAGCTTCGACTCGCTCTCCCGGTGCTAGCTTCGACTCACTCTCCAAAGCTTGCTTCGACTCGCTCAACTAAGTACTTACTTCGACTCGCTCGAAACAACATCCAGGACAAAGTAAGAATCAAGTGCCACGTCATCGAGTTGAATGGAAGCGAGTCGAAACGGAAGCGAGTAGAAGGAAACAGCCTGCCAAAAACTCCATTTCGTATCGATCATATCCCAATCTACAAGTCCAAATGCTATGAAATTTTCATAGAAGACTACGTGCATGCTAAAGAATGTCCACGCCAAATTTCGACTCCATTGGATCAAATCTTGAGCAAGTCAAAATCAGCTCGTGTCGATCACGGATCGGATCGAAACTTCACGGGCTTGGGCGTACGGGCTTGGTCACGTGCCAGAGAGGGTCTCCCGAGATCTGAGCGAAATATCAGCCTCCTACACCTATAAATAGACCCCCAAAGCCAACAAAAAAGGGGTTCTTCTTCCTCTTTGAGATCTCCAACGCCTGGACTCCGCCAGATCCAGATCTCAACTCTATTGTTGCTGCTACCAACGAGATTCACTGCTGCAAATCATAGTTACCTCTTGTAATTCATGGCATTCACTTGTAAACATCAAAGGAAGATCAATAAAACAAACTATTTCATAGTGGACGTAGGCTATACGCCGAACCGCTCTAAACTCTTATGTCTCCCTGCACTTTAATTATTCTCATTTCTAAAATTAGGAGTTTTTGCTAGATAATTCCTCTTTTTTCATTTAATTTCTTCACTTTATCTCTTCAAAGACTTCCGAAGAGTGTTGTGCCCAATTTTGGTACAAACACTTTGGTGTTTTCACTGAGAAAAACCCAATTTTTCTCCCACTCTTTGGATCTCCTATCTATATTGGATTGCATAAATCTAAGAAGAAGATCCAGATCTAGAACTTTGAAGCCCTTCCATTCTATTCAGATTTGCAATCAGATCCACTACACCAAAACAGACAAATCCTAACATTTATAAGTGTTACAAATAATTTCAGTAACACTTTTTAAGTGTTATCAATGGACTGTGAGGAATGAAGCGGCCAAATTTGTGACACTTATAAGTGTTACGATCATATGTATTACCAACACTTATAAGTGTTGGTACAGAAATATACGGTAACACTTATAACGCTTATAAGTGTTGGTACAGAAATATGGGGTAACGCTTATAAGTGTTGGTACAGAAATATGGGGTAACGCTTATAAGTGTTGGTACAGAAATATGGGGTAACGCTTACAAGTGTTGGTAAAGAAGTATAAGGCAACGCTTACAAGTGTTGGTACAGAAATATACGGGAACGCTTATAAGTGTTGGTACAGAAATATACGGTAACGCTTATAAGTGTTGGAAAATGATTATTTAGTAACAATTAATATTTAATTCTTAAACCAAATGAATATAATATCAATTCAATATGAAGTCCATATCATATATAAATATCTCATAAATGATGATGTCCATATCATATATAATTCATCATATCAATTCAATATTGTTTCCTGGAGATTTGACCAGGCAACTAGTGCTCGACATCAGGTAGTGCTCGGCATTAGGTAGCACTCGGCATCAACTAGTGCTCGGCATCAGGTAGTGCTCGGCATTAGGTAGCACTCGGCATCAACTAGTGCTCGGCATCAGGTAGTGCTCGGCATCGGGTAGCACTCGACATCAGGTAGTACTCGACGCCCTGTAGAACTCGGCGACAGGAGTACTCGGCGTAGTACTCGACATCCAGTAGAACTCGGCGACAGGAGTACTCGGCGTAGCACTCGGCATCAGGTAGTACTCGACGCCCAATAGAACTCGGCGACAGGAGTACTCGGCGTAGTACTCGACATCCAGTAGAACTCGGCGACAGGAGTACTCGGCGTAGTACTCGACATCCAGTAGAACTCGGCGACAGGAGTACTCGGCGTAGTGCTCGACATCAAGTAGAACTCGGCGATAGTAGTACTCGGCATCCGGAGGCACGTTCGGCCTCGACTGACAACCATTCTGCACTTCCCGCACACCAAACATACCGTTCGGCATAGAAAGGATCGTTCGGCATTATGGTGTTCGGCATATCTGGTTCGGCATGCAGCGACCACTATGCTTGGGCTAGAGTGTTCGGCTACCGAGCCCACCTGGGAAGTCCAGCCCATCTTTGTCTATAAATAGAGGGGCAGGGTCACAGTGAAGGGGGATCCTTTTTTGGAGAACACTGGGGAGACTCTGCCATTTTTGAGACTCATCTTCTCTACTTAACAACTTCATTGAAGCATTTGATTCATGAATTGTATTTGTAATCAACAATAAGGAAGATCAATAAAGTTTAATCTCAAAGTGGACGTAGGCATTTACGCTGAACCACTATAAATCTGGTGTTCTTACTTTCTGCATTTAAATTAGCATTGTCTTCTCTGTTTAATTTAACTTCATCACTTGTATCTCTACACAATCTTTCTCAACGAGGTTAGTGACCAATTTTGGTGCTAACACTTTGGTGCTTTCACCGAGAATTGAATTCTCAGACCTCAAGGATCTTCTTTGAAGCTACTGGATTGAACAAATCCCCCAAGGAAGATCCGACTCACTGATAGGACATCCATTGATTCTACTCAGACTTCATACCGATAACTCTACAATGGCAGGACCACGTACCAGGTCAGCTTCTCATAATGTGGATGCCCACGAGACTGCAAGCGTGCAACAAGCAGGACCCAGTAATCAACCAGCAATTCCGAGTGCAGGAATTGCCGCTCAAGAACAGACTCTAGTTGTCACCAGAGTAGAGTTCAACGACTTGATGAGAGAACTTAGGGAAAGCAGAATTCCCATGCCGAGCAGCATCCAGGCCGAGCAGAGCTCCCATGCCGAACAGAATTCCCATGCCGAGCAGCATTCCCATGCCGAACAGCCTTGGCCGAACAGCTTTGGCCGAACCACTCCAGGCCGATCCACTCTGGCCGAACAGCCTTGGCCGAACAGCTTTGGCCGAACCACTCCAGGCCTATCCACTTTGGCCGAACAGCCTTGGCCGAACAGCTTTGGCCGAACCACTCCAGGCCGATCCACTCTGGCCGAACAGCCTTGGCCGAACAGCCTTGGCCGAACAGCTTTGGCCGAACCACTCCAGGCCGATCCACTCTGGCCAAACAGCCTTGGCCGAACAGCTTTGGCCGAACCACTCCAGGCCGATCCACTTTGGCCGAACAGCTTTGGCCGAACAGCTTTGGCCGAACCACTCCAGGCCGATCCACTCTGGCCGAACAGCCTTGGCCGAACAGCTTTGGCCGAACCACTCCAGGCCGATTCACTTTGGCCGAACAGCTTTGGCCGAACCACTCCAGGCCGATCCACTCTGCCGAACAGCCTTGTGCCGAATAGCTTTGGCTGAGCCACGTGCCAACGCCGAACGCCCCAATGCCGAACGGTACTTCTGTATGACCGAACGGTACTTCTGTGCCGAACGAAGTATCCAGACCGATCCATGCACTGTATACCGATCTCTCTCTCAAAAAACAATCTGACTAGTCCATATACAAAAAATATATGGATCGGGTACGGCCCTTATTTTAAAAAAAAATCTTTTCCGGGTACGACCCCGAACCCTAGCCGTAGCGCAGTGCCTCCGGATAATGAGTTCAAAACTCAACTTAGTAAAGGAACATTCTATCCACTTCCCTGACATCCCATGATCGACCAGGGCATAGAGGATCTAGCGGCAGCTTATGAACGACATCAAGGGAACGGACAAGCAACCGCTATTCAAACGGTACTCCCAAAGGTTGGAGAACATAGATGATGTGACTCTAGCAAACGTCAAGATGACTCCAAGCACCATTCTTCGCTGACCCAGCACTTCGAATTTAGTGACTCCAAGCAAACCAATGTTTAGCTCTAAGCAATTTATTCCAAATACTAATAAGGGTATCATACTAATCACATTTGAGGAAAGTCGACCTCTAGAGATATGCTCTTTGAAAGATTCAATTGACAACCTCTACTTGAAGACTCATGACTCGGAGTGGTACTGGAAACCAACCTCGAGAGAATACACCAAAGTCTAAAGAAAACCAGGGGAATGTTGTATATTCCCAGATGCTCACTGATCCTAACATGGGCGATTACAAACACCTCCGAGGTGTGATCGAAAAGATGACCTGGAAAGGAAAGCTTCAATAGTATGTACAAGTCCTGCAGAATGGAGGGAAGCGAATATCCGATGCCTATTAATAAAGGGCTATGATTATCAATTGGACGGTTGACGGCCGACATCCCTTTGAAAGGAGCCAAGGGCGGAGTCGAATAGCGAGCACACGATGCTGCTTCACATATCAATGAGATTTACCATAATCTTCTTTGAATTATTTCCATTTCCATCTCTATTTCAATTGTTCTATGAACTACAACTAGCTTGAACTAAACTACTTTCAAAACGATGCAGGTGACCAGGTACTCAGATTTGGTTGTCAACCAATCTACACAGACCATGATCGGACGTGTGGAGTTACATCTGGATGAGCATAATTCTATCGCTCATCATCAACCATATGCCTTTGATTTGGGGCTATGGGTTAAATACAATGTACAACATCATGATGCACGGAGAGCTGAATTCCATCCTGCAAGTGGAATTTATTCAAGTAGAGAGCGACCGCGATACGGCCGGCCACTCGCTAAGTGAAACTCGAGCTCGGGGGCAAGCCATCACATCATGGCTAAAAATTGGTTGATACACGACGATCCTTCGCACAACTCCATACTCCCAAAGTGCGAGATGGAGTATAAACATCTACACAACTCCGTACTCCCAGAGTGCGAGACGGAGTATAAACATCTACTTAACTCCGTACTCCTAGAGTGCGAGACGGAGTATAAACATCTACTTAACTCCGTACTCCTAGAGTGCGAGATGGAGTATAAACATTCGCTTAACTCCGTACTCCTAGAGTGCGAGACGGAGTATAAACATTAATCAACTCCGTATTTCCAGAGTGCGAGACGGAGTATAAACATCTACTCAACTCCGTACTCCCAGAGTGCGAGACGGAGTATAAACATACATCAACTCCATACTCATCCCCAAAACTGGGGGCAAAACCAAAGCAAAGCATGCTAGTTGAACATTTGTCTAAAAGAAGATTGCAACGAAACGATTAAGAGACGACTGTCAAGCAATCAACTGAACGGAAATATTCAGCATGAAAGACTGCGGTTTTTCAAAGCACGTCATGTTTACACAAGACGTCCTTTGGGGGGCAAATGTTATCCCGCCTTTTGGCAAGGCCGTGACACCAAGAACTTGGTTAGAAACCAGTGACAGTTCGTCTTGGAGATCGGTTACACAAAGGATCACTATGGATATCGATGGATTTTGTTCGAGTCTGGATCGAGCCACGATTAACAAGACATAACAATCAAAGCCAGGGAAGCCAATGTTCCAAGTTTCAAGACGATCCGAGTTCGTATGCTCAACTTATGATCGATTCGAACAACCGACCATCCATCCATCAACCTCCACATTTGACTTGGAGACCTAAACTGCTTGGAATGAATATGGCCCGATCATCCACTCCAATCGAGTCATAGAACAAAGTTCGACAAAATACAGATACCCCTCATGAAGCTCAGTGAC
The DNA here is from genome assembly GCA_030737815.1 of Allium fistulosum. Taxonomy (NCBI): domain Eukaryota; kingdom Viridiplantae; phylum Streptophyta; class Magnoliopsida; order Asparagales; family Amaryllidaceae; genus Allium; species Allium fistulosum. The sequence continues at coordinate 899,455,449 of CM060905.1, forward strand.
GCCGGGATCCGTCAAAAGTGGACGTGATTTGATCATCTACACATCAAATCCTACCCTGAACACGAAAGGTTGTTCGAAAGCCCAACTTGAAGTAGCTATGGTAGACTGCGTACTCGCTAACCATCACTGTCAATATATGGACATGACTGCACCTTGGAACATATGCAACTTGCTTTGTCTACTCAACAATCGATTATCCTTATTTTCTAGAAGGAGATACGGAGCAAATTGTAAGAGATTTGGCTATCTAACCCAACATGGATGTGATTCAACCATCTGTCATATACCTCCTTCCTTGACTTGATTGGAAGAGCTATAATCACCAAGCGGACGAGAATCGATCATCCATTTTTCAAATTTCATCCCTCATCCTGGGAGGCAGAATCTCATTCCGTGAGCAAACGTGGTTCGATTGTTCATTCGACGACATTAGCCTCGATACAGTAGATGAATACAAATTAAAGAGTGGAAATACGACTGCTCTCAACTTAAACCTCCAAGTCCCCAGAGTGTGGACTGGAGTACTCTAAGTCCCCAGAGCGCGGACTAGAGTATAAACGACTTAAACCTCCAAGTCCCCAGAGTGCGGACTGGAGTATTCTAAGTCCCCAGAGCGCGGACTAGAGTATAAACGATTTAAACCTCCAAGTCCCCAGAGTGCGAACTGGAGTACTCTAAGTCCCCAGAGCGCGGACTAGATTATAAACGACTAAAACCTCCAAGTCCCCAGAGTGCGGACTGGAGTACTCTAAGTCCCCAGAGCGCGGACTAGAGTATAAATGACTAAAACCTCCAAGTCCCCAGAGTTTGGACTGGAGTACTCTAAGTCCCCAGAGCGCGGACTAGAGTATAAACGACTTAAACCTCCAAGTCCCCAGAGTGCGGACTGGAGTACTCTGAGTCCCCAGAGCGTGGACTAGAGTATAAACGACTTAAACCTCCAAGTTCCCAGAGCGCAGACTGGAGTACTCTAAGTCCCCAGAGCGCGGACTAGAGTATAAACGACTTAAACCTCCAAGTCCCCAGAGTGCGGACTGGAGTACTCTAAGTCCCCAGAGCGTGGAATAGAGTGTAAATGACATAAACCTCCAAGTCCCCAGAGTGTGGAATGGAGTACTCTAAGTCCCCAGAGCGCGGACTAGAGTATAAATGACTTAAACCTCCAAGTCCCCAGAGTGCGGACTGGAGTACTCTAGCTCCCCAGAGTGCGGACTCGAATATAAGCGAATCAGATCTCCAAGTTCCCTGAATATGAACTATGACACAAATGACTTGAATTTGTCAAATCCCTGACATACGGGCTAGAAAGTATTCTAAGTGCTTGAAGCACAGAATGGAAGTTCAACGACTCCCGAAGAGTTTCCGAGTTACATGAAGATGGACTGAGAAGTCTATGTTACTCACAACTGCTTGGATTAAAATCACAATCACAAAGAAAACTGAACAATAAGATTCTTTTGCAAGACAGAAAAAGGGACTAAACCTTATTCAGAAACGAGTTTCTATTACAACCCCTCCAAAGTTCGGGGTCGACATTCTATCTACAAGGACTAAGGAAATAGATGAAAATAATTACATGACTTAAACTAACCCTCGTTGAACGAGGATAGTAGTCACTTCTTGTGCTTCTTCAACTTCTTTCCAGATGGCTCCTCTCCAGAGCATTTACCCTTGGTACTCTTCTTTGATAGAGGGGTAGCAACTGAAGGAGTACGGGGGCCTTCCATGGGCTTGGACCCGCCAGGAAGGATGACCTTCAACGGCTTGTTCAAAGGATCGTCCAAGTCCACCACTCGGGGATCTACTATGACCTTGATCATCTCCTCCCTCTCTTTTTCGAGCCGCTCCTCCATGCTCAATTCGGATGTATGCTCAGAGGCGCCTGTAATTTCTACTTCATAACCCCCGTCGATAGGAGAGGAGGTTTCAGACTTGTCTTCGTCAAGCGCTCCGATCACATGAGCGTCTGGACCAGAAGCCTCCCCTACGTGAGTGGCTTCACTTGTTTTCTCCCCCACTTCCTTGGCGACATCGCTCCTCGGAGTGGGCTCGGGGTCAGAACGGCCTGCACAAAATCGTGGAAAACAAGAATGCAATAATCCTGCATAAAGAATAACGACTTTCAAAATTTTAAAGAGAACCTTAAAGAGAAGGATTATCTACCAGGTTCGGGCAAACTCTCAGCCATCCGAGAGGTCTCACCCTCTGGAATGGGAAACAGAATGCGGAATAAAGTACTCTAATTCCCTGAGTGCGGACTAGAGTATAAATGACTCAAAAACCTCTACGTCCCCAGAGTGCGGACTATAGTACTCTCAGTCCCCAGAGCATGGACTAGATTATAGACGGCTTCAGAAAAATCCCTAAATCGCAAAAGCGGACCAGATTACTCTAAGTTCCCAGAGTGCGAACTAGAGTATAAACGAGTTGACGAAAATCTCTACGTCTCGAACTGTGGACTAAAGCATAAACCGTTCGACGAATCTCTAAGTCCCCGGAGCATGGACCGAAGCATGAACACAAATTGGGCGCGAGTCAACCGGGGGGAGAATAACACTAAGTCACCAAAATGCAGAGGGGTGTATAAGCATCGATAAATAGACGAGTGGATTCCAACCATTTTCTATTCCGCAAACTTCGACCTGGAATCGACAGGAGGATTATTAACCCGCTGAGGATGGAGTTCGACCATCCAACCAGTGACTTGGCCAAATCATTACTGGGGGCAGGGGTATAAAACACTAAAAAGCTGAATACGACAGCTCATTGTAGCTCTAGCATGGCGTTCTTTATAACTTGAGGCAGCAACTGCAGGGAGGCCTCAATACAGAACCAATCGAAACGGCATCCAAAGCTACGAGCAACCTACTATATCATACCTCAGACCAAGGGTCAATGCCGATCCGCACCAAGCACATACGAATGAGACTCGGATGTTTGTTTTTTGAAAAACTATGACCCCCAGAGTATGGAAAGGAGGGTAAACCACGAATACTTGGTCAAAAATTCTCCAGCACCCTCGTTCGATTCGTTAGGAGGAGTATGAAACTGGATGAGCATAACCCGACTACATTTGTAGCCAACTTTACCCCGAGATCTGATTATAGAGCATGAACCAAAGTGGACATGGATGACCATCCACTGTCCAAATTACGCCCTGAAACTTACGTGGCATCGAAGTATTCCTCTTGGAATGAAAAACCACGATAAAATCCAAGATAGGCGAGACCTAGTCTCCTATCGACTAACATGACCCCACGATTCAACGGGAAAGAGAGTAAAGCTAAAGTGGGCATGGCTGGCCTTCCTACTTATCGGTATATGCCCCAGACCTGGGGGCACGAGCGAGAAGCAAGATGAATGTGAACCGACTATTCACCAATCACCTCTATGTCTTTGGAGTTTAGGTGAAAACATAAACATAGCTAGGACGAGACTCAACCGTCCATGCAGTACATTTATCAACCCGAGACTGGGAGAAGACGCATGGTCATCCAAAAACTGGCCACGATAGCTCAGTATTAAAACTTATATATAGTGCTTACAGCTACTCAAGGCAACGACCGAAAGGATGCCTAGAGATAGAATCGTTAAATAGATACCTTAGCTCATGGGCAATTGACTTTCACTCCAACCCGAAGGACGGGTAAAGAATCATGAATGCATTAAATAGAAAGTGTGTTACTCAAATGAACAAGCAAATTCAAACTCATAGCAAGATCCAGCTATACAGTTGCGTGCCACTCGAGGCTGACCCCCACTCGACATTTCCTTTAATGCGCTTTTAAGCCTGATTTTTGGCCATTTGCTGATAATCTATTAGAGCATTCAGAGCCCTTCACTATTAGACTCAATAACTCATGACAAGACTCTAGGATTTGACTAGAGTAACCATCAACATTGGCCGTCCCAACCATATTTCACATTGAATGTTATGCAAAGTAGTTACACCTTTACTCAAAGAATCTGGGATGGCACCTGCTAAGCTGACGGTCGACATTACAGCCAGCCATGGCGACCCTTTCCGGGTGCTGAATATCGGGTCACAGCTCAGTGCAATGATGATAAAAGAATTAGTTGGATTTTTCTGAATAAATGATGATATGTTCCCTTAGACCCATTCTGACGTGCATATGTGATTTCATTAACTATCGCGAGCCATGCATTGGATATCAACCTGAAGCTACAAAAGCTAGCACAATCTCTATTGATTTCATCATGAAAGCTCCACTCTTACTTTTAGGCTCACCCCATCAACGTCTATGCCTACCAGCCGTTGCGACAAGGCATACAATGACCTGAGATGTCTGAAAGACTACTTAAATAGAATATCAAACTAAGCTAATTCGATATCACTTATTTCCCACGAAGGGCTATCCAAGGACGGAAATTAGCAGACCTTACACCCAAATTCACTACCTCAGAATACTACTCGAAGAGTAGCAGAGAACCAACCATAAGATGGAAAATGTACACGGATGGAGCATCCAATGATCAGTGTTATGGCTTGATAATGACTCCTGAGGAACGATCAATCTGCTACGTCCTAAAACTCGATTTACCTGTAACAAACAACGATGCTTAGTATGAAGCCTTAACTATCAACCTCAAACTTGCTAGAGGATTTGAAGTGAAAACTTTACATATCTTTTGTGATTCTTGATGGGTAGTATACAAATTTAAGGAAGTTGATCTTGCTAGGGGGCATTGTCTTGCTCCTTTTCTCGGCCAAGTCCAAGAGCTACTAACTGACTTCACGTATTACATCATTACACACGTACTCAACGAACAAAATGAAAAGGTGTCATGGTTGACTCCTATCAAAGACTATCTAAAATGAGGAATTCTTACTGAACGGAGGAATGGCAAACGACGGATCCTCCTCAATGCTTCACGCCAAATCACCTAAGAATAATTCGTGTGTCAAAAGGAGTTTATCCATCCCCATGCTTTGGCATATCGCCCATGATGATATCTTGAGCAAAGTCTATGAAGATGAATGCGGTAATAACATCAGGGGAAAACCATGATAAAGAAGATACTCTGCTACAGGTATTACTGGCCAACTATCAACCCAGATGCGGTTGATCATGCTAGACAATGTGACGAGTGCAAGATGTTTGCAAAAAATCCGGGAACCCCGCCGATGGAAAATATTCAAATGGCTAGTTCATAGCCGTTTGCCACTTTGGGGCACTGAAATCATCTTCTTGTCGATCCTAAAGGTGGTGCGAAATACACCATCATAGCAGTTGATTACGTCACCAAATGGGCAGATGAAGAACTCTTAACCACGACCAAGATGAAGAAAATAATTCACTTCTTTATCCGTAACGTCATCTGTCCTTATGACCTTCCATGATCCATTATAACTGAAAATGGATAGGTTGAAGCTGTGAGCAAAATCATAGAGTCTGTACTGAAGAGAGGTTTGGAAAACGCCTCAAGTGGCTGATTGCAACCCTTATTTCACAAAAAATACAAACAAGGAATCGCGATTGAATTGCAATTAAACTAGATGGAGTTGGCGACGACTTATGAGCATTTAAAATGCATCCGAGAGCCAATGGCAAGAACATGTACCCGAACGTGCATGTGTACATCTGAAAAAGTTCGACTTCTTGAGATCAACAGAAATTGAATTCTCACTAAGGGTTATTAAGAGAAGACTAGATCAGATAGCCGAAGCCTAATAGCTCTGCAGAATCAGACACGGATGACCACTGATATTCTCAAGAAGGCATCTCCATTAGAATTTATTCAAGGATTTGAAACGAGACATGGAGGATACATAGTTCAAAGCGTATTACGTGCAGTCACGTAATACACTTTGGGGGGCAAGTGTTTCCTGGAGATTTGACCAGGCAACTAGTGCTCGGCATCAGGTAGTGCTCGGCATTAGGTAGCACTCGGCATCAACTAGTGCTCGGCATCAGGTAGTGCTCGGCATCGGGTAGCACTCGGTATCAGGTAGTACTCGACGCCCAGTAGAACTCGGCGACAGGAGTACTCGGCGTAGTACTCGACATCCAGTAGAACTCGACGACAGGAGTACTCGGCGTAGTACTCGGCATCAGGTAGTACTCGACGCCCAGTAGAACTCGGCGACAGGAGTACTCGGCGTAGTACTCGACATCCAGTAGAACTCGGCGACAGGAGTACTCGGCGTAGTACTCGACATCCAGTAGAACTCGGCGACAGGAGTACTCGGCGTAGTGCACGACATCAAGTAGAACTCGGCGATAGTAGTACTCGGCATCCGGAGGCACGTTCGGCCTCGACTGACAACCATTCTGCACTTCCCGCACACCAAACATACCGTTCGGCATAGAAAGGATCGTTCGGCATTATGGTGTTCGGCATATCTGGTTCGGCATGCAGCGACCACTATGCTTGGGCTAGAGTGTTCGGCTACCGAGCCCACCTGGGAAGTCTAGCCCATCTTTGTCTATAAATAGAGGGGCAGGGTCACAGTGAAGGGGGATCCTTTTTTGGAGAACACTGGGGAGACTCTGCCATTTTTGAGACTCATCTTCTCTACTTAACAACTTCATTGAAGCATTTGATTCACGAATTGTATTTGTAGTCAACAATAAGGAAGATCAATAAAGTTTAATCTCAAAGTGGACGTAGGCATTTACGCTGAACCACTATAAATCTTGTGTTCTTACTTTCTGCATTTAAATTAGCATTGTCTTCTCTGTTTAATTTAACTTCATCACTTATATCTCTACACAATCTTTCTCAACGAGGTTAGTGACCAATTTTGGTGCTAACAAATATGAAGTCTAAAATGCTTCAATAACTCAAATGCAACAATATCATATTTAGATAATACTATAATATGAGCTACAAACTTTCCAATTTCAAAATACCACAATATCATACCCAAATTAAAATAGAATTTTAGATACTGCGAAGATGAAACACAGGCCATATCACAAAGCCCCCATATGAAAATTTACAAAGCTTGTAGTGCCCATTTTGAGGACCATCGTAAATTGGTGCTTCCGGTTCTAAAACTTCTATTATCCAAACAACTTTCTCAATATTTGGAACTATCTCTCTGAAATGACACATAGTTTGTGTTCCAATATAAGCTTTTGCTACATCCTTCTTCATATCCTGTGATAGTAGCATTACAAATTGTTTACCTCTTGTAGATGATCCAATATCATTTGACAGAATACTAGCAACTCCAATATTTGAAGGAGATTTATTCAAGTTAGATGCGGTTTCAGTCATAGGTGTCACATTACCATCATTAAGATTATGTTGTAACCCCGGTATCATAGTTAAGAAAGATGAAGCAAATGATTTAAGAGCCTCATTGATTTGGCTCGACACTTGATTCGCCACATGATTTGCAACTTGATTTGCCACTTGGTTTTGTAATTCCGATGACCATTGACGAAAATCTTCCTTTTTATTCTCATCGGCAATTGCTTTTGAAGCTTGCATCAACTTTACTTGTTTTGCAGAGGAAGTGGAGCTAATTGCACGACAATAGTTTTTCTTTCTATCGGACCCAAAAACTTTAGAGATGGGATCGTTGTCAAGGTCGTATGTGTTTGCTTCCTCGTTACCGCTACATTCCAACTTCTGTTTTTCTTCCTCTTCCTCCATAAGTGTCTGCATTCAATACATACAGAAGATTAGCGGTTGAGAAGCAATAAGATAAATAATAAATAATTGGACACGTTGGGATTATATCAAATGACATAAAAGTTTGTATTAATTTGAGGGTTTGGTCAGGGTTTTATTATTGACATACACATGTATATTCTTTAGAGTAAAATCAACAATAATGAAATAGACTTTTGTTACATGCAAAACAGATAAAGAACCACCTAGTTGAACATCTTAAAAGCTGCATCCAGATATATAGCATGGTGCATAACAACATTTTCAAAGTTCAACCTACAGACCTCCACTTGCAACTCCTCTCCTCTGCCATACATACATACTTTCAACAGAAACAACCCATTTCAGTCAACCAGTTCACAACATCAGTGCCAACACCTCACATATCACTATGCATCTACTTCAACCCGTCACAACTTCCTCTAACAACATTTACCATCAACTCCATTGCTCACTAAAACTGCTCCAAAACCGCTCACCAAAACTTACCAGAACTGCTCACCAACTCCACATACATAACTCACCATACATACACAAAAACTGCTCACCAAAACAGACACAAAAACATAGAACATCAACTCCACATACATAACTCACCAAAACTACTCACCAGAAACAACCCTACTGCTGCTCTATGAAACAATACTTCTTTGTGACCAACAGTCACCAACTCCAAAGACCCCACCACCTCCCCTTCCAAACCACCATCACAGCATACCTCCACCTGCTTTCAACATAAACCATCCAACTACACACACCTAACTTCTGCTACTTACAACACTTGCTACATACCATTCCAACCATCATAAACCACTTCTGCATTATGCATAACCACTGTCATCTCTGCCTTCTCTAAAACATACCCCCATCAACTATTAGTCACACCTCTGTAACTCCTACACTATCCCAAAACTTCAAACTTCATACATTATCACAAAAATGCTCCGAACACACCCATACCCAAAACTGCACATTCGAAAAACCCCCATTTGCACCACCACTTTACTGCAGCCAGGCCACAAAACTGCCACATCACCATACAACCTACTTCTACCATACCATAGCCACAAGACAACCTACTTCTACCATACCATAGCCACAAGAATTAATCCAGCAAAAATATAAACACCTAACTGACTAATTTAGTTAATAATAACTAACAACAAACTCAAATTAGCAAAATCCTTACATCTGACAGTTGTTTCGATTCTGCTTGGGTCTATAAAAGAAAGATTGTATTGAGAAGATTATCATTATCAGTTATCAAAACATAAAATCAGAGATACAAAAATGACTACCCTTGTTTCATCCATTGCGACCAAGCACATGTTGGTGCTTTCAATATTATTTGTACTTGCTCTCTCAACATGTAAGTATTTAATTCATAATATGTACATACATATAATGTATATTACAATTAGAATAAATCTTGATTATTAATGTTTTTCTTGGTCAATAATTTGGTGCAGGTACAAATGCAAAAGACGTGACACATGCACAAGCAATAACAAATAGCAATGAGGCTTTGTGCATGTTTAATCAGAATTGCATTGACTTTTGCATACAACAATTTCCAGATCCTGTTACAGTTACAGGAAAGTGTATGTTAGGATCAATATGCACTTGTTATGATTCCTACTACGGGTGGTAAAATTATCACTTGATCATTGTTATCTTAGTTATTAATGTTTTGTAACTAACGAATTTTACATGCATACAAATTGACACATTATAAGTTTGACAATTATGTTGAGTTCTTTCGAATCTTCTGTATTATTATAATCATTTGGTACATGATTATAGGTTGACGTTCAATTTGATCTTCAATGCTTACTTATGTTTGATATAAAATTGTATACTATTCAAAAACATTGAAAACCTCACATTCATTTCAAGCTAAAACTTCAACTGTGTATAAATCATATATATATATATATATAAAATAAAAAGTTATAAACTAAAGGTAGTTGTTTATATAACTGAAAAAGGTAAATTCTCCTCGTATGAAAAAAAGTGTAGAATGAAACACCATCCACCACCAAATAAATTCTGCTTGGTTTGGAAGAAAACAACATACGAAAATAAAAGCATTTTAAATACAGAAATTGTTTGTCAATTCGCAATTAGTAAATCCATTAAAAATGCCCTGCCAACTACCATACAAGCATATACCACCCTGAAACATCACCAGAACATCTGTGCACTAGCCATTGCAGTGCACACCACCAGAACAATTTACAACTGTCCATCCTCCTTGCTACTGCACCTACTACCCCTACCCATTTGTCATCAAACCTGCTGCCTTGTCACTATCCTCCCACACACTTCTTCCTTTCTGCCTGCAACCACTGCAGCAGTTCCACCAAACCAACCACCTTCAGCACTAACAGACTTCAAACCACTGCATCACCCACCACTTCATCAAATACAAACCAAACTTCCCATCCAAACAATACATTACGACTGTCCACTATCTGCCATCAGTCCTACCACCGCTTGAAACATCCGCTCTACAAACATCCGCTTGAAACCACCCACTATCTAGTTCCTTTTGCATTTCTAGTTTAAAAAAAGACTTTGCATTTCATTTCAAAAACAAAAAAAATTATTGTTTGCTTTACCATTCCAAATACAAATACCGCCTTTCATTTCTAGTAGCTTCAAACATTTCATAGTATACAAATACAAATACAATTTCACCATTTCAATTGTTTGATAATTGCCCTGCACATCCTCCTCTGTGCCATACATAAACTCTGCATACATACAAATACGAATACTACTGTGCCTCCAACCTTGCCACTGCCCAATCTCCCCTACACCCAAACTTCATTTTTTCCAGCAACTATTAAACTACTGCATACTTCACACAATCAACTCAACATTTCTATTCACCAACCTGCATAACCTCCTCTTCCACTATAAACAGTTGCATATTCACCAAATAACACAACATATCACTGCCTCTATCATTTCTTCATCATATTCCCCAAACATATTCACCAAACACCATTACTTAACCATCCACAGTACCACCATATCAACATCCCTCTGTCATTTTTATACCATCCTCATCAACATCTAACTACATAACCATCCTTGTCTCTGCATATCACTACTGCCTTACAAACCAACCCATATCAACCAACCCATATAAGTGTTCTAAAGTTCTTTATTCTAAATCTGACAGTTAGTCAGAATAATTGTTAATTAGCAGCTTTGTGCTTTTGAAGCACTTCAAAGCTTGATTCTCTGACTGTAAATATTAAAAAGAAAAGATGCCACAGTATTCTGTTTTCATACATTTTGGGTTTATGGGAGGTGCATGCATTTGACGATTGGAATAGATTTGCGACATACTATATTTAAAATTAATGCTGGAAATCGATGGAAGAACTTGTCCAGATTTGTAGAACAACGTATGAAAGAACTTACATAGGCTTTTGCCGCAGATGGAAGAACTTGTCCAGATTTCTTATTTATATGTCCCGCCTTCCAAACCATTGTCCGCGTAACTTTCTCTTTCGGATTTTCCTTGACCTGCAAGAACAAATATTTTTAAACTAATTAACTATTCATTATTAATATTTACAAGAAATATTTTTTATACTATTTCTTACCATTTCGTCATAAACTCTACGGTATGATTTTCTTCCTAGTGTATGAGTGATAGTATTTTTAGCTTTGGCTTCAGCGTTTTTCCTACATTGCTCTTTTTTTTATCTGAATATTCATTATCTATAAACTTTTCCCACCATACTCTGTCAATGTCCGCAGGACATTTAGTAATAGCAATATTCTTAGGTATGGTGGTTCCTCCGACTTTGATCAATTTATTCCGCAAAGTAGACTTTACCGTACGATAATATCGTGGAAAAGTTTTTTCTAAAATTGGCCGAGCTAGATAGGGATCTATATCCATGTCAAATTCATTCTGTTTAACAAAGAAATTTTAGTACTAAGGATAAATCTTGTGCAAAACATAAATGACTAAATAAGATGAATTTGTGACATACCAATAGCTCTTTCCACAAAATATTCTTGTAATAATCATCTACATTTCTCCACTCGTCATAGCCAATCGGTATATGACAACGAATTAGGGCTCTGCATCTAGAGCTCCATTTAGCTTCATCTTTACCTTTAACACCCTCAAGATCAACATTTATTAAGTATTTTTTATCACCTGTCTGAGGAGGATTATATGCTTCAAGCTCTGCATTTGTACCTTTAGATGCACTAGCATTACAATTGTTCGACATTTAGACCTACATAAAAAAGATTTTAGTATACAATGAAACTTAAAATGTCATTTCAAAGTACAGGCATGACATCTTCGCTGAATTCATTCTAAAAACATGCTTCAAGCTCTGCATTCAAAAAACAAGCTTCAAAAATTTCCTGTGTAGAATAATTTGAAATAAAACTGTAGGTCGAGAAATAATTAAATAATATTAAATACCTACACTATCAGCTCTTCCAAACTTTGATAAACCAAGTAGACAACACAGAGAGTCAAACATGCCAATTAATTACAATGATGTTACAGCAAATAAAATAAATACAACTTCTTTTAATTTTGTTGATAATCTCCATAATGTGCAGGTTCCTACCGAAGTAGCAAAGCTCACAAATCAATCTGAAAGCATCCAAAAATATATCAAATAACATAAGCATGTACGTTCATAAACTCATATGCTAGTTTACCAAATACCAAGTATATCAAACAACACAAATATTCATTTCAAAATGATATCTATTTCATTTCAACACATTTCAATAATGGTCCTAAGTTGGCTTGTTCTTTCATAACAGACTGAAAATCGATCGGTACTGTGTAGTCATCTATGTTGTCTATCATGCGCTTCGGATAACGTCGAACAACGGACCAATCAGGATTTTGAGTGTCTTTTACATAGAAAACTTGACCTGCTTCGGTTGCTAGAATAGCTGGCTCATCATACTCTCCATTAGAATTTTTGAACTTTTTCAAGTTCACCATCAACAAATGTGAATCGGTACAAATCTTACAACCATTTGTCTTATCCGCGATGTTTATCCAATCACAATAGAATACTACATGTTGAGAATCATAATAATCGACTTCTATGATATCTTTAATGATACCATACCAAGTAGTGTCATCGTCTGTAGGATTTATATCTTTTGCACTTGCAACAAATGTGGTGATTGCATCCATGCAAACACCGCTATCTTGGGTCAAAAGAGTGTCGTTGTAATGTTGAGGAGAGATATATATCCATTCACTCTATACTTGAGATAGCTTTAGGCTTCCCACTTTGGACCACTAACATATTGCCACAACATTGTGTTCATGCATTTTTATTCTAGTAGCTGTCAGGAACAAACAAATTTGCATGACTAACATAAAAGGAACAAAACCTACAATTTTCATATTGAAATAACTTACTTTTTTGTGCAACCAATCAATAAATTCAGTTTGTACAACTACTTCTGCCATTGTGGTAACTTTTCTTTTACCACGAGACACACCTTCTAAAGAGGAGCGATATGCACTACAAATTAGATATTATAACGTGAATACATTCGCTATTTTATGACATCGGTATTTATCATAATATGGAGAAAATTCATACCTATAATATTCATCTCTCTCGGGAACATCGATTCTAAAAAGTATCCACCTTCGAATTTGAACACGTTGCATCCTAGTTAGCTTAATATATTTGCCTTCAATGATGGGGCGTTCATATATATCATCACCATCATCTAAAAAGGATGCTTGTGTAGAACTATGATTTCCATCACGTGGGTTCGGCATATATTCCATTGCATATCTAACTGATTCTGAAACAAGATATGCTTCAACGATTGATCCTTCTATATAGCGTTTATTACTAGGTATATTTTTGCATTCTTTCATAGCCCTACACACAAGTACACATGCACATATATTTAGAAATTGTCATTTTGAAATAATGTTTACAAACCTTGTAAAAATGATATCTCACCTTTCAAATGGATACATCCATATATAGTTTGTAGGTCCGCATAGCAAAGCTTGGTCAGCTAGATGCACCATAAGATGAACACTTATATCAAAGAAGTCTGTAGGAAAATAATGTGCTAGCACACTCAATGCCTCGGAAATCATATATTTGGCGGCTTGAACATGTTCTCGAACTAAAATTTTCAAGCATATTATGTTAAAATACAAACTCACTTGTAAAATAGCTCGTCGTAACTCACGAAGCTTTGGATATGCATGTTGAACTGTTGGGAGAATTCTCACCACCGGACCAGAATAACCGGACCAGCCACCCTCCAAATTAAAGCAAACCAACTCTTCCACCAGAACCACCGAATCAAAGCTCCACCGGTACACTCTATCTCACTACCGAACCAACCTGCTCCCTACCACTGGCGGACCAACCCACTCTATCTCACTACCGAACCAACCTACTCCCTACCACTACCGGACCAACCTACTCCATCTCACTACCGAACCAACCTACTCCCTACCACTGCCGGACCAACCTCACCGCCGAACCAACCTCACTGATCCAACCTCACTACCGGTTCAAACCCCACTTCCATGCATAGCCGAACCAGAGTGCTACCGGACCAAGACGTGCCAGGCAAGATCAGATCAGCCCAGGCCCACCAGCAGCTATGCATATCCAAGACCCCTACCCCCAGCCTCACTCTATAAATAGAGGAGCAGGGGTACAACAACAAGGGACAAGTTTGAGAGCTCAAGCACGAAGAGAACTTTCAAACAACTTTCAGATACTTGTATCTAAGCTTTGTACTTGTAATTTGAACTAGAAAAGGGAAATAATATATAAAGTGGACGTAGGCACATTCTGGCTGAACCACTATAAATCTGCGTGTCTTTTACAGTTTAGTCCCTGCTTTTCATATATTTGCATAGATCACCCATATCACAAAGAACAACATAAAATCAATTAAATCAAACGACTTTGAGGTGTTTGTCCATTTTTTATGCAAACATTTTTGGTGCTTTCACTGAGAACTAGAAGCTCGAAGCTTCAGCTTCATCCACTTAACATTTTTCCTAACAGCATCGTTCGCCGCTTGGAAAACATGCCTCCCAAGCAGAAAAAAGATGTTAACAAAGGAAAAAACATCGCATCCAGCAGTCTTCCAGATCCATCTATCACGGATCAAGTAAATCGTCCTCCTCTAGCAGCAGTACCAAATGAAGGACAAGCTAATCCGACCACTCCTGCCACAGAACAGCCCGCAGCAATTACTAGGGTAGATTTAGACAGGGTTGTGGTTGAAGTAACTAACCGCTTCACGTCCCAGCAGGAAGCCTTGGTGGATCATCTCATGTCACGCTTAAGGGATGCTGAAGAGTCCAACCGCAACACTGAATCATGGGGCGAGTCCCAGTCTGGAGGATCTCAGAGACAACAAAGATCTTCCTTCTTCGAAGGAGCTAACGGCAGAAGCAGCCATGGTAGGAGCCGAGATCGAGCACAGCCCGAAGTTAGGCCTGAGGAAACGTTTGGAACTGAAACCAACGGGGGAGGTACCAGGCGAAGGTCAAATGTGGCTGAGCTTGTCATACTACCTAACCATGGAAACGCCAGTGAACGGGGCCGAGCTAGAGTCCAGCCCGAAGTTGGACCCGAGGAAGTGCTTAGATCAGAACCCAGCAGGGGAAGATCAAGGCAAGGGCCAACTGTAGCTGACCCTAGCATGCTCCCAGAAGACCAAAGGCAGCCACTGGAAAATATGAGGAATGATAGACGATACCATCCCTACCGGTCATCTGGACGGAATCAATCCCACAGAACAGAACCAAACTCGTTTCTATCTGCTCCAAATTCTGATGAAAGGATGGCACACTTATTCAGAGAGTGCGTCCAATGGGAGCAAAGGGATCGAGGGATAGGCGCTAGAGTAACCAGCCCTTTCGCCCGCAATATCGAAATTGCTATCACCCCCCGAGAATGGAAGATGCCAATAATGGAACCTTACAAAGGAACCTCCGACCCCGTTGTACACTTATAGAGATACACACAACATATGCTCATGAGTGGAGCAACAGAGGGAGTACTATGCAAATGCTTTCCACTATTCTTAGCAGATCTCGCTACCTCCTGGTTCTGTCATTTACCCCAGGGATCCATCAGCTCGTGGGAAATGTTGAAAGAAAAGTTTATCAGTCAGTTCTGCATTCATGTGGAACAACCTAAGGACGCTTATTCCTTATCCAGCATTAAACAGAAACCCGGAGAGAAACTGTAGCAATACCTAACCCGATTCAATGCCGCAGCGGCCGCAGTTCAAGATGCCGATGAGAAGCTTATCCTAATGGCCCTGTGTAGTGGTGTGCATCCGGACACTAAATTTGCTAGAAGGTTGACAAAAGAAAAATCAGCTACTTTACCCGATTTCTTCCATAAAGCCGGGAAATATATGAGGCTTGAGGATGCTGCCGTTGAGGGGCAGTCAGGACAGCAAAATAAGGCAACTCACAGCAACGCCCCTGCTGTGGCAAGGGACGTTCGAAGAAATGATTCCAGAGACAATGCTGGGGGCAAGAAGGGAGAAAAGCGCCTATATCGGCCAGGACCGAGATTCGACACTTACACTCCTTTGAACGAGACCGTCGAAAATATCTTCCTTGCCACCCAAGGAGAAGTTAGATACAAACGCCCACCATACAAGAAGGAATCAGATAACGCGCAGAAATCTGGAAAGTTCTGCCGCTTCCACGAATCTCATGGGCTGATACCAATGAATGCCATCATCTCCGGGACTTGATTGAGGAACACATCAGAAGGAAGAAACTGGAACGCTATGTAAAAGGTCAGGACAGGACTCCAGCTCCTGCCAATGAGAACCCAAGGCTACCCTCACCGGAGACCGGCAGAGGAAACCGCAACACTAGCGGCTCTGGTCAAGAGAAGATAGTGGTCCATACCATCTCGGAAGGACCGCACATCGCAGACAGAAGCTGGAAAGAGATGGAAAGACATGGAAAGTCGCTTAGAGACAATAAAGACTGTGTCAATTCGGTTATAGAAGAGCACCACCCGAAGCGGAAAGAAAGTGATGACATCACATTCGGTAAGCGTGACCTAGAAGGAAGGCAATACCCTCACATGGATCCCATGGTTATCTCTGCCCGGCTCGGTCCCGCCGAAGTTTACCGAATTCTAGTAGACACTAGAAGCTCAGTAAATATCCTGTTCAAACATGCATTCGACGAAATGAAACTATCAATGAAGGATGTATCTCCCCGCGATAAACCACTACACGGTTTCACTGGAGATGCGAAGATGCCCCTCAGGCACCTGGACCTCTTTGTTGAAATTGGAAGCCATCCCCGCTCCGTTGTACGGAGACAGACGTTTGTGCTAATAGAAAACCACTCGGCCTACAACGCCTTCTTAGGAAGGCCAACCTTGTCTGACTTCCAAATTGTCCTAGCCCCATGGTGCCTAAAGATGAAATTTCCAATGGACAATGGAGTAGGGGAAGTAGAAGGAGACCAGGACGTTGCTCGAGACTGCTATGTGACTGAACTTCGCAACAACCACAGGAAGGATAAAGGGAAGGGTGTAGAGGTTGCCTTCTGCACGAAAAGTCTAGAAGCATAGCAACTAAAGAAAGCCCCTCCTCTTTGGTATACCAGCGACCCTTTCAATGAATTAGACCCCAGGGACAAAGAGGAGGAGGCCACCGCCGAGCCTGCAGAGGCTATGGAGTTTGTATCTGTGGACAAGCACGACTCGAGTAGACTGTTGAAAATTGGGTCCCAACTAAAAGCAGAGTTGAAGGAGCAACTCATCGACTTTCTCCGCCACAACTTGGATGTATTCGCATGGTCACACGCTGACATGACCGGAATCTACCCCGACGTAGCATGCCATGTACTAAACATTGATCCTACCAAGGCGCCCGTAAAACAAAGAAAGAGAAGTATGGGGGCAGAGCGATCAGCAGCCCTCGATGAAGAAGTAAAGAATCTACTCGCCAATGACTTCATACGAGAAGCCATCTACCCGGAATGGATCGCTAACCCGGTGCTGGTAAAGAAGGCTAATGGGAAGTGGCGAACATGCATTGACTTCTCCAACCTAAACGACGCCCGCCCAAAGGATTGCTTCCCACTTCCCCGGATCGACCAACTTGTAGACAGCACAGCCGGGCACGAGCTCTTATCTTTTATGGACGCATACTCAGGATATAACCAAATTCCTATGCATGCTCCCGATCAAGACCACACTAGTTTCATCACTGACCTGGGTTTATACTGCTATAACGTAATGCCTTTCGGACTTAAAAATGCAGGAGCCACCTACCAGCGCCTCGTCAACAAGATGTTTGCAAGGCTAATAGGGCAAACTATGGAAGTATACGTGGATGACATGCTGGTAAAGTCAAGGAATGCCGACAATCACGTAAGCCACCTAGGTGAGATGTTTCAAGTACTTCGCCAATATGGAATGAAGTTGAATCCTCTAAAATGCTCCTTTGGAGTATCATCAGGAAAGTTCTTAGGATTCATCGTCCATGCCAGAGGGATTGAAGCAAACCCTGAACAAGTCTGAGCGCTAAGGGATATCAAGATACCTTCCACTCGAAAGGAAATGCAAAGCCTGAATGGAAAAGTAGCCGCCCTAAGCTGATTCATCTCCAAATCAATGGACAAGTGCGTCCCCTTTTTCAAAGCTCTAAAGAAAGACAAAGGAAAGTTCGAATGGACTGACGAATGCTTAACCGCTTTCCTTTACTTAATCGAACACCTCCAGAAACCACCGGTACTCTCGACTCCAAGCGAAGGCGAAGAGTTATACCTATACCTTGTTGTGTCATCTCACGCCCTAAGCGCTGCCTTGGTAAGGGAAGACAACCGCACGCAGTAGCCAGTTTACTTCGTAAGTAAGAGGTTTACGGGGGTAGAAGTCAGATATCCTAAACTTGAGAAGCTAGCATACTGTTTACTAATCACATCACGGAAACTGCGTCACTACTTCCAGTCCTATTCCATCAAAGTTCTGACCGATCAACCACTGAGGCAGGTACTCCATCGTCCCGACACTTCTGGGAGACTACTTAAATGGTGCATTGAACTAAGTCAGTATGATATCACCTATCACCCTCACACCGCCATCAAGGGACAAGCCATGGCTGATTTCATTGCAGAATTCACTACCAACGAAGATAAGGAGCAATTGGAAATAACAGAAGACATCAAGTGGAATCTCTTTGTGGATGGTGCATCAAACGAACAAGGCTCGGGGGCAGGTGTGGTAATAATCACTCCCAGGGGAAATAAGCTGCACTATGCTATAAGGTTGGAGTTCGCTGCCACCAACAACGATGCAGAGTATGAAGCAGTGATAGCTGGATTAGAACTTGCCTTAGAGATCGGGGCCAATTCTTTGTGTCTTCATAGCGATTCTCAACTTATTGTTAATCAAATACTAGGAGAATTCCAAGCTCGAGAAGAACGACTCATAGCGTATTTAAAGAAGACCAAGTTACTTCTCAGCCGATTGGAACACTACTTAGTCAAACACATCCCTCAGGAAGAGAACCAAGAGGCCGACGAATTGGCAAAGCAAGCAAGTGTGAGAGACAGCGCCATCTTCGGAGCAGTAACCATCTCAAAGCAACCGACTCCAAGTTTTGAGCAAGTGAATCTGATAGCTGCAACCGAAGAAGCAAATTGGATGACTCCCATCCGAGACTACTTACAAAGCGGCACACTACCCAACGGGCGTAACGAAGTCAAGAAAATCTTGAGGAAAGCTTCCCGTTACACAATACAAGAAGACATCCTCTATCGGCGCGGATTCTCTAACCCGTTATTAAGGTGTGTCGCTGGGAGGGAAGCCAAGGAAATCTTATCCAACATTCATCAAGGAAGCTGCGGAGATCACACCGGAGGGCAAACTTTAGCAAAAAAGATACTCCGATATGGATATTTCTGGCCCACCTTAAGCAAGGACGCCTTAGATTTCGTCAAAAAATGTGACAGATGCCAGAAGTTTGCTAAGATTCCGCGGCTACCAACAACTGAGATTACACAAATGACCAGCCCTTGGCCCTTTGCAGCATGAGGAATTGACTTAATCGGCGAACTACCAATGGGCCGAGGCGGGGCCAAATATGTTATAGTGGCAGTCGACTATTTCACCAAATGGGTGGAAGCAGAACTCCTGAATAAAGTATCTTCAGCAAAAGTTATTAACTTCTTGATCAAAAATGTTCTGTGCAGGTACGGAGTCCCACTCAAAATCATAACAGACAATGGACTTCAGTTTGACAGCAAGGAATTCGCCAACTGGTGCCGAGAGCACGGAATTCACAAAAGCTTCTCATCCGTAACGTATCCCCAGGCAAACAGACAAGTCGAAGCCGTCAACAAAATTTTGAAAACTCTAATAAAAAAGAAACTCAAAAAGTCAAAGGGAGCTTGGGTGGATGAACTCCCTACGGCACTGTGGGCCTATCGCACATCTTTCAGAACATCAACGGGGCATACTCCTATCTCTTTGGCATACGGATCGGAGGCTATGCTCCCGGTTGAAACCATCGTGCCTTCCCACCATAGGATCCGCTATAACCGAGAAGAGAACGAAGAACTCCTTCACATGTCTTTGGATCTAATTGAGGAGAGAAGAAATGATGTAGCCCTCAAAGCAGCAGCCCACAAGCAAAAGGTGGCAGCACAATACAACTCCAAGGTCAAGCATCGTATCTTACAAGAAGGAGATCTTGTCCTCAAGCGAGTCTTCCCTCGCCCCAGAGCACTAGATCCAATCTGGGATGGACCATATGTAATTCATAAAGATCTCCACAATGGAGCTTATATTTTGTCAACAGTGGACGGAGAGGTGTTCCAGAGGGCATGGAACATCCAACACCTCCGTCGATACTTTTCTTAACTTGTACTGCCCATATGAAGTGAATTAATAAAGAGAATCAGTGGACGTAGGCCTTTTCATGCCGAACCACTTTTAAAAAACCTTGTCTCTTTTTTAACTTGTTCCTTTATATCTTGGCTGCTAGTTAACTTTATCCTTTTCGGTTGAACAAAATCCTATGCGCATAGCATTTCCACTCAAAGCACTCCACAGCGCAACTTCACCTGGACAAGACCTAACAGGTACTATGCGAATCTATGCCCTCGCCAATGAGACACTTTTTGCTCCGGCATCCCTCTGCTACGGGTTAACTCATTGCTCGCGATGGCCCTTAAAGCCAACTGTAATGAGCCGATTATAAGCCACCGAGAAGGCCGACTATAGCCGAGGCAGCTCATTACGGCGTTCGGCTCGCCGGCAACTGTGAACCGACTATAAGCCCCAACATAAGGTGTGGCCAGCCAAGGGCAGTTCACGGTTGACGATCGACACCCACGCTAGCCGGCCACAGTAAATCGAATAATACCCACGATTATGGGCCATAATGGCCCGGGTAGTTACTGTGCGCGATCTCGGCTCCGATGTGTCTTAAGTGCGGCTGTGGTAAAAAAGAATTAACTCCCCGCGGAGGCGTAAGATGAGTGACAAATGTCTCCAAGACCCATAGCTAGGGAAAGTGACTACAAAGACCGTTTCCCACGAACTTAAGCACATCGACGGCCTTCCGTGATTGGAAGTTTTACTTTTTCACATATTTCAATTTTACTTAAGAAACTTTTCTCATATCCTCTGTAACAATCCCTGAAGTACAGGACACAGAACAGGAGACACTCACTAATAGAAGCGGATACTCACAGTAAGATACTGGACCGCATCCCTTACTCGGTCACACAGGATATTCAAAGCTGCCATCTACAAGCAAAATATAAAGGGCGGTATTTACTTTTTTCATATGTAAACACATGACTATAATTTATTCACACCTCACGCTAACGTTGCAAGTCATGAAATTATGTTTTAAACAAGAACCTGACATCAAACATAATTTGATTACAAGAATATGCATAGCTATATTTCTCATACAACATGTCAAAATAGCAAAAAACATTCAAAAGACGACAAAATCAGCTTAAGTTAAAGAATTACACGTCAAGAATAGAGCTATTTATTACAAGTAGCAAAAATTACAACCTAAGAGTTACTTTACTGTTTTAAGACTAACATATACAACCATGTCAAGTCCACAAAAAGAAATTTTCAGGTCTAATCAGGGAGCCGGCTGCGTCGGAGTCTTATCCTTGTCCTGTTGCCCACCTGTCCGGTCAGAAAAAGAATTCATTAGTGATAAGCAACCAAGTTAACGGAAAGACTAGAAAGGAATACTTACCAGCATCTGCTCCTTGATCAACTTGATCATCATCCTCCGCTTGCACACCTGTCTCCTCAGCTGCAAGCAACCGCATGCCCTCCTTTACCGCCACCTTCTCCTCCTTGGTAAACTGGGCGGTAACAGCATCCATCCTAAAGGCCACGCCACCCTCCTTATCTGCCTCAGCTTGGGCCTCCTCTAGAGCCCTGAGATAGATCCTAGCCATAACCCGAGGGTAATCATCCATCCAGGACAAGTTACCCTGCCTCCAAGTACGGAAGTACATATCCTGGAGCATCCCCTCCATCAGCCCCTCGTTCTCTTCAAACTCCCTCGCCCGGGCCTCGGAATCCGACAACCTTGCGACGGCGGCATCTCTCTCCAATTGGTATCTCGAGCAGTCAGCCTGAAGGGATTTCCGCATCGCCTCCATCTCCTCCCTCAACTTGGCTTGAGTAAGCTCTGCAGCCTCAAGCTTCCCAGATAACTTCTCTATCTGCTCAAGATCCGCTTTCCGAACCTCGTCCACCGTGGCAATGGCCATATCGATCCGTTCCTTGCAAGTAGCCTCCATTTTCCGCAGTTCGGTCCGGCTGGCCTCTTCCATAGTTTTCTTTAGACGTCCGGAGGCGGCCTCGTGCTGAGAGATCTGGATGGCCTGATCAGCGAGTTGGTTAGCCTGGTCGGAAACCACTAACCGCAGTCTTATGTTGGCACTCCCAATTTCCTCCCCGGCCTTGACTAATCGGGCATGATGCCCCATCAACTTCCTGGTCTCCTCAGCAACCCGATCGATGTTTGCTTTAGCTTCGTTCCCCATAGCGACAACCCGAGTAGTAAGAAAATCAAGGTCCAGGGATTTGGCCTCATCAAGCACCTTTACCATAGGGTTGCGAGGAAGATGGTGCTCACCGGTAACCTCGTCGAAGGAAATATCATGAGAACTTGGATCCAGATCAGGATGACCCGCAAATGGATTACGAACCAAGCCAGGACGATCAATCTGAGTAACGGTTGGATTTTCAGACGGGTGCGGAGAGAGTGTGAACTCTGTATCCTCCTCCGTGATATCATGGAGAGGCTGAATTGGGGGCTGAGGACTAGGTGAAGGCTCGGATAGGGAGCGACTCCTCTTTCTCTTTTGAATATCCTCTCCAATAACCCCGAGAAGAGGACGGTAGCCGACTACATCCCCGGAACGGTGGGTCGGAGGCTTCGGCTTGACGGAAGCTTTGGAGAGCTTGTATTGTTCAAGCCTGTGCCGAAGATCTGAGGTCTTGGCCATTTTACCTGCTCCTGATATAAAAACCAAGTGTCACCAACATGTATTGAGCCATCATTCAAGAATTAAAAGAGTAAAGTGAAATTCACCTTGAACCACCGAAGTTGCTTCAGTAGAGGCGCTCCCGGAAGATAAATCAACGCCGGTCCCAACTTTATCGGCTCTCTTAGATTTCTCCGTCTCCTCCAGACCTTCGAAGGCTTGGCGGAAAGCGTCATCCATCCACTCTTGCATCTCGCCTACTTGCCCAGAAGACAAAGCCCCGACACCGTCGCCACCTCCGGCGCCTTCTCCTCCATCTTCGCCTTGCTCCTCCTCCACCTCTCCCTCCTCTGGGATATCTGGACATGTGCTGGGAGAGGGACCGTCAGACTTTTTGAGCTTCTTCCCCCCGGCAACCGGATGTTTTGGAAAGGGCCTCCTTTTACTGCTCTTTGACTCGGCCCCTTCTTTAGCTTGGGCAGCCTTCTCTTCAGCCGTGTCCCTCTGCTTGACCACGGACTGCTGTGGGAGGATCAAGCTGTACTCCAAGAGTGTAGCGTTCCTGATCAGGTAGGTAGCCGACCTATCTCTCCCAGTAATAGCTTCTATTTATGCTGCCATCTGAACCAGGCGGTCATTCTCCACGACCGCAAAACCACCTGTCGCTAGCAAAAAATAAAAACACATAAGAAAGAGTATTGCAACCAGAACGGGAATTAAAAATAAATCTTTGACTTACATCCAGAGGTGAAGCGCCGAATAGAAACAGAGTCATCCTTGACAAAGAACTATTCCTTCTTGAACATGTTGTACTTGGAGTATAAATCCAGGACCGACTTAAAAGTTACGGCCGATTCCAAGCTGATGTAGGGAGACCCCTTCTTGTAACCTCTCAAGTTGTACAAATACCGGATCTCCCGGTTGGAAGGAGGACGCCCATATCTCCTCTAGAAGATGACAAAGAGACTCACCAGAATGGCATAAGAGTTGGGCTAAAGCTAGAATGGAGCTACCTTTAGATATGTGAGAAAGCTGACTACCCAGGCGTTGAGAGGCGGGATGGCACCGCACATGCAATGGTATCTGCTATAGGTAAAATATCCTTCGGGAGGATCATATGGCATCACTCCCGCATCCGGCAATAACATGCGTGCTCGGTCGATCCCGAAGGAGCGAGATATAACATCGAGTTGCTCGCCCTTGAGTAAGCTAGGGAAGCAATCAGGAGGCAAGTTAAGAAGTTCCTGAGGACCGTATCCATCCACTAATGATCTCGGGGTGGGCCCGTGACGGACAGGTCCTGGCTGAGCTGGGGGCACGACGGAAGGCTCTTCTCTTTCATGAGATCTCTTTTTCTCTGATCGGGTTTCCACTTTGTGAGACATTTATCTGTAGACACAAGAAAGTATATCGTTAAGACACATAAACTATGTAATCTAGAGTTTCGCTAGTGATTCAGGTATAAAATTCCATCCGGTAGAAGGTTCATTCAACACTCGGACTCCCCGAATTCGTTCAGTAAGGCCCAACCAAGAGCTCATTCAGCATTCCAAATATGAAAGCTCATTCGGCATTCCAAATATAGAAGCTCATTCGGCATTCCAAATGTGGAAGCTCATTCGGCATTCCAAATATAGAAGCTCATTCGGCATTCCAAGTATGAAAATTCATTCGGTCATTCGGTAGCCCAAAGGCTCCGAGTTCGTTCGATGCTTAAAACGCCTCGAGTTCATTCGGTATTCCATCCCTAAAAGTTCGTTCGGCAGAGGCAAACTCACCTGGATCGACAGTTAAGTAGGACTCGGTGCTCAGTTGATTCGGTCAAGCTTGATTCTGCACTAAGTTGGTTCGGCTATCTCACTCGATAAGGAATGGCGAAGGCATAACACCTCTACTTATAGGCAAATAAAGGACACCGGACCAACTGGACCGGCACTCAGGGACCGAATGAAGATGACCAAGAAACAAAGTAAGCCGTATGCCAGCATACGCCCCACTTTGGGGGGCAAATGTTGGGCGAATTCTCACAACCGGACCAGCCACCCTCCAAATTAAAGCAAACCAACTCTTCCACCAGAACCACCGAATCAAAGCTCCACCGGTCCACTCTATCTCACTACCGAACCAACCTGCTCCCTACCACTGCCGGACCAACACACTCTATCTCACTACCGAACCAACCTACTCCCTACCACTGCCGGACCAACCTACTCCATCTCACTACCAAACCAACCTACTCCCTACCACTACCGGACCAACCTACTCCATCTCACTACCAAACCAACCTACTCCCTACCACTGCCGGACCAACCTCACCACCGAACCAACCTCACTGATCCAACCGCACTACCGGTTCAAACCCCACTTCCATGCATAGCCGAACCAGAGTGCTACCGGACCAAGACGTGCCAGGCCAGATCAGATCTGCCCAGGCCCACCAGCAGCTATGCATATCTAAGACCCCTACCCCCAACCTCACTTTATAAATAGAGGGGCAGGGGTACAACAACAAGGGACAAGTTTGAGAGCTCAAGCACGAAGAGAACTTTCAAACAACTTTCAGATACTTGTATCTAAGCTTTGTACTTGTAATCTGAACTAGAAAAGGGAAATAATATATAAGTGGACGTAGGCACATTCTGGCTGAACCACTATAAATCTACGTGTCTTTTACAGTTTAGTCCCTGCTTTTCATATATTTGCATAGATCACCCAAATCTCAAAGAACAACATAAAATCAATTAAATCAAATGACTTTGAGGTGTTTGTCCATTTTTTGTGCAAACATGAACTATTATAGGAAGCAAGTATTGCATAAAAATATGATACTCATATGTTTTTTTTATGTGCAAAGTAGGTGGTTGAATAGTAACAAGGCTATCAAATCTTGTCCCAAGACACGATGGAAGTTTGGCATCTTTTAGAACTTGACAACATTTCATTTTATGAATCTTGTCCCATGCAAACTTAGATGATTGATTTCCTTTGTCAAACATTAAGTTGATAAGATGCTCTACAACATTCTTCTCCGTATGCATCACATCAATAGTATGTCGCACTTTATGACTACTCCAATAAATTAAGTCATAGAAAATTGACTTCTTGTACCAAGACAATTTTTCTATGTCACCATCTCCAACTGTAAAGAAATTTTTATCGGTAGCTTCATATATCGTTCGCTTCTTATTCTTTGGTAATTTTCCAGGAAAATATTTTATACAATTAAGCTTTTCCAAAAGGGATGGTCCACTTAACCTTGTTGGCGGTTCTTTATCTTCGGTATCCTTATACCATCCATGTTTTATTAATCTATATGGATGGTCATCCTTCAAAAATCTTCTATACTTTGGATAAACAACCTTGTTACCAATGTACTCTGACTCAGTCTCCATAGCACAAACTGGACATGCTTTATAACCATGTGTCACGCAACCAAATAAATTTCCAAATGCTGGTAAGTCATGGATTCCCCATAATAGTATTGCCTTCATTGTAAACATTTCTCCCCTGTCCATGTCAAAAGAAGCCACTCCTTCCGTCCAAAGTTTCTTCAACTCGTCAACAAGAGGTTCTAAGTATACATCAATGTCTTGACTTGGTGCTTTCGGTCCAGGAATTAATAAACTTAGCATTTGAAATTGTGATTTCATGCATAACGAAGGGGTAGGTTATAAGGAATCATGTATACGGGCCAACAACTTTAACTATTGGAGAGAACCCCATTCGGATTAAATCCATCACTAGCGATACCAAGCCATATATTACGTCCTTCATTTGCAAATTCTGGCCACTTACATTTGATTGCTCTCCATTCGGCCGAGTCAACGGGATGGCGCATGAAATTCCAAGAAGGATCGGCATGCTTATGCCACTGCATTTTACGAGCTATCCATGGTATAGTGTACAATCTAGTCAGCCTTGGAATTATAGTAAAATGTCTTAGAACTTTCCTCGGTTGGGTTGTCATTTTTTTTATGCCTAACGCATTTGCCTTATCTTTAAATCTTGGTGTATGACAATGAGGACATTCTACTATGTTAGCGTTCTCTTTCCAAAATAACATGCAATCGTTTTCGCATGCATGAATGCTTTTTACCTTCATTCCCAAATCTTTTAACATTTTTTTCATGGTGGGTTACTTGTCGGGTAATGTATTTTCTTTTGGAAGACATTTTTTAAATAATTTCAACAATTCCGTCATGCTATTTCCTGACTAGTTAAATTCTTTTTTCAAGTTCTGAAGCTCAACCATTACACCTAAAGTTGTAAGTCCTTCTTCATAAGAAGGATATATTTTCTCATTTGCTTTGCTTCTGTATTCATGGTACATTTTCTGAACATGTATCTCTTCAAAGTTCACTTCACCGCTAGCCTGTGGCATATCATGCACTCTAAATGCATCATTAACGAGATTTCCAAGAGGGCCCTCAATAGGCTCTTCTACTTGCATTTGGTCTTGAATAGGTAACTCTTCGGCAGAATCTGGTGCACGAGTCATTTGTACTGTAGCATTGTTTCTCTCTCCATGAAAGAACCACACATCATATGTCGAAAGCATACCAAAAACTATCAAGTGTTTCTCAACTGTTTCTATTGAGATTTTTTTGGAGTTTTTACACTTCTTACAGGGACACACACATAACTGGATATCTTGTAGTGAGTGTTGCTTTACAAAGTTGATGAAATTCTGAACACCTTGCTTATATTCATCCTCATTTCTACATGGATTTTTAATCCACCCTCTTGACGTTTGTTCAGTCATAACTAAAATAATATATAATATTACGTTAGTGCCATATAGATTTGCAAAGAAAAATAATATATGTTTTATGATATAATATTACGTTAGTGCTAAGCTTAGATTTTGTTGTGTTATGATATGTCAGTGTGACCAGATTGAGCATGATACATGAACAGAGCTATGTATATTTTATAATTGTAGCCATATCTATTAAGGGTTCAGTATAGTGGAAGAAACACTAAAACCGACACAGTTGAACATGAACAGAGCTATGTATATTTTATAATTGTAGCCATATCTATTAAGGGTTCAGTATAGTGGAAGAAACACTAAAACCGGCACAGTTGAACATGAACAGAGCAAGAGACACATTAAACTTTCTCTTTGGTAAGCTCTGGAGCCTGTATCATTTGGTTTTTGTTTCTTTGAAAGCTTGTGTTGTAGTGTACTGCATGAATAAAATAAAGATGTAACAAAATTTCCATCACTATGATTTTCAGTAATTAAATCCGGACCACCATGCAGTAGTTCTCAAATGCAAGGTCATAACTCACTCACGCAAGGACACCCACACACTAAAACAACAGCGATACCCATCCTAAACTACACACGCAGCAACAAAATCAAGGATGAAGGTACACAAAAGCAACATACCAGTCAAGGTACAAGTACACACAAGTATGGTGCACAACATACAATAAAAGCAGATGGATAAACAATGGTGCAGCAAAACAGGATATAGCCTTGCTTCACACCCCCTTGCCTGAACCAAACCACCACTACAAACTCCCCTAACCAAACTGTGCTACTGGTACACCATTTGCTTCATGCTACAAACACCTTAAAACATTGTTTGAACCCAATTTTAGACTGAGTATTCACAAAATAATACATCAAATTAACCTTAACATTGTTTAAACCCAATTTTAGATGGAATATTCAAATCAAAATAATACATCAAATTAGCCTTCAATAAATTAATTTAAATCATCTAACCCATAATCAAACTTTTTGCAGTTAAACTTTAGATACGTACCAAATAATGACAAGTTTGACTTGTATAATAAACAAATTGAAATGCCGCTACTGAATTTCCATCTTTTAAGTTTCGGATAAATATTTTATGCTACATGATAACTAGTACAACTGTTAGTACAATTCACAACAAAAGTGGAATACTAGAGCGGATTTAGGTTAACATTTTACTATTTTCCAAGCACCGAAAACTTATGCTTCTTCAACTGAATGAATTTTTTGAAGCGGACCATGGTTCCAAAGATCATCTAGCTCCCCTCTAACCCAACCCCATACAGTTATAAGACCTGATTATTAAAAGCTTAGTTAGCCTGATTCCTGAGATAATGATATTCATCTTTGGTGTTTTACAAAATAACAAGATATATAATTGGTTAAATTAGGTTGAAGCCGCCACACTTTTTCTCAATATCAGTACAATTACTTGGTTCAGTAAAATAATGCCAAAAGGAGTGATTATTAATGCATCTACACAGTCAACATACAACTCAAATCAACAGAATTTCACCACCAACCCTTCAAACTTCCCTCAGGTACCCGACTTCATTCACTACACTTCACATCAAACATTCGTTTCCCATCACACTTCACATCAGAACACATCACCATCAACAATCAACCACCAGGCAATTTTGCATGAATAATAATAGTTTTGGCAGACAACGTTATCAACACCAACGTGCATATCTGTACCTACATAAAATTACATTATCTACTAGAATCGTTATATTTATCCAATAATGTTGAGCTCCATGCGTAGTAATTTCATTTCAGCGGTGGAGAAGTAACCACAGCGAACTTGCAAGGCACACTGTCAGCCAAAATCAAGCAAAAACTACTTTCCTACCTTGAAGATACCAAGGCAAATTTGTACTATACTTTGTATGCTGTACTGTATGAACGTGATAGTTATCAATTCCAGATCAGAATATTTACTAAGAACGAGGATTTTGTTAGCTTTTCATATAAAAGGTGCTTAGTGTCAATACTCAATAAACACTTATTGTTACAAGTTACTCCAAGTTAATTACCAAAGCAATAAACTCATTTGTAGTGTTTACCACCGCCGCCGCCGCCGCTCATGGTCGTAAATTATAATACAAAGAGATGGGGAAATTGAAGTGTGAAGTGCAATTTTATCGAAAAACGCAGGGTGAGATAAAAAATTCACGAGTTGTCGATTAATTTATTAATGGATGCAGCTAGTCATCTAATAAACATAAAATTGAAATTGAAAACAAATGCAATTAAACTAATTTCACTTCATTAACCAAAACCGACAAAACATTTACAACATCATCATAAACCCACTTCGACAACCTTACCTGCTACAAACCCGAAGCTAGCAAACAAACAGCATATAATAAAAGCAACCAGAAGTGCAAGTGCAGGTGAAACAAAAGAAAAGGGAAGGCAAAAAATTCATTGAACATCAACATGTCAACCAATGTCATAAAATGATAAACATTGTTGAACAATTTGGGTTTGACCAGAACAAAATGGAATCGAACAATTTGGGTTTGACCAGAACAATTTGCCATCGAACAAATATAAATCGAACAATCATAACTAAAAGAAAATACCTGATTCAAGGTTTGAAATCACAAGAGAGTTGCGAGAAGAACTGACGCGAGAAGAACGGGAGGGTTGCGCGAATAGGAATGGAACGCGGGAACCCTAATTAGATTAAAAATTAGGCGGCCGATAGTGGAGATGGGAGGGAAAGCGTTAAAAAACGCTACATGTACAAGATTACAAAAGGAACCAATTTTTAGTGAGTTATTTACAAATTTACCAACTGTTCTAACATTTATAAGTGTTGTAAATTATAATTGATGTGTTGGGAAGTCTATAAAAAATATTATTTATATTTCCCAACACTTTTTCAGGTATCCTAACACTTTTTTATTGTCACTAGGCTGTAACACTTATAAGTGTTAGAAATTAGCAAATATAAAATGTTGCAAAATCCCTGTTTTGGTGTAGTGATCTAGGAAAGGACTTCGCCAATTCATTATGGTGAGCACACGTACCACCTCTGCAGCTGCTAATCAAGGAGCACGAGACCGACAAAACCCCGTGCAATCACCTTCATCCAACCAAAATGCTGCAGGACCTTCAGATCCATCAGGTCCAATCACTAGGCAAGAATTCCAGACATTGCTTCAAGAGTTGACCCAAAGTCGACAACAGCTAGCGAAACAACTACACGCCAACACGGAGTTGACTAACCAGCTAAATCGC
The DNA here is from genome assembly GCA_030737815.1 of Allium fistulosum. Taxonomy (NCBI): domain Eukaryota; kingdom Viridiplantae; phylum Streptophyta; class Magnoliopsida; order Asparagales; family Amaryllidaceae; genus Allium; species Allium fistulosum. The sequence goes on from CM060905.1 coordinate 899,486,642, forward strand.
CAAAGGCGAAGAAGATCTAGAAGAGACCAAGGTTCTCACTCCTCCACAGAAAGTTCAGCCTCCTCCGATGGTCAAACTAGATCCACACGTCCACGGTTAGGTGGAAGCTACACCCAGGCCACGGGACACCAACCTGCTTCGAACCTTGGGCAACCTAGAGCTGGACCATCCACTAGTCTCCGCACAGAACCCTCAACTCGAGGAGGAGCTGCTCCTTATCATGTTACCGGCAACATTGCTACTACCACCACTGCCGGACGGGGAGGTGATGCTGGAAACCAAGCTGATCCTCAACGTAGCCAACGAGAGCACACTCCTGAGCCTTATGTTCCTGAGGATGTCGAACCAAGGAGGCGAGGCACGGACCGTCGACCACGTCCGGTCCAGACTCGCACTGTGGAACCCAACCACACCTTGGCACAACATGCTCCATGTGTCCGAACGCCAGATATACCAGCGATGATCCGCCAAATGATCCATGAAAGTCAGGGTCTCTCTAATGACGACTGGGGAATCTCCCAAGTCATACCCCTTTCACCGATGATGTTTTGTATGCTGAACCACCTCGGCACTTCAGGATGCCAGCTTTGCCAGTTTATGAAGGAAGTTCTGATCCCAATCAACATGTCCTGAAATACGAATGGCTGATGAATGCTGCTAGAGCTGATAACGCAGTAAAGTGCCGTAGTTTCCCCATTTCCTTAGGGGGCATCGCTACCATGTGGTTCACTCGTTTGCCACCGCGATCTATCTCTAACTTTGACCAGATGGCCACCAAGTTTGTCGAACAATTCCATATGCATGTAGCGAGGCCAAAGGATGTTAACACTCTGTCTAGTGTTACGCAAGCTCCTAGAGAAACACTTAGACGTTACTTGGAGCGATTCCACGCTACGTGTGCAGAAATAAGATATCCCAACGATAACTCTATCCCGATGGCTCTGACTAAAGGGATTGATGCTGATTCCGAATTCGAAAGTTGGTTAGCTGGGAAACCACCTGCGTCATTGGACCGTTTCTATTCCAAGGCAGCCCAATTCCTGAGAAGGGAGGATGCGAAACAGTCTAGGAAGCAGGATGACGCAGGGCCCAACATCGAAGGTATCCAGAGTAACGTCGCTGTTAAACAGTCCGGGGATAGTTCTGGAAAAATTCAGTTGGACGTCCAAAATAAACAGAATCAGCAGAGGGACAATAGAAACCAGAACAAAAAACGCGATCAGGATCGTGGACCACGGCGTAGAGCCTCCATGTACGATAATTACACTCCATTGAACACGTCATTAGAGAATGTATATTTGCAAACCTGCAATACCATGCAGTATAAGAAGCCTGTCCCAAAACCACCAACTGAAAGATAGATCCAAACATGAAAGTTCTGTAGATTCCATGAGAGTTATGGCCACAACACCAATGAGTGTCGTCACTTACAAGACCTCATTGAAAAACTGTTACGAGAGCGGAAGTTGGATCAGTATGTACGGGCGCCGCAATCCAGTGGTGCGGGCCCATCAAATCAGAATCGTGCACTGAACCAGGAAAGACAGGAAGAACCCGCTCGTGCGGACGGGAGTTTGGTCATCAATACAATAGGTGGTGGTCCTCACCCAGCAGATCGAAGCTGGTAGGAAATGGAGTCGTATGCTAGTTCTATTAGGCATGCAGACTTCGAATGTTGCAGTAGTTTTGATGAGGGGGCTCCGGCCAAGCAACAGAAAATGATGACGGATGACATCGTGTTCAGGAGTAGAGACACAGATAAAATTGAAGCTCCCACTATCGATCCACTGGTCATCTCAGCACAAGTAGGTCCCGTTGGATAAAAAGGATCCTAGTTGACAGTGGAAGCTCTATGAATATTTTGTTCAAGCGAGCTTATGATCAAATGAAGATGGAAGCCGTAGACTTGAAGACCCATCAATCTCGAGTCCATGGTTTCAACGGAAGTGCCACAATCCCCACTAGGATGGTGGAACTGCCAGTAGAGTTGGGAGTTGGAGAACGTTGGAGAGTACGGATGTTGCAGTTCATCATTTTGGACATAGACTCCCCTTACAATGCTTTCTTAGGCCGACCAGCCCTCGCTGAATTCAGAATAGCCATTGCCTCATGGTGTTTGACCTTAAAATTTCCCACTGATCATGGAATAGGAATCATTCAGGGAGATCAGGCCACTGCCAGAGCCTGTTATGTTGCTGAGCGGTGGGAGGCGCAGCGAAAGGAGAAGGGAAAGGGCGTAGAGGAATCTCTCTGCGTCCGCTTCGTCGATAATTGACAATTAACGCCCGAGCCCAGGCCCGGGCTCCCCAGCCAATTCCTCAAGGATCTTGACCCGAGAGAAACTGAAGACGAAGGAGAATCTAAAGAAAGTCAAGCATCCCCGGCCAAGCTAGTGATTGATGTCCCAATTGACAATAACGATGATTCAAAAATGATAAAGATTGGATTTCAACTAAACCAGAAAACTCAAGAGGAATTGGTTGAATTTCTGCGGGCAAATCTTGACGTGTTTGCCTGGACACATTCTGATATGTGTGGGATCTCGCCGGACATCACGAGCCACACTCTGAACATTGACCCGCGGCATGTCCCGGTCAAACAAAAAAGGCGCGGTATGGATCCAGAGAGATCTACCGCCCTTAAAGAGGAAGTAGAAAAGCTTGAAGCGAACGGATTCATTCGGGATGCGCTATATCCTGAATGGGTGTCAAACCCCGTGCTCGTCCGAAAGCCAAACGGGAAGTGGAGAACATGTGTCGACTATTCCGATCTGAATAAAGCGTGCCCCAAAGACAGTTTCTTGCTTCCTAGAATTGATTAGCTAGTGGATTCGACAGCTGGACATGAACTCTTATCCTTCATGGACGCGTATTCAGGCTACAATCAGATACCGATGCATTTACCCGATCAAGAACACACCAGCTTCGTAACCAACCTGGGACTTTACTGTTACAAGGTTATGCCGTTCGGACTCAAGAACGCCGGGGCTACTTACCAACGGTTGGTCAATCAGATGTTCGCTAATCAAATCGGGAAGACAATGGAAGTATAAGTAGACGACATGCTTGTGAAGTCACGACTCTCCACCGACCATGTATAAGACCTGGAAACTATGTTCAACATACTTCGGGAGTACAAGATGAAGCTCAACCCACTGAAATGTCACTTTGGAGTTGCGTTCGGAAAGTTCCTTGGGTTCATCGTTAGCGCCCGGGGAATCGAAGCCAATCTCGAAAAGATTTAGGCAATCAAAAATCTTGAAACTCCCAAAACTATAAAATAAGTCCAGAGTCTCAATGGAAAGGTAGCAGCATTGAGCAGGTTCATTTCAAAGTCCACTGACAAATGCATTCCCTTCTTTGATCTGATTCGAAAAGGGAAACGAAACTTTGAATGGACCACGGAATGCGAGGGTGCTTTCCAAGCACTAGTTCAACATCTATCCACACCACCAATACTGTCAAAGCCTATCGATCATGAAAAGCTGTTCGTATATTTGGCGATATCAGAAAACGCTATCAGCGCTGCATTAATCCGAGAAGAAGACAAGATACAGAGGCCAGTATACTATGTCAGCAAACAGTTGACTGGGGCTGAAAGAAATTATCCGAAGCTGGAAAAGTTGGCTTACTGCCTTGTCATTGCATCAAGAAAACTCCGACCATACTTCCAGGCACATTCCATTATTGTTTACACAGACCAGCCGTTACGACAGGTCCTTTCGCGGCCTGAGACGTCTGGTAGGTTACTCAAGTGGAACATCGAACTGAGCCAGTTTGACCTTACTTACACTCCGAGACGGGCCATACAAGGACAAGTCCTAGCCGATTTCATAGCTGAATTTACCGTCCCAGAGGACTTGCCCGAAGCCAGTGAATCCCCCGAATACGTCTGGAAACTTTATACCGACGGAGCATCAAACGACCGGTGTTCAGGCGCTGGTATTGTGCTTGAAACTCCCGAGGGTCGATCCATATGTTATGCCTTAAAGTTTGATTTCCATGCGACTAATAATGAAGCTGAATATGAAGCCCTCCTAGCTAGCTTGAAACTCGCTAGAGATTTGAGAATTATAACAGTGGAAATCTATTGTGATTCACAATTAGTTGTGTGTCAGGTACGAGGAGAGTATCAAGCAAGAGATCGAAGGTTGGCTACTTACTTAGCTCGAGTTAAAGAAGTACTAGACCATTTCGATTACTACGCCATCTACAGTATACCTCGAGAACGCAACCAAAAGGCCGATTCGTTGGCGAAGCTAGCCAGCACAGGCGAAGCTCAACAAATGGGACTCGTACCCGTAGAAACACTATCTTCCCCAAGTATCGACCGGACAGAAATAAACCGAGTATGCGAAACCATCCCCGAAAAGGATACGTCGATGACCCCACTCAAAAATTACATTGAGCACGGGACCCTGCCGGAGCGCAGGAGTGAAAAAAGACAGGTCCTTCGAAAGGCCTCAAAATTTACCATCTAGAATGGACTCATGTACAGAAGGGGGTACTCAGTTCCCCTACCCCGATGTATCGCTGACGATGAAATTAAACAAGTGTTACGCGATGTACATGAGGGAGAATGTGGCGATCACACCAGGGGGCAAGCACTTGCCAAGGAAATACTTCGCTACGGATATTACTGGCCTACCGTGAATCGCGATGAGTTGGACTATGCAAAGAAATGTGATAGGTGCCAGAAATACACCCAAATCCCTAGGCCCCCCTACTGAGATAACGCAAATGGTCAGCCCATGGCCGTTCGCAATGTGGGGCATCAACATCATCGGTGCTCTACCTCTGGCAAAAGGTGGTGCGAAGTACACTATCGTCGCAGTTGATTACTTTACAAAGTGGGCTGAAGCCGAAGCTCTCGCTACCATTACAATGAAGAAAGTAATCAACTTTGTGGTTCCTAACATCATCTGTCGATTCGGTCTCCCACACACCATAATCACGGACAATGGAACCCAATTCGACAGTGCTGAATTCAAAGATTTCTGCAAACGATTTTGCATCCAAAAGAAATTCTCCGCAGTTGCACACCCTCAAGCGAACAGACAGGTCGAAGCAGTTAATAAATTCATAAATCCAACCTGAAGAAATGACTAGAAAAGGTCGGGGGCAAGTGGGTTGATGAACTTCCTATGGCTCTATGGGCTTACCGAACAACCCACAAGACCACGACCGGCCACACTCCGTTCTCTCTTTCTTACGGTTCAGAGGCCGTTATTCCAGTCGAGCTAGAAGTACCTTCTCATCGTGTGACATACTATGATCCAAAGACAAATGATATATTACTTGCTGAATCTCTTGATCTACTGGATGAGAAGCGTGAAGAGGCTGATTTGAGGGCAGCTGCACATCGAAGTCGAGTCGCCCGATTGTACAACGCCAAGGTCCGTCCGCGAACCTTCGAACTAGGCGATCTTGTCTTAAAAAGAATCTATTCGGTTCCTTCACACATGAAGCCGACATGGGAAGGACCGTATGTTATTGAATGAAGGCTCGGAGATGGCACATTCAAGTTATCGACCGTCGACAGTCTTACCCTGCCAAGAGCTTGGAATAGCGAGAGCCTTCGCCGCTATTACACCTGACAGGCTATCTTTGTCCATTTAGTTTACTTTCCTTTTTTGCAATTTGTTTATGCATTTCGAAATTAGAACTTGTAATAAGGCAACTGACTTTGCCATACTTTCTTATTTCAGCAATAAAATGCAACCTCTTCGAGCCAGAGCTGTGATTTACTTGAAATACTTCATACGACCATCACTATGCACGGAGAGCTAAGTCTCATCATACGGTGGGATTTATTCAAATAGAGAGTGGCTGCGGTGCAACCAATCACTCCCTAAGTGAAACCCGAGCTCGGGGGCAAGCCATCACATCAATGTCAAAAAAGGGATTGATACACGACAATCCTTATCCAACTTCGAGTTCCCAAAGCGTGAACCAGAGTATAAACATTCAACTCCGAACTCCCAAAGCGCGAGTCGGAGTATAAACATCAACTCTGTATTTCCAGAGTGCGAAGCAGAGTATAAACATCCAACTCCATATTCCTAGAGTGCGAACCGGAGTATAAACATCAACTTCGTATACCCAGAGTGCGAAGCGGAGTATAAACATCCAACTCCGAACTCCCAGAGCGCGAGTCGGAGTATAAACATTCAACTCCGTATTCCCAGAGTGTGAAGCGGAGTATAAACATCCAACTCCGAATTCCCAGAGCGCTAACCGGAGTATAAACATTCAACTCCGTATTCCCAGAGTGCGAAGCGGAGTATAAACATCCAACTCCGAATTCCCAGAGCGCGAACCGGAGTATAAACATTCAACTCCGTATTCCCAGAGTGCGAAGCGGAGTATAAACATCTAACTCCGAATTCCCAGAGCGCGAACCGGAGTAAAAACATTCAACTCCGTATTCCTAGAGTGCAAAGCAGAGTATAAACATCCAACTCCGAATTCCCAGAGCGCGAAGCGGAGTATAAACATCAACTCCGGACTCCCAGAGTGCAAGTGTTAATTCCAAGTCTCCTGATCGCAGACATATGATCGAAACTTAAGCCGGCGTAACCAGCCACTGATGAATGAATGGGAATCCCCGGGGTACGAAAATGATTGTCGACAGTCAAACAAGCATGGACGCATTACTCAATCTCCGCTTGCTTCAGACATCCGTTCGGTGGCGCAAGACTCAACATGTTACAAGTAAGAAGCGATCGTCGGCTGACGGTTTACAACTCATCCCCAAGACTGGGGAGCAGGACTTAGGCATCAACCACTGATTGAAGCAATGCGATGTCGGAATTCAACTCACTTCCCGGTCGCAAGCCATGTCCACAGTTCCCGAACTTGGCAAACCAAAACAAACTTGATTCATAACCTGAAACTTCACAAGTGCATTTCAGACACTGAAACACTTAGACAAATACATAATGACAAAAAAGAAAAGTTTCATTTCTATTGATTATAGAAGACGTTCGTGTACAAGTTTCCAAAAAATTCCTACTAGCAGGGGCCGAACCCGCATTTATACACGGCTAACAAAATGCAAATCAAAATACACCGGAAGAGCATGCCTAATCTTTCTTCTTCCTTGGCTTCCTCCTCGGTGTGGACCCGCTGGAACCATCGCCAATCTTCCTCTTCGAGCCTTTGCTTTTCGGCGGTCGGTTTTCAGGCGAGGGCATTATGTCGACGTCCTCCTCCGAACTCGTGTGAATAATAATGCTCTCTACGGGCGGAGTCGGAGGAACATGATCAAGTACAGGAGGTGGAATAGGCAAGCTGGTGAGAAAGACAGAACCACTAGGAGACATCATTCCGAGCGGGGCAGGTCCCGATGTTGCCATCCCACCTCCAAAGCTGCTGCCATAACCCGCTGCTGCCAGTTCAGCGCCAATCTGAGCAAACATCTCCTCTTCGGTTACTGCTTGAGCCCCGTTGGGGCATCAACAGTCGGCATTGAAGAGCTTGCAGCAGGATCAGTTCCGCTCATAACAGATAACAAGTTAGCACGAGGGTCGCCGTGGCGGCGGAAGAGTTCATCCATCAGCTGCACGTCGAACGCAATCGTACCTCCCTGCAGATCGTCAAGCGGGGCAGCTGTACTCATGGTGGTTGCCTCGGTCACGATAGCCTCCTGCATTTGATATGATTCTTGAGTGGCAGGAGGAATGGCCGGTGCAGCATCGATCACTGGACAAAGAATAAAAGAATTGTTAGAACTCAAACTCGATCGAAGACTTCGACTCATGAAAGACATGTGGAATGTTCGGAGTACCTTCCTCAGTTTGGCTTGTAAGCGACGGGGCAGCTTCAGTCGCATGCGCTTTAATCGGAGGCATCTATGACTGGTTCGGGTTATAGGAAGGAACAGCTTGAGGATCAACCGCAGGCAAAGATTCAGGCTGAGTTGACACCGGAAGATCAAGACTTGCATCATGATGTCCAACCCCGGAGCCTTCTCCTACTTCCAGGTGCTGCGTGCCAAGCCTCTCCTTCTCATCAGAGATCATTGAATCATGGAGAATCTTCTTTTCATCATCAGTTAACAGACGATTCTCAAGCTCGAATTCATCCACAGGCTCACCATGGCACGCTTCTTTCTCTTCCTCAACAAGTCGGCCCCAAGCACTATGGAGATGCGTCGAATAGTCATCGAGCCAGGCCAAATCCCTATGCCTCAGCACGTTAGCGTTATAAACAACGAGGAGGTCTTCAATGTCGGCCTCTAGCCTGGACTCGGCCAACTTCACCCTCTCCTCGACCTCAGTCTCCACCTTTTGGACTTTAGCCACCGCCGCATCCCGTTCACCCCTAAGTAGAACAGCCTGTTTGCAGGCCTCCTGGGCTGCGTTGTTCGCGTCGTCTTTTTCCTTGGCCATGTCGGTGAATTTTTCCTTAAGTTCGTTCAGTTCCTTGACTGCCGCATCCCGCTCGGCGGTAACCGTAGTATTCCGGTGGCCCATCTCCTCCACCAAGGCGACATGCGTCTGCCTCAACCTCTCCATGGCCACATTTGCTTCATCAGCCTTCTTAATGGCCTCAATCTCAGATTTCCGAGAAGACTCGGACTCAGCAGAGAGTACCTGAATAATACGATCCCTTTTCGCGAGCTCGGTCTCCATCTTCTCGATCTCTTTAGCCCGCTCGAAGGCCACTTTAAAAGCTTTTTCGGCAGCCTTCGCCCACTCTCGATATTGGGTATAAATGTCGTGGACAAAGTCATGCATCGTGCCTTTTACCCCTGATGGAATTCTCTTCAAGTGGGGAGGGAAAACATAACCGTCGAAGCAAATATTACGAAAATCCTTCTTCATTTGAGCCAACTTAAGGGCCCCTTCTCCAGTGGGATCAGCGGGGACCTGCTCTGTAACCATGGAAGATGTAGTCTCGACTCTCTGGAGATGAGTCTCAGATCCGGAAGTGTGAGAAGAAGGCCTGTGACGAGGAGGCTTTGGTGGATATGAAGTTTGAACGGGAGGAGGAGACGGAAGTCTAGGAGGAGGAGAGCGTGATCTGGATCGATGTCTATACTCCCTGTCACGCCCGTACCTATCCTGGTTAGAATAATCGCGATCGCGATCTCTGTCCGAATCCCTCCTACGGGAATCGTAGTAACCAGAAGATTTTCGAGCAGAATGAAGATTAACGAGCATAGATCCCCTTCTGGACATAGTACCTGAAAATGAGAAACGAAGAAAGAGTTAGCAACTTCCTAAGTCGGATGAAGTACAGTTGTGAATCATGTAGTGTAGTGAAGTGTATGCATGTGCAATCCCCCGACCAACCGGAAATGTCGGCCGCACTCATAGCAAGCGACCCGCTCGGTTCAAAAGCACTATCAATCCCTTCCATCCCGGTGTCGTGTGGAGACGACACGAAATCCGAGATCAGGATATCATCAAGCCCTGCAAAAGGACTCTCCACCTGCGGGGGAGGAGCCTCTGAAATTCTAATCCCCTGGGAAAGTAAAGACACGACCACAGATTTAAATCTCTTAGATTTAGGGCGTTTGTAAGCAGCGGCCTTGCCTTTTCTTTTTCCTTCGGAATCCTGAACATCGGAAGGAGGCACAGCCGGGAGCTCAGTATCGGTGGGCGTTCTTTCTGGATCAACTTCTTCGGTGATCACAATTGCAGGCGCTTTGTGCTTCACGCATTTCTTAGGGGCCACCCTATGTATCACATCCAGGTGTATGCTCTGTCTTCGTTCTATCAGCCCGACAGCCCTCAAATTCCTGTCGGTCAGGACTAAGTCTATGTGCCTCTCTTCGCCCGGAAACGCTTGAAGAATCCGAACAAGCTCCCTGAAGTACGCGCCATCGGGGCGAGAGATTGCAGCTATAAGAAAGGAAAAGTATGTCAGTTTTTGAAGTTGGTCACTAACATCTCGGTAATTCAAGAGGGGATGGCGACACTTACGTCTATCTAACCACCGCCTAGCAAATCTAGGGGGGCACCGAACGTAGAACCATTCGAATTTGTAATAACTTAGCCTCCCCCAGGAGCCCAGCACAATGTGGCAGTTTCTGACTGCCTCCAAGAAGGTGAAGGAAGGGCTATCTCCACGGCTTTTGACATTGAATAAATATCTGATTTCGATCGGCTTCGGCGGTCGAAATAGGATCTCCATAAACAAGACGAAGGTGCTGTTCAGCAAGGCATATCCATTCGGATGTAGCTGAGATGAGGCTATGCTAAGAAATGATAAGATCTCCCTGATATAGTCATTGAAGGGAGGAAGTGTCCTCGCCGTGCAAGCGTGACGGTTGAAAGCAGTAAATCCTTCCGGAGGATAATGTGGCCTGTCCTTCGGCCCAGGAAGTAGCACGTCGTCAGGCGACAAACCGTGCCTTAAGCAAATCCGGCCTAACATGTCTTCGGAGATACCCGACGGCACCGAATCCGATGGAGTACAAATAAACCGAGCCCCTTGACGCTCGTCCGGAGCTATCTCAATAACTTTGGCTTCTATAGCTGGTATCTCTATAGTTGAAGGAACAAAACTTGGAAATTCCGGCTGCTGAGAACTTGAAGGATCCATAACCGGCGAGCTTATAAAAAATCATTATTAAACAGACTAATAACACCCGTGCATCCCCTAGTGAAAAGTGTGTGAGTGTGTTGTGCAGTGCGGTACTGTATATTATTTGAGGTGATCAACCGGATTACGGAAAGCATATAAACGACGAGACTTCGGAATTCAATCAGAAGGACCGTCATCTCTGACCGTCACAACCGTGCCATCCAGTTATTAACGATCACTCCAAATCAAAGTTTGGTGTCATTTTTATAAGTTGCAGTTTCATCGACGAGCTTCGATAGGAAGTCAAATATGCAGTGAAACGGTTAAGTCCAAGTATGCTAATTTGAAGCTCGTCGGAGGCAGTTGTTCGAATGTGTGAGAAGTTTAAAGTTTTTTTATGATCAAATTTGTGTTGCACACGAGAGCCAGGTTCGTATCAATGAATTATAGTCGTGTGCGTTTGAGTTAGACTCGGTCAAAAGGATGGAGTGCAAATTCAACTCGTTCCAGAGTCATCTACTTCGACTCCATCCGGAAGTCATGCATTTCGACTCGGTCCGAAGCAACCACTTCGACTCGCTCCGAAGTCACGCATTTCGACTTGGTCCGATGCAACCACTTCGACTCGCTCCGAAGTCGCGCATTTCGACTCGATCCAAAGCAGCCACTTCGCTTCGATCCAAGATAGCTGCTTCGACTCGATCGAAATCCACCGTTTCGAATCAATCAGACACAACCTCTTCGTATCAATCAATAGAATCAGAGCGTTCGACTCGAAGCGAAGCTCCACCATCGATCGATACGAAGACCTTTGCCTCATCATCTCGAAACCCATACTCCATCGACACAAAGCGGAGGCCAGAAAGCCTTCGATCGACCACAACTTTGATTGATTTGATAAGAGAACCCGAGCCTCATCATTTACGCGTGGATTCGTTTATTGATTACCTAGATCTGACAGTTAGTTCAAGTGGTTGAAGATAGGAATCGATTCAAAGGCAAAGTTTTTTCTCGTAGAATGCTCTGGAACAATACGAAGGCAAGGTAGATAAGGATGTAAGGTAAAAAAAAGTGAAAAAGTGGCTAAGTGCCAGATATTTATATGGAGTCGAAAGCAAGGGGAATAACCGATTCGAATTCCAGTAGGGTTGAGCACGTGCTTCGACTCCCTCTTCAGTGCACTGATGCGGAGCTCCTTTTCGTATCGCTCCTTCGACTCCATCCCCGTGACTAGTTCGACTCCCTCATGAAGCCATAAAGGACATCACTTCGACTCGCTCAATCAGTGAACGTCTCGACTCGCTCCTCTGCCTCCTGTGTGTTTCGACTCCGACTCCTCTGCAATTCGAACCCTAGACCGAGTCGAACATCCTGTTCGAACCCATCAGGGAGTCCACATCGACTCGCTCCACTTCGACTCGCTCAGTTCGAGTCCGTCATCAAAACCGAGTTGAACAATCAGTTCGAATCCATGAAATCATGACTTCCAGAGATCAACTCCATCAACTCGACATACTTACTTTACGTCCATAAATCTAATGAAAATCATCTTCAATGATTTCAACCCTTCAGATCGATTCAGGAGAGGATCGTTACAGAGGAACATTCAAAAGCAACCGTCAAGCGTTGTTGCAATGAGTTTCACATCGATTTAGGAGAGGATCGATATGGAATTCAAAAACAATAAACTGACAACGACTCGAGAACGTACAAACGTCAGCGGGAGTCAGATTAACATATATGCATGAATGACGGATTAATATCCAATATTATAGATTTTCAGGAATCAGAAATTCATCAAATAACGACTACAACAGCAAATGGGTAACCACTAGCATACAACAATCGGCTGCAACAATACATGGTACAGTAGTCAACGGTTTACATTATCAAGAAGAACAGTCAAAGATTATAGTTTTCATCAACGAAACAATAACTATTCAGAGTAGAGACAGCAGTATTTCAAAGCACGTCGTGTTCCCACAAGACGTACTTTGGGGGGCAAATGTTATCCCGCCTTTTGGCAAGGCCGTAACACCAAGGAATTGACTAGTAACCAGTGACGGCCCGTCCTAGAGAACGGTTATATACGGGTTCACTACGGATATCGATGAATTTTGTCCGAGTCCGGATTGAGCCAAAATTGGTAGGACATGACAAGCTAAGCCATGGGAGCCAACTTTTCAAATCTCAAGTCAATCCGAGTTCGTATGCTCGAGTTATGAGCGATACAAGATTGGACGAAAATCAATTGCCGATCGACTCGCTCCTTCGACTCGCTTCGCAACACTCAAGAGAAGTCAACTTCGACTCGCTCCACGTCCCTCAGAGCTGCTCTCTTCGACTCGCTCCAGTTTGAAACCATCGAAAGTGCATACTTTGACTCCACTGCTCAGACCTCCCAGAACGCCCCACTTCGACTCGCTCTCCCAGTGCAAGCTTCGACTCGCTCTCCTGGTGCAAGCTTCGACTCGCTCTCCCGGTGCTAGCTTCGACTCGCTCTCCCGGTACTAGCTTCGACTCACTCTCCAAAGCTTGCTTCGACTCGCTCAACCAAGTACTTACTTCGACTCGTTCGAAACAACATCCAGGACAAAGTAAGAATCAAGTGCCACGTCATCGAGTCGAACGGAAGCGAGTCGAAACGGAAGCGAGTCGAAGGAAACAACCTGCCGAAAACTCCATTTCGTATCGATCATATCTCCCAATCTACAAGTCCAAATACTATGAAATTTTCACAGAAGACTACGTGCATGCTAAAGAATGTCCACGCCAAATTTTGACTCCATTGGATCAAATCTTGAGCGAGTCGAAATCAGCTCGTGTCGATCACGGATCGGACCGAAACTTCACGGGCTTGGGCGTACGGGCCTGGTCACGTGCCAGAGAGGGTCTCCCGAGATCTGAGCGAAATATCAGCCTCCTACACCTATAAATAGACCCCCAAAGCCAACAGAAAAGGGGTTCTTCTTCCTCTTTGAGATCTCCAACGCCTGGACTCCGCCAGATCCAGATCTGAACTCTATTGCTGCTGCTACCAACGAGATTCACTGCTGCAAATCATAATTACCTCTTGTAATTCATTGCATTCACTTGTAAACATCAAAGGAAGATCGATAAAACAAACTATTTCATAGTGGACGTAGGCTATACGCCGAACCACTCTAAACTCTTGTGTCTCCCTACACTTTAATTATTCTCATTTCTGAAATTTGAAGTTTTTGTTAGATAATTCCTCTTTTTTCATTTAATTTCTTCACTTTATCTCTTCAAAGACTTCCAAAGAGTGTTGTGCCCAATTTTGGTACAAACAATAAAAATGCGGGGTGTTATAGTCACCTAGAGTCAAACAAAGGAAAACTAAAGCTAAGTTGCTAAAGCTTAGAAATTGCTAGGGTCAAAACATGATGATTATTAACAAGTTGTGATTCCATGTTTAAACTATTGAAATTCGACCAATCATCACGACGAATAAGGAAGATATGGCCTTCGACAAGAAAACAACTCGACGAAAGGATAACGACTATTTGATGAACCAGATGGTTTTCTTTCAGATGATTCTAGCTTGCGACGAGTCAAAGCACGTCATGTATGATACAAGACGTACTTAAGGGGCAAATGTTATCCCGCCTTTTGGCAAGGCCGCGATATCATCGACTTGGCTAGGAATGAATGGTGATCATCTTTGGGAATCGACTACATATAGTATTATAGACGATGGTCGAGCAGATTCAGACCGGAACCCAATCGAGGTGCAGTACGCATGAAGTGATTGGCATGGCCCCGTGAAGTTATAGTTCAAATTTGGAGTCGATCGAAGTTCGTGTACTCAAGTTATGGACCAAGCAAGGATTTGCATGGATCGATCAGAACGATCCATAAAACTGTTCAAATCATCGAGGAACGATCAATATCTCGAAATCCACAAGGCCGATTCATTTGAAACTTCCAGGGCATCAACAAAATGAAGGTTGAGGCTTACAAAAACGATCGTGGGTCCTAAAGTTGCATTTAGATTTTAGCCGAATGTTATTGGTCGATAGTTTTTGCCAAGTCCTAAAAATGATCGGCATGTTCCAGTGCATGGTCCATGTTCAACCAAGATCGATCCATATCTTCCAAGTTACAAGTCAGAATGATTCCATATTTCAGAAGCAATATCAAGAGGCATGTGGGACACTCCAAAAATGATCGCACTACAATTGGAAGCAAGAAAAAGGATCGATGAACCTTTATCGATCATTCCTGATGTTTGAGTTAAGTCCACCGATCGTTATGGTGGGCCCCTATGGACCTAGAGAGCCTTCTAACGAAATCTAAGCGAAATATCTCATCATCTCTCTCTATAAATACAAGCCCGATGGTTCATTTTGAGGATCTGTACGTTGCTGGTTACTTTAGTCTTTATTGTAATCAAGTTTTCTCTATTTCTTATTGTTGTAATCAGATTCCTAAATGATCAATAAAGTGGAGCTTCAAAGTGGACATAGGCTTACAATGCCGAACCACTATAAATCTCCATGTTTCTAATTATTGGTTTCTATTTTACTGTTAGTCTAATCTATTCCTCAGTTTAAATTTTACATTCTTCATTTACTTCTCTATATAAATCTATCCTTGGGTGTTTGGGACCAAATTTTGGTGCAAACAGGCCTTTAGCATACGGTTTTGAGAGGCGATGACCACAAATGATTTCAAACATCGTCAATATGATTTTATATAAGCATATATCATGGCATAATTATTTTGGATAACGTAAAGGGCTATATTTTCCTTGTTTTGGAAGTATGATTTCGAAGGTTAAATCATTTATAAAGAAAGCATTTTCAAGGAAATAGAAAAGGGTATTTAGCCTAGAATTTTACTAAAAGAATTTATTGTTCTTATCACTTTTGGATAGACTATGATAGGATGAATTGACTTAAAATTAAAAGATCAAATAGGATTGGTGTAGGGTAGCGCTATAAACTTCAGCTGTTAGACCCTACCTGATATAGTCCAAAATTCCAGTGCATAGGGCTTTGTCAGTGGTAAGACATAAAGTAGGTCTACGCATAAAAAGGAATAAATAAAGATAAGATAGGTTATAGGTTGACCTGCAAAACCTTTAGTTTCATAATAAGCCTAGCAAAACTATGAGATTGACAAATAGCCAAGTAAACACTAGAATAAGTGTATTTGGACAGGCCGTCTAGTTTTCTTCTAACAGCTAGTTAGAAAAATTTGGTATATCTGGTAGGCCCGAGTCAGCCATATAGGTTGGTAGTTACCCTATGAAAACCAAACATTGGGATAGATTGTCCACTGATTTGATGGATAGTCATGATTACCTATGTAGCATTTATGCGCATTATTGTTATATTGTTTATTTCAACTAGCTTGGTTGCGGCACTTTAATTTTCAAAAGATATATTTTAAAGGGATATTTGTGAGGGGAAAACCCGTTCCACTCAGCCACGTGGTCTCATTTAATTTCTATAAACTGAGATGACATATTACTATTCACACCAGAGTTATTGTCTGACTTGAAGTTTATGTTTTCCTCTTAAACTCTTAGGTGCTCAAAATTCAATTTGAGTATGTTGAAAGTAAGGGTTTACAGGTTTAGTATGTTTGGCGAATAAAGCTTTTGACAATGTGAAGGAGGTAAGGGCTGGCTATTTAGGAGACTACCTATTAATTATTTTCGCTGTGTTATGACATTTTTTGTATGTATGTATTGGCAAAAGTTTTATCTATCTAGTTAGTAACTCTAATCGACCAAGGGGACATCTTCATATGTCGCTCTTAGAGTATTTTGTAATAATTATATTTTATTGAACCTAGGCAACGTTTTGGGATTATGTACTGAATATGAAATTATGACTTTGAAATGAAATGTGGAAGTTTGCTATGAAATTTTGTTAAAACTTATTTCATATTCTTATGCTTCTGATATTATGGATACCATTAACATGCCCGCATCTTGTCATCGGAAATAAATACTATAGATGACTCCAGCATCTGTATTGCTTAGTTTCAAGCCTTAAGATGTGGAATGTTACAACTTGGTATCTAAGCATAGATTTATGTAAAACTAAAGAATTTTGAACTTTAAAAAGAGTTTTTGAAAACAGGATCTGAATGAATCAAAGAGTAAGATTGGGTATGATGTAATGCTATAGTAATGTATTTGTATTTGCTATATATAAGTACACGTCTTGTTAATATTCTCCCTCTCTCTTAAACCATTCTTCTATATCTTGCTAAGGTTCCAATGAAGATTTAAGAAAATAAGATATGGAGGCAGGAAACAGAAGAGTGAATCCCGGTGGTGGAAGCACCATTACCAATGGAAATGTCTGGCCCAATACTAGAAGGAATCTAAGTCAACAAACAGCTGTAAAAGTCGGTGCAGGAACACCACCGGTTAATATGGGAGCAATGTATTAGTTCTTTGTTAACATGATGCAAACAGGAGCTACTACTAGGTTAGTTTGTTGAAATGCTGGAGGAGCTAATTAGGAAGTTCCAGTTGTCAACAATTGTGATGTGTTGGGTAGAGACTATGCGATACTTGGAGGGAAATCATTTATTGGAAAGGAGGATACAATTGAAGTGGAGAATTTGTTTCTTCATTATGAAAGGATTTTTGCTGATCTGGGATTGAATGATGAATAGAAGAGAAGGTTGGCATCTAGGCAATTACAAGGGGCTGCATTATATTGGTGGAACAGTGTTACCATTAGAGTAGCCGAGGAAACTTTGACCTGGGTATAGTTTAGGAGGAGGTTTGAAGAGAGGTTTATGTTTGAGATTGCTAAGTCAACTCTATTGAGGAAGTTTGCTGAGCTGGTGTAAGGTGATATGATAGTGCTTGAGTATGCATCCAAATTCGAGGAGTTGTCCCGATATGGATATGCTATAGTAGACAAAGTGATTAAGAGTAACGAGAAGTTCATCTATTGACTGAGATTTGAGCTCGCTAGGGCAACCTTACCACATCTTAGGGATCCATGTGATGTCATCGTGAAGATGGTTTTGAGAAATGTAGAGATGCTTGCTTTGTTCGGTAATAAAAAGCCAGCAGAGAGTCATGGTGGACAAAAATAGAGGAGAAAGTTTTACCTAAAGAAGGGAACTCAGAAGGGTGGAGTTGCTAAGAAAGGAAAGTCTAAGGTTGTGTGTTACAAGTGTGACAAAAAGGGACATTATGCTCATGAACGCCAAACTGGCAAGGGAAACGAAGTCGTTGGAAAGAAGAGCATTAAGTGTTTTAACAACGATCATGTTGTATATGATTTCGACCGAACCAGCCACATCCGGATCCAGACCGAATCAACTCCTCTCCACCGGACCAAACCAAGACCGATCCAAAGCCATCTCCATTTGTCACCAACCGAATCAACTCCTCACCACCGATCCAAACTACCACCGAACCAATACAACCGGACCAAATCCCCTCCAACTACCACCGAACCAATACAACCGGACCAAATCCCCTCCAACTACCACCGAACCAATTCAACCGGACCAAATCCCCTCCAACTACCACCGAACCAATACAACCGGACCAAATCCCCTCCAACTACCACCGAACCAATACAACCGGACCAAATCCCCTCCAACTACCACCGAACCAATACAACCGGACTAAATCCCATCCACCTATCACCAAACCACCTCACGACCGAACCAAGAGGATGCCGAACCAGACTGCCAGGCCAGATCACTTCAGCCCAGGCCCACCAGCAGCTGTATATATCCAAGACCCCTGCCCCCAACCTCACTCTATAAATAAAGAGGCAGGGGTACAACAATGGGGACAAGTTTGAG
Organism: Allium fistulosum; assembly: GCA_030737815.1. Classification (NCBI taxonomy): domain Eukaryota; kingdom Viridiplantae; phylum Streptophyta; class Magnoliopsida; order Asparagales; family Amaryllidaceae; genus Allium; species Allium fistulosum. The sequence continues at coordinate 899,504,992 of CM060905.1, forward strand.
AGCTCAAGCACGGAAGGAACTTTCAAACAACTTTCTTTTACTTATATCAAAGCTTTGTACTTGTAATCAAAAGAAGAGAAGAGAAATAACATATAAAGTGGACGTAGGCACATTCTGGCTGAACCACTATAAATTTGCGTGTCTTGTTACAGTTTAGCCCTTGCTTTCCATATATTTGCATAAATCACTCAAATCGCTAAGAACAACATAAGATCTACTAAATTATACGACTTTGAGGTGTTTGTCCATTTTTTGTGCAAACATTTTTGGTGCTTTCACTGAGAACTAGAAGCTCGAAGCTTCAGCTTCATCTACTTAACAAGTTTTCCTAACAGCATCGTCCGCCACTTGGAAAACATGCCTCCCAAACAGAGAAAAGATGTTAACAAAGGAAAAAACATCGCATCTAGCAGTCGCCCAGATCCAGATGTCACGAATCAAGCAAATCGTCCTCCTCCAGCAACAGTAACGAATGAAGAACAGGCTAACACAATTGCTCCCGCCGCAGAACAGCCTGCAGCAATTACTAGAGCAGATCTGGACAGAGTTGTGGTTGAAGTAACTAACCGCTTCACGTCCCAGCAGGAAGCCTTGGTGGACCATCTCATGTCACGCTTGAGGGACGCTGAAGAATCCAACCGCAACACTGAATCATGGGGCGAGTCCCAGTCCGGAGGATCTCAGAGACAGCAAAGATCTTCCCTCTTCGAAGGAGCTAACGGCAGAAGTAGCCGTGGTAGGAGCCGAGACCGAGCACAGCCCGAAGTTAGGCCTGAGGAAACGTTTGGTACCAAACCCAACAGGGAAGGTACCGGACGAAGGTCAACTGTAGCTGAGCCTGTCATGCTGCCTAACCACAGAAACACCAGTGAACGGGGCCGAGCTAGAGTTCAGCCCGAAGTTGGACCCGAGGAAGCGCTTAGATCAGAACCCAACAGGGGGAGATCAAGGCTAGGGCCAACTGTAGCTGACCCAAGCATGCTCCCAGAAGATCAAAGGCAGCCACTGGAAAATATGAGGAATGATAGACGATACCATCCCTACAGGTTGTCTGGACGGAATCAATCCCACAGAACAGAACCAAACTCATTTCTATCTGCTCCAAGTTCTGATGAAAGGATGGCACGCTTATTCAGAGAGTGTGTCCAACGGGAGCAAAGAGATCGAGGGATAGGCGCTAGGGTAACCAGCCCTTTCGCCCGCAATATCGAAATCGCTATCACCCCCCGAGAATGGAAGATGCCAACAATGGAACCCTACAAAGGAACCTCCGATCCCGTTGTACACTTACAGAGGTACACACAGCATATGCTCATGAGTGGAGCAACAGAGGGAGTACTGTGCAAATGCTTTCCGCTCTTCCTAGCAGATCTTGCTACCTCCTGGTTCTGTGATCTACCCCAAGGATCCATCAGCTCATGGGAAATGTTGAAAGAAAAATTCATCAGTCAGTTCCGCATTCATGTGGAGCAACCTAAGGACGCTTATTCCTTATCCAGCGTCAAACAGAAACCTGGAGAAAAGCTGCAGCAATACCTAACCAGATTCAACGCCGCAGCAGCCGCAGTTCAAGATGCCGATGAGAAGCTTATCCTAATGGCCCTCTGCAGTGGGGTGCATCCGGACACTAAATTTGCTAGAAGATTGACAAAAGAAAAGCCAGCTACTTTACCCGATTTCTTCCATGAAGCCGGGAAATACATGAGGCTTGAGGATGCTGCCATTGAGGGGCAGTCAGGACAGCAAAGTAAGACGACCCATGGCAACGCCCCTGCTGTGGCGAGGGACGTTCGAAGAAATGACTCCAGAGACAATGCTGGGGGCAAGAAGGTAGAAAAACGCCTATATCGGCCAGGACCAAGATTCGACTCTTACACCCCTTTGAACGAGACCGTCGAAAATATCTTCCTTGCCACCCAAGGCGAAGTTAGATACAAACGCCCACCATACAAGAAGGAATCAGATAACGCACAGAAGTCTGGAAAATTCTGCCGCTTCCACGAATCTCACGGACATGATACCAACGAATGCCATCATCTCCGAGATCTGATTGAGGAACACATCAGAAGGAAGAAACTGGAACGCTATGTAAAAAGTCAAGACAGGACTCCAGCTCCTGCCAATGAAAACCCAAGGCTACCCTCACCAGGGACCGACAGAGGAAACCACAACGCTAGCAGCTCTGGTCAAGAGAAGATAGTGGTCCATACCATCTCAGGAGGTCCGCACATCGCAGACAGAAGTTGGAGAGAGATGGAAAGATATGGGAAGTCGCTTAGAGACAATAGAGACTGTGTCAATACGGTTATAGAAGAGCGCCACCCAAAGCGGAAAGAAAGTGATGACATCACATTCAGTAAACGCGACCTAGAAGGAAGACAGTACCCTCACATGGATCCCATGGTTATCTCTACCCGACTCGGTCCCGCCGAAGTTTACCGAATCCTGGTAGACACTGGAAGCTATGTAAATATCCTGTTCAAACACGCATTCGACAAAATGAAGCTATCAATAAAGGATGTATCTCCCTGCGATAAACCACTACACGGTTTCACTGGAGATGCGAAGATGCCCCTCGGGCAGCTGGACCTCTTTGTTGAGATTGGAAGTCATCCCCGCTTCGTGGTAAGGAAACAGACGTTTGTGCTGGTAGAAAACCATTCGGCCTACAACGCCTTCTTAGGAAGACCAGCCTTGTCTGACTTCCAGATTGTCCTAGCCCCATGGTGCCTGAATATGAAATTTCCAACAGACAATGGGGTAGGGGAAGTGGAAGGAGACCAGGATATTGCACGAGACTGCTATGTAACCGAACTTCGCAACAACCACAGGAGAGATAAAGGGAAAGGTGTAGAGATTGCCCTCTGCACAAAAAGCCTTGAAGCATAGCAACTAAAGAAAGCCCCTCCTCTTCGATACACCAGCGACCCTTTCAATGAATTAGACCCTAGGGACAAAGAGGAGGAGGCCACCGCCGAGCCTGCAGAGGCTATGGAATTTATATCTGTAGACAAGCACGACTCAAGTAGGCTACTTAAAATTGGGTCCCAGCTGAAAGCTGAATTGAAGGAACAACTCATTGATTTTCTCCGCCACAACTTGGATGTATTCGCTTGGTCACACGCTGACATGACCGGAATCTCCCCCGACATAGCGTGCCACGTATTAAAAATTGATCCTACCAAGGCGCCTGTAAAGCAAAAACAGAGAAGTATGGGGGCAGAGCGATCAGCAGCCCTCTATGAAGAAGTAAAGAATCTACTCGCCAATGACTTCATACGAGAAGCTATTTACCCAGAATGGATCGCCAACCCGGTACTAGTAAAGAAGGCTAATGGGAAGTGGCGGACCTGCATTGACTTCTCCAACCTAAACGACGCCTGCCCAAAGGATTGCTTCCCGCTTCCCAGAATCGATCAACTTGTAGACAGCACAGCCGGGCACGAACTCCTGACTTTTATGGATGCATACTCAGGATATAACCAAATTCCTATGCATGCTCCCGACCAAGACCACACTAGTTTCATCACCGACCGGGGTTTATACTGCTACAAAGTGATGCCCTTCGGACTTAAAAATGCAGGAGCCACCTACCAGCGCCTCGTCAACAAGATGTTTGCAGGGCTAATAGGACGAACAATGGAAGTATATGTAGACGACATGCTGGTAAAATCACGGAAAGCCAAAGATCACGTAGGCCACCTAGGCGAAATGTTCCAGGTACTTCGACAGTATGGAATGAAGTTGAATCCACTAAAGTGCTCCTTCGGAGTGTCATCGGGAAAATTCTTAGGATTCATCGTCCATGCCCGAGGGATAGAAGCAAACCCTGAACAAGTCCGAGCATTAAGGGACATCAAGATACCTTCCACCCGAAAGGAAATGCAAAGCCTAAATGGAAAAGTGGCTGCCCTAAGCCGATTCATCTCCATAGCAACGGACAAGTGCGTCCCCTTTTTCGAAGCTCTAAAGAAAGATAAAGGAAAGTTCGAATGGACGGACGAATGCTTAACCGCTTTCCTTAACCTAATCGAACACCTCCAGAAACCACCGGTACTCTCGACCCCAAGCGAAGGCGAAGAATTATACCTATACCTTGCTGTGTCATCTCACGCTCTAAGCGCTGCCTTGGTAAGGGAAGACAACCGCACGCAACGACCAGTTTAATTCGTCAGTAAAAGGTTTACTGGGGCAGAAGTCAGATATCCTAAGCTTGAAAAGTTAGCATACTGTTTACTAATCACTTCACGAAAGCTACGTCACTACTTCCAATCCCATTCCATCAAAGTTCTGACCGATCAACCACTGAGGCAGGTACTCCATCGTCCCGACACTTCCGGGCGACTACTTAAATGGTGTATTGAGCTGAGTCAATATGATATCACCTATCACCCTCGCACCGCCATCAAGGGACAAGCCATGGCTGATTTCATTGCAGAATTCACCACCAACGAGGATAAGGAGCAACTGGAAATAACAGAAGATATCAAGTGGAATCTCTTTGTGGACGGTGCATCTAACGAACAAGGCTCGGGGGCAGGTGTGGTAATAATCACTCCCAGGGGAAATAAACTGCACTATGCTATAAGGTTGGAGTTCGCTGCCACCAACAATGATGCAGAATATGAAGCAGTAATAGCCGGATTAGAAATTGCTATCGAGATCGGAGCCAATTCTTTGTGTCTTCACAACGATTCTCAGCTTATTGTTAATCAAATACTAGGGGAATTCCAAGCTCGAGAAGAACGGCTCATAGCATATCTAAAGAAGACCAAGTTACTTCTCAGCCGATTAGACCACTACTTAGTCAAACACATCCCTCGGGAAGAGAACCAAGAGGCCGACGAATTGGCAAAGCAAGCAAGTATGAGAGACGTCGCCATCTTCGGGACAGTAACTGTCTCAAAGCAAACGATCCCAAGTTTTGAGCAAGTGAATCTGATAGCTGCGACCGAAGAAGCAACTTGGATGACTCCCATCCGAGACTACCTACAAAATGGCACACTACCCGACGGGCGTAACGAAATCAAGAAAATCTTGAGGAAAGCGTCCCGCTACACAATACATGGAGACATCCTCTATCGGCGCGGGTTCTCTAACCCATTGTTAAGGTGTGTCGCCGGAAGGGAAGCCAAGGAAATCTTATCCAACATTCATCAAGGAAGCTGCGGAGATCACACCGGAGGGCAAACGTTAGCAAAAAAGATACTCCGATACGGATATTTCTGGCCCACCTTAAGCAAGGACGCCTTAGATTTCGTCAAGAAGTGTGACAGATGCCAAAAATTTTCTAAGATCCCTCGGCTACCAACAACCGAGATTACTCAGATGACCATCCCTTGGCCCTTTGCAGTATGGGGAATCGACTTAATCGGTGAACTGCCAATGGGTCGAGGCGGCGCCAAATATGCTATAGTAGCAGTCGACTATTTCACCAAATGGGTGGAAGCAGAACCTCTAAATAAAGTATCTTCAGCGAAAGTTATCAACTTCTTAATCAAAAATGTTCTGTGCAGGTACGGAGTCCCACTAAAAATCATATCAGACAATGGACTTCAGTTTGACAGCGAGGAATTCGCCAACTGGTGCCAAGAACACGGAATTCACAAAAGCTTCTCATCCGTCGCATATCCCCAAGCAAACGGACAAGTCGAAGCAGTCAACAAAATTCTGAAAACTCTGATAAAAAAGAAGCTCGAAAAGTCAAAGGGCGCTTGGATGGATGAACTCCCTACGGCACTATGGGCCTACCGCACATCTTTCAGAACATCAACAGGGCACACTCCTTTCTCTTTGGCATACGGATCGGAGGCTATGCTCCCAGTTGAAACCATTGTGCCTTCCCACCGTAGGATCCACTATAACCCAGAAGAGAACGAAGAGCTCCTCAACATGTCTTTGGATCTAGTCGAGGAGAGAAGGAATGATGCAGTCCTAAAAACAGCAGCCCACAAGCAAAAGGTGGCAGCACAATACAACTCCAAAGTCAAGCATCGTACCTTATAAGAAGGGGATCTTGTCCTCAAGCGAATCTTCCCTCGCCCCGGAGCACTAGACCCAATCTGGGATGGACCATATGTAATTCATAAAGATCTCCACAACGGAGCCTATATTTTGTCAACAGTGGACGGAGAAGTGTTCCAGAGGGCATGGAACATCCAACACCTCCGTCGATACTTTTCTTAACTTGTATTGCCCATATGAAGTGAATTAACAAAGAGAATCAGTGGACGTAGGCATTTTTCGTGCCGAACCACTTTAAAAAAGCCTTGTCTCTTTTTTAACTTGTTCCTTTGTATCTTGGCTGCTTGTTAACTTTATCCTTTTCTGTTGAACAAAATCCTGAGCATATGGCATTTCTATTCAAAGCACTCCACAATGCAACTTCACGTGGACAAGACCCAACAGGTACTATGCGAATCTATGCCCTCGCCAATGAGACACTTTTGCTCCAGCATCCCTCTGCTGCGGGTTAACTCATTGCTCGCGACGGCCCTTAAAGCCAACTGTAATGAGCCGATTATAAGCCACCGAGAAGGCCGACTATAGCCGAGGCAGCTCATTACGGCGTTAGGCTCGCCGGCAACTGTGAACCGATTATAAGCCCCAACATAAGGTGTGGCCAGCCAGGGGCAGTTCACAGTTGACGATCGGCACCCACGCTAGCCGGCCACAGTAAGTCGAATAATACCCATGAGTACGGGCCATAATGGCCCGGGTAGTTACTGTGCGCGATCTCGGCTCCGGTGTGTCTTAAGTACGGCTGTGGTAAAAAAGAATTAACTCCCCGCGGAGGCGTAAGATGGGTGACAGATGTCTCCAAGACCCACAGCTAGGGAAAGTGACTACAAAACCCGTTTGCCACGAACTTAAGCACATCGAAGGCCTTCCGTGACTGGAAGTTTTACTATTTCACATATTTCAATTTTACTTAAAAAACTTTCCTCCTATCCTCTATAACAAACCATAAAGTACAGGATGCAGGGTAAGAGATACCCGCCAATGGATGCAGAGATTCACAATCAGATGGCAGGGCATTCAACCGCTTTCCATGCTTGGTCATACAAGATATTCGAAGCTGCCATTTACAAACAGAACATGAAAGGCGGTATTTTCTTCCTTTATGTGCAGATGCATGACTGTAATTTAATTTTTTCACACCACACGCTAACATTGCAAGTCATGAGATTATGATCTAAAACCAGAATCTGACATCAAACACAATTTAATTACGAGAATATACACAGCTATATTTCTCATACGACATGTCAAAACAGCAACAAACATTCAAGAAACAACAAAATCAGCTTAAGTTAAAAAATTACACGTCAAGAATAATGTTGATTATTATAAGTAGCAAGAATTACAACTTAGAAGTTACTCTACTGTCTTAAGACTAACAGATACAACAATGCCAAGCCTACAAAAAGAATTTTCCAGGTCCAATCAGGGAGCCGGTTGCGTCGAAGTCTTGTCCTTGCTCTTTTGCCCGCCTGTCCGGTCATAAAAAGGATTCATTAGTGATGAGTAACCAAGTTAACGGAAAGACTAGAAAGGAAGACTTACCAGCACCTGCTTCTTGACCGTCCTGGTCGTCATCCTCTACCTGCACACCTGCCTCTTCAGCAGCAAGCAGCCGCATACCCTCCTTTACCGCCACTTTCTCCTCCTTGGTGAACTGGGCAGTGACCACATCCATACTGAAGACCGTTCCACCCTCTTTATCTGCATCAGCCTTAGCCTCCTCCAAAGCCCGAAGATAGATCTTGGCCATGACCCTGGGAAAATCATCCATCCAAGAGAGATTGCCCTGCTTCCAAGTCCGGAAATACATGTCCTGGAGCATGTCATCCATCATTCCCTCATTCTCCTCAAACTCCCTCATCCGGGCATCGGAAGCCGACAACCTTTCGACGGCAGCATCTCTCTCCAGTCTGTATCTCGAGCAATCAGCCTGAAGGGACCTCCGCATCACCTCCATCTCTTCCCTCAACTTAGCTTGAGCAAGCTCTGCAGCCTCAAGTTTCTCGGACAATTCCTCCACCTGCTCGAGATCCGCTCTCCGAACCTCATCCACCGTGGCAATAGCCATGTCAATCCGCTCTTTGCAAGCAGCTTCCATTTTCCGCAGTTCGGCCCGACTGGCCTCTTCCATGGTTTTCCTTAGTCGCCCAGTAGCAGCCTCATGCTGAGAAATCTGGATAGCCTGATCCGCAAGCTGTTTGGCCTGATCCGAAACCACCAATCGAAGTCGGATATTGGCGCTCCCAATCTCCTCTCCGGCCTTAACCAGCCGAGCATGATGCCCCATCAGCTTCTTGGTCTCCTCTGCCACCCGATCAATATTAGCCTTGGCCTCGTCTCCCATAGTGACTATACGAGTAGTGAGTAGATCGAGATCTAAGGCCTTGGCTTCGTCAAGTACTCGTACCATGGGGTTACGGGGGAGAAGATGTTCACCAGTGACTTCGTCAAAAGTAATATCATGAGAACTGAGATCCAGATCAGGATGACCCGCAAATGGATTACGGGCCAAGTCGGGACGGTCGATGTGAATAACATAAGGGTTTCCGGACGGGTGCGGAGAAGGTGCAAACTCGCTACCCTCCTCAGTAATGTCATGAATAGGCTGAGCCGGAGGCTGAGGACCGGGCGAAGTTTCGGATAAAGGATAACTCCTCTTCCTCTGTTGAATACCCTCTTCGATGACCCCAAGAAGAGGACGGTATCCGACTACATCCCCGGAGCGTTGGGTTGAGGGCTTCGGCTTAGCAGAAATTTTGGAAAGTTTATATTGCTCAAGCCTGTGTCGAAGGTCTGAAGCTTTGGACGTCTTGCCTGCTCCTAATATAAAGAACAAATGTCACAATCTTACATCACTATACGATTCGAGAAACGCGGTAAATTACAAGTTAAAAAAGGAAAAGAAACACAGCTATGGTTGTACAAACCCTGGGGAGGAGTGGGATACTGCAGTAAGTCCTGGATTTCAGTCCAGGACGGGAGCGGATCATAAAATATTCCTAAGTCCCTATCATTTATGAAGCATGCAGGAGTCAAGAGTTCACCTTGAGTCGTCAGAGCCACCTTGGCCGGAATGGTCGGAGAAGACTCGCTTGCACCAGTCCCGGCTTTGTCCGCCTTCCCGGTCTTCTCTACCAAAGCCGGATCATCATCCAACCCCTCAAAAGCTTGGCGGAAAGCGTCATCCGTCCACTCTTGCATTTCGCCTACTTGCCCAGAAGACAGAGCCCTGGAACCATCACCACCCTGTCCATCGCCACCATCATCACCAAGACGCTCAACGTCACTTCCGCCTTTAGCCTCACCTCTTTCTTCCTCCGCATCTATCTCCCCCTGAGTAAGTGGACAATTGCTGGGAGAAGGACCTTCCGACCTCTTAAGTTTCTTACCTCCGACGGCTGGAGGTTTCGTGAATGGTTTTCTCTTTCCACCCTCTGCCGCAACGCCTCCCTTAACCTGAGCTGCCGCCCTCTCTTCCGCCGTTTCCCTCAACTTAACTACAGACTGCTGCGGAAGGATTAAGTTATATTCCAGAAGAATCGCATTTCTAATCAAGAAGGCAGATGATCTGTATTTCCCAAGAATGGCTTCTATCTCAGCCGCCGTCTGAACCAGGCGGTCAGTCTCCACAACCGGAAAGCCACCTGTCGCTAGCAAAAATGAGAAAGTATGAGAAGAAGCATCGCAATCGGAATAAAAAATTATAAGTAAAAGCATCAACTTACATCCAGAGGTAAAGCGCCGGATGGAGACGGAGTCGTCCCTAACAAAGAACCACTCTTTCTTGAACATGCTGAATTTAGAGTACAGGTCCAAGACCGGCTTGAAGGTCACAACGGACTCCAAGCTAATATATGGGGACCCCTTCTTATAGCCCCTTAAATTATACAAGTACCGGATCTCCCGGTTGGAGGGAGCGCGACCATACTTCCTCCGAAAAATAACGAAAAGGCTCACCAGTATGGCATAAGAGTTGGGCTGAAGCTGGAACGGGGGCACCTTCAGATACGTGAGGAAGCTGACTACCCAAGCATTGAGAGGCGGGATAGCACCACACATGCAATGGTACCTACTATAAGCAAAGTATCCTTCGGGAGGACTGTAGGGCATGACTCCTGGGCCCGGCAGCAGCATGAGGGCTCTATCGATCCCAAAGGAACGAGATATAACATCGAGTTGCTCCTCTTTGAGAGAGCTAGGAAAGCAGTCAGGCGGGGAATCCAGCAGCTCCTGGGGACCATATCCATCCACTAATGACCTCGGGGCGGGCCCATGACGCTCCGATCCTGATTGAGCTGGGGGCACGGCCGAGGACTCTCCTTCACCCCCGGATCTCCTCTTATCTGATCGGGTTTCAACTTTTCGAGACATTTATCTGCAAACATGGGAAAGGTTCATTCGGCATATAAACACGTCAGTCCATTCGGAAGTACGATACGAAAACGCATTCGGCAAAAGGAATAGTACCTGATTCGGCTAAAAACTCGATCCGGCTAAAACACTTGGTTGATTCGGCTAAAAACCTGATTCGGCTAAAAACTCGATCCGGCTAAAAACTCGATCCGGCTAAAACACTTGGTTGATTCGGCTAAAAACCTGATTCGGCTAAAAACTCGATCCGACTAAAAACCTTGGGTGATTCGGCTAAGGACTTGGTCCGGCTAAACTCTCACTTGATTCGGCTAGAGGCTCGATTCGGCTAATGCTTTCGGAACGATTCGGCAGATGGAAAAAACGGAGTTCCTAGTCCCCTACTTATAAGCGAAAGCAGAATACCGGATCAGTTGATTCGGTAGTAGGGAACCGGATGAAGATGGTAAAATGGGATTGTCGAAAAACAAAGCAGGACATGCGCACGCACACGCCCTACTTTGAGGGGCAAGTGTTGTATATGATTTCGACCGAACCAGCCACATCCGGATCCAGACCGAATCAACTCCTCTCCACCGGACCAAACCAAGACCGATCCAAAGCCATCTCCATTCGTCACCAACCGAATCAACTCCTCACCACCGATCCAAACTACCACCGAACCAATACAACCGGACCAAATCCCCTCCAACTACCACCGAACCAATTCAACCGGACCAAATCCCCTCCAACTACCACCGAACCAATACAACCGGACCAAATCCCCTCCAACTACCACCGAACCAATACAACCGGACCAAATCCCCTCCAACTACCACCGAACCAATACAACCGGACCAAATCCCATCCACCTATCACCAAACCACCTCACGACCGAACCAAGAGGATGCCGAACCAGACTGCCAGGCCAGATCACTTCAGCCCAGGCCCACCAGCAGCTGTATATATCCAAGACCCCTGCCCCCAACCTCACTCTATAAATAGAGAGGCAGGGGTACAACAATGGGGACAAGTTTGAGAGCTCAAGCACGGAAGGAACTTTCAAACAACTTTCTTTTACTTATATCAAAGCTTTGTACTTGTAATCAAAAGAAGAGAAGAGAAATAACATATAAAGTGGACGTAGGCACATTCTGGCTGAACCACTATAAATTTGCGTGTCTTGTTACAGTTTAGCCCTTGCTTTCCATATATTTGCATAAATCACTCAAATCGCTAAGAACAACATAAGATCTACTAAATTATACGACTTTGAGGTGTTTGTCCATTTTTTGTGCAAACAGATCAAGTGGGAAATTACAAGAATAAATGTCTGGAAGTAGCCAAGGCAAAAAAGGAAAAGTATTTGCTTTGGAACCAACTACCTTGAGACCAACAGCCGAGGAGGAAGGAAAAGTTGTGATGGAAGGTACGCTTTTGATTCATGGTATACATGTTAGAGTACTATTTGATACTGGTGCATCACATTCTTTTATATCTCATTGTTTGGTAGATAAGCTTAACCTAGAACCTTCATACTACTTATTTCCTTAAGGGTTGTAAATCTGATGGGAGGGTATGCAACTCTAGGAATTAGATGTGACCATTTATAGTTTGCATAATTAGGCTATATATTTGCCCGCAGTTTGCATATGTTTGATTTCGTGGGCTTTGGGATTATTTTAGGTATGAAGTAGTTAAGTAAATATGATGCTAGGATATTTTACCATGATAGAAAAATATTGCTAAGACACCCTAATAGTAGCAACTGAATTGTACACTCAATAGAGAATCCAAGTTCTGATATTCATGCTTTATTGGTGTAATAGAGGAGGAAGATGAGTCAAATTGGGTTTTCATAGTTAGAGAATTTATAGATGTTTTTAGCCTATTATAGGACTACCATCGAAACGAGCTATTGAGTTTCGAATAGATCTTGTACCTGGAGCTGAACTTGTAAGTAGACTGCCTAGCAGGATGACACCTATCGAGATGAAGGAGTTAAAGGTGAAGTTAGTGGACTTAGAAGGAAATAATTTTATTAGACTAAGCAGTTCGCCTTAGGTAGCAACCGCGGTGTTTGCGAAGAAGCCAGACGGGTCATTAAGATTATGCATCGATTATCGTAAGTTGAATGAAAAGAAGACAAAGAGTCGATATCCTTTGTCAATAATTGATGACTTATTTGATCAATTGAGTGGAGCCAAAGTATTTCATTGATGGTGTTTAGAACAAGATATGGTTCCTACGAATGGTTAGTAATGCCATTCAGATTGGCTAATGTGCATGCTTTCTTCGTAGACATAATGAACGGGATTTTCCAAGAGCACTTGGATAGGTTTATCTTAGTATTAATAGATGCATTTTGATATATTCTAATGATGAAAGAGATCATGAGATTCATTTTAGAATAGTGCTTGAGACACTGAGGCAGCATCGGCTAAAAGCAAAGTTTTCGAAGTGTCATTTTTGAAAAAAGGAGGTGAAGTTTCTTGGTCAAGTAGTCTCAAAGCAAGGGTTGTGAGTAGATCCAACTAAGATCGAAGCAGTTAATAATTGGAAGAGACTCGAGACAATGACGGAGAGAAAAAGTTTTTTTGGACTACTTGGCTACTACCGGAGATTCATTAAGGATTTCTCTCATATAGCAGCACCGATGACTAAACTAACGAGGAAGGACATAAAGTATGTTTGGACCGATAACTGTGAGGAGGCATTCCAGAAGCCGAGACATTTGTTGACCAATGTGCCTGTGTTAGTTGTTCCAGATGGAAATCAAGATTTAGTAGTGTATACTGATGCATGTGGAATAGGGTCAGGAGCTTTCTTGATGCAGAGGGTTAAAATGATTGCATATGCTTCTCGACAGCTTAGACCGCATGATGTTAGATATCCAACTCATGACTTGGAGTTAGCTAGGGTAATTTTTGCCTTAAAGGTATGGAGACATTACCTTTTGGGAGAACTATTTGAGTTGTATACGGATCACAAGTTACTAAGATACTTATTCTCTTAGAAGGAGTTGAATATGAGATAGCAGAGATGGTTAGATATTTTAGCTGTTTTAGATTTTGGAATTGAGTACACACCGGGAAAAGGAAACAAAGTTATAGATGCACTTAGCAGAAAACATCAGAATGTAGTGTTAGCTATGTTGTCAGAGTGGAAGGATCTGGAAGCTTTGACTACATGTATTGTGCGGTTAAGATCGACCACCCGCTCTAGTCAAAGTACCAAATGTTATCTTGTTTGGAAGTTCGACGAGTATTGATTGAAAGAATTGCTTCTAAGCAGAGAGATAATCAATTGCTAGCTGAAAAAATTAGAAGATTGGAAGGTGGAACCAAGATTGATGCTTTGAAGGATTTTTATTTTGACCGGAATGGATGGTTAAGAAAGAAGGAACGATTGTGTGTTCCCAATATTGGTGACCTAAGAAAAGAAGTTCTTAAGGAATGTCATCGATCGAAGTTTACTATTCATGCTAGAGGAACTAAGATGTATCAAGATATGAAGAGAAGTTTTTTCTAGGAGGGTATGAAAAGGGATGTTGGCTTATGGGTAAAGCAGTGTCAGAACTGTCACCAAGTAAAAAGCCGAACATCAGAAGCCAAGAAGATTGCTTCATCCCTTAGATGTTCCAGTGTGGAAATGGGATTCTATATCTATGGATTTCATAGACGAGTTGTCGGGGTCGAATAGAGGAAATGAAAGTATTTGGGTATAGTGGATAGTTTGACTAAGAGTGCACATTTTATAAGCGTTAAGTTGACAAGGCCGGCACCTGTTTTTGGTAAATTGTTCATGAAGAACATAGTCAGACTACATGGAGTTCCTAGTAGTATAGTTAGTGATAGAGATTCTTCATTTACTAGCGAATTCTAGAAGAGTCTACAAGAGGTCTTAGGTACCAAGCTCAAGATGAATACCGCTTCCCATCCACAGATAGATAAGCAAATGGAAAGAGTTAACAAAGTCTTTGAGGATTTGTTAAGAACTTATGTACTAGATTTTGGAGGGTCATGGGAAGACCATCTATACCTAGTCGAGTTTTTGTATAACAATAGTTATCAGACAAGTATTGGGATGGCACCTTTTTAAGCTTTATAGGGAAGGCCGTGTAAATCACCCGTATGTTGGTTAGAGACGGATATAGTAGTTCTTGTTTCAGATATGATAAGAGAAGCCATGGAAAAGGTTGAGTTAATTCGAGCTAGAATGAAGGAAGGTTAATCTAGGGAGAAAAGTTATGCAAATAAGAGACAGAAGGACTAAGAATTATTAGTTGGAGAACATATTTTCGTCAAAGTATCACCGATGAAGGGTGTAGAAAGATTTGGGAAGGTGGGGAAATTGGCACCAAGGTTTGTTGGATCATTTCCTATTATAGAAAAGATTGGGAAACTCGCTTACATGATAGAGTTACCGAGCAGTTTTGCATGGGTCTACAATGTTTTCTATATTTCTCATCTGAGGAAGTGTGTTCAAGATCCATAAACTATTATTACTCTGACTGCATTGGAAGACTTAGTAGTGGAACCGGACATAACCATAGTTAAATAGTCAGTTCGTATAGTGGATAGGGATGAGAGGAAGCTAAGGAACAAGACAGTCAGGTTAGTCGTGGTCCAATGGAGTAACGATGAGAGAGATTATACTTAGAAAACGGAGGGCATGATTATGGGTGCTTATCCTGACTTGTTGAATGGTATGTTTTACGTTTATGCTTTTATGTTTAATATGTGTACCTTCTCGTAATTTCGAGGATGAAATTCTTAAAGGAGGGGAGTTTGTAACAACCCAAATTTTGATTAACATTATTTAGGATATTTAGTTGGGTAAATTAAAAAAATAATGTTAAATGATAAGGAGATTGAGATTTAGTAATTGATGTAGGTCGAGCCTTAACTAGTGAACTAAAGGGATTAATCAAGACATTAATAAGAAAGAGGAATGCATCAAGGAGCAAAATAGGAGAATGAGTTTATTTCTTAATACTCACCCTTCCATCCTCTTATCTCATTATCACTTCATTCAAAGAAAATGAAAATAGACCAAGGTCAGCCATTAACAAGGGTCTCAAAGGGAAGATAAGCTAGGAATTTTAGATCAAAGCTAGGGGAATCAAATCAAAATACAAATTTCAACCTTCTTAATCCATTCAAGGTGAATAATAATTATGCATCTCAAGTTTTCAATGTTATTTTTAGTTTTAAGTTCAAAAACGAATCTTTTGCTTTATTATGTCATGTTATGATAATTTGAATTTATAAAATTTACTAATAAAATTAAGTGATATATTTAAGTTAGAAAACCTATCATATGACACCCGAATGACTTTGAATTTTAATATGATGTTAGAAACATTATTTTAGAAGTGGGTTTTTATATTCATAATTTTCAGATTGAACAAGCATATTTGGTAAATTTCCTAAGGTTGAAAAATGGTTTATTTTGGGTTTTAGTTATTAAAAATAATTAAATTAGGTTCTTGGCCCCGGAATTTTTATATGTTAAAGATAATAAATTGAATTTATCAAGATTTTTGATGATTATTCCTAAGTGTTTATGATTTAATATGAATTATTTGAGCTAGAAATGCATAATTATTATATTCAAATATTAATATAAAATGCAAGTTTTGCTATGTACTTTGGAAATGATAAATTTTCTCCTTAGCAGTTTTCTGGAAAAGATTTTGATAAAGAAAGTTGTATCCAATATTATTTTGATAAATACAAGGGGTTGGTGAAAAGAAATTATTATTTTTTGTAACAAATTAGTTTTTAAAGTAATCACGACTTTGCCACATCGAAGCCCACGACGCCGCTTTCATCATGCCGCCCCTATGGTCTTCGACGTCCATAAAGTGTAATGCATAAGATGTCAGCTTTGGTTGATATAGAATGGATTGGCTTGGTCGACATAGAAAGCTAAGCATTAAGATCGACACAGTGAGTTTCGAAGTGGACTAGGTCACTTTCCTTAATACGTTGATGTCGCATTTTTAACTATGCGGCCTGTTTTCAACAACATCGTTGACCCCAATGGTTTTGAAGTGGTTTGTAGCGATGGTAATGACGCCACATTTTTTAAATATATTGACTTCGACTTTATAAGCCTATGCTGCTATTATTGATGTCGACAGTATAAGATTCCGCTCTTTACAACTTCGATCCTAATGATTATCGACTTTAATCCTTACCGCCTATTATCACTTTGACCCTGTTGAGGCCGCTTTTTTTCCTAAAGGCAGTAATGCTGAAGTTTATCTATGTCGACTACATTCTTATAAGACTTTGAGTTTGCAAACCAAGATTTAGATTTTATAATGTCGACACTCTATGTAGTGCGATGTTTATCGACTCTATGGACTTATGTTTTATAAATTAAAGGATTTAACGCATTTATCGAAGAGGGACGAGGACCCCAATGGGGATAATAACACCGAGCTTTATCAATATAAAGAGTTTGATTATCTTGGCCTCGTCGACTATATCTTGCCGAGTTTTATCAATATAATGACTTTATATTGTTTTAGCCGTTAGCCTATGGTTCTAAGAGGCAATGAACTTAAATGATTTCAAACTTCATTAATAGGATTTTATATAAGCATATATCATGGCATAATTATTTTGGATAAAGTAATGGGCTAAATTATTCTTGTTTTGAAAGTATGATTTCAAGGGTTAAATCATTTATAAAGAAAGCATTTTCAAGGAAATTGAAAAGGGTATTCAGCCCTGAATTTTACTAAAAGAATTTATTGTTCTTATCACTTTTGGATAGATTGTGATAAGATGAATTGACTTGGAGATTAAAAGACCAGATAGAACTGGTGTAGGGTAGCGCCCTATACTTCAACTGTTAGCCCCTAGCTGATATTAGTCATAAATTCCAATGTGTAGGGCTTTGTCAAGGGTAAGACATAAAGTAGGTTTACACACAAAAAGGAATAGATAAAGAAAAGATGGGTTATAGGATGGCCTGCAAAACCATTAGGTTGATAGTAAGCCTTGCAAAACTACTAGATTGACAACTAATCAGGTAAACACTAAGATAATTATATTTGGATAGACCATTTGGTTTTCTTCTAATAGCCAGTTAGAAAATATTTATTTATCTGGTAGGCCCGAGTCAGCCATGTAGGTTGGTAGTTATCCTGTGAAAACTAAACATTGGGACGGATAGTTCACTTATTTTACGGTTAGTCATGATTACCCATGTAGCATGTATGCACATTATTGTAATATCGTTTATTTTAATCAGTTTGGTTGCATGACTTTGATTTGAAAAGGATATATTTTTAAAGGGATATTAGTGAGGAGAAACTCATTCCGCTCAGTGGCTTGGTCTCATTTAATATCAAAAAACCAAGATGACGTACTATTATTCACACCAGACTTATTGACTGACTCGAAGTTTATGCTTTTCTTCTTAAACTCTCGGGCACTCAGAATTCAATTCGAGTAGGTTGAGAGTATGGGTTTACAAGTTTAGTATGTTTGGCAAATAAAGCTTCCAAAGATGTACAGGAGGCAAGGGCTAGCTATTTAGGAGACTACCTATTAATTATTTCTGTCGTGTTATGATATTTTTTGTATGTATGTATTGGTAGAAGTTGTATCTGTCTATTTAGTAACTCTGATCAACCAAGTGGCATCTTTATATGTCGCTCTTGGAGTTTTTTTGTAATAATTGTATTTTTTAAGCTCGGGCAATGTTTTAGGATTATGTACTTAATATGAAATTATGAATTTGAAATGAAATATGGAAGTTTGCTGTGAAATTTTATTAAAAATTATTTCATATTCTTGTATTTCTGATATTATGGATACCATTAGCATGATCGTAATTTGTCATCGGAAATTAATACTATAGATGAGTGCAGCATCTGTAGCGCTTTGTTTCGGGCCTCAAGATGGGGGATGTTACAAATATTTATTCATTATTTTGTCCTCATTTTACCATTCTTTGTTCACCTTCTTTTTGAAATTTAAATTGTTTCGTCTTTCTTACATTAAATTCTATTGTTTTCATATTCATGTTTTGTTCTTAGATTTCCCAATTTTCTATTCACTTTACGAAATTAGATATTTTATAATTTAACAATTATTTACTAATGTTTTCTGCAACCAATGTTACAATAGGCCAGGATGATTTCAATTTCTAGCTCCGTTTTCGACGACGCATGTATTTTTTGAAAAACGACTAATCTGAAAAATAAAGTCAACATGCAAAATCGAAAATAAATTTATTTTGTTTTCAGTGTTTCGGAAAATAACAAAATAATGGGAAACCATTCATCCATCAGTCGTTCCTCCATCCTTTCGTCCTGCCACCGTCCCTTCCTTTATCCCTCCACTCTCAAATTTTAAAAACACAAAACCTCAAAGATAATTTCATAAAACTGCTCAAATGGTGTTTGGCAAGCCATATAAATCTTCAACAACCAAGGGAGATTATGGCTTTGTGTTTGTTCTAAAACGTGTGAAATTGAAATGGGTTCTCCTTGATGGGTTACAAAAAAACGGAAGTGACGTCATAAATCTTCTGGAAGGCCTCCTCCAGCACTTTAATGTTGTTTAATGGATTGAAAAAGGGGCATCTCAATGGACAGTAGAGAGAGAATATATCACAAAGTTTAGATCGACACGAGTGCTTAATGGCCAAAGACGAATCTCATTTAGTCCTTGAAGTGGATGCAAACCTTATGTTCGAACAAATTGCCAAAGAGGAATTTCGGGGTTTGCTTCTTCTTATTTGCAACTAGATCCACTTTGGCTTGGTCTTGTAGTATGCTACCTGATTCATTCTCAACTGCCTAAGGCCATTGACACTAATTCTAATGGGGCTCGAGCTTCTGCGCTTGAATTTGATAGGTTAGAATGCTTTGAGACTTCAAATAAGTTTACAGTTTTGGGTGAGTTGGCTGGTGTAGAAGGAGTGAGGGTTGAAACGATGGATTCTCTGACAATTAATATGATCACAAGGAAGAAAAGGAGAATAGTTATTGCTGATGATGGGAGGAAGAAAAGTGTTTCGATCTCTGAAACTAAAACTGCTACTGTTGATTTGGCTGAAATAGGACTGAAGGTTTGGATTGTAGAGGGAGACCTACCTCCCCTCAATCAGTAGGAAATGTTTCCCTTAACAGACTCCAATTTTCTTTGCAATAAGAATTAATGTATTGGTCCCTTAGGTGAAATGAATTACGTCACAGGGAAGGCTAAATGGAGGGAAGAGGAAGTGTCAAACTCAGAAATGGTGCCTTTATGCATTATATGCTGTCAAAAACTAATCCAACCCATTTACCCAACCCAATTACCCAAAAAATAAATGGGTTGGGTTAAACCGATTAAGATAAATAGATACGTTGGCCAAACCCATTTAAATTGGCTAATTTATTGGTTTACATGGGTCTAGCTCACTGTAACCATTTAACTTACCTAGTTGCCTAGCATTATCTCCTCTCAAATTCCCATAAAAAATTTAGGGTTTCTCTTTTTAAATTCTCAAATATTCTGAATTCAAAACTTTGTCATACTGCTCACTTTCGACTCAACATCTTGAGGTAATATTAATTGACATCTAGTGCTATAATATAAACTACCATCTTTATCGGACCATCATCTGCACCTCTATCTTTACTAAGTCTTCTTAGTCTCCTTTGAATAGTCATTAGTACAATAGAGATTCAGATCTGAGTAGTTGAATTGAATTTATGTTTTATTCGGTTGAATTACCAATTCTCATTCCAAATGTTGAATTGCTAATACTAATTTTTGAGTACAAGAATCATATTGACGTTCTGGTCACTTACAAGGATGATAAAGATAACGATGTCGATATTCTCCTTATTTTTGTGTACTTTAAGTAGGTGCATTTAAAATGCTAGCTTCGAATAATTGTAACCCTTGGTAAACTTCAAATTATATGCTAATTGGGATTGATGTACTGTACATTTATGTGAATGTCTGTTCGTTTAAAATAGATTTACCTCTCGACTTCCTAAATTTTTTCTATTTCTATTTTTCCTTCCTCTGTATTGTTTGTTAACTAATGTATGTTTGCGATAGATGCATTTTCAACATTTGTTTCTTACTCAATTAACTATCTAAATTTCTTTTAGTTTCCTCTCTTTAAGGTTTAACCAATATAACATTTACCTGAATTCAAACAGAAGCTAAAATATTTTTGACCTTAACACTTTTGAGGTACTTTTTTCTAGAATAGGCTAAATGTTTAACCCATTAATCTAGTGGGTTCGGCTAGTTTAACCAATTTAATAAATGGGTTAAATCGGTTGGGTTTGTTTTTGTTTTAAATGAGTTGTGTATTTTCTGCCCAACCTATTTATGACCCGACCCAACCCGTTAGACAAGTCTAGTTCTAAGTAGCAAGGAAAAGATTATTGACAAGGAAGAAATCAATGTTGTGACATACATAGGGAGTGCACTGGCGTGGCTTGTGTAGTGAATATTGTTGTTTGTGTGGTTCATGGAAAGCTTGGTAGGGTTAGGGGTTAGAGAGGGAGCACATGACTGGTTCTTCTCTTAAGGAATGCACAGATCTGGTTAAATCAGCAAAATGTGAACATGTCTCTAACTTTTTATTAGGAGGATCGAGTTCAACAGTGGCTAGTAGATTAAGATCGAAGCTCTACTCAGAGATTGCAATTGTTTCACTAAAAATTAACCTTCCGGCTAGAACGAAGGGTCTTTCAATAAGCAAAGGAAAGTAAAGCGCAGCTCAAACCTTCCGAAGTTCTCGAAGGGACCCTGTCATTAAATTTATTGATATAAAACCTTTCGAAGGAGTCGAAAGGTTCCGACTCTAGTATCCAAGGAGTTCGAAGGCGAAGAAGGAGTCAAAGCAAGTGAAAGCAACTACTTAATGACCTTTTCGAAAGCATATCAGGCCTTTTGAACCGGTTGGGAAGCATACAAGACACCTTTCGACAATGTCGAAAGGTTTATGCAGAGGGCAACATTCATGAATCAGCAAAGAGTAAAGAGGCAACCTTCCGACAAGGTCAAAAGGTTTACAACTGTATATAAAAGGTGACCTTCCGGTTCAGTCGAAGGCATGAGACCGAAAGGAGGGCCTCTAGCATCTATAAATAGGAACTGAGGGGGTCCAGTTTTAGGGCCGATCTCTCCCATCCTACTCTTGTAATTTCAAAATAAATGTATTGTAACCCAAATTGGGAATCAATTTGGGGAATTATAAAAGAGTTGATTTTGAATAAAAGGGGAAGTCTTATGTTCTATTAAATTACTTATGGTTTTGTTTAAATCTTTGTTAGATTAACTCACATTTTCAGGATTAACTCCATCGGAAGGTTCTTGCCGATGGTCAGAAACTCACCTATTCAAGTAATAACTTCGACCTTCAAACGTCGTCAACCCTTCAACCCTAACCTTTCGATTAGGACGACAGCTGGCCTGGATTAATATTAGCAGTAACCTTCCGAAATCATTGGCTCTATGGTCTAAACCTTTCAACTAAGTTGGTAGTTCTTTATGCTTTAACAACACCAGAACCTTCCACAATTACCAACCGAGCAATCTAACCTTTCAGCAAGGTCTAAATCAAGGAACATAACGCTCAATCCAAAGGTGGGCGTTCACATTCCTTTCGACAAAGTTGGAACCAACTAAATATAAGCGATCAAACCTTTTGTCAAGGTCAAAAGCTTCTACATACCACCCAGGAATTTAATATCCTACCTAGCGATAAAGAGGGTAGTCACCCAAACCTTTCGATGATATTAAAATTAGCTTTAAAAGGATAAATTTAGAGGGCATCAACCGTAACATAAGGGAAAACTCCACAAGAGATCTCCTACAAGTCCCATTGAGGTAAAAAGTTATCTACTTAAAGGACCAAACCTTTCAACTGCAACGAAAGGTCCAAACTGAAAATAAACAACTAGCAAAGCTAAGCGTAAAGGCAAATCTTAGGGATATCTTCCCCTTTATCTAAACTACCCTTCCTATTCCTAAATTCATCTAAATATCTTTTGTGAAAATGTCTAAGTAGACCCCCACTAAATTCACCTAAGTATGAGGAATCTATGATTGAATGTCTACAGTGTACTTTATAAAAGAAGTTAATCAAAATATCTCTGTCTTCAATTGCCATCCAGAATAATGTTATTAACTCCTTATTTTCCTTTAATAGAGCGTCATATCAGAGACGCGCTTTCTTTAATAAAGGAGCCGCTCTCTGAAATTTAAAAGACGCAAGTGTAGAGGTACTCTTGTCGAGACTGTGATATTTCTCAGCTAAGGCAATATGCTCCATTATTAATTTATATAATTCCCTATATAGCTTGTTAATTTGTGCTTGTTTTCACTCAAGTTTTGTGCTATAGGAAAATTTCGACTTCCTCTTTATCTAAAACAAATGATTTATCACTAACTGTTATTTTCCAAGTGTAAAACATTTAAATAGAGAAGCCCATACCTGTGAAACTGGAATGGAGGCCTGGAGAGATTATTCTCTCTCTTGTGAACCCTTGGTATGAGTAGGAGCAACTTCTTCCTCTGGAAATGCAGGAGCACCAGAGTGATCTCCCTTGTCTTCATCATGGCCCTGATCTCTGAGAGGGTTGTCATCATTATCATCATCATCAGTATCCCAGTTCGTGTGATCATCATCCTCCTTCTTATTGGGATCCTTACTTTGGTCATCCTCCTCTTCAGAGTCAGACTCAATGTCAGACGATGGGATGCCCAAAGAGAGAGCTTTCTTAAAGTCAACCATCCCCTCCTTACTCTCGGACTCAGAACCCTGCTTGACTTGCTCGATTTTGTCCATGACTTTTTTGGCTATAGTCGGATGAAGTGAGGGAAAACCAAAGTCAGGACATTTATCATGATTATCAGTATAAACAAGCATGAGGGCATCTTCATAATGGTTTAACATCATAGGCCCCAGGGTGGAATCAACAAAATCAGAAACATGCTTTTGGAAGTTGGAGAGGGTTTGAACAGCAAGTTTAAGCGAAGCTATGGACCTCTTGAATTTATCTCTCAGCAATGTATTCTTAGAAATCAAACGAGCCTTCTCGTCTTCTGAGTCATTTAAAGCAAGCACCCTTGCAAATTTCTCATTGGAGGTAAGTCGATGAGCTTTCCTCTCTACTTCAAGGTCATCTTCAACCTTGGAAAAGGAAGCCTTAATTCGCTCCAACTCAGAAGAAGAGTCATTACGAGCGGCTGTCAATTAAGATATTTGACTTTTTAACACGACATTTTCCTCCTGAAGCTTGGAGGATCCAACAAAGAGTTTGGAGACATGCTCATTAAGGGAAACCCAGTTCCTGGAAATCTACCACAAGAGAAGAAACATGGTTTGACAATCAGAAAGACTTAGTGATAATAGAATTAATTGGATAGGAGCTTACCAAGAGTTGTTGCCCCACGAGAGAGCGATGATTTTCCGCCAGGTCTGGGTTAAAAGACGGCAGGGAAGATGAGGTAAAGGATTCCGACTGAGGAATGAACTTGACAAGATCATCAAAATTAGTTGCCAAAGAAGTGGAAGATGACGATTTCGAAAGAGTGTGAGACTTAGAAAGAGTCTCAAAATGGGCAACCTACATCTGTTCCAGTGCAGCTGGAGAGACAGAGATTGAAATATTCGGAAGAGGAGCAGGTGAAGGGGGAGTCGGCTCCATTATATCATTTAAAGCTTCGATAATTGGACTTTCTGAAGCTTTCTTCGGAGATATGCGCTCTTCTTCCTCCTCAACATCGATGATCTTTGCTATTTTAACTGGAGGGGTCTCCTCAGGAGGCACTGCTAGTCTTCTTTTTGAAGATTTCTTGGAGCTAGCAAAAGCTTCCAAAACTTGTGTGACATCCGTAGATGAGGAAGGAGGAGCAATTTCACTTAAAGGCACAACGGCCTTGGAGAGAGATAGAGCGAATTCTAGAAGATACAAAATCAGTTAAAGAAAATTCGAGAATTCTATTGAAAGAGAACACTAAGTTAATGGGATACCTGAAGCGTCAGAACTAATTGGCGACAGTGAAGTAAAATGATCAGCATTGCCCGGAGAATAGAAGCGGTTTCCCCAGGAGTTATGCATGATCGTAGGTGGAGTACCAAGAATCTTTTGACCAGTTGGTAATAAAGAATGCTTCCATAAGTTTGAAAGGGTTAGGAGCGTCAACCCGCTCCTTATATGTTTTGGAGCTGTAGTTAATGAGTCGATAATTTTTTGGTCTGCATTGCTAAGTGTTTTGGAGGGCTCACCTGAAAAAGATTAGAAATTAGTTAACAAGAAGCATAGAGGAAGACAGAGACGACATTCAAATGAACTTACGAGGAAAAGCAAAGGCCTTGTGGACATCTACGAAGCACTTGACTAAAAATAATTGGTTTTCCCAATCCTTAAACTTATTAATACCATCCAATATCAATTTTTTATATACATTCACCTTGAAAATCTTCTTGTTAGACTTACTTGACCATGCCAATTTGGTCAAGGAGGTTAAAATTTCAGGGCTAAGCGAAGGAAGTCCAAATTCTAGCGCTAGCATCTCAAGAGATAGAAGATGGGTATACATGTTAGGAGAGAGTTATATCGGAGCAACTCAAATATAAGGCAGAAAGGAGCACAGAAATGCGGGAAACGAAAGAAAACCACCATGCCATATGTGGATGGCGGTGAATGCAAAGTACCCTTCCGGAGGGTTGTCAATAGTATCGGTGGGGTTGGGAGGAATGGCTTCAACTCCGGTAATGCCAAACTCTTTCAGAATGGCGTCTACTTCCCTCTGAGATTCAATAAGAGAGTGCTTGGTGATAGCTTTAGTTTTTGGGGAACTCATTGTTCTACCAGGTGAAATCGTTCTAATTAGAAACCTTTAACCAATTATAGATTTAGATAGCAATCAAGAATAAAAAAGTAAATAAATCTGCTTAGATAGATTAAGCCTGAAAATATACACAAAGCTCCAAAATGATGAGAATTTTCAAAAGACCAGTAGTTTAAGCTTTCGACAATGTCGAAATGTTACGGTTGGAGCCTTCGACAAAGTCGAAAGGAATAGTGAAAAAAGCTTTTGACGATGTCGAAGGGCTGATAGAGTGGACTTTCGATAATGTCGAAGGGAATAATGACCCTAATTTTAACCATTATGCACTAAGAAAATTTAGAAGTAAGCAAAAATGTAACTTTCTCAAAGCTGTCGACAAGGTCGAAAGGAAAAAGTGAGATATTTACCTAGTCGCTACCTTTCGACAATGCAGAAGGTTTTTTGAAAACCTGGGCCCATTGCAAGTATAACCAAAAGTTAAATGGCAAGACCTTTCAATACGAACAAAATTAGAAATTTAAAATTTCCCAAATAGGAAAACGTGGATATTGTTAACATTAAAGAAAGGTCTGGTCAAAGGTTTTTGAAATATGAATTTAAGATTGAAGGATTTCAACCTTGTCGGAGGCATGTAGACAAAATGTTTAAACTTTTCTATCTTGTCGTTAGTTCTTGGTCGGAAGGTTTCGCCATGGTTTTACCGAACCTTCTTACCACAATGAAAAGGTGATGTCAAAATACCTTCTAACATCGTAGAAAGGTGCAAAAAAGAGATAAACCTAATTTTTTTCACCTCGACCTCTTTCGAAGTGGTAGGAAAGTCTTTTCACATTACCTAATTGTATGCTAGTAGGGCCCAGGTTACCATATCGGGTTTAAGAAAGCCCGAGCCCAATAATAAATGCAATTTCAATTTTTTCTTGAAGTACAAGCAAAATGAACCTGTTAGCAAAATTACCCTCATCTGAAATCGAACAAGTTCGATTCTGAAGAATAGTATAACATTGTCAATAGTTAAAAAAATCAATCTTAAAAGCCAAAAGTTGAATTTAGATATTTTAGGTATAAAATTAAACCCTGTAAGGGGATTTTCCCACGACAAACGTCACCAACCTAAGATCCAAAACCATAGATGAATTTTATCCAAAAAATGATTTAAGGAAAAATGAATTTCCGGAGAAACCCAATTCGATTTCGGATTCGGGAAACTGGAAATTTGGTTAGAAACTGATGAGGGTGAAGATTAAACTAAGATTTATGAAGTAAATTCAAGAAATACCTTGCTGCGGTGAGTCGAGATCTAGAAAGTTTTTGAGAATTCCATTACTTGTTTGCGATAATTTTAATTTCAGGTAAGAGTGGAAGAAAGAGAAGGAGCGGGTTATATAAGAAAAGTCGCCCAAATTATCGACCGTCGGATTAGATTTGAGTGGACGTTCTAAATCGATGCGGGAAGACCAAAAGGCAGAAAATTTTGAAGCTTCCGGCAAAGATGACTTTGGAAGTCAAGAGCATCCCTTCGAATTGGGGGGGGGCAAATGTTACACTAAAAATTAACCTTCCGGCTAGGACGAAGGGTCTTTCAACAAGCAAAGGAAAGAAAAGCGCAGCTCAAACCTTTCGAAGTTCTCGAAGGGATGCGGTCGTTAAAATTTACTGACATAAAACCATTCGAAGGAGTCGAAAGGTTCCGACTCTAATATTCAAGGAGTTCGAAGGGGAAGAAGGAGTCAAAGCAAGTTTAAGAAACTACTTAATGACCTTTTCGAAGTCATATCAAGCTCGAACCGGTTGGGAAGCATACAAGACACCTTTCGACAATGTCGAAAGGTTTATGAAGAAGGCAACATTCATGAATCAACAAAGAGTAAAGAGGTACCCTTCCGACAAGGTTGAAAGGTTCACAATAGCATATATAAGAAAAACCCTTCGACAACGACAAAAGGTTTATGAAGGCATAGAGAAGAACAGACCCTTCAACAATGTTCGAAGGTCCATAAACCTTTCGACAAGGTCGAATGGTTTACAACTGTATATAAAAGGTGACCTTCTGGCTCAGTCGAAGGAATGAGACCGAAAGGAGGGCCGCCAGCATCTATAAATACGACCTGAGGGGTCCAGTTTTAGGGCCGATCTCTCCCATCCTACTCTTGTAATTTCAAAATAAATGTATTGTAACCCTAATTTGGAATCAATTTGGGGAATTATAAAAGAGCTGATCTTGAATAAAAGGGGAAGTCTTATGTTCTATTAAATTACTTATCGTTTTGTTTAAATCTTTGTTAGATTAACTCACATTTTCAGGATTAACTCCATCGGTAGGTTCTTGCCGATATGGTCGGAAACTCACCTGTTCAAGAACTAACTTTGACTTTCAAATGTCATCAACCCTTAAACCCAAACCTTTCGATTTGGACGAAAGCTGGCCTGGATTAATATTAGCAGTAACCTTCCGAAATCATTGGCTCTATGGTCTAACCTTTCGACTAAGTTGGTAGTTCTTTATGCTTTAACAACACCAGAACCTTCTGCAATTACCAACCGAGTAATCTACCCTTTGGCATGGTCTAAATATGGGAACATAAGGCTCAATCCAAAGGTGGGCATTCACATTCCTTTCGACAAAGTTGGAACCAACTTCATATATAAGCGATCGAACCTTTCGACAAGGTCAAAAGCTTCTACATACCACCCAGGAATTTAATATCCTACCTAGAGATAAAGAGGGTAGTCACCCAAACCTTTCGACGATATTAAAATTAGCTTTAAAAGGATAAACTTAGAGGGCATCAATCATACCACAAGGGAAAACTCCACAAGACATCTCCTACAAGTTCCACTGAGGTAAAAAGTTATCTACTTGAAGGACCAAACCTTTCAACTACAATGAAAGGTCCAAACCGAAAATAAACAACTAGCAAAACTAAGCGTAAAGGCAATTCTTAGGGATATCATGCCCTCTATCTAAACTACCTTTCCTATTCCTTTTAAAGCAAATTTTGGGTGTTGACCATAAATTTGGTTAACAGCAATGCAGGATTCTTTGAATGAGGTGATAATTGATGAAGTTCCCTTGGGCATAAAATGATACGCTAGAAAAAATTCTCTTTGTCTTAGCAGCGTAGTCAGGAGGAATGCTCGACTTTATGGATATCCTTTGAGTATGTATACTAGAGTAACAAGCTCTAGCTCAGGTTTGGCTGACATCCTCGATAGCACTTATTATCCTGCAGTGGTCAATAAATTATGTACTAGTTCCATGTCTAACATAGATTGGATGGTTGATTTTTTTATATAGATGAGTCTGACATAGCATATACCGGCAGTAAGGAACAAGAAAAGGTTAGATTGCTTAGATTATGAAATACACTATTTGGAATGTCAGGGGATGACACAAACCAATTAAATGCAATAAAAGTAGGTCTTTTTAAAGGATAATTTCATTTATATAGTTTTTTTTTGCAAAAAAATTAAATAAAGAGTCCCTACTGTTGTTTCTATAAAAGCTTAGGGTTTTTTTTCTTGGTAACTGGGTTTGTCTTCCTGCTAGAGGTAGCACGAGAGGTTTGATGGTGGGTTGGAAATATAACTGTGTTAAATTTATGCAAACTATCATTAATGTTCACTCGATGCATCTTATTTTCATGGATTTATGAGATGATTCACTCTTAAATGTCGCCAATGCTTATAATCCACAATAAGATTGATAGAAGGGCTCTTTGGACTATGTGTATAGAGTTTTTTTCCTTACCATCAGTCCCTACATAGTAGAGGGACTTTAATGTGACTCGGTTTTTAGGAGAGCACTCGCCTAGAGAGGGCGACATTTTCGCAATGGAAGAGTTTGATCGGTTTATTATTAATGGTAATTGACTGAACTACCACTTAGTAATAGATGTTTTACCAGGTTGAACTTAAGAGAAATCCTTTCGATGGTACTCCTTGATCGTTTTTTATTAGTGAAGAAATGGTAGATGGATTCCCAATTTTACTTGTTAATGCGCTTCTAACCATATACTCTGACCACTATCCTATTATACTCTCTTGCTTGAGCCATCACCTTTTTTCATGTTCCTTTTAGATTTGAAAAGATGTGGCTTTTAGAAAGTAATTCCACTTGATTAGTTACAAATAAATGGTTTTCTACGAGTAGCGATAACATTATATATTCCAGGAATATAGCCCAAGTCTCCGTTAGAAAACTTGGGAATCTAAGAATATTTTTGAAAAAAGGAACAATGATATATTTGATAGTATTAAGATTAAAATGGAGAATATACTATGAGAAATTTTAAAATTAAATAAATTAGAAGAATCTAGATCCTTAAATGTTTCTGTGCAAAATGTCCTCTCAAATCTTAAAGAAGAACTAAGAAAAGCCATCAAATAAGAGGAAATAATGTAGAAACAAAAGTCCTATCAATAATATGGATGAGGGGGACATGAATACCAAGTTTATCCATATAATTGCTAATGGTCGCAAACGTAGTAATACCATTAAATCTTTACTTATCAACAATATGGAAGTTTTTTTCAAAAGAAACTTAATAATGTCTTCACCAACTACTACAAAGATATTTCTCGAACTAATAGAGGTCATAGAATAAACAAGGTAGATTGATTTATACTTCGGAAGCACGAGAATTCATTTACTATACTCTTTTATAGGAAATTTTGGCATATCCTAGAATATGATCTAATTAAAATGTTCAATGAATTTTATAGTGATAATTTATAAGTATGAAGATTTAACTTTGCTAAAGTAATTCTACTTTATAAGAAAGAGGGCGCAATAGAGCTTAAGAACTTTAGGCCTATTTCGTTGATAAATCACTCATTATTATTTCAAAAGTCTTAGTGAATAGGTTAAACTCTAAAATGAATAATTTAACAGATATTTTGCAATTTGCTTTCATCAAGGGTATAAATATTGCGATAGGGTCATTTTAGTCCAAGAATTTGTTAACTGCTGTTGTAAAAATAATATCCCTTGTGCCCTCCTAAAACATGACTTTGCCAAGACTTTCGGTTCTATTGGTTGGTTTTTCCTTAAAGATTTATTGGAAAAGGGCTTCGTTCTATATGGGTAGGATGGATTATAACTTTGCTTAAAAATGGAAACTTAAGCATAATGGTTAATTAAATTCTAATCTAAACGTGGACTTCGACAAGGTGACCCTTTGTCGTCCTTACTATCGACTTAGCTACAGATGTATTCTCAAGAATCATAAAGCCAATCTATTGTAAATGAGGTTCTAGATGGTGTAGGTGATTTTATAATCAGCGATAACCTCTCAATTCTTTAATTCGTTGATGATACCATAACTTTTACATCTCATTTACCTTATCATATCTCTTAAATTTATTTTATATATCTTTGAAATACTACTGGGCTTAAAATTGATTTTGACAAAAGCTCTGTTTTAGTATTAAATGATATCAATAATATAGGAAATCTTATAGCTAATACCCTTAATTATAAAATCATGAAGTTCCCTATAGACTACATAGGATTCTTGATCGGATCGACTAAAACAAAAAATTAAGATTGACGTGATAATTGATAAAATTAATAGAAAACTATCGAATTAGAACTGTAGGCTTTAATTTAAAGTAGGTAGAATCATCTTAATTAACTCTATTTTTATCGGCTCTGCTGATCTATTAGATGTCCTTTTATCTTTTTGCAAAGAGGGTAACTGAAAAATTGATAAAATTAGAAGAAACTTTTAATGGAGTGGAGATACATACTATAGTAGTTTTAACTGCCATGTTAATTAGGAAATGTTCTTTAGATACCAAACGGAAAGGGTCTTGGTATTATAAATCTCCAGAACCTTAATGTTTCTTTACTTGGAAAATGTCTTTGGAAATTCAGTAATAATAATGAAAACCATATTTGAAAAGAAATGATTTCAAATCAATTCTATTGCAGAACCTAAAACTTTCAGCACATTTCCTCTAACTTAAACAACATATCTCACTTTTGAAATTCATTTTAAAAAATATTAGTATTTTTAACCTTGGTATAAATAAATCGTACCCTTGAAGGTATTAACTTGACCTAATTTGCAACACTTTGTGCTGAACCTGAATACTATAACTTAGGTAACGAGTTTGACACTAAAATTTGGTATTGGGAGAGTAATTAAATCTACTCCTTAAACCCAATTTATAAGTTCCTAAACTTCTCTGGGATTAAGCAAAACTTTTACGAACTTATTTGGAAAGTTAACGCTTGCCCTAAAACAAAGTTACACCTATGACTTATCCTACACAAGAAATATGGCTGCCACACTTTAGCGGCCTGATATTTGCGGAGACATGTAATAATACCTTAAATGAGTTAAAATCTCGGGATCAAAAAGTGCATCTATGAAGGCCTGAGTTAAACGGGAGTGGGGCAGTGGCGGACCTTCTTACATCCCTGGACTGAGAAATACGATTGAGTTTTTAAAGAAAAGGGAATCGCTTATAGATAAAAAAATAGGTTTGTACTTAAACTTAGAAAACATAACACACTTATATATTATAATTTTCCTATATCTAACTCTATTCTTGTAGACACCCTTACTATTTTTGACTTTAACGTGACCAACATGGATTTAATTGTGACCACTACTAGAATAAACTTACATTTCAATACGCCAAATGTTATAGAACTTTACTTGATACTATCTTCACTGTCCCTTTTTGGTATTTATGGTTTTAAAAGAATTAAAGGATATATAATAATGTCAACATGCCTTACTATAACCTGAGATATGCTATTGCGACTTTTAGTTACAACTGTATTTCTAATCTCGCCTACCTTTTGACGAAAAATGTATACTTGAATTTCTCAAAAAAGTAAAAAGTCATTTTGCCATCTTAAATGTAAAAATTGCTTACACAAAAGGAAGTCACAATGTGCCTTTAAGCACTGACCTAGTTGATTATTTTTACATAAATAACTACTCAACACTTTACTCTTGAGTGAAATCTTAGTTCATTTTGCCTTCATTCTACCATTACTTTTTTCGCATGTACATATATAAGTTTTGTTGAGTTTATTCGGGTTTAAAATGGCCTTTATGAAAAGTGCTGACAACGCTACGACAATAGCCAGAAGTGGAAGATAAATTGTTGTGATTGGTTACTAGCTTATGGCTCATTATTGATTTTTCTTATTATTACTATCTTGGTTACTCTATATGCTTAACTTGTTACCCATGCTTGGGTGATCCATGAGACGAAATAGGCTATTCGGTTGACATCCTTATCATCTTACTTAAAGTTGTCGGCTTTCACTTCATGACTATTTAGTGACTTAGATTCCTTAACTTTTAATAGTAGGTTTTTGGGGTTTTTTTCCTATTTTTTGTACGGAGTCATATCTCTCTACCCATCAAGCTTATTGGCAGCTTATTTTAAATGTAGAATAAAATTATACGAGTGTTTGCCTTCTTGAGAGGATTACTCCTTTTTGTAAAAATATCTAAAATGATAATCATAATCCATATAGATTATTATCCAAGCCAAATGCATGATAAAACACAATAATCATTCAGATTTAATCATAAATCCAAATTACAAAATCATACAAAAGAGAAATAGAAATATTATTCACCTTAGCCTTGATTTGTATAGAGATAGTTGCTTTAGTTTCCTTCCTTAAGCTTTTTTCTCTTCTTCTTAAGGAAGAGTTTTAATGGAGTTTTCTTTATTTTTCTTTGTTGTTGACTATGAAGTAGTACATGAAAATTTTAATAAGGGAAGGGGAGAACTATGAGGAAATAAATTAAATGCTTTATCTTTCTTTCCCTAACTAATTAACTATTTCCTGATAAATAATTACTCCATTAAAATTTTAAAATCCAAATTTTATTAACATAGCATATCTCCAAACCTAGTCTACTTTCCCTAATTATTTCTTTAGTTACCAATTAATTAAATTTTTGGAATATTGCAACAAAAATTAAGGGTGTTACAATTTACTTTGGGTCGAATTTTTTTCATTAGTGGTGGTTGGGCCTAAGAGGTGCAGGAGGAGTTTTGGCATGGGAAAAATTATGAATCTACTTACAGGTAAAAGTATTTGATGTTGTAAGTGCATGATCTATGCCATTGTTTGTATGAAACATAAAAAATCATAACTTTCACTCCCTTATAATTTTCTTCTTTAAATTTATTTCTTGATGTTAAATCTTGCAAATTTTCCACCAAGTTTAAGAAAGGGTTCTTAAAGTGGAGGAATTGTTTGTTATACATAATTTCACAGAGCAGGAAAAATGTTTTTCTTTAGACAGAAGCTATGATAGAATAGTAGGGTAGTTATGAAGCATAACAATAAGGCTATTATAAGCATGGATAAAAATCAGGATATACAAAGAGCATCATCAAAGGCATGCAAGCAATAATATCAAAACTTGAGGATATGAGTTAAAAGGGCTACGAGATGATTGCTGATAGAAATACAAGATGAGAAGGTTATAAAAAAGTGGATGCCCAATTCTAACAAAGATATGGAACATTGATTGAATGCGTAACTGAAAAAATGTGTAATGGCCTGCAAATTCGACACTATATTATTAAATTAATAAAAATGGATTTCTTAATTTAACGGTGATGTGGGAATCATAATTATAACCGTTGCATAGGACTTTTTGAGCAGATCATTTTCGACTATAAATTTGTTGAATTTGGAGTTATGGTTTGAGAGATAATGATTTTACAAGCTATAAACGACGTACGTAACTATTACAGGTAAAACTGGGTACATAACCCATACCCAGCCAAATAATTATTTAAACCAACCTAAGAAACCCTAGCTCTCACTCCCATCTTCATTTTTCTACCCTAATCCTGAACTGCTCAACTGCCTGCTAATGGTAGATAATTACCTCTAATCAAAATATATTTTAAATTCAAAAATATCCAATACCCATCGAACTACATATCAAAACAATCGTATCGATAAGGCAAATCAATGAAAACTGATGTTTTGTCATAAAAATGCTCGACTCGACCAGAATTAATTGTCAAAGGTGATGGCTACGGGCTAAGGGGGGGAAAATTTTGCAATTCCTTCTTATGCAAAATTGGATGCCGGAGTTAGTTCCATCTTGACCGGTTGAGATGTAGAGCTTGAATATGGCAGCAATCAGATGATTGAGTGGTCATGGTGGTTGAAACCACTGAAAAAATCATCACATCTTTAACCCTTGATGGTGGCTATTCCGGGTGGCGGGGCACGGAGCATGGTTGGATCTGAGTGGCAGCACCGTCAAGAGCTGAATGGGGGTAGTAGTTCGTCAGCCAGTGGTCGGAAGCATCCAAAATCGATGGTCAAATTTGGGCAGTGGTAGTCAGAATTGATTTGGGGAAGAAGGTAGGTTTTCAATTTGGACCTTGATGTTTTGTCATGTAAAAATTACACCTTGAATCTTCTAATCGCCAAATATTTTGCATACTAACTCTGGTTCACATAAGTTTGTTCCGTTGGACTCTAGCAAAATTCTGGATAATTTGGCATATGGTTTGCTATGTTTTGAGATTGTTTGCAAAAGCATGTTGGTATTAAATAATTTAATTATTTGTGTTTTAAAATTTTTAAGTGAAAACTCCTCGATGAAGATACCTATCAGTTGATATGTTATGTTCTTTATAGGAATTGTTTGGCTATTGTGATATTTTAGTGTGATTTGGTTGTTTACTTATTTGAAATTGTTGGATTGCTAAATGATGATATTTTACTATTATTAATTATTGATTTAGGGAAAATAATTAATTAATAGAAAATATGTGAAATTGTGTAATTTTGGGAAAAATAGATAAATAAATGGAAGATAAAATTATTTACATATTTTGAGTGATATTTGTAAATAATAGTAGCTTAACAAATTAAACTAAAATTAATGTGATAAATTTAATAAGGTTACTATTTTTGAATTTATGGAAAATTCATAAATTGTAACAAAAATCTAATTTAAATTATAGTTGAAGAATTTATTATTATTTATAAAATAAGATGGAATTTAAAAAAAATATGATTTTTGTGCGATGACTGTATTGGTTTGGGTAAACAACAATATAGTAAATTTTTGTGCGATGACTATATTATTAAAATTATTTGAGTAATAAAATAAGAGACATTTTGAGGATAGTGATAATAATAGTCAATATGTGTTTTCAAATGTATTTTGAGTTACGTTATTAATATATTTGAGATAAACAGTGGTAAAAGTTATTTAGGGATTTGAAATGTAAATCTTATCGTTTTTGAGTTATGTAGTAATAAAATAGTTGTGAAGGAAAAAAAGAGATTTGAGTATATATATTTGTTTGCCCCTAAAGTTGGCACAAACACCCAATAGAAATTTTGTAGAGAAATGAATGAAGAATATAAAATGAAAATAGAGGAAAATAGTAGCAAAATAGCAGTAAATCAAAGCAATAATACGAACACAACGATTTATAGTGGTTCGGCGTTATAGTGGTTCGGCGTTGTTTGCCTACGTCCACTTTGAATAGATTGTTTTGTTAATCACATTGTAAACTGAGTACAGTAGGGATCAGAAGGAAATCCTTAGTTACAATAGAGTACAAAGCAACTAGCAGCCTAAAGGTCTTGAAAATGAACAACCAAGCATGTATTTATAGACGAAGATGGCAAAATATCTCCTTGAAAATTCGGTAGAAGGATCTCCAAAACCATATGGACCCATCAGAGGGATCACATGACCCAAATCCCAAGGAATTGGGATCAGTGTCAATCCCTATTTTGAAGGAATTTTGGGGTGCGATCCATGTGGTAGCTTTCCCATGTTGTAATGTGCTTAGCCTCAAAGTTTCATGCCGATTGAATTAGTAGAACTCTAGTTATTGCTCGATCTTTGCTTCAATGTGAGTTGTCTTTCGATTTCAGCCGATCCCTATTGAATGAAGAGGGTCGATCCCTCTTATTTCATCTTTTTGAGGTGCGACCCTAGGGTAGGCTCCTTAGGGTACCCACATTTTGCTCCCAAAATTTCATATGCATTGGACTTATGGACCTTGATATATTGATTGTTTTCTATTGAATTGCACTTGCTTCCTGAAACATGCCGATCCCTATGTTAGAGAATGGTTATAGCTGATTCCTCCTCTATGTTGAACTATATTCCATACTTTGAACATCCCACATTGCATATCTCTCATTTCCACTCGATCTCAACTTCATATTATCATCTATACTTGATATTTAGACCCCACAATCCTTGCTCTGGACTTACTGGCCTTGATGACAGTCGAATCTAACTTGTCCAATCAGTTTGAATATAGCCGGCTCAAAATGCCAGAAAACACTTCCCCTTCAAAGTACGTCTTGTGCTGAACATGACTTGCTTTGAATCGAAGCAGGTTAGAGTCGTCGAAAAGAAATCCATCCAGTTTTCTGAATAGTCGCTATCCTTCCATCTAATTGTTTCCCCAAAGTGTCGTATATCTCGTTGGTCGTCATGACACTTGGTCGATTTCCAATAATATAAATTTAGGATTATACTCCGTTAGTTGATATCTATGTCTGATTCTACGAGACTGGTAAGTTTTGGCTATTTGATCCAGTCTCGACCTTGAAAGCTTCAGGTTTGAATTCAACTACTGTCAATATCAAAAACTGAACTCCTAGACTATACACGTGCACGTTTTGGTACATTTTCTTGTTGTTGGTTCTCGAATGCGTTTGTATTGATCCAGGCGCCAATTTTTGTTGATTTATAAACAACTCCACTGTATTTTATATTTATTTATATAATTTTAATTAATTAATTTTTTTATGTATGTAGGGGTCGACATTATTTTAGCCGACCCCCTTTTTTTATGTATGTTCATAGGGATCGGCATTCCTCTAGCCGACCCGTCCCTCCTTTTTTTAATGTATGTAGGGATCATCATTCTTTTAGCCGATCCCCCTCCTTACTTCTAACCTAGAGAACGAAAACGTGGGTCGAACCCTCCTTTCCCATATATTAACCTAACACCTTCCTTTCATCCCTCACTTATCTCATTTCCCTTTCTTTTATCCTTTTCAATACCGAACCTTCCTTACTTTACCATTAGAGCCGAACCCTTTCCCCTCTCTTTCCTCGGTTTCAAAATGAAATCTACTGCAATCCAACTTACCTCAACGAATCCAATTCCTCTTCCCTTCAATTTCGAACATCTTTAAGCCACTCATCATCACCACTAACACATACATATATATAGGTAGGTTTTCTAGATTTTAGCCTTTATCTTCTGACGAGATGATGGGTTCTGTCACGTTGGTGGATGGGTTAGAGTTCGACGCAATGGAGTAGTTGAAATTGTTTGGGGGAGATGAGACGGATGTATTAGGCGAGGGTTCGATTGAAACGTAGGTGAATAGAGAGGGTTCGGAGTGAATGTTGGAGGTAAGCGTGAAAATGTTGAAGTAAAGGGATCGGTATTTGAAGTTCGAAGTGGGGTAGGTTATGTTTGGTTAGGCATAGAAGTTCGTTGCATTGCTAAGTAGAGGGATCAACAGTGGTGTGCTATGGACGGAGGAAACGGTCATTATCAGGGAAAGGATCAAGATAAATAGTTTAGATAGAGGGATTGTTTATTCTGCGTTATAATAGGGATCAACCATAGGCCTTGTACTAGGGATCAGTTGTTTTGCATAAATAGGGATTGACATAAATAGGTTTCGGTTATTTTTTAGATTGATGGATCGACTACGGGTACTTAGCCAACTCTAAGCTTTGAATTGTACATGAAAACCAATCTATATTCATTCGCACAAACAATTAGAACCAATCCCATCATAATGAACTTAAACATATGATAATAATAAACAACAAGACTTGCACATCCAATATCAAATTCAAAATCGAACGATCAAACTCCCGGGACTTAGAACATGAACTAAAACTTAACTTATGGACTTTAATAATGGACTTCACACTTTGACATGCCGATGGTCGATCCCAAAGCTTACACAACCGATCAATCTAGATGCCAGTTGAGATGGTCGGCGATGACAATCACTCTGGTCGGAATCCAAAGACTCGTCATTTACTTTTTCTTTTAATTTTGAACTGTTTATCTCTGCACCGCACAACACTGCACCACACTAGCTTACACTTAGCACAGGTGGACAGGTGAATTTTTCTAATCTCGATTCTCTACTGAGTTTAGTTAATATGAGCTCTAGACATTCAGAGCGTTTAGCTGCAATGCCTTATGGAGAACCTTCTCAACTTAGCAATCCTGGAGCCAATTCAAGTTCTACCACTATTTCCAACAGACTCTCCCCTGATCGTCAGTTTGAGCAACCAGAGGTTTCCGGCTCGTCGATCGACCATTTCTCTGATGTTCCTATCCTTCCAGCAGAAGATATAAGTCCTGCCCCTGATGCTGTAGAAGGTGTTATATTTCTATATTACCCGACGGATTCCCAAGCCTCCAGAATTGGCGAGGCAACACTTTTTAGACTATGCTCTAAACATGGGATTCCGTTTAAAGATGTTCTAGT
This sequence comes from Allium fistulosum, assembly GCA_030737815.1. NCBI lineage: Eukaryota > Viridiplantae > Streptophyta > Magnoliopsida > Asparagales > Amaryllidaceae > Allium > Allium fistulosum. The sequence goes on from CM060905.1 coordinate 899,543,713, forward strand.
CCCTTCAGTGAATGATAGGGCACACTTGCCCCCAAAGGGATAAACGACATGTAATAAATTCATGTGCCGGGCTGGATGCATGCCGCCTTTCAATTCCTTCATTTAAGAAATGCTAAATAATTTAGGAATAGCTCCTACTCAGCTGCATCCGAACAGCTATGCTTTTCTCCATGGCACTTTCTTGCTATATATGGATGTTTTTTTCTACCTACCATCTCCTGAGGACATCAGGTTTATTTAAAAATTCAAACGACTGACAGGAGGCCTTTCTTACACTTTCCTCGAGCCTTCACCCAACTGTCAAGTTCTAACTAGCGCTTGGAACAAGCTCAGCATCTTTAAACACAAATGGTTTTTTGTTCGTTGTCCGCTTGGCTTTACAAGGAGATGGTTGGAAGGACGTGAGTGTTGTCTTTGCTTTATTCTTAAATTCTTTAGTCCAAGTCATACCCTGAACTAACTAATACTTTGAAAGTTTATAGATGTCCATCCACGTCCAAAAGGCGATAGTTTCTCAAGGGGGGTTTCTGCATTTTGTACCACTCCAGCTGAAGACAGGGATATCGGATCCTTTGTAACTGATAAATGATTTTTGGGCTGCTAGATGTTATCCCGCCTTTTGGCAAGGCCGTGACACCGAGAAATTGACTAGAAACCAATAGCGGTCCGTCTTAGAGATCAGTCATACGCTGGTTCACCATGGATATCGGCGAATTTTGTCCGAGTCCAGATCAAGCTAAAATTGATATGACACGACAAGCAAGGCTATGAGAGCCAACGTTCCAAATTTCAGGTCAATCCGAGTTCGTATGCTCAAGTTACGATCGATGCAAGATTGGATGGAAACCAGCCACTGTTCGAATCGATCGAGTTCGAATCCATCAACTAGCCTCTATTCAAATCGATCGAGTTTGAATCCATCAGGGAAGCTTACTTCGACTCGATCAGCTCCGCATCGATCACCAGGGCCTACTTCGACTCGATTAGCTCTACATCCATCACCAAGCCTCTATTCGACTCGATCGAGTTCGTATCCATCAGGAAGACCATGTCCGACTCGATCGAGCCACTGACCACTTCACATTCATCACCAGAGTTTACTTCGCATCCATCGCCTGAAGAGCTCTGTTTGAATCCATCAAGCTTCCATAGTTCGTATCCATCAGTTGACCTTACTTCGTATCCATCAAGGAACCACTGCTTGTATCCTTCAAACCCAGCTGCTTCGTATCCATCGCAGAGTCCCTGTTCATATCGATTATATAATGGTTATTCATATCGATCGGCAAGCCACACCCTTTTTATCGATAGGAACAGAGCGTAACCATCGATACGAACCGAGGAGCCTTCATCGATGCGAATTGCGCATCTTTTGTCGATACGAACAAGGAAATACCATCGATACGAATGAGGCGAAGTTCAAGGACAACTCATTCAACTCGGCATCGAAAGCGGAGTGATCCAAAGATTAAAGCGCCACGTCATCTCGCAGTCGCGCACAGCGACCGATTCGAACAAGATCGAGTCGATGTGATCGAGTCGAACGAAACAACTTGCCAAAAGCCTCCAATTCGAATCGATCATAACTTGAGATCTACAAGTCCAATTGGCACCAAATTTTCACAGGAGCTTACGCACGTGCTGGAGAATGTCCACACCAAATTTTGACTCCATCGGACACAATCTTGATCGATACGAAATCTGTTCATATCGATCACGGATCGGGCCGAAACTTCGCGGGCTTGGGCGCCCGGGCCTTGTCACGTGCCAGAGGGAGTCTCCCGAGATCTGAGCGAAATATCAGCCTCCTATGCCTATAAATAGAGCCCTAGGGCATACAGAAAAGGGGCTACTTCTTCTTCTTTGAATTCTCCAGCACCCAGACTCTGCCGGATCCAGATCTGAACTCCATTGCTGCTGCTACTAACGAATTTCACTGTTGTAAATCATTATTATCTGCTGTAACCCGCTGAAATAAATTGTAATCATCATAGAAACATCAATAAAGAAATCAACTTCATAGTGGACGTAGGCAACATGCCGAACCACTCTAAATTCTTGTGTTTCTGTGCGTTCTTATTATTTTCATTATCTATTTTTGGAGTTTTTGTTAGATAATCCTCTTTTTCCATTTAATTTCTTCATTTTATCTCTTCAAAAACTTCCGAAGAGTGTTGTGCCCAATTTTGGTACAAACACTTTGGTGCTTTCACTAAGAAAAAACCTAATTTTTCTCCTACTCTTTGGATCTCCTATCAATACCGGATTGCATAAATCCAAGAAGAAGATCTAGATCTAGAACTTTGAAGCCCTTCCATTCTATTCAGATTTGCATCAGATCTAGGAAAGGACTTTCATCGGTTCACCATGGTAAGTACATGAACTACCTCTACAGCTGCTGATCAGGGAGGACGGGATAGGCAGAATCTCGCGCAATTGCCTCCATCCAACCAAGATGCCGCCGGACCTTCAGATCCATCAGGCCCGGTCACCAGACAAGAGTTTCAGATGCTGCTTTAAGAATTGACCCAGAGTCGGCAATAGCTAACTGAACAACTACGCGCCAACACAGAGCTGACCAACCAGCTGAATCGCCAAAGGCGCAGAAGATCCAAAAGAGTTCAAGGTTCTTATTCTTCCATGAAGAGTTCCGCCTCATTTGACGGTCATCATCGATCCACATGCCCACGGCTGGATGTAAGCTACACCCAGGCCACAGGACACCAACCTGCTTCGAATCTTGGACAACCCAGAGCTGGACCATCCACTAGTAACCGTACAGGACCTTCATCCCGAGGAGGTACTGCTCCTTATCATGTCACAGGCAACCTCGCTACCACCACCACTACCGAATAAGGAGGCGATGCTAGAAATCAAGCCGATCCTCATTGTAACCAACGAGAGCAGACTCCAGAGCCCTATGTCCTAGAAAATGTTGAACCAAGGAGGTGAGACACGGACTGTCGACCGCGTCCGGTCCAGACTCGCGCTGTGGAACCCAACCACACCTTGGCGCAACATGCTCCAAGTATCTGTATGCCATATATACCGATGATGATTCGTCAAATGATCTGTGAAAGTCAGGGTCTCACTAATGACGACTGGGGAATCTGCCAGAGTCATACCCCTTTCACCGATGAATTATTGTATGCTGAACCACCTCGGCACTTCAGGATGCCAACTTTACCAATCTATGAAGGGAGTTCTGATCCCAACCAACATATCCTGAAGTATGAATGGCTGATGAACGCTGCGAGAGCTGATGATGCAATAAAATGTCGTAGTTTCCCTATTTCCCTAGGGGGCATTGCTACCATGTGGTTTACTCGTTTGCCACCACGATCCATCTCTAATTTTGACCATATGGCCACCAAGTTTGTTGAACAATTCCGTATGCACGTGGCGAGGTCTAAAGACGTTAACACTCTGTCTAGTGTAACACAAGCTCCCGAAGAAACTCTTAGACGTTACTTGGAGCGATTTCATGCTGCGTGTGCAGAAATAAGCAATCCCAATGATAACTCTATCCTGATGGCATTGACTAAGGGGATTGATCCTAATTCCAAGTTCGAAAATTGGTTAGCTGGAAAACCACCTGCGTCATTGGACCGTTTCTATTCCAAGGCAGCCCAATTCTTAAGAAGAGAGGATGCGAAACAGTCTATGAAGCAGGATGACACAGGGCCCAACGTCGAATGAATTCAGAGTAACATCGCTGTTAAACAATCCGGAGAGAGTTCTAGAAAAGTTCTGTTAAACATACAAAATAAACAGAATCAGCAGAGGGATAGTGGAAATCAAGGCAAAAAACGAGATCAGAATTGTGGCCCACGACGTAGAGCTCCCATGTACGACAATTATACTCCATTGAACACGTCGTTGGAAAATGTGTATTTGCAGACTTGTAACACCATGCAATACAAGAAGCCTGCCCCGAAACCGTCAACAGAAAGACAGGTCCAGACAGGGAAGTTTTGTAGATTCCATGAGAGTTATGGCCATAATACAAATGAGTGTCGTCATTTACAAGATCTCATTGAGAAACTGATACGTGAGCGAAAGTTGGATCAGTATGTGAGGGCGCCGTAGTCAGGAGGTGTGGGCCCATCAAATCAGAATCGTGTGCCAAATCAGGAAAGGCAGGAGGAACCCGCTCGTACTTGCGGGAGGTTGGTTATTAATACGATAAGTGGTGGTCCTCATCCGGCAGACCAAAGCTGGAAGGAAATGGAGTCGTATGCCAGCTCTATCAGGCATGCAGACTTCGAATGTTATAGTAGTTTTGATGAAGGGGTCCGGCCAAACAACAGAAGACGATGATTGATGACATCATATTCAGAGATAGAGATGCTGATAAAGTCGAAGCTCCCACCATCGATCCATTGGTCATCTCAGCTCAAGTAGGTCCTGCTTGGATAAAGAGGATCTTAGTTGACAGTGGAAGCTCTGTGAATATTTTGTTTAAACGAGCTTACGACCAAATGAAAATGGATGCTAAAGATTTAAATCCCTGCCAATCCCGAATCCATGGTTTCAATGGGAGTGCTACTATACCCACTGGAGTAGTGGAACTACCAGTGGAGTTGGGAATCGGAGAACGCCGGAGAGTGCGGATATTACAGTTTGTTGTGTTGGACATAGACTCCCCTTATAATGCTTTCTTGGGCCAACCGGCCCTCGCTGAATTCAGGGCATCCATTGCCCCGTGGTGTTTAAACCTGGAGTTTCCCACTGGTCGTGGAGTGGGAGTCATCCAAGGAGGTCAGGCTGCAGCGAGAGCCTGTTATGTTGCCGAGCTACGGGAGGCGCGGCGAAAGGAGAAAGGAAAGGGCGTAGAGGAATCCCTCTGCGTCCGCTTTGCTGATAATTGACAATTAACACCCGAGCCTAGGCCCGGGCACCCCAGCCAATTCCAAAGGGATCTTGACCCAAGAGAAACTGAAGACGAAGGAGAATCTAAAGTAAGTCAAGCATCCCCGGCCGAACTGACAATCGATGTCCCAATCGACAATGACGATGATTCGAAAATGATAAAGATTGGATCTCAGCTAAGCCAGCAAACTCAAGAGGAATTGGTTGAATTTCTACGGGCGAATCTTGACGTATTCGCCTGGGCGCATTCTGACATGTGTGGGATCTCGCCGGACATCGCGAGCCACACTTTGAATATTGACCCGCGGCATGTCCCGGTCAAACAAAAAAGGCGTGGTATGGATCTAGAGAGATCTACCGCCCTTAAAGAAGAAGTAGAAAAGCTCAAAGCGAACAGGTTCATTCGAGATGCGCTATATCCTGAATGGGTGTCGAATCCCGTGCTCGTCCGAAAGACGAACGGAAAGTGGAGAACATGTGTCGACTATTCCGATCTGAAAAAAGCTTGTCCCAAAGACAGTTTCCTGCTTCCCAGAATTGATCAGCTAGTAGATTCGACAGCTGGGCATGAACTCTTATCCTTCATGGACGCGTATTCTGGCTACAATCAGATACCGATGCATTTTCCCGATCAAGAACATACCAGCTTCGTAACCAATCTGGTACTTTATTGGTCAATCGGATGTTTGCCAATCAAATCGGGAAAACAATGGAAGTATATGTAGACGACATGCTTGTGAAGTCACGATTTTCCACTGACCATATTAAGGACCTGGAAACTATGTTCAACATACTTCGAGAATACAGAATGAAGCTCAATCCACTGAAATGTCACTTTGGAGTTGCATCCAGAAAATTCCTCGGGTTTATCGTCAATGCTCGGGGAATCGAAGCTAATCCTGAAAAGATTTGAGCAATCAGAAATCTTGAAACTCCGAAAACTATAAAACAAGTCCAGAATCTCAATGGGAAAGTAGCAGCGTTGAGCAGGTTCAAAGTCCACTGACAAATGCAATCCCTTCTTCGATCTGATCCGAAAAGGAAAACGAAACTTTGAATGGACCACGGAGTGTGAGGGCGCTTTCCAAGCACTAGTTCAACATCTATCCACACCACCTATCATGTCAAAGCCTATTGATCATGAGAAGTTGTACATATACTTGGCGATATCAGAAAACGCTATCAGCGCTGCTATAATTCGAGAAGAAGACAGGATACAGAAGCCAGTATACTACGTCAGCAAACGATTGACTTGAGCTGAAAGAAATTATCTGAAGCTAGAAAAGTTGGTTTATTGCCTTGTAATTGCGTCAAGAAAACTCCGACCATATTTCCAGGCACATCCTATTATTGTTTACACCGACCAGCCGTTACGACAGGTCCTTACACGGCCTGAGATGTCTGGTAGGTTACTCAAGTGGAACATCGAACTAAGCCAGTTTGATATTACTTATACTCCATGGTGAGCCATTCAAGGACAAGTCCTAGCTGATTTTATAGCTGAATTTACCGTTCCAAAGGACTTGCCCGAAACCAGTGAATCTCCCGAATACGTCTGGAAGCTGTATACTGACGGTGCATCAAACGACCGGTGTTCGGGCGCTGGTGTTGTGCTTGAAACTCCTGAAGGCCGATCTATATGTTATGCCTTAAAATTCGACTTTCAAGCAACCAACAACGAGGCTGAATATGAAGCCCTCTTAGCTGGATTGAGACTTGCCAGAATTTAAGAATTACCGCCGTGTAAATTTAATGTTATTCGCAATTAGTTGTATGTCAAGTTTGGGGAGAATATCAGGCGAGAGATCGAAGGCTGGCTGCTTACTTAGCTCGAGTTCAGGAAGTGTTAAATCAGTTTGACTATTATTCCATTTATTGTATACCTCGAGAACGCAACCAAAAAGCCGATTCATTGGCGAAGTTATCCAGCACAGGTGAAGCTCAGCAAATGGGACTCGTCCCCGTAGAAACGCTACCTTCCCCAAGCATTGACCGGGCAGAAATAGACTGGGTATGCGAAACCGTCCCCGAAAAGGATTCATGGATGACTCCACTCAGAAATTACATTGAGTACGGAACCCTACCAGAGCGTAAGAGTGAAAAGAGACAAGTCCTTCGGAAGGCCTCACGATTCACCATCCAGAACAGAATCATGTATAGAAGAGGGTACTCTATTCCTTTACTCCGGTGTATCGCTCACGATGAAATTAAACGAGTGTTGCACGATGTACATGAGGGAGAATGTGGCGATCACACCAGGGGGCAAGCACTTGCCAAGAAAATACTTCGATATGGATATTACTGGCCTATTGTGAATCGCGATGCGTCGGATTATGCAAAGAAATGTGATAGGTGTCAAAATCATGCTCGAATTCCTAGAGCCCCTCATACCGAGATAACACAAATGGTCAGCCCATGGCCGTTTGCAATGTGGGGCATCGACATCATTGGTACTCTACCTCTGGCAAAAGGTGGTGCGAAATACGCCATCATCGCAGTTGATTACTTTACAAAGTGGGCTGCAGCTGAAGCTCTTGCTACCATAACGACAAAGAAAGTAATCAACTTTGTAGTCCGCAACATCATTTTTCGATTCGGTCTCATACACACCATTATTACGGACAACAGAACCCAATTCGACAGTGCTGAATTTAAAGATTTCTACAAACGATTTCACATCCAAAAGAAATTCTCTGTAGTTGCACACCCTCAAGCGAACAGACAAGTCGAAGCGGTCAATAAAGTTATAAAGTCCATTCTGAAAATGCGACTGGTAAAGGTCGGGGGCAAGTGGGTCGACGAACTTCCTATGGCTTTATGGGCTTACCGAACCACCCACAAGTCCGCGACCGGTCATATTCCATTCTCTCTCTCTTACGGTTCAGAAGCTGTTATTCCAGTTGAGCTAGAAGTACCTTCTCATTGTGTGACATACTGTGACCCAAAGACAAATGCTATATCACTTGCTGAATCTCTCGATCTACTAGATGAGAAGCGTGAAGAGGCTGATTTGAGAGCAACCGTGCATCGAAGTTGAGTCTCCCGATTGTACAACGCCAAGGTCCGTCCACGAACCTTTGAACTAGGCAATCTCGTCTTGAAAAGAATTTATCCGGTTCCTTCACATATGAAGCCGACATGGGAAGGACCGTATGTTATTGAACGAAGGCTCGGAGATGGCACATTCAAATTATCGACCGTTGACGGTCTTACTCTGCCAAGAGCCTGGAATAGCGAGAGTCTTTGTCGCTACTACACATGACTGGCTATGTTTATTTATTTAGTTTATTTTCCATTTTTGCAATTTGTTTCTGCATTTCGAAATTAGAATTTGTAATAAGGCAACTGACTTTGCCATATTTTCTTATTTCAGCAATAAAATGCAATCTCTTCGAGCCAGAGCTGTGAATTACTTGAAATGCATCATATGACCATCACTATGCACGGAGAGCTAAGTTTCAGCATATGGTGGAATTTATTCAAATAGGGAGTGACTGTGAAGCAACCGGTCACTCGCTAAGTGAAACCCGAGCTCGGGGACAAGCCATCACTTCAAAATCAAAAAAGGATTGATACACGACAATCCTTCACTTGACTCCAGAATCCTAGAGTGCAAACTGGAGTATAAAAAATACGTCTACAAAGAGGGTGGATCCGTCCGCCTAACGACTTCGTCCGTATCTGCACCAAGTTTGAGGAGGGTAGACCCGTTCATCTAACAACCTCACTTGTTAACTCAGGGTGGATGTGATCCGACCATCCATGATCCTGATACACCTTTCGTTCCCAGAGTGTGAGCGAAATCCAAAAACATACAGCAGATGTGACCGACCGTCTGCTTACCAACTCTGAACTCCCAGAGTGTGAGACGGAGTACAAACATTAACTCCGAATTCACAGAGTGCAAAGCGGAGTATAAACAACAACTTCGAACTCCCAGAGTGCGAGTCGAAGTATAAACATCAACTCCGGATTCCCAGAGTGCGAGTCGGAGTATAAACATCAACTCCGGATTCCCAGAGTGCGAAACGGAGTATAAACATCAACTCTAGATTCCCAGAGTGTGAAACGGAGTATAAGCAACAACTCCGAACTCCCAGAGTGCGAGTCGGAGTATAAACATCTACTCCGAACTCCCAGAGTGCGAGTCGGAGTATAAACATCAACTTCGGATTCCCAGAGTGCGAAACGGAGTATAAACATCGTCTCCGGATTCCCAGAGTGTGAAACAGAGTATAAGCAACAACTCCGAACTGCCAGAGTGCGAGTCGGAGTATAAACATCAACTCCGGATTCCCAGAGTGCGAAACGGAGTATAAACATCAACTTCAAGTTCCCAGAGCGTGAATTGAAGTATAAATATCAACTCCAAACTCCCAAAGTGCAAGTCGGAGTATAAGTGTTGATTCCGAGTCCCTAGAGCGCAGACGTATGATTTATACTTAAGCCGGCGTGACCAACCTCCAACAAACAAATGAGAATCCTCGGAGTGCGGATATGATCGTCGACAATCGGCCAAGCGTGAATAAAACCGCTCAAATCTCTGCTTGTCCCAGACATCCATTAAGTGGCACTAGACTCAACATGTTATAAGTGAGAAGCAATCACTGACTGATGTTCTACAACTCATCCCCGGGACTGGGGGCAGGATTTAAGCATCGACCATTGACTGAAGCGGTGAGACGTCAAAATTCAACTCACTCCCTGGTCGTAAACCATGTCCACAGTTTTCGGACCTAGCAAAACAAAAAACAAACTTAACTCGGAACATGAAACTTCACAAGTGTACTTCAGATATTGAAACACTTAAGAAAATACACAAGAAGCTAAAAAAGAAAAGTTTCATTTCTACTATTTATGAAAGAAATTCATATACAAGTTTGTTCCCAAAAAATTCCTACTAGCAGGTGCCGAACCCGCATCTATACACGGCTGACGAAATGCAAGTCAAAATAAACCAGGGAAGCATGTCTAATCTTTCCTCTTCCTCGGCTTCCTTCTCGGTGTAGACCCGATGGAGCCGCCACTATTTTTCCTTTTTGAGCCTTTGCCTTTCGATGGTCGATCTCCAGGCGGGGGCATGATCTCGACATCCTCCTCCGAGCTCGTATGAATAGGAATGCTTTCTGCGGGCAGAGTCGGAGGGACAGGATCAAGTGTAGAAGGTGGAATGGGCTCGCTGGTACTGAAAACTGTGCCACCAGGAGATATCATTCTGAGCGGGGCTAGACCGGGTGCCGCCATCCCACCTCCAAAACTGCTACCATAAGTCGATGCTGCCATTTCAGCGTCGATTTGTGCGAACATCTCCTCTTCAGTAACCGCTCGAGCCTCACTAGGGGCATCAGTAGTTGGCATTGTAGAACTTGTAGCAGGAGCGCCTCCACCCATAACAAATGGCAGGTCGGCAAGAGGATCGCCATGACGGCGAAAGAGTTCTTCCATCAGCTGCTCATCAAACACAAGCGTGCTCCCCTGCATATCGTTAAGTGGGGCAGTTGTAGTTACTGTGATCGCTTCGGTCATGATAGCCTCCTACGTCTGATATGATTCTTGATTAGTAGGAGGCATGGCCGGTGCAGCATCGATCACTGGACAAAAAAAATAAGAGAACTGTCAGAATTTAATTCAGATAAAGGTTCCGACTTAAGGCAGATATGTGGAATGTTCAGAATAACTTCCTTAGTTTGACTTGTAAGCGGCTAAACGACTTCAGTAACTTGCACTGCGGCCAAAGACATCTGCGGCTGATCCGGATTGTAGGTAGGAAGAGCTTGGGGATCAACCGCAGACAAGGATTCGGGCTGGGTTGACGCTAGAACTTCAAAACTCGCCTCATGATGGTCAACCCCTGAACCCTCTCCTACTTCGAAGTGCTGGGCGCCAAGTCTTTCCTTTTCATGCAAAATCATTGACTCGTGAAGAATCTTCCTTTCATCTTCATTCAGAATGCGGTTCTCGAGTTCAAACTCATCCACAGACTCACCCAGATGCGCCTCCTTCTCTTCTTTAACTAATCGGCCCCGGGCGTTATATAAATGCGCCGGATAATCATCGAGCCAGGCTAGACCCCTGTGCCTCAGCACGTTAGCATTGTAAACAACAAGAAGGTCTTTGATATCAGCCTCTAGCCTGGACTCGGCCGACTTCACTTTCTCCTCAACCTCAGTCTCCACCACGCGGACTTTAGCCACAGCCGCATCCCGTTCACCCCTAAGCAGAACAGCTTGCTCGCACGCCTCCTGGACTGCGTTGTTTGCATCATCCCTTTCCTTGGCCATGTCGGAAAATTTGGCCTTGAGCTCGTTAAGTTCCTTGACCGCCGCATCCCGTTCGGCGGTAACTGTAGTATTACGATGGCCCATCTCCTCCACCAAGGCAACATGTGTCTGCCTCAACCTCTCCATTGCCACATTCGCTTCATCAGCTTTTTTGGTGGCCTCAATTTCGGATTTCCGAGAAGACTCGGCCTCAGCAGTAAGCACTTGAATGATCTGGTCACTTTGAGCGAGCTCGGATTCCATTTTCTCGATTGCTTTGGCTCGATCAAAAGCCACCTTGGGAGCCTTCTCTGCGGTCTTTACCCACTCTCTATACTGGGTGTAGATGTCATGCACGTAATCATGCATCGTGTTTTCTACTCCATATGGGATTCTCTTTAAGTGAGGTGGAAAGACGTAGCCATCGAAGCATATGTTCAGAAAATCCTTCCTCATCTGAGCCAATTTAATGGCCCCTTCTCCTGTAGGCTCAGTTGGGACCTGCTCTGCAATTATAGAGGCCGTGGTCTCGACTCTCTGGAGATGAGTCTTGGATCTAGAAGTATGAGAAGATGGCCTATGAAGTGGAGGCTCTGGTGGATGTGGAACAAAAACAGGAGGTGGAGATGGAAGTCTAAGAGGTGGAGAGCGAGATCTAGATCGATGTATGTATTCTCTGTCCCTGTCACGCCCATACCTATCTTGATTAGAGTACTCGCGATCGCGGTCTCTATCTGAGTCTCTCCCGTAGGAGTCATAATAGGTAGAAGACTTTCGGGCCGAGCAAGGGTTCCCGAGTATTGATCCTCTTCCAGACATCGTACCTGAAAATGAGAGACGAAGGAAAAGTTAGTGATTTCTTAGGTTGGCTGATTTACAGGTATGAATCGTGCAGTGCAGTGAAGTGTATGTATGTGCAACCCCCCCGACCAACCGGAAATGTCGGACGCACTCATAGCAAGTGACCCGCTTAGTTCAAGAGCATTATCAAGCTCCTCCATCCCGGTGTCGTGTTGAAACGACACATAATACGGAATCGGAATATCAGCAAGCCCTTCAAAAGGATGCTCTACTTGCGAGGGAGGAGCCTCCGAAATTCTAACCCCCTGAACAGGCAAAGACATGACCATGGATTTCAATCTCATGGATTTAGAATGCTTGTAAGCAGCTGCCTTGCCTTTTCTCCTTCCTCCTGAATCCTGGACATCGGAAGAAGGCCCAGCTTAGAGCTCGTTATCAGTAGGCGTTCTCTCCGGATCAACTTCTTCAGCTATTATGACTCCAGGCGCCTTGCGTTTCACCCGCTTCTTTGAGACCGCTCTAAGTGTCCCTTCCAGCCTTATGCTTTGCCTCCATTCGATCAACCTGACAATTCTCAAGTTTCTGTCGATCAGAACCAAGTCAATATGCCTCTCTTTGCCCGAAACCGCTTGGAGGATCTGGACTAACTCTTTGAAGTATCCACCATCAAGTCGTGAGATTGCGGCTGTGAAATAAGAAAAGTATGTCAGTTTTGAGGTTGGTTATTATTATCTCGATAATTCAAGAGAAAGATTGCAACGCTTACGTCTATCCAACCATCGCCTAGAAAATCCAGGGAGGCACCGAACGTAGAACCATTCAGTTTTAAAGTAACTCAACCTTCCCCAGGACCCGGTTACTATTTGACAGTTCCTGACCGCTTCCAAGAAGGTGAAAGAAGGGCTGTCTCCACGACTCTTAATGTTAAATAGATATCTAATCTCGATCGGCTTCGGTGGTCGAAAGAGAATCTCCATAAACAGAACGAAGGTGCTATTCAACAAAGCGTATCCGTTGGGGTGCAGCTGGGATGGAGATATTCCAAGGAATGATAACATCTCCCTTATATATTGGTTGAAAGGAGGAAGTGTCCCCGCTGTGCAAGCGTGACGATTGAAAGCAGTAAACCCCTCCGGGGGAGCGTGTGGCATATCATTCAGCCCTGGCAATAATACATCGTCAAGCGACAGGCCGTGTCTTAAGCATATCCGTCCCAGCATATCTTCGGAGATGCCGGACGGCACAAAATCTTGTGGGCGACAAATGAACCGGGCGCCTGGAAGCTTGCCGCAGCTGGATTTATAATTTCGGCTTCAATGACCGGTATCTCGATGGTTGAAGGAATTGAACTCGGGAGTTCCTGCTGCTGTGAACTTGAGGGTTCCATGACTAACTAGCATATGAAAAATCATTGTTAAACAGACAATAACGCTCGTGCATCCCCCAGTGTAAAGTGTGTGAGTGTGTTGTGCAGTGCAGTACTGTATATCACTAGAGGATTTCCACAGATTTAGAGAAAGCATGTAAACGACGAGACTTCGAAATTCAGTTGGAATGACCATCATCGCTGACCGTCACTACCATGCCATCAAAATGTTAGGGATCAATCCAAGTTAAAATTTGTTATCGTTTTGTTAAGTTCCAGTTCCGTCGACAAGCTTCGATAGGCAATCAGATATGAGGTGAAACGATTAAGTCCAATTATGAAAGTTTGAAGCTCGTCAGAGTCAGTTGTTCAAGTGTGCAAGGAATTACAAATTCTTTAACATTCAATTCGTATCGATCACAAGAGCCCTGTTCGCATCGATAATTCATGTTCATTTGCGTGCTAGTTCGACTCGGTCAAAAGACTGGAGACTTCGAATCGATCCAGAGTGATTATTTCGCATCCATCAATTGGGTCACCTTCGTATCGATCCCTGGTGCATAGTTCGAATCGATCGAAAACCCTGGGTTTCGAATCCATCTGACGCAACCCCTTCGTATCGATCAACATGCTCGAAGACACTCGCATCGATCATCCCAACTCGATGCAACAGCTTAGCCATCGATCGATACGAAGGCCTCCTTCTCATCATCTCGAAGCCCTGACTCCAGATCGATGCGAAAACGAGGACCAAAAAACCATTTTATCTCCACAATCCTTCTTCCCCAAATCGATTCGAACAACATTTTATCCTTCCTCGACGTCACACGTTATCTACTGCCTTGAGAAACGTTCGGGCACGAGTTCGAATGGAATGGCATGAGAATCTGGATCCCATCATTTTAGGACTGATTTTGTTCAATTGATTACCTGATTTCGACAACTGGTTAAAGGGTTTAAAGATTTTGGTTCGATTCGAAGTCGAGCAGTTTTCCTTTTCTAAGTCTTTGGAGCGATACGAAGACAAGGCAGAAGAATGAAAATTAAAAAGTAAAAAGTGAAAAGTGGCTAAGTTCACAGTATTTATATCGACTCGAGCGTGAAGGCAAAAAACGATTCGCATCCCAGTAGATTCGACCGGTTGCAAAACATCACCACGGGATCGATTCGAACAAGCAATTCGAATCCATCAACCCTCAGACGACTACTATTTCGTATCGATCGTGGGACTTCTGTTCGTAACCATTGAGCATTGGGCTATTCGAATCCATCAACACGAGCCTTTATCGAAGCGAAGTTGCCAACGAAGGCTTTTCTAAGTCACCCAAATCCATCGATACGAAACCACTATTCGTATCGATCATCTTCGACTCCATCTCCAGTGCAGCGATATGAACTGTGCAGTTCGAATCCATCGAATCGCAGCTCCCAGATGCTAATACCAATCGATACGAACTGTCAATTCGTGTCCAAGGACACCAAATCCATCGATTCGAAGTATACAGCAGGGGCTGTTCTGAAGACATTGAACTCTATCGATACGAACGACCGCTCCGTATCCATCAAAACCCACATCCATCGATCCAAAATGCTCATTTCGTATCCATCAATACAACGAATACCGATGCAAAAACAATGTTTTAACCTTCTACACCGATTCAGTAGAGGATCGACACAAAGGAACATTCAAAAACGACCATCTAGCGTTGTTACAATTCGAATCTCACATCGGTTCAGGAGAGGATCGATACGGAATTCGATATGGGATAAACTGACAATGACTCGTGAACGTACAAATGTCAACGAGAGTCAGAATAACAAATATATATGTCGAACTAATATTCAATATTCCAGATTTACAGGAATTGGAAACTCATTTGATAACGATTACAACAACAAGCGGCTAATCACTAGCATATAGCAGTCAGTTGCAACAATATAGGGTACAGCAGTGGACAGTCAACAGTTTACATTATCAAGAAAATCAGTTAAAGATTACAGCTTTCATCGAAAAGATGTTAACTATTCAGAATGAAGATTGCAGCATTTCAAAGCACATCATGTTTCCACAAGATGTACTTTGGGGGGCAAATGTTATCCCGCCTTTTGGCAAGGCCGTGACACCGAGAACTTGACTAGAAACCAATAGCGGTCCGTCTTAGAGATCAGTCATACGCTGGTTCACCATGGATATCGATGAATTTTGTCCGAGTCCGAATCAAGCTAAAATTGATATGACACGACAAGCGAGGCTATGAGAGCCAACATTCCAAATTTCAAGTCAATCCGAGTTCGTATGCTCAAGTTACGATCGATGCAAGATTGGATGGAAACCAGCCACTGTTCGAATCGATCGAGTTCGAATCCATCAACTAGCCTCTGTTCGAATCGATCGAGTTCGAATCCATCAGGGAAGCTTACTTCGACTCGATCAGCTCCGCATCGATCACCAGGGCCTACTTCGACTCGATCAGCTCCGCATCCATCACCAAGCCTCTGTTCGACTCGTTCGAGTTCGTATCCATCAGGAAGCCCCTGTTCGACTCGATCGAGCCAGTGACCACTTCACATTCATCACCAGAGTTTACTTCGCATCCATCACCTGAAGAGCTCTGTTCGAATCCATCAAGCTTCCATAGTTCGTATCCATCAGTTGACCTTACTTCGTATCCATCTAGGAACCACTGCTTGTATCCTTCAAACCCAGTTGCTTCGTATCCATCGCGGAGTCCCTGTTCGTATCGATCATATAATGGTTATTCGTATCGATCGGCAAGCCACACCCCTTTTTATCGACACAAACAGAGCGTAACCATCAATACGAGCTAAGGAGCCTTCATCGATGCGAATTGCGCATCTTTTATCGATACCAACAAGGCAATACCATCGATACGAATGAGGCGAAGTTCAAGGACAACTCATTCAACTCAGCATCGAAAGCGGAGTGATCTAGAGATTAAAGTGCCACGTCATCTCGCAGTCGCGCGCAGCGATCGATTCGAACAAGATCGAGCCGATGTGATCGAGTCGAACGAAACAACCAGCGGAAAGCCTCCAATTCGAATCGATCATAACTCGAGATCTACAAGTCCAATTGCCACCAAATTTTCACAGGAGCTTACGCACGTGCTGGAGAATGTCCACACCAAATTTTGACTCCATTAGACACAATCTTGATCGATACAAAATCTGTTCGTATTGATCACGGATCGGGCCGAAACTTCGCGGGCTTGGGCGCGCGGGCCTAGTCACGTGCCAGAGGGAGTCTCCCGAGATCTGAGCGAAATATCAGCCTCCTATGCCTATAAATAGAGCCCTAAGGCATACATAAAAGGGGCTACTTCTTCTTCTTTGAATTCTCCAGTGCAAAGACTCTGCCGGATCTAGATCTGAACTCCATTGCTGCTGCTACTAACGAATTTCACTACTGTAAATTATTATTATCTGCTGTAACCCACTGAAATCAATTGTAATCATCATAGAAACATCAATAAAGCAATCAACTTCATAGTGGACGTAGGTAACACGCCGAACCACTCTAAATTCTTGTGTTTCTGTGCGTTCTTATTATTTTCATTATCTATTTTTGGAGTTTTTGTTAGATAATCCTCTTTTTCCATTTAATTTCTTCATTTAATCTTTTCAAAAACTTCTGATGGGTGTTGTGCCCAATTTTGGTACAAACACTAGAAGAAGGTCGCCACATTGGGCTTTTAGAAAGCACTGCACCACTAAGAAATGTGAGGGAATAAGAAGGTGTTGCTAATAGCCCTGTCGTTCTTCTAGTCGAGAGGACTCAAGATGATGCCGAAGAAGGTGAAATCTGAGGCGGTGAAACCAACAAACTTAGCGATGCTAATGCAGGCCTGGGAAATGTGCATGTGGTCAAACCGTTACAAGGCACACAATCTCTCATGCCAACTAAAAGTGGAAAAAGCTCGCTTATAAACTCCCTAGGAGAAAAACTACCAAAGAGACAGAGTTTATCATCACCTTAGTTGATGAAGAGTTTTCTTCCAACCATTTAGAAAGTTTGATGGAAGGGTTCTCGAATCTCCCGATCCCTGATGATATCAAGACTTATGACTTCTCCCACCTGGAGTGGTGAAGGCATTCCTCCCACTAGCAAAGGGGAGAAAACTCCCATGAGCAAGGCTGCAGCATCTGGTCCATCAGGGGGACACTAGGACACTCACAATCACATGCACTTCACCGCACGATTTTCACCTACCTTTAGTTCGGTGCACACTTATACATTCTTGCTTTGTTTCTAGGTGCAATGTCTTAATCCCACGCCTTCGATTGCTTGAGGAGCTCGTCAACACTGTACAAATTCAGTCTGATCCAGAATCGGGTAGGCATAGAGAGAGAGAGATGACAACGGGGATAGAATTCGTCATTCGAGGGAGTCTTCATCTTCCAAACATAACTCCCAATCTCAATCGTCCCATCAAGAGGCTCAATTTAATCTTCCTATACACAACGGTGATAATACTTCTTTCCATGCTCCTCAAATTATTGTGCCGCCTGTGTATTATTCTAGTCCATCTGGTTCTAGACAGTCCCACGATCATAGGTCAAGCAAACACCCACTTGTTGCTTCTGATCCTGCTTTGCCTACTGCAACTCCTAAGGCTTCCACGGCAGAAAATTTAGCCAAACTTAAGGTCAATTTCCCAAAAATTTGCTTCGACGAGCTTAAGTTCCTTCTATTCATACAATTCCAGGGAGCACTAAAGCGAGTTCCCTCTCATGTGTCATTGGCCTTTTTGTGCAGCATGAAGCATTCCATCATTTAGCCAAAGAAATCTCCGAGGTATCTATTAAGAGACAACATGAATCGATCGTCTCGAGCTTGAGGTGATCCACGACAAAGTCATAATTAAACATCAATACAATGATATCTCAGAGATGAAGGAAAAGCTAACCACGGCAGAAAAAAGTGCCAAAGAAACATCCAAGGCGGTTAGTCGTCTAGAAGCGGCTAACAAAAAGGAACTGGATGCTGCCCTCAATTGCAGCGCTATACTTGCTTTGGAAAAATATACACTATAAAAGGAGAAAAGTATTATGTCCTGCTGCATTGCGGAACTTAAAGAACTTCTTAAGAAAGAGAAAGAAGAGAAGCTCGAAGCTCAGAAGGAGTCGCAAAGATATTGCGAAGAGGCCGACGAAGCCCGGGGACTGAAAATTTAGCTTGATGAGCAACTCACTCAAATTGAAGTCCTCAAAGAATAGGCAAGAGAAGCAAGCTGCAATGAGATAAGAGAGCAGATCGAGACCAAGTTAGAAGATGCCAAAGAAGCTAGTCGAAATGAAAATAAGGACATGTTCGATCCTCTAATCTTTGAATATAGTGCTAAATTCTTAATTCTTCGTGATCTGATTTTTTTTGGAGAGGGCTATCTTGAATCGCTTGACGAGGCTTGGGAATACATTATTGTAATGAAGAAGAAAGCCCTAGGTGAAGCTGATTTAGATGAAGGAAAGCTTGTACGTGAGGTTCTTCGCAGGGATGAACCTTTAGACCTTGCTGCCGCGAGATTCCGTTACTTTGGTATTCTAGCATCCTCCGACAAAGGAAAAAACATTGCTGAGTCTTTAGAGCCCGATCCCAAAGGTCCCCCTTTGTTTCAAACAGCCGGAGTGTCAGTTTCTCTTGGCCCGAGACAGGATCTGAGCTATGATCCGGATAGATCCGGCTATCAATTAAAGGTGTTGACTCCTATTATAGAGGGGAGCACTCCGGCGACAACTAAAAGTCAGCCGGATACAGGTATCCCACTTTGTTCTCCATCATTCAAGAGATTTTGTTCCTCATGAGTCATGGGCTTATCTTCTTGTTTTCTCAAATCTACAGGTGTTCTTAGTCCCAGCCAGTCTCCGGGAAGTAGTGCCGTCGTGGACCAACAATCAACATCTACTGGAATTCCGATGGCCACCGACATTCCAGGGCCCGACCTCAAATTATCGGAGCGCTTGATGATGCAAAAGCTGACGACCCACCGTTGCCAAATGAATCAGATGGCATTGTGATCACTGATGCCACCAAACATACCGATGAGCACAACTTAAAAGAGTGCATCGAGAGAGAGAGAGAGAGGAGTTTTTGAAGAGTAAAAATAATGCAGAACCCACTGACATGGACATCAACGATCCAAATCTCATCCCACTTTAAGTCATTCCACCTCGTGGGTCGATTCCTAAAGAACACCCTTCAACCTTTGAGAGCTCTCTTGCCAAGGGCGACAAAGGATTGAGCAAAAAGACAGGTGAAAGTTTGGGTAGTGCTACTCCCAAGAAATCTAGAAGGGAGAAAGGGCAGAAGAAATAGTCGTTGCTTCAGCTTAGTTTGTATATAACTTGTATAGCTGTTTTTTCTCTTTTTGTTGGCCGTGATTGTGTGGGTATGACCCCCACTTTTGTATAAACTTGTAATACAATTTCAAATTTATTATGCAAATAAAAGTTCTCTGTTTTTGTCAAACTCTTATGTGAATTTTGTCTAAGTAGTCGAGCTATAACTTTTCCATTCAATGTACTTGTAATTCGTTGCGCGTTAATTCGAACAATCGTCCATTAATTTTTTACTCAAGGCCTCCATGTGGTCGTAGCCTTAAGTTGTATCAAACATTAGGCTCGAGCCATACTATTACGCTATCAAATTCATCAATTTGAGTGTTTTTACTCCTGCTCCTAGTCTCGGGCAGCGGAGTTTGGTAATGGATGGTCGAACTCCATCCTTAGCTAGTTTATACTCCTCCTGTCGGTTTCAAGTCAGAGTTTATGGAATAGTGAGTGGTTGAACAACACTCATCTATTTGTTTATAGTCATATCTGCACTATAGTGATAAGAGTTGGTCAGTGGGTGGTCGAATCGCACTCAACTTGTGTTTAAACTCTAGTCCGCACTCTTAGGACTTAGAGTTATTTTGGAAAATAGTCGGACCGTATTTTCCTTAATTGATTGATTTCCCCTCAAATTTGGGGTTTAACTTAGTGAGCAATCGGTCATATCACGATCTCTTTTGATTCATGTTTGTCCTATCACTCAGTAGGAGTATCTTGGTTATCAGATGGTCGAGTCTCATCCATTCCTTGTTAGATATTTCGTCCATCGGTTTATGAGTGAGAATCCTCGGATGAACGGTCGGGGCACGTTCATTTTGTTTAGTTTAATCGTGAACTTATGTAATCGGCTAGCGCCAAGCTCTGGGAACCTGCTCGGACATATCAATATTAGTTAGTCGGGTACCGTAACTAATATGTAATGCTACAGCAATCACAAATATGAAGGAAATTTAAAACTTTATTTGCCAAATGGAAAGAAATGACATAATTTCTTATACATATTCTGAAACTCAAATGCTAAAGCAAATTCATAAATCGATACAACTAAATGAAAAAGAATAAACTAAGTGAAATAGCGTAGTCAATGACATATGGTCCTTCCCAAGTAGGATTCATGTGCGGTGTGGTAGGAAAAACCCATTTCAAGACAAGATCGCCGATTTAAAAAGTTCTAGGGCAGACTTTATTTTTATAGTATCGAGCGACTCAGTGTCGATGTGCTGCCACCCTTAAATCAGCTTCCTCATGCTTCTCATCTACGAAGTCTAAAGATTTCAAAAGGAGATCTTTATTCGTTCTGGGATCGTAGTAGGTCACCCGATGAGAAGGAACTTCGAGTTCAACAGGAATGATGGCTTCGGAGCCGTAAGCAAGAGCAAATGGAGTATGGCCAGTCGCGGACGCGGTTATGTAAGCCCATAGTGCTGTTAGGAGTTCATCTACCCACTTGCCTTCAGCCTTTTCCAAATGCTTTTTCAGAATGGACTTTACGATTTTGTTCACAACTTCAACTTGTCCATTTGATTGATGGTGAGCAACTGTTGCAAATCTCTTTTCAATATGATGCCGGCTGCAGATTTCTTTGAATTCAACGCTGTCAAATTAAGTCCCATTATCAGTTACAATGCTTCATGGAAGGCCGAAATGACATAGATATTCCGAACAATGAAGTTGATTACTTTCTTTGCCATGATCATGGCTAAAGGTTCCGCTTTGGACCATTTGGTGAAGTAATCAACTTCGACGATGGTGTACCTCGCACCACCTTTAAAGATCGGTAAGGAACCGATGATTTCTATGCCCCATATGGAAAATGGCCATGGCTGACCATTTGTGTGATTTCTGTTGGCGGAGCTCTTGGAACTTTTGCATGCATCTGGCACTTATCACATTGCCTAGCGTAATCAATAGCATCTCGGTTGACAGTCGGCAAATAATACCCATAACAGATTATTTTCTTTGCTAAGGTCTACCCTTTGTATGATCGCCGCATTCCTTTTTAATAACTTCATTTAGGACTCATTTTATTTTATCGTGAGCGATACACCAGAGTAGGGGAATGGAAAAACCCTTTCTATACATGACTCCTTCCTAAATGATATACCGCGAAGCTTTGCAAAGGACTTGTCGCCTTTCATTCCTCCATTCAGGAAGGCCTCTCTGTAGCAAATAGTCTTTGATCGGAGTCACCCACAACTCCTTCTTAGGCTCCATCGCTAGTACCCAGTCGATTTCCATCTGATTTATGCTTGAAACGTTTAGTTCTTTAACCGAAACCAAGCCCATCTGCTGTGCATCCCCAGTGCTAGCGAACTTTTCCAATGAGTCGATCTCTTCATTTTAATCTCGGGGAATATGCGTAATGTCATAATACTCAAAGCCAGTCAATAGCTTTTGGATGTGGATAAGGTATGGAGTGAGTCATTCTCCTTTAGCTTGGTAATCTCCTCTGACTTGGTATACTACAAACTGTGAACCGCAAAAGTTTCAAGAGATTTTATCCTTAGTTCTCTAGCAAGTTTAAGTCCAGCGATCGGAGCTACATACTCAGCTTCGTTGTTCATTGCAGGGAAGTCAAGCATCAAAGCATAGCACATTGATTGATCTTCCAGAGTCACTAACACGACTTTAGCTCCTATACAACGATCATTGGATGCTCCATCAGTATACATTTTCTTTGGAGTGGTAGGGGTACCACCACTCTCTCGGAGATCACTTATGCAGTGAATTCTACTATAAAGTCTGCCAATGTCTATTCTTGGATAGCTCTCCGAGGGTGATAAGTAATGTTGAATTGACTTTTTTCGATGTTCCACTTGAGTAACCTCCTAGACATCTCCGGTCGCTGTACGACTTGTCGTAATGGCTGGTCGGTGTAAACGTTGATAGGATGAGCATAAAAATAGGGGTGGAGCTTTCGTGAAGCGATCAACAAGCAGTACACTATTTTCTCTATCTTTGGATAGTTCCTTGCAGCTCCTGTTAGTCATTTGGTAACATAATAGACCGGTCTCAGGATCCAATTCTCCTCACGAAGAAGTGCGGTACTTATAGCACGTAACAATACAGCCAAGTAGATATACAAATCTTCATGATCCACTGGCTTTGACAAGATAGGAAGCCTCTCTAAATGGTTCACCAAAGTTCAGAATTTGTTTTCACAGACCTGCATCTATTCAAAGTTCTTTTACCCTCTTCTAATCAAATCGAAGAAAGGAACCCATTTATCGGTGGCTCTGAAAATAAATCGACTTAGGGCGACAACCTTCCCATTTGGGCTCTATACTTGTTTGATGTTCTTCGACACTTGGATGTTGCGAATTGCTTGAATCTTCTCGGGATTAGCTTCAATTTCCCGAGCATTGATGATGAAACCCAAGAACTTTCCTGATGCAATGCCAAAAGAACACTTCAGAGGATTGATCTTCATTTTTTAATATCAGAGGATATCGAACATTTCCGCTAAGTCTCTAATGTGGTCCCTTAATTGTCGTGACTTCACGAGCATATCATCCACATATACCTCTATCGTCTTCCCAATGTGATCTTTAAACATCCAGTTGACTTGGCCTTGAGCTCCAGAGTTCTTTAATCCAAATGGCATTACCACATAGCAATACAATCCAACATCGATAATTAAACATGTGAGCTCCTAATCGGGAATGTGCATCAGGATTTGGTTATATCCAGAGTACACATCCATGAAAAATAGCAATTCGCGTCCTACGGTTAAGTCTACCAGCTAGTCCATCCTCAGAAGGGAAAAATGTCTTTTGGACATGCCTTGTTTAAGTTTGAATAGTCAATGCACATCCACCATTTTCCATTCGCCTTTCTCACAAGTACAAGATCAGATACCCATTTAGGGTAGAGGGAGTCGCGAATAAACCCATTACCTTTGAGTCTATCCACCTCCTCTTTAAGCGTATCAGATCTCTCTGGATTCATGCCATGCCTTTTCTGTTTCACTGGGACATGCCTCGGGTCGGTATTTAATGCGTTGATCGCAATGGCAGGCGAGATCGCACACATATTAGAGTGAGTCCAAGCAAACACATCAAGATTCGCTCAGAGAAATCCAGCAAGTTCTTTCATCATCGGGGGAGGGGGCTGAGCTGTAATCTGATCTTTAGGACTCGTAATGGGTCGTCGTGGCTGAACATGATGCCAATCGTCAGCTCAACCGGTGCAGCATTGGTTTCTTTAAGCTCCTCCTCGTCATCCCTCGAATCTACGTCTTTATAGAACCAACTGTGGCGCTCGAGCCAAGGCCCAGATGCTAGTTGTCAATCTTCGGCGGTTCTCCACACCCTTACCTTTCTCTTTCCATTGAGCGTCTCTCAATCCAGCTACATAACAGGCATGTCTGGTCACCTGATCACCATGCACAACTATAATACCGTTATCAGTTAGGAACTTCAAAGTCAAACACCACGGGGCAAGAGCTTCTCGGAATTCAGCTAGGGCTGGTCGACCCAGAAAAGCATTGTATGGAGAGTCACCATCCAAGAAAACAGATGGTAAAATCTATACTCTCCTCCAATCACCTTCTCGCAGCTCCACGGGTAATTCGAATATCCGACAGCTTTAGTCGCAGCACCGTTAAAGCCATGAATGCGGGCTTTAGACGGTTTTAAGTCATTGCCTTCCATCCACATCAAATCGTAAGCCTTTTTGAAAATTATATTTACGGAACTTCCACAATCAACCAAAATCCTCCTCACTAAGGTGGGGCCGATTATGGATGAAATAACCATTGGGTCGATCGTTGATATCTCAACCTTGTCGGCATCTCTGTTTCTGAACACAACGTCATCTGTCATTGTACGTTGCTGTTTTGCCGAAGCTCCATCTTCTGTACTTGAATAGCATTTAAAATTCATATGCTTGATCACACTAGTATTGCGCTCCATCTCATGCCAACTCCTATTAACTTGATCGCTAATCTTCCACCAGTCTGCGTAGGCTCCTTGGTCTTGTGTAGAACTTGTCCTCTGTTGGGGTCAGATATTCCATGCCCTCCATCCTACGGGGCTTTAACAAACTGCTGTAACTTTCTTTCCCAAATCAGTTTCTCAATAATATCCTAGAGATTCCTACACTCATTCGTGTTACGTCCATAGCATTCGTGGAACCGGCAATATTTTTCAGTCTGCTATTGCTTCTCTGTGGATTAATTTGGAGGTGGCTTCCTATACTACATGGTATTGCAGGTAGATAAAAAGTCATTCTCTAAAGATGTATTTAGTGGTGTGTAGGTATCATACATTGGAATCCTAGGCTTTCCTCTTCCAGAATCCCTTTTTAATTCATGGTTCCGATCACTGCCATTTTTTGCTGATTCGGTTTATTTTGGACATTCACTTGAACTTTTTCAGAACTATCATCAGACTGCTTCACTGCAATGTTACTCTATACTCCCTCTCCACTTGGCCCCACAACATTCTTCTTCCTAGAGCATCTAGCTTTCTCTTTGCTCAAATACTGAGCTACTTTTGCATAGAAACGTTCCAATGTTGTGGGTGGTTTGCCAGCTAACGAATCGCCAAAGTACGATTCTGGATCAATCCCTCTGGTTATCGCCATCAATATTGAATGGTCGTTCAGATTATTGACTTCTGCGACAGCTGTATGAAATCTCTCCAAATCATATTTCAGCGATTCTCCCCGAGCTTGGATCACGTTGGATAGGGACATCGCATCTTTGAGGCGAGTTGCATGCATATGGAACTACTCCACAAACTTCATTGCTAAATCACCAAATCTAGAGATTGACCATGGAGGTAATCTTGTAAACCACATCGTTACTATTCCAGATAGGGTGATAGGAAAACATTTACACTTTATTGCATCATCAGCTCATGCGGAATCCATCAACCATTCATATCTCATGATGTGCTGCCTGGGGTCGGTTTTCTCCTCGTAAGCAGGCGTCGATGGCATATTGAACCTCCTTGGATACTCAACACATAAGATATTATTAGTGAACGGGGTATGGCTTCTCGAGATCCCCTAATCAGCATTGGTCAGGCCTTGGCAATCCCTTACTAGCTGCCTAACAATAGCCAATAAGTCCAGTGTTTGGATAGTTGGTGCCAAGCGATGGTCAAGCTTCACCTCACGTGAATGGTCCGGCCGATGTCTACGGGCCATTCCATGGCTTCTTGGCTAAACTCTCAGTGTATATCACATACATTCACTTCATCGTCATTTCGAAGAGACAATTGGTCTACATCCATTTGAACTCTAGCATACAAATCGATTGCAACAGCTCAAGCTTAGGCTCCAGCATGGAAAGGTAGGCTCCCTCCTCTAGAGGAGGGATCGGTACCGATCCCTTTGGAGGTATTGGCACTGATCGGTCTCCGCAAACCAAGTAGTTTTTCCTGTTGATGTCCTGAAGCTTCTAGGTGATATCTGTCAGTTCTACAATGCCTACGTCTGCGATAGTCATCTAATGAACTAGAACTCTCCAATGTAGAATAAGGGGTAGGCTCCCTCCTAGCTTTCCCGCACTATTGCTGACAAGGTTGGTTCATTATATCTATATTGACTTGAATTTGTTGATTCAACTGTTGGCGGCTATCCACTAACTCTTTGATCAGATTTTGGAATTCATCTCTTGTGATGGAATCAACAGGATTCTGGACATCAACTGGATTGGTAGCATTCACATCCACTAGTAGATTTCTCGAACCTCCTTGTTGGATGCTAGCGTTCTCATTTCCTATTGCGTTTTGAGATGTAGATCTTGTATTCTTAAACATTGTTGATAGTTTTCCTTAGACTTTTGCAAATCTGAGTAGAACAAACAAGCTTCTTGAAGATAATTCTAGATCTCTTCGGGGGATTTATGCAATCCAGTAGCAACAAAAGGATCCAAATAGGGCTGAGAATCTAGCGTTCTCGGTGAAAGTACAAAAATGTTTGCACCAAAAGGTAGCACAAACGCCCAATAGAAATTTTGTAGAGAAATAAATGAAGAATGTAAAATGAAAACAGAGGAAAATAGTAATGAAATAGTAGTAAATCAAAGCAATAACACGAACTGTATCAGGATATGAAGAGAAGTTTCTTCTAGAAACGCATGAAGAGGGATGTTGGCTTATGCGTGAAACAGTGTTTGAACTGTTAGTATGTGAAAGCTGAGAATCAGAAGCCAAGTGGATTGCTTCAGCCAATGGATGTTCTGGTTTGGAAGTGGGATTATATTTTAATGGACTTTATAGACTGCCGAGATCTAATAGAGGGAATGAAAGTATATGGGTCATAGTGGACAGGTTGACCAAGAGTCCCCATTTCATTCCAGTTAAGTCAACTAGGACGACACCTATTTTGGCGAAGTTGTTCATGAAGAATGTGGTTAGACTTCATGGAATTCCTAGTAGCATTGTTAGTGATAGAGATTATTTGTTCACTAGTGAGTTCTGGAAGAGTCTACATGAAGCTTTAGGAACAAAGCTTAAGATGAGTACCGCTTACCATCCACGGACTTATGGGCGAACGGGAAGAATTAACAAGATCTTGGAGGACTTGTTAAGAGCTTGTGTACTGGATTTTGGAGGATCATGGGCAGACCATCTACATTTAGTCGAGCTTTCATATAACAATAGTTATCAGACAAGTATTGGGATGGCACCATTTGAAGCTTTGTTTAGAAGACCCTGCAAATCCCCTGCATGTTGGTTAGAGACCGGAGATAGATTACTCCTTAGTCCTGATTTGGTAAAAGAAGCAACAGAAAAGATTAAGCTGATAAGAGCGAGAATGAAAGAAGCTTAGTCTAGGTAGAAGAGCTATGCAGATAGAAGATGGAAAGATTTAGAATTCTCTGTTGGAGATCATGTTTTCGTCAAAGTATCTCTGATGAAAGGTGTTATCAGGTTCAGGAAGACGGGGAAGTTAGCACCGTGGTTTGTAGGACCGTTTCCTATTTTAGAAAGGATCGAAAAACTCGTGTATAGAGTAGAATTACCTAGTAGTTCGGCAGGAGTCTATGATGTTTTCCATATTTATCATCTTAGAATGTGTGTTAGAGACCCGGAGACTACTATAGCATCGACAGTGTTAGAGGATCTAGTAGTAGAGCTAGACTTGACCATAGTTAGAAAGCCAATTCGGATTGTGGCGAGAGACGAGAAGAGGCTAGGGAACAAGACAGTAAGACTAATGAAAGTCCAGTGGAACGATGATGAGATAGACTGTACTTGGGAGACTGAGGGTAGGATTAGAGATGCTTTTCCTGATTTTTTTTGATGGTATGTTTTACCTCTTTGATTGATTTGTTGTGTGCCTTATCGTAATTTCGAGGACGAAATTCTTTAAGGAGAGGAGTCTGTAACACCCTATATTTTTAGTAACATTAATTAGGATATTTAATTAGTTAAATAAAATAAAATAATGTAAGATGATTTATGGATAGAGATTTGATTATAACTAAGGGGTAGTCGTGCCATATTAATGAATAGATAAATGAAGTAAAATGGACTTAAGTGTTAGGAAATAGGGGTGGGAAAAATAGGAAAAAGGGATTTCCTAATACCCTAAACCTTTAGGGAAAATGAACACACCTTCATTTCATTTTATCACAAATGAAAACATCAAAACCAAGGCCGACCACCATTAGCAAAGGGGAAGGAGAGAAAGCTAAAGTTTTCAAGAGGAAAATCAAATCAACTTAATCAAGATCAAATCTCACATCTTTAATCACAAAGCTAAAGGTGAATAATTGCTACATCTCATTTTCTTATGGTTTTCAGTTTTGAGGACAATCCGAAGTATTTTTGCATGTTTATGCCATATTTTGAACGATTGAAAGTTTATATACACTTGTTGTGGATTTATGCATATCTATATTGATTTTTATGATATATGTAATATGAAAACCCTATTAAATGACATCCAAATGCCTTGCGAATTTAAATGTTGATTAGAAATAATATTTTAGAGGTGAGTTTCAATTTTCATAATTTTCTGAATTAATGTAGATTTTATATTAATTTTCTAGTGAAGAAAATGATTTATTGGGTTATAAATTATTTACGGCAAAATAAATAATTATTTGGGTCAAAAATTTATATATGTTAGAAAACATATTGAAAAGGATTTTCTCGAATTTTTATAGAATTTTCCTAAGAGCTTTGATGAATATATAAAATTATTTAAGGTATAGAACTTAAATGTTTTATATATTTAATTAAGGAGAAGGGGTATTTTGTAAAATAAAATTATGGTATATTTTTGAAACTATTGGCAGCAATTTTGAAAAATGTATTTAGCAACCAATGGAAATTTGACAAATAACAGCAGGTTAGTTAAAAAGTGTTTCTCTTTTAAGTTAAAAACAAAAATAACATGTTTCTAGCATGTTCCTCCACTTTCGGCACGGGGGTTCCGACTAGGACGTTTCGCCACCATGCTTTCGAAACCAATGCGCATGGTATCAAGTTCCTTGGTACATAGCGTATTGGATAGAGGTGGAAGGTACGTAGTCGAAACGCTGGGTTCCAAAGGGGTTGGAGTATGCCTTATTTTAAAATGGAAGTAGCACCTGCTTTGCTTTCGAAAGGATAGCTTTCGACTCGGTTGGCTTTCGACAGAGTCAAGTGTTTTAAAGAAAAGGTTTCGAATGGGTTGCACTCATTTATCTTATTTAATGCTTTCGAAGGGGTCGAAACCCCTAGCTACCGCATTTTCCCTTTCGAACTCAATGGTTTCGAAAGGTATACTTTGCTTTTAAAATTAACCACTTCTCCAATACTTTTGGAGGGATGGTTTCGACACCATCACTTTTATGCTTAGGAATAACTTTCGAAAGGTAGGCTTTCGACCTAAATGATTTTATAGACCCTTTTTGTTCTGTTGAAGTATAACCCAAGGGTTTCGAAAGAGAATGGTTTTGAAAGGTGTTTTTCCACATGTTTTAAATTGAGCCCAAGTGCTTTCGAAAGGTTTGAGTTTCTAAAGGTTTTATGCTTTTGAAAGGTATTTAAAATGGTTTCGAAGGGGCGGTTCCCCAAAGGGTTTCAAAGGAGTCGAAAGGTGGTGTTTTCTAATGGTTTCGAAAGGGTTGAAATGGAAGATTTTCCAGGGTTTTCTAAAGGTAATCTTTTAAAGTGCTTTAAGATATGATGTCTAAGGTTTTAAAGCTTTCTAAAGGAAGGTTTTCAAAGTTTTTGAAAGGGGTTTAAGAACGGTTTCAAAAGGGAGGTTTTGGCCTTTCGGCCTAGATAAATAAAGGGTTTTACTTGGTTTCGGAAGAGATGCTTTAAATGGTTTAGAAAGGGGTACTATCAATGGAATCGAAAAGGATACTTTCAATAGAGCAACTCTCCTATCCTCTACTTGACCGATGTCAGTGACATCACATTCTTCGGCCTCTTGATGTAAACCCGAAACTGCTTTAGAAACCTATCCACCAATTCGATCCATGTCTTGATAGAACCATTTTCCAACTACTTGAACCACATAGTAGTTATATCCATCAAGTACAGGAGGAAACATCGGGCCATAACCTCCTCCGATGCCCCTAGCACTTCCATGTGTCTTGAATACCTCATCAAATGATCGGTAGGATCCGTCCTACCAGTGTATGCTTCCAAAGTAGGAAGCTTGAACTCTGGCGGATTCCTAGCCACCCCGACGTTATGGGTAAATGGACTCATGTTTACTTCTTCCAGATCTCTATTTATCAGACCTCCACGCATGGTTCGCCTAATAATTTCTGCCAATCTAGCATTGTTCATCAAAGGTTGTCTCCCATCTTCATTTATTAACTGTCCCCCGAATCCTCGAGGGAATTCTGGTACGTACTCCTCGTCATGCACTCCTGTATTCCTACCGACACTATGTTATGCAGCGTCACCTGGTATTCCTCAATGAATTGGTCCAGCATTACACGGTGGTGTGCCCCCAAGTCTAGGTCCATCCAAACTGATAGCTATTTTCTGATTGGGGGCTGCTCCCTGTTGAACCACCCCATTTGATTGTCTATTGAGTCCTTCTGATCCAGCTCCATGGATCCGACCTCCTGCAGCTCCTGCTACTCCAGCCTATCCGGACTGTCTGAGAAGATTCTGCATCATCTCCTCCTTCCTTTTCAGCAGCCGCTCCTGCATAGAATCCATTATAGTCTGCATCTCATCCCTCGTGATGTAGATGGATGCCTGATCTGCTCCTACTCCGGAGGAAGCCTCTTGACTTCCCTCTTGATGGCTCCTTTCTAGTAATGTCCTTCTAGTTGATTGCCTAACCATGGTTCCTCCTAGATCTGATCCTTTAGCTTTCCAAATCTGAACTCCAAACCCAATATAGCAGGTGCTAGTATTCTCAGTAAAAGCACCAAAGCGTTTGCGCCAAAATGGTCTCAAACCCCAAAAGTAGTGAAAGCACCAGTGTTTACACATAGAGTCTCAATATTCAGTCACAGATCTGGATAATGTAGAGAGTAAAAGTGAAGAAATAGAAAATGGAAAATAAGAAAGAAAGTAAGGAATATAAGAAATTTATAGTGGTTCGGTTATCTCCGGCCTACGTCCACTATGAATTGATCCTTTTATTTCCTTTATACTAATTACAGTTACAATCTTTCGAATGTCAATCACCAAAATGGCAGAGTTTAGCCAAAAAAGAAGATAAAGAGGAGCCAAGAATAGACCCCATTTTTGTTGCAATGGAGGTGCTATTTATAGGTGTTGAGTTGGAAAAATCTGCCTTGAATCTTGGAATACTCTATCTAAAGCGTCGATGGGCCCAGATAATTGATCTGGAGCTATTTGGGATCGATCCTTGATCGATCCATATCGATTTCGTATCGATCAAGCATCACTCCAATTGAGTTGTGATCGATCATGGATGTAGGATCGATTTCACCCTAGAGGGGGCAGAATAGGGTGATACTAATAATTATAAAAATTAATGCGGAAGTATATAAAATAATTGGAGCACTGATAATAGCAGAATAATAGCGGCATAGATAATAGCAGAATATAAAAGCAGAAATAGAACAACACAGATTTACCCAGCTTCGGCAAAACCCTGCCTACTACTGCCCCCAATGTTTCTACTAGAAATTAAGTAGTCAGAGGCTTACACACGTAAACTCACGACACCCGCTATCGACTAACCTAACTCTATGCTCAAAACCCTGCCACAACTCAGCCACTGAGTTGCGAATTCTCGAACTACACCACCGTAGTTCGTCCCCTAGTCACATGACTAGAGAATTACAAAAGTTTAAAAGAGAAATGCGAAATAAAAGCAATTTGAAAATACAAAGCCCTAATTTATATTTTAGCCCAAGTTAATATTAAAGGAAATCGGCCTAATAAAAATAATGTAGTGAAAATAAATGTCCACGTATTTTTATTTCTTCGGCCTGACTCCTTTGCTTTGAAAATGGATACCACTTTTTCTTTTGCTCGTGAACGTTCGTTCCTCTTTCAAAAAATTAGGGCTTCTGTGTTGAAGTCGCCGCTTTGTTGAATTGATTGAATGATGCTTCTTCGATCTTTGTTCTTTGCTTAGCTTCAACTGCTTCAAATTGTGGCGAGCGTGTATACTTGGTTGAAAAATTGGTACGTGATATTCCTTTTTGATTTCGATTATGCTCGACTTTTGATTCGAGTTACTGATTTGTTTTTGATTTAAGAGTATACCCTAAATTTTTAACTTGAACTCGAATGATCGATTGCCGATGATGTTAAAGGGCTTTTATAGGGTTTAATTCCCTAAAGTTTCGTTCGAATTAATTCATTTGAATTCACCAGTTAATTTAACTCAGCCATTCGATTGTGCTTGAACGCTGGTGATGTTTTCTGACTTCTTCAATTTGAATAATTTCGTTCCTTGAATATCACGGCTTTGATTTTGACTTGCTCGAATTTACCTTGGTCACCACGACTTTGAATTATTCAATTGTCTATGCTCGGCCATTTGAATTTTTCTCTGTGACTTTGGCACTTTGAATTTGTGATATGAGAATTTGACTTGGATTAACTGCAAGTGTCATTTTCTTGCGCACCTTGACTTTGTTACTGCAACTGGTTATATTGAGACTTCAGGTTTTCTCTTGTATTCTCTGGTTTACATGTACTGTTAGCTGACTTATCCTGTTGCCTTTGTTGTTGTCTGATATTGGTCTGGGCTCACTTTGTGTCTGATTGCATGTCAACTTGATTTGAAACTTGTAAAACCTGCTGTTGCATTGCATCATGTGTGTTCATGTAGTCTGCACTGTGCATTCACATGTTTTCATGTGTCTGAACGTGCTTGTGTATTTCATGGTTCACCGGAACTTTAATTTGTCTTCACTTGTTTATTTGATTGCCTCCATGCCTTGTGATTGTTTTCACTTATGGAGTTCTGAACATACACAGTTGAGTTTTGTTGCACTATGTAATTTGCTTAAAGTTGTAGCCTTTGGTATTTGAGTTCATTTGCTCATTCGAGCTACTGTCTTCATGTTGACTGATATGGTACAAGTGTATGCATATATATATATATGTTTTTTGCACCATGTAGTTTGAAGTGACCACTGTTGACTTTACTGCTCATTGCTGTAGCGTGTATATATATGTTGCTCCTCACTTTGTCATTGCATTCTTGAGTCATGTGCATGTTGCCACCTCTGTTGCATTGTGTCTGGTTCGGTCTTGTAAAGTTTCTTTGTTTCTCCTGATCAATTTATTATTGAGTCTACATGTTGTTGTGGTCTTGTAGTCTCTGGTGATTGTATTCAGATGAGTATATTTATGGTTTGTACATTTTATTCTGGTTGACATTGTTCCATGACTCCACTGTCGAGTCTGTTCTCATGTGTACACATAGTGCACTTGTTAGCATGGTCTAGTTTTGGATTCTCGTTGCATGAGAACTTGTACTCGAAAATTTTGTGATGCTTTTGTATTGCACCTAAGTTGAATCCAGCCTCGGCTCGGGTTTGACCTTGTGCTCACCTATCCCTGTAGTTTTATCAAGTGTATATCGGTGTGCACGGCCTTGTGGCATGTACAGTGTTACATTGTGCATGTCACAAGTTGTTGGTGTATGATGAATTCAAAATGAATATGATGACGAACAACCCAAATAACTAAGGCAAATAATATTTTCATACACTGCAAAAATATTTCCTTTTCAATTTTACTGCGTCAGTGTGTATTTTGCAGATAACTCAGATGTTGGACACAAATTGGAATACAATTGAAGATCAAATACGAGTGAACGAGTGATATGTAGTGAGGTGCAAATGTATGTATAGTGAAAACTGTGATGTAATTGAAATTTTAATGTAATTGAAAAATGTGTATATATAGGGAGAGCTCAAATTTGTACTAATCAAAATTGTAATAAAATATTTGTTTGAATAAAATATCAGTTTGAATTTAAATTCCGTGTTATTTATTTATTCAGCAAATATTTATTTAATTATGTGAAAAATAAAATAGTACAATAACAAATACATTTAAATGAATATATATATATATATGTTTATTATCATCAAACAAAAATCATATACTAGCATATTCAACAATCTCACCCTTTTGATGATAACAAACATATATTTAAGATTTTGAATTTGTTAAATGTATTTGATCATTCTATTTGCTCCCCCTATTTGAATGCTCCCTCTCTACAACAAAACTCCCCCTTCATATATGCATGAAAATAAAAATATGCAAATGAACCTAGATGAAAATAGAAAATACAAAATAAAATATTTGACCTTTATTTGCCAAAATCTTAACTTTTCTCTCCCCCTTTTGTTATCAGCAAAAGAGTAATAGTGTTAGAAAAATAGAGATAAAGTGATAGACATTAATACAACATTAATATTCAATCGAGTATAAATATTAAATTTCAATAAAAAAATCAAACAAAAATCATAAATACTCCGTTAGGCGCATATTCCACTTTAGAATGATAGGGATGATGTAAAACCATATAGTTGTGTCTATTTGTGGTATATTTATATCAGGAATTTGAATATCTACAAACCATGCATAACCGTTAAGACATTTAAATGAAATTAGTAGTATTCCCAAAAAAAAATTAAAAAATATAAATATAAATAAAAAATGAATTCAAGCATCTTCTAACCATGCATAACCGTGAGGACTTTTGAATGGGATTAGAATCAACTTGTCTATTTAATAATCAATTTTGATATGTGTTCCATACATGCATAACCGTGAGAACTTTTAAATGAGCATGAAAGCACATACACGAATATTCCAAGTAATTCACCCATGCATAAGCATGAGGACTTTTAAATGAGAGTGAATACTGTGGATGTTTTTATTAAAATAAATAAAAAAAACAAATAATTTTTTGTTTATATTACCATATATTGACATACTATATTGGATTTTGATGAGTGATGGTCGTTAGAAATATGATAGAAATGGAGATGGTCATGGAATTTTTACCAACAAAAGTTATTATAAATTTTGTTTAAATTTCTTAAAGAAATTTACTAAATATACTGTCTCAAGTCATAATATATGATTAATATCAACGCTCATCATTTTTTTCAATTACTATTTATCTTGTCGATAATTAGTAAGGAGTCAGATTAGTTAGTGTAGACATTTAAGATCAAATCCAAAAATGATTATAAAATCAAATTTTCTAAAATGACTACTCTGAAACAAGGTCAAAAAAACTATTTTCTTGAATGGGTTATATATGAAAAATGTCTGCTAATTGATAATCGGTTGAAATGAAAAATATGCAGATATTTTCTCTGAAAATGTGATGCAACTTATGAATTTCTCAACATAAAACTCGTTCCACTAATACTTTTTCTATCAACTAGGCTACTAGTGTAACTTGCATCTGAATTCCCCTTTAACTCAAGGTTATTATTAGATAAATATCATTTCAAAAATTAAAATAAGTGAAAATCAATTTTCTGTAAGGGGGTTTTGTGAAAATGACTTCAATTGAAAATCAATATAAATAATCAAATAATTGCAAAAATGATTTTAACATGGGATGATATAGATACGACTTGTATTTAAGATATTCATGGTGATATATAGTGGTATATAAGAAGAATGTGTACTCCTCAACACTTAAAATTTTCAGCATGCCATTTATATCAAGCACAAGTAAAGTAATCTAAATTGATCAAAAACACACATTTAGAAGAAAAAAAATTAGTCAAAGTAGTTTTTCTTATTATTCCAAACTGAATCACTAAAAAACCGAAAAGTTGTTGCATAATCAGTTAGCTTTCTAGAACTTCAAGAATAAATCAAAGTTGAGATGTTCAATACTTCAACAATGTTGTTCAAAACATAATTAACAATATGTGAACAAAAATTGAGTTTAGAGATCATACCTCACTTTTCTTTGATGTCATGATATCCATAATGCGATGGTCCCCATCTAAACTTTATAGGCTAAGGAACATTTAAATTTTAGTTTATCAATCACTTAGAACAACTCGAAATCTATCTCCATCAAAGTTGTTCCATAGCTCACTTGTGTGTCTAAATTTTGGAGAAGGCAAGTGGACTAAGGATAACTATTATTATCTTTTGAACTCTTTGGTACCCAAATTTGTATATATAACAAACCGTTAGCATCTACAATTGTACCCTTGGGAATCCAAATCTGTTTAAATTTCAAACAATTTATATTCGTACCTTTTGGAATCCATATTTGTTTAACGGTTTTGTGTTTGTATATATTTCGACAATTATTATTGCCATGTCCAATATTTTCACAGTTTACGTATTTGGGTATCACACTTTTCCCCTTAACAGTGTTATTAGTTGTTTGTTCATATTTTGACACTTTTGAAAATCCATTCCTTTTATTCTTGAAGAGTTGATTTTCTAAGAGTATATTAAATGATTTATCTCTAGTGAAAAATTTCCGAGTAACCAACTCAAGTTTATTAACTTTGGATTTTAAAAGTTTATTTTCATTTATTAGCTTCGAACAACAACTAATGGTACTATCTCTCTTTTCAAAACTATTCATTTTTAATTTCATTTTGAAGCTCTCTAATTTTATTCTTAATTTCTAGCATCTCAGTTTCAAAAAGGTGGAGTTTTTTAATTCAATTTTTTCAAAATCCTTGATTTTTTTCAATCTCCTTTTCAAATTCGTGATCATTTTCAAGAAATTTTTATTGATCTCGGTTAATTTATTTTCAAAAATCGCACATTTATAAATTTTTGACTTCTTAAAGCTATCCAACTCTTTTTACAAATCAACTCAGTTTTGTTTTTCTCCCGCATTAAAATTTCGTTTTCTAACTTTTGAAAGTTTTCATGAAAACGGGCTAATTCTTTTTCATGGTCCAAACACCTTTTGTAGTTAGAACTTTTATTTTTCTTAATATTTTTAAGCTCATTTTCCAAATCATTATTTTTTTGATGAAGTTTAGCTTGTTCCCTTTCCAACTTATTATTTTTCAACTCAAGAGCTTTATTATTTTCAATTAATTTTCATCACAAGAGAACTAAATCATTTAATGGAAAATCACTTATCTCATCGTCTATTGAATCTTCATCACTACTTCCTTTTGCCAATCCTGTTAAGCACGTTTCTTTAACTGAGTCGATTGTGGAGGATTTCTCATCGTTGTTGACTTTTGCACCATATATTGCATCAAAAGTATTCCAGATTTCCTGTGCATTTTCACAATGAGAGATAAAGTTAAAATTATCTTGATTAATATGAGAATATAGTATATGCATAGCAAGAGCATTAATCGAAGTATTTTTCTCGTCTATTATATCACACCCATTTTCAATAATATCCCAACATTTAAAATTAACAGGTTTTAAATAAAATTCCATTTTTAATTTCCAATTTAAAAAATCTGTTCCATACAAAATAGGAGGAATAATACTGGACTGACCCTCGGCAAAAGCATTATTAAAAGAAGCCATTTTAAAAAATCAAATTTTTAAAACAATAATTTGTTTTTGAAAAATCAAATTTTTTAAAACAAAAATTGGTTTTTTTCCTAGCTCTGATACCACTTGTAGGATCGATTTCACCCTAGAGTGGGGGTGAATAGGGTGATACTAATAATTATAAAAATTAATGCGGAAGTATATAAAATAATT
The DNA here is from genome assembly GCA_030737815.1 of Allium fistulosum. Taxonomy (NCBI): domain Eukaryota; kingdom Viridiplantae; phylum Streptophyta; class Magnoliopsida; order Asparagales; family Amaryllidaceae; genus Allium; species Allium fistulosum. Next base: position 899,581,449 of record CM060905.1, read on the forward strand.
GCAGCACTGATAATAGCAGAATAATAGCAGCACAAATAATAGAAGAATATAAAAGCAGAAATAAAACAACACAGATTTACCCAGCTTCGGCAAAACCCTGCCTATGTGCTGCCCCCAAGGTTTCTACTTGAAATTAAGTAGTCAGACGCATACACACATAAACTCGTGACACCCGCTATCGACTAGCCTAACTCTACGCTCAAAACCCTGCCACAACTCAGCCACTGAGTTGCGAATTCTCGAACTACACCACTGTAGTTCGTCCCCTAGTCACACGACTAGAAAATTACAAAAGTTTAAAAGGGTAATGCAAAATAAAAGCAATTTTAAAATACAAAGCCCTAATGTATATTTTAGCCCAGTTAATACTAAAGGAAACCGGCCCAATAAAAAGAATGTAGTGAAAAAAATGTCCCCATATTTTTATTTCTTCGGCCTGAATCCTTTGCTCTGAAATGGCTACCTCCTTTTCTTTTGCTTGTGAACGTTCGTTCCTCTTTCAAAAAATTAGGGCTTCTGTGTTGAAGTCGCCGCTTTGTTGAATTGATTGAATGATGCTTCTTCGATCTTTGTTCTTTGCTTAGCTTCGTCTGCTTCAAATTGTGGCGAGCGTATATACTTGGTTGAAAAATTTGTACGTGATATTCCTTTTCGATTTCGATTATGCTCGACTTTTGATTCGAGTTACTGATTTTTTTTCGATTTAAGAGCATACCCTGAATTTTTGTCTTGAACTCGAATGATCGATTGCCGATGATGTTAAAAGGTTTTTATAGGGTTTAATTCCCTAAAGTTTCATTCGAATTAATTCATTTGATTTCGTCAGCTAATTTAACTCGGCCATTCGATTATGCTTGAACGCTAGTGATGTTTTCTGACTTCTTCAATTCGAATATATTCGTTCCTTGAATATCACGGCTTTGATTTTGACTTGCTCGATTTTACCTTAGTCACCACGGCTTTGAATTATTTAATTTTCTATGCTCGGCCATTTGATTTTTCTCTGTGACTTCGGCACTTTGACTTTGTGATATGAGAATTTGACTTGGATTAACTGCAAGTTTCATTTTCTTACGCACGTTGACTTTGTTACTGCAACTGGTTATATCGAGACTTCATGTTGTCTCTTGTATTCTCTAGTTTACCTGTACTGTTAGCCGAGTTATCCTATTGCCTTTGTTGTTGTCTGATATTGGTCTGGGTTCACTTTGTGTCTGACTGCATGTCAACTTGATTTGAAACTTGTAAAACCTACTGTTGCATTGCATCATGTGTGTTCATGTAGTCTGCACTGTGCATTCACCTGTTTTCATGTGTCTGAAAGTGCTTGTGTATTTCTTGGTTCACTTGAACTTGAATTTGTCTTAACTTGTTTATTTGAATGCCTCCACGCCTGGTGATTGTTTTCACTTGTGTAGTTCTGAACATACACAGTTGAGTTTTGTTGCACTATGTAATTTTCTTGAAGTTGTAGCCTTTGGGATTTGAGTTCATTTGCTCATTCGAGCTGCTATCTTCATGTTGACTGATCTGGTGCAAGTGTATGCATATGTGTGTATGTGTGTGTATATATATATCTTTGTGTGTGTGTGTTTGTATGTATGTATGTTTGTTTGTTGCACCATTTAGTTTGAAGTTACCATTGTTGACTTGACTGCTCATTGCTGTAGCGTATATATATAGGTTGCTCCTCACTTTGTCATTACAGTCTTGAGTCATGTGCATGTTTCCACCTCTGTTGCATTGTGTCTGGTTCGGTCTTGTAAAGTTTCTTTGTTGCTCCTTATCAATTTATTGTTGAGTCTACATGTTGTTTTGGTCTTGTAGTCTCTAGTGATTGTATTCAGATGAGTATATTTATGGTTTGTACATTTTATTCTGGTTGACATTGTTCCATGACTCCATTGTCGAGTCTGTTCTCATGTGTACACATAGTGCACTTGTTAGCATGGTCTAGTTTTGGATTCTCGTTGCATGAGAACTTGTACTCGACAATTTTGTGATGCTTTTGTATTGCACCTGAGTTGAATCCAGCCTCGGATCGGGTTTGACCTTGTGCTCACCTGTCCCTGTAGTTTTATCAAGTGTATATCAGTGTGCACGGCCTTGTGTCATGTACAATGGTACACTGTGCATGTCACAAGTTGTTCATGTATGATGAATTCAAAATGAATATGATGAAGAACAACCTAAATAACTGAGGCAAATAATATTTTCAAAAACACATTTTATTTTACACTGCAAAAATATTTCCTTTTCAATTTTATTGCGTCAGTGTGTATTTTGCAGATAACTCAGATGAAGGATACAAATTGGAATATAGTTGAAGGTCAAATATGAGTGAACGAGTGACATGTAGTGAGGTGCAAATGTATGTATAGAGAAAACTGTGATATAATTGAAATTGTAGTGTAATTGAAAAATGTGTATATATAGTGAGAGGTCAAATTTGTACTATTCAAAATTGTAATAAAATATTTGTTTGAATAAAATATCTGTTTGAATTTATATTCCGTGTTATTTATTTTATTCAGCAAATATTTATTTAATTATGTGAAAAATAAAATAGTATAATAACAAATACATTTAAATGAATATATATATATATATATATGTTTATTATCATCAAACAAAAATCATATACTAGCACATTCAACAATGGACATTCCTGAGACAATATGCAACCTCTTGTGAAAATTTCATGGCATTTGGATTTATGGTTTGAGAAATATGATCGATCCAAGATTGAGTTTGTTAGTGAAACTGGAGCCTTCGTATCGATGGATTCATATCCATCAGCTCGCATCCATCATCTGGTATCTATCGCCTCGTGTCCATCATCCCGTGTCCATAGCTTTCGCATCGATCCGAGTCTCACACTGTGATCCATGTTTTGCGCTCCATCTTGACCACTTCCTTCGTATCGATCGATCCGAATGTGATCGATACGAAATGGTCCCTAAATGCTTGATGCTTTTCGAATCCATCCTCTGCTCCTTCCTTCGTATCAGTCCCATACGCTCCGGTGAAGCATATGCTTTCGTATCCATCAGATCTCTTGTCCATCAGTTGCTTTATTCCTTGTATCGATCTCAGCTTTGATCGATACGAAGTGTATCGACATGCTTTGTCGTATCCATCCAATCGATACACATGTATCAATACAAAAACAACAATCCACATCCATCAAGTGGTATCCTTCCTAGAGCTGCCTGAACGATACAAATTGTATCGATATGAGATGTATCGATACGAATGTCGATCGATCCAAACTAAACACCACAATCGAAACCAAAAATCCAAACCACGATCGAAACCAAAAGACAAGCATCCAAATCAAAATCCAAACCAGAAAATCAACAAAACCAAGAGTCCAAACAAAACTTCAAAACCAAACCAAAAAAGCAAATGTCCAAACCAGAAAGGAAAAGCAGATTTCACAAACTAGAGCATTATGGTTTATCATCATCTCAGAGCATGCATAGGGGCTATCTCTGTCCCCGTACATGAGTAAGTGACTTAGTTGTCTACCCAGAGTTAGCTACTTATTCCATACTACCCCAATCAGTCAATGACTAACCGACCATCATTCCTGGGCCTTGCGCCTTCGTTGTTTGAGGTAGATGATGGCTACTCCTGTTCCACCGCCACATTCCGAGTCCTGACGTACTACTACAATTGACCACTCCTTACGTGCTCCTCGATTATATCCTTTAGATTCCTACAGCTATTAGTATCATGCCCGTCCAAGTCATGAAAGAGACAGTGCCTTCCCGATGCCCTCTCGCATTCCGAGGATTCCCTCCTTGTCGGCCTTTGGTAAGGAAGGCGATCCCGAGTTTCCATGTATATTCGTTCCAATGTCTCATTCAGTCCTGTGTAAGTGGAGAATTTTGGTTCTCCCCACCGCTTCCTTGCCCTGCCAGAATAGTCATCCAAATTCTTCTTCCTTTTATCTGTATCTTTACCCGAGCTCTCACCGGATGGTCCTCCATCCTTAAACACGTTCACCTCCTTTGGCTTCATATCCAAGCTTGCATCCTCCTACCGAAGGAACCTTTCGGCCCCATGAAAGAATTCCCCAAGATCCATTGGTGGATACCGCATCAATGATATCTTAAAATCCGAGTTGTCCCTGACTCCTAACATGGCCGCCATCAGAACCATTGATGGATCTGACCGGTCCACCGAAGCAACCGCCTCATTAAACTGGGTTAGGAAAGCCCTTAGCGAATCTCCTGTCCTCTGCTTTACCAATGTCAGTGACATCATATTCTTTGGCCTATTGATGTAAACCCGAAACTGCTTTAGAAAGCTGTCCACCAATTCTGTCCATGTCCTGATAGAACCATTTTCCAACTGTCTGAACCACATATCAGCTATATCCATCAAGTACAAGGGGAAACATCGGGCCATATCCTCCTCGGATGCTCCCAACACTTCCACTTGTCTTGTATACCTCATCAAATGATCGGTAGGATCCGTCCTACCGTTGTATGCTTCCAAAGTAGGAAGCTTGAACTCTAGCGGATTCCTAGCCACCCTGATGTTATGGGTAAATGGACTCCTGTTTACTCCTTCCAGATCTCTGTTTATCAGACCTCGGCACATGGTTCGCCTAATAATTTTTGCCAATCCAGCATTATTCGTCAAAGATTGTCTCTCGTCTTCATTTCTTAACTTTCCCCCGAGTCCTCAAGGGAATTCTGGTACGTACTCCTCGTCACGCACTCATGTATTCCTACCAGCACCATGTTGTGTAGCATCACCTGGTATTCCTCAATGAATTGTTCCAGCATTACACGGTGGTGTGCCCCCGAGTCTAGGTCTATCCAAATTGATAGTTGTTTGCTGATTAGGGGTTGCCCCCTGTTGAACCACTCCATCTGATTGTTTATGGAGTCCTTATGATCCAGCTCCATGGATCCGACCTCCTGCAGCTCCTGCTGGTCCAGCCTGTCCGGACTGACTGAGCATATTCTACATCATCTCCTCCTGCCTTTTTAGCAGCCGCTCCTGCATAGAATCCATCATAGTCTACATATCATCCCCCGTGATGTAGATGGATGCCTGATCTGCTCCAGCTCCGTAGGAAGCCTATTGACTTCACTCTTGATGGCTCCTTTTTGGTAATGTCCTTCTAGTTGATTGCATAACCATGGTTCCTCCTAGATCAGATCCTTTAGATTTCTAAATCTAAACTCGAAATCCGATATAGCGGGTGCTAGTATTCTCAATGAAAGCACCAAAGTGTTTGCACCAAAAATGGTCTCAAACCCCAAAAGTAGTGAAAGCACCAGTGTTTACACACAAAGTCTCAATATTCAGTCACAAATCACAGATCCAGATAATGTAGAGACTAAAAGTGAAGAAATAGCAAATGTAAAATGAGCAAGAAAGTAAGGAACACAAGAAATTTATAGTGGTTCGGCTATCTCCGGCCTACGTCCTCTTTGGATTGATCCTTTTATTTCCTTTATACTGTGATTACAGTTACAATCCTTCGAATATCAATCACCAAAATGGTAGAGTTTAGCCAAAAAAGAAGATAAAGAGGAGCTGAGAAAAGACCCCTTTATGTTGCAATATAGGTGCTATTTATAGGTGTGGAACTGGAAAAATCTGCCATGAATCTTGGAATTCTCTTTCTCAAGCGTTGGTGGGCCTACATAATCGATTTGGAGCTGTTTGGGATCGATCCATGTCGATTTTATGTCGATCCAGAATCACTCCAATTCAGCTGTGATCGACCATGGATGTTCCTAAGATGATATGCAACCTCCTGTGAAAATTTCATGGCATTTGGATTTATGGTTTGAGAGATATGATCGATCCAAGATTGAGTTTGTTAGTGAAACTAGAGCCTTCGTATCGATGGATTCATATCCATCAGCTCGCATCCATCATCTGGTATCCATCGCTTCGTATCCATCATCTCATATCCATAGCTTTTGCATCGATCCGAGTCTCATGCAGTGATCCATGTTTTGCACTCCATCTTGACCACTTCCTTCGTATCGATTGATACGTACGTGATCGATACGAAATGGTCCCTGAATGCTTGATGCTTTTCGAATCCATCCTCTGCTCCTTCCTTCGTATCGGTCCCATATGCTCCGGTGAAGCATATGCTTTCGTATCCATCAGATCTCTTATCCATTAGTTTCTTTATTCCTTGTGTCGATCACAGCTTTGATCGATACGAAGTGTATCGACATGCTTTGTCGTATCCATCCAATCGATACACATGTATCGATACAAAAACAACAATCCACATCCATCAAGTTGCCTGAACGATACAAATTGTATCGATACGAGATGTATCGATACGAATGTCGATCGATCCAAACCAAACACCACAATGATCGATACGAAAGTATTGATACGAGACCATTTTTCACCAATATTGATCCATCCATAACTTGAGCGTATGAACTCCGATTGACCTGAAAATTGGAATGTAGGCTCAGCGAGCCTTGTTTATCATTCTCGATCAGTCCCACCTTGATTGGAGCTTGTCCAATTTTGACGGTATCGATCATAGCCTTGTTTCCAATTGATCTCCAATCCTCATATTCATCCTTTTTAGCCAATTTTTTGGTATCCCGGCCTTGACTATAAGGCGGGATAACAGAGACCTCTATAGTCAATGGAGCTAAGTCCATAATAAGAAGTAGACAAGTTGTGAATCCCCTAGGCGAGATAGAATACGGCTAAACTATTATAACGCTTTTAATCGGCAGTACGGGAGTTCCTTGGTATGCACGACGATGAGGACGTGATACTACGTTAATGATGAATCCTGACGAGGTGCTAGGTTATGGATACTAGCAGGGATAGTATTTTGATCCAAAACGGGACTGTGGTACTTATACACACACATACATACATACACACTTATGTAGTTATGGTCTACCTTGGGTAGATGGGGCATATCATGTAACGACCGCCCTACATCTCCATTGCTCATATAACTGAATAGTGCTGCTGGAGCATCCGATCGATGTAGGACAATAGTCAAGGGAAATAAAAGACGAAAAGAAGAGGAATAGAAGAGAAGAAAAGAAAATAAAAGGAAAGCATCAAACAATCATAAAACCTATCGTTTATCTCATAGCGCATCAAATAAAATATAATAGTCATCACAGATATAAAACAGTCGACACAGTTTTAACTACATGAACAACAGAATCAAAGTACGCAGGCTCATGCAGTTATACAAAATAGTAATAGAATTTATAAGATTGATAGATACACTCAATTGATAAACTGTCACTAATAATAGTAAGTCAACGATGTCAATCCTCCACAGTGTTATACAGCGGAATATGCAATAATATGTGAAATATAAGTATGAGAAAGCGTCGCCTTCGGCTAGTCCATTGGCATAACTTCATGCACTATTTGCACCTAATTTCTAGTTTATTCATTTAAGAGTACCCAAGGTAATAAGAGGTAAAGCATAAAACATTGAACAGTCTGGTGTGAGAGATAAACAATCTCAAAATACTATAAAAGTCAATATAGTATACAGAACAACAGGTATGGAGAATCATACCTGACCTATCCCTCATCCAAAGAGTTAGCACATGACGTCGAATATATGCTACTCTACATCATACTCATCATAGGTGTACTATACATCAAAGTACTAAGGGTGTGTAGGTATCTACATCGATAATATCCACATCGTGTGACATCCCTCGGGTAATAAACAACCAAGCAAACATAGCATCCATCATCCATCCTCACATTCACTCACTCAGTGCGTTGGATATATGATACTCATATGACCACCCCAAGAAGGTCAAGGACTACTCAATATCCTAGTTTCTTGGTACTCGAATCCTTGCCACTCAGTAGGCCAGGAACTAGACCACTCATCTTATAGTCCAGGATACAACGAATCTAAACATCATGTGATCCAAGGGCCATCATATCCCTAAGTGAAGTATCCATGAGCCATCATATCCCCAACAAATATCATTACACGTATCCTTGCTTTACGAGAATACATCAAAATCTATGAATATCAATGATCCCTTTACACACGTCATCCATAATAGAGCTCATCTCGAAACTGCCCATACAACTCTCATCTAAAAGTCTTCGTGGTAGGAACTATTCTAGATAGTCATTGTAGTTGTAGAATATCATCGTTTGTCCCATAACCCTTCTTCGATAGTTCCATCAATCCGACTTGTCATTGCCTACTCTACATCTCGAAGTATAACTATCTGTCGTTGAACCCATCACTTTCCATTGTGGAATCATCATCGTCGAACCACGGAGTCATTGCGTCGAAGCGTTAGGTCCTCGCTTCATCACCAAAACCACTCATAGAAGAGCTATAGCATCGAAATAAAATATCGAAGGAACCATCACATCATGCTCCTCAAAGGCTCTACATTGTCCATATCAAAATTGGCTAAATCGACCATCATAAATAATGGTAGGTACCGACCACTCCAGAGTAGTTGATAATGGGCACTCTAGTCCTATACTTAGCCAAAATGGTTAAGTGCTAACCAAATGAAAATGTTCGGCGTCTCTCCTGAAGTCTGAAGTGCCTATCTAAGTCCATCATCATTCATCTTCAGATCAGTCGACAAGCATAACAATAATATTCCATATATTTATCCCATCCATTTGAGTTTTCATCGTTTGCACGCTCAATTGACATGGATGAAACTCGGTCTCATCGTTCGAGTTCCCATCGTGTGTGCATTTGATCGACATGCACTAAACTTTATCTAACAGGATTTTCCTAACATCATATCGCCTACGATCAGCGTTTTCAACCAAACTAAGAAAACAAGCATACATGCAACAAACAAGCATACAAACATCTATAATAAACTACATGCATCTATAATAACACACATACAAAGCATATAATACACCCAAAGCATCCAATGTGGGAATAAAATCAAAAATTGCCCAAGTCTAGCAACTTCATCAAAATAATGTGTTAATAAGAAAAATGTGCTATTTGATTTAAAACCATTTTCAAAAAACTTTTAACAGCGCATTGAATAAAATATAATAGTCATCATGGATATAAAACAGCCGAGACAGTAATAACTACGTGAGGCACGGAATCAAAGTACACAGGCTCATGCAGTTATACAAAACAGTAATAGAATTTATATAGCTGATAAATAAACTTAATTAATAAACTGTCTCTAATAATAGTAAGTCAATACTACCAAGGATCCACCGCGTCACACAATGGAATTTTCAATAATAAGCCTAAATATAAGTATGAGAAAGGGACGCCTCCTACTAGTCCATCTGCAGAACTCCATGTATTGTTTACACCTGCGTTCTAGTCTATTCAATTAAGCCCCAAGGTAATAAGGGGCAAAACATAAAACCTCGATTTAGACAACAGTCTGGTGTGAGCGATAAACTATCTCAAAATACTATAAAAGTTAATATAGTATACGGAACACAGGGTATGGAGAATCATACCTGACCTATCCCTCATCCAAGGAGTTAGCACATGACATCGAATATATGCTACTCTATATCATAGTCATCATAAGTGTACTATACATCAAAGTACGAAGGGTGTTTAGGTATCTACATCGATAATATCCACATCTTTTGACATCCTTATGGTGATAAACAACCAAGCAAACATAGCATCCATCATTCATCCTCACATTAACCCACTCGGTGCATTGGACATATGATACTCGTATGACTACCCCCATAAAGTCAAGGACTACTCGACGTCCTTGTTTCTCGGTACTTGAATCCATGTCACTCAGTAGGCCAGGAACCACACCATCTATCTGATAGTCCAAGGAACAATGGATCTAAACATCATGCAATCCAAGGGCCATCGTATCCTCAAGTGAAGTATCCAGGGACCATCGTATCCCCAACGGATATCATCACACATACCATTGCTTTATAAGTACACATCAAAACCTACGGATATTTATGATCCATTTGCAAATGTCATCCACAACAGAGCTCATCCACAACCAAACCAATGCCAAGTTGTATAGCTCTCCATCACGAGCGCAACGTAAGAAACCGCATCCAAAATGGACCTATTATGTAAAAGATTGAATTAAATACGAATCGTAATTAACAAAATAATTAATCCACTAATTAAAATAATAATTACCTTCATTAACGGTAATACTTTTTCCTCTTCTTCCCAAATCACCTATACATGTGCATGCATAAAAAAACCCACTTGTTCAAAACCTTCTCTCCTCCCTGTCTCCTTCATTACTCAACGGATCGATGAACCGCTTTCGCCAATGCGCCACACTATGCATGCTCTCTGCAATGAACACCATGAATCTATGCTCAGCTCCCTCTCCTAGATTACGACTTGGAAGTGCCTTTATGATCGTACAACGGTCATGATTTGCCTAGAAGCACCAAGCTTAACTAGATTTGGTGGAAAGGAGCTTGTCCCGAAGAGAAGTTCAAAGGTGTTGTCCCTATCGCCTAACTTCGCTTCAATCTACCGCAATACCTAACCCTAGTCGATGATAAGAGGAACTACACCTAGCTAAACATGATTGCACACCACAAAATCGACATGGGTGTGAAGCTCTCCCAATAACGAATTCAATGGATCTGGTTTCATGGATTTTCGTTGAGCGAATCTCTTTCTTTAATTTTATGAAGTATATGAGAGGAGGCGACCATTATTTTGTTTATTGGCAATGGAATAGTAGAGTGAGGGTAGGGTAGGTAAGGGTTTAGTTTATATAATATTTTATATAATTCATATGAATTCTCAAATAAATCAAGGAACGCTTTGAGCTTGTACGATCACAAGACACGTTCGATCGCAACGAAACTCGCCAGTGTATATTACCTCCTTTTTTTCGAACCCAATGGTATAAATTTCATCACTATTTGAGACAGTGCTCCGAGATGATAATTTCATGCATTTCGAGATTGTTTTGGGCTTCGGATCGTCCAATCTCCAAATATAGCGATATTTATACTAATTTTAATTCGCAGCGTTGATATGGACTTAACGAAAGTGGTCTAGAGTCCTGATTCAATTGTACGCGAATAATCATATTCTAGGACCGTTAAATAAATTAACAATTCAATATTTAAATCAATTATTTAAATATCATATAGTTAAAAATATAGGTCATTACATTCTCCTATCCTTAAAGGATTTTGTACTTGAAATACCCAAAGAAAGGAGAACGTCTCCTAACCCATAAGCTTTCAAAGCCACTTGTGTCGAAAAAATTCGGCAACAACTCCTTTATGCAGCTAGGTCTGGGAAAAATCCCAATACAACATAGATATATATACACCTCATATCTGAGGCATCTCATATCCAAGGCATCTCGTTTCCGAGGACAACCAAGCATATATACCCAAATATATTGTAACGACTTGCATTTTCGACCCCCGAATGTCAACACTGATACATTCATAATATTCATGTGTCGAGCACTAAAGTGCTGGAAAGACGAATTGTTAGGGTTAAATAAAAAGAAAAAGGAATATAGCAGGGAAGACGAAACACAATATCAAAATCTCATAATGGAACAATAATATATAATATCAAAAGACAGTATAAACTATCATTCTAAGATACAAAGTTTTTCAGAGTTACAGTAATCAAATTGGACAATTATAACAACATATCCTCATAAATGTTGATATATACAATATAGTAATGTAGTGGAAATAAATACTACGGTGGGTAATTATCTAGCATAGCTCCATAAGCTCCAAAGCTTCCATAGTTTAATTTGGAAATATACACGGGGCTGATCTGAGCATTATAAGAAATAACACTCAAATCAGTCTGGTAAACCAGCGTGAAAAGCTCGATAAATATGAGTGACATGTAACAGTAACCATTAAGACCGTATGGCTTCCCGTAATGATTTTCCCCTCAAAGAAACCAACTATTCATTAAGTTTAACATATAGTGATACGATAGATAATGCCTAGGGGGTAACACATAAATCATATCAAATAGCTGTGAGTCTTACATTGGTCACACCATAACATATTTAGGGTAAAATCAAAATGATAAGGCACGTTCCCATATTGATTTTCCATTAGGGACATCCCTAGATAAACTAAGGCTAGCCTCCTGACATATTTCAAAGAGTACCTTCCGAGTGTCGTATATCTCTAAATAAAATATACCATTAATGTAAACATAACTATCCCACGCACGAACGAACGATCCCGAACCACGTGGAACCAAGTACCATCAACTCCCGCGTGTAACATTTCGATAAGAATACTCTACATATGGAGTTGATATACCCCATCATGGGTTAGCAAAACCCTGGGTTGTGCATCCTAGTTTGTTTTCTGTCATTTTCGATGTCGAGGTCACATTCGACATATTTCACACGAGTCTTCATTACTCGAACAGAACATGAATCCCTAAATGAATTCCCTCATCTCGAACAAATCATGAATCACTACATGGATTCGAGCATCTTGATCAGATCTCGAACTTCCATATAGGCTCCCCACATAAGTCCTTCGATGAATGCTAACGTTGTCCTCTCTCTTGTAGTACTCCTCAAGATAGATAGTCCCACACGATAGCGTCATCTAAAATGTTAATGCTGACCTATCCTTTGGATCTAACCTTAGGATAGATAGTTCAACTCTATAACATTCCACTTCACAACCGTTTTCAGAACATAGAACGCGTATATGGTTTTGAAGTGATTACGGGTTTTGAGTCATCTCATATAAGTACAGTCTTCCTGCTTATTGGACTCTCCCAAACCAATCGATGAATTTTTGGTTAACTCAACTCTGGTTCTTTTGGAAATAAATAGACAATACCTAAGAGCGAAGATCATCCCTTAATCGTTTAAGCAGACAGATTTCCTTATCATTTGTTCTAGAAAAACACAACTAGTTTATATGTACAGTATAGTATCACTGAAGATAACTGTACCATATAATTCCTGTGGTTCTTCTAGATATTCCCAAAGTTATATTTGTAAATTTCGATAGTCAACTAATCGACTAGCTGGTACAAGATAGATGTTTGTAAATGGAAACCAAGTCTAATATACTTTCCATAAACAAATGAACATACAAAACTCTATCAAGTCATATAAAGCATGAGCAAGCCACACAAAGTTTGGTTAAGCTACTTAGGCAACTCCCGATCCCTTTTTTCAATTAATCCTTTTATTAATTAAAAACTCATTTATTAGTAAACTTCTTTTATCTAATAAACTTCTACTTTTTCTATCTTTTTCCAAAGATTCCATACTTATAATTTCCTTCAAAATGTCTATTTTAAGGATCCAAGTACTTTCACAAATCCATTCAAAAGGTTTAAGACTAATGTTAGTCATAAATTATCACTACAACCAAAAACTATTTCGCTTATACTTATCTTTAAATCATTCTTTTAAAGATCTATTTACATCCATAAGTATAATAAAAAAGGGTTAAATATAAATGCTATTAACACATTGTCACAATAAACCCAAAACCATTCTTATACTTGTTTCATAAAGATCTAAGTTCATATTTAGACAAGTTCAGTATTTGACTAGTTAACTATCATTCTAAGAATGATTACTTATAGAAATCACGATTTGTAAGCTTAACTCATTTTCGACATTCCAACTTAACCATTCCTCATTCAAGAGTGAAGCCGGGTAAATTAGAGCACAGGTTGCATCAAAGCCTTGTCTAGACACTTCGTTCTTGAATCTCACAAATAGATAAGTCTACCCATCGGCTTTTAGTATTAAGTATAGTATTAATGATTTCCATAAACATGTAAGAAATCAACACAATTAACAAGTTTCTGATATGTTCTGACTTACTAATCCTCGGTCAAGGGGGCAGCCAGTAGGTTAGAGCTTTATTGCTCCATCCCTACTCGACATCAATCTTAACTCGCACAAATAGATAAGCCTTACTTCGTCTGCTTTTAGTGTTAGCATAGTTAATTACTTTTCAAATAAGTAATTGAACACTTTAACCTTTTGGCCATTAAGCTATTATTAACCCCTTTCTAAACCTTTGGTTTATAATTTAAAACCTTTTTAGAAATGATGTATGTAAGTATAGTAATTTATTTACAAAAGTAGATATTAAATAAACCGTTTTTAGATGAAGTTTATTACATAAGATATAAAATATCCAACTTATTTTCTAAAAACTATATATAGTTAAAAATGCTTTTAAAGTAATTTATAATACTTATAATAAGGTTTAAAACATTTACTCAAAATATTACTTGAAAATAACAAGTTTACAAAATTCCTTTGAATTTGAAAAGAACATGTTTTTTATATATTTTAACAAAATATATCTCCTTTATAAATTCACAACTAATTCTTAAATATTCATAAAGATATCAAACAACTTTTAAAATACTCTAATATAGTTAGTAAAAACTTGTAAAAATATGAAACAAACTACTTAAATTTAAATATCTTTTCAAACTTTTTAAGCCAAAAATCAAGTCTAAACAGTGCAGTTTTGTACTAGTGATGTTTTAGATGTCACTTAACTTTTTATATTCTAGCTTTTAGTAGCAATAAACATACAAATAAAGCAATATAAATATGGCAAAAACCCCTATGGATCTCTCTACAAAGTTCCATAGCAATTGCCAAAAACAAGGCAATTCACAACTGCATCTATTGCGACTATCGCTATAAGCATACTTTCAAATCCGAGTCCGATCTAAACCAAAATCCATCTATAGCCAATGTGCTTTGTTCCAAGGTCTAATCACATTTCATAATTGAGGTCCACATACATGGATCACATATGTCACTTACTTTTAGAGTAAGAATTCAAACAAATGTTTTAACACAAGTTAGCAACAATTCAAACAACATATATACAATCAACGCAACATATGTATGTTATATTTTCATCCAAAGTGAGTTGTTAACTCACCTTTAAACTCTCAAACAATCAAGATCCAACAACCCTAGACAAACCCCTGTCCTTGCAATCTCCTCCTTTCTCCTCCTCCTTGCCTTGCACTTGCTCATTTGCCTCCAATTCCCAATAATAGCTCATGGCCTCTCCTTGTAGGGTGAGTGTGGCTTCACTTCTTCACCTTTTAACAGGGTGGAAGGTTTTCTAATATAGTCTAAGGCTTGTGGCAAAGTTTGAAGTGATTTGAAGTTGATTTGCAACTATTTCATTTTAGAACATAAGAGAGAGAGAGAGAAGATGAAGAAACCATTAAAGGAGCTTGGTTTTTCATTTGTTTTTGTGATTAATTCTTAAGAGTGTGCCCTTCCTTTTATAAGCTAAAGATGGTGCTCTTTAGCCATGCGGCCCCCTCCCCCGGATCATGCCAAAGAAACTTCACCTCCCATCACCACTCCTTTATGTCACTTCTCTTTTGTGCATATTACTCTTATACCCTTCCCATAATATCTCTTATCCATATGGAAGCTTCTAGAACGTTCCACTGTCTTATGAAGAGGAGAGTGTGTTAATTAGTTGTCAATGTGTTAATTTGATCAGTAAAAAAGTGCACTAGAGTTCGAACAACTTCTATCGATCGAAAAGCTGTTTACCGATAAACCGATTTTCGATCACATTGTTTTTTAAGGTAAACGGGTTTTAAACGGGTTTTAATGAAAAAGAAACATATGTACATGCAACTAATAAAAGCAAAGACCAAATTAATTAGATGAGGATTTCGGCCAAAAGGAGCCTAAATACCGACTTAATTAAAACGCCAACCATTACCCGATCCAGTAGCTTGTAAGAAACTCATTCTCCTATTTACAGCACCACTTACTTCGACAAGTAAATCATGCCTGCTTTTGCTCTTGTTTTCAGAAATACGTTGATTTCTCTCTCGCCAAACAACAGTAAGGAAACATTTAAGAATAATAAGCATGCGATCACCCCGCTCTGTTCTCCACCTCGATCTCTTGAAGATCTCAAACCATTGTTGGCTTCGGTTAACATTGCCATAGTATATACCCACCTTCATAATAGTAGCTTTCCATAGTAGATATATCATCGTACATTGAAAGAGCAGGTGGTCTCTACTTTCAGGTTGTTCATTACAGAAAGTACATATGTTATATAGAATGAGTCCCCTTTCCATTAGCTTATCTTGAGTGAGTAAGGAGTTGTTAATAGTTTTCTATAGAAGAAAGTTATCTTTTTCAGATCCCATACAATTCCAAATTCTTCTAAACCGAGAGTTTTGTCTAATATTGCCAGGATGTAGGGCTTTATATATAGTAGCAATGGAATGCGTACAATGTTTATTAGTCCATTGTATTTTAAAAGAGTGTCAATGTGTTTTTCTCTAAAGATATTGTCCTAAACTTTCCTAACTGTCACAGAGCTTGCTGTAGGTATAATGATCTTGTCACGGAATATGAGATGTCGAATAGTTGAATTGTCTGGGATGCCAATGGAGCTCTTCTGCATGTTGTCCAATATGTCGTTCAGAATGACACCAGTGGATGATCAAGGTGAATGCCAAAAAGAAATCTGGATGTCAGGGAATATATTGTATTTGACAATTGGTAGAATAATATTGTTTGTACCAAAATTGGGCACAACACTCTTCGGAAGTCTTTGAAGAGATAAAGTAAAGAAATTAAATGAAGAAAGAGGAATTATCTAACAAAAACTCCAAATTTTAGGAATGAGAATAGTTAAACTGCAAGGAGACACAAGAATTTAGAGTGGTTCGGTGTATAGCCTACGTCCACTATGAAGTAGTTTGCTTTATTGATCTTTCTTTTGTGTTTACAAGTGAATTCAATGGTTTACAACAGTCAATTGTGATTTGCAGCAGTGAATTTCATTTGTAGCAGCAGCAACTGAGTTCAGATCTGGATCTAGCGGAGTCCGGGCGTTGGAGATCTCAAAGAGGAAGAAGAACCCCTTTTTTGTTGGCTTTGGGGGTCTATTTATAGGTGTAGGAGGTGATATTTCGCTCAGATCTCGGGAGACCCTCTCTGACACGTGACAAGGCCCGCACGCCCAAGCCCGTGAAGTTTCGGTCCGATCCGTGATCGATACGAACAGATTTCGACTCGATTAAGATTTCATCCAATGGAGTCGAAATTTGGCATAGACATTCTCTAACTTGCACGTAGTCTTCTGTGAAAATTTCATAGCATTTGGACTTGTAGATTGGGAGATATGATCGATACGAAATGAAGTTTTCGGTAGGCTGTTTCCTTCGACTCGCTTCCGTTTTGACTCGCTTCTGCTTCGACTCGGTGATGTGGCGCTTTCTAGATCGCTCTGCCTTTGATTCTATTTTGAGTGAGTCGAAGCGCGCATTGATTGAGCGAGTCGAAGTGAGCCATGATTGATCGAGTCGAAGTGAGCCATGATTGATTGAGTCGAAGCGTGCACTTTAGATGGTTCCAAACTGGAGCGAGTCGAAGAGAGCAGTTCTAGGAAGTTTGAGCAGTGGAGTCGAAGTTGATGGAGTCGCTTAGTGGTTCGAGGGGAGCGAGTCAAAGAAGGCCTCTGAGCGAAGTGAGTCGAAGCAGGTACTTAAGATGGCTGTGAAGCGAGTCGAACAGGAACGATTCGGAGTTGGCATCTGAGGGATATGGAGTGAGTCGAAGGGAGTGAGTCGAAGGAGCGAGTTGAACGGTAATTGTTTTTCGTCAAATTTTGTATCCTTCATAACTTGAGCATACAGACTCGGATTGACTTGAGATTTGGAACGTTGGCTCTCATGGCTTAGCTTGTCATGTCCCACCAATTTTGGCTCGATTCGGACTCGGACAAAATTCATCGATATCCGTAGCGAGCCCGTATATAACTGATCTCTGGGATGGGCCGTCATTGGTTACTAGTCAATTCCTTGGTGTTATGGCCTTGCCAAATGGCGGGATAACATTTGCCCCCCAAAGTACGTATTGTGAAAACATGATGTGCTTTGAAGTGCTGCAGTCTTTATTCTGAATAGTTATCGTCTTTTCGATGAAAGTTGTAACCTTTGACCGTTTTTCTTGATAATGTAAACCGTTGACTGTCGACTGCTGTACCCTGTATGGTTGCAACTGATTGCTGTATGTTAGTGGTTACCCGTTTGCTATTTGTAATCGTTACTGGATGAGCTTCCGATTCCTGAAAATGTTATGGTCTTTTCGAAGATGATTTTTCATTGGATTTATGGATGCAAAGCAGACATGTCGAGTTGATGGAGTTGGCCTCTGGAAGCCATGGTTCGATGGATACGAAGTGCTCATTCGACTCGATGATGGACGTGAACTGAGCAAGTCGAAATGGAGCGAGTTGAAATGCGCTTCCCTGATGGATTCGAACTGCTTGTTCCGCTGCACTGGAGAGGGAGTCGAAGGAAGCGATACGAAGGAGAGCTTCGTTTTGACGCAATGGAGAGGGAGTCGAAACGCACATTCAAATCCATTGGGATACGAAGCGTTTATTCCCTTTGTTTCCAAATCCATATAAATACTTTGTACTTAGCCATTTTTTCACTTTTTACCTTTCATCTTTATCTGCCTCCGTAACACTCAGAAACTCGAGTAGGAAGAACAAACATCCTTGCCTTCGAATCGATTCATACCTTTGATTATTCAAAACAGTTGACAAATTTAGGTAATCCCTTAAGCGAATACATCACGTAATCGAGGAGACTCGATTCTTAGCACCAAATCAAATAGAGTCGTGGTCGATCGAAAATCCCTTGGTCTTAGCTTCGTGTCGATCTGGAGTAAGGGTTTCGAGACGATGAGTTGGAGGCCTTCGTATCGATCGTTGGTGGAGCTTCGCATCGAGTCGAACGCTTTGATTCTATTGATCGATACAAAGGGGCTGTGTCTGATCGATTCAAAATGGTGGCTTTCGATCGAGTCGAAGTAGATGGCCTTGGGTTGAGTCGAAGCAACTGTCTTGGATCGAGTCGAAGCGCGTGGCTCTGGATCGAGTCGAAGTGGCTGCTTCGGATCGAGTTGAAACGCGTGACTTTGGATCGAGTCGAAGTGGTTGCTTCGGATCGAGTCGAAACGCGTGACTTCGGGGCGAGTCGAAGTGGTTGCTTTGGACCGAGTCGAAATGCGTGACTTCGGGGCGAGTCGAAGTGGTTGCTTCGGACCGAGTCGAAATGCGTAGCTTTTGGATTGAGTCGAAGTAGATGGCTCTGGAACGAGTTGAATTTGCACTCCATCCTTCTGACCGAGTCTAACTCAAACGCACACGCCTATAATTCATCGATGCGAACACGACTCTCGTGAGAAATACAAATTTGATCATCAAAAAATTTGAAACTTCTCACACACTCGAACAACTGCCTTCGACGAGCTTCAAATTGGCATACTTGTCGATGAAACTGCAACTTATAAAAATGACACCAAACTTCGATTTGGAGTGATAGTTAATAACTGGATGGCATGGTTGTGACGGTCAGTGATGACGGTCCTTCCGACTAAATCCCGAAGTCTCGTCGTTTACATATTTTCCTTAATCCGGTTGATCTTCTCAAATAACATACAGTACTGCACAACTTGCTCACACACTTTACACTGGGGGATGCTCAAGCGTTATTTGTCAGTTTAACAATGATTTTTTATAAGCTAGCTAGTCATGGACCCTTCAAGTTCTCAGCAGCTGGAAATCCCAAGTTCTATTCCTCCAACCATATAGATACCGGTTATTGAAGCCGAAGTTATAGAGCCAGCTCCGGATGAGTGTTCGGGTGCTCGGTTTATTCTCAATCCAACAGATTATGTGCCGTCAGGTATCTCTAAAGATATGCTAGGACAGATTTGCTTAAGGCATGGTTTTTCGCTTGACGACGTGCTACTTCCTGGGCCAACTGACAGGCCACACGATCCCCCGGAGGGGTTTACTGCTTTCAATCGTCATGCTTGTACAGCGGGGACACTTCCTCCTTTCAATGAATATATAAGGGAGATGTTATCGTTTCTTGGCATAGCTCCATCTCAGCTACATCCCAACGGGTATGCCTTATTGAACAGCACCTTTGTCATGTTTATGGAGATCCTCTTTCGACCGCCGAAGTCGATCAAAATCAGGTCTTTATTCAACATCAAGAGCCGTGGAGACAGCCCTTCTTTCACCTTCCTGGAGGCGGTTAGAAGCTGTCACATTGTGCTGGGCTCCTGGGGAAGGCTAAGTTACTATAAAACTGAATGGTTCTACGTTCGGTGCCTCCCTAGATTTGCTGGGCGGTGGTTGGATATACGTATGTGTTGCCATTTCTCTCTCGAATCACTGAGATACTAGTAACTGACTTCAAAATTGACATATTTTTCTTTTCCTATAGTTGCAATCTCTCATCTCGATGGCGCATATTTCAGAGAGCTTGTTCGGATTCTTCAAGCATTTCCGGGTGAAGAGAGGCACATAGACTTAGTCCTGACCGACAGGAATTTGAGGGCTTTCGGGCTGATAGAACGGAGACAGAGCATACATCTGGAAGGAATACATAGAGTGGTTCCGAAGAAACAGGTGAAGCGCAAAGCGCCTACAGTCGTGATCACCGAAGAAGTTGATCCAGAAAGAACGCCCACCGATACCGAGCTCCCGGCTGGGCCTTCTGCCGATGTCCTGGACTCGGGTGGAAGAAGAAAAGGCAAGCCCGCTGCTCACAAACGCCCTAAATCTTAGAGATTTAAATCTGTGGTCGTGTCTTTACCTTTCCAGGGGATTAGAATTTCGGAGGCTCCTCCTCCGCAAGCAGAGAGTCCTTTTGCAGGGCTTGCTGATATTCCGATCCCAGATTTTGTATCGTCTCCACACGACGCCGGGACGGAGGGGCTTGATAGTGCTTTTGAACCGAGCGGGTCGCTTGCTACGAGTGCGGCCGACATTTCCGGTTGGTCGGGGGATTGCACATGCATACACTTCACTACACTACATGATTCACAACTGTACTTCGTCCAGCTTAGGAAGTTACTAACTCTTTCTTCGTTTATCATTTTCAGGTGCAATGTCTGGAAGAGGATCGATGCTCGGCAATCTCCGTTCGGCCCGAAAAGCTTCTTCTTATTATGACTCTCGCAGGAGGGACTCGGATAGAGATCGCGACCGCGAGTACTCCCACCAAGATAGGTACGGGCGTGATAGGGATAGGGAGTACAGACATCGGTCTAGATCGCGCTCTCCTCCTCCTAGACTTCCATCTCCTCCTCCCGTTCAAACTTCAAATCCACCAGAACCTCCTCGTCACAGGCCGTCTTCTCATGCTTCAAGGTCCGAAACTCATCTTCAGAGAATCGAGACTACGGCCTCGTTAAGTACAGAGTAGGTTCCCATCGAGCCCACAGGGGAAGGGGCCTTTAAACTGGCTCAGATGCGGAAGGAATTCTCGAACATCTGCTTCGATGGCTATGTCTTCCCACCACACTTGAAAAGAATTCCGTCCGGAGTGGAAAACAAGATGCATGAGTACATTCATGACATCTACACTCAGTACAAAGAGTGGGTAAAGGCTGCGGAGAAGGCTTCTAAGGTGGCTGCTGAGCGGGCCAAAGCGCTCGAAAAAATGGAATTCGACCTTGCTCAAAGGGACCGGATTATTCAGGTGCTGACTACTGAGTCCGAGTCTTCTCAGAAGTCTGAGATTGAGGCCCCCAAAAAAGATGATGAAGCGAATGTGGCCATGGAGAGATTAAGGCAGACGCATGTCGCCTTGGTGGAGTAGATGGGCCACCAGAACACTATAGTTACCACTGAGCGGGATGCGGCGGTCAAGGAGCTTAATGAACTCAAAGCCAAATTCGCCAACTTGATAAAGGAAAAAGATGACGCGAACAGCGCAGCCTAGGAGGCGTGCGATCAGGCTGTTCTGCTCAGGAGAGAACGGGATGCGGCTAAAGTCCAGAAGGTGGAGACTGAGGTTGAGGAGAGGGTGAAGTTGGCCGAGTCCAGGCTAGAGGCCGACATTGAAGACCTCCTCTTTGTCTATAACGCTAACGTGCTGAGGCACAGGGGTCTGGCCTGGCTCGATGACTATTCGACACATCTCCACAGTGCTTGGGGCCGACTGGTTGAGGAAGAGAAAGAGGCGCGCCAGGGTGAGCCTGTGGATGAATTCGAGCTTGAGAATCGTCTGTTAACTGATGATGAAAAGAAGATTCTCCATGATTCAATGATCTCTTATGAGAAGGAGAGGCTTGGAACCCATCACCTGGAAGTAGGAGAAGGCTCCGGGGTTAGACATCATGATGCAAGTCTTGATCTTCCGGTGTCAACCCATCCTGAATCTTTGCCTGCGGTTGATCCTCAAGTTGTTCCTGCCTATAACCCGGATCAGCCGCAGGTGTCTCCGACTACATCGCAAGCGACTGAAGCCACCCCGTCGCTTACAAGACAAACTGAGGAAGGTACTCCGAACATTCCACATGTCTTTCATGAGTCAAAGTCTTCGATCGAGTTTAAGTTCTAACAATTCTTTTATTCTTTGTCCAGTGATCGACGTTGCACATGTCGGGCCTCCTGCTACCCAAGAATTACATCAGACATAGGAGGCTATCGTTACTGAAGCAATCACCACGACTACAACTGCCCAGCTTGACGACATGCAGGGGAGTGCGATTGTGTTTGATGAGCAGTTAATGGAGGAACTCTTTCGTCGTCTTGGCAATCCTTTAGCTGACTTATCATTCGTCATGGGCGGAGGAGTTCCTGCCACAAGCTCTTCGATGCCAACCACTGACGCTCCCAGTGAGGCTTGTTCGGGTACTGAAGAGTAAATCTTGGCACAAATTGCCGCTAAAATGGACGCTGCAGCGCTTGGTGGCAGTGTTGGAGGTGGGACAGCGGCACTTAGTTCAGCTCCGCTTAGAACGATATCGCCTGGCGGTACATTTTCAGACACTAGCGTGGCCATGACATCTTCCACATTTGACCCTATTCCTCCGACTACTCCCGCAGGGAGCATTCTTATTCACATGAGTTCGGAGGAGGAAGTCGACATAATGCCTTCGCCTGAAGACCAACCGCCGAAAAGCAAAGGCTCGAAGAGGAAGATTGGCGAGGGCTCCAGCGGGTCCACACCGAGGAGGAAGCCAAGGAAAAAGAAAGATTAGGCATGCTCTTCCGGTGTATTTTGATTTCCATTTTGTTGGCTGTGTATAGATGCGGGTTCAGCCCCTGCTAGTAGGAATTTTTTGGAAATTTGTACACGAACTTCTTCTATGATCAATAGAAATGAAACTTTTCTTTTTTGACTTCTTTTTTTGTTGTCATCGTGTATTTGTCTAAGTGTTTCAGTGTTTGAAATGCACTTGTGAAGTTTCAGTTTTTGAATGAAGTTTGTTTCTGTTCGCCAAGTTCGGGTATTGTGGACATGGTTTGCGACCGGGAAACGAGTCGAATTTTGACGTCGCATTGCTTCAGTCGATGGTCGATGCTTAAGTCGTGCCCCCCAGTCTTGGCGGTATGTTGTAAAACATAAGTCAGCGATTGCCCTTTTCTTATAGTATACCGAGTCTAGTACCGCTGAATGGATGCTCGAGACAAACGGGGATCGAGCGGTTTATTCACGCTTGTCTGATTGTCGATGATCATATCCGCGCTCCGGGGATCCTCATTCGTTTACTGGCGGTTGGTCACGCCGGCTTGAGTTTTAATCATATGTCTGCTATCTGGAGACTTGGAATTGGCATTTGTACTCTGACTTGCGCTCCGGGAACTTGGAGTTGATAATTATACTTTGATCCATGCTTCGGGAACTTGAAGTTGGTGTTTACGCTCCGTTTCGCATTCTGCGGATACGGAGTAGATGTTTATACTCTGGTTCGTGCACTGGGAGTTCGGAGTTGGATGTTTATACTCCGCTTCGCACTCTGGGAATACAGAGTTGATGTTTATACTCCGACTCGTGCTCTGGGAGTTCAGAGTTGGATGTTTATACTCCGCTTCGCACTCTGGGAATACAGAGTTGATGTTTATACTCTGACTCGCGCTCTTGGAGTTCGGAGTTGGATGTTTATACTCCGCTTCGCACTCTGGGAACTCGGAGTTGATGTTTATACTCGGACTCATGCTCTGGGAGTTCGGAGTTGGATGTTTATACTCTGCTTCCACTCTGGGAACTCGGAGTTGATGTTTATACTCCGCTTCGCACTCTTGGAATACGGAGTTGATGTTTATACTCCGACTCGCGCTCTGGGAGTTCGGAGTTGATGTTTATACTCCGCTTCGCACTCTGGGAATACAGAGTTGATGTTTATACTCCGCTTCGCACTCTGGGAACTCGGAGTTGATGTTTATACTCCGCTTCGCACTCTGGGAATACGGAGTTGATGAAGGATTGTCGTGTATTAATCCTTTTTTTTACTTTGATGTGATGGCTTGCCCTCGAGCTCGGGTTTCACTTAGTGAGTGATTGGTTGCACCGCAGTCACTCTCTATTTGAATAAATCCCATCGTATGATGAGATTTAGCTCTCCGTGCATAGTGATGGTCATATGAAGTTGTTCAAGTAAATCACAGCTCTGGCTCGAAGAGGTTGCATTTTATTGCTGAAATAAGAAAGTATGGCAAAGTCAGTTGTCTTATTACAAGTTCTAATTTCGAAATGCATAAACAAATTGCAGGAAAGGAAAGTAAACTAAATGGATAAAGATAGCCTGTCAGGTGTAATAGCGGCGAAGGCTCTCGCTATTCCAAGCTCTTGGCAGGGCAAGACCGTCGACGGTCGATAACTTGAATGTGCCATCTTCGAGCCTTCGTTCAATAACATACGGTCCTTCCCATGTCGACTTCATATGTGAAGGAACCGGATAGATTCTTTTTAAGACGAGATCGCCTAGTTCGAAGGTTCGCGGACGGACCTTGGCGTTGTACAATCGGGCGACTCGACTTTGATGCGCAGCTACCCTCAAATCAGCCTCTCCACGCTTCTCATCAAGTAGATCGAGAGATTCAGCAAGTAATATAGCATTTGTCTTTGGATCATAGTATGTCACGTGATGAGAAGGTACTTCTAGCTCGACTGGAATAACTTCCTCTGAACCGTAAGAAAGAGAGAATGGAGTGTGGCCGGTCGCGGTCTTGTGGGTTGTTCGGTAAGCCCATAGAGCCATAGGAAGTTCATCGACCCGCTTGCTCCCGACCTTTTCCAATCGTTTCTTCAGGATGGATTTCATAACTTTATTAACTGCCTCGACCTGTCCATTTGCCTGAGGGTGTGCAACTGCGGAGAATTTCTTTTGGATGTGAAATCGTTTGCAGAAATCTTTGAATTCAGCACTGTCGAATTGGGTTCTGTTGTCCGTGATAATGGTGTGTGGAAGACCGAATCGACAGATGATGTTAAGAACCACAAAGTTGATTACTTTCTTCGTTGTAATGGTAACGAGAGCTTCGGCTTCAGCCCACTTTGTAAAGTAATCAACTGCGACGATGGCGTACTTCGCACCACCTTTTCCCAGAGGTAGAGCACCGATGATGTCGATGCCCCACATTGCGAACGGCCATGGGCTGACCATTTGCGTTATCTCAGTAGGAGGAGCTCTAGGTATTCGGGCATATTTCTGGCACCTATCACATTTCTTTACATAGTCCAACGCATCACGGTTCACGGTAGGCCAGTAGTATCCGTAGCGAAGTATTTTCTTGGCAAGTGCTTGCCCTCCGGTGTGATCGCCACATTCTCCTTCTTGCACATCGCGCAATAGTTGTTTAATTTCATCATGAGCGATACATCGGAGTAGGGGAACTGAGTATCCTCTTCTGAACATGATTCCATCCTGGATGGTAAATCGTGAGGCCTTCCGAAGGACTTGTCTCTTTTCACTCCTACGCTCCGGTAGGGTTCCGTGCTCAATGTAATTTCTGAGTGGTGTCATCCATGAATCCTTTTCGGGAACGGTTTCGCATACTCGGTTTATTTCTGTCCGGTCGATACTTGGGGAAGATAGCGTTTCTACGGGAACGAGTCCCATTTGTTGAGCTTCACCTGTGCGGGCTAGCTTTGCCAATGAATCGGCCTTTTGGTTGTGCTTCCGAGGTATATAATAGATGGCGTAGTAATCGAACTGATTCAGTATTTCTTGAACTCGGGCTAAGTAAGCAGCCAACCTTCGATCTCTTGCCTGATACTCTCCCCGTACTTGACACACAACCAATTGTGAATCACAATAAATTTCCACAGCGATAATTTTCAGATCTCTAGCGAGTTTCAAGCCAGCTAAGAGGGCTTCGTATTCAGCTTCATTATTGGTTGTATGAAAGTCAAACTTCAAAGCGTATCATATAGATCGACCCTCGGGGGTTTCAAGCACAACCCCAGCTCCCGAACACCAGTCGTTCGATGCACCATCGGTATACAGCTTCTAGACATATTCGGGGGATTTACTAGTTTCGGGAAAGTCCTCTAGAACGGTGAAACTCAGCTATGAAATCAGCGAGGACTTGTCCTTGGATTGCTCGTCTTGGAGTGTACGTAATATCGAACTAACTCAGTTCGATGTTCCACTTGAGTAACCTACCAGACGTCTCAGGCCGCGAAAGGACCTGTCGTAACGGCTGGTCGGTGTAAACAACAATGGGATGCGCTTGGAAATACGTTCGAAGTTTTCTTGATGCGATTAGAAGGCAATAAGCCAACTTTTCTAGCTTTGGATAGTTCCTTTCAGCTCCAGTCAATCGTTTGCTGACGTAGTACACTGGCTTCTGTATCTCGTCTTCTTCTCGAACCAAGGCAGTGCTGATAGCGTTTTCTGATATCGCCAAGTATGCCTACAACTTATCATGATCAATAGGCTTCGACAGTATTGGTGGTGTGGATAGATGTTGAACTAGCGCTTGGAAAGCGCCTTCACACTCCGCGGTCCATTCAAAGTTTCGTTTCCCTTTTCGGATTAGATCGAAGAAGGGAATGCATTTGTCAATGGACTTTGAAATGAACCTGCTCAATGCCGCCACCTTCCCATTGAGACTCTGGACTTGCTTTATAGTTTTGGGAGTTTCGAGATTTCTGATTGCCCAAATCTTTTCGGGATTGGCTTCGATATCCTGGGCGTTAACGATGAACCCAAGGAACTTTCCGGATGCAACTCCAAAATGACATTTTAATGAGTTGAGCTTCATCTTGTATTCCCGAAGTATGTTGAACATAGCTCCTAGGTCTTTTACATGGTCGGTGGAGAGTCGTGACTTCACAAGCATGTCGTCTACATATACTTCCATTGTTTTCCCGATTTGATTAGCAAACATCCGGTTGACCAATCGTTGGTAAGTAGCCCCGGCATTCTTGAGTCTGAATGGCATTACCTTGTAACAGTAAATTCCTAGATTGGTTACGAAGCTGGTATGTTCTTGATCGGGTAAATGCATCGGTATCTGATTGTAGCCTGAATATGCGTCCATGAAGGATAAGAGTTCGTTTCCAGCCGTCGAATCCACTAGCTGATCGATTCTAGGAAGCGGGAAACTGTTTTTGGGGCACGCTTTATTCAGATCGGAATAATCGACACATGTTCTCCACTTCCCGTTTGGCTTTCGGACGAGCATGGGATTTGACACCCACTCTGGATATAGCGCATCTCGAATGAATCCGTTCGCTTCAAGCTTTTCTACTTCTTCTTTAAGGGCGGATGATCTCTCTGGATCCATACCGTGCCTTTTTTGTTTGACCGGGACATGCCACGGGTCAATGTTAAGAGTGTGGCTCGCGATGTTCGGTGAGATCCCACACATATCAGAATGTGTCCAGGAAAATACGTCAAGATTTGCCCGTAGAAATTCAACCAATTCCTCTTGAGTTTGCTGACTTAGTTGAGATCCAATCTTTATCATCTTCGAATCATCGTTATTGTCAATTGGGACACCAATCGTCAGTTCGGCCGGGGATGGTTGACTTTCTTTAGATTCTCCTTCATCTTCAGTTTCTCTCGGGTCAAGATCCTTGAGGAATTGGCTAGGGTGCCTGGGCCTGGGTCCGGGCGTTAATTGTTAATTATCGGTTGAACGGACGCAGAGAGACTCCTCCACGCCCTTTCATTTTTCCTTTCGCTACACCTCCCGCAGCTCAGCAACATAGCAGGCTCTGGCAGCAGCCTGATCTCCATGAATGATTCCTATTCCATGATCAGTGGGAAACTTTAAAGTCAAACACCACGGGGCGATGGCTACCCTGAATTCAGCAAGGGCCGGTCTGCCCAAGAAGGCATTGTAAGGGGAGTCTATGTCCAAGCTAATGAACTGCAACATCCGTACTCTCCGACGATCTCCGACTCCCAACTCTACGGGCATTTCTACCATTCCGGTGGGTATAGTAGCACTTCCGTTGAAATCATGGACTCGGGATTGACAAGGCTTCAAGTCCGTGGCTTCCATTTTCATTTGATCATAAGCTCGCTTGAACAAAATATTCATAGAGCTCCCACTGTCAACTAGGATCCTCTTCATCCAAGCGGGACCTATTTGTGCCGAGATGACCAGTGGATCAATAGTGGGGGCTTCAACTCTATCAGCGTCTCTGTTCCTGAACATGATGTCATCTGTCATCGTCTTATGTTGCTTCGCTGGGGCTCCTTCATCAAAGTTACTGCAACACTCGAAGTCTGCATGCCTGATAGAGCTGGCATACGACTCCATTTTCTTCCAGCTTCGATCTACTGGGTGAGGACCACCACTTATCGTATTGATAACCAATCTCCCATCTTTACGAGCGGGTTCCTCCTGCCTTTCCTGATTCGGCGCACGGTTCTGATTTGATGGACCCGCACCACCAGACTGTGGTGCCCGCACATATTGATCCAGCTTCCGCTCACATATCAGTTTTTCAATGAGGTCTTGTAGGTGACGACACTCATTGGTGTTGTGGCCATAACTCTCGTGGAATCTACAGAACTTTCCTGTTTGGATTTGTCTCTCAGTTGGTGGTTTTGGGGCAGGTTTCTTGTACTGCATGGTATTGCAGGTTTGCAAATACACATTTTCCAACGACGTGTTCAATGGAGTGTAATTATCGTACAAGGAAGCTCTACGCCGTGGACCACGATTCTGATCGTGTTTTTTGTTCTGATTTCCATTGTCACTCTGCTGACTCTGTTTATTTTGTACGTTCAACTGAATTTTCCCAGAACTATCTCCTAATTGCTTAACAGCTATGTTACTTTGTATTCCTTCGATATTGGGCCATGCGTCATCCTGCTTCCTAGACTATTTCGCATCCTCCCTTCTTAGGAATTGGGCTACCTTGGAATAGAAACGGTCCAATGACGCAGGTGGTTTTCCAGCTAACCAACTTCCGAACTCGGAATCGGCATCAATTCCCTTGGTCAGTGCCATCGGGATAGAGTTATCGTTGGGATTGCTTATTTCTGCACACGCAGCATGGAATCGCTCCAAGTAACGCCTAAGTATTTCTCTGGGAGCTTGCGTAACACTAGACAGAGTGTTAACGTCCTTGGGCCTCGCCACGTGCATACGGAATTGTTCGACAAACTTGGTGGCCATCTGGTCAAAGTTAGAGATGGATCGCGGTGGCAAACGAGTGAACCACATGGTAGCGATGCCCCCTAGGGAAATGGGGAAACTACGGCATTTTACTGCGTCATCAGCTCTGGCAGCATTCATCAGCCATTCGTAATTCAGGACGTGTTGATTGGGATCAGAACTTCCTTCATAAACTGGCAAAGCTGGCATCCTGAAGTGCCGAGGTGGTTCAGCATATAACACGTCATCTGTGAAAGGGGTATGACTTCGGAAGATTACCCAGTCGTCATTAGAGAGACCCTGACTTTCACGGATCATTTGGCGGATCATTGCTAGTATATCCTGCGCTTGGGTACTTGGAGCATGTTGTGCCAAGGTGTGGTCGGGTTCCACAGCGCGAGTCGGGACCGGACGCGGTCGACGGTCCGTGCCTCGCCTCCTTGGTTCAACATCCTCAGGGACATAAGGTTTAGGAGTTTTCTCTCGTTGGCTATGTTGATGATCAGCTTGGTTTCTAGCATCACCTCCCTGTCCGGCAGTGGTGGTAGTAGCAATGTTGCCGGTAACATGATAAGGAGTGTTATCCCGCCTTTTGGCAAGGCCGAGATATCAAGGAACTAATTGAAATCAAAGTATCGCTTGTCAGAGATATCGATAAATTTTGTCCGAGTCTGGATCGAGCTACAATTGATATGATATGACAAGCATGGCCATGGAAAACAGCCTTTCAAATTTCAAGTCAATCCGAGTTCGTATGCTCACGTTATGATCAACACAAGTTAGAAGAAATATGATGCTCGAATCGATCCGATTGATCTGTTCGAACCCATCAGGATCGAATCGATCCTAAGCTATGCTATTCATGTGCTACGAGTTCGTATCGATCAACAGGAGACAATCAAAATCAATGCGAACAAAGCTATGCACTGACTCCATAAAAGCTGATACGTTCGTATCCACCAGAACACTTCACTTCGAATCCAGGGACAACAATGTGTTCGAATCCATCAGTGTAGCCGGCAGACGAATCCATAGCACTCGTATCCATCGGCGGAAGGAATTAGCCTCGCGCTTGCATAGTTTGTATCCAGCAAGATAAAGTCCTTCGAATCCATCCTGTTGAAACAGCTTCGTATCGATCGACTATAGCACGTCACGATCGATACGAAGAAGCTTCTCTTCAAATCCATATGTGAACGAAGCCTTCGAATCCATCGAGTCAAAGCGGCAAAGTCTCCGGGGCGACTCAATCAAACTGGCAAAGAAAGCGGATCGATGCGAAGTTCGCGCTCCACGTCATCACAGAAGCACGCTTCGCCATCGATTAGAAGCAATCGATTCGAACGAATCGATTCGAATGAAGCAAGCAGTTCAGAAAACACTATTTCGAATAGATGATATCTCACGATCTATAAGTCCAAATGCTATAAAATTTTCACAGAAGCTTACGAACATGTTGAAGAATGTTCACACCAAATTTCAGCTTGATTGGATTATTCTTTGATCGATTCGAATGGATTTCGAATCGATCCCGAAGTGGGCCCAACTTTGCTGAGGCCGGGCATGTGGGCCCCCTCACGTGCCAGAAGTGGTCTCCCGAAATTTAGGTGAAATATCAGCCTCCTACACCTATAAATAAAGCCCCTGGTCATTCAGAAAGGGGGTCGGACAATTTTAAGAGCTAAAGAGCGCCCAGATTCTACCAGATTTACTCCAGATCACCGTCACTGCCCTAAATTCAGATTATAATCATAAAATCTGTTGTACTACGCTATAAGAAATTGTAATCTTCAAGTATCGAGCAATAAAATCATCAAACTTCATAGTGGACGTAGGCGAATCGCCGAACCACTCTAAATTGTTGTCTTCTGTGCAATTTACTTTCTGTTATTTGGAGTTTTTGTTAGATAATCCTCGTTTTCAATTTTCTTTCTTCACCTTTATCTCTTCAAAAACTTCCGAAGAGTGTTGTGCCCATTTTTGGTACAAACAATTTGGTGCTTTCACTGAGAAAAAACCAGTTTTTCTCCTGCTCCTTGGATCTCCCATCAACACCGGATTGCATAAATCGAAGAGGAAGATCCAGATCACTAATTCAGAATCCTTCCATCCTATTCAGATTTGCGTAAAGTCTAGGCAAGGACTCCACTACTCAAGATGGTTAGTACAAGAACTGCCTCTACAGCTGTTGATCAAGAAGGACGAGATAGACAGAATCCCACACAGCAGCCACCATCCAATCAAGACAACACTGCTCACTCAGATCCGTCAGGATCAGTCACCAGATAGGAGTTCCAAGTGTTGCTCCAAGAACTAACTCAAAGTCGGCAACAATTAACTGAACAGCTACGCGCTAACGCTGAATTAACCAACCAATTAAACCGCCGAAGGCGCAGGAGGACCAGGAGGGATGATGCTTCCCACTCGTCCACGGAAAGTTCCGCCTCATCTGACTATCACGGCAGATCTACCAGCCCCCGATTAGATGTGAATCACACTCAAGCTACCAGATATCAACCTGCCTTAACTGTAGGACAATTGAGGGTTAGGCCATCAACCAGCTTCCAGACCGGGCCCTCATCACGAGGAGGTGCTATTCCATAATATCCCATGGACAATCGCACTACAACCGCCGTAGTAGAAACAAGGGTTGATACCCGAAATCTGTCAGATCCGAATAATCGGCAACATGGGCGTACTCCTGAATCATACGTCCCGGAAGATGCCGAGCCAAGTAGGCGAGATATAGGCCGTCGACAGCATCCGGTCCAAACTCGCACTGTGGAACCTGACCACACCTTAGCTCAGCATGCACAGAATGTGGCTATGTCTGATATTTCAACCATGATACGTCAGATGATTCGCGAAAGCCAAGGGCTTACCAATGATGACTGGGGAATCTCCCGTAGTCATACTCCTTTCACAGACGAAATATTATACGCTGATCCTCCTCGGTGATTCAGAATGCCAACTCTCTCAATGTACGAAGGAAGTAGTGACCCCAATCAGCATATTTTGAAATATGAATGGTCAACGAGCGCTGTAAGGGCTGATGATGCAGTGAAGTGCCGAAGTTTTCCCATCTCTCTGGGAGGAATCGCAACAATGTGATTTACAAGGTTGCCACCTAGATCTATCTCTTCGTTCGATCAACTGGCTAAGAAATTTGTCGAACAGTTCCGTATGAATGCTGCTAGACCTAAAGACGTTAACACCCTATCTAGTGTCACTCAAGCTCATGGAGAAACACTCAGACGTTATTTAGAGAGATTCCATGCAGCATGTGTGGAGATTAGTAATCCCAACGATAACTTGATTTTGATGGCATTAACCAAAGGGATCAATCCTGATTCTGAGTTTGGAAATTGGTTAGCTGGGAAACCACACGCATCGTTGGACCGTTTCTACTCCAAAGCCGCTCAATTCTTATGGCAAGAGGACGCGAAACAGTCTAGGATACAGGACGATGCGAGGCCCAGAAGTGAAGGAATACAAAGTAACGTAGTAGTTAAACAGTCCGGTGAAAGTTCTGGAAAAGTTCAGTTAAATATAAAGAACAAACAAACCCAGCCAGGAGGTAATAATGGTCAGAATAAGAAAAGAGATTAGAACCGAGGTCCACGGCGTAGGGCTCCAATGTTTGATAATTACACGCCGTTAAATACGTCATTGGAAAACGTATACCTACAAACTTGTAACACTGTGCAATATAAGAAGCCTGCTCCAAAGCAATCGTCGGAGAGGCAGATTCAAACAGGGAAGTTTTGTAGATTTCACGAGAGTTATGGCCACAATACCAATGAGTGTCGACATTTGCAGGACCTCATTGAGAAGTTGATCAAGGAGAGAAAGTTAGACCAGTTTGTGCGGTCACCGCAGTCTGGTGGTGCGGGCCCCTCAAATCTAAATCGTGCACAAAATCAGGAAAGACAGGAAGAACCCGCTCGTACGGGCGGAAGGCTGGTTATAAATACAATAAGTGGTGGTCCCCACCCAGCAGACAGAAGCTGGAGGGAAATGGAGTCGTATGCTAGCTCTATCAGGCATGCAGACTTCGAATGTTGCAGTAATTGTGAAAACGGGGCTCCGGCCAAACAACAGAAAATGATGTCTGATGATATTGTATTTAGAAACTGAGACGCTGATAAGGTCGAAGCCCCCACGATCGATCCACTGGTCATATCCACCCAGGTAGGACCTACTTGGATGAAGAGGATCCTGGTTGACAGTGGGAGTTCCGTAAATATCTTGGTAAAACGGGCTTATGATTTAATGAAAATGGAAGCGAAGGACTTGAAACCTTGCCAGTCCCGAGTCCACGGCTTCAACGGAAGTGCTACAATACCCACTGGAGTGGTGGAACTGCCAGTGGAGTTGGGAGTTGGAGAACGTCGGAGAGTCCGGATGTTGCAATTTGTCGTTTTAGATATTGATTCACCTTACAATGCATTTTTGGGCCGACCGGCCCTTGCTGAGTTCAGGGCAGCCATTGCCCCATGGTGTTTAACTCTGAAATTTCCCACTGATCGCGGGGTTGGAGTCATTCAAGGAGATCAAGTAGCAAGAAGAGCCTGTTATGTTGCTGAACTACGCGAGGCGCAGAGAAAGGAGAAAGGAAAGGGCGTAGAGGAATCTCTCTGCGTCCGTTTTGCTGATGATTGACAATTAGTGCCTGGGCCCCGGCCCGGGCACCACGACCAATTCCATAAATACCTTGACCCTAGAGATAATGAAGATAAAGACAAATCTAAAGAGAATCAAGCTTCCCCGGCCGAACTGACTGTGGACGTCCCAATCAGTGAGGATGATGATTCGAGGATGCTAAAAGTTGGATCTCAACTGGGCAAACAGACACAACAGGAATTGGTCGAATTTCTCCGGGCGAATCTCGACGTTTTCGCCTGGACACACTCTGATATGTGCGGGATCTCGCCGGACATCACAAGTCACTCCCTGAATATTGATCCGCGGTATGTCCCGGTCAAACAGAAAAGGCATGGTATGGATCCAGAGAGATCTGCCGCCCTTAAAGAGGAGGTTGATAAGTTACAATCAAATGGGTTCATCCGAGATGCTTTGTATCCAGAATGGGTGTCAAATCCAGTATTGGTTCGAAAACCGAATGGAAAATGGAGAACTTGCATCGACTACTCAGACTTAAACAAGGCTTGTCCAAAGGATAGTTTTCCACTTCCTCGAATTGACCAGCTCGTAGATTCAACAGCTGGACATGAGTTATTATCTTTCATGGATGCTTATTTCGGCTACAATCAAATACCTATGCATTTGCCTGATCAAGAACATACCAGTTTCGTGACCGATCTGGGACTCTACTGCTACAAAGTCATGCCTTTTGGTTTAAAAAATGCCGGAGCAACATATCAACGCTTAGTCAACCGGATGTTCGCCGACCAGATCGGGAAGACCATGGAGGTTTATGTGGATGACATGCTAGTAAAGTCTCGATTCTCCACAGATCACGTCAGAGATTTAGATTCGATGATCTGCATCCTTCGAGAATATGGAATGAAGCTTAATCCATTAAAGTGTCATTTCGGTGTCGCATCTGGAAAGTTCCTCGGGTTCATCGTTAACGCTCGAGGGATAGAAGCAAATCCCGAAAAGTTCTGGGCAATAAGGAACCTACAAACTCCAAGAACTATAAAGCAAGTTTAGAGCCTCAACGGGAAAGTAGCAGCATTGAGCAGGTTCATTTCGAAATCCACCAATAAATGCATTCCTTTCTTCGATCTGATCCGAAAAGGGAAGCGAAACTTTGAATGGACCATGGAGTGTGAAGACGCATTCCGATCGCTGGTTCAACATATTTCCACACCACCGATCTTATCGAAACCAATTGACCACGAGCAATTGTACCTTTATCTGGCAGTATCAGAGCATGCAATCAGCGCTGCTTTAGTTCGGGAAGAAGACCGAGTGCAAAAACCAGTCTACTATGTTAGTAAACGGCTAACAGGGGCTGAAAGAAATTACCCAAGACTAGAGAAACTGGCGTATTGTCTGGTCATTGCCTCAAGGAAGCTCCGCCCTTACTTCCAAGCTCATTCCCTTACTGTGTACACCGATCAGCCGTTACGACAAGTCCTCATGCGGCCTGAG
This sequence comes from Allium fistulosum, assembly GCA_030737815.1. Taxonomy (NCBI): domain Eukaryota; kingdom Viridiplantae; phylum Streptophyta; class Magnoliopsida; order Asparagales; family Amaryllidaceae; genus Allium; species Allium fistulosum. The sequence goes on from CM060905.1 coordinate 899,616,963, forward strand.
ACGTCTGGTAGGCTACTCAAGTGGAACATTGAGCTGAGTCAATTTGATATCACTTATGCTCCGCGGAGAGCCATTCAAGGACAAGTTTTAGCAGATTTTATAGCCGAATTTACTATTTCAGAGGATCTGCCTGAAACCACAATACCTCCTAAATGCATTTGGAAGCTGCACACCGATGGTTCATCGAACGATCAGTGTTCGGGTGCCGGAATAGTACTTGAAACTCCCGAAGGCTGATCCATATGCTACGCTTTGAGGTTCGAATTTCGCGCAACCAACAATGAAGCCGAATACGAAGCTTTGCTTGCCGGGTTAAAACTTGCTTGTGATCTGAAGATTTTTGCTGTGGAAATCTACCGCGATTCGCAGTTAGTTGTATATCAAGTTCGGGGCGAATATCAGGCCAAGGATCGACGACTGGCTGCCTATCTTGCCCGAGTTCAAGAAGCGCTAAGTCAATTCGATTACTATGCTATTTACCAAATACCTCGAGAACATAATCAGAAGGCTGACTCATTAGCTAAGCTAGCAAGTACAGGTGAAGCACAGCAAATGGGACTTGTCCCCGTCAAAACTTTGTCCTCCCCAAGCATTGATCAAATAGAAACGAATTTCGTGTTTGAAACCGCTCCCAGTAGAGAATCGTGGATGACTCCGTACCAAAATTACATCGAGAATGGGACGTTGCCAGAACATAGAAATGAGAAAAGACAAATTCTACGAAAGGCTTCACATTTCATCATTCATAACAGAGTCATGTATAGAAGAGGGTATTCTGTTCCTCTTCTCCGATGCATCGCGCATAATGAAATCAAACGAGTGTTACATAACGTACACGAAGGAGAATGTGGCGATCACACCGGTGGACAAGCTCTCGCTAAGAAGTTACTCCGATACGGATACTACTGGCCGACTGTAAACCGAGATGCAGCGAACTATGCCAGGAAATGCTATAGGTGCCAGAAACATGCCCGAATTCCAAGAGCCTCACCTACTAAGATAACCCAAATGGTCAGTCCCTGGCCATTTGCGATGTGGGGCATCGATATCATTGGTACACTACCTCTGGCCAAAGGTGGGGAAAGATATGCCATCATTGCAGTGGATTACTTCACCAAGTGGGCTGAAGCGGAACCCCTTGCAACCATTACGACAAAGAAAGTAATCAATTTCGTAGTTCGCAACATCATCTGTCGATTTGGACTCCCGAATACCATCATCACCGATAATGGAGCCCAATTCAGCAGTGCGGAATTCAAGAATTTCTGTCAACGGTTCAATATCCATAAGAAATTCTCGGCAGTTGCACATCCTCGGGCAAATGGTCAGGTTGAAGCTGTCAATAAAGTCATAAAATCCATTCTAAAGAAACGACTAGAAAAGGCCGGGGGCAAATGGGTTGACGAATTGCCTATGGCTTTATGGGCTTATCGAATGACTCACAAGACTGCGACCGGACACACTCCATTTTCTCTATCTTATGGCTCAGAAGCCATTATCCCAGTCGAAATGGAGGTGTTTTCCCATCGCGTGACTTACTATGATCCGAAAACAAACGCTATATTGCTTGCTGAATCTTTAGACCTACAAGATGAAAAGCGGGAAGAGGCTGATTTGAGAGCGGCCGCATATCGAAGTCGGATCGCCCGATTGTACAATGCCAAAGTTCGGCCTTGAACCTTTGAACTCGGCGATCTCGTCCTCATGAGAATCTTTCTGGTCCCTTCACACATGAAACCAAACTGGGAAGGACCATACATGATTACACAAAGACTCGGAGATGGCACATTCAAACTATCGACAGTTGACGGTCTTGACTTGCCAAGGGCCTGGAACATCGAGAGTCTCCATCGCTATTACACATGACAGGCTTTATTTGTTTCATCATATCTTTCCATTTTTTGCAATTTTGCTTTTGCATTTAGAAATTAGAACTTGTAATAAGGCAACTGACTTTGCCATATTTTCTTATTTCAGCAATAAAATGTCATTTCTTCGAGCCAGAGCTGTGATTCATTGAATACAATGTACGACATCACGACGCACGGAGAGCTAAATTCCATCATACAGTGGAATTTATTCAAGTAGGGAGTGGCTGTGGTACGACCGGCCACTCGCTAAGTGAAACCCGAGCTCGGGGGCAAGCCATCACATCAAGGCTAAAAATGGGGTGATACACGACAATCCCTCACTCAACTCCGTACTTCCAGAGTGCGAGACGGAGTATAAACATACGTCAACTCCGTACTCCCAGAGTGCGAGACGGAGTATAAACATACGTCAACTCCGTACTCCCAAAGTTCGAGACGGAATTTAAACATACATCAACTCCGCATTCTTAGAGTGCGAGACGGAGTATAAACATACGTCAATTCCGTACTCCCAGAGTGCGAGACGGTGTACAAACACTAAATCAACTCCATACTCCCAGAGTGCGAGACGGAGTATTAATGTTACACCACTCCGCACTCCCAGAGTGCGAGGCGGAGTATAAGCATTGAACCACTCCATCCTCCCAGAGTGCGAGACGGAGTATAAACACAAAGCAAGATCCCCAAAGTATGGATGTTAACACTAAACCGTGGATAATTTCGCACAACGCCTATTACGGCTTATCCCCAAGGCTGGGGGCAGAACCGAAACAAATATGGAATTGAAGACAAAAGAGAATATGTTTTCATTTCAATTATCAACAAAAGGAATCCAATTACAAGCTAATTCAAAAAATTCCTACTAGCAGGGGCCGAGCCCGCATCTACACACGGCTATGGAAAATCAAAAAGACAAAACAAAACACTACCCCCGAATATGACAGAGTGATCTAAAGAAGTGCTCAATCTTTCTTCTTCCTCGATTTCTTTTTCGGGGTAGTCCCGCTGGATCCACTGCCCGACTTCCTCTGCAGTCTTTTGCTTTTCTCCGGTTTGTCTCCCGGTTCTGACATGATATCGACATCCTCCTCGGAGCTTGAGGCGACATAAATTCTCTTGGAGGATGGAATTGGAGGCATGGGAGCTGTAACAGGAAGTGGAGCAGGAGCACTTGCAATAACCACTGTGCCACCTGGCGATATCATCATCAATGGAGCTGGGCCAGACGGTGCCATGCCACCCCCAGAAATACTACCTGCTGTCACAGCCCCCATCTTAGCATCGATCTCGGCAAGAATATCATCCTCACGAGGTGCTTGGGCTGCGCCGGACGTACTGGTGGTTGGCATGAAGGAGCTAATAGCTGGAGTAGCCCCGCTCATGGCGAAAGATGGATCTGCGAAGGGATCGTTGGGTTGACTAAGAAGTTCCTCAATCATCTGAGCGTCGAAAGATAACATGCTCGTTTCTCCCCCTTCGCCGACCACGGTAGATGTCATAATTGCCTCGGTAACAATGGCCTCCTGCGTTTGATAATGGACTTGAGATGCAGGAGGCGCAGAGGTAACAGCCTCGGTCACTGAATGTAAAAAAGTGAAGATTGTTAGCTAAATGTATTGCTTTGGATTCACCGCACTATGTATATACGGGAGGCACTCAAATACCTTCCTTAGTATGACCCGGAGTGTGGGCAGGTGCAGAGACAGATGCTTCGATGGGAGACAACTGCGGCCGATCCGGATTATAAGCAAGGACAGGCTGGAGATCCACCGCGGCAGTGGCTTCGGGCATAGTCGGAATTAAAACATCAGCACTTGTTTCATGATGTTCGACTCCCGAGCCTTCACTGATCTCCATCTGCTGAACACCAAGCCTCTCCTTCTCCACGGAAATCATCTCCTCGTGGAGAACCTTCCTCTCCTCCTCAGTGAGCAAGCACGTCTCAAGTTCAAAATCATCCAGTGCTTCGTCCGGACACGCTGCTTTCTTTTCCTCTACCAGCCTAGTCTAGGCGTTGTACAAAAGCATATAATAGTCTCCGAGCCAAGACAAGTTTCTGTGTTCCAACACGTTAGCATTATATGTGACCAGGAGATCATCAAAATCAGCCTCCATCCTGCACTGCTCCGCCTTAATTTTTTCCTCGGCATCCGCTTCCACAATCTTAACCTTTGCCACCGCCGCATCAAGTTCAGCTCGAAGTAATACAGCCTGATCGCAAGCCTCCTGGGCGGCGGTGTTTGCATCATTCTTTTCCTTCACCGTCTCAGTGAACTTGGCTGTAAGCTCATTCAGCTCTTTAACGGCGGCATCCCGCTCGGCTAATACGGTGGTATAGCGATGGCCCATCTCTTCTACTAAGGAACAGTGTGCCTGCTGCATCCTTGCCATCTTCGCCACGGCCTCGTCATGCTTTTTGAGCGCTTGAATTTCCGAACTTCGAGACGACTCGATCTCCGATTGGAGAACCTGGACGATGCGATCTTTCTGGGCAAGGTCAGCATCACGTTTCTCGATAATTTTCGCCCGATCAAAAGCTACTTTTGAAGCTTTCACAGCTGCCTTGTACCACTCTTTGTATTGAGCATAAAAGTCACGAATATAGTCGTGCGCGATATTCTCGGCATCCGGAGGAATCCTCTTGAGATGGGGAGGGAAGACATATGCATCCAAACAAATTTCTGGAAAATCTTTTTTCATCTGAGCTAGCTTGATGGCTCCTTCACTGGTCAGTTCTGCCGAAGCCTGTTCAACAATGACAGCTGTCTGTGGTTCAACCCTTTGCTGCTGAGTTTCGGGCCTAGAAGATTGAGAAGGTTGTTGTTTCTGCGAAGACTCAGGGGGGTCTATAGGGGCCCTAGGAGGCGGAGGAGAACGAGACCGTGATCGATATTGATAGCCTCTATCTCTATCCGTACGCTCTTGACCAGAATGGCCACGCCAATAATCTCGATCTCTGTGATAACGCTCCTGGCTGGTATAGCCACGTGCGTAATCCCTGTCTGATTCCCTCCTACGGGAATCATAATATGAGGAAGATCGGCGAACATTGCGAAGCCTATCCAGTGTGGATCCGCGACCTGACATCTCACTTGCGATAAGAAGAAACTGCAGTTAAGCATCCTATAAAAATAATGTCCAATATGCGGAAATCGTGTAGTGCTGTGGAAGTGTGTGTAAATGTGTAAACCCCCTGACCAACCGGAAGTGTTGACCGCACTAAAAGGAAAGGGCTCGCTCATATTTAAAACATCTCGGAATTCTTCCAACCTGGGATTGTGATGAATTGATATGTAATCCGGGATGGGAATATCACCAAGCCCTTCGAAGGTATCTCTCGATTGAGAAGGGGCGGCCTTGGAAATTATGATTCCGGAAGTGGGAGGAGACACATCTACAGACTTCCATCCCTTAGATTTAAGTTTTTTGGAAACGACAGCCTTGCTTTTCCGTCTCTCTCCCAATTCTTCAAAATTGCCTAAAAAATCAGCCATCGGCTCGACGTCTGTGTGAGTCCGTTCTTCGTCGCTCACTTCGGTTATCACGACTCCGAGCGTTTTCTTCGCCATTTTCTTCTTCTTCTTCTTTTTCTTCTTCTTTGGAACTGGCCTTAGCATCCCTTCGGTGACTATGCTTTGATTTATTTCAACAAGACAAGAGCTCTTAAGTTAGAGTCGGTCAACACCAAGTCGATGTGCCTCAAATCGCTCGGGACCTCTTGAAGGCTCCGAACCATGCCCTTGTAATACCCGCCGTCGGGTCTGGAGATAATGGCTGTAAGAAAATTAGGATACCAATACCAGTGCTAAAAAACCATTAGTCAAGGAAATCATCGACGGGTTACAACACTTACGCCTAGACAGCCACCGCCTGGCAAAACCTGGAGGACACCAGATATAAAACCATTCGTTCTTGAAATAGCTAAGTCTGGTCCAAGCTCCAGTTATAACCTTGCAGTTCCTGACTGCCTCCAAAAATGTAAAGGATGGACTATCACCTCTACTCTTGAAATTAAATAGATATCTGATTTCCGTTGGCCTTGGTGGACGGAAGAGATGGTCCATAAATACGATAAACGCACTGTTCAGTAGCGCATTCCCGTTGGGATGTAATTGAGAGGGAGCAATTCCAAGAAATGATAACATCTCCATGATATATTGATTAAATGGAGGGAGTGTTCCAGCCGCACAAGCATGGCGATAAAAGGCAGTATACCCTTCGGGCGGACAGTGAGGTCTATCACTAGATCCCGGCAACAACACATCGTCCGAAGAAATGTTGTGTCTTGTGCATATCCTGCCCAACAAGTTTTCAGAAATATTGGATTGAACAGAGTCTATAGGGTCCTCAATAAATATAGCATCTTGCAGCTCGTCAGAAGCTGGATCTACTATCTCCGCTGGGATGTCTGGGATTTCGAGGACCGAAGGGGGAGAACTCTGAATCTCCTATTGTTGAGAGCTCGAAGATTCCATCACTGACTAACTCATCAGAAAGTAACGTTAAGCAAATGGCAAACCCGTTCATTTCCCCGTGTGAGGTGTGTGAAAGTGATGTGAAGTGCAATGCAGCTAATACTTAGTGAATTCAGCAAAATCGAAGGCAAGATGAAAACTTCGAAAATTATGAAGTTTGTTTAAAATGACCGTCATCTCTGACCGTCACAGACCATATTGTCCGAAATTCATAACGATTAATTCATGTTACAGTCTTATTTGTCAAAGTACAGTTTCATCGACGAGCTTCGGAGGGCAGTCAAGTATGCCGTTTAAAAGTTCAGTCCAAGTATGCAAAGATGAAGCTTGTCGGAATCATGCCATTAATTATGTGAAATTTTCGTATCCATGAAGACTTGTTCGTATCGATCAAGGCTGGAATCAAAAATTTCGAATCGATTAGAGGGGCATTGTTCCGAGTTGGTCTTAGTCGAATCGATACAATTCGAATCGATCACAACCGAACTCTCAAGTCGATCAAGAGCCCCGAAGCTTCGTGTCCATCAACGGTCTGGCCTTCGAATCGATCTCCGGAAATAAAACTTCAAAATAGCAAAGTAGCCTAAACTTCGTATCGATCATATACACAAAACCTTCGAATCGATCGCCTAGGGGCAACTTCACGTATCGATCATTATGGATTGATACGAGGACTCACCATCTGTGATCGATTCGACACACAAACCTCCACTTCGTACATCTAGATCGATACGATAGCCATGGAAGAATCTCATCTCCCAGATCGATTCGATCGCCATCATTCCAGATCGACACAAAGGAAAGGCTCTGACTTTCTCTCCCATACTTCTCCTTCATTCAACCTTTCTTGGTGTCATCCCTGATACGAACACGAATGGAAATAGGGGGAATTTCAAATCTTAGAACTTCGAATACATAGTCGGATTATCTACCTAGATGTGTGATTGGATCGAAGGAGTTAGACGCTGGGTCGATTCGAGGGAAAGAGCAGTGTGTTCGTCTTTGTTCTTCAGATCTAGGATCGATTCGATCGCGCAAGAAAGCAACAGTGAAAAGTAAAAAGTAAGAAATGCCGAGGTACCTAGTATTTATATGAAACTCAGAAGGCAACCGGGCCGATTCACCCCCGGTCTATGTGACCGCTCGCAACCAGTCAAAACCACAGATCGATTCAAATGTTCTGTTCGAATCCATCGGACTATGCCTTCATCGAGGCGAAATTACCACCAGGATTCATCGGTTCGAAACTGTAATTCGATTCAACTCCACCCACACTCTACCGATGTAAACTATGTCGTTCGAATCCTACGATTCTCAACCTCCAGGAGCCAATATTCATCGATGCGAATCGAAAAAATTGCCTATTCGCATCCAACGACACAGGGTCCATCGATAGGAGGCCATGTGGTACTGATCGATTCGAAGTATCGAGTTCGAATCCATAAAAATAGGCACCATGATCGATTCGAACTCCAGCAAGCACTAGATTGAGACTACCTTTCGTATCCATCGATTTGACTCCATCCTGTATGCTCCAAGTTCATCGACACGAAATGACTAAACAAAGATAGCTCTGAAAACACTCGACTCCATCGATTCGAAATCATCGGTTCGAATCCATCAATGCTTGACCCACAGCCACAAGAACTCATCGATTCAAATTATAATTTCGTATCCATTAAAGATTTTCATGTCTATCAAAGCAAGGCACAACAAATCGGTTACACCAGCACACATTAATCCATCCTGACAATTAGCAATTCATGAATCTGAAGAAATGATCAGAGATCATAGTTTACAGCTGAAAGACGACTGTCAAACAACTAATTGGAAAGAAATATTCAGCATGAAAGACTGCAGCTTTTCAAAGCACGCCATGTTCACACAAGACGTACTTTGGGGGGCAAATGTTATCCCGCCTTTTGGCAAGGCCGAGATATCAAGGAACTAATTGAAATCAAAGTATCGCTTGTCAGGGATATCGATAAATTTTGTCCGAGTCCGGATCGAGCTACGATTGATATGACATGACAGGCATAGCCATGGAAAACAGCCTTACAAATTTCAAGTCAATCCGAGTTCGTATGCTCACGTTATGATCAACACAAGTTAGAAGAAATATGATGCTCGAATCGATCCGATTGATCTGTTCGAACCCATCAGGATCGAATCGATCCTAAGCTATGCTATTCATGTGCTACGAGTTCGTATCGATCAACTGGAGACCATCAAAATCAATGCGAACAAAGCTATGCACCGACTCCATAAAAGGTGATACGTTCGTATCCACCAGAACACTTCACTTCGAATCCAGGGACAACAATGTGTTCGAATCCATCAGTGTAGCCAGCAGACGAATCCATAGCACTCGTATCCATCGGCGGAAGGAATTAGCCTCGCGCTTTCATAGTTTGTATCCAGCAAGATGAAGTCCTTCGAATCCATCCTGCTGCAACAGCTTCGTATCGATCGACTATAGCATGTCACGATCGATACGAAGAAGCTGCTCTTCGAATCCATATGTGAACGAAGCCTTCGAATCCATCGAGTCAAAGCGGCGAAGTCTCCGGGATGACTCGATCAAACTGGCGAAGAAAGCGGATCGATGTGAAGTTCGCGCTCCACGTCATCACAGAAGCACGCTCCGCCATTGATTCGAAGCAATCGATTCGAATGAAGTAAGCAGTTCAGAAAATACTATTTCGAATAGATGATATCTCACGATCTATAAGTCCAAATGCTATGAAATTTTCACAGAAGCTTACGAACATGTTGAAGAATGTTCACACCAAATTTCAGCTTGATTGGATGATTCTTTGATCGATTCGAATGGATTTCGAATCGATCCCGAAGTGGGCCCAACTTTCCTGAGGCCGGGCATGTGGGCCCCCTCACGTGCCAGAAGTGGTCTGCCGAAATTTAGGCGAAATATCAGCCTCCTACACCTATAAATAGAGCCCCTGGTCATTCAGAAAGGGGGTCGGACAATTTTAAGAGCTAAAGAGCGCCCAGATTCTGCCAGATTTACTCCAGATCACCGTCGCTGCCTTAAATTCAGATTATAATCATAAAATCTATTGTACTACGCTATAAGAAATTGTAATCTTCAAGTATCGAGCAATAAAATCATCAAACTTCATAGTGGACGTAGGCGAATCGCCGAACCACTCTAAATTGTTGTCTTCTGTGCAATTTACTTTCTGTTATTTGGAGTTTTTGTTAGATAATCCTCGTTTTCAATTTTCATTCTTCACTTTTATCTCTTCAAAAACTTCCGAAGAGTGTTGTGCCCATTTTTGGTACAAACAAGGAGCAGCTCCTCCTCGAGTTGAAGGCTCTGTGCGGAGACTAGCGGATGGTCCAGCTCTTGGTTGCCCAAGGGTCGAAGCAGGTTGGTGTCCTGTGGTTTTGGTGTAGCTTACACCTAGCCGTGGACGTGTGGATCTAGTTTGGCCATCGGAGGAGGCAGAACTTTCTGTGGAAGAGTGAGAACCTTGGTCTCTTCTGGATCTTCTTCGCCTTTAGCGATTTAGCTGGTTAGTCAACTCCGTGTTGGCGCGTAGTTGTTCCGCTAGCTGCTATCGACTTTGGGTCAACTCTTGAAGTAATGTCTGGAACTCTTGTCTAGTGATTGGACCTAATGGATCTGGAGGTCATGCAGCATTTTGGTTGGATGGAGGCGATTGTGCGGGATTTTGACGGTCTCGGGCTCCTTGATCAGCAGCTGTAGAGGTGGTACGTGTGCTCACCATAATGAATTGATGAAGTCCTTTCCTAGATCTGATTGCAAATCTGAATAGAATGGAAGGGCTTCAAAGTTCTAGATCTGGATCTTCTTCTTAGATTTATGCAATCCAATATAGATAGGAGATCCAAAGAGCAGGAGAAAAATTGGGTTTTTCTCAGTGAAAGCACCAAAGTGTTTGTACCAAAATTGGGCACAACACTCTTCGGAAGTCTTTGAAGAGATAAAGTGAAGAAATTAAATGAAGAAAGAGGAATTATCTAACAAAAACTCCAAATTTTAGGAATGAGAATAATTAAAGTGCAAGGAGACACAAGAATTTAGAGTGGTTCGGTGTATAGCCTACGTCCACTATGAAGTAGTTTGCTTTATTGATCTTTCTTTTGTGTTTACAAGTGAATTCAATGGTTTACAACAGTCAATTGTGATTTGCAGCAGTGAATTTCGTTTGTAGCAGCAGCAACTGAGTTCAGATCTGGATCTGGCGGAGTACGGGCGTTGGTGATCTCAAAGAGGAAGAAGATCCCCTTTTCTGTTGGCTTTAGGGTCTATTTATAGGTGTAGGAGGTGATATTTCGCTCAGATCTCGGGAGACCCTCTCTAACACGTGACCAGGCCGCACGCCCAAGCTCGTGAAGTTTCGGTCCGATCCGTGATCGATACGAACAGATTTCGACTCGATCAAGATTTCATCAAATGGAGTCGAAATTTGGCGTAGACATTCTCTAGCATGCACGTAGTCTTCTGTGAAACTTTCATAGCATTTGGACTTGTAGATTGGGAGATATGATCGATATGAAATGGAGTTTTCGGTAGGCTGTTTCCTTCGACTCGCTTCCGTTTCGACTCGCTTCTGCTTCGACTCGGTGACGTGGCACTTTCTGGATCGCTCTGCCTTTGACGCTATTTTGAGCGAGTCGAAGCGCGCATTGATTGAGCGAGTCGAAGTGAGCCATGATTGATCGAGTCGAAGTGAGCCATGATTGATTGAGTCGAAGGGTGCACTTTAGATGGTTCCAAACTGGAGCGAGTCGAAGGGAGCAGTTCTGGGAGGTTTGAGCAGTGGAGTCGAAGTTGATGGAGTCGCTTAGTGGTTCGAGGGGAGCGAGTCGAAGAAGGCCTCTGAGCGAAGCGAGTCAAAGCAGGTACTTCAGATGGCTGTGAAGCGAGTCGAACAGGAATGAGTCGAAGTTGGCATCTGAGGGATATGGAGCGAGTCGAAGGGAGCGAGTCGAAGGAGCGAGTCGAACGGTAATTGTTTTTCGTCCAATTTTGTATCCTTCATAACTTGAGCATACGGACTCGAATTGACTTGAGATTTGGAACGTTGGCTCTCATGGCTTAGTTTGTCATGTCCCACCAATTTTGGCTCGATCCGACTCGGACAAAATTCATCGATATCCGTAGCGAGCCCGTATATAACTGATCTCTGGGACGGGCCGTCATTGGTTACTAGTCAATTCCTTGGTGTTATGGCCTTGCCAAAAGGCGGGATAACAAATATGTCTCATGTTAAGTAAACATTTCCAAAACCAGCTAGCGGTGGAGGGAGCAGACACAGTCCAGAAATTTTTCCCGAATAAATAATTCTTAGTAATCCATTCTACCCACAAACTTGATTTGTTACACAGAATATCATTGATATGTTTCGTAGTAGCCGCTTTGTTCCATAATTGTAAGTTAATAATGCCAAGTTCTCCCTTTTTCTTTGGTCTGCAAATTTTTTTGGAGGCAATAGGGATGGGTTTACGTGAGTGGTAGTCCCTATGCCATAAGAAATGATTCATAGCAGCATTGATCATATTTATTAACTTCTTAGGTAAAATATATAGACGAGCCCAGTAAGAAGTCATACCAAAAATGATAGACTTCACAGCATTAGTTCTCCCTGCCTGAGATAGGAGATTGGTAGGCCAATTTCTAAGCTTCGATATAATTTTTTCATACATAGGCAAGCATTGTGTCATGGAATTTCTTGTAGTGGTAATAGGGATACCCAAGTCAATAGAGTTCTCTAGCATAGCTTGAAGACCGGAGAGGTAGGTAATGTTGTCTCTTTCATTTGCATGAAGTCTAGAAATGATGATGTGAGATTTGTTTTTATTGATATGTAGGCATGTAATGTCCTGGAATAGTATGAGTGATGCATTGATAGTGGAAATGGTATAAGTATCAAGCTTTGCAAAAATTACAATATTATCCGTAAACATAAATGTTGTGATAAGTGGTTGTTTGCACTTTGGATGAGTTCTCAAGCCTTTTGCACGTGCATGGGTATTAAGAATGGAGCTCAACAGTTCCATGACCATGATGAATAAATAAGGGGATATTGGATCACCATGCCTGATCCCTCTAGATGATCTGAAGTAGTCAGTACCATAACCAATAATTTTCACGGTATATGTAGCAATGGAAATGCACGTGTGTATCCATGCCATGTATTTCTTCTGAAAGCCCATCTTAGTCATGATGGCAATTATAGATATCCACTCTATAGAATCGAATGCCTTTTTTATATCAAATTTCATCATACATCTAGGCGATACATTTTTCTGCTTGTAGCCTCTCAGTAATTCATGTGTAAGAAGGATGTTGTATGTAATATTTCTGCCAGAAAGAAAAGCAGTTTGGTTTGGAGATATGATGTGGCTAAGGATGGGCTTGATCCTGTTGGCAAGAATCTTTGTAATGCAAAAATATATGACATTACACATGAAATGGGATGGTAATGAGTTACAGAAGTTGGAGAATTAACCTTCGGTATTAGTGCAATGTTAATCGCATTAATACCACCAAGGAGAGTATTAGCATTGAAAAAATATTGGATAGCCCTAACAATAACAATGTCAATGATAGGCCGTTTTAAAGAAATGAGAATTGAATCCATCAGGACCACCAACACTGTTAGGATTAAGTTCAAATAAAGCTTCCTTTATCTCGTTGTATGTCATGAAATTAATAAGGTTCATGGCTTCAGTATCTGTGATTTTGGGTAATTCGATATTAGAAATGTCTCTGAGGCTTGGTACAGTGAGTGATGCAGAAATACATGACATAAAGTATTCAGTAAAAGCCCTGTCAATTTATTGCTCCTCGGTCTGAAGCATTTGTTCTTGGTCTTCAATAGCTAGAATAATTCCTCTAGATCTCTTGATAGTTAAGGAATTATGAAAGAAAGCCCTTTTTCTGTCACCGTGAAAGAAAAAATCTTTTCCAAGACTTTCTTTGGTCATATCAGTTTCAATTTGTAGAGTGTCAATGAGTTGTTTTTTTATAATGTTCCAATTCAGATAAGTCTTTATTGTGTGGATCCGCAAGCATATCAGATTGGATTTTACTCAGTACATCCCACAGCTGTTTGGATTTTGTTGCCCCATGCCCAAAAGTGGATTTTTCTCAGAGGTTTAAACATTGTTTGACATTCTTAAGCTTCTTCTGTAAACAGCTGTTCCGGTCACATTATTGATTTTCTTTCGAAGAATATATTTCTGCATACATTTTTCCAAAACAAATTTACCAACATTAGTTATGATTCATTTTAATAACATTTTATCCAAGATTCAAATATTTAAATAATTCAAATATTTAAATATGAAGTGTCCTAAATTTCGGATCGTTACATCTACACTACAGATGTTTTGTACCACTTTTATAGCAAGTGCATACCATTTAAATGCAAACAAAAGCAAGTAAACATCCTAATAGAAAACACTTGCTTCCATGTACCTAAATATGTTCTCAACAATGAGGATTAAGCATAAGAGTAACATCATCATGTATTTAAGCATACTAAATGATATATAGCAATCAAGTCGAATAAGCATGCTCTATAAAATCATAACTATCCCTCATTCCTAACAACCATATAAGCATAAGTAATCATATCAAATGCCAATAATCAAACATCAAACAGGCACATATAAGATCAAACATCAAAAGGTAACATTCATGCCTATCCTAGCATGTAGGATACTAAACTATCTAGTATAACACATCAAATATGATATCCAACCTGAAGGCTGATGAAAAATGAAATCTCACCAAGTGAAAAGCTCTGGATAAGCAGTCCGCTCTTCTCGCTCTCATGTACGTATTTGTCTTCACTATCACTCCATTGACCCTTTACTACTTGTAACAGCCTTATCTATAGGCCCGAAGCTAAGTGTTACAGATGCTGCAGTCATCCATAATATTAACTTTCGGTCACCAAATACGGTAATGTTAATGGTATCATAATATCATAAGCGCTTGAATATGAAATAAAATCATTACAGTTTAAAACACTTTTCTGATTACATTTCAAAACAACATTTCATATCCAAATTACATAATCCCAAAACGTTTCCCAAGTTCTAACCAAATATAATTATTACATAAATGCGCCAAGAGCGACATATGAAGATGCCCCGTTGGATGACCAGAGTACTAAATAGTCATAACCGACTTAATACAACACGGCTAAAACAAAACAACTCTTAAATATAGCTAGCATCAGCCTCCTGCTCGTCTCCAGAAGCTTTGTTCGTCCACCTACTAAAACCTGAAAATCCTCAACCTTTAGGCTACTCAAAAAAAATTTGAGCACCCGAGAGTTTATGGGGGAAAACATAAACTTCGAGTCAGACATAAATATTGAAGTGAACAATACTATACATCTCGGTTATATGATATTAAGTGAGACCATGTCGCTTAGCGGAACGGGTTTCCCTCACTAATATCCTTTTAAAACATATCTTTTGCAAATCTTAATCCTGCAACCAAAACTGGTTAAAGCAATAAAGCAATATCATATAAACTTATAAATCAGGTAACAAATGAACTATCTTCCCGAACACTATAGTTTTGTTCGGCTAACTAGTAACCTTTGGCTGACTCGGGCCTACCAAACAAAATAAACAAATAATCTAACTTCTGTTAGGTACTCCTCTTCTGGACGGTCTGTCCCAAACTTAGTTCTCCAGGGTTAACAGATCCTAATGGATTTGCGGGCTCACCAATAACCTACATCTCCTCTATAGATTCCTTTCTATGTGTAACATCATTTTAGTCTTACCTGTGGCAAAGCCCTACACACTGGAATTTTGGACTTATATTAGCTAGGGGCTACTAGCTAAAGTATAAGGTGCGACCCCATACCAGTGCCATCTGGTATTCTAATATCTGAGTCATTTTACTTAGGGTCATCTACCCATAAAATTTTCCTTGAAAACATTTTCTATCAAATTGATTTAAAACTTTAAGTCATACTTTAAACAAGGAAAATATACTCTATGCTTTACTCAAATCACCTTGCCATGTTATATATACTTTACACAAAACTTTGTTGATGAAAACATTTAAACCTTTGAAAGTACCCCTTTCGAAACCAAGTAACTACTTTTCTTTATAATTTTAGGCCGAAAGGCCAAAACATATCTTTTGAAACGATTCTTAATTTACCTTTCGAAAACATTGAAAGACCTCTCTTTCGAAAGCTATAAAACCTTAGACATCCTCTTATAAAAACACTATAAACATGGCCTTTCGAAACCATTGGAACCTTCCATTTAAAACCTTTCGAAACCATTAGGGAACCACCCCTTTGAAACCTTTATCTTATACCTTTCGAATACACTAAATCCTTTTCGTAAAGTCAAACCGGTCGAAAGCATTCGGGTTCAAGTACATCATGTGGAATAACCTTTCGAAACCATTTAAATCCTTTCCTTTCGAAACCTTCGGGTTTAATTTTCAATAGAACAAATGGGTCATAAAACAACTAAGTCAAAAGCACTCTTTCGAAAGCGATTTCATAAGTAAAGAAGTGATGGTGTCGAAACCAACCCTTCGAAAGCATTGGAGAAGTGGCTAAGTTTTAAAAACAAAGTAACCCTTTCGAAGGCATTGCTTCGAAAGGTAAGATGCAGCAGCAATGGATTTTGACCCCGTCAAAAGCTTCTTTATAAAACAAAAGACGCAACCTCTTTTGGAACCATTCGTTAAAACCATTTAGTCAAATTGAAAGCTAACTAAGTCGAAAGCATTCCTTTCGAAAGCAAAGCAGGCGCATTTCCTTTTAAAACAAAGAAAAGCTTCGACCCCTTCGGAACCCCATTTTCCAACTACATACCTTTCGCCTATGTCGAATTCCATGCGTACCAAGTCTTTGATACCAAGTGCATTGGTTTCAATGGTGATGGAGGCGGAAATACTTGGTCGAAAGTTTGGTGCTGAAAGTGGCGAAACATGTAAAAAGCATATATAAACTGATTTTAACTTTTTAAAGCAATTCTTTTCAACTAACCTGCCTTGTTTGTCAAAACATGATTGGTTGCAAATTTCTTTTCTAAAAGCACTGCCGAAATTTCAGAAATAAAAAATTAAATTATTTACAAAATACCCCTTCTCCTTTTATAAATATATAAAACATTTAAGTCCCATACCTTAAATAAATTTATATATCTATTAAAACACTTACGAAAATTTTATAAAAATTTCCATAAATCACTTTTAATATGTTTTCTATCATATACTAATTTCTGACCCAAAATCATCATAAAATAACCGTAATTAATTTAAACCCAAAATAACTATTTTCTTCACTAGTATAATAAATCCACATTAATTCAAAAAATTATGAAATTTGAAACCCATTTCCAAATTATTATTTCTCACCTTATCTCAAAATCGCAAGGCATTTGGATGTCATTAAATTGGTTTTTCAATCTAAGACTCACCATAAAATCTATATGAATTAGCATAAATCATCAACAAGCATATATATCCATTTTAACAATAAAAAAATGGCAATATGCTTTGAAAAATATTCGGATCTGATCTAGAAACCAAAAACATCAAAAATATGAGTTGTAACCTAATATTCACCTTGGCTTTGTTGTTAAGGAGTTGAGATTTGATCTTGGACTAAGTTGACTAGCTTCTTCCTCTTGATTTTAGCTTTTCTTCTACTTGCTTTCTCTTAATGGTGATCGACCTCTTTTCTAATATGGTTTTACTTATGAATGTATGAAATGAGAATGCATGAGGGTTTAGGGTATAAGATTGTTACTTATTCCTATATTGCCCTTGTTATCTACCCTAACTTATTTTATTTCATTTCCCTTAGTTCATTGGTTTAATAGGCACGGCTACCTTCAAATTTCACAAATCTCAATCCCTTAACCATTTTACATTATTTCATTTAATTTTACTAATTAAATGTCCTAAAGAATGTTACTAAAAATTAGGGGTGTTACATTACTCCACTGTCTTCCTCCTAACTTTCTCCGCATCACGTCTATCGATACGAATAGGTCTACGAGGTCTCGAAGTTTCAGGTTCTCTCTTGATATCATCTAACTGATTTGATGCCCCATTTCCCACTGCCTCTTGTAAGTTCTTCCAAAACCCACTAGTGAACAATGGGCTTCAGCCACTTATACTTCTCTTAGCACACAATGGAATCACACTATCCATTCCACATATAACTCGACTAACTTGGATATCGTTCTACAGGACTTAAGGAATATAAATTGAGCATTCTTCATCAATCTATGGACTAAGACCTTAATGTTGTCATACTCTCCCCTAGTCATCGGCAATCCATCGATAAATTTCATTGATATCTATTCCCATATCCACTCGGAAATTTCAAGTGGTCATATTAAACCACTTGGCTTTTCCTAGTCAGCATTAACTAGTTGACGATTCATTCATCTCGAAATGAATGTCCGACGTCCTTCTTCATCCCTTCCCAATAAAATATCTGCCTCATACCACAGTGCATTTTATTGTCATCGAGATATATAGTCATTCTCGAATGAGAGCACTCTCATGGCACCTCATCCCTCAACCCATCGACATCGGGAACAAACGATATCTCATCTTTACGGAGCCTACAGTCTCGGTTGAGTCTGCACTGCATAATCTCTACAAATACTACTTGATCCTCTAATTTAGCCACAATCTCCACTAATCTAGCTTCATGCCCCTGACTAGTACCAATCTTCTAAATCAAAGTAGGTCAGATAGTCAAACCAGCCATCATCTTTGGCTATAGCTCACATCGAGTTCAGAAGTCATAACTAGCAATAGTCTTAAGTAATGTCCACTCTAGGAATATCACTCCCAAACTGGTATGTCTTCCACTCAAAACATCAACAAATTCATTTCCATTATGGGTGTATAGGAAATTTCAAAGTCATAGGAGGCCAAGAACTCTAACCATCGCTGCTGCTGGCAAAGGTTAAGATCCTTCTCGGAGAAGAATAACTTCAATGATGTGGGATCAGTGAACAACTTGAACCCCTCTCCTAATAGGTAGAGCCGCCAAATCCACAAAGCAAATACTATCGCTGACAACTCCAATCATGAGTCGGATACTTCCTTTCATACGGTTTTAGTTGTCGACTAGCATATGCGACAACCTTACTTATCTACATCAATACTGCACCTGTCAAATACCACAAGCATGTGTGTGTACTATCGACTCCTCATTCTCACTCGAAATGACTAACATTGGTGCAATCGTCCAACTCTTTTTTAGACTCACTAACGTGTGCCCACACCACACGTCCTAAATAAAAAGTCTGATTCTTCTTGCCAAATCTATTGACGGTGCCGCTACCTTTGAGAAGTCCTTGGTAAAACGTATATAACATCTCTCCAATCCAAGGAAACTCCTCATTTGTAGCACTCTTTGGTCTGATCAAATCCTGGACTGTCGTAACTTTCAGGATGCATAGCAAAGTCATGCTCCAAAGCAAGATAACCAGGCATCTCACTTCCCTCCTCCAGAAGTGATACTTCGAAGACTTCATCATCAATCGATGTATTCAGCACCTTCAATACAATCATCAATCGTGTCTTGTGCTCATCTTCATCCATGAGTAGACTAAAGTATCATCAACCAGCATAAGCACGAACCTACTCAAGTAATCCCTCGAAACATGGTTCATGAGATAATCAACATACACCCTCAATAATCGGGAGTGGATACTTGTTTGTCATCTTATTCAGCTCACGATAATCAACATACACCCTCAAGGAGCCATCCACCTTAGTAGCGAACAATATAGGTGCATACTACTTAAATATGATCCTATAAATAAACTGTTGTCTCAATAGGCCATCCGCTCGCACCTCTAGTTTTCTCTGCTCTTTAGGCGTCATATGCCTTATAGGCATAACTACTGGTCTAGCACATCTAAGCAGATCAATACAGAACTCTATTTCCTTATGTGGTGGTAATATGATCAACTCATCAAATATGTCCTAATACTCCCTTACAATAGGCATTAATGGCAACTAGTCAGATGGGGCATCGAGCAAATATAGAAAACTGACCACCACGTCATCATCCAGTAGGCTGCCTAGCACTACCATCCGCCCATAATCTATCCTTATCATCAATAACAGCCTCTCATAATCCACCACTATTACGTACAGCTTTAGCCAGTTCATTCTCGGACTTTAATACCAAACCCAATTAAACCCCAAACAAATCAATAATAAAAAAAATAAACATCCATGACTTGATAAGGCTAGGTCTCGACAAACAATGCACAGGCTTATTGAGCCTCCAACAAGGTTCATTATAATTTAAAGGTCGGTCAACAATTTCGGGTCTCAATTCCAAACTATCTACAAATCGCTAGATATAAAGGAATGTGAAATGCCAATATCAAATAAAACAAGTATGGAACACCATATGTGGAAAGCATACCTCAGACAGTAATGCTATTTCCCTTCTCTTTCATCGATAGAGCACTTGGCGAAATCATAACGGCTTTCAATGCATATGCCTTCACTATTTGTCCTCGTTTAGCTGGTTCGGGACAATCCTTCTACACTAGGTACAAACTCTCATGTCATAAAGCTTTCTCGATCAACTTCTCGAAGCTCTCATCAATGTGACCAATCAATCGCTTCCAAGATGATCGCTTAACCCAATAATAAACTTTCATTCTTTCTGATTAGAGTATCAATGAAAGATAGATTGTACTTCGACAACACATCGAATTCTGCCACATACTCTAACACGGACATATCGCCTTACTTCAAGTCGGCAAACTTCTTGAACATCATCGACTTTTGAGAAGTCAAGATAAATTTCTCTCTAATGTGAACTATGAACTGATCCTAAGTAAAATGTTCCTCGAGAATCGTAGCTATAAGAGCACTCCACCAGTTCATTATTCATCCGTTGAGTCATTTAGATGTTAAGTTCAAACTTATTGCGTCATCTAACTCCAAGTCATCAAAGATCCTCTCACAAATATCCATCTCGTCTTGCACCTCAATAGTCGACTCTGTTCCAAGGAAAGGTCTGCTTCTTAGACTCACGTGGTCATTCTATAGCTCGACAAGTTCGAATCTAGGCATTTGCACTTGAGCACCATAATTGTTTGGAGCAACTTGTGCATTCCAGATAATCTTTCACACCATCTTAGCGAACATATTCTGTAAATTGGGGTTAGTGATCCCCGATTCTGCCCATTCCTCTACTCTAGAGATGGAGTCAATAGCAGTATTTCTCATATGTCGGATCATTCCTAATCTACAATAAGGATGATCAGTCTCTCATTGAGAAAAAAATGCTTCAGTGGTACTCATGTGTGCAATACAACTTATATACTATATGTAGTACTATATAGTTTATAAAATCTAAATATATAACAAATACGCACTCTCTCGTACATAAGTAACTCTCGATCCACTTTAAGGCGATGACTCCTACCCAATCTCCACTAGATCACGGTATCAACTCAGGTTAATCACATAACTTAAGCTCTAATACCAAGTGTAATAACCGCCCTACAACTCTAATGCTCATATAACTGAACAACGCATTGTTGGAGCATCCAATCAATATAGGACGATTGTCAAGGGAATGAAAAGAAGAAAAGAAGATAATAAGAGAGAAGAAAAGAGAAAGAAAACATCAAACAAACATAGAACCTACTGTATATCTCATAGCGCATTGAATAAAATATAATAGTCATCATGGATATAAAACAGTCGAGACAGTAATAACTACGTGAAGCACAGAACCAAAGTACATAGGCTCATACAGTTATACAAAACAGTAATAGAATTTATATAGCTGATAAATAAACTTAATTGATAAACTATCTCTAATAATAGTAAGTCAATACTACCAAGGATCCACAGCGTCA
Source organism: Allium fistulosum (assembly GCA_030737815.1). Classification (NCBI taxonomy): domain Eukaryota; kingdom Viridiplantae; phylum Streptophyta; class Magnoliopsida; order Asparagales; family Amaryllidaceae; genus Allium; species Allium fistulosum. The sequence goes on from CM060905.1 coordinate 899,638,210, forward strand.
CACAATGGAATTTTCAATAATAAGCCTAAATATAAGTGTGAGAAAGGGACGCCTCCTACTAGTCCATCTGCAGAACTCCATGTACTATTTACACCTGCTTTCTAGTCTATTCATTTAAGCCCCAAGGTAATAAGAGGCAAAACATAAAACCTCGAGTTAGACAACAGTTTGATGTGAGCGATAAAGAATCTCAAAATACTATAAAAGTCAATATAGTATACGGAACAGAAGGTATGAAGAATCATACATGACCTATCCCTCATCCAAAGAGTTAGCACATGACATCAAATATATGCTACTCTACACCATAGTCATCATAGGTGTACTATACATCAAAGTACTAAGGGTGTTTAGGTATCTACATCGATAATATCCACATCGTGTGACATCCCTCGAGTGATAAACAACCAAGCAAACATAGCATCCATCACCCATCCTCACATTCACTCACTCGGTGCGTTAGATATATGATACTCATATGACCACCCCAAGAAGGTCAAGGACTACTCAATATCCTAATTTATCGGTACTCAAATCCATGCCACTTTGTATGCCAAGAACTAGATCACTCATGTTATAGTCCAGGGTACAACAGATCTAAACATCGTGCGATCCAAGGGCCATCATATCCCTAAGTAAAGTACCCAGGAGCCATCATATCCCCAACAAATATCATTACACATATCCTTGCTTTACGAGTATACATTAAAATCTATGAATATCAATGATCCCTTTACACATGTCATCCATAGTAGAGCTCATCTCGAAACTGCCCAAAGAACTCCCGTTTGAAAGTCTTCGTGGTAGGAACTATTCTAGAGTCATTGTAGTTGTAGAATATCATCGTTTGTCCCATAACCCTTCTTCGATAGTTCCATCAATCCGACTCGTCATTACCTACTCTACATCTCGAAGTATAACTATCTGTCATTGAATCCATCACTTTCCATCATGGAATCATCATCGTCGAACCATGGAGTCATTGCGTCGAAGAATTATGTCCTCGCTTCATCACCAAAACCAATCATCGAAGAGCTATGGCATCGAAATCAAATATCGAAGGAACCATCACATCATGCTCCTCAAAGCCTCTAAATTGTCCATATCAAAATTGGCCAAATCGACCATCATAAATAATGGTAGATACCGACCACTCCATAGTAGTTGATAATGGGCACTCTGGTCCTATACTTAGCCAAAATGGTTAAGTGCTAACCAAATGAAAATGTCCGGCATCTCTCCTGAAATCTGAAGTGCCTATCTAAGTCCATCATCGTTCATCTTCAGATCAGTCGGTAAGCATCACAATAATCTTCCACATATTTATCCCATCCATTTGATTTTTCATTGTTTGCATGCTCAATCGATATGGATGAAACTCGGTCTCATCGTTCGAGTTCCCATCGTGTGTGCATTTGATCGATATGCACTAAACTCTATCTAATAGGATTTTCCTAACATCATATCACCTACGATCAACGTTTTCAACCAAACTAAGAAAATAAGCATACATGCAACAAACAAGCATACAAACATCTATAATAACCTACATGCACCTATAGTAACACACATACAAAGCATATAATACCCCCAAAGCATCCAATGTGGGAATAAAATAAAAAATAGCCCAAGTCTAGCAACTTCATCAAAATAATGTGTTAATAAGAAAAACGTGATATTTGATTTAAAACCATTTTAAAAACACTTTTAATTCTTTTGTAAATAAGATGTAGGTTTAAATATATTAGAAATCATATTTTAAATTAGAAATCATTTCAAAACATCGTTTTAATACAATACCATGGTGAGAGAAAATATCATTCACCTCAACAAAAGCTGAGCAAACCAAAATCAAGTTATAGAGCTCTCCATCACGACCATAACGCAAGAAACTCCGTCCAAAATGAACCTCGTATGCAAAAGATATGAACTAAATACAAATCGTGATTAATAAAATAACTAATCCACTAATTAAAATACTAATTACCTTCATTAACGTTAATCCTTCTTCCTCTTCTTCCCAAATCACCTGTACGTGTGCACACGTAAGGAAACCCACTTGTTAAACACCTTCTCTCCTTCATTGCTTAACAGATCAACGAACCACTTTCGCCAACGCGCCACACTTTGCATGCTCTCCGCAATGAATACCACGAATCCAAGCTTGGCTCTCTCTCCTAGATTACGATTTAGAAGTGCCCTCACGACCGTACATCGATCCTAATTTGGCTGAAAGCACCAAGCTTAACTAGATTTGGTGGAAAGGAGCGCATTGTGAAGAGAAGTTCAATGGTGCCATCCCCATTACCTAATTTCGCTTCAATCAACCGCAATACCTAACCTTAGTCGATGACGAGAGGAACCTCACCCAGCCCACCATGATCGCACACCATAAAATTGACATGGGTGTGAATCTCTCCCCAACACGAACTCAGTGGACCTAGTTTCTTTGGTTTTCTTTGAGCAAATTTCTTTAATTTTTTGAAGTATACCAGAGGAGGTGACCATAATTTTGATTACTGGCAATGGAATAGTTGAGTGCGATGAGGGTAGTTAAGTGTTTAGTTTATATAATATTTTATACAATTTATTTAAATTCTTATATAAATCGTCGAACCTTTCGAGCTCTTACGATCAAACGACGCATTCGATCGTAATGAAACTCATCGGCGTGCATCACCTTATTTTCTGATCCCAATGGCATAAATTTCGCCACTATCCGAGACAGCACTCTGGGATGATAATTTCATGCATTTCAAGACCGGTTTGGCCATTGGATTGTTCGATCTCCAAATGTTGCAATATTTATGCTCATTTAATTCGCAACATCAATCTGGACTCAACGAAAGTGGCCTTGAGTCCTAATTTGACCATATGTGAAAAATCATATTTTAGGACCTTTAAATAAATTAATGATTCAATATCTAAGTCAGTTATTTAATTATCTTATCGTTATAAATATGGGTCATTGCATATTGTACGCGTACGTGGAGTCGAGACGACTAAATAAATAAAAAGACATAACATTTAATGGAAGGCAATGGGCATAAACTAGTAATATATGTAAAATGTATAATTTACCAGTCACTAGAATGTTGCTCTGACCCCCTCCTCATTACAACCAACATGATATATTTAGAGGGAGATGTACTTATGCATAGCGGGAACAGTGAAAGGACATGTTTCCTTATGCATGCTCGACACTGATAAGGACACTAAACATTGAGAGTGTCAATCTTGGTCAGTAACTATATGATTATTATACTTTACTATTCCACTGTGAGTTATATCGATAGTGCTATGATATGCATTTATTTTTTTACTTGTAGGATACCAAACCAACGATCCGTACTTTGGTGGACTTGGGTTTTCCACTTTGCAAAAATTCAGGCCCATTAATTTGTAGGTTGTTACATTTGGTATCAGAGCTTAGATTAGTCAATCTTAAAAAGAAGGAAACGTTGAGTGAGCATATTTGTATTTTACCTATAACTATAAATATATATACCTTAAATCCTTTGAATTCCGACTATAGAGTAGATGTAATCATATTTAGAAAAGATGGATAAGTCGATTATGAGTCAGAGCAATGAAGGAAATTGAAGATGTATCTCTACCCCGATTACCCTGTGAAATTAGGTCGTATGAAAAAGCATTGACTTAAGAAGAGCGTGAGTGGAACATATGAAAGGTCCCTGAAGTTGGATAGTACATGACTCCCTAGTTGGGCCCTACAGAGCCCAATGGTTGTAAATTCCTACAGGATTGCTGATGGATGATGTACGAGAGGTACAGATAAAGAGGAAGGAAGTGTTTATATGTTGTAGATAACCAGAAGAAATAAGTTCTTGAAGGAAGGCGTGTGGCGGTCACTCCAAGATGATATATGGATTTTAATATTTGGAAAAAGGAGATAAGTCAGAAAGTAAGTAGAAAAGAAGGAAAGTCCAAAAAAAGGGACGAATAAAATTCCACCCTATGTCCCGCCCCATATAAAAGAATTTAATATAAAAGTTGAAATAATATTAATGTAATGTTTGAGAAAATATATAAGTAATATATTTGAAATATTTTCGAAGGAATTATTTAAGGTAGAAAAATCTTTTTTTGAAAAAGAAAGTAAATATTAAATTTTTGAGAAAAACATAAATAACTATGTTATACTAACTAAAAAGTTTTAGAAGAAAATTTAAAATTTATTAGACCAAAAATAATAATAAATGAGTTTTTGATAAAAATGTTAATTCTTTTGAAATACATTGTAGAGCGTATGTAGCTCATTAATTTTTCCAAGAAGAAAAATTTTAAGTTGAAATTTTTTTTGGAGGTTGTAACAACCCGGGATTCGGGATAACCGAATATTAAATTAAAATGGAAATTTTAATTTAATATGAGTTATTAATGGAATTTTATATGGCTAATTTATTCAACACTAACTATTTTGGATAAATTAGTATTTTTGAACTGTACTGGCTGTATGTTGGTCTGATTTGTGTTGGCTTGAGAGCACCTGGTTCATGTACGTTTCATTCCTAAGTCCTAATAGGTTTAAAATTGGTACAAACCCACTTAACCAATATCCATTAGCCTATAACCCTCACCCATTATTCTATCTCTTCATAATTTCCCTAAACCCTAAAAATGGGGATTGCTCCCTCCAAATCACATCAAATTCAATCGTTCTCCTTGTTACTTCCGCCGTTTTAAATTGGCACAAAGGAATCCACACATCTCCGAGTGTGTCTACTAATGGCAGCAATGGAGGTAGCAATAGAAGCAGCAATTTCTTTGTTGTGCCTGGAGCTACTGCTGCGGTTATTGCTATACTGGGGCTCCAAATCCTCCTTCTAATGCTTGCTAATCTCGGATTAAGGTGAGTAACCCTCACACAGCTACTCTCTAAATCCAAGTGCTTGTTTTATGATTGAATCATGTTGATGTTTCTGTGAATGAACGAGTGGTTGCTGTTTTGAACCTTTGTTGGTTTGGATCTTAGGTTTAGTTAATACATACACCTGCTAGTTCTATTGCATAGAATTAATAAGTTAAAACATAATAACTTCATTTTGATGGTTGTATATGTATGTATTTCCAGTGTAAGCTGTGGCAGTATTTGTGCTTGAGGAATGCTTGGGAAATTGTCTGAATCAACATTAACAAATAAGTTGAGATAAGGTTGATATATTATTATAGCATCTATGATTGGTCAATGTCAAATTGGTATGCCTCACTAGTGATGTGAGGTAGTGATATGTTTTGTTGCTCATCTGGCGTGTATAGTTTTTCCAGTTGAAAGATTTTTAGGTTCCACTACGAAGTTTTTGAATTTTATATCTGATTATGAAACTGACTAGTTCTGAGTAGGACAAGTAATGCAACAGTCGACCAAGTGGACAATTTATATTTGGCTACTGCTATTTTATAACGTCACTCACAGCACATGTATATGCATTCACTTAGCTTGTTAGTTCTAGCCGTGTATCCAAGTACAAGTAAATGAGTCATACACTAACTAGCCCTGTACTTATAAGTAAACTTATTTGGTCTACATGTCAATGAACCATCGATTTTTGGACAAATCGGATTCCTGTACCAAATTTGAGTTTCTGTTGAATATAATAGAGTGCTTTTTGATAAAAATATGTACAGGAATCAACAGCAAAAGGATTGTAAAAATAAATCGAAGCATGTACATGCAATAAAATATAATCAAAGCAAAAGTGTTTAAAAAGCATGTTGTACATTGCTTTGAAAAGAGTACAGGCATATAAAAGATATCAAAGCAAGAAAATAAAATAAAACAAAATATAAAAAGGACAGAGCGAAAATCGAACATGATAAACTTAAACAATGCATACCATATTTCAATGCCATATTAGAAGTTGGATACGATAATTATGCAAGGCAGCCCATAATTATGCAAGGCAAAGATGAAAATTGAACAAAGAATAGAATTGGTAAGTGATTTTTCATCAAAATAAAAGGACAGTTTAAAGGATGAACTGACAGGGCGAAATGAATATCAAAGCAAAATGCTTTGGTGACATGTGCGTGCCCATATATCATGTAATAGGACAACTTAAAATATATTTCCTAAGTTTTGACCATATTAGTTCAACTATTTTTTTTTATGTTATAAAACTGCTGTTACATTATGTATAGTTCTACTTGGTGGTATTGATAAATGTGGACACTTATTAGTTATATTATGTAACAGTATGTATTCTGTGGAGCATCAACAACCTCATATTTAAGCATGCATAGTTTTTGTCGATTTAGTGCAGTTATAAACAAGTTTTTAATCTTGTGATTTTACGTTCACTAATATATATTACATTCTAGGTTTCAGATCTGAAAAGTCCTATCTAGTTTGTTACCCTATATTCTTACATTGTTATAAGCTTAGTTGAAAATAAAATGTGTTCTGAACTATAAGAAAAGTAATTTTATATGTAAAAATATATGTAGCTAAAGATATTCTTTATAGTAGAAACTGATTTTTGTACCTACAGGAATTCAAGTTGTTTAACTATCAATATATATGTATGTTATAGATTATGGAAGTGGTTTAAGAATGAAATATATACAGGTATCTGCATTCACGTTTTAGTAATAATAAAGTGTATTGAGGGAAAAAAAAGAGGTTTACGCATATATAAAAATATGTGTATCAATACATGTCAGAAACCTGAGTTGAAATTTTAAAGATATTCTAGTCTTGGTTCACTAATTATTTATATAGGCAGTTGCAGTTGCCAAACTTATTTATGTAAGTTAGTTATTTTTCTTTAGAAGGGTTATTGTAGTTTTAGACTTCTAATCCATATATTTTACAGCCCTCTATTTCATTATCCTATCAGACTGTTGCGTCTATTAGGCAACCGCTTGACTTGTTAGTTTTATCTTTTCCTTTTGTCATGCGAAAATGTTGAAGTCAATGATTGTCCGGACTCTTATTAGATTTCTAGTGCTGATCCTGTTATTGAAATTATCTTTGAAGCATCACGAGCAAGGCTATGTGTTGGTTTAAGCATTCTTCATTCCCGACGTCGTTATCTTTTGTAATCGGGATTATTAATATGACATGAGCTTTAGATTTTATACATACGATAATATTAAGTATGTGTGAACTTTTCTTTTTCTTCATTAGCTACAATGTGTTTATTGTCCCTTCAATTCCTGTATTCCATGGATCATAGTTTAGTTAATGTTGTGGCCCTGCAATTGAACACATTACTTTGGACTTTAATGCAAATGGCCTTTGTGAATAGCAACTTTTAATTGTTGCCTTGCTTTGTACGTTCCTGGCATTGCATCCTTGTTAAGATCACCTCCCTTTTATTTATTAAGTAGCAGCAACATTAATTTGAACCATATATGCAATTGTACACGTTATTTTGAGTTCATATGCAAATGTTAGTTGCACTAACCCACACATTGCTTTGTGAATAGTGGTTTCAATATATATGCAAATGTACCCATTGCCTTACTTTGTTCTATACGTCCTCAGTGTTTATTTTCTGTTTGGTCCGACTTTGAGACGTTGCAGTGACTTCGTTTCTAGTCGGATTCGAACGTTTCTTTTTGCGTTATGGAGCAGGGATGTTAGACTACATGCCTGCAAATTTTCCGACCATTTGGATTCAGGTTACTAGTCCAAATAATTTTTCCAAACTTAGGTTCGCAACTGATTTTAAGTGATTTCCAACACTTGGAATATTTTCTGAGATTTTCTGGGGCTTGCAAATTCTCCCCAGCCCAAGCGGGCCGTGGCTTGATCAAACCAGCTGCACCGCATGGTGCAGCCTAGTTTACAAGAACGGGCTGCACCATGCGGTGTAGCCGACTTCTACGAAATGGGCTTCACCCACTTGGTGCAGCCGGGTTCCGACCCATCGGATGCACCATTTTGGTGCAACCGAGTCCGGATTGCACCATTTTGGTGCAACCGCTTCAAATTGATGTTCTGCAATGAACCTTTGGGTTTTAATTGCGAATCAGAAATTGTCGAACTTTGGTTTACAACCTTTCGGAATATTTTACAGCACGAATATTGGTTTTCAGTGATTTTCTGGTTTATCGATTTCTTTGAGATTTGTCTCTGGATTTTGTACACGGGCCTTATAAAAAGGTTTTAAAAGGATTTTTCACTCCGAAATGGCTTTCGAAATTATTATATAATATTATTTTTAATTGGTAAACTATTTACTCCATAATAGGAGAGTTTTCAAAAGCCGTTTTAAAGTGTTCTCAAAATCAATTATAAATCCGTTTCGAACCATTATTTTCTATAATAAAAATCTCACACTCACTTTTTAGCACGTCGAGCGAAGTGGAAAGGTGCTTAAATGGTTAGGAAATCTCCGGCCTATGGAACCGTGTGTATTTTCTTTCCGGTTAATCCCCGACTTATTCGATTGATCGTTTTGACCTTTGGGTCTAGTTTACCGATGATACGAGGTGGACTTTTCATTGTTTGGAGTGTGAACTTGCTATTGGTTAGGAAACCGTTTAGTGCGAACGTGGGGTATGGGACTCATTGTTAACACTTTACGGGTTCCTCTCCAAGAAGTTTGTGACACATTAGCCTCTGGGCGGCCAGTACTGGACCTCTGGGTCACCACGCCTCAGGGCAACCGTCTCTGGACACCTGCTCTTTAGAGTAGTTTATTTTCGGCATGCGCCTCTGGGCCTTTATCCTTCTGGGAAGGATCTTGCCGTCTCACGCGTTCCGCATCTATGTGAGTGATCGATCACAACTCTACAGTACTTGGCAATAACGACTCCAGTCGGTGCACGTGCTATACTTGTATTATCTGATGATTTTTTATATCCATTCGAGTACCGCCATTCGGTGTTGGTTCTATGGAACCATACGATGTAAGTGCGATTACCTTGTGGTTCCACAGTGTCTCTGGACACGCTTTTCAGTGTTTGATTTCATTGACTTTTCAGTATATTTCCCATTGCTCTTTGGAGCATCGATCTTTGCTTGGGCATTGATTACAGACTCTGGTCACTCTTGGGATTATTTCCTATGGGCAACTTTATATAGCTTTGGCTACCCCGATGATATGAGGCGATTTTATTTAACACTTTGGTGCTGATTTTCTCTTTGGAGATTTTTACTGTTATTTGATGATTAGGGACCGTCATTATATTCATGTGGTCCAAAATACTCTTCTCTTAGGAAAAGTCCTGTTTTATTTATGTACCGCATTATTATATATCTCAGTTATTACTGATTGTTTAGCTAGCCTGACCCGAGTGTTTTCGCTCGGGTCAGACCGAGTTGTTTCAGGTTAGGTCTCTGGACTTAGCTTTTGTGCTTCCGCTTGGACATTATCTGCTATGCTGATAGATAGCGCTTTTATTTGTCCACTATTCCGCTACTCTGATATTATTCAGACTTTGATATGTACATATTTTTGACCCACATGTGTGGGCAGTGGCTTTGTACCCACTTATAGTATTTGGATCTGTATTGACGATGTATTGTTCTGGGATTTTATATCTGTTATGTGACTCTGTTCTGTGATGTTTTATCATTTATTATTATTATGCTTTGTCCTGATAAATCTTTAGCCATTTGTAATTTCGTTATAAGTATTTATCGAATATGTCGAACCACTTGAAAAAAATATATAGATACCATCCTTTCGACGTATTCAGTAGATAGTTATAGCTTGATTACAAATGGTCGCTTCCACTATACTCTATTCTCCGCTTTAACAGACAGTATTACTCCCGTAATACTCTTTGTTACAGTGGGTCTCAGAGTGGGGCGTTACAGCTTGGTATCAGAGCCTGGTTTCAGGAATAAGCATAATAAACACAGAACAGATACACTTAGTACAATACATTTTAATTAGATCCGAATTAAATCAAATCCCTTCCTTAGGTTTATTGATAGATAAGTAAGGAATACGTTTAGGAATCCATTATATTCCGCAGTCTTCCTTAATTATTTATCTATCATTGAACCATGTCTAACTCTAGTTCCCGTTTGTTCGGATTGGCTCGCTCAGTACGACGCCAAAATCATTTGTTCGGAGCGGATATTATTTCTTCATCATCCTGACTCGCCCGCTCCGTTAGCTATTGCTCTTCAGGATGTTGGGCTTTCTGATGTTAATTTATTTTCTCTAGATTCACGAGATGATGAGGTAGACATATCTCGTATTCCAGTTGTTCGGGATTTCCCCGATATCTTCGAGCCAGTATCTAGTTCACCACCTAAGCGAGCTATTGAGTTCCGCATCGATCTCATTCCAGGCTCTCATCCAGAGGGCGTGTTCATGACCACCGACCAGATCATGGAGCTGGTTCGAAATTTCCAGTCTCATTCTCAGTTCTTGAGGTGACTTGCATTTGTGCGGTCATATATCGATGATAGCATGGAATACCATCTTCTTTTTGTTCGTATTCTCTTTTCAGAAAATAGCCCATTCCCATGTGTTACTCCCTTGAAAGGAGTTATGTAGCGTCTCAGTAGACTCGGGACGTTGGTTCCTAGTTTCATAGGACCATCTACTATTACTGAACGCTTGGGTTTGATTGCTTGCATGCATTGTTGTTGTCGTAGGCATGAATACTCATGTTACGTACCATGTGTTTCCATTCCATGTGTATCCTCGGGATTTAGTCTCGAGTGCTAAATCTTTGTGTTTCTTGATCTCGGATCTCACCGACTTAGGTTGGTGCCGTGTTTTACTCGAAAATTTATTTGGAGACTAATCACCTCCGAAGTAAATATGTTCTGCTTATAGAAGTCTATGATCTATCGATCCTAAGTGTGGACTTAGGAAGCCATATGACGTATCTAGCTTGCTATTCTATCTCGTTCACCTACTATTGAAGGTGGTTTTCTTTTCCCATCTATCTTTGATTTGATTACTCTAAGGTAATCGATGATATAGATAACTTTCACTTAAGGAATTACGAGGACGCAATTTTCTTAAGGGGGGGAGTCTGTAACAACCCGGGATTCGGGATAACCGAATATTAAATTAAAATGGAAATTTTAATTTAATATGAGTTATTAATGGAATTTTATATGGCTAATTTATTCAAAACTGGCTATTTTGGATAAATTAGTATTTTTGAACTGTACTGGCTGTATGTTGGTCTTATTTGTGTTGGCTTGAGAGCACCTGGTTCATGTACGTTTCATTCCTAAGTCCTAATGGGTTTAAAATTGGTACAAACCCACTTAACCAATATCCATTAGCCTATAACCCTCACCCATTATTCTATCTCTTCATAATTTCCCTAAACCCTAAAAATGGGGATTGCTCCCTCCAAATCACATCAAATTCAATCGTTCTCCTCGTTAATTCCGCCGTTTTAAATTGGCACAAAGGAATCCACACATCTCCAAGTGTGTCTACTAATGGAAGCAATGGAGGTAGCAATAGAAGCAACAATTTCTTTATTGTGCCTGGAGCTACTGCTGCGGTTATTGCTATACTGGGGCTCCAAATCCTCCTTCTAATGCTTGCTAATCTCGGATTAAGGTGAGTAACCCTCACACAGCTACTCTCTAAATCCAAGTGCTTGTTTTATGATTGAATCATGTTGATGTTTCTGTGAATGAACGAGTGGTTGCTGTTTTGAACCTTTGTTGGTTTGGATCTTAGGTTTAGTTAATACATACACCTGCTAGTTCTATTGCATAGAATTAATAAGTTAAAACATAATAACTTCATTTTGATGGTTGTATATATATGTATTTCCAGTGTGAGCTGTGGCAGTATTTGTGCTTGAGGAATGCTTGGGAAATTGTCTGAATCAACATTAACAAATAAGTTGAGATAAGGTTGATATATTATTATAGCATCTTTGATTGGTCAATGTCAAATTGGTATGCCTCACTAGTGATGTGAGGTAGTGATATGTTTTGTTGCTCATCTGGCGTGTATAGTTTTTCCAGTTGAAAGATTTTTAGGTTCCACTACGAAGTTTTTGAATTTTATATCTAATTATGAAACTGACTAGTTCTGAGTAGGACAAGTAATGCAACAGTCGACCGAGTGGACAATTTATATTTGGCTACTGCTATTTTATAACGTCACTCACAACACATGTATATGTATTCACTTAGCTTGTTAGCTCTAGCCGTGTATCCAAGTACAAGTAAATGAGTCATACACTAACTAGCCCTGTACTTATAAGTAAACTTATTTGGTCTACATGTCAATGAACCATCGATTTTTGGACAAATCGGATTCCTGTACCAAATTTGAGTTTCTGTTGAATATAATAGAGTGCTTTTTGATAAAAATAAGTACAGGAATCAACAGCGAAAGGATTGTAAAAATAAATCGAAGCATGTACATGCAATAAAATATAATCAAAGCAAAAGTGTTTAAAAAGCATGTTGTACATTGCTTTGAAAAGAGTAAAGGCATATAAAAGATATCAAAGCAAGAAAATAAAATAAAACAAAATATAAAAAGGACAGGGCGAAAATCAAACATGATAAACTTAAACAATGCATACCATATTTCAATGTCATATTAGAAGTTGGATACGATAATTATGCAAGGCAGCCCATAATTATGCAAGGCAAAGATGAAAATTGAACAAAGAATAGAATTGGTAAGTGATTTTTCATCAAAATAAAAGGACAGTTTAAAGGATGAACTGACAGGGCGAAATGAATATCAAAGCAAAATGCTTTGGTGACATGTGCGTGCCCATATATCATGTAATAGGACAACTTAAAATATATTTCCTAAGTTTTGACCATATTAGTTCAACTATTTTTTTATGTTATAAAACTGCTGTTACATTATGTATAGTTCTACTTGGTGGTGTTGATAAATGTGGACACTTATTAGTTATATTATGTAACAGTATGTATTCTGTGGAGCATCAACAACCTCATATTTAAGCATGCATAGTTTTTGTCGATTTAGTGCAGTTATAAACAAGTTTTTAATCTTGTGATTTTACGTTCACTAATATATATTACATTCTAGGTTTCAGATCTGAAAAGTCCTATCTAGTTTGTTACCCTATATTCTTACATTGTTATAAGCTTAGTTGAAAATAAAATGTGTTCTGAACTATAAGAAAAGTAATTGTATATGTAAAAATATATGTAGCTAAAGATATTCTTTATAGTAGAAACTGATTTTTGTACCTACAGGAATTCAAGTTGTTTAACTATCAATATATATGTATGTTATAGATTATGGAAGTGGTTTAAGAATGAAATATATACAGGTATCTGCATTCACGTTTTAGTAATAATAAAGTGTATTGAGGGAAAAAAAAGAGGTTTACGCATATATAAAAATATGTGTATCAATACATGTCAGAAACCTGAGTTGAAATTTTAAAGATATTCTAGTCTTGGTTCACTAATTATTTATATAGGCAGTTGCAGTTGCCAAACTTATTTATGTAAGTTAGTTATTTTTCTTTAGGAGGGTTATTGTAGTTTTAGACTTCTAATCCATATATTTTACAGCCCTCTGTTTCATTATCCTATCAGACTGTTGCGTCTATTAGGCAACCGCTTGACTTGTTAGTTTTATCTTTTCCTTTTGTCATGTGAAAATGTTGAAGTCAATGATTGTCCGGACTCTTATTAGATTTCTAGTGCTGATCCTGTTATTGAAATTATCTTTGAAGCATCACGAGCAAGGCTATGTGTTGGTTTAAGCATTCTTCATTCCCGACGTCGTTATCTTTTGTAATCGGGATTATTAATATGACATGAGCTTTAGATTTTATACATACGATAATATTAAGTATGTGAGAACTTTTCTTTTTCTTCATTAGCTACAATGTGTTTATTGTCCCTTCAATTCCTGTATTCCATGGATCATAGTTTAGTTAATGTTGTGGCCCTGCAATTGAACACATTACTTTGGACTTTAATGCAAATGGCCTTTGTGAATAGCAACCTTTAATTGTTGCCTTGCTTTGTACGTTCCTGGCATTGCATCCTTGTTAAGCTCACCTCCCTTTTATTTATTAAGTAGCAGCAACATTAATTTGAACCATATATGCAATTGTACACGTTATTTTGAGTTCATATGCAAACGTTAGTTGCACTAACCCACAAATTGCTTTGTGAATAGTGGTTTCAATATATATGCAAATGTACCCATTGCCTTACTTTGTTCTATACGTCCTCAGTGTTTATTTTCTGCTTGGTCCGACTTTGAGACATTGCAGTGACTTCGTTTCTAGTCGAATTTGGATGTTTCTTTTTGCGTAATGGAGCAGGGATGTTAGACTACATGCCTGCAAATTTTCCGAGCATTTGGATTCAGGTTACTGGTCCAAATAATTTTTCCGAACTTAGGTTCGCAACTGATTTTAAGTGATTTCCAACACTTGGAATATTTTCTAAGATTTTCTGGGGCTTGCAAATTCTCCCTAGCCCAAGCGGGCTGGGGTTTGATCAAACCAGCTACATCACATGGTGCAGCCTGGTTTACAAGAACGGGCTGCACCATGCGGTGCAGCCGACTTCTACGAAATGGGCTGCACCCACTTGGTGCAGCCGGGTTCCGACCCATCGAATGCACCATTTTTGTGCAACCGAGTTCGGATTGCACCATTTTGGTTCAACCGCTTCAAATTGATGTTCTACAATGAACCTTTGGGTTTTAATTGCGAATCAGAAATTGTCGAACTTTGGTTCACCACCTTTCGGAATATTTTCCAGCACGAATATTGGTTTTCAGTGATTTTCTGGTTTTATCGATTTCTTTGAGATTTGTCTCTGGATTTTGTACACGGGCCTTATAAAAAGGTTTTAAAAGGATTTTTCACTCCGAAATGGCTTTCGAAATTATTATATAATATTATTTTTAATTGGTAAACTATTTACTCCATAATAGGAGAGTTTTCAAAAGCCGTTTTAAAGTGTTCTCAAAATCAATTATAAATCCATTTCGAACCATTATTTTCTATAATAAAAATCTCACACTCACTTTTTAGCACGTCGAGCGAAGTGGAAAGGTGCTTAAATGGTTAGGAAATCTCCAGCCTATGGAACCGTGTGTATTTTCTTTCCGGTTAATCCCCGACCTATTCGATTGATCGTTTTGACCTTTGGGTCTAGTTTACCGATGATACGAGGTGGACTTTTCATTGTTTGGAGTGTGAGCTTGCTATTGGTTAGGAAACCGTTTAGTGCGAACGTGGGGTATGGGACTCATTGTTAACACTTTACGGGTTCCTCTCCAAGAAGTTTGTGACACATTAGCCTCTGGGCGGCCAGTACTGGACCTCTGGGTCACCACGCCTCTGGGCAACCGTCTCTGGACACCTGCTCTTTGGAGTAGTTTATTTTCGGCATGCGCCTCTGGGCCTTTATCCTTCTGGGAAGGATCTTGCCGTCTCGCGCGTTCCGCATCTGTGCGAGTGATCGATCACAACTCTACAGTACTTGGCAATAACGACTCCGGTCGGTGCACGTGCTATACTTGTATTATCTGATGATTTTTTATATCCATTCGAGTACCACCATTCGGTGTTGGTTCTATGGAACCATACGATGTAAGTGCGATTACCTTGTGGATCCACAGTGTCTCTGGACACTGCTTTTCAGTGTTTGATTTCATTAACTTTTCAGTATATTTCCCATTGCTCTTTGGAGCATCGATCTTTGCTTGGGCATTGATTACAGACTCTGGTCACTCTTGGGATTTTTGCCTATGGGCAACTTTATATAGCTTTGGCTACGCCGATGATATGAGGCGATTTTATTTAACACTTTGGTGATGATTTTCTCTTTGGAGATTTTTACTGTTGATTGATGATTAGGGACTGTCATTATATTCATGTGGTCCAAAATACTCTTCTCTTAGGAAAAGTACTGTTTTATTTATGTACCGCATTATTATATATCTCAGTTATTACTGATTGTTTAGCTAGCCTGACCCGAGTGTTTACGCTCGGGTCAGACCGAGTTGTTTCAGGTTAGGTCTCTGGACTTAGCTTCTGTGCTTCCGCTTGGACATTATCTGCTATGCTGATAGATAGCGCTTTTATTTGTCCACTATTCCGCTACTCTGATATTATTCAGACTTTGATATGTACATATTTTTGACCCACATGTGTAGGCAGTGGCTTTGTACCCACTTATAGTATTTGGATCTGTATTGACGATGTATTGTTCTGGGATTTTATATCTGTTATGTGACTCTGTTCTGTGATGTTTTATCATTTATTATTATTATGCTTTGTCCTGATAGATCTTTAGCCATTTGTAATTTCGTTATAAGTATTTACCGAATATGTCGAACCACTTGAAAAAATATATAGATACCATCCTTTCGACGTATTCAGTAGATAGTTATAGCTTGATTACAAATGGTCGCTTCCACTATACTCTATTCTCCGCTTTAACAAACAGTATTACTCCCATAATACTCTTTGTTACAGTGGGTCTCAGAGTGGGGCGTTATAGAGGTGGACAATAAGAAGTGGTACTAGTATTAAATGGAGTAGATAGAATGGAAAAGGATGGTTAGAACTCAATGAAAATTAAAAATAAAGCAGTAGGCAAACACATTGTAACGGTTCAATAAAGAAGACGGTAAATTGAAAGGAAAAGTTGTATAAAGAGAAGCAATTTAAATAAGAGCAGTTTAGGTAGAAGAAAGTTAAATAGTAGTAACATCATGAAATAATGTTAGAAACTTATATAAAATAATATTAGTGATTAGAAACAATATAGGAAATTAAAAGAAATAAAAATGGGTAGTTTCTACAAATAGGTGTAGTAATGACACATACCTTCTAGAAGTCCCCATAATATCCTAGTGGAGCCGCCGCTAATGTTGAAAGTGGAGATAACATGAGTGATAGGAAAATAATAGAGTAAGAGTTGTCCTTCTCTACTCTAGTTTTTATTGTTTAAAATTACAAAACATCTTTTGGAAACATTGTAAAGTGTATTTTTAAAGAAGTGGTTTGGTATAAGAATTGAGTTTTTAAAAGCAAAAGTTAATAAATGGTTTGAGTTAAAAATCCCAATTTTAAGATGTAAATCCTTGTTGTTGAAAAAGAGCTTTAAAAGAAAAGTTAATTTGAAGGAAAATGAGAGGAACTTTAGAAAAATTTACTAACATTCTCTTTTGGACTTGATGAATAAAGCTTAATTTAAAATTTCTAAAATATAGTATTAAAAGTTAGGACACCAAGTTATTTTAGGTAAGATGGGATAAAAGGTAAGGCTATGAAGAAAATAGCGATGAATGCTCATAGAAAAACAATAAAGAATCCACATAGAGTGTAAGGAATATTGGTGAGAACCTAGAAATGTTTTATTAGGCATGTGTGCAAGCCATAAGAAGAACCCACAAAGGAAGGATGAATGATATCAAAGTTCTAGAGTATATTTGCATGGGAGATCAAGGATCAAGAAAGTAAATACCAAAAATTTGAGAATGCTATAAAGAGATTTGGATTAAGAGAAGATATTAACAGAGGGTAATAAGATGGAAAACACACATAGAAGACGTTGGTAGACTCAAGGTTAAGGAAGGCAAGATAGATGGTAGAAAAGTTGTTCCTCCAAGTCAATTTGCCAATGAGTTATTCTAAATGTGCGTAGTTTATATTTCTTACCCACTACAGTGTGGGGATGCATAGTTTATCCCATAAATGGTTGTGATAATGGAAGTAATGGATGGACCTTAATTATTAGATGCTAAAAAAAGGAAAGTTAAGTAATGTTGGTTATAGTAGAATGGCAGGTTAGAAAGTTCCATCAAATATAAGCAAGAAGTGATAGGGACACAACATCGTTATTGCCAGTTGATGTTGAAGGGCATCTTTCAGCAATTGTTTTTTTAGGTTTAGGTTGTAAGCATTATTTGTTTCTATAAAACACGTACGATATTATAAGAAATATTCCTTTTAAAAATTGGTTTTCTAGAAGGATCGCTATGTTAATTGGAAAACTGTGAAAGTAAGGAAATTTCATATAGACACTTGACTAATGCATGTAAGACTGGACGTTTATAAAATAAATTAGAAATATCAGCTACCAAAAGTAAAGTAATGTTAAGTCCCAAAAACCTTAAAATTTTGGGAAGGTAAATTTTGTTGAGCGAAGGACATGCCACGGTCAGTGTCTGTGTGCCTTAAAACTAGAAATTTATAAATGAACTTGTGTGTTGGTTGTTATTTTAAGATGAAAGAAAAGTTTTTGAAACTTGAAAATTTTACCGTGTAGTAGGATAGAGTCTATTATGTACATTAGACTATTGACTAAATCCAACTACATAGGATGTGGCATAATTTTTTTTTAAAAAATATATACTTTTGAAAAATTTAGTTCAAAATTCTTGGTTTTGAAAAGTAAAATACTTTTATCAAAGGTTTGAAAAAAAATTGTGATGAAATTTTAAATTTTAAATTTTTTCTAGATATTTCAGAAGTTATATATAAAAAGACTTATGAGCAAAGAATGAAGAAATTGTCTAATTTTTGAATGTCACATGCTTAGCATAGGGGGAAAGTTAACAGGCTAGAAAATATGAATTTTATCGTGTAGTAGAAATGATAGTAAAATAAGATATAGTTAGTGACAAGGGAAAACGTTGTCTCGGATATGGAATCTATTTCCTCTTACCTTGTCGGTAGGTGAATGTTAACCCAAAAAATGGATCAACACCCTGGAATGATTGCGAAAGCATCAACCCTGTTTCTCAGAGCAAATTATATAAAAAATAAATGTAAAAAGAGCAGAAATAATAAAGAGACAAGAAGATTTTTTTAGTGGTTAGACTGTTTGTGAAGCCTACATCAACTTTATAGTTTTTTTTGATCAACTGCTGTTACAAAGGAGTTTTGTTTACAATATGATTCTTCCTTCCTAAGTTAGATCAAGCCACCATTGTTAGAGATAACCGAAAGGATCTCAGTTGCCCCTTAAAGGCTATTATGAGGGAGAAGAAGAGTGAAGAAACAATGGCAGAGTTGTAGCCATTAGTTCAGCAGAGATTAGATTAGATCCCTTTTCTATTGCAGATGGGATAGCATTTATAGAAGTTGGAGAATATTTGGGCCAGAGCCGCTTTGTCAGAAGCCTACACTTAGATGAAGAAAGAGCCCAGAAAGTTTGAGGATCATGGGAAATAACTATTTGGATCGGTATCGATCCAATTGGATCAGATCGGTACCGATCCAAATAGTTAAGCATATTTGATGCTTCGACCAGTTGGTTGTCTTCCTTACTTCATTTTAATGCTATCCATGTGATTTCATAGCTTGCTGATTTGTTTTGATGACGATTCACCTATGGATTTGACAGAACTGTAGTCTGAATCGAATAAACCTCCACTTCTTGAACTAGGCTGCTTGGATTACTACCAAACTTGTTGGATGAACTTAGTGGAGGCATAGGGTCATGATGCAAGAGAATTGGAGGTCCAGAGAACAAATACTTAGGATCGGTACCGATCCAATTGGATCGGACTAGTGCCGATCCGAAAAGTTAGGTTATTTTCTGCACATAATTTTTGGAGACTTCAATGATGCTCTTTTAGGTCTTCCGGTCAAGTTTCGAGTTGTTCTGGCTTGATTTGAATGTTCTAACTCCTTTTGAATTCAGTTGGGTTAAAAACCCGATTAAAATTTGCCCCTAGAGTACTCTTTCGTTGAAAACAAGGTGTGCTCTAGAATTGACTATCTCTGGGCTTCCGTTTTAAGGAGTTTCATTGATCGTATCTGGCTATCTCGAAAAGCTATCTACGAAGTAATGGTTAACTGTTCAGTCCTTCATGTGAGTCTCTATTGTTCATGATGATGGATTGATCTTAACTTGATAATTTCCAAAATGAATAAGAACATCGAGTAGGTCGCGTAGGGGAATCTGGAACCATTTTGAGGAGTAAATTTGGGTCGGTACCGATCCAATTGGATCAGATCGGAATCAATCCAAGTACTTGAAAAAAAATTCCAAATTTTTTTTACTTAAGCTTTATACCCCCTTCACTTAACTTCAGTTCATTTTCATTCATCCTGATCCCTCACTTCTCCAGCCGATCCGACCTCTCCAAACACTTGCTAGCCGATCCCAGCATTTTAGTCGTCGTCGTCCACTTCCTGCCATTGCCATCGCTAGTCACTGTTGCTTGGAGCTACCGCTGACGTTCTGAGTGGTACCCACCATCAAAACTACCATCACCTTAAAGCACTGCCGATCCGATTGCTTTGGATCTCTAATCTATGGGCCTTTGAACTATTGATCGAGTTGATTTCTCCTTTTCCTTGATTTTGAAGGTTGGTGATGTGGACTTGATGTTTTGGTGGTCGACTAGCAGTTAATTGGAATTGGCAGTGGAGATAATGTTTATTACGAATTGATTTTGGTTTTTTTGGTAGGTGATAACAGCTTGGCGTATTGTCTTGTACATAGCTTATGTTGTTATCCTCTTCCAGAAATCTAAATTCGACTTATGCTATAGATTTTCATTTAGTTTGGAAGTATTAATCGGGAGCTGCTTGCACCAGAACAGTCCTGTTATTGCACATCCGATGTTCCTAGAATAGGAAGAGCTTTTCGTGTCGCTTTGGACATCGGATCCGTTATCGATCGTTGATCGATAACAGGTAAGTATAGAAATAATAAATTCAACGAACGATACAGATCGTTTTTCCTAGCATGATTGAGTTATCTACACGAGATGGATCGTTTACAATGTTAGGACACCGGACCCATTCTCACTTAGATTTCACACTACACATTCCCTAGCCAACACTTGGAATTCGATTGGTTGGGACACATCAAGTGTCTTTTGGATTTCAAGTGTCAATCTTATAAGGGTTTATAGTTTAGAGATAAGGCGTACTTGACCATTTTGAACACAAGCTTCGGTCTGTAGAATGACGTGGAAATCTTCATGGCGCAAATCAACTAAAGGAAATTCACCACATTCTAAAGTAGAGTCATTAACGATCCCAACTGGGTCTGTCGCTCCTTCAACTGCACGTCAATATGGTCGTTTGATTCCGATTGGGCCCGTTATTGATCATACTCCTCCTAATTTCAAAGCCCCACTTGATCCTCTAGAGAAGGCTTATACAACTATTACACATAAGATATCGTGAAGCATTTTCTCTCAATATGGTATTCCAAAGGACAATGTGCATTTGCCCTCAAGAGAAAAGTTTGCCCATAGACCGCCTCCGCGGTATGTGGCCTGTCATTGATATATGTGCATGTGTGGAGTGGTGCCTCCATTCAACCACTTCTTGTTTACAACCCTTGTGAATATGGGGTTAGCCCCGTTCCAGATTCTTCCAAATGGATACGCCGTGTTGACATTCTTGTACGTTCTATTGATGTGGCCTCTTAACCATGCCCCATGCTTCCCTGACCTACGGTATCTCCTATTGTTCAAGAAGAAAGAGGCTAATCCATCACTTTTTTTATATTGAAGCACAGCGCAGTAGGAAGCTTATACTGGATTTTCCTAGTAAAGTTTTTTAATTTAAGAATCGTTTCTTTTTTACTAACTGTTCGCAAGGATTCATTCCGTTTATGGATAACGAGGGGTATGTCTCCTTCATCGTGTTCGAAGTTTCCTTTAAAATTATCATATATTCCTTGCAGTTCTTTCGAATATTAATAAGGACCCGACACTCAACATCGTTCTCGGCACCTTGAAAGCGATCGATGCTGAGGAGTGCACGATTAGATTCTTGCTCATGGATGAGAACCTTCACCAATATGGGCTTTTACACCCTGGGAGATCCGTCGAGTTTGTTAGTGTTCATTCCCATTCTAGAGCCCGAACCCATTCTGTTTCCTCTTCCCATGACTCTGGTGAGAATGATGATGATGATAAATAGGAAAGTAGCCCATCCAATGGGTAAGAGGAGACCCCTAAGGAGGTTGAAATTCAAATTGAGGCTGACGGTCCACCCAAAATGCCCTCAATTCCAAAAGAGAAGAGGAAGAATTTATTCAACGAAAGGGCAAGGCTCCGCTTATTGGAGAGAAGGATGAAGGAGAAATCAGCAAGGAGCATCTTCTATATGAGGAAGAAATAGATTGGGATGCTGATGAGGGTGACATCAAATTAGGTGACAAGGCCTCGAAATTAAGCCATGGTCATGCACCCTCACCTTCTTTGAAAGAGTCTATTGAGGAAGCTTCTCCCAACACTAAGCGTGTGTCCAGGTCTCTGCCGGAAGATGCTGACATTGATTTGGGAGATACAAGTAACATTTTTATGAATATGAATGAGTTGATGGATGAATTTACTTGAGAAGGGTTACCTACCCAGCCTACTCAGATCATCCCTGCAGAAAGTAATGTTCTGACATTAGTTGGTGATCGATCTAATTTGTGTATGCCATTGGGGTCGTTAAATTGCAACACACATTTCACTGGAATCAAATACTTTATGTTACTTTTCTTTAGGATGTTTTAGTCCATCGAACACCTTTTTCTAAAGCCATTTTAAAAGTTGCCGCAGGAATCAAGTCTAGTGGTCTTTACGACGATCTAGATTGAGTTTTGGAGTCTCAGCGTACACAGAGACACTTTTCAAGGTACTATACTCCCCGGGAGACTGAAGAGGAGAGGACAAGGAGGTAGGAGAGAGAGGCGGAAGAGCGTCGCCATATCGAGAGAGATCAAGGAAGAGATAGGAGAGGTGGCTACGAAAAGAGGAAGAGCCTGACTGACCAGGGAGATGCATCGAAAAGGCCGAAAAGAGAGCAAGAACGCGAATGTACTTCACAGCCTCATGCTTTCACCGGGATAAATGTCCTTGCCTCCCGTGTCCTGACCTCTTCCACCTATACTATCATGATTGCCAATCCCCAGATTTCTAGGCGTGCGGCTTATATTCTTCCTGCTAGCCCCCACATCTACAACCTTCATTCCTTAATTTGTTCTTAAAGAGGGTTGTGTTTCATAAGCCTAATCTGAATTCAGTTCGTCCCGAATCTTATTCACCCTATTTCCAAGCAATTCAGAGCGGTTTGGAGCAAGCTGAAGGATGGGAAAAATTATGCATACAACTGTCTACTGTTAACATGAACTACTACCAAGAAATACTCTTGTTTGAGTCCAAAAAGGGTGAGTATGAAATGAAGCTCGCAGATCATGATGCGAAGATCGAGAGGCTAAAGAAAGAGAGAGATGACGACCTCAAGGAGGAGTGTAAAAGTGATTCTTTCTTAAAGAGCTCAAAGAATCCACAAATAGAGCCACAATCAAATTTAGAGATGAGATAAAGAAGTGCCATATAGATGAGGTGGCATTAAAAGAATAGTTGAAGACAAGCGAGGCAATGGTTGAGATGCAGAAGAAAACCATCGCCGAGCAAGCTTAAGAGATCACCTCACTTCGCGAACAATTCTCGAATTTGGATGCTAGGAAGAAACTGCTAGCGGTAAAGAAGGCTAACATGGATGACATATTTTCAATGCTTCAAGATACCTTCAAAAGAAGATGAAGGGCTTGGATGCAATGATTTTGGGCTTCTACGTCAACTCTATGCTGCATCAGGGGAGTCTTAGTTACTTTGGTCTATTGTTCCTTCATACACTTGCCGTAGTCTGGGAAGAGATTCTAGCTCGATTTCAAGACATGGGCGGCGGTTATACTGAAGAGGAGTTGGTTCAAGTATCTAAATAAAGAGTCCCATTAACTTTAAGGAAGGGCCAGGAGATCTTGAGACTGGAGAGGGAGTGAGAAGCTATTGATGTTGCGGCCGCCGCTAAGGCTATAACTGAGCAGTTTCCTTTAGGTCCTGGTAAGTCATCTTCACATCCTCATGCTGATGAGGAGATCGTTCCTACTTCAGTAGGTGGTGCTTCTTTGGCCGCTTCTACTACTCCTGTGATTATGTAGCTATCAAAAGAGGGCAATGGTGAGGTCTTCGAAGTTGTGATGCATGAGTTGACCCCTGCGACAGGTAATTTTCTTATCTCTCCCATGTTCGAAGATTTTTAGTTCACACTGGATGAAATTACCGAGATAACTACCCTTTATTCTGATATTATACATTATCCCTCTCTTCCTACTGAGCTACCCCATCCTCATGGTGCCAGATCTACTACTATTTTGACCGCATCAACTGTCGTTTCCACACCCGGCTCGTAGCCTAGTCCACCCTCCAAGAAAATTACAACGCTGCATGGCTTGAATGACCTTTCTTATCTCCAGAAGGGGCTTGGCAGCTACTTACAAATGGGAGTAGGCGGATCAAGCTTACCAGTCAGACAGAGTGGAGACTGAGCAGCGGATGGCTAAGTAGAAAACAGCAGCGGTGAAGAAGGAGAAGGTTGAAGAGCAAAATAGGTCGTTGAAGGGTTCTCACAAATCCCGCAAGCAAAAAGGCAAAGGAGGGTCTGCCCGTGGTAACGTTACTGAAAGCGAGATCACTCTTGGAGAGGATTTAGAGAAGCTTTAGAAGGCGTCGATCAGAGGCGGGAAAGGTAGCAAGGGAGGTAGTGACAAGAAGCCATGATTTTGCCCGTGGATCTACGAAGCGGAGTTATTGCATTTTTGGTTGCTTTTTGTACAAGTACAGAGACTACACTTAGCATTTCTTATTGTTTTTGCAACAATGGGGTTTGTATTTTCCATTTCTTAGCTGATATTGTGCAAGTACGGCCCCCATTGTTTGTTGTTGTACATGAAAAATGTTATAAGTTATAAAATTATTGAAACTATGATTTAATTTCACTTGTGTACTTATCTATATTTCATGCACTATTGCATTTTATATACCACTATTTTTTTCAGCATGATTTCGTATATGTAAGTAGTCGTTGATATTTTTCCTACACTGTTTTATTCAGTCCCGTAATTACTGCCAAAATTCTTTGTCCGGGGTAACAGAACTGTGAAGTATTTGCTATTTTGGTTGGGTGTTGGTGTGTGCCCCCTAGTTCATGGGACGGTTTCCTTCGAACACCCGAGATGGGACTGGGTGCCCCTGGTTGTCTTTGGATGCCCCCGGTCGGGTTTATACTGCAACTCATATCTTTGGGAACTTCTGATTTTATTGTCCTCATTTTAGATATCCCATTTTGATTTCTGACTCGAGATATCCATGAAGCATTTTAGCAGCCTTACGGCGAGTGTTTTACGCACTTAAGAATTTCACTAAGTGAATGGTGATGCCGGAGCGACACTGATTACCTGAAATACTGTTAAGTGATTCCATCGCAATGTTGACGTTCAGGTTATTGTACACACGTGTCACTTCTTGGGGTGTTATTTCCTTGGCTCCAGAGGCGGTGCATGGCTTTATGTAATATGAGGGTTCCACGACTTTGGATGCAATTTTGCTGATCCAAGTAGTGGTGTGCGGCTTACGAAATGGGCACAGTGGGATCGAGGCTTGCTCGGTCGCAGTTTTGCAAACTAACAAGCAAGCGCGGCTTACAAGATGCGCGACTTAGGTAATCATTTTCGCTTGGAAGAAATTCCACAATCCAAGAGGAGGTGTGCCGGTTTAATTTGGACCATCCTGGTGTCGCCGGAGCAACACCGGTTCTTAGAAACCAGTGATCGAGTTTCGTCGATCAGCGGTTTGAGTCGATTTGTTTCCATCGACTCGACGGGTGGATGGAGTGTACTTGAGCATGGTTCCACTATCTCAAGTAGCGATCGGATGGTTTTGAGTCAATTTTGACCCCGTTAACTCGGCAGGTTACTTATGTGAACACAGTTTTATTAGTTCAGAAAGGAAAGCAATTTCATTAATTGAAACAAAAGTTGGGCGAGTTCTGCCTATTTATAATGCCTCCGTATCCCGGAATGGCTTGTATGCAGATATAGTAAATACATAAGATATTCCTAATAAATAATGATGCGATGATTCGTTGTTCCAAGCACGGGGAATTTGGGTTCCATCAACGGTTGTTAGCTTGAACGTGTCATCCCCTAGCTCCTGGCCACTTACATATGGCCTTTCCCAGTTTGGTACGACTGTTCTTGGTATAGGGTAGACCCATTTGAGGACAAGATCTCCTACTTTAAAAGTATGGTTCGGACCTTGGAGATGAAATATCGTGCGACCATTTTCTGATGAGCGGTAGCCCTTAACTTGGCTTCTTCCCGCTTCTCATCTACCATATTGAGCGACTCGAGCAAGAGCTGCTCGTTTTGCCTTTCATTGAAGTTTTCCCTTCGATAAGAAGGGACTTCTAGTTCGACTGGGATCATTGCTTCTGAACCATATGCCAGGGCAAATGGAGAGTGCTCGGTTGCAGATTTATGCATTGTTCTGTAAGCCCAAAGTGCAAGTGGATGTTCATAAACCCAATTTCCTTTAGCTTTAGTTAGCTGCTTTTTGGTGGTGGACTTGATGATCTTGTTTACTGCCTACACTTGTCTGTTTGCCTATAGATGTGCAACAGTGGAAAATCTTTTCTCGATTCAGAAGCGTTTGCAAAAGTCTTTGAATTCAGTGCTTTTGAATTGAGTCCCGGTATCCATGATGATTTTCCGTAGCACTCCAAACCTGCAAATAATGTTTTTAGTGACAAGGTTAGTGGCCAGCGATTCCGCTTCGGCCTATTTAGCAAAGTAGTCAACAGCAACGCTAGCGTATTTGGCCCCTCTTTGGCTATTGGCATAAACCAATCAAATCGATTCCGCAAATTGCGAATGGCCACGGGCGCCCATTTGTGTTAGCTCTGTTGAAGGAGTTCTTTTTTTCTTGCTAAATCTTTAGCAATGGTCGCACGGTTTGGCATAATCTTCTGCATCGTGGTTGACCGTTGGCCAAAAATACTCATATCGGAGAACTTTCTTTGCAAGGGTTTGCCTACCGCTGTAATCTCCACAGTCGCCTTCATGAACATTCTTGAGGATTCTTCGAGTTTTGCCGTTGGTCACACACCTGAGCAAGGGGGTAGAGAATCCCCTTTGGTAGAGTATACCATCTTGCATTACGAACCGTGGTGACTTTCGAAGGAGTTTTTTTCCATTGATTCCTATCTGCGAGGAGTGTCCCTCTGAGAAGACAGTCCTTGAATGGTGTCATCCATGTCTATGGTTCTTTGGTCATTTCGAAATCCAATCGATATCCAACTCGCCTATGCTTGGAGCGGTCAGAGTTTCAACTGAGACCGGTCCCATTGACTAAGCTTCTTTGGAAATGGCCAGTTTAGCTAGATAGTCTGCCTTTGTGTTTTGTTCCCTCGGGATATGGATTATTGTGTAATGCTTGATATCGTTCAGCAATTCTTGCACTTTGGATAGATATGGGGAGAGGTTCTCTCCCTGTGGCTTGATATTCGCCTCTCACCTGATAGACGACTAGTTGAGAGTCGATATAGATATGAATGGACTTTATCCCAAGTTCCTTTACAACTTTCAGTCTGGTTATCAATGCTTCATATTCTGCTTCATTGTTTGTTGTAGGGAATTCCAAGCATAAGTCATAGCAAACAGATCGTCCTTCGATAATTTCAAGCATGGCTCCTACCCTCGAGCAAAAGTTGTTAGATGCACCATCGATGAAGAACCTCCAGTGTGTCATCACTTCTGGGGTAACATCTTCTTCATTATCTCGCATTATAAACTCAGCAATGAAGTCTACCTGTGCATGCCCATTGATTGCCCTTCGAGGATGGTAAGTGATTTCATATTGAATTAATTTAATGTTCCATTTGATAAGCCATCCAGAGGTCTCGGGGCGGTACAACACCTACTTCAAGGGTTGATATGTTAGTACTTTCATCGGGTGGGCCTGGAAGTATGGTCGTAACGTTTTGGATGCAATCAAGAGGCAATAGGCTAGGTTTATCAACTTTGGATAATTCTTTTTGGCTCTAGTGAACTGTTTACTGATGTAATATACGGGATGCTAAACCCTAGCTTCTTTACGTACAAGCACGACACTTAATGCATGGGGCAAGACTGCTAAGTAGGTAAACAAGTCTTCTCCATCTACCAGCTTGGATAGGATTGGTGGAGTCTCCATATGTCGTAGCAGTTCTTTTAAGGCAGTCTGACAAGCCTGATTCCATTCGAAGTTCTTCTTTCCCTTCTTTAGTGCGTCCAACAATAATATACATTTTTCGGTTGCTTTTGAGATGAACCGGCTTAGCGCTACAACTTTTCCATTCAATCTTTGTAGCTCTTTCATGTTCCTTGGGTTCTCGAGTTCCCGTAAAGCGGTAATTTATTTGGGATTAACTTCGATGCCTCTAGCACTTATAATGAATCCTAAGAACTTTCCAGAAGCTACCCCCGAAATGACGTTTAAGTGGATTGAGTTTCATTCTATACTTGCGGACTATTTCGAACATTTCAGCGAGGTTGTTTAAGTGATTTGCGGCTACGTGCGATTTAACTAGTATATCATCTACATAGACTTCCATAGTCCTGTGTAGTTAATGCCCCGCTATTACCCCGCTATAACCCCGCTATATCTCATAGCGGATTTCCACCGCTATGATATTTCCATATAGCCCCAAAATATAGCCTTTCCGCTTTAAGCCCCGCTATTTCCGATATATCCCGTTTTTCCTGCTATATTCTGCTATTTCCGCTATATCTTCTTTAATAAAATGAATTGAAAAATTGCATTTATACATTATAAAAATTATGAAACTAATTTTTTTGATTTAATTTTTAATATATTTTCAGAAATGAAAATACTCTAATATTCTACTAAATTCAATTATGTTATATAACAGTTTTACATTTATTTAAAGTATATTCGAACATGTTTTTATTTAAAATTATTTATGTATTAATTATAATTCAATTGAATGATAATTTTTCATTTAATTACCATTTATATATTTTTTTAAACATTAAGTACGAGTTTTATATGCTATTTTAGAGCCATCCGCTATATCCCGCTATATCCTCGCTGTATCCCCGCTATGACTTTTTGCACCTCCAGCGCTTTGAATCTACCGAGCGCTTTAACTGCACAGCCATAGTCTTCCCGATTTGATGTTTGAACATGGCGTTCACCAGTTGCTGGTAAGTTGTCTCAGCATTCTTTAAGTCGAATGGCATCACTTTGTAGCAGTATAATCCCAGATTAGTTATGAAACTAGTATTTTCCTAGTCAATTTCGTGCATCATGATCTGGTTGTATACCGAATAGGCGTCCATGAACGATAGCAATTCATGTCCAGTTGTCTCGTCCACAAGCTGATCGATTCTAGGTAGTGGAAAGCAGTCCTTCGGGTAAGCTTTGTTTAGGTCTTAGTAGTCGATACAAGTTCGCCATTTTCCATTGGATTTATTGACAAAGACTAGGTTGGGTACCCATTTAGGATAGGTAGCATCACGGATAAAACCATTTGCCATCAACTTATACAATTCATCTCTTAGCGCTTTGGACCGTTTGGGTCCTAGGCTGCGCCTCTTCTGCCTTACTGGTGTATAATTGGGATCGATATTGAGAGCGTGGCATGCACTCTTCGACGATACCCCACACATATCAAAATGCGTCCAAGCAAATACATCCAGGTTTGCACGAAGAAATTTGATTAGTTCCTATCACATCTTGTATCCAAGATGTAACCCAATTTTCAGGACCCGAGTTGGGTCATCCATATCGAATGGGACAGGCACCGTCAATTTTGCCGGTGCTGCCCGATCCTCCCATGAACTCTTCTTTCTATGGTCCAAAGCCTTGTCGAATTGGCTATGGTTCCTAAGCCAAGGGCGGCTCTGTAATTGCTATGCGGTAGGTTCACGAATATAGAGAGTTTCCCCCACATTCTTCCCTTTTTCTTTTCTTCTAAACTCACGCAGTTCTGCGATGTAGCATTCTCTAGCTACACTTTGGTCTCCTTTGATCACTCCAACTCCATTATCTATTGGAAATTTCATGGTTAGGTATCGTTAGGCTAAAGCAATCCTGAAATCTATCAAAGCAGACCTACCTAAGAAAGCATTGTAGGTGCAAATTTCATCTACGATCACAAAGGTCTGGATGAGGATGACTCTTTGGTCGCCTTTCCCAAGTTCCACGGGAAAATCAATTGTTCTGACAGGTTGCTTAGGTTCACCGATGAATCTACGAATCTTTGTTCAATAAGCGAATACATCTTTCATACTGATCTTCATTTAATCAAACGTGTGTCTGAACAGGATATTGACAGAGCTACCACTGTCCACCCATTCTTGTCGGACCAGGGCTGGTCTGATTCCTACCGACAAGACCATGGGGTCGAAGGTCGGAGCTTCTATTCCTTCAATATCTTGGTTTCGATATACTATATCATCATTCAGGGTTCTCTAGTACTTGGCAGGAGTTCCATCTTCAATCGCAGTGCAAGAATCTTTCAGGGCATGTTTCAACGAGCTTGCATATCGCTCCATTTCTCCCCAGCTCTTTGGCGTAGGATCAGGTCCTCCAGATATTGTTCTGATGATGACTCGTTAGTCGGTCCATCTGAATCCCTCTTCGTTGGTTCCAGCTTGGTTTCCCCAGGTATTAGGATCTTGGGGTGTAGTAGGTTGGTTAGGATTCTGTGGCTTTCTCACATACTGCTGAAGTTTGTTCTCCCGAATCAACTCTTCATTCAGGTTCTTCAGGTGTCAGCACTCATTCGTGTTATAACCAGGTGATTCATGGAAGCAGCAGTACTTTCTAGAATGCTTTTTTTGTTCAATTGCTTCCTTTTTAGATGGATTCTTGTACTCCTCCATTCCTTGTGTTGCAAGGTAGATGTTTTTTGGAGTATCATTGAGCGAGGCGTAATCTTTGGGCCTGAAGCTTTTAATTCGCTTGTCACCTCCATTTCGCTTTTTGGAATTCTGGTTCTTCCTTTTCTGGTTCCCATCATTCCCTGCATTTCCTGCAGTGGTTCTCGAGGTGTTTACACCTTGGTTAGCTGCCACACTATTCTAGCCAGCGTTGGTTGGTTGTGGGTTAACAAGTTTTCCTTCTAGCTTCTCTGCCTCTTCCAATCTCAAGTACTGGTGTAACATCCCCCATTTGGTCAACCAAAACTAACCGCTACGGATGTTGCAGTGATCCATCGTTATTAACTCTCGGTGACCAAATGCAGTATTGTTAAATACATTGATATACCGAAAACACATGAATATGAAAAAATTTAAACTCAATTTAAAATAAATTTCTCAATTCATTACAAATAGCATTTCAGATTCATTACATAATCCCATATGTATGCCACATTCAGAGAAATTACAGTTTATTACAAAATACACCAAAAGCGACATATGAAGATGCCCACCTGGTTGATCAGAGTCTAAATATAGGCACTAAACAACTTTGCCATTGCATCCAATTACACAGCGGAATCAAACAGAAAGAACTCCTAATAGCTAACTTGTCTCCTGAAAGTCTCCAAAAGCTTATTCGTTTAAAGGAGAATCTGGAAACCTTAACTCTTAAACTACTCAAAATCAATTGAGCACCCGAAAGTTTAAGGGGAAAACATAAACTTCGAGTCAGACAAAAAGTCTGGTGTGAATAATAACTTACCATCTCAAACCATATAGATATCTAGTGAGACCACGCCGCTTAGTGGAACGGGTTTTCCCCTCACAAGTATCTTAACCCAATTTATAATAACCATATACTGTGCACCTGCATCCATAATGGTTAATACATATCATAATAAAATGTATCATGATGATATGCAAACATGCACTATGCCCTGGCTTCCCATCCTTATTCACCTGACTAACTATCTCAAGTTATACTTTCTAGGGTCACTATTAACCTATTAGTTTTCATGGGTTGATTAATAACCTGTTCAATTCTTTATGGATTTCCTATCCACTTTCATAGTTTTTATGGGATCACTATGAACCTATTGGTTTCTACCAATACTATTATCCAATCATAGTTTTCATGGGATCACTATGAACGTATTGGTTTCTGCCAATGACATTATCCAATCATAGTTTTTAATGGATTACTATGAATGTATTGATCTTTTTCAATAACATTTTCTAATTATAGTTTTCTTGGGATCACAAAGAATCTATTAGCTCCTGCCAATAACAATTTCCATAACATGGTTTTTATGGGCTTACTAATAACCTTTTTAAATCCATGGCCTTTTCATTCGGTTTACATTTACTACTGGGTCTACCTAGCGGGTCATCCCACCCTTTAACACCCCAACATGCTCATATGGGTTATAAAGTGAATATGATAACACAACATTCATGATAACTGATCAAATGACACACACCATATAACCATCCATAGTTTATTTCCATATATTTATTTTTCTAATGAAAGGTGGTCAATACTTTTAACCTACCTATTTACTAAGGAGAGCTTCATTTCGAAAACATAAAATATATCCATAATTTATTGCTTAAAATTTTAGGCATCCTCTTTCGAAACTATAAAATATATCTTTCGAACACTTGGAAATATCCCTTTTGAAACACTTAAAAACATGCCTTTCGAAACATTTAAAAACATACCCTTCGAAAGCATTGGGTTCAAGTAAAAAGTTATGGAAGCATAGCTTCGAAAACAATTAAAAGTGTTTCTTTCGAAACCATAGTTTAAAAACAAAACGAACTACAAATTATAAAAAAGGGGACACATTCGAAAGCTATCCCTTCGAAAGACCTATGTGATGGCAACATGCTTACGCATGTGTACTTGAGTTTTAAATAAGCGGCTTCAACCATGTCAAAAGATATGGGAGCGACACCCACCCTTTTGCATGTATAAGTTAAAAGAAAAGCGGCTTTAATGGTTGTGGAAGGGTATAGGTTTGAAACCCTATCCTCCGAACTCATTGGTTCAAAGATTTATAAAAGCAGCCTCTAACTAAGGCGAAAGATTTTAATGCAGTGGCCCTTTCGAAGATATTAAATCAAAGGTAGGTTTATAGATTCAAAACCTGGAAATACAACTTCACCCCTTATGCATGCATAGTGAAATATTGGGTAGACAGTCCGTGAACCCATGAAAACTATAAATTGGATGAAGTTATTGGTAGATATCAAAAGTTTCTTAGTAAACCCATGAAAACTATGAAATTGGGTAGACAGTTCGTAAGCTTTGAACAGGTTATTATATAGCCCATTAAAACTAATAGGTTAATAGTGACCCTAGAAACTATGACTTGAGACAGATAGTCGGATAAATGGGGATGGGAAATCCAGAACATATTGCATGTTTGCATTTCATCATGATATATTTTATTATGTTATATTTTCACCGTTGTAGATGCAGGTGCAAAGTATATGGTTATTATAAATTTTGGTTAAGATACTAGTGAGGGGAAAACCCATTCCGCTATGCGGCGTGGTCTCACTAGATATTTATATGGTTTGAGATGGTAGGTTATTATTCACACCACGCTTTTTTTCTGACTTGAAGTTTATGTTTTCCCCTTAAACTCTCGGGTGCTCAATAAATTATGAGTAGTTTGAGAGTTAAGGTTTTCAGGTTCTCCTTTAGACGAATAAGCTACCGGAGACGTGTAGGAGGCAAACTAGCTATTAGGAGTTCTTTCTGTTTGATTCCGCTGTGTTTGGATGTAATGGCAAAGTTGTTTATTGCCTATATTTAGACTTTGATCAACTAAGGGGGCATCTTCATATGTTGCTCCCGACTTTTTTGTAATAATTATATTTCTCTGAACGTGGTTTACAATATGAGATTATGTAATGAATCCGATATGCAATTTGAAATGGAATGAGAAATTGATTTTAAAATTTGAGTTTAAATTTTTGCATATCCATGTGTTTTTGGTATATCAATGTACCTAACATTACCGCATTTGGTCACCGAGAATCAATAACTATAGATGACTGCAGCATCTATAACGGCTAGTATTGGGCCTCCAGATGAGGGATGTTACAATGTAATTTGCATAAAAACTGCATTTTGCTTATTAAAGAAAATAATTTTCACCTACCATCAATATTTGTCTCAATCCTATTGGTTTACAAAACTTTATCGATTTCCTTTTCCAGAATTTGCTGCCGAAATCAAATTTGGAATTGAAATAACTTAACACTTAAGCCCTTCTCCCTAATAAAACATTTACGTCCTCTAACTTAAATAGTTTATTATCCATAGTAATACACTTAGGAAAAATCCCCGAAATCACCATAATTCATATTAAATATATTTTCTACCGTATATAAATTTCAGACTCGAAAACAAAACTAAATTGTCTTAAATTATTTAAATATGAAATTAACTACTTTCTCTCTAGAAATTCATGATAAATCCATAATTACTTGGAAAATTATGAAACTTGAAACCCATTTCTAAAATAACATTTTTGACCACATATTAAAAACGCAACACTTTTGGATGTCATATGATAAGTTTCCCAATCTAAAACCCATCATAAAATTCATATTAAATTATATAAATCATCAACAAGCACATATATCCATTTAGTTTATCAAAACATATCATCATTCATTCAATCATATGGTTTTAAACCTCAAACCTGAATTAAAAAATTCAAGATGACTTATATGAGATGGTTTAAATCATTATTCACCTTGTTTGGATAAGAAACTTGAGGTTTGTTCTTGCTTTAATCTTCCTCGCTTGAATCTTAGCCTCTAAATGAATTCTGTGCCCCTCTTCTTCTTAGGGTTATGGCCGGCCTTTAACTCTCTTTGCTTATGTTTTTGGTTTATGAAAATGTGAATGAGAATGAGATAATGGGTTTGGGGGTTATGGTATACGGCTATTCCCATTTTTCTCTTACCTTATTCTCTTAAGTTTCTAATTTATAAATCGCACTTACAATTTCATTAGTTAAGGCACGACCGTAATTAGTTTCCAAATCTCAATTCCCTTATCACTCTAACCTCTACATTATTTTATTTGATTTATCTAATTAAATCTCCTGAATAATGTTATTTAGAATTAGGGGTGTTACAGGCTTGCTTTTCGGTTAAAGTCCCTCCTAGTGGTAGGTTGCTTCATTTTGATCCATTTTCTGAATTCAATGTCGGAGCGGATAGCGCGGACTAGGGCCATGAAGACCATACCTTCGTTTGCGTTACTTACTTCAGTTAGTGCAATGTTGAACCAACTCATGAAGGATTTCAAATATTCATTTCGCTCTTGGAATAAGCCAGATAAGGACATCACGTCTTTTGGCCGTGCCATGTGAAGCCTAAACTGATCAAGGAATTTTGCAGCTAATTCATTAGAAGTGGAGTTGGATTTTGGTGGGAGCCTGTTGAACCACATGGAAGCAATTCCCTCTAGAAAGATAGGAAAACATCTACATTGAACAATATTTGAAGCATTTTCTCCGTCCACGTATCAATTATACTTGTATAAGTGGGGTTTTGGATCTCTAGTTCCATCATAAGACGGAATAGTCCGCATAGTAAACATTTTAGAGTACTGTTCATTCAAAACATCAATAGTGAAGGGAGTCCAGCATGGAGCGGATCCCCAATCATCATCTCTCCTACCCTTACTTTCGTCCATTAAGCACTTGATCATATCCGCGATATATGCCTCTGATGTCCGGTAGACCGTGGGTTGGCTGTCAATGACTATGCCAAGAGTTCGATTTTGCAAACGATTTTGATAAGTAGGCTGAAGCCTAAGCTCTCCTATCTTCGGGAGAGCCATTCCCTCGGAGTCTCGTTGGCTTAAGGTTGGTCAGGTGGGGGCAGTCTGGGCCTCCATATCGGTATTGAGTGCATTAGAATTTTCTTCAAACTCGTCGTCGTCAAGTTGCTCACCATCTTTAGAGTCTGAGAGATCTACTGCTATATCTTCCCATGGGTTTTCGCCCCTAGATTCAAGTTTGAAGAAGGTTGCTTTATATGTGGCGAAGTGTTGTGTTTCCTTCTATGATGATTACTACTACTCCACCCACTACTCTTTTTTTCTTCTGCCTTCCGTTTCTTCTTTTTAGGCTATAAACGGAAGAGCTTTCCTGCTCCGTGGCAGCCGCATGTTCTGGCATGGTTCTTGGAGCAGCTAGTGATTGCAAGGTTAGGAGGGCATTAAATTTTTCCATAAGGGCGTTTTGGCTATTCTCCATCTTTTGGTTAATTTCATCAAATATCTTGTTCAATTCGCTTTTAGTGACGACCTTATGCTGGGTAGAAAATCCCGGCACCTGATCTCCTGTGTTAGCTCCAGAATTCGCTTCGATTAGCAGATTATTGGCGTTGTTGACTTCAATTTGCTGAGGATAAGTCTCCTCTACAACTATAACAGCTCCTATGGATTTTTCAGAATTTGTTCTCTTTCTCCCCACCATTGATCTTCAACGGCAAGCTTCAAAATTTCTAGAGCTGATTTGTAATAGTTTCTGGATCTAAGGGATCCAAAGAGGAAAACAAGATCTATGCCAGAATTCACTGATTTCTCAACGGAAGCGCCAAAATGTTAACTAAAAAATGGATCAACGCCCTGGATTGAGTGTGAAAGAACCAGCCCTGTTTCTCAGAGCAAAAAATATAGAAAATAAATGTAAAAAGAGCAGAAATAGTAAAGTGACAAGAAGATTTTATAGTGGTTTGGCTCTTTATGAAGCCTACGTCCACTTTATAGCTTTTATTGATCAACTACTATTACAAAGGAGTTTTGATTACAATGTGATTCTTCTTTTCTAAGTTAGATCAAGCCACCATTGTTAGAGATAACCAAAAGGAACTTAGTTGCCCCTTTATGGCTATTGTACGGGAGAAGAAGATTGAAGAAACAATGGCAGAGTCGTTGCCTTTAGTGTAGCAGAGACCAGAGTAGATCCTTTTTCTATTACAGATGGGATGGTATTTATAGGAGTTGAAGAGCATTTGGCCAAGAGCCGCTTTATTAGAAGCTTGCGCTTAGTATGAAGAAAGTGCCCAAAAAGTTTGGGGGTCATAGGAGCTAACTATTTGGATCCGTATCGATCCAATTGGATTGAATCGATACCGATCCAAATAATTAAGCATTTTTTTATGCTTCGACTAATTTCCTATCTTCCTTACTTCATTTTGATGCTCTCCATGTGATTTCGGAGCTTGTTGACTTGTTATGATGATGATTCACCTATGGGTTTGACTAAATTGTAGTCCGAATAGAATGAACCCCCACTTCTTGAACTAGGCTGTCCGGATTTCTACCAAACTTGTAGAATGAACTTAGTGGAGGCATAGGGTCATGATGCAAGAGAATTAGAGGTCCAAAGGACAACTAATTAGGATTGGTACCGATCCAATTTGATCGGATCAGTGCCGATCCGAAAAGTTAGGCAATTTTTAGCCCATACTTTTCGGAGACTTCAATAATGCTCTTTTAGGTCTTTCGGTCAAGTTCTGAGTTGTTCTGGCTTAATTTGAATGTTCTAACACCTTTTGAATTCAGCTGGGTTAAAAAACCAGTTAACAGTGAACAAAAAATGGTTCTAAAATAATTCTGTTTTGAATATTTAAGTTTTAAAATAAAATTTACTTATGCGGACTGTACTTGGATAAGTTGAAAAGGAATTGGGGCAAAAAAGATGGTTCCAAGATACAGTGGAAAAAGGACACACAAGGAATGGTTAGAAATAAGGAATTCTCCATCTAAAACCTTTTCCGACATAAGTAGATAGGTTTAAAAAATTGGATTTTTTTTCTAAATTTGGATGTTAAAATGGTGTGCTAGGATTTTCGATGTTAGGGATTGGACGCATAATTGGCTGAACTATGCTTCTATTCCTAGAGGTATGACCATGCTTATATTCGTAGAAGTGTGGGAAAATTTTGGATGTGAAAACAAAGTTTTTGCCTTTCAAAATCTACATTCACATAGAACTTCTATTATATATTAGTTGCTTGAACCATATTTTCAAAAATTGTTTTAAAAAATGCATTCAAATGGGAGGCGCCGATTAGAATTATTCTACAAACATATCATATTTATTGCAATACAATGCACTTGTACACAGGATTGGTCGAAAAATTGGTTTCTCACTAATAATTAGGTTGGTTGCACGTTATATTACATAATTCGGCCTTTGAGGAATTTCGGGGACGAAATACATTTAAGAAAGAAAGAATGTAACAACCCGTAATTTTAACGATAATTAATTTAAGGGGAATAATTAATAAATAATAATGCTAAAAAAAATTATTTTTTTCAAACGTCAGAATTTGGCTACGAAACTTGCATTATTAGGTTCGTGGCAATTTTATGACCAACTTTCATATATAAAGTTTTCCGGTCAGAGTTCAAAAGAAAAGGTTATTAACGTTTGAAGTTTTAAAATCGGAAATAACTATATATGTAATTAAGGTAATAAAAATAATTAACTAACGTTAGTAATCGTCAGTTAGAGTTAACTGATACTTAAAGTTACTTAAGCGTTAAGTAAGTTAATAGTGGACAGAAATTGTATCGATTGGTTTTAAAACGAATTAAATAAATGAAATTAAACAGCATAGGTAATTAACGTAATTCATATCGACCGGTCGACCCCAAGCTCGGACCGATCGACCACTAGCGGTCGATCAATAAGTGGTGGCAGTCGACAGATTGAACTGTCGATTTGAGATTTTTGACGTGACCAAACAGCCCAGATTTAAAATAATTTAACTGAATGGTTGGCATTGATTTGAACCCCTATATATACGGACATTACACCTGACTTTTCTTCTCAAATGTTCTGAGAGATGTTGGAGCTCTGCTATTTTCTTCTTCACAAAATTCTAAATTCTTAAAAATTGTTTGTTAACGGTGGAGTTTCCTATCGAGTTTGAAAACCACTTTTAAAAATTTTGTAATAAAAGTAACCGCAAGCGCATGGCGTACAATTTTAGTACGTGGCGAATACGAATCGATCCATAGGGAATTGAATTGATTTTAAAATTATACTCAATCAAATTAACTCAAGTGTTTAAAGATGTTTTAACTAAAATGGCTAAAAATTAACAAAAAGAAAGTGAAAAGAAATATGAGAGTATAAGGCAATTTAGAGGCAAATCCCTTCTCGTAATCACACAAATCAATATAATGAAATTATGATCTCTCTTTTTGGTCATTTAGTTATGTGTTTATCCTAAGTATGGTATATTTGTGCTATTAATTAGCCCAACATAAACCGTCAAACTTTAACACACCATCCAAACCACTTGTCAACTCTCATGAAAATGATAATGAAATTAAAAAAAATCTATTCTAAGTATGATCTATTTACTATTGATTAGTAATATAGACCATCAAATTTTGATTCAAAAATCCACTTCATTACCAAAATCATATGTAGACGAAGAGGTAATTTGTGTTCATGTTTGTTTAAGCATAGCTTGTTCGGTGTCAACAACATAGGCTATCAAATTCAAAGTTAAACAACAAAATTCTACCACATCAAAAATTTCCATTAAGCACAAAAGGAGATCAAACGAAATCACTATGTTAATTTTGTATGATTCATGAGAGCTTCATCACCCCTAAATTGAAGGGGCTTAGCTTCTCATATTTGATTTCATGGTAACATAAAGTGATTTCAACATGAAAGAGGAGAGCTAATTGAAATAAACTAAAAGGTAATCTACTTGCATAAAAGAAAGAGATCTAAACTACTAACATAAGAAGAAACAAAAAAGAAAAGAACATGAATTAAAAGTGCATGAATTAAAATTGCATGTAAATAAATTACATAAGAGTA
Organism: Allium fistulosum; assembly: GCA_030737815.1. Taxonomy (NCBI): domain Eukaryota; kingdom Viridiplantae; phylum Streptophyta; class Magnoliopsida; order Asparagales; family Amaryllidaceae; genus Allium; species Allium fistulosum. The sequence goes on from CM060905.1 coordinate 899,677,765, forward strand.
AAAGGCTAAGAAGCCATTAAAAAGAAAGAAAGTTTTTGTTTACATTTGTCACTACAACTAAACTAAAGAGAAGGTGGTAAGAGCTTCTACATGAAAGATAAGGGGGTATTTATACATGCCTAAAACCCTAATCCATATTTCAGGTGACTACCCAAATTGCTCTTAAGGAAGTGTGGCCTCCAAGTTATCATTAACATGTAATTAACCCCACTAATATGCCTTTAACCCTTCATGAACATATGCATGTGCTTTTAATCTCCATTAGCTTTTAATTATGGTCCATGGGTTAGTGGTTAGGTGGGCTCCTCCATGATTACATGAATTCTTTTATTTCTTCATCTATTTGGCTTTCAACACTTGTGCATGCATATTTCCATGAAGCCTCTTCCATTTTCCATACAAATTCCTACAAATAAAAATAAAATGTGCAAATAAATATTCTCAAAATTAATACATGCATAAAATTACCTTTTTCCCCTAAATGAAGACGAACGAATGATGATTTGATGACATTTGGATTTTGGTAAAAAAATGTAAAAATGCCATAATATGATCATTATTTAATTAAAACAAAATTAAATATGTGAGTATAAATATACACTTTTACGTGCACCTCTTCTACGTCAAATCCTTAAGCACCTCTTAGGAATTTACTAGCAAATCCATTACTTGACCTGGAGGAATAGGTTTATAATATAGACTATGAGCACCTCTCAGAACTAACTTTCCTTTATAAGTAGAAAAAGCTTTTTCGTAAAGTTGTGTGTATAAATACACGCTTCTTGTTGACATAATACAACAACTCCTTTAATCACTCGATATGAATATGAGAATAGCGGTTCATGGATTATGGAGTTTGAATATTTGGATGTATAGTTGAATGCTTAGGTATTTAGAGATCAGAAAGCAGAAGAGAAGAGATAGTAAAAGTGATATTCAGGAAATCGAGAATCAGATAAGTGGTCTGTCGATCCTTTTATAGAGATGAGTGGCTGCATTGAAGGTAGTGTTTAGTTGAAGAGTCATCACCAATAGTCAGAGAGTCACCAATGAATGGAAACAACGATCTTGAGGAGGAGTGATGTAGGGACGCGGCGAGGGTCGAAAACAGAAGCAAATTGGGGAATGTACACACCTCCCTCCGTTCGATCGATGGGAATCCACCGGTCGACCGGTGGATGGTGTGTTTTGTCCCAGTACTTCATGTTTTGCACTTAATTGAATTCCCTGCTTTTGCTTAGTTTTTGCCATTTCTCCTCCATAGTTCATTATAAGAAAACCCATAAAACTAGATGCAGCTACTGCCACATAAATGAGATTAAATTATGCTTCCATTCTTGTAAAAGTTAGTGTAGATGCAAAATTACTAGATGAAATTTATCAAACACTTTATAAAGATCAAAACATTATAAAAAAATAGAGTACAAATGGGTTCTCCCAAAATGTGATGTTTGTAAATGCTTTGGGCGTACAAAAGACCAATGCAGTGCTAAAAAGCATGGGTTCCAAAAAATCACAATCAACAAAATCAAGAAAACATACAAGGGAACTAAAGAAGTACTGGAACAAGTCCGAGCAATTTTCAGGTAGGTAAGATGGCGATATTTATAAGGGTACGTCTGAAGTAAACTGTTAATTCAATCAAAAAGATATCATCATTTGGAGTTACAAAAACAATAGAATTACATAAAGAAAAAATATCAGAAATGCAATTGGACACAACACTAGATATTCAGGTTATGGTAGAGGATGATCAAGAAATCATAGAATTACATAAAGAAAAAATATCAGAAATGCAATTGGACACAACACTAGGGAGGAAATGAATAAGCGGGTCTTTAAGGCTAAAATCCCTCAAGTCCCATCCCCATGTTTAGTTACACATTCAAATATGGAAGAATAACATGAATTACAACAAAATATTGATGAGTATAATGAAGATATGGAGATTGTCCCATAATAAAGAAGTGCTACAATAACTGAGGATAGGGAAAGAATCCACACAGAGTTGCCTCGCACTTCTAATCAGATCACAAAGGCATCACTAAAAAACAAAAGCAGCAGTACAGTGAGAGAAATCCAAAATGAGAAGGCAAACTTTAAGCAAAAATACATTTCAGATAATCCAAAACGGGATAGTGTTATGGACCTTTTCACCCACATAAGGTTGGAGTCTGGTAAAAGACAGAGAAGCAAACCCGGAACACTATGCAAAAAAGCAAGCATTGGGTAGTATCATGGCCGGTCCCTTCTCGATGGCCAAGGCATCGAACCTAATTCTATGTTTGGTGCCCTAAGGGTACTGAATAGAGGATCCTTTTCGGTACCCTAAACCCCCAAATAGAAATTTCTGTTCGATGATTGAGTACCCATCGGAAAGAAGTTTTTGTTCGATGATTATGTACCCATCGAACATGATCTTCTGTTCAGTGGTTGAAAGCTCACCGAACAAGCACATGCTTCACCCACCAAAGCAGTTAAGAGAAGGCAAGCCATCCATTGAACTGAGCATGCCGAACCAATAGGGAAGCATATGAATGTGACCACCAACTCGTCCATTTCCATCCTATCTGAACCAATCCTTTCGTACCGACTCCTCGACTAGGTCTTGCAACATAATTATGGAACGAAATCTACATATAATTAAAAAAATATCAAGCATTCAGATTCCTAGGAATATTCCTTTTGGGCGAGATATACATGAAAATATCATAAATTGCCACATTAAACACACCTCAAATCGACCTCTATAAATATCCAAGCATTTGCCATTTATAAGGAAAACTTTCTGAGATCTAGAAGCTCCGCGCAACATGATTAACCAGTCAGAGCATATGAATCACATGTTTTCAATTAGAAATTACCGTATTTGGCATTGCTTTCTTGTAAAAGGCTGATATATAACAGAAAGAAATAAAAAGAAACCATGGAGGTAGACTATTTACAGTTGAACCACCCTGGTGTATTTTATTTCCTCTGCCTTTTTTTATCATTTGTAAGAAATCGATGGAGGTGTTTGCCCATTTTTTGTGCAAACATGCATGACAAATAAGCTTAAAGTAAAGGGTACAGTATGTAAAAAGAGGTATAGAAATGCTTCAGGGTCAGGTATGAGAACTAGAATTTCTATTTAAAATTAATAAGTGATAGAGTTAGGGGTATGCCCTAGAGGCAATTTTGTGATTTATTGTAAATTAATTAACTCTATAATCAATTCTCGTTCATGACAAAGGTGTTTTTCTTTATGTAATATATTTGTTATAACGTGTTATGAATAATTAAATTCTTAACTAAATATATTTTAACAAAAAATATATAAATGGTGTGTTTGGTGATAATAATTACAAATATCGTAATCATGAGTATTGTATCACAGTATTATGAAACACATCATTTTAAATACTCCTGGTCAAGATGCATCGAGACTGGATATCGATGTATCTGTTGAGCTTAGAGTATGTAACGCTCTTCAAATGTTGGGTGGTGTATTACTCATGACTTTTGGGGGTACCTAGGGGTTATGTACTAATAGTTATTAGATAACTATAGAACAACTCACTCGATAGTTTTCTATTGGTTAATATAACTAAGGTCAAATAGAAAATATCAATGTGAGCACTTTACATAGTTCTCTCGGCTTGAGAATACTATCGATCTTCAATATGAAAGCTCCGCTTTAATTATAGTCAAATTATGGCACACAGTCCATTGAGTGGCTATAGTTGGGTCGAGTGGAAGTATTGGAAGTGAAGCACTATTCAAGAGAAGATTCATCTCCTCGGCTATATGGGGCTAGTATCACGGTCAACTCAAGTCAACCCAAAGTCAAAATCTCTAGCCAGAGTAGTATGATGAATAATAATTGTTATTATCGAACCAAAGACTTTGTGTTTGGACTATAGAGTAAAATATGGATGATATTGGAATTTTACCAAATTCCATAAGTCCAAAGTGATATAGTCTTGATGAAGAAAATTGGCCTAAATAAAAGTCACAACCGGGTAGTTCTTAACAAAGTAAAACTAGATTTTACTGAAACCAAGTAAGCAATAAATTTATCCAAAATGTCACAACACCTGCTAAGTGACGTAGGAACGTTAATATCCGAATAGTTTGATATTAATCGTTGACCAAATTTACACCTGACGAGTCACACAACCGAAATGATGAATTCACTTTTGACCAAACGATTTTATTAGTTTATAATTATTATAAATAAATTAATATTTATGAAATATTAATTATAAAACTTTGTTTATGATTTGAAGGAATAAATACTATTAAATATATTTGTAATAGTTACAAAAATATCAATCGATAAAGATATCGATAAGCGATTAAATTGGATTTAATTAAATAAATTTTTCTATGGGTTTAAATAGGATCTTAGCCCATCATGATGGGTGTTGTTGAGATTTTTCATCCCACAACACCTCGATTGGTTAACCCGGTAATTGTAAACATTGATTTGCAAATTTGAATCAAACGTGTATTAAGCTTGCCTTTGGGTAGTAATTATGTTGCTAAATGCTTACATAACTATGTAGTTGTACTCCAACAGTTTGGTAGAATGTCAAACTAAATTTGTATTTTTACAATGGATTATAATCCATAATAACATAGATAGGTAATGATGTATGAAAGTAAAGAAGATGCAGAAATTTTTACGTGGTTCAGATTATTTTCAATCCTACGTCCATGGGTGAAGTTCCTATATATTTCCTCTACTGATACATGTGTTTACTTCAAAAATAAGATACCATTTCTTATTTCAAAAAAGATGAAAATTTAAAAAAGTCCCCCAAAACATTCCCCACCATCTCTTATTTATCATGTTATGGGTGGACATGGATTGCCATCACTCTTGCCGTAACATCCCCTATTTTGAGGCCCCAAGCTAAGCGCTACAGATGCTGCAGTCATCTATAGTATTAACTTCTGGTAACAAAATACAGTAATGTTAATGGTATCCATAATATTAGAAGCACATGAATATGAAATAAAATAAACACAGATTTCAAAACAGCTTTTCTGATTACATTTCAAATCAATATTTCATGATCAATCACATAATCTCCAAAACGATTCCCAAGTTTTGATCAAATATAATTATTACAAATTAGGCCAAAAGTGACATATAAAGATGCCCTTTTGGATGATCGGATTACAAGATAGATAGATAGACATATCAGTCATAAATACGTCACAGCGGAAAAAATACTAAATAACTCCTACATAGCTAGCTTTGCCTCCTGCACGTCTTCGGAAGCTTATTCGTCCAACCTACTAAACCTGAAAGGTCCTTAACCCTCAATCTACTCAAATTTAATTTTGAGCACCCGAAAGTTTAAGGGGAAAACATAAACTTCAAGTCAGATAAAAAGCTATTGTGAATAATTCTATTACATCTCGGTTTACTGATATTAAGTGAGACCATGCCACTTAGCGGAACGGGTTTCCCCTCACTAATATCCTTTTAAAATCATATTCTTTGCAAATCAAAATCCTACAATCAAACTAATCATAACAACAATAGCAATAACATATATGTACATAAATCAGGAAATCAATGGACTATTTATTCAAACATTATAGTTTTATCTGGCTAACTATTAACCACTGGCTGACTCGGGCCTACGAACATAGTAAATATTCTAACTTCTGTACAATACTGGACGATCTACCTTTAACTTACTTCTCCAAGGGTCAACTGATCCTAATGGTTTTGCGGGCTCACCAATAACCTACCTCTACTCTGTGTATTCCTTTTTGTATGTAACATCATTTTAGTCTTACCTGTGACAAAGCCCTACACATTGGAATTTTGGACTTATATTAGCTAGGGGCTACTAGCTAAAGTATAGGGCGCGACCCTACACCAGTCACATCTGTTTTTCTAATATCTGAGTCATATACTTAGGGTTAACTACCATATTCAATTTTCCTTGAAAACATTTCTTTCAAATTGATTTAATCCTTTGAAATCATACTTTAATAGGAAAAATGTACTCATTGCTTTACTCATAAAATCTATGCCATGGTATATGCTTTACAAAAAACAATGTTGATGAAATATATATCAATAGGATTATCTATCCCTTCAAAATAAGTTAAAGCCCTATTTTAACTTAGAAAACTTTAGGCCATAAAGCCAAAACAACATCTACGAAACCATTGTTTAAAACCTAAAACAATCCCTTTCGATATCATAGAAAGCATTCCTTTCGAAATCATTGAAAGCATCCCATTTGAAATCATTTCTTAAAACCTTAGACATCCTCTTTCGAAACCATTAAACATATCATTCGAAGCATTGGAAACGCTCCTTTAGCAAACACTTAGAAACGTACCTTTCGAAACAATTAAAACATACCTTTCAAAACACTTAAAATATACCTTTCGAAAGCAATGGGTGCTTGTAAGGATTTGTGAAAACATAGCTTCGACACCATTTAAAAGTATTTCTTTCAAAATCATTGGGTTCAACATTTAATATAACTATAGGTTCAAAGAAAACAGAAGCAGAAGCATCACTTTTGAAAGCATTGATCTCAAGTAAAAGAATCGGGGAAGAGAGCAACTTCGAAACTACTCTTTCGAAACCATTGCCTCCGAAACTATTAGTTAAAGCGGCTAAGACACCCCTTTCGAAGGCATTGAGAAGGCGGCTTCAATATTAATAAGACGAAAGTCTTCCTTTTGAATACATTATTTTAAAGGTTATAAAGAAAAGCTGCCTCTAACTAATGTGAAAGGTATAAATTCGGCAGCTAGGGTATCGAAGGGGTTCAAAAGTGGCAACCATTTCGAAAGCTTCTTTTAAAAACAAAGGCAAGTTAATGGATTCGAAAGCTAATAAAAGTGGCTTCAACCCTTTCGAAAGCATGCTTTCGACAAACTAAACTAATTATTCACCTTCGTTTGATTAAGAATGTTGAGATTTGGATCAAGGTTGATTTCCTAAGCTTTTGATCTTGAATCTCCTAGCTTTAACCTTTGATCTCCCTTCTTTTTAATAGCTGGCCACACCCCTTAGGTTAACTTTAGTTTCTAGATGCAAATGAATGAATGAAGTGGGGAATAAGAGGGTTTTAGGATATAAAGTAAGGCTCTTCATATTTTGCCCTTCTAATTTTCCTCCTCCTTATCTTAAAATTTTAATTACTTATTTTAGTTCATTCATAAGGCATGGCTTAAGTTTAGTTATCAAATCTCAACCTCTTAACCCTCTAAATTATTTAATTTCATTTATCCAATTAAATGTCTAACTAATGTTAATAAAAATTAGGGTCATTACACTCTCTTTGCCCTCACGTTTCCACATTTGGATCATGCCACGTGTTCCACATCCACATTGTTGGTTAGATGTGTCCGGATTATTGACATGTCTTTTGGCAGAAAGCCTTAATTTGGGTGGTTGTATTGTAATCTTTGGCTGGAAGTTTTAATTGGAGGCGGGAACTCTTAAAATTGAAGTTGGAATGTTTGGAATGGGAGCGAGAGACCTCGGTAGGTCGCACCTTTCTGATCTGATGTGGTAAAGGGTTTGCTTGTTGGTTTCTGGGGTTTCATCGATATACCAGAAGTGAGGCTGTGCTGGTTGATGTGAGACATTTGTGTAATGCCGCGGTGCTTGCCTAATTCTTAGGTGCTACCGTCCAGAGATGTATTTGGTTTCGGGGTTCGTGATTGGCTTAGCCTGGAAGTTAGTTTAATAAATGTGTGAATATAATCTGAACCGACTGAAATCTGAGCTGATAATAATTTGAGTTGCCCATGTTGCATGAGTTAGGGATGGGGGTGGTTTATCTCTTTGCTGTCTACCATGACTAACTACAAGTGACCGTAGTATCTCATTGCCAGTTTACCGTGACTATGCCTATCGTTAGCATCTTCCAATACTGGAACTAAAGGATGAGTGCAAATATGATGCCTTTGTAGCCCTTCTTTCGAGCACAGTATTGTATTTCACTGCAGCTTCTTTGGTTACCGCTTTCTTATGCAGTATACATCGGACTGTCACATTTCTTTCTTTTTTATTTTGGTCTTTACTTCGGGAGCAGATCTCTTAAACTTGTATATTTCTTAGCCCATTTCTAACATAGCTTAGGAAGTACGGGTGTAACACTTGCCTTCTAAGTCTACAGTGATCGCAAATCAGTGTAGACTTGTCTGCATTTCACCTTCGATCTTTGTATCTATAGAGATATTTTTTGTACATTATCTTTTGCATGAGCTTTTTACTTAAGGAGTGGCATACGGTCCTTTATTCTTGTTCGGGTGTACTTGCTTGCCCTCATAGTCTTCACACTTGCTTATATATATATATATATATATATATATATATATATGTATGTATGTATTACTTAGCATCACTATTCTCATCTTTGAGATTGTCGTTGTCATTTGCAGGTTGTGTTGTCAGTATAGCTATCGAATGACAGCAGTGAGTAGTGAAAAGTTGCTTGTTCGTGCACTTGGCATGGTCTTCCCCACTATTTGGGGGAGGACTGATGTTGAATTTAGCATCGCGACTCTTATTTTAGAGATTTTCATTTGTTATTTATATAATGCACTATCAGCGCAGTTTTGGAACGATGGTGGTGAGCTGTGAAAACCGTTCATTTCGTTGTAGGTTTGTTAATATTCACATTTTTTCATTTCTTGTCATTGGTGGATGAAATCTTACTAGTAACTTTTGCATTTAGTGCTCTTGTCCATGTGTTATTTCCCTAATGGGTCGTGGTCTGAACCATTGTTAAATCAAACCCTTTTTTCGTGTAAATCTATATCAATCTTTGTGCTTATTATATTGGCAGCTTAATCAATTGACATCTTGCTAGTTCTTTCATCATTTCGATCGTGTGGCCATTATTCAAATTAAGGTGCATATATTTTCTTTCGTCTCCTCTTTTTTCATTTTTACATTTTTATTCAAGAAAGAAAATAGGAGAAAATTTCGAAATCAATTCCATCTCTGTGTTCGGATTTTACTTTTAAATTGATGTAAGAACTTTCTCTTTTGTTTTAAAATCTGTTAGCATCTTCTCTTTTGATTAATCTCGGGATCTCGACATGGCTTCCTCCTCATCTTTCCCTTTATTTCCGCCTTCCCAAATTACTTGACTGGAGACAATTGTATTTTAACTCAATTTAGGTTTTCGGGTTACGATGCTAGGGTTCTTAAACCCCATGAACGTTTGAATGCTCCCCTGGCTGGGTTCATTCTCACTACACCTGAAAATATACGTTCTGGTTTTTATCTTCCATCATATCCAATCCTCCATGAATGGCTCGATTCTGTTAACTTTGTGCCTTCTTAACTTTCCCCTCTTACTTACACCCTTGTAAAAGACACTTTCGTCTTTTATGCGGAAAATGGTTATACTCCTTCTTGCGAGAAGCTTTGGTTTATTTTTTACATTAAGAAAAGTCCCTCAAAGGGCGGTGCTGGCTTTTGTTGTGCTCAAGCTAAAACGTCGGTTTTTCCGAAAGTCCCCTGGAAGGACAAACCATAGACCGATTTATACTTTTTTGTTTCGAAATTAGGTGGTTTTCCCTCCTCTTTTCACCATCATGCTACTCAGATTGATTTCTCTAAGAAGGATATCGAATTATATGTGTCACATAAAACTCGCATTCTAGAATTAGATGTCGGAGCAAGGAAAATAGATAAGTTTTTTAACCTAGAAAAGCCAAAGAAATATAACATCCTATGTCCTACCACACAATTTATTATGATGTTTTTAAGCCCTCTACCGAGCCTGCGGTATATACTGCCAATGAAGAGTTATAGATTTTTTTTTCATGATTTTGTTCTTCGTTGGGAACTTTGCCTGGTTTAAACATTTCTTTTTTATGTAGGTACAATGAATGCAGCTCTCATTGATTCGGCATGCATGCTGGTAAAACCATCGAAAAAGACAACCGAAAATGAGCGCGTGATACCGCCCTCGGTTCTAACCATGCCCCAAAATGCAGCTCCTTCTCTTTTTCCTCCTCTAACAAGCATTCCTTCCACTTCTAATTTAACACCACTGCATATTCCTCTTTTGCAAAGTGAACCTGCTTCCATGTCCGCTCTTCGTTACCCAAAGGGTTCCTATTTGATCTTGGGGAAAGAAAAGAGGAGACTGCATGGAATTCGCCACTTTATAATGCATCATCCTCTATACCTTCTCTCCTTCCTCTTCCATTCCCTAAGCTTTCCCTTTTCAAGCTAATGTCTGAGCTGGAGAAGTCCCGGTCTTATGTATGAACTTTTTCCCTTGCTTTGTTTTATTTTATGCCAGATGCATTTGTTCTCTATAATACTTATATGTGATGTTTTTTATACATAGCATGTCACCAAAATGATAGAGGCACGAGAATGCAAAACTGAATAGGTCATCATTCTTAATCTGGTAGCTAAGCTTGAAGCTAACCTCGTTACTTATACTGCTGAGAGAGCTAACTTCGTTTCCACAAAGGCCAAGGCCGAGGAGTGTCTACGACTGTTGCCTCCAGCAGAAGCTTTGACCTTAGAAAAACTTAAATCATATGAGGTCAAGGATGAGCTATCCAAGGTGGGAAAAGAGCTGGCCGATTCAAGAGAAAATTTTAGGATAGACACCTCCAACTTGATTTGCAATCTATACGTCTCGGCTAAGTATGAGTTCGAAAAGGAGATCAACCTTGACTTTTTAGGCGAGCAATTTTCGATTGACGTGGTCTACAAGTAATGTCGTGATAGTGGGACGAAGGGTATGCTCAGTCAGATGCTTCTCCCAATCGTTCACCGTAGATGCTTGTGGATGAGGAAGCAGGGGAGGAACACAAAGACCCTCCACCTAGTGATGTTGAGGGAAGAACTGAAACTAAGGTTAATTCAAATCCTCGTGTAGATATTCAAAATCTTTTGTATTAACACTTAGACATACGATCGCATGAGACTTGTTTCTTGATTTTGTTTTGAACGGTTTTTTGTAGTTGCTTTACTATGTTATTGCATAACAAATGATTGGGTCGTTTTTTTAGTCCTCTAAAGAAGCTTTCTTTGCTAAGTTTCTAAAAGAAAGCGAGGACAGGCTCAAAACCCAAACTTTAGATCATCTTTGTTTTAATGCTGTATCCATCAGTAAGCATGAGAGAGAATTAGATGAGAGGTATACCACTCTTAAGAATGAAACCCAAGGGTTGTTTCTAAGGATTTATCAAGTAGTTAAAGAAAAAGTAGCGCTTAGTGACTTTGTACTACGTCGGTGGCAATATACCTTAGAAAATCATTCCGTTCTACCCAATAACCCCCACTTGGAATGGTTGGCTTAAATTTAGGAATTTCCATAAGGGTTGAATTTTGTTTTACCTTTGCTACTTTTCTGTATATGGCTTTGTCGAATTGATGTAGTTAATAAGAGAAGTTTATATTAGATCTTTGTTTAGTATCTTTTACTTATCTTTGGGGCTATATTTTTTTACTGATTAGGCTGGCTCATATAAAATGGTGGCTTTGCTCCATGAAGTTTCCATACACGACCTTCCTTCGGTACCCGTCATTCATGAGTAGGATGAGATGGGCGTGTCCGAATTTGGGTTTGAGGTGAAGGGCTGTCGGTAATGAGGCAGAGTTAGTCGCCTCCAAGTTGAGAATTTTGAACTTAGAAGGGTGTTAGAGTGTGTCTTCAAGGAGCTTAAAGAAGCTGAAGATTCACTTAACCTTCAGTATAAGAAGAACACCAGGTTGCATGCTACTGAAATGAAGTTAAGTGAAATGCAGCGGTTAATTAAAGATGGGGAGAATATTTACGGGATTGTTCTTTCTTCAAAAGGAGATTTTTCTACAAAAGAAAACTATTGAGGATATGTCTAGGGAGATTGTTCGTTTAATCGGAGAGAAAGAGGCTGTCGAAAGCGAGAAGGTGGCTTCCACACCCCACCTTAATGTGATTCATGTTCTTCCTGAAGGTTCTAGGTCTTCTTCGATGACCAATCGGACAAGGTTTGTGGAGTTTAGTGGGCCTTACCATTTGCAGACCGAAGGATGGAAATTGATGCCCATAAATTCTTCGATGCTTTTTCGAGACGTACCGAGAAGACTAAGGCCGAACTAATCAATACTTTAGAGAAAACAACCGAGGAGGCTATATTGAGGATTTATGCTCTTGAGGGTTCCCTGTGTAATGCTCAATGTAGGATTGCTTCCAACTTAGAGAGACTTAAGCAAGAGAAAGTTGAAAGTAAGAGGAGGCAGATTTTTCTGTGGGACGTGAGGGATGTAATTGAATTTTTCTACCCCTCTCTTGATCAGAACTTCTTATGTAATACCAAGGGTTTTGAAGTACGGGTTAGGACTTGTTATGATCCCTAAAGGACTTTCTCCGTTAATTCTACCCCAACTTTAGCTTCCATGTCTTAGGTGTTTTAGGGTAGTATTGCTTAGAGAGTGGTTTTGCAACTTACAACATGTTTGAGATTATTTACATGTTATGTAAATTGATATACCTTTGTGAAGTTTGCGGATTTTTTCTTATACTTATTTTATTTTTTTGTACTCACCCTTGATTTCATTTCGTGTGGGCTCATTTGATTTTCAGCCCGCTTCTCAGAGTTCGGAAGTTGCTATTCTTATAGGGAAGCTGGATTCTACCCTGGCCAGAGTCACAAAACTGGAAAGCTTACCGAAGGATGCTGAAAGGATATATGAAGTTGTATAAAAGAAGAAAATAAAAGATTTGAAACATAAGGATGAAGAGTTAGTTGGGCAGATTGCAAGGTAAATTAGTGTAGAAGACACTCCTTCTATAACCTTAGCCAATGGTTCATCTTCTAGACTAAGTGCCACTCCCATGCACCCCACTTTGGGGCCGATCCAGATGAAGTTTTGAAGTGGAAGAGTGAAAATTTATTATGAAGCCAAGTTTAACGAGCTAGAGGATCATTATAAGAAAGAATTGGGTGCACCAGATACTTGTGTTTCGCCTTTCATTTCTATTACAGAAGAACTTTTTGGTTCTTTCTCTAGGCATACTGAGAAGAAGAGGCGGCATATTTTAGGTGAGATTGAAAGAATTAGAGGGGCGGCTATAAGCTGTGTAAATGCCCTTGAGAATAAGATTTTCAACTTAGAATGTGATGCTCACCCGGACTCCATTGTTGTTTCCTGAGGTGGGATGGATAACGCTTCCTTGGTAAAGCAACTTCATTATGAAAAAGTAAATAAGGTAACGAAAAAAATTGAAAGAAGGTGAGCGATAGATTTTTTCACATATTTTGTACCCGAACTCAACCTGACTTTCTTATATAACCACATGGATTTTGAATTTGATCTGCAGGTTTGTGACAACCATTAGGCAAGCACTAGTTATGAAACACGTACAGTTTACTACAGTACCGCTCAAGGCTGTACTACTCCTGTTCGCTCATCGATCATTATTGCTGAATTGGACGATTCACTTTTTGTTCTCTCCCTGATGGACCGCTCTTCTTTATGTTTGGGGTCACACCATCACAGATCATCCCACCGCAAAACAATCGTATATTGCTCTTTTTCTGAGCCTGAATCGTATTCCTAGCATAGCTTTTCGTTTGCTATTATGTATAACTTAATGGATTTAGTATAATTAATGTTGTGATTGTTTTTATCCATTTTCACTTGTGAAGTAAACGTAGGAATATCAAATTATAAAAAAATCTTTGGTCAGTAGAAATTGAGCTAAGGTAACTTGAGTAAGTTTTTAGTTTCTGATGTTTACCTATCAAGCTTTAATTCCTAGAATTGCACCTGATTTGTGAGCTGCGGTACATTTCATGCATCATTTTTTCCTTGCCATTCCCGACTTGATTTTTTATGCAGTTCATGAATGTTAAACTATGATTATAACATGCATATTCTGCCACATATGGGGCACGACCTACACCCCTTTCTCAGAGGCAGGTTCATCGTTTGGCACAGCCTGCCCTGCTGGATAGGGGAAAGAAAGATATTTAACGGTGAAGTCAAGTCTCATGTTTACAACCTTCTCATGCGCATGATTTTTTGTACTGGTTCTAGCAGTCTAGTATTCATACGTGCAGTGTGCTATGTTAACAATATTAAAATAGTAGGGTTTTTATACTGGTTCAGCCCATCCAATATACCTATGACCACTTTGGCTGAGAAGTCGAGCTGTAGTTATAAGCAAATCCATTTTAATAACTGGTTCGGGCAGTCTGATATCCCTACGTCCAGTTCGGGAGAGAAGTTGATCTACGTTGAACAGTGTTTTTGATGGCTAGTTTAAGCCGTCTAATATCCATACGTCTAGCATGAGTTATTAACTATGTTAAAATAATTAACACGGAGAGATTTTTATATTGGTTCGGGTCATCTAATATCCCTACATCCAGTTCATTGTAGTATTATCTTTTGTAATAATTACAATTCTTGTTCACATAAGTAGTGCGGATCGCTCAGGATAAGGTCTAAGATTTCCAACGTTGTATTGAGCTCTTCTTTTGCAACTGCAGTCGTTGCTTCGACTTTAGCTGCTTCATTTAATTTTGAATCCATCATGCTTTTGATTTTAGCTATCTATCCAATATGAGTTTTCCCTTTGGTTAGGGAGAAAAGCATCAATGGTCTCGGCGCTAAATGATGGGTTTGGTTCCAGTGGGTGACGGTGCTATTCTTTCAAATCAGCATGCATCACAATCTCTTCAGCTTGCTGCTTGGCTCAGATAAGGATCCTCATTGAAGGGCGCCATATTTGATTTTTCTAGCTTTCGAGCAGAAGGCTTAAATGTCTTTATCAACATGATCGCAATAGGGAATCTTTTTTGGGTTCTTTAGGAACATTAATGGGGATTCTAAGATTCTAGTCCTAGATTTCATGCCACCTTCGGAATCACTACCCAAATCGATAAATACCCGTGCACTCTCGTCCACCATGAGGTCATAAATTGATGAAGGATGGTAATGGTCAACTGGAAGTAGTCATTTAACATGATTCCATACAGCGCCGATTATTGAGTCTTTCTTACAAGTAGTTGGAGCATTGAAGTCAGATGAGCATGGGATTTGATTTGCAGGCTGGTTTCATTATTCTCTTTTCTGAGAGTGCCATTATCACTTACTCGCCGCATAGTCAATGCAACTCGTAATTGAAAGCAGTGAACCATGGACGGTGAGGGATGATTTAGATTGTGTGTGGTATGTTGGGTCATCACCATTATAAAGGAAGGGGATGGATGATTTGTATGGGAGTGTTGGCGGACTCATCGGAAATAAAGGACTGAGAATGGAATGATGGATTTGTTGGGGATTTAGGAAAGAGGAACGGAAGTTCAGGCCCTCCTTCTAGCGCCAATAAATGTTGGTGAGATTTTTCGTCCCATAACAGCTCGATTGACTAAATTGGCAATTGAAAACGTTTATTTGCAAATTTAAATCAATAAATTTAACTTGTATTAAGCTTACCTTTGGGTAGTAAATATGTTGCTAGATGCTTACATAACTATGTAGTTGCACTCAAACTATTTGCTAGAATATCAAACTGAATTCGTATTTTTACTAGGAAATAGTCCATAATAAACATGGACAGATAATGATGCATGAAAGTAAAGAAGACAAAGAAAATTTTACATGGTTTAGATTCTTTTCAATCCTACGTCCGCGGGACATGTTCCTTTATGTTTCCTCTGCTGATACATGTGTTTTCTTCAAAAATAAGAGGACATCATTTATTTATTTCAAAAAAGAGGAAAAGGTAAAAAAAGCCCCCTAAACATTCCCGACCATCTCTTATTTAACATGGTTAGGGTAGACGCGGATTATAATCACTCTTGCTTTGCCCTCACATTTCCACCTTTGGATCATGACACGTGTTCCACATTTGCATTGTTGGTTAGATGTGTCCGGATTTATAGCGACCACCCTACACCACCGACACCAACAGTATATAAATAGTGCACTGCTGTTGTGCCCAGCTGATATAGGACGATCATCAAGGTTGAAATAAATCAATATAGTATATAACATGTCATATATCTCACAGCGCATGGACGAAATATAATATGACATATACAACAGAAGAGACATAATAAAAATGTGAACGAATCATCATAATCAGAGCATAATATCCATAGAGTTATAAATCAATAGTGGAGTTTATACAATAGAAAACAAACTTAACAATTATCTCAAATACAAATGGTAAGCAATCACTCCTAAACCTCCCGATGCTGCACAAAGGAATAAGCGTAGACTCCATATACGTATATAATATTAGATAGCTCCATCCAACTCGTCCTCCGAATAGCTATTGCATCACCTGGACCTATTATCTAGTCTACTCATTTAAGAGTACCCAAGGAAATAAAGAATAAAACCCTAGGTCAAACAAAATTCTGGAATGAGCGATAAATGAGTCTCAAAATACTATATAGGTAAATATGGTAAGGAACAAGGGTACACGAACCATACCTGACTAGTCCCTGCAACCAAAGAGTTAGCATACAACACTATAATACGCTACTCTACATTATCATAAAGATATACAACAAACCAAATAAAGAATATCAGTCTTCCAAGTACTCCTACCTCCAATACCTACTTCTGCTTTATACCTATGAATGATAGCCTACTAAAGAAAACGACCAAAGTATCCATAACATCCATCAATAATCCTAACTATCACAACTTGTGCTCTGAATATATGTGTAACAACCCTGTTGTTAATGGCCTAATTAATTACGGTTGATTAATTTAAATCTGTGACTTTTGAAATTCTAATTATGAAATTTATTTAAATTTAAATAATTGACTTAATTTATGAACGAATTATCATTTTTTTAAATTAAATAAAATGGATTTTCATTTTTATCAAAATATTGTTTAAATCAATTGTTAGATTTGAGGATAAAATAAATTATTAATTGGAAAAGTATTAATTGAGTTTTTGAGTAAACTGCGATTACGAACTACAAATTGTTGGATTAAGAAAATTAGGATTAAGTTAATTCAATTTAGTTTGAATGGGCTAAGTGAATTCTTTAATTAATTCTTTTAGGCTTTAATAATATTTAACCTACTTACCTATTAGGCCACTTGCCTTAGTATAATTCCTAATACCCTAGCCTTTGCAAACTCTAAACCAGATCCAAATCTAATTATTCATGTTCATTTTGTTTGAGCAAAAGAGAAAACCTAAAACCTATTTCAACCCTAATTCAATTTCAAACAATTCAAGAAAAAATCCACAAATCTAGATTTGGATAGGTATAAACTTTATTTTCCTTCTTATATCCATTGGTATAATCAATTTAGTGTTTTGGTTAGTTAGTAAATTCTGAATTTTAATTGATTAGGGGTTGTTTGTAGAGTTTTGAAGCTTTTTAGAGGAGTTTTTGGATCTTGAAGAAGAAGCGATAATTAGTAGTTCATTTCAGCCTTCTCTTTATCTTTGTAAATTTTAGGTGGGTTGTTCAACTCACACACCTATATTCTAATGGGTTTGAATGCTTGGTTAGACTTAATTGCACCTTCAGTAGGATTATCAATCGTCGGAAAGTCATCGGAGAAACGGAGCTCTGGTGGAAAGGCAGTGAACTACCCGGAACACGCTCCAATGCCTTGCAACTGGTCGTTGTCATGAAGCAGTGCTTCAGGCAGTGTACAGCCTCTCTGCTTAGACCTTTTTGGTTACAATTTTGCCCTGCTCGTTTTGGTTAATCTCTTGCATTGTTCGAGTACTAGTTTTCGATGATGGTTTTGCTTATTTTAATGAAGCTAAGTAGTTTGATTTTGTGGTATGTATTGCTTGTATATATATGTAGTGTTTAAAATGACATACCATGATATTTTTCAATGTAAGTTTTATGTATACATTGCTTTGTTTTGGGAATCTTAGAATTGGTTTTCAAAATGTTATAAATTTATTTTGAATCACAAATAGTTTTAAAACTTGGAAATGTGTTAAGTAACAATTTTGAAGTAATAACTTGTTTTCTATATACTTTGGGGAGTAGATTGATAAATACTCGTGTTTGAAAGAAATTGTAAAGCAACTCTTTACATAAATTAATATGGATTTCTTGGGATATTATATATATATATATGTACTTAATATTTGGAAAATCCTTTTATATAAGAGAGTTTGTTTAAATTTATAAATATCAAACTTGTTTCTAAAATAAACCTAAATCTTTTTATAAATGATTTTAACAAAGAATTCTATATATATATATATATATATAGTTAAGAAATAACGTGTTTGTGGATTTCAAAAAAGTAGTTTGGAAATAGATTAATATAAGGTATCTAAGAAATCAATTCTTATAAAATAAATTAATATTGTCCATTTTAAGATTATAAATTCTTATCGGATTTCTGTTGGATTCAACACTTGGATATTTAAATACTAATTTGTCAATTTTGAATGATTTTTGGATTTGAAGAAGATTGGAAAATAAAATGTTTTGAGAACCTCAATTCTATGATTTGGGAAATATTAATAATCGACTTAGTGTTATCGATTGGTTTAAATGCTCTTGAATAATGCTTCGTCGAATATGGTACAACTCATTGAATAAAATGTCTGAGTGGAAATTACTAACCCATTAGCATATACTTGAATTTCACCAGGTAGTATGGGATACTAGGGTTAAATTCTTGTGATTACCTACAGGAAAGTATTTGACACTTTAGAGTTATATTCTCTTTTGGTGTGCACCGGGACACTTAGATCCTTAAGAGGATATTGTTCAGGTTTTCCAGTGGTATCCGTAACGAGTGAGATTTACTAGCTTCTAGTAAATACTTGAATTTCACCACGTGGTATGGGACTTTTTGGTTAAGCTCTAGTGATTACCGAAAGTGATAGTATTTGGCACTTTAGGGTATTTCATTTTAAGGTTCGGCCGAGGGCTGATAAATCCTTAAGAGGTATACTCTTGGATTTTTCCCCGATCCTTGTGATGGGTCAAGACTTGATTTTCACCATCTTTGTGATTGGTCGAGATATATTATAATAATGCATATTATAGATTTTTTGAGTCATGTTTTCTGGGTAGGAAAATCAATATTGTTCTGGATAGATTTGTGATCAATCATGTATTATCTATATTGTTCCGGATAGATATTTACATGCATTGTGGTCTATATTGTTCTAGATAGACTACAACTCTTTAGTTATTAGGCAGTCTCGACATTATCTATATTGTTCTGGATATAGTTTATATAGGAGATAATATCTATATTGTTCTAGATAGATATTTTTACATTGATCTGGGTAGCTCTTATATAAATATGCAAGTCTACATTGTTCTGGGTAGGATTTTATGTCATAACGTATCGGACTAAAGAGGACTACCATATTAAATTCATTATTTTAATGTTTCTTCAGAGAATTTATAGTTAGATAATTTATTATCATTTGAGCTCTGAAGAATTTTGATTGTTGTCACCATATTTAAGATGATAGTCAATTATGACTTGAGATGAATTTATGAAATGGTGATTTGTTTTATATGCCTTATTATAATGATTATTGTTGAGCATATTCGTACCATGACTTATTTTATTATTGTTAAGTCGTATATTCATGTTATTAGTATCTCACCCTTTCATTTAGATATAATCTGACCCGTTTATAATTTTATAATACATGGGTCAGGCCGAAACATTACAGGTTCAGTGACTTACGGACTATTAAATATTTTGGACTAGCACTGGAGTTGACATTTTGACTTTAGAGTTTACTCATTTGTATATATTGGAATGTCTAGTTGGATGTATTGTATTAGATAGTCAGTTGTACCTAATACTGTATTTTGATGTAATGTACATATAGTGTGGGTCTAGTATAGATATTTTGTAG
The DNA here is from genome assembly GCA_030737815.1 of Allium fistulosum. NCBI lineage: Eukaryota > Viridiplantae > Streptophyta > Magnoliopsida > Asparagales > Amaryllidaceae > Allium > Allium fistulosum. Next base: position 899,697,597 of record CM060905.1, read on the forward strand.
ATTCACACTTTATAATGTATATAATGTATATTATTCCGCTGTGATCTGTATAACTCTGATATTTGTTTCTATATTATATAATATTCTGAATATTTTAAATCGGTGTGTTTATTACTTGTATTAACACTGTACACGTAAAATTTCAGTTTAGATATTAAGAAAAAGGTATAAATGATGTGTCAGTGTTAGTATAAAGATATATTCACATTCGATCGCCCTTAACTAGTCGTATTCTTCATATTAGCAGACAACATTACTTGTAATTTTCTTTGCTAAACTGAGTATAGTGGTGGGGTCATTACAATATGATAATTAGTATGACCCACAAGCCATGGACTAATGGAAATCCCGATTCTCAGTTGTACTCTCATATCTCGTAACCCAAAGCTGGATATGTGTCTCGCAGCCCAAAGCTGGACACTAGACCAAAAGCTACAGGTCCAAGGTATATAGGTCCCTCAATTGACCTACGGGCATCCCCATTTACAATACCCTTGCTTCGAGTACAACTGAAAACTCTTTGAAAATCAACGAGTCCTTAGCACATATACCCAAGCCCACCATTGCTCCAATTGGATACCGAGCCCTTCTTGCCCAATCTAGTTTCCATTATTCATGAGGAACCCTTCCATGTTCTGCGATCATACGGCTCCTTCTTTTACGAGCCGACATCTTTGGAAACTACTTCCACCATAAGCTAACATCCGAAGACCGTAGCTTTTCATCATGTTGTTATATCATCATCCAACCTGATACAAACAAGTTAACATCTCCAGCACGATCTACAATGCATCCTTTTCCTGCCTTGAAAATTCCATATCCATATCAATCACCATGATAACTTGGTGTCTAGTTATAGGTATAACTCAATGCCGAGTTATACACTAAGCCAACCGATGATAGGTTTTCTTCCATGACTCTAGTACTCTTCTTCAAGTGCTTTAGACCCTGACTTATCCATCTTTGATAACTCGGCCCCAATCCAAATCTCCTTCTACTAGCTATAGATATAACTCATCATCTCATCCAACACTTAGCCAAATTTCCTACATCAAGCCATAGACAACCCCTACTTGACAAGCTCTTCCCATCCATGAATTCGATTAACTCGGTGCTAGGTTATAGCCATAACTCGGTGCCCAGTTATGACTTTAACTCCTACCAACTTGCGAGTTATCATGTAGCCTCTTTCCATTCTCCTGAATCTATTTGCCAAGTTTCGTCTAATTCCGACCAACTTTGCCTCAGGTTTGCTCAATTCTTCGACTTAACTTTCTATGCAATCACAACACTAGCAAATAACATCAAATCATATCATCCAAACATAAAATAACAAGCAATTTCATCCAATCACACTTGCATTCTATCAAAACAAGATAAATAAGGCAATTTCTAACATAGATCTACATATAGTATGAATATATGAAAATAAATCAAGGATATTTCTAATCAATCTATATCATATGCATGGATTAACATGTCACTAAAGTTGGAAAAGGTTTTTATGGCCAAAATCAATTTAAAACATCTTAAATCCTATAATTCTACAATATAAACATGTGTAGTATAATGAGAAGGCATAAACCACTCACCAATTACCAAATTCAACCAATTTGTATGTAGATCTAATCTGGGCAGTGAAGAAAAGCACTCCAAATCAAGCAATTTTATGATTCATAGCTTCTAGTTGAGGATCTAATCTCTAATACGCAATCTGATTTGATTTAGAGAGCAATTTGGGTGATTTTGGTTGAAATTAGGATGGATCTAGGGCTAATTACGGTTTAGGCCTGATTTAGAATGAGGGAGAAAAGTTTTAATTTGACTCTTCAGTCTCTATTTACAGTGTTCTTTAATTAGACTAATGGACTCGCTAATGGGCTTAATTAATTAGACATTAATTTTGGCCAACGACTTTAAAAACTTAAAATAGATATATCTTTCTAACCGTAAGTCCGTTTTTCTACTATGACCACTCTACGGAATGAGAAACCATCATCTTGAAGCAATATAACTAGTTTGAAATCCTAATTCAACTCTTATCAAAATTTATAGCCCAAACAAGATTTTTAGGGTCAAAATGTTCGCATGGAAGTTTAGAAAAAAATTCATAGGTGTGTACAATGTCCCTAAGAGTAATATCCCAAAATCATAGAATCATACGACCTCATGTGAATAAAATAAAAATATTTTATGATCCTCCGATATGTAAAATACAAGTCCTTATATTCTCTCCTCTTTAGGAATTTGGCCCTCGAAATCCCTAATTAAGCCAAAGTATAAGCAACCATGGTCATCCCGCATGCCTACCAAACATAAGCAACCATCACACATATTAAACAAGCAGCCATCCAATCAATAGTATAGGTGACCTATCCCAGTATACAGAACACTAACCTATCAAATCTAACATACAATGGTGAAAGTCGATATGATAAATAGTGGATCTTACCCTTCAAAGAGCTCCGAACGTGTAGTCCTTATGCTCTCCTACGATCCCATATACAATCATCATCACTTCAGCTCAATTGTACTTTCACTAGCTTCATCGTCTTTCTTCATCGTCTTTCTTATAAACTGTTTCGTATCGTATCCAACAATACAAAGTGGCCTACAAGGTATAGAAACTTCTGGTTCTACCTCATCTTCTTCTAGCTAATCTGGTGTGATCATCTTGCTTGAATCGTGCACAAACTTTTGTAGGTAAAAGACATGAAAAACATTGTACATGCCTGCCATCTTCTGAGGTAAGTTGACCTTATATGCTAGCTCTCTGATTCTCTCGACTATCAGAAAAGGACCTACGAATCTTGGTGCCAACTCCCCCTTTCTACCGAATCGAACTACATTGTTTAGAGGAGAAACCTTTACAAACACCATATCTCCGATAGAAAACTCTAACTCTCTTCGTCCCTTATCTGTGTAGCTTTTCTGTCGATCTTGCGTAGCTTTCATTCATTGCCGAATGACCTCAGTCTTCTCTGAAGTCTCTCTAATCATATCTGGCTCAAGTATTAATTTCTCACTCGTTTCCCAACAATAAGAAGGAACGTTACATGACCGACCATACAATGCTTCATACGGAGTCATACCAATACTTGACCAAAAACTATTGTTGTATGCAAACTCCACCAAATGTAAACGATCATCCCATGATCCACTAAAGTACTCTTTCGGTCTACCCATCTGTTTGTGGGTGATAAGTTGTAATAAGATCCAGCTCCGTCCCTAATGTCTCTTGTAAGCTCTTCCAAGACCCACTAGTGAACAACGGGTCTCGATCCCTCATAATGCTCTTCGGCACACCATGAAATCATACTATCCAATTTGCATACAACCTTACCAGCTTGGAGGTCGTCCTACTTGACTTGACAGGTAAACCTTGCACTCTTGGTCAATCAATCAACTATGACCCAAATGCCATCATACATGCTCGGGACCTTGGTAATCCATCAATAAAATCCATCGATACTTGACCCATTTCCATTTAGGAAAGTCTAATGGTTGCAACAATCCACTAGGTTTCTTCTACTTCTCCTTTACCAACTGATGGTTTATACACTTCGAGATGAATGCCCCAACATCCCTCTTCATACCTTCCCAGCAGTAAGCTCGTTTCATATCTCAGTACATCTTATTACCACCGGGATGAATAGTTAATCTTGAATGATAACACTCTCTTAGGACTTCATCTCACAGTGCATCAACATTGGGAACAAACAATCTCCTATGTTTACGAAGCTAACCTTCTCGATCGAGTTCGCATTGCTTCATATCTTCAGATTCTACCGCTTTCTCTATCTTCGTTATGATCTCCTCTAGCCTAGCATATCGCTTCTTACTAGTACTAATCCTTTTAATCATAGGTCTAATCGATAAGCTTGCCAACATTTCGGGTTCAAGCTCGCTATAAGGCCTGAAATCAAATCTAGCAATATATTATATCTGCTTCCATTCTAAGAACATTGCTCCTAACCAAGCATGTCTTCTACTCAATGCATCGGCGACTGCATTCCCTTTTTCTGGAGTAGGAAATACTGAAATCGTAAAGGCCAAGAGCTCTAACCACCATTGCTGACGAAGGTTGAGATCCTTTTGAGAAAAAATGTACTTCAAGGATTTATGGTATGTAAACAGCTAAAACCTTTCTCTCAACAAATAGTGCCTACACATCTTCAAAGGAAAAACAATTCTCGTCAATTCCAACTTATGAGTTGTGTAATTTCTTTCGTGCGAATTTAGTGGTCGACTTGCACAAGCGACAACCCTTTCCTTCTGCATTACCACCGCACCTAATCCAGTACCATAAGCATCAATGTATACTATTAACTCTTCATTTCCACTTGGAATGGTCAACACTAGTGCACTCGTCGATCTCTCTTTCAGACTCATAGACACATGCTCACACCTCGCATCCTATACAAAGGTCTTTGTCTGATTCTTCCTCATCAAATTGGTCAACGGTGCCACTATCTTCGAGAAGTCCTTTATGAAGCATCTATAGTATCCCACCAATCCTTGAACACTTCTTACACCCGTAACAATCTTGGGCGGATTTAATTTTGGACCAGCCACCTTCGTAGGATCCACAGCCATACCCTGTCCTGAAATGACATGATCCAAGAATCTCACTTTTTCTCTCCAAAAGTGACATTTAGAGAACTTCGCTCTCAACTTGTGCTTCTTCAATATCTCTAGAACAATCCTCAAGTATGCCCTGTGCTCCTCTTCAGTTTGGGAGTAGATCAAAGTATCATCCACGAACACAAGCATGAACTTATTCAGCTAGTCACTAAAAACTCGATTCATGAGATCCATAAAGTATGCCGGAGCATTGGTCAATCCAAATGGCATCACTAATCACTCATAGAAACCTGACGGCATACGAAACGCAATAATTGGAACAATCTCCTACGCTACTCTCAACTGGTGAAATCCCGTTGCCAAAACCATTTGGGAGAATACCTTTGCACCATGCAGCAGATCAAACAAGTCATCAATAGATGGGAGTGGATACTTGTTTTTCTTCATTATCTTATTCAGCTCACGATAATCCACACACTACCTTAAATAGCCATCCGCCTTCATTGCGAATACTACAGGTGTGCCCCATTGATATATGCTGCTTCAAATGAATCCTTTCCTAAATAAGTCATTCACTTGCACCTCCAATTCTTTTTGTTCTCTAGGTGTCATATGCCTCAAAGGAAAAACTGTCGGTCTGGCTTCCTTCAAAAAGTCTATCTGAAACTCGATCTCTCTATACGGTGGCAATTTAGTCAATTCCTCGAAGACATCCAGATACTCTCTAGTGATAGGTATTAATGATAATCCCTCATGTGGAACCTCAAGAAAATATAGAAATCTAACTATTACCCCATCCTCTGAAAGGTAGCTAATTACTACCTGTAACATCCCCCACTTGGAGGCCCAAAACTAATGACTACGGATGCTGCAGTCATCCACAGTTATTAACCTCCGGCGAACGGTAATGTTAGATACATTGATATAACAGAAACACATGGATATGGAAAAAAAATTAAAATCATTAAACAACTTTCACATTCCATCTCAAATCATTTCAAATTCATTACATAATCCTAGATTCGAGAACCACATTCAGAGAAATTATAATTATTACAACATACGCCAAGAGTGACATATGAAGGTACACCCTTGGATGATCAGAGTCTAATCTTAGGCAATTAAACAACTTTGCCATTACAACAAAACACAGCGGAATCAAAAAGAAAAAACTCTTAATGGTTAAAAACATAGCAATTTAAAATATTATGATGATATGCAAACAAGTAAATCATTTTGGATTTCTCATCCCCATTCATTTGACTATCTGTCTCGGTTATAATTTCTAGGGTCACTATTAACCTATTAGTTTTCCATGGGCTAACTAATAACCTATTTAAAGTTCATAGACTATCTGTCTGTTCTCATAGTTTTCTTGGGATCACTAAGAACCTATTGGCCCCTACCAATAACTTCATTTAAATATTTCATTTGTTCTCCCTGAACCTATTGGTATCTCCAATAAATTCTCTCATATCATAGTTTTCATGGGTTGACTAAGAACCTATTGACTTCTGTCAATAACTCAATCCAGATATAGTTTTCATGGGCACTACAAACCTATTGGCCCCTGCCAATAACTCTTTCCAAATATAGTTTTTATGGGTTTACTATGAACCTGTCTTATCTGACAACTTCTTTAATCGATCTTTGGGCATCTTATTTTCTGGTCTACCTGACCTCCTGGATGCAATTCTTCTCATATAGGAGTTAGCTCAATTTATATTCACTACTGGGTCAATCTAGTTGGTTATTCTACCTTTTCTCCCCAAAATACAATTATGGGTCCATTATACGGTGAATATGTATATTAGAAGAAGCAAATATAATAACATGATAACACTAATATCTATGGTTTAATATCCTTAAAATCATTTTTATATGAAACATGGTTAATCCCTTTAACCTATTATATTATCAAAGAAAGCTTCTTCAAAAACTCAAAATTTAAAAGCCATTTTAAAACTCCTTTATTTTGCCATGTGTTTTCCTTTAAAAATGAGATTGGACTCTTTGTTTTGAAAACTAAGGCTTTTGAAACCTTAGACCTTTACTTTCGAAACTATTGGAAAGCCTCCTTCAAAAGCATTCAAATCATCTTTTCAAAACACTAAGCATATGCCTTTTGAAACACTTTAAAACATTCAAAACCGTCAAAACATACCTTTCAAAAGTATTGAAACCTTACTTATTAACTCATAGAAGCATAGCTTCGAAACCATATGAAAGTACCCTTTTCGAAACCATTGGGTTTATCCTTAAAATATCTTTTGGGTCACAGTGAATATAAACGAAAGTACTCCTTTCGAAACCATTAACATTTAAGTAAAAGTGATTGTGGAAGACCGATGGCTTCGGAACCATCCTTTCGAAAGCATTAATCATTTGAGTAAAATATTTGGAAGGATAGCTTCGAAACCCCTTTCGAAGCCATTGCCTTTGAAACCTTTTTGTGGCTGCTGCAGCCTTTTGAAAGCTTTGGAAAGTGGATTATTACATTTATAAAACAAAAGCTATCTTTCGAACTCGTTGATGACTTCAATCTCTTCAAAAGGCATAGAGACGGCAGCAGGATTTCGACTGGGTTCAAACTACCCTTTCGAAAGCATTGATTTAAAAACAAGGCAACTCATTCGAAAGCTACCCTTTCGAAACAAAAAGGCGGCAACTTCTTCGAAAGTTATATTAAACCCTTTCGAAAGCATTCTTTTGGAAACAAGGCAAGTGGCATTTCTTTGGGTAGTAAAACAAAGTCCTTCGAAAGCTATTAAAATTAGTCTCAACCCCTTCAAAAGCATGGTTTCGATTCGATACCTGTCGCCTTTCTCCAATCCACTACATACCAAAATCTTGATACCTTATGTATTGATTTTGACTTCATTGGGGGCTGAAGTATAGGGTCGAAAGGTAGCTACTGGAAATGGCAAAACAATGAACTTATGCAAAACTGTTTTGATTGCCTTTTTAAGTAATACTTTTTCAACTAACTTGCTTAGTTGTAAAAATATGATTGGTTGCCACAAATTTTATCAAAATCTTTACTAAAAGACAGCCGAATTATTTCAGAAATTAAATAAAGATAATTAGCAAAGAAGCCCTTCCTCCAAGCAAAACAATTAAAACATTTAAGTACTCCAAATAAATTAGAGAAATTCACTTTTAATATGTTATCTAACATATATAAATTTCGGACCCAAATTCCTTTATATAATTACCGAAATTAATTTATAAACCAAATTATTCTTATTTTGCTTTGAAAATTAATAATAAATTATCTATGGCTTGGATAATTACGAAAAATTAAAGCCATCTCCAAAATAATGTTTTACATAACATATTAAATCCTCATGGCATTCGATACCCATTATAATGATTTTTAACCTTAAAATTGAATAAAACATTTATCAAACAAACTTGTTTGAATATAACATATCATGTAATCCAAGCATATCATCATCAAAATCATTATAATGATTTAAAACATAAAACCTGAAATCAAATGCTCTTTAAACAAAAATAAAGATGGTTTTGATTATTATTCACCTTGATTAGGGTAAGGAACCTGAGATTTGATCTTTGATTAATTCCCCTTGCTTGATTGCTTAGCTTTAATTGATTTTTCCCCTTTTCTTTCTCCTAGGTTATGGCCAACTTGAGCTCTCTTTGATTTATGTTTTTGAGTTTTGAAAAAATGAACGTGTAGAGAAAATGGAAACGTGGGTTTAGGGGTTATGGGATTATGGTGACGTAAAATCCCTATAATTCCCTTGCGTTATTTCCTTATTAGTTAATTTATGAAAACATTTTCATAACCTATTCTTCTTGTTTAATTAGCACGACCTATAATTAATTTTCAACTCTTAATCCCCTTATCGCACTAATATTTACATTATTCTATTTAATTTACCTAATTACATCTCTTGAATAATGTTACAAAAAGTTAGCGGTGTTACAGGCTCCCCTCCTTAAAGAATTTCGTCCTTGAAATTTGGTTAGGACCAAATACTAAACATAGCAATCATCTATAACAGCTCCTAACTACCATACTAGCCTACCTGACTAGCAACAGTCTATATAATGAAAATATAGAACATACCCTCACAGCAGATCAGGATAAGTATCTCTAATCATGTCTTCTGTCTTCCAAGTACAGTCCTTCTCGTTGTCGCTCCACTGAACTTTCACCAACTTGACTGTCTTATTCCTTAACCTTTTCTCATCTCTCGCTACAACCCAAACTGGTTGTTTAATAAAAGTCAAATTCGGTTCTACTATCAAATCTTCCAACTCTATCGGAGGAATAGTAGTTTCTGGATCATGCACATACTTGCAAAGATAAGATACATGAAACGCATTTTGGACACCTGCCATACTGCTCGGAAACTCTACTCTATATGCGAGCTTTCCGACCCTTTCTATAATTCGGAACGGACCAACATATCTTGGTGCTAGTTTCCCTAACTTTCGGAACCGCACCACACCCTTCATCGGTGGTACTTTAATGAAAACTCTATCTCCAACTGTGAATTCTAGGTCTTTATGCCTCTTATCTGCGTAACTCTTCTGTCTAGACTGAGCTTCCTTCATCCTTCCTCGAATCAACTCAATCTTCACTATCGCCTCTCAAACCAGATCTGGACCCAAGACTAATCTGTCTCCGGTTTCCAACCAACATGCTGGTGATTTCCATGGTCTTCCATACAAAGCTTCAAAAGGCGTCATTCCTATACTAGTCTGATAACCGTTATTATAGGAAAACTCCACTAAGTGTAGGTGATCTTCCCAAGATCCACCAAAGTCCAATACACAAGCTCTCAATAAATCCTCGAGTACCTTATTGACTCTCTCTGTCTGCCCATCCGTCTGAGGGTGATACGTAGTACTCATCTTAAGCTTGGTACCTAATACATCATGTAGACTCTTCCAGAATTGACTAGTGAACAAAGCATCTCGGTCACTGACTATACTACTAGGAATTCCATGCAGTCTAACTATGTTCTTCATGAACAACTTAGCTAAAACAGGTGTCGTCCTGGTTGACCTAACTGGAATGAAATGGGCACTCTTGGTCAACCTGTCCACTATGACCCATATATTTTCATTTTCTCTATTCAACCTTGGCAACCCATCTATAAAATCCATGGATATCGAATCCCATTTCCAAACTGGTATCCCCAAAGGTTGAGGCAAACCACTTGGCTTTTGATGTTCGGCCTTCACTTGTTGACAGTTTACACACTGTCTAACCCACAAGCCAACATCCTTCTTCATACCTTCCCAATAGAAGCTTCTCTTCATATCTTGATACATCTTGGTTCCTCCAGGATGAGTCAGAAATTTGGATCGATGACATTCCTTAAGAACTTCTTTCCTTAAGTCCTCAACATTCGGAACACACAACCATCCCTTCTTTCTCAACCATCCTCTCTGGTCAAGACTAAAATCTCTCAGATCATCGATCTCAGTTCCAACTTCAAGCCTTCCAATCCTCTCGGCTAATAATGGATCTCCCCTCTGCTTAGAAGCAATCCTTTCGATCAACACTAGTCGAACTTCCAAACAGGACAACATGGCGGTGCTCTGACTAGAACTAAAAGTCGATCTTAACTGCATACTACAAGTAGTCAAAGCTTTTAAATCCTTCCGTTCTGCCAACACAGCTAACACCACATTATGATGTCTCTGCTAAGAGCATCTGCTACCTTATTTCCTTTCCTCGGAGTATATTCTATACCAAAATCATAAGCAGCTAAAAACTCCAAGCACCTTTGCTGCTTCATATTCAACTCCTTCTGAGAGAGTAAATATCTTAAGGACTTATGATCTGTGTATAGCTCAAATCTCTCCCCTAAGAGATAATGTCTCCAAATCTTTAACGCGAAGATCGCTACAGCCAACTCCAAATCAGGAGTAAGATATCTCACTTTATGTGGTATAAGATGTCGTGAAGCGTAGGCAATAACTTTACCCTTCTGCGTCAACACAGCTCCTAATCCAGTCCAACATGCATCGGTATACACCACTAACCCTTGGTTTCCGTCTGGATCTACTAACACAGGTGCGTTGGTCAACAAATGCTTTAACTTAAGGAATGCTTCCTCACATTTGTCGGACTAGACAAACTTCACATCCTTCCTGGTTAACTTAGTCAAAGGCACTGCTAACCGCGAGAAATCCTTGATGAATCTCCAGTAATAGCCAGCTAGTCCAAGAAAACTTCTAATCTCAGTCACCGTCTCTGGTCTCTTCCAGTTATTAACAACTTCGATCTTATCTGGATCGACTGACAAACCTTTCTCTGAAACCACGTGACCATGAAACTTAACCACTTTCTTTCAAAAATGACACTTGGAAAACTTCGCTTTTAGCTAATGCTGCCTCAGCGCTCAAGCACTATTCTAAGACGATCTTCATGCTCTCTTTCATCCTTAGAGTATACTAAAATGTCATCTATAAACACCAACACAAACCTATCCAAGTACTCTTGGAAAACTCGGTTCATCATATCCACGAAGAAAGCAGGTGCGTTCGTTAACACGAATGGAATTACTAACCACTCGTACGAACCATACCTAGTCCAAAACGCTGTCAACGGAACACTATCCTCTGTCACTCTTAACTGATGGAAACCTATCGCCAAATCTAATTGGAAAAATATTCTAGCTCCACAAAACTGATCAAATAGATCGTCAATTCTCGGCAAAGGATACTTATTCTTAATCGTCTTCTCATTCAACTTACGATAGTCGATACACATTCTCAACGACCCATCCAGTTTCTTCACAAACACCGCGGCCGCTCCCTAAGGCGAACTGCTTGGTCTAATAAAATTTCTCCCTTCTAGATCCACTAGCTGCACCTTCAATTCCTTCATCTCGGTCGGTGTCATCCTGCTAGGTGTTCTACTGATAGGTTCAGCTCCTGACATAAGAACTATTTGAAACTAAACAGCTCATTTCGCTGGTAATCCTATAACCGGCTCAAACACATCTGCAAACTCTCTTGCTACTCGAACCTGACTTAACTCTTCCTCCACTTCCATAGCTCTCAACAAAGCACAAGCACTTCAATCCGAATTCTCCACTGAGAATATGATTCGGTTTTGACTATTAGAGTTTCTTAGTGATATTTCCCTATCCTGGCAAAATATCCTAGCCTCGTATTTACCCAACCAATCCATATCCAAAATGATTCTGAAATCTACGAAATCAAAAACATACAGACTGCATGCAAACTTATGACCTAACAATTCAAGTTCTAACAAGTCACATCTCATCCCCAGAGTTGCATACCCTCCTATTGTATTCGCAATCCTTAAGGAAGTAACATTGTATGTAGGTTCTAAACATAACTTATCAACCAAACACTGCGATATAAATGAATGTGATGCACCGGTATCAAATAGTATCCTAACTGGTATACTTTGAATCAAAAGTGTACCTTCCATCACAGTCTTTCCTTTCTCAGCAGTAGTTGGCCTACCAGATGATGGTCCACCAGCAATGACCTTTCCCCTGTCCGCCTTGACTGGTTCTGGAGACTGATCCTTATAATGCCCAACCTGGTCACAGTTGAAGCACTTCACGCCCTTCTTTTCTACAACCTTCTTCCCCTTGCCTGTCCGGCATTCATGAGCATAGTGACCTTTCTTATCACACTTGAAACAAACTAAATCGGCCTATGCCTTTTTGGCAGCTTCTCCATTCTGGGCTCCCGTTTTCGTAAAGAACTTCCGCTTCTTTCCCTGAGAACCCTGGGTTTCAACCGGCTTTTCCTTCCCATAAATAGCCAGCATTTCCTCATGTCGAATTGTCATCTCCACAACAACATTACAAGGATCACAGAGATGTGGCAGGGTCGCCCTAGCAATCTCGGGCCTTAGTCCCTGAATAAACTTCTCATTCCTCTTTATGACGGTGTCAATAGTAGCATACCCATATCTAGACAGCTCGTCAAACTTAGTGGCATACTCAATTACCTACATTTCTCCCTGCACCTGATCCATAAACTTTCTCAATAATGTTGACTTAGCAACTTTAGACAAAATCTCTGCTCGAATCTCCTTCGAAGTTCTGCCCAGGTCAACTCTTCCTTAGGAACCCCGATGGTAACGCTATTCCACCAATGAAGCATTGCTCCCTACAACTGCCTAGAGGCTAGTATCCTCTTTTTCTCATCATTAAATCCCAAATCAACAAAGATTCTCTCACAATGCAACAGCCAATTCTCAACTTCTATGGCATCCTCCGTTCCCACAAACAACTTCCCACCAAGACTGGTGTAATCTCTGCTCAACTTAGCATAGTTATTTCCGATTGGACCATGGGATTAGCTCCTCCAACATTCCTGGCTACTCCAGCCGCTGCTCCAGCTTGCATCAGATTGACGAAGAACTGATACATCATCCCCATATACACTTGCGGATTACCAGCACCTAAATTGGCATCTGCATTTTGATTAGCATTTGCCTATCGACCCGAGTTCCTCCTAGTGGGTCGAACATTTCTATTTGTTGTGGCGCTTCCTCCACCGAGATTTCCTCTTCCGTTTCCTGCCTCCATATCTTCTTTCTTGTAAATATGCATACGAGCCTTAGTAAGATACAGAAGAATGGTCAAAGAGAGAGGGGAATACATACTTATATATATATATATCAAATACTAGTACGTTACTATAGCATTAACCCAAACCCCGATCTTATTTTCTGATTCATTGGATTATGTTTTGGAAAACCTTTTAGTTTTAAATTTCTTTTAAGTTTTCATCAACCTATGCTCTATTACCAACTTGTAACATCCCCTACTTAGAGGCCCAAAACTAATGGCTACGAATGCTGCAGTCATCCATAGTTATTAATCTTCGACGACCACAAACGGTAATGTTAGATATGTTGATATAACAGAAATACATGGATATGGAAAAAAATTAAAATCATTTAACAACTTTCACATTCCATTTCAAATCATTTCAAATTCATTACATAATCCCAGTTTCGAGAACCACGTTCAGAGAAATTATAATTATTAGAACATACGCCAAGAGCGACATATGAAGATGCCCCCTTGGATGATCAGAGTCTAAACTTAGGCAATTAAACAAATTTGCCTTTATAACAAAACATAGCAGAATCAAAAAGAAAAGGACTCTTAATAGCTATCTTGCCTCATGCACGTCTCCGGAATCTTATTCGTCTAAAGAGGTACCTGAAAACCTCAACTCTCAAACTATTCAAAGTTAATTGAGCACCTGAGGGTTTAAGGGGAAAACATAAACTTCGAGTCAGACATAAAGCCTGGTTTGAATAATAACCTACTTTCTCGAACCATTTAGATATCTAGTGAGACCATGCCACTTAGCAAAATGGGTTTTACCCTCACTAGTATCTTATTAAAAACTTATGATAACCATATATTATGCTCATGCGTCCACAATGGTTAAAAACATAGCAATTTAAAATATTATGATGATACGCAAACTAGTAAATGATTCTAGATTTCTCATCCACATTCATTTGTCTATCTGTCTCAGTTATAGTTTCTAGGGTCACTATTAACCTATTAGTTTACCATAGGCTGATTAATAACCTATTTAAAGTTCATGGACTATCTGTTCGGTCTCATAGTTTTCATGGGATCACTAAGAACCTATTGTCCCCGCCAATAACAACATTTAAATATTTCATGGGTTCTCCTTGAACCTATTGGTATCTCCAATAACTTCCCTCATATCATAGTTTTCATGGGTTGACTAAGAAACTATTGACTTATATCAATAACTCAATCTGGATATAGTTTTCATGGGTTCACTACAAAACTATTGGCCCCTGCCAATAACTCTTTCCAAATATAGTCATGGGTTTACTATGAACCTGTCCTAACTGAAAACTTCTTTAATCAGTCTTTGGACATCCTATTTTCTGGTCTACCTGACGTCTTGGATCCAATTCTACTCATACAGAAGTTAGCTCAATTTATATTCACTACTGGGTCAACCTAGCTGGTTATTCTGCCCTTTTCTCGTCAAAATATAATTATGGGTCCATTATACGGTGAATATGTATATTAGAAGAAGCAAACATAATAACATGATAACACCAACATCTATGGTTTAATATCCTTAAAATCATTTTCATATCAAACATGGTTAATCCCATTAACCTATTACGTTATCAAGGAAAGCTTCATAGAAAACTCCAAATTTAAAAGCCATTTTAAAACTCCTTTATTTTGCCATGGGTTTTCCTTCAAAAATGAGATTTGGTTATTTGTTTTGATAACTAAGGCTTTCGAAACCTTAGACCTTTACTTTTGAACCAATTGGAAAGCCTCCTTCGAAAGCATTCAACTCTTCTTTTCAAAACACTAAGAACATGCCTTTTGGAACATTTTAAAACATCTCTTTCGAAACAATCAAAACATACCATTCAAAAGTATTGAAGCCTCACTTATTAACTCATAGAAGCATAGCTTCGAAACCATTTGAAAGTACCCTTTTCGAAACCATTTGAAAGTACCCCTTTCAAAATAAGGCAACTCATTCGAAAGCTACCGTTTCGAAACAAAAAGGCAGAAACTTCTTCAAAATCTATATTAAACCCTTTTGAAAGCATTCTTTTGGAAACAAGGCAAGTGGCATTTCTTTGATAGTAAAACAAAAGAACTTCGAAAGATATTAAAATTGGTCTCGACCCCTTAGAAAGCATGGTTTCGACTCCATACCTGTCGCCTTCTTCCAATCCCATGCGTATCAAAGCTGGGATACCTAGTGTATTGGTTTCGACTTCATTGGGGGCGGAAGTATAGGGTCGAAAGGTAGCTACTGGAAGTGGCGAAACAATGAACCATTTTAAGTAATACTTTTTCAACTAACTTGCCTATTTACAAAAATATGATTGGTTGCCATAAACTATATCAAAATCTTTTCTAAAAGACTGCCGAGCTATTTCAAAAATTAAATAAAGATAATTAGCAAAGAAGCCCTTCCTTTAAGCAAAACAATTAAAACATTTAAGTCATCCAAATAAATTAATTTAATTTCCATAGTAAATTGCTTACTAAAAATCCCCAAAAATCATAGAAATTCACTTTTAATATGTTATCTAACATATATAAATTTCGGACCCAAATTCCTTTATATAATTACCGAAATTAATTTCTAAACCCAATTATTCATATTTTCCTTTGAAAATTCATAATAAATTATCCATAGCTTGGATAATTATGAAAAATTAAACTCATCTCCAAAATAATGTTTTACATAACATATTAAATCCTCATGGCATTCGAAACCCATTATAAATGATCTTTAACCTTAAAATCGAATAAAATATTTATCAAACAAACTTGTTTGAATATAACATATCATGTAATTCACCTTGATTAGGATAAGGAACTTGAAATTTGATCTTTGATTAATTCCCCTTGCTTGATTGCTTAGCTTTAATTGATTTTTCCCCTTTTCTTTCCCCTAGGTCATGGCTGACTTAAGCTCTCTTTGATTTATATTTTTGAGTTTTGAAAAAATGAACGTGTAGAGAAAATGGGAATGTGGGTTTAGGGGTTATGGGATTATGGTGGCGTCAAATCCATATAATGCCCTTGCATTATTTCCTTATTAGTTAATTTATGAAAACATTTTCATAACCCATTCTTCTTGTTTAATTGGAACGACCTCTAATTAATTTTCAAATTTCAATCCCCTTATCGCACTAATATTTACATTATTCTATTTAATTTATCTAATTAAATCTCTTGAATAATGTTATTAAAAATTAGGGGTGTTACACTACCGTTCGCCCATCCACATCTTCGATTGTCACAACAGCTTCTTACAATCCATAATGGTTGCATACTTCCTAAGCCAGTCCATACCCAAGATAATCCTGAACCCAACAAAGTTCAAAACAATAACAAACCATAGAACATCCATGACTCGATAAAACTAGGTCACGACGAATCATGCAAAGACTAGTAAAGCCTCCAATAGGATTCATCATGATTAGGGGTCGGTTTGCTATCTCAGGTTCCAATCTCAATCTATCTACTAGGTCACTGCAGATGAATGAATTAGAAGCACTGGTATCAAACAAAACTTGAACAGGAACATCACCAATAGAAAGCATACCTTGAATGACGACTCTCTTCCCCTTCTCCTTTGCTGATGGAGCACTCAACGAAGTCGGGACTACGTCCAAGGCATACGCTTTCACTACCTGCTTCTCCTTCATCAGTTCTGGACAATTCTTCTTCAAATGCCCAGGCTTTTCACAGTTGTAACATTTCCACTTCTCACACGTCTTGCAATCTTTAACCAAATGGCCCTTTTTGGCATCCAAAACAAGTAGGTTCCCATTTACCCTTCTTATTACCACCCTTTCCCTGGGACTGTTTTGTCCTTCCGTTCCACTTCTTCTTGCCTTTACCGCCTTGCTGGGGCTTTGGCTCTTCTTTCTCAGCAGAAACAACAATAGCAATCTTAGCCTTAGGGTATAAGCTCTTATGATGAAGTACCTTCTCTACAAGCTTCTCAAATGGCTCATCTATATGGTCCACTAGCTTTTCTCCCAAGTAATCATCCAAACTAATGATGAATTTCTGATTCTTTCTCAACGGAGTGTCGATGAACGACATCCCATACTTAGACAAAGCATTAAATTCTACCACATATTCAGAAACTATTATCTCTCCCTGCTTGAGATCAAATTTTCTGAACAAAACCGACTTCTGAGTAGCCGAAATAAACTTCTCCTTAAACCTCATCTTAGATTGATCCTAAGAAAACTAGTCTTCCGGGGTAGCAATAGTGATAGCATTTCACTAATTCGTAGCCCGGCCTTGAAGCTATCTCATAGCTAATTTTCTCTTATAGCATCTTCCACCTCCATATAACCAATCTTGCACTTCTACGGCTGACTCCATCCCAAGGAGTGCCTTTTCTCTAAGAGAAGAATAATCTTTCTTCAGCTTGGTGAAAACAGCCCTAGGCGCTTGCACGAGAGCACCTCCACCTATCACCACTTCGGGAGCATTCCTCATCATATTGGCCATCATAGCATTGAACATGGCTTAGACATCGGGCTTATCAGCTCTTGATCCCATTCCTTCCTCTACTCCTGAAGCAGAATTCATCACAGCATTCCTTGTATGCTGGCTCATTCTTATCTTTAACAAGAATGATCAGTCTCTCATATAGAAAACTATATCTATAGTGCTCATGTGCATGCAACTTATACTATATCATTATATAGCTTTGTAAACCAAACTTATAATAAGTATGCACTCTCTCGTATGTGTGTGTGTGTGTGCACACACACTCTCGATCCATTCTAATGATAACACCTTCCCTATCTCTACTGTATCATGGTATTAACTCCAATTAGTTGTGTAGCCAAAGTTCTGATACCAAATGTGATGACCGGGCTACACCACCGGCACCAATAGTATATAAATAGTGCTCTGCTACCATGCTTGGTTGATATAGGATGATCGTCAAGGTTGAAATAAATCAATATAGCATATAACCTGTCGTATATCTCATAACGCATGGACAAAATATAATATCACATATACAACAGAAGAGATAGTAATAATAATGTGAATGGATCATCATCATCAGAGCATAATATTCATAGAATTATACATCAATAGTAGAATTTATACAAAGGAAAACAAACTCAACGACTATCTTAAATACAAATGGTAAGCAGTCACTACTAAGGCTCCATGGTGTTGCACAACAGAATAAGCGTAGACTCTATATATGGTATATAGTACAGCTCCATCCAGCTTATCTTCCGAATAGTTACTTCGTCACCTAGACCTATTATCTAGTTTACTCATTTAAAGGTTACCCAAGATAATAAGAAACAAAGCATAAAACCTAAGGTAAGACAACAGCCGTGTGTGAGCGGTAAATGAGTCTCAAAATACTATATAGGTAAATATGTTAAGGATTAAGAGTACACGGACCATACCTGACTTACCCTTGCAACCAAAGAGTTAGCATATAGGACTAGAATTTGCTACTCTACAATATCATAAAGGTATACCATAAACCAAATAAAGGATATCAGTCTTCCAAGTATTCCTATCTCTAATTCCAACTTCCCCTGATACCTATGAGTGATAGTCTACTAAAGAAAACGACCAAAGCATCCATAGCATCCATCAACAATCCTAACTATCACTCCTTGTGCTCTGTATATAAAATAACTCGTATGACCTCCAAGCCAAGGACTAATGGAGATCCCGATTCTCTGTTGTACTCTCTTATCTCGTAGCCCAAAGTTGGATACGTGTCTCATAACCCAAAGTTGGATACTGGACCCAAAGCTACAAGTCCTAGGTATACAGGTCCTTCGATTGACCCTACTTCGAGTACAACTGAATACTCTTCGAGCATCAACGATTCCTTAGCATATATACTTGAACCCACCATTGCTCCATTTGGATACCAAGCCCTTCTTGCCTAATCTGGTTTCCATTATTCACGTGGAACCCTTCCACATTCCCCGATCATACGGATCCCTCCTTTATGAGCCACCATCTTCGGAACCTACTCCCAACACGAGCCAACATCCGAAGATCATAGCATTCATCGTGCTATCATATTGTCATCCAACCAGATATGAATGAGCCAACACCTCCAGCACGATCTACGGAGCATCCTCTTCTTGCCTTGAAAATTCCACATCCATATAATTCACCATGATAACTCAGTTCCTAGTTATAGGTATAACTTGGTGCCGAGTTATACATCTAGCCAACCGGATGTTAAGTTTTCTTCCATACCTCTAGTACTCTTCTTCAAGTGCTTGCCATAGCAACCCCGACTTGACAAACTCTTAGCCAAATTTCCTATATCAAGCCATAGCAACCCCGACTTGACAAACTCTTAGCCAAATTTTCTATATCAAGCCATAGCAACCCCGACTTGACAAACTCTTCCCATCCACGAAGTCGAGAAATGCATACGAGTTAGCACCATAACTCGATGCCAAGTTATAGCCATTACCCAATGCTGAGTTATGACTTTAACTACTACCGACTTGCGAGTTATCATGTAGCCTCTTGCCATTCTCCTGAGCATATCTGCCAAGTTTCGTTCAATTCCAACTAACCTATCTTTCGATTTGCTCAATTCTTCGACCTAACTCTCTATGCAATCACAACACTAGCAAACAACATCAAATCATATCATCCAAACATAGAATAACAAGCACTTTCGTCCAATCAAACTTGCAATCCATCAAAACAAGACAAACAAGGCAATTTCTAACATAGATCTACATATGCATGAATATATGAACATAAATCAAGGTTAATTCTAATCAATATATATCATATGCATGGATTAACATGTCATTAAAGGTAGAAAAGGTTTTTATGGCCAAAATTAATTTAAAACATGTTAAATCCTATAATTCTACCATATAAACATGTGTAGTATAGTGAGAAGGCATAAACCACGCACTAATAACCAAATCCAATCAATTCGTATGTAAATCAGCGAAGATAAGCACTCCAAATCAAGCAATTTGATAATCCCTAGCTTCTAATTGAGGATCCAATCTCTAATCCGCAGTCTAATTTGATTTAAAGAGGAATTTGGATGATTTTGTATGAAATTAGGATGGATCTATGGCTAATTAAGGTTTAAACCTGATTCAGAATGAGAGGGAAAATTTTAATTTGACTCTTTGATCCTCTATTTATAGTTTTCTCTAATTAGACTAATGGGCTCACTATTGGGCTTAATTAATTACACACTATCTTAGCCAATAGCTTTAAAAACTTAAAACAAGCATAACTTTCTAGCCATAAGTTTGTTTTTCAATTATGAGCACTCTATGGAATGAGAAACCATCATCTATAAGCAATGGAACTGGTTTGAGACCCTAATTCTACTCCTATCAAATATTATAGCCCAAACAAGATTTTCATGGTCAAAATGGTCAAAAAGAAATTCGGAAAAAATCATAGATGTGTAAAATATCGTTAAGAGTCATATCCAAAAATTATAGAATCATGCGACCTAATGTGAATAAAATAAAAATATTTTACGATCTTCCGACATGTAAAATACGGGTCATTACAAGATTGCTGACATGTCTCTTAGCGAGAAGCCCTAATTTGGGCGGTTGTATTATAATCTTTGGTGGGAAGTTTGAATTGGAGGTGTAAACTCCCAAAATTGAAGCGGGAATGGTTCGAATTGGAGCGAAAGACCTTAGTGGGTCGCACCATTCTGATCTGATGCGTTGAAGCGTTTGTATGTTGGTTTCCGGGGTTTCACCAATATACTTGAAGTGAGGCTGTGCTGGTTGACGTGAGACATTTGTGTAATGCTGCGGTGCTTTCCTGATTCTTAGGCGCTACCGTCCTGAGCTGCTATGGGCTTTGGGGTTTGTGATGGGCTTAGCCTGGAAGTTAGTTTAATAAATGCATGAATATGATCTGAACTGATTGAAGTTTGAGGTAACTATAATTTGAGTTGCCCTTGTTGTGTTGGAACATTGTTTGAGCAGCCATGTATGCAGCCTTTTGGGATGCTTCTGACCCCGCGTGGTACTGCCTAAGTAACCCTCGGTATGTTCAGTGCAGAACTGCTCTTAGAGGTGTTAACAAAGTGTAAGCTCTGGGGGTGTTTGACCGTGCAGTTCAACCACTCGTCTATTATGGTAAGTGATCATGGTATCTCATTGCCTGTTTCCCGCGACTATGCCTAACGTCGAAATCTTTTTGTAATACTAAACTAAGGGATGGGCACAGATCAGATGCCTTTATGGCCTTCCTTTTGTGCATAGTATTGTATTTCGTTGTAGCTTCTTTGGTTACCGCTTTCTTGCACAGTATAGATCAAATTTGTCTCAATTCTTTCTTTTTTATTTTGGTCTTTACTTTTGGAGTAGTTCTTACTATTTTCTCTATTCCATCCACTATTTAAACACCTCTAACCGTAATTGCAATAATCTTTTTTGCTGCCACTCCTTCCTTCCATTGTTAGCCGACTTCATTCCTTAGGTGCCCTATCATATCAAACTCAAATCAATTCAAAGTTGATTACTATTCGATAAGGTCAATGGTGCAAGGAATAGTAGTCTACCGAATCGAAAAGCTTCCAAAGGAGAGAGAGTTCATCATTACAAGGCGAGCTTTAAGGCATTGGTTTTAGGTATATTTTTCACTGAATTATAGTTTATAATTTGTGAATGATACTTCACTATATACATATATTATTATTATACTGTTAGTTAGGTGACGATTCTTATATGTATTGATGTTGTCACAAGTTAGATTGGTTATATGTATGTATTCACCTATTAAAAAAATAATTTTATATATATATATGTCACATATGTATAGCCAAATATTTTATATATAATAATAATTATATGTCATTTGATTATACAGATATAGTTTATATTTAATTATAATATCATTCCATGGTAATAATTCATCGTATAATTCTATACACATAAATTTATAGCAATAATAAATTTTCTACAACAATAAAATAATTTTTATAATAATTTATTATTATTATTATTTAAATCAATTTACTATCAAAATAAATCTTATAAAATAAAATATGTTTTTAAAATTACTTTTAAAATTTTATGAAATTATATAGTCATAAGATAAGCTCTTGGCCAGGAAATGAAAATTAAAAAAATCAATTTTGCTATTTTTAAAATTATTATAATAAATAGTCGAAAAAAATAAATTAATAAAAAATAAAATTTAAATATCATATAATATTTTCTGGAAATTTAAAATTTGAATAAAATGTTTCGAAAATATTTTTCATTAATATTTTATCTACTTTTGAGTGAATGATCAATTAATATATATTTTGAAATAATAAAAATCAACAATAAAATTTTAAGGTGCTATACATACAATATGTACTATAAAAAAAGAAATTTATTTTATTATTACATATATATATATATATATTATAAATATGTTTATGAATATATATCGGATGAGCTAACATGTCCATTTCGACATAAATCCCAACATCTATACACGGGCATGTTATACCTTGCACGGGCTATAATGTTATACATGCACATACATGCATACATGTATATGTATATGATACATTTGTGTATATTTATATGTATTAATATACAAATTAAATAAAACTAAATAATTTATAAATTAAAATAAAATAAGAGATTTAATTTAAATAAAATTTAGAAACTTTCTAAATAAATTAGACTTCATGGGCCCATTATAGATTCAATAAAGGAATTTTTTTTTAATTCACTCATAACTTCTATTGCAGGCTGGTCCAGTTCCAACAATAGTATAAGAGCCAATAGCCTATGCGTACTAAATTAGCCATGTTAGGATTAACTAATTAACTAGTTAAGGGTCACTAAATCCTCTTTAAACATTTATCATTCAAACTCAAAATTGTCTTCATTTATAGCTATATTGATAGCTGAAAGCAAATTAGAAAGATAGACTAAGGGTCACTAAAAACATAAGGCTCAAACTTTTCAATGTGAACTGAACTGTTCCTTCGCAGCACTGCAAACCGAACTAGGCTGACGGCTGTATCTGTAGCAAGAAACTAATTATTCATAATTAGTAGGTATAAAGCAAAAATAAGGTAATTTATTCTCAACTGCCAAGAAACAAGAAACATGATAATCACTACCTCAATATTTTTAATACTTCACAGTCGACGTATACCCTGATTAGGATGATTTATTCTAGTATCGCATAAAGTGGCATGAATTGCTTCAAATGTCATTTCATTCGTACTTTACCCAAATGAACAAAATCAACAACCATCGATTTACAGGAATAACTATCGATTTACAAAATCAACAACTTCGTATCAAAATAAGAACAAAATCAAAACTAAAATCGAGCGTCACCTCAAATTCAATTACGCATCATCTCTTCGAATAACTATCGATTTACAGGAAAAATCAAACGCCAATAGCAACGCAATGATTGAAACAGCAAAGAGCGACGCCGATTGAAGTACCGGAGCAGTGCGTTATGAGCGGCGGCTTATTTATTTGGGTATCAAATGAAAAAGGTGGAGGGAAGTGAATATTTAGGGCGTTGTTAGCTTGTGAGCATAATTGCCTGAGAGGAGGGAAAAGAAATATTTAGGTGGGGTTTATTTTTTTTCCCCAAAAACAAAGCGTTATGTGTGTACTACATGGAAGTTAACTAAAATAATAAAGAGTTGAACTATATTAATAACGCTTTGCAATATCGAGCTATCTATTGGCGTAATAAATAGCAAATTTTGTTGTAGCGGAGGCTGTTAAGATTATCTTAATACCTGTACATAGATATCTTTTTTGAGAAAAATGAGTGATCCTTACAAGAAGGAAATCACTCATATTATTTTATTCCACCCTTAAAAAGGAGCTGCCAACAAGCCTAATAGGTAGCGAAAAACCCCATACAAATAAAATAAAATAAAATAAAACACCCACCCAAAACCTATAAATCTAAGATCCTTAATAATAAAAATATACATCTAAGACAAAACGCAAAGAGAATTCAAACCCACTAAGTCGGCAGAATCCATCCAATCAGAGACTGTACGTGGAGCTGCAAGAAACTACACAAAAGCGGAAGAAACAATACGTAGATATGTATATAAATATATATTTATATACATATATATGAAACATAAATTAAACTAATATTGTAAGACATAGAACAATTAGCATTTCCTAATAATAAATTATAGTCATAAAACAAATGAAGAATCTAAAGAAACCAAGTCAAAATTAGCAATTACAGCCAACACTTTGTTGTTAACTTTATTCTTAAGATTTATTTTATTTTTTAAACAATCAATACGAGCTTTAATATTATTAAAGAACTCTATAAAACTTGAATTTTTATTGTGTTTATAACTAATATTAAAAATCTAGTTAAGACAAAATCAAGAAATTATATATATTAAATTCTCTAAATCAGTACCACTGTTATTAAATGCACGTTGCTTTCTTTCAAACCAAATATACCAACAAATTATTATGAAAATAGAGTCAAGTATAAACCTCTTAAGATCATTGAAATGAAATCTGATATTATTCCAATATACTTAATAATTAAATTCTCTACAGTTAATATTAAAATCAAAAATATTAAAGATATTCCCCATAATAAATTTAGTTACAAAACATTCAAAATATAAGTGATTAATATTCTCTATTTTATTATTACAAAAATAACATTTTTTATCAAAAGATATTTTTCAATTTAGGAAGTTCTATAGTATTCAGCTTACCATGCAGAATTAACCACGCATGAATTGTAGCTTTAGGCGATGTTTGCACAAACAATGGGCAAACACTCAAATCGTTGTTGTAGAGTTGTGAATATTGTTTGTAGTATATAGCTATTGTTTGATGAAAATTAGTTGCGGATGTTTAAGGTACAAAATCAATAATTTGCAATAAAGAATATGTAAAGGACATAAATGTAAAAAGACACAGAATTTATAGTGGTTTGGCATGAATGTGCCTACGTCCACTGTTCCTCTTTTATTATCCCTTTCATTTCTGATTAAAAGTACAAGCTTTGAATACGAGTAAACATGCCATTAGAACTAAGATTTTTTCGTCTCGAAGTTGTCTGCCATTGTTGCTGAAAGCTTTGCTCTTCAGCATTCTCTCTTTTTATGATGCCATGTGCTTGGTATTTATAGAATGAACATATGAGGAGAGGCAGCTATGTATATAGTATTTGGAATTTGGTTCAACCTTCCTTCCTCCAAGATTTGGTTCAACCTTCCTTACATGATTATAAAGCTATTTCACTTGCGACGACCGCCATACACCTCCAAGAACCCCGGAACGCGTCATGAAGAAATCCCGGAAGTATCGTCATGCCGTGACGAAAATCTCCAACTTTTTTTTAGATCAGTTATACCCGGGTTGAGCCCCAAGCAAACCTTCACCCGACTCCAAGCAGCATTACTCCCAGCTGACTCCAAGTAAACCCTTAAATTTCTCATGCCCGACTCCAAGAACCCACCGAACCAAAGTTTTGGTTCGGTCATCGGGCTGACTCCAAGCAGACTCAAGATTATCAAGCCTTGACTCCAAGCAAGCGCCGAACCAAAGTTTTGGTTCGGTAATCCAACCGACTCTAAGCAGACTCCAGATTTTCAAGGCCCGACTCCAAGCAAGTGCTGAACCAAAGTTTTGGTTTGGTAATCCAACCGACTCTAAGCAGACTCCAGATTTTCAAGGCCCGACTTGAAGGAAGCGCCGAATCAAAGTTTTGGTTCGGTCATCAGGCCGACTCCAAGCAGACTCCAGATTTTCAAGGCCCAACTCCAAGGAAGCGCCGAACCAAAGTTTTAGTTCGGTATTCCAACCGTCTCCAAGCAGACTCCAGATTTTCAAGGCCCGACTCCAAGCAAACGTTGAACCAAAGTTTTGGTTCGGTAATCCAACCAACTCCAAGCAGATTCCAGATTTTCAAGGCCCGACTCCAAGCAAGCGCCGAACCAAAGTTATGGTTCGGTCATCGGGCCGACTCCAAGCAGATTTGAGATTTTCAAGGCCCGACTCCAAGCAAGCGCTAAACCAAAGTTTTGGTTCGGTCATTTGGCCAACTCCAAGCAGACTCGAGATTTTCAAGCCCCAACTCCAAGCAAGCACCGAACCAAATTTTTGGTTTAGTCATCGGACCGGGGATCCTGGCTTGATGTTGGACTGTCGACCTTGAATGGCAAAAGAGCGTCTCGGTATCGGCCCCACGAGACGGTGGTGGACAAATCTTAAGATGATCATATCTCTCAATCCGTAGCTCGGATTGAGACGCGATTTCAACCTATGTCCATATCTTGATCTCGAGAATACCTCCAAACTAGTTTGAGTCTATTACAGAATAATGATGATTTTGCCCCTGACTCCTCATATTCACCATGTAGTGGGCGAAAATGCCCATAACATGCGGACCATTAGCTTTCCAAAGGTATTTAAACATTAACAATTTAACACCCGAAAATTTATAAAATTATAAAAAGAGTGACAAGTATATTTCTTGATCTTATCCCAACACCAAATTTTAATATCATTCTCATTATCAATATTATAAAGCTCTAACTTAGCACTTAATAAAGCAAACTTTTCTAAAGTAATACCCTCTAACATACGATTAAAACTAAAATCCTAAGGAAAGATACAATTAGGTCTAAAATATTGTTAATTAATGCATTTTTGAAATTGCAAATATCATATAATTCCCTAAATTCCACTTTAAGTAGAATGGCTGAAATCCAATTATCGTGCCAAAAAGAAGTGAATTACCTGAATGAACGATAATATTAGTACCAAGATAATACATGTCAAGAGTTAATATAATTGATTTCCAGAAATGGGACGTATTATTAGGATTATTAATTGTAATATAATTTAAATTATATGAACCACCATACCATTGATTCGAGATTATTTCTTTCTATAACAAGTTATCATCATTATAATTACATTTCCAAATCAATTTACCTAATAAGGACATATTTAAATTATGAAAATTTATAATACCTAAACGCTCCTCTCTTTTAGCCTTACAAACGATTTCCCAATTAACCAAGCACTTAGAACTACAATTGGTGTTATCCCCACTACATAAGAAATCTGTGCTGATCTTATCAATTTTGTCAGTAACCAATTTTGAAATAAGGTAAAAAGACATCCAATAAATATGTAATGCAGATAAAACTGAATTAATCAACACTACCCTACCTACTCTTGATAAGAATCTACAATTCCATATGGATAATCTATTATTGACTTTATTTATTATTATGTTTCAATCATCGTGTTTAAGCTTTTGAGGCCTAATTAAGAAACCTAAATATTCTATAGGGAATTTCATCGTTATATAGTTCAAAGTATTTAAAACTTGAGCCTCAATATTTATCTATGTCATTTAACACCAGAACTACTAAAAAGGTTCAGTATGAAGAATTCCAAGCATGGAAACGTTCCAACGCAGTCCGAAATCATTCTATCTGAGAAGGACGCTCCTCATACAGATAAGGAGAAAGAGTGTATGAAGAGAATCCCTTG
Organism: Allium fistulosum; assembly: GCA_030737815.1. Classification (NCBI taxonomy): domain Eukaryota; kingdom Viridiplantae; phylum Streptophyta; class Magnoliopsida; order Asparagales; family Amaryllidaceae; genus Allium; species Allium fistulosum. The sequence continues at coordinate 899,725,252 of CM060905.1, forward strand.
TGCTTCAGCCATAGAATCCATAATGTATGATATGCTATGTACTAGGTTAGATGTGGCATAGGCATAAGCCAATAAAAGTCTAATCTTGGAAAAAACATTGGACGGTCGTTAAATGTATACTTGAGTATTTGAGAAATATTAAGGACTTATTTCTTATATACGGGAATGGAGACCTCCTTATTAAAAGGTATAAGGATTCGAGTTTTCAAAGTGATATAGATATAAATGATCGTAAGTCAGTGCCCGGTTAATGCTTTACGCTTAACGGAGGAGCCCTTAGTCTAAAAAGTTCCAAGCAAGAAGTAGTTGTTGATTCCACGATGGAGGCCGAGTACATCGTTCTTAATGAAGCAGCAAAAGTGGCAGTTTGGATCTGCAAATTTTTGAGTGAACTCCAAGTGATTCCCGATATCGAGAATTCTATGGCATTGTTCTGTAACAACAATGTGGCGATACAGTTCACAAAGAAGCTAAGAGTACATAAGACGTCGCAGCACATTCCTCGAAAGTTCCACCTGATTAGAGAATTCATTAAGAAGAAAGAAGTTGTGATTCGCAGGGTAGATACCAAGGACAATATAGCAGATTTATAGATTTATTCACTAAGGGTCTAGCTCGATCGGCTCTCAAGAAGCTTATTAAAAGAATAGCATAAAGATTTCATACTTGGTCCCAAGTGCAAGTGGGAGATTGATAGAGTTAAGGATATGCCCAAGGGGCAATTTTGTAATATATTGTAAATTAATTAACTCTATAATCAACTCTCGTTCATAATAAAGGTGTTTCTCTTTCTGTTATTTATTTGTTATAATATGTTATGAATAATTTAAATCTTAATTAAAATATATTTAACAGAAAAATCCCTAAATGGTGTATTTGTAATGGTAATTACAAATAGTTGTAATCATGAGTATTGTATCATAATATTATGAAACACATCATTTTAAATGTTCCAAGTCAAGATCCATCATGACTAGATATTGATGTATCCATGAGGACTAGAGTACGTAAGGCTCACCAAATGTTGGGCGCTGCATTAATCATGACTTATGGGGGCACCTAGGGGTTACATAATGATAGTTATTGGATAATTATGCAATCACTCACTCGATAGTTTTCTATTGGTTAATATAACTACGGTCAAACAGAAAATATCAATGTGAGTGACTCACATAATTCTCTCGACTTGAGAATACTTTCAATCTTCAATATGTAAGATTCGCTTTGATTATAGTCAAATCATGGCACGACGTCCATCGAGTGACTATAGTTGGATCGAGTGAAATTATTGGAAGTGAAGTACTACTCAAAAGAAGATTTGTCTCCTTCGTTATATAGGGTTAGTATCACGGTCAACTCAAGTCAACCTAAAGTCAAAATCTCTAGCCAGAGTGGTATGGTTAATAATAATTATTATTATTGAACCAAGGGCTTTGTGTTTGGATGATAGAGTTAAATATGGATGATATTGGAATTTTGACCATTACCAAATTCCATAAGTCCAAAGTGATATAGTTTTGACGAACAGAATTGGTGTGAATAAAAGTCACAACCGGGTAATGATTAACAAAGTAAAATTGGATAATACCAAAACCAAGTAAGCGATAAATTTGGTCAAAATGTCACACCACACGCTAAGTGATGTGTAAACGTTTACATTCGAATAGTTCGATATTTATCACTAACCAAATTTACACCTGACAAGTCACACAACCAAAATGATGAATTATCTTTTGATCAAACGATTTAATTAGTTTATAATTGGTATAAATTAATTAAACTAATTAATATTTATGAATATTAATTATAAAATTTTGATTATGATTTGAGGAATAAATATTATTAAATATATTTATAATAGTTATAAATATGCCAATCGATTTAAGATATCCACAAGTGATTAAATTGGATTTAATTAAATAATATTTTCAATGGGCTTAATGGGATCTTGACCTGTCATGATGGGTATGATTTTCTACTGAAATAGGGAGATATGGGGCAGCTCAAATAGGGTAGAGTTGTTGGTTTTTTGGATGGCTCAGATTAAGGGAGAACTGTTATGAGATGTGATCCACTATTTTCTCTCTTCCATTCACTATTTAAACCACTCTAGCCCTAATTGGAAATAAACTTTTTTGCTGCCACTCCTTCCTTCCATTGCTGGCCGACTTCATTCATATCAAGCTTGAATCAATTCAAAGTCGATTGTTGTTTAATAGTCAAAGTTCAATGGTTCAAAGATTAGCAGTCTGCCAAATCAAAAAGGTTTCAAAGGACAGAGAGTTCATAATTACAAGTTATGCTTCAAGGCATTGGTTTTAGTTATGTTTTTCATTAAATTATAGTTTATAGTTTTTGAATAATATTTCATTATATACATATATTATTATTTTATTATTAGTTAGATGACGATTCTTATATGTATTGGTATTGTCACAAGTTAGATTGGTTATATATACTTATTCACTTATAAAAAAACAATTATATATATATATAAGTCAGATATGTATACCCGAATATTTTATATAGTAATTATTATTTTATTAATTTATATATAAATACATAAATACATACATACACACATACATATGTATGTATGTATGTATATATGTATGTATATATATATATATTTGTGTGTGTATGTATGTATCATTTAACTATACATATATAGTTTATATTTAATTATAATATCATTCCATGGTTGTTATCCTGCCTTTTGGCAAGGCCGTAACACCAAGGAACTGACTAGTAACCAATGACGGTCCGTCCTAGATATCGGTTATACACAGGCTCACTATGGAAATCGACGAATTTTGTCCGAGTCCGGATCGAGCTAAAATTGATATGAAACGACAAGCAAAGCTATGAGAGCCAACGTTCCAAATTTCAGGTCAATCCGAGTTCCTATGCTCAAGTTACGATCGATGCAAAATTGGATAAAAACAGCCTCGCGTTCGAATCGCTTAGTTCGAATCCATCAGGAGTGCCTACTTCGACTCGCTCCACTTCGCGTCCATCAGAGAACCACTGTTCGACTCGCTCCACTTCGACTCGCTCAACTTTGACTCCATCACAGAACCACAGTTCGAATCGATCGACCAATGCCTACTTTGTATCCATCGGCAACGAACACTTGCATCTGCTCCGCATCGCTTAGTCTTAAAGGTTCTGTTCATATCGATCAATCACCAATCGATACGAAACGCACGCCTCCCATTGATGCGAGCCAGTCAACATCAACCGATTCGAATTAGACTGTTTTCATCAATTTGAACCAGGTACACTTCAGATCGATGCGAAAGACGCACGCCACGTCAACCTGCCAATACATGCCGCCATCAATTCGATGTAACCGAGTTGAACAGGACCGAGTCGAACAGGACCGAGTCGAATAGAGCGAGTCGAACGAAACATCCAACCGAGAATCTCATTTCGTATCGATCATATCTCCTAATCTACAAGTCCAAATGCTATGAAATTTTCACAGAAGCTTACGTACATGCTAAAGAACGTCCACGCCAAATTTCGACTCCATTGGATAAAATCTTGATTGATACTAAATCTGTTCGTATCGATCACGGATCGGACCAAAACTTCACGAGCTTGGGCGCGCGGGCCTGGTCACGTGCCAGAGAGGGTCTCCTGAGATCTGAGTGAAATATCAGCCTCCTACACCTATAAATAGACCCCCAAAGGCAACAGAAAAGGGGTTCTTCTTCTTCTTTGAGATCTCCAACGCCCAGACTCTACCGGATCCAGATCTAAACTCCATTGCTGCTGCTACCAACGAATTTCACAGCTGCAAATCATTGTTGTTCGCTGTAATTCATTGAAATCAATTGTAAACATCAAAGAAAGATCAATAAAGCAAACTACTTCATAGTGGACGTAGGCAATACGCCGAACCACTCTAAATTCTTGTGTCTCCTTGCATTTTAATTATTGTCATATCTGAGATTTGGAGTTTTTGTTAGATAATTCCTCTTTTTTCATTTAATTTCTTCACTTTATCTCTTCAAAAACTTCCGAAGAGTGTTGTGCCCAATTTTGGTACAAACAGATTGGTGCTTTCACTAAGAAAAACCCAATTTTTCTCCTGCTCTTTGGATCTCTTATCTATATCAGATTGCATAAATCCAAGAAGAAGATCCAGATCTAGAACTTTGAAGTCCTTCCACTCTATTCAGATTTGCATCAGATCTAGGAAAGGACTTTCCCCAATTCACCATGGTAAGTACATGGACTACTTCTACAGCTGCTGATCAGAGAGGACGGGATAGGCAGAATCCCGTGCAATTGCCTCCATCAAACCAAGATGCCGCCAGACCTTCAGATCCATCAGGCCCGGTCACTAGACAAGAATTCTAGATGTTGCTTCAAGAACTGACCCAGAGTCGCCAACAGCAAACTGAACAACTACGCGCCAACACAGAGTTGTTCAACCTGCTGAATCGCCAAAGGCGCAGAAGATCCAAAAGAGACCAAGGTTCTTATTCTTCCATAGAGAGTTCAGCCTCATCTGACGGTCATCACCGATCCACGCGCCCATGGTTGGATGTAAGCTACACCCAGGCCACAGGGGACCCACCTGCTTCGAATCTTGGACAACCCAGAACTGGACCATCCACTAGTCATCATATCAGACCTTCATCCCGAGGAGGTGCTGCTCCTTATCATGTCACAGGCAACATTTCTACTACCACCACCACCGAGCAAGGGGTTGATGCTAGAAACCAGACTGATCCTCAATGTAACCAACGAGAGCAGACTCCAGAGCCTTATGTCCCATAAAATGTTGAACCAAGGAGGCGAGGCACGGACCGTCGACCGCGTCTGGTCCAGACTCGCGCTGTGGAACCCGACCACACCTTGGCACAACATGCTCCAAGTATCCGAATGCCGGATATACCAACGATGATTTGTCAAATGATCCGTGAAAGTCAGGGTCTCAGTAACGACGACTGGGGAATCTCCCGGAGTCATACCCCTTTCACCGATGATATATTGTATGCTGAACCACCTCGGCGCTTCAGGATGCCAACTTTGCTAGTTTACGAAGGAAGTTCCGATCTCAATCAACACATCCTGAAGTATGAATGGCTAATGAATGCTGTGAGAGCTGATGACGCAGTAAAGTGTCGTAGTTTCCCTATTTCCCTGGGAGGCATTGCAACCATGTGGTTTACTCGTTTGCCACCACGATCCATCTCTAGCTTTGACCAGATGGCCACCAAGTTTGTTGAACAATTTCGTATGCACGTGGCAAGGCCTAAAGACGTTAACACTCTGTCTAGTGTTACACAAGCTCCCGGAGAAACACTTAGGCGTTACTTGGAGCGATTCCATGCTACGTGTGCAGAAATAAGCAATCCCAATGATAACTCTATCCTAATGGCATTGACTAAGGGGATTGACGTTGATTTCGAGTTCGGAAATTGGTTAGCTGGAAAACCACCTGCATCATTGGACCATTTCTATTCCAAGGCAGCCCAATTCTTAAGAAGGGAGGATGCGAAACAGTCTAGGAAGCAGGATGACGCAGGACCCAACATCGAAGGAATCCAGAGTAACATCCCTGTTAAACAGTCCGGAGATAGTTCTGGAAAAGTTCAGTTGGACATCCAAAATAAACAAAATCAGTAGAGGGATAATGGAAATCAGGGAAAGAAGCGAGATCAGAACCGTGGTCCACGGCGTAGAGCTCCCATGTTTGACAATTATACTCTATTGAATACGTCGCTGGAAAATGTGTATTTGCAGACCTGCAATACCATGCAATACAAAAAACCTGCTCCGAAGCCACCAACGGAAAGACAAATCCAAACAGGAAAATTTTGTAGATTCCATGAGAGTTATGGCCACAACACCAATGAGTGTCGTCACTTACAAGACCTCATTGAGAAACTGATACGTGAACGGAAGTTGGATCAGTATGTGCGGGCGCCACAGTTTGGTGGAGCGGGCCCATCAAATTAAAATCGTGCGCCAAATCAAGAAAGGCAAGAGGAACCCTCTCGTACAGGCGGGAGATTGGTTATCAATACAATAAGTGGTGGTCCTCACCCAGCAGATCGAAGCTGGAAGGAAATGGAGTTGTATGCCAGTTCTGTCAGGCATGCAGATTTCGAGTGTTATAGTAGTTTTGACGAAGGGGCTCCGGCCAAGCAATAGAAGACGATGACAGATGACATCGTGTTCAGGAACAGGGACGCGGATAAATCGAAGCCCCCACTATCGATCCACTGGTCATTTCAGCTCAAATAGGTCCAGCTTGGATGAAGAGGATCTTAGTTGACAGTGGAAGCTCTGTGAACATTTTGTTTAAACGATCCTATGATCAAATGAGAATAGAAGCCACGGACTTGAAACCTTGTCAATCTCGAATCCATGGTTTCAACGGAAGTGCTACTATACCCACTGGGATGGTGGAACTGCCAGTAGAGTTGGGAGTTGGAGAACGTCGGAGAGTATGGATGTTACAGTTCATTGTTTTGGACATAGACTCCCCTTACAATGCTTTCTTGGGTGGACCGGCCCTCGCCGAATTCAGGGCAGCCATCGCCCCGTGGTGTTTGACTTTAAAGTTCCCCACTGACCATGGAGTGGGAATCATTCAGGGAGATCAGGCTGCTACCAAAGCCTGTTATGTTGCTGAGCTGCGGGAGGCGCAGCGAAAGGAGAAAGGAAAGGGTGTAGAGGAATCTCTCTGCGTCCGTTTTACCGATAATTGACAATTAACACCCGGGCCTAGGCCCGGGCACCTCAGCCAATTCCTCAAGGATCTTGACCCAAGAGAAACAGAAGACGAAGGAGAATCTAAAGAAAGTCAAGCATCCCCGGCCGAATTGACGATTGATGTCCCAATTGACAATGACGATGATTCAAAAATGATAAAGATTGGGTCTCAGCTAAGCCAGCAAACTCAAGAGGGATTGGTTGAATTTCTATGAGCGAATACTGACTTATTCGCCTGGACACATTCCGACATGTGTGGGATCTCACCGGACATCGTGAGCCACACTTTGAATATTGACCCGCAGCATGTCCCGGTCAAGCAGAAAAGGCGTGTATGGATCCAGAGAGATCTGCCATCCTTAAAGAAGAAGTAAAAAGCTTAAAGCGAACGGGTTCATTCGAGATGCACTATATCCTGACTGGGTGTCGAATCTCGTGCTCGTCCGAAAGCCGAATGGAAAGTGGAGAACATGTGTCGATTATTCCGATCTGAATAAAGCATGTCCCAAAGACAGTTTCTCGCTTCCCAGAATTGATCAGCTAGTAGATTCGACAGTCGGGCATGAACTCTTATCCTTCATGGATGCGTATTCTGGCTACAATCAGATACCGATGCATTTACCCGATCAAGAACATACCAGCTTCGTAACCAATCTGGGACTTTACCGTTACAAAGTTATGCCGTTCGGACTCAAGAATGCCGGAGCTACTTATCAACGATTGGTCAATCGGATGTTTGCCAATCAGATCGAGAAAACAAAGGAAGTATATGTAGACGACATGCTTGTGAAGTCACGACTCTCCACCGACCATGTTAAAGACCTGGAAACTATGTTCAACATACTTCAAGAATACAAAATGAAGCTTAACCCACTGAAATGTCACTTTGGAGTTGCATCCGGAAAATTCCTTGGGTTCATTGTCAACGCTCGAGGGATCGAAGCTAATCCTGAAAAGATCTGGGTATCAGAAATCTCGAAACTCCGAAAACCATAAAGCAAGTCTAGAGTCTCAACGGGAAAGTAGCAGCATTGAGTAGGTTCATTTCAAAGTCCACTGACAAATGCATCCCCTTCTTCGATCTGATCCGAAAAGGGAAATGAAACTTTGAATGGACCACAGAGTGTGAAGGCGCTTTCCAAGCACTAGTTCAACACCTATCCACACCACCTATCCTGTCAAAGCCTATTGATCATGAGAAGTTGTTTGTATATTTGGCGATATCGGAAAACGCTATAAGCGTTGCATTAATTCGAGAAGAAGACAAGATACAGAAGCCGGTATACTACGTCAGCAAGCGATTGACTGGGGCCGAGAGGAATTATCTGAAGCTAGAAAAGTTGGCTTATTGCCTGGTCATTGCATCAAGAAAACTCCGACCGTATTTCCAAGCACATCCCATTATTGTTTACACCGACCAGCCGTTACGACAGGTCCTTTCGCGGCCTGAGACGTCTGGCAGGTTACTCAAGTGGAACATCGAACTGAGCCAGTTTGACATTACTTACACTCCAAGATGAGCCATTCAAGGACAAGTCCTGGCCGATTTTATAGCTGAATTTACCATTCCAGAGGACTTGCCCGAAACCAGTGAATCCCTCGAATACGTCTGGAAGCTTTATACCGACGGTGCATCAAACGACCGGTGTTCAGGCGCTGGTGCTGTACTTGAAACTCCTGAAGGCCGATCCATATGTTATGCTTTGAAGTTCGATTTTCATGCGACTAATAATGAAGCTTAGTATGAAGCCCTCTTAGCTGGCTTGAAACTTGCAAGAGATTTGAGAATTACCGTAATGGAAATCTATTGTGATTCCCAATTAGTTGTGTGTCAAGTACGGGGAGAGTATCAAGCAAGAGATCGAAGGTTGGCTGCTTACTTAGCTCGGGTTCAGGAAGTACTAAATCAGTTTTATTATTACGCCATTTATTGTATACCTCGAGAACGCAACCAAAAAGCCGATTCATTGACGAAGCTAGCCAGCACAGGTGAAGCTCAGCAAATGGGACTCGTTCCCGTAGAAGCGCTATACTCCACAAGCATTGACCAGGCAGAAATAGACCGGGTATGCGAAACCGTCCTCAAAAAGGATTCATGGATGACTCCACTTAGAAATTACATTGAACACGGAACCCTACCGGAACGCAGGAGTAAAAAGAGAAAAGTTCTTCGAAAGGCCTCAAGATTCACCATTCAGAATGGAGTCATGTATAGAAGAGGGTACTCTGTTCCTTTACTCCAGTGTATCGCTCACGATGAAATTAAACAAGTATTACATGATGTACAAGAGGGAGAATGTGGCGATCACGGCGGGGAGCAAGCACTTGCCAAGAAAATACTTCGGTACGGATATTACTGGCCAACTGTGAATCGTGATGCGTCAGATTATGCAAATAAATGTGATAGGTGTCAAAAGTATGCTCGAATTCCTAGAGCCCCTCCTACTGAGATAACGCAAATGGTCAGCCCATGGCCGTTTGCAATGTGGGGCATCGATATCATTGGTGCTCTACCTCTGGCAAAAGGTGGTGCGAAATACGCCATTGTCGCAGTTGATTACTTTACAAAGTGGGCTGAAGCCGAAGCTCTTGCTACCATAACGACGAAGAAAGTAATCAACTTTGTAGTTCGTAACATCATCTGTCGATTCGGTCTCCCATACACCATTATTACGGACAACGGAACCCAATTCGACAGTGCTGAATTTAAAGACTTCTGCGAACGATTTCACATCCAAAAGAAATTCTCCGTAGTAGCACACCCTCAGGCGAACGGACAGGTCGAAGCGGTTAATAAAGTTATAAAGTCCATTCTGAAAAAACGACTGGAAAAGGTCGGGGGCAAGTGGCTCGATGAACTTCCTATGGCTTTATGGGCTTACCGAACAACCCACAAGACCGCGATCGGTCACACTCCGCTCTCTCTCTCTCTTATGGTTCAGAAGCCGTTATTCCAGTCGAGCTAGAAGTACCTTCTCATCGCGTGACATACTACGATCCAAAGACAAATGCTATATTACTTGCTAAATCTCTCGATCTACTGGATGAGAAGCGTGAAGAGGCTGATTTGAGGGCAGCTACGCATCGAAGTCGAGTCGCCCGATTGTACAACGCCAAGGTCCGCTCGCGAACCTTTGAACTAGGCGATCTCGTCCTATAAAGAATTTATCCGGTTCCTTCGCATATGAAGCAGACATGGGAAGGACCGTATGTTATTGAACGAAGGCTCGGAGATGGCACATTCAAATTATCGACCGTCGATGGTCTTACTTTGCCAAGAGCCTGGAATAGCGAGAGTCTTCGCCGCTACTACACATGACAGGCTATGTTTATCCATTTAGTTTATTTTCCATTTCGCAATTTGTTTCTGCATTTCGAAATTAGAATTTGTAATAAGGCAACTGACTTTGCCATATTTTCTTATTTCAGCAATAAAATGCAATCTCTTCGAGCCAGAGCTGTGATTTACTTGAAATGCTTCATATGATCATCACTATGCACGGAGAGCTAAGTTTCACCATACGGTGGAATTTATTCAAATAGGGAGTGATTGCGATGCAACCGGTCACTCACTAAGTGAAACCCGAGCTCGGGGACAAGCCATCACATCAAGGCCAAAAACGGATTGATACACGATAATCCCTAACTTAACTCTCGGTTCCTAGACTGCGAACTGGAGTACTAAAATACGTCTACGAAGAGGGTGGATCCTTCCACCTAACGACTTCGTCCGTATCTGCACCAAGTTTGAGGAGGATGGACCCATCCATCCAACGACCTCACTTGTTAACTCAGGGTGGATGTGATCCGACCGTCCATGATCCTAATACATCTTTCGTTCCCAGAGTGCGAGCGAAATCCAAAAATATACAGTAGATGTGACTGACTGTCTGCTCATCAACTTTGGATTCCCAAAGTGAAAATCAGAGTATAAACACCAACTCCAAACTCCCAGAGTGCGAGTCGGAGTATAAACATCAACTCCAAATTCCCAGAGCGCGAATTGGAGTATAAATACCAACTCCGAACTCCTAGAGTGGGAGTCAGAGTATAAACATCAACTCCTAATTCCCAGAGCGCGAATTGGAGTATAAACACCAACTCCGAACTCCCAGAGTGCGAGTCGGGGTATAAACATCAACTCCAAATTCCCAGAGCGCGAATTGGAGTATAAACACCAACTCCGAACACCCAGAGTGCGAGTCAGGGTATAAACATCAACTCCAAATTCCCAAAGGGCGAACTGGAGTATAAACACCAACTCCGAACTCCCAGAGTGCGAGTCGGAGTATAAACATCAGCTCCAAATTCCCAGAGCGCGAATTGGAGTATAAACACCAACTCCGAACTCCCAGAGTGTGAGTCGGAGTATAAACATCAACTCAAAATTCCCAAAGCGCGAATTGGAGTATAAACAACAACTCCGGATTCCCAGAGCGCAAAACGGAGTATAAACATCAACTCCGGATTCCCAGAGTGCGAAACGGAGTATAAACAATAACTCCGGATTCCCAGAGTACGAAACGGAGTATAAACATCAACTTAAAGTTCCCAGAGCGTGAATTGAAGCATAAATATCAACTCCGAACTCCCAGAATACGAATCGGAGTACAAATGTCGATTCCGAGTCCCCAGAGCGCGGACGTATGAGTTAAACTTAAGCCGGCATGACCAACCGCCATTAAACAAATGAGAATCCCCGGAGAGCGGATATGATCGTCAGCAACCGGACAAGCGTGAATAAATCGCTCAATCTCCGCTCGTCTCAGACATTCATTCAGTGGCACTAGACTCAACATGTTATAAGTGAGAAGCAATCGCTGACTGATGTTCCACGACTCATCCCTGAGACTAGGAGGCAAGACTTAAGCATCGACCATTGACTGAAGCGATATGACGTCAAAATTCAAGTCGCTTCCCAATCGCGAACCATGTCCACAGTTTCCAAACTTGGTGCAAAAAAGACAAACTAGACTCGGAAGCTGAAACTTTACTAGTACATTTCAAACATTGAAACACTTAAACAAAGGCACAAAGAAGCTCAAAAAGAAAATGTTTCATTTACACTATTCATGAAAGAAATTCGTGTACAAGTTTGTTCCAAAAAATTCTTGCTAGTAGGGGCCGAACCCGCATCTATACACGGCCAACAAAATGCAAGTCAAAATAAACCGGGGAAGCGTGTCTAATCTTTCTTCTTCCTTGGCTTCCTTCTCTATGTAGAAATGTTGGAGCCGCCACTATTTTTACTCTTTGAGGCTTTGCCTTTTGGTGGTCGGTCTCCAGGCGATGGCATAATATCGACATCCTCCTCCGAGCTCGAGTGAATAGGGATGCTTCCTGCGGGCGGAGTCGGAGGAACATGATTGAGTACAGAAGGTGGAATGGGCATGCTAGTGATGAAAATGGTGCCACCGGGAGATATCATTCTAAGCGGAGCTGGTCCCGGTGCTGCCATCCCACCTTCAGAACTGCCACCATGAACCGCTGCTGCCATTACAGCGTCGATTTGGGCGAACATCTCCTCTTCAGTAACTGCTCGAGCCCCGCTGGGGGCATCAGTAGTCAGCATTGAAGAACTTGTAGCAGGAGCGCCTCCACCCATGACAAATGATAAATCAGCTAAAGGATCGCCGTGATGGCGAAAGAGTTCTTCCATCAGCTGCTCATCAAACACAATCGTATTCCCCTGCGTATCATCAAGTGGGGCAGCTGTACTTACGGTGATTGCTTCGGTCACGATAGCTTCCTGCGTCTGATACGATTCTTGAGTAGCAGGAAGCACGGCCGGTGCAGCATTGATCACTGGACAAAAAATAAGAGAACTGTTAGAATTTAATTCAAATAAAGATTCCGACCCAAGGCAGATATGTGAAACGTTCAGAATACCTTCCTCAGTTGGACTTGACGGCGGCGGAACGGCTTCTGTCCCTTGCGCTATAGCCGGAGGCATCTGCGGCTGATCCGGATCGTAAGTAGGAACAGCTTGGGGATCGACCGCAGACGAGGATTCGGGCTGGGTTGACATTGGAATTTCAAGACTCGCCTCATGATGTTCAACCCCTGTACCCTCTCCTATTTCAAAGTGCTGGGCGCCGCCGAGTCTTTCCTTTTCGTGTAGAATCATTGACTCGTGAAGAATCTTCTTTTCATCTTCAGTTAGAATGCGATTCTCGAGTTCGAAATCATCTACAAACTCGCCCAGATGCGCCTCCCTCTCTTCTTCAACCAGTCGGCCCCAGGCGTTGTACAGATGCGCCGGATAATCATTGAGCCTGGCTAGACCCCTGTGCCTCAGCACATTAGCATTGTAAACAACGAGAAGGTCTTCAATGTCAGCCTCTAACCTGGACTCCGCCGACTTCACTTTCTCCTCAACCTCAATCTCCACCTTGTGGAATTTAGCCACAGCCGCATCCCGTTCACCCCTGAGCAGGACAGCTTGTTCGCATGCCTCCTGGGCTGCATTGTTCGCATCATCTTTTTCCTTGGCCATGTCGGCGAATTTGGCCTTAAGTTCATTGAGTTCCTTGACCGCCGCGTCCTGCTCGGCGGTGACTGTAGTGTTCCGGTGGCCCATCTCCTCCACCAAGGTAACATGTGTCTGCCTCAACCTCTCCATGGCCACATTCGCTTCATCAGCTTTTTGGTGGCCGCAATTTCAGATTTTCGAGAAGACTCGGCCTCAGCAGTGAGCACTTGAATGATCCGGTCCCTTTGAGCAAGATCGGATTCCATTTTCTCAAGTGCTTTGGCTCGCTCAAAGGCCACCTTAGAAGCTTTCTCTGCAGCCTTTACCCACTCTCTGTACTGGGTGTAAATGTCATGAACGTATTCATGCATCGTGTTTTCCACTCTAGATAGGATTCTCTTTAAGTGTGGAGGGAATACATAGCCATCGAAGCAAATATTCGGAAAATCCTTCATCATCTGAGCCAATTTAAGGGCCCCTTCTCCTGTGGGCTTAGTGGGGACCTGCTCTGCAATTATGGAGGCCGTGGTCTCAACTCTCTGAAGATGAGTCTCCGATCTAGAAGTATGAGAAGATGGCCTGTGACGAGAAGGCTCCGGCGGGTGTGGAACAAGAATAGGGGGTGGAGATGGAAGTCTAGGAGGAGGATAGCGTGATCTAGACCGATGTCTGTATTCCCTGTCCCTATCACGCCCATACCTATCTTGGTTAGAGTACTCGCGATCGCGATCTCTATCCGAGTCTCTCCTATGGGACTATAATAGGAAGAAGCCTTTTGGGCCGAGCGAAGATTCCCGAGCATCGATCCTTTCCCAGACATAGTACCTAAAAATGAGAGGCGAAGGAAGAGTTAGAGATTTCCTAAGTTGGACGATTTACAGTTATGAATCATGTAGTGTAGTGAAGTATATGCATGTGCAACCCCCCGACCAACCGGAAATGTTGGCCGCACTCATAGCAAGCGACCCGCTCAGTTCAAGAGCACTATCAAGCTCCTCCATCCCAGTGTCGTGTTGAGATGACACATAATCCGGAATCGGAATATCAGCAAGCCCTTCAAAAGGATTCTCTACTGGCGGGGGAGGAGCCTCAGAGATTCTAACCCCCGGAACGGGCAAAGACACAACCACGGATTTTAATCTCATGGATTTAGAACGCTTGTAAGCAGCTGCCTTGCCTTTTCTCCTTCCTCCTGAATCCTGGACATCGGAAGAAGGCCCAGCTGGGAGCTCTGTATCGGTAGGCATTCTCTCTGGATCAACTTCTTCGGCTATTACGACTCCGGGCGCTTTGCACTTCACCCGTTTCTTCGGGACCACTCTAGGTGTCCCTTCCCGCCGTATGCTCTGCCTCCGTTCAATTAGCCCGACAGTCCTCAAGTTTCTGTCGGTCAGAACCCATTCGATATGCCTCTCTTCGCCCGGAGCCGCTTGGAGGATCCGAACTAGCTCTCTGAAGTATGCACCGTCAGGTCGGAAGATTGCAGCTATAAAAGAAGAAAAGTATGTCAGTTTTGAAGTCAGTTACTAATATATCGATGATTCAAGAGAAAACGCTTACGTCTATCCAACCACCGCCTAGCAAACCCCGGGGGGCACCGAACGTAGAACCATTCGGTCTTGAAGTAACTTAGCCTTCCCCAGGAGCCCATTACAATGTGACAGTTTCTGACCACTTCCAAGAAGGTGAAAGAGGGGCTGTCTCCACGGCTCTTGACGTTAAATAAATATCTGATCTCGATCGGCTTTGGTGGTTGAAAGAGGATCTCCATAAACAGAATGAAGGTGTTGTTCAACAAAGCATACCCGTTGGGATGTAGCTGAGATGGAGCTATTCCAAGGAATGATAACATCTCCCTTATATATTGGTTGAAAGGAGGAAGCGTTCCCGCCGTACAAGCGTGACGGTTAAAAGCAGTAAACCCCTCCGGGGGATCATGCGGCCTATCATTTGGCCCAGGCAGTAGCACGTCGTCAAGCGACAAGTCGTGTCTTAAACAAATCCGTCCCAGCATATCTTCGGAGATACCGGACGGCACAGCATCTTGTGGACGACAAATGAACCGGGCACCTAGACGCTCGTCCGGAGCTGGGTCAATAACTTTGGCTTCAATAACCGGTATTTCGATAGTTGAAGGAATTGAACTCGGGAGTTCCTGCTACTGAGAACTTGAAGGTTCCATGACTGGCTAGCTTATGAAAAATCATTGTTAAACAGACAATAACGCTCATGCATCCCCCAGTGTAAAGTGTGTGAGTGTGTTGTGCAGTGCGGTACTGTATATCATTTAAGAAGTTCTACAGAATTGGAAGAAGCATGTAAACGACGAGACTTCGGAATTCGGTCGGAAGGACCGTCATCGCTGACCGTCACAACCGTGCCATCCAGTTATTAGCAATCAGTCCAAGTTAAAGTTTGTTGAAATTTTCTCAGAGTTGCAGTTCCATCAACGAGCTTCGAAGGGAAATCAAATATGCAGTCCAAAGGCCAAGTCTAATTATGCCAAAAATGAAGCTCGTCGGAGTTAGATGTTCAGGTGCACAAGGTTTTTTCAATATCATCGAAGTTAGGTTCGTTGTCAATCATCAAAGATTCAAGTTCGAGTCGATCGCTCAGGTTCAAGTTCGAATCGCTCGCTAAGGTTCAAGTTCGAATCGATCGCGCAGGGACACGTTCGTATCGGTCCTAGGGCTGCACAGTTCGAATCAATTCAAAGCCTCTAGTTCGACTCGATCCAAAGCCACCCACTTTGACTGGACCCAAGGGCTACGCAGTTCGAATCGGTCCAAGGCCTCCACTTCGACTCGATCCAAGGCCGCCGCTTTGACTCGATCCAAAGCCATCCACTTCGACTCGATCGAAGGCCATCACTTCGAATCGATCAGACGCAACCCCTTCGTATCAATCTACATATTTAGAGCACTCGATTCGATGCAAAGCTCAACCGTCGATCGATACGAAGGCCTTCGTCTCATCATCTCGAAGCCCCTACTCCAGATCACCGTGAAGCTGAGGCCAAGGAATCTTCGATCGATCACGACTCTGGTTGATTTGGTGTTAAAGATCGAGTCTCATCGTTTACGCGTTGGATTCGCTTAGTGGATTACCTAAAACTGGCAGTTAGTTCGAGTGATTAAGGATCTGAATCGGTTCGAAGCCAAGAATGTTTTTCTTTTCTTTTCTCGAGTCTCTGAACGATACGAAAGCAAGGCAGGAAAGCAAAAGGTAAAAAGTGAAAAAATGGCTAAGTACAGAGTATTTATATGGACTCGAAAGCAAAAGGAATAAACGATTCGCATCCCGGTGGATTCGACCGGTTACGAGACATCACCCCGGGATCGATTCGAACAAGCTTTTTGACTCTATCTCCAGTGCATCGATGTGAAGCTCCTCTTCGTATCGTTCATCTTTGACTCCATCTCCGGTGCAGCAATACGAGCAATCAGTTCAACTCCATCAATACGAAACCACACTTTGTATCGATCACCTTCGACTCCGTCTCCTGTGCGTTTCGACTCCATCTCCTGTGCAGTTCGACTCCGTCTCCTGTGCAGCTCGACTCCATCAAATCATGGCTCTCAGAAGCCAACTCCATCGATACGAATTGACTGTTCGTATCCAACGACTCCAAATCAATCGATTCGAAGTGCGCAGTAAGGGTTGTTCAGAAGGTATTGAACTCTATCGATACAAACGACCAGTTTGTATCCATCAATGCAACGAATACTGATGCAAAAAACAATGCTTTAACCTTCTACATCGATTCAGGAGAGGATCAGTACGAAGGAGCATTCAAAAACAACCATCGAGCGTTGTTACAACGAATTTCACGTCGGTTCAGGAGAGGATCGATACGGAATTCAATATAAAATAAACTGACAACGACTCGTGAACATACAACGTCAACGAGAGTCAAATTAACATATATGCATGTATGTCGGACTAATATCAGATATTCCAGATTTACAAGAGTTGGAAACTCGTCTGATAACAATTATAACAACAAACGGTTAATCACTAGCATGCAGCAATTAATTTCAACAATACGGGGCACCGCAGTTGACAGTCAACAGTTTACGTTATCAAGAAAAACAGTCGAAGGTTACAGCTTTCATCGAAAAGATGATAACAATTCAGAATGAAGACTGCAGCACTTCAAAGCACATCATGTTTCCACAAGACGTACTTTGGGGGGCAAATGTTATCCCGCCTTTCGGCAAGGCCGTAACACCAAGGAACTGACTAGTAACCAATGAAGGTCTGTCCTAGAGATCGGTTATACACAGGCTCACGATGGAAATCGACGAATTTTGTCCGAGTCCGGATAGAGCTAAAATTGATATGACATGACAAGCAAAGCTATGAGAGCCAACGTTCCAAATTTCAGGTCAATCCGAGTTCGTATGCTCAAGTTACGATCGATGCAAAATTGGATAAAAACAGCCTCGCATTCGACTCGCTCAGTTCGAATCCATCATGAGTGCCTACTTCGACTCGTTCCACTTCGACTCGCTCCACTTCGCGTCCATCAGAGAACCGCTGTTCGACTCGCTCCACTTCGACTCCATCACAGAACCACAGTTCGACTCGATCGACCAATGCCTACTTCGCATCCATCGGCAACGAACACCTGCATCTGCTCCGCATTGCTTAGTCTTAAAGGTTCTGTTCGTATCGATCGATCACCAATCGATACGAAACGCACGCCTCCCATTGATGCGAGCCAGTCAACATCAACCGATTCGAATTAGACTGTTTTCATCAATTCGAACCAGGTAAGCTGCAGATCGATGCGAAAGACGCACGCCACGTCAACCTGCCAATACATGCCGCCATCAATTCGAAGTAACCGAGTCGAACAGGACCGAGTCGAACAGAGCGAGTCGAACGAAACAGCCAACCGAGAATCCCATTTTGTATCGATCATATCTCCTAATCTACAAGTCCAAATGCTATGAAATTTTCACAGAAGCTTACGTACATGCTAAAGAACGTCCACGCCAAATTTTGACTCCATTGGATGAAATCTTGATCGATACGAAATCTGTTCGTATCGATCACAGATCGGACCAAAACTTCACGGGCTTGGGCGCGCGGGCCTGGTCACATTCCAAAGAGGGTCTCCCGAGATCTGAGCGAAATATCAGCCTCCTACACCTATAAATAGACCCCCAAAGCCAACAGAAAATGGGTTCTTCTTCTTCTTTGAGATCTCCAACGCCCAGACTCTGCCGGATCCAGATCTAAATTCCATTGCTGCTGCTACCAACGAATTTCACTGCTGCAAATCATTGTTGTTCGCTGTAATTCATTGAAATCAATTGTAAACATCAAAGAAAGATCAATAAAGCAAACTACTTCATAGTGGACGTAGGCAATATGCCGAACCACTCTAAATTCTTGTGTCTCCTTGCATTTTAATTATTGTAATATCTGAGATTTGGAGTTTTTGTTAGATAATTCCTCTTTTTTCATTTAATTTCTTCACTTTATCTCTTCAAAAACTTCCGAAGAGTGTTGTGCCCAATTTTGGTACAAACAATGGTAATAATTAATCATATAATTTTATACACATATACTTATAGCAATAATAATATTTAACAATTTAAAAAAAATTTATAATTATTTAATATTATTTAAATCAATACGCTATTTGGATAAATCTTATAAAAAAATATTTTTCAAAAATTATTTTTTAAATTTTATAAAATTATTTATCATAAGACAATATCTTGTCCAAAAAATCAAATCAAAAAATCAATTTTGCTATTTTTAAAATTATTATAATAAACGGCCGAAAAAATAATAAACTAATAGAAAACAAATTTTAATCGAAAAAAAATTTCAACCTTCAAAATATCATATAATATTTTCTGGAAATTTAAAATTTGAATAAAATGATTCAAAAATATTTTTTATTAATACTTTATATATTTTCGATTGAATAATTAACTAATATATATTCTAAAATAATAAAAAACATAATATAATTTTAAGGTGTTGTACATACGATCTGCAATTATAAAAAAATTACTTTGTTAATTTATATAAATATATTATAAACATGTTTATGAAAAATAAATATTATAAAAAACTATTATTTTGTTGATTTATATATATATATATAAATATCTGTGTGTGTGCCTGCGTGTGTGTATGTATATGTATGCGCGTGGGTTTCAAAAAAAGAACTATATATTATGTATATATATTACTTTAATATTCATTATAATAACTTGCACATATACATATTATTGTTATATATATACCCGTATATAATTTTACAAATAACTACTTACATGCATATATATATATATATGTATATATATATATTTAAATGTATAAATATATGTAAAATTATTTAAATAAAATTAGCATATATATATATATTTGTAATATTTATATTAGTAACAAGTTTTAATACATACATATATTTAGACAATATATTATACATATCGGATGAGCTAACGTATCTAATGTGATGTAAATCCCAACATCTATACACGGGCATGTTATACCTTGCACGGGCTATCATGTTACATATGCAGACACATACATATATGATACATATGTGTATATTTATATGTATTAAAATATAAATTAAATAAAACTATATAATTTATAAATTTAGATAAAATAAGATATTTTACTTTAAATAAAATTTAGAAATATTCTAAATAAACTAGACTTCATAGGCCCAATATAGATCCAATAAAGGAATTTTTTTTAAAATTCACGCATAACATCCGTTGTGGGCTTTCCCAGTTCCAACAATTAGATTAATGTCTATAATTGCTTGGAATGTTAGTGGAATGAATTCCATTGCTGAACAAACAGATATATTGGATACAAGCCAAGAATAATAGCTTTAATAGAACATATAATGTTGAAAAGTTTTGTTTTAGATTATCTACTAACTGGAAGTATGTAACTAACAATGAATGTGGGAGTAAAGGTAGGATTTCATTAATTTGGAATTCTAATAATTGGCAAATTGAAAATATGGAAAAGAATTTCCAATCTATAAAATGTACTTTCAATCATATAGGAGGTATGAAAATCCAAATAATTAGTGTATATGGAAGTAATTTTGAAAACGAAAGAAATGATTTATAAGGCAAAC
This sequence comes from Allium fistulosum, assembly GCA_030737815.1. Classification (NCBI taxonomy): domain Eukaryota; kingdom Viridiplantae; phylum Streptophyta; class Magnoliopsida; order Asparagales; family Amaryllidaceae; genus Allium; species Allium fistulosum. The sequence continues at coordinate 899,745,582 of CM060905.1, forward strand.
TTAAAGATATGAGCAATAAACACAAATTACAATGGTTAATTATAAGGGACTTTAATATAGTAATGCATGCTAAAGAGAAAAGTAGGGGCAATATTATTCCACAAATAAATTTGATAAGATAAACATGTTTTTATTGGAAACTGGATTAATTGAACCAATAATTAATGGTAATAAATTAACTTAGAGATCAAGGATAAGTAAAAATATACATATAGAATACTTATCGAACGGAGAATTTAGTTCGGTTTTGCCTGAATTTATCTGCAATACTCTAGCACAAAATACAAGTGACCACGCACCTTCACTTATGTAATTAATTCATAATCTAACAAATGATAGTAGTTTGATAAGTGCTCCATTCAGATATAAAAATGGGTGGATTTGTGATAATGAATAAAAGGAAATAATGGAAAAATGCTTAAAATTTGCATGTTTTGGAACTGAAAAATTTCGATTTCATATGTTTTTGAAAAATACTAAACAATGTTTAAAAATTGAAATAAAGGAAAAATATTAGTCAAGGGGATGTAGAAAGCTTAAAGAGGGAAGGAAAAATATTACAAGATTTAATTGATGAAAACCCCTTTGATATAGAACATGCCAAAAGCTTTTTTGCTAGTCAAAATGATTTATCTAAAGAGCGGCATATATGTATATATACAATTAACTTAAAGAAAAAATAAAAAAGTAGATTGGTTAACGCAAGGAGATGATTGAACTAATAAAACTTTATGCAAAAATGAATAGTAGAAAGCGTAGTAATAATGTAGGAAATGTATTTGATAGTGAAGGCAAATCTATTAATGATTTTGGGAAAATGGCAAGGGAGGTCGAACTCAAATGAATTTGGATTACGTATTCCAAAAATAATATGTAAGACTAAACTAATTAAACCTAAATGCAGATGAGATATTACTAGCACCAATTGAGGAGGCAGAAATTGTGCACATAATTTTTAATGCTGGAAATATTAAAATTCCAGGGACAGATGGTCTTGCTGCTAAGATTTATAAAATACATTGGGAAAACATCAAAGATAAATGTAGTAAAGGAATTTTTTAATGAGGGAAAGTTATTAAAAAGTATAAACCATACTTTTATAACTCAATTACCAAAGAATAAAAACCCTGCGGGATAGAAGACTACATGCCTATTTCATGTTGTAACTTTATTTATAAAATAACTGCAACAATGATTAGTAACAAAATAAAAAAAAATTCTATCTTTACTCAGAAAATTAGAGTGCATTTATTCTAGGTAGATTAATCTATGAAAACTCTTTGTTAGCACATGAGATGGTTATGAATTTTAATACTAAACTTGGTGATAACGTGTGCTTAAAAACAAATTTACAGAAAACATATAATGGGGTGAATAGGAAATTCATATTTCATATAATGGAAAGTATGAGATTCCTAGTAAATTTTTGTAGATTAGTATATGAATGTATTAATACTCCAACATTTTCTGTGATGATTCAGAACCAGTAGGATATTTTCATAGAACCGGAGGCATTAGACAGGATGATCCATTATCACTGTATTTGTTTACTATGGTAATGGAATACATTTCTATATTGATAGAAATTGAAGTAATTAAAGAAAATATAAGGCCTATAAACAAAATACATCCTTGCATAACTCATCTATTAAATGCATATGATCTAATGTGATTTGTTAAGGCTAACTATGATAATGTAGTTGCTACTAAAGGTTATTTTTGAGTGTTTATACAAGTATGCAGGTTTGAAGCTAAATGAGTATAAGGGTAAAGCATACTTTAGCAAGTATAGCAAGTACAAAAAGGAGGTACTAGATATTTTAAACATAGCAGATAGTCATTTTCCTATAAAATATTCGGGGCTGCCACTATTAGTGAACCAAATTAAAGACAATAACTATGCAATACTGGTGGAGAAAATACAAGAAAGAATGGAAACATGGTCAAGCAATCTACTATCAATAGTAGGAAGAGTGGAGCTAATTAAAATAGTAAAATGTGCAACAATTTATGTTATCACAATTATTAACCTCGAAGATTTGCGACATGAGACGTGAATATGGCACCGCCTTTCAAGATGGAAGTAATGTTGTGTCTTATCAATGACGCCTTTCACTGGTGAAAATAGGATGAATGTCGCAACTCATTGGTGCCGCACCAATAATTAACATCGGAAGTATGAAGGTGGATTATCATCGAAGGAATACGACGTTGCATTTCATCCATAAAAGGACATATACAATGTCATGTGCAACTAAAGGAGCTATGATACCGAGTGTTATGTATACCGCATGGAACCAACGCTATGTCCCTCCAATGAACTAATGATGTCGACTGCAATCAATATAGTAAGCCATCAAAGAATGTAGACACAACCTATGTCTCATCTCATTGATGCTATATTTTGTTAGTGTCACCCTCCAAGGTGATGCCGCTTTCTATCAACGTCACTCATTGTTACCGTTGTTTGTTGTTAAGGCCGATCATTGCCCATATTGCCACTAAATAATATCAATGCTTACCAACGCCTTCATTTATCAATGCCAACATCACTCAATGACAATGCCACTTGTCACCCATATCGTCTTTCTTTAATGTCAACACCACCTATCAAATGATGCTGCATATTACCAGATGTTGTATGATATTATTACCAAAGTTATTTGGTGGATGACGCCGCTCCAATGATACTTCCATAAGACAATGCCACTTATTACTAGTGTCGCATCTTGATGATAGCACGTTTCATCAATCTTTAGGGGATGCCGCACATCTGTAAGTGTGATATTAATGCCGTGAGTCATCAATGTCCATGGAAATTGCTATGCCGCTCTTTATCAATATTGCTCTATATCAATCCCGCTCTTCACTAAAGCTTAATGTCGCTTCCGGCTGATGCCGTCAACGACCAATTGAGAGCGTTTCAATGCATAAGGTTATCAAGGTCGAAGGCTATTATTTCTAAGAAGGCGCCAAAGTTCTACTATTTACCAAGGAATGCTGAAAATCATCATTAAACAAGACCTAGCACCATGCCGCATTATTGATGCCGAAGGACATGAACGTCGAAGTCAAGCTGCTAAGCATGCCGTATTTCCACTCTATAAATACGGCCCTAGAGACTTTGAAGAAGGGGCAGATCATTTGTATCTCTCTTCTTACATTTTAAACTTCGTAACCCTAAATTGATTTGGGGATTCATAGCCGATTGTGGCACTTGAACTATTGGACTATTGGACTTTATACATTTGACAATATATTGAATAAAGATAAAATAATCTCAAATTATGACTTACTTTTGAATTCTAAAGAAAACATGATTTGCTAATCAAAGATTGCTTTGAATTCCTAAAGTACTCATATTTTTTATTTCTCTTTTGACCATATGAATGTCTAATATGGATTTACTTCAAACAAATATGATTTCACTTGGCCATGTATAAGATTTTCCTATGAACCTAAACTTGCTTGTCACTCCTCTTAAGTTTTAACTCAACCAAGTGTCGCCTTGTGCCAACACTCGTTGAGGTTAAACTTAGGTTCTCCAAATTCCATATTCAGCCAAGGTTCTTATCCTTGCACTTTTGGGGTTGACAAAGAAATTCGTTAACATTTTAACGCTAGAAGGAGGGCTTGAACCTCTGTCCCCATCGAAACCCCAAGTGGAACTACCCTAGCTTGCATATCTAGGGCTTAAATGACTTGCCCCAACTAAGCATATCTCATTCCAAGCTAACCTACTTTTGATTCTTAACACCAATTAATCACATTATCTAAGTTTTGCTTAGTCATGCCAATTAATCATGTTAAGGTCTCCGAGTAAGGATCCTCCGAGCCTCAAATGACTAGGATGACTTACTAGATTACTAAAGATCCCCGGGTTCATGGAGAATAAGTGCTAAGACTTGTAGCATTACAGGTTATGGAAGAGAAGAAAAGACAAGTGGCTCAATACAATCCACAAAAATGGAGTTTGAATCCCTTTCATATGGGGTTAACACCGATCTTTGCCCTAGATAAGAAATAAAAAAGGATTGCATCTTCTTGAAAACAAGGAAAGAGGTTCAATTCAAAGCTAAGGGGACCATTTTCAAAAAGGAATAGAAAGGGACTTTGACCGTTTCACTAGAAAATGGAGGAGTGTGTTTAATCGATCCTATAAAACTAGTGCAGCATAAGGCTCCCTAAAAAGGAAACTAGACATCAAAGTTGAGGAATCCGTCTCAAGCAATAGAGCAATTAAATACCATTCAAAAGGACCATGCACCAAAAAGTCTCAAGCAATAGAGAAATTATCTACTTCTTGACTAAAGACAAGATCAACTATTGGCCTTCACAAAAGAAGCGACCAAAGAATGAAAGGAATCTCGGAGAATTATATTGTCATTACCATCGCTCTAACGGCCATGACACCAATCACTATCGAAGCTTAGAGGGAATATCAAAAATCTTTTAGGGTAAGGAAAGCTCGACGAATTTGTATAAAGATATTGAACAAGTCAATAACAAAGAAAGAATTTCCTAAGAAGATAAGTATATCTACATGGTTGAGGAGTGAAACTCTCTTAAAATAATGGAAAGCTAAACCACTGCCTAAGATGGTAGGAAGGGGCTAAAGCCTTTGTCCCCACCAAGATGGCTCGGTCAAAGAGCCTCCTAGAGGGAGGTCAGAATAAGCATTCGGTTCCATCTAAAAAGGCCTAGTCAGAGCATCTGCAAGCCTTTAACCCATGTCGTGGCCTGGTTGAAGCGCCTCCTAGAAGGAGAACAGGTAAGCCTTTGGCCTATCCAAAGCGCCGAACCAGCTTTCAGTGTCGTCATTAAAGGCCTCTCTGAAGCGCCTCCTAGAGGAAGGACGAGTAAGCCTTTGGCCTATCCAAAGTGTCGGACAAGCCTTTAGTATAGTCTCCATGGCCTTAATAAAGCACCTACTAGAGGAAGATCGGGTGAGTCTATGGTTCATCAAAAAGAAAGCTCGCCAAATGCATCGGACAACAGACTTAGACCATCACCTAAGACAGTGATAAGGGATTCAATCCAAGTTAAGATCCTCACCAATTAAGGTGGCAAAAAGTAATCGAGTCAACCGTACTTAATCCAAAAGAATGGATCAAAAACAGTCTTTTAGCAAAAGATCAGTCAAATTTAATTAAATTTGAAAGAAGGATTATAGTAATCTTCTAGAGGAAGATCTATCAAAATACGAGTCATCAAAAGTCGGGTACTATTGTCGGACAGGTGTTCTGGTCTTCCATTGCTATTGTCGGACAGGTGTTCTAGTCTTCTATTACTACTACCAGACAGGTGTTTTGGTCTTCCATTACTATTGCCAGATGGGTTTTCTGGTCTTCTATTATTAATACCGGATGGGTTTTCTTGTCTTCGTTATTAATATTAGTTGAGTTTTATGGTTTTCCTTTTTAATTACCAAATGGGTTTTTTGGTCTTCCTTATTAATTACCAAATGGGTTTTTTGGTCTTCCTTATTAATTACCAAACGGGTTTTCTGGTCTTCTCTTTAAACTATAACCAGAGTAGTTCTCTAGGCTTCTATTCAAATTATTATCAGAAGAATGTTTTTGATGATGGAGCTTCGCTAAATTAGCCACAATTCACATTTAAATTCATTTAATGGGAGTCTCTATTACTAATTAAGCTGCTGGATATTTATTAATAGAAAGGCAAATTTTTATATCAAGTCTCAAAAGCTCAATTAGCAAGGTTCTTAATTTTCCTAACGAGTAGAATATCAATTTATACATCGAAAGATCAGAATATAGAAAAGCAAGATATTAATCGTCAAGCAGTTTCGAATAAGGACTAGTATTCAGTTCAAGGCTACATACATTCAAGGTAATATACATTCAAATATAGTTTTTTTTACAATCTAATATATTATATACAAAGTCATAGGTGTAAAAACTGAATGACAAAAGGATCTGCCTCAAGATTTGCAAGCTACAAGTCAGAACTTTAAGCTAACTTCTTTAGATCTTCGGCAATTGGAGATGAGTTAGTGATGTGACAGATTGCCACACTTTGGAGCTTTTTAAGCTTCCTCTCCTTTCGTCGAATAGCGTTTTGAATCACCAATCAACGTAATCTGATTATTTAATGCATGATCGAGGGTTTTATTCACCCCCTTCAAAATGTTGATCTTACCTTTCAATTTATCAATTTCTTGATCGGAAACATGTTTTTCACGCTCGAATTCTTCAACCTTACTTCATAAGCGTTGAGATGAGTAGAAACCTAATCTCTCTACTATCCATAAGAAATTGCATATCATTAAACCTAACTCTTTGGCTACATTTAGCAATTGCGTTGTCATCCGATCATGAAGGAGGATTTAAAAGAGTGGAAAACCTCTCTTAATGAGTTGGAGCAGAAAGATTAGATTTTCCTCTACTTGTGATAAGTTCCAGAAATTGACAGTTCACCTGACTTTTCAGTAATTGCACTTCAAGGTCCAAAACCTTTTTATGTAATCAAGCACTTTTGGCATCAGCTTTGGTTTTTTGAAAAGAAAGCTTTGATTGGATAATAACGCCTACTTTCCTATTCAATCTTTAAATTCTCTCATCATTTTGTTTAGTTTGTTTTTCTAAATCGGAATTCACTTCTTTTACACCTCTAAATATGGACCTTAATTTGTAATATTTGTCATGCCAGTTCTGCACATCAGGATTACTTGGAAATTTTTAAGCTAGAGTGCCTGGTGAAGAGCGTTTCTTCAAATTCTGCCCTAAAACTGTCGTTATCAGAGTCGGTTCGAGCAAGGATATTTGTGTCAACAAATACAAGGGTCAATCGTTTATTCTAACAAAAAGAGAAAGTGGGAAAGAAAATCAGTATATGAGAGAAGTATCTTCTTCATTAAATAAAAAGAGTTTACAAACAATAAGGGAATCCGAATTTCATTGCAATTCCATTTTTAAACATTCAATTAGCTAATTAAAGTTTCAAAACAACAGTTTTGGCCTTTTCAAATGACCCAACGGATAGGGTAAGAGTAGAGTCAAAAGAAGCTTTAATCCCTTCTGCAGTATTAATGAGAGGAAATCGATGATAGTCTCATTCCCCGACTGGAGAGCTAGCATGATCACATATTAGTTTGGCATGATGAGTTCGAATTTCACTCAGTAATTTATCATTTTCATCGCCCAAGAATTCGAAGCGAAGTGAGGAAACCGCATGCAGACTTCTTGTAGGTGTCTAAGAAAGAAGTACCTCGCTAATTGCGATGTCTTGAGAATTAGAGATTTTTCTTTAAAACCCTTCTTTAATTTGACATATTTACTCAGGAGTTCCATAGGAACATGATTGCTTGAGATTTCTTCAATCTGTATGATATGTTAAAATTAGTCTGATGATAGTAAAACTAAAACTGTAAAGTTTATAAGCTACTCGGGTTATAATTATATAATCATTCTGGTTCATACAAGATTGATTCCTTATAAAATTCAAAAATAAATCTCTTTCTATTATACTTAAGTTTTTTCGCAGGAAAGAGAGCGAGAAGAAAGAGGGATAGAGACAATTCTCGGGAGATTCCAACAATGCCCCGAGATGAGGATTGGGCCCGTGTACATTCAAGTATCTGCGATGAAAGCGCCTGAGCAAACCCTCATAGTTGTCGCCTAAATAGGAAAAATCAACAAATATACCCCTAGAGTAAACTTTGTAAAGAAATTCTTCCAAAGCACTCTTATCATCAATCAGCATCCAAAAGAGGGTCATTTGCTCTGCAATCTCCACCAAGAGTTTCTCCTGATGAAGGCGTGCCTTCTTCATTCGTGGACCAACTTGGCACCCTTTGAAAATCTTAATTTTGATGCACTAATGGTGAGACTCTTGTGTTTCTCGAACAACTCATTATACTCTTTTAGTTTTCTAAGACCTCCATTCAATCGATCTATTTCCATTTGTTTCTTTTCAAACATAACTTCATAATGCTATTTTGATTTTCTCCTTAACTAAAATAATCAACATGTTAACTGAAAGCTATTTGTAATCTAAGACATTTAAATAAAGAGATCTATACCTAAGAGAGCAGAATTGAAGACGAAGGAGTTTTTGTTCCTTCCTTTTGGGTTTGTGGCTTTGAGGAATGTTGTCCTTCTGGAGAGAACCTTCACTTGGAGAATCGGGGATTTCAGGAATGTTTGTTGCCAAATCCGAGTTAGCACCTCCCGATCCATCCTTCCCATCTACCGATCCAGAGAGACCCTCTCCCTCGCTACCACCATTGTCATCATTATCGTCATCATTATTGTCATTATCATCATCATCCTCCTCATTTGATTATGTTTCTTCGTCTACTGGAGGTTCGTCAAAGGCCAACAGTTTCTTGGCATCAATCTCCTCCTCCTTAGAAGATTCTTTTCTGAACGTCTATGTTTCCTCCAATATAGATTTGAATTTCTTTTTAAACTTTTCATTCCAAGCTGGAGGAAGAGAGGGGGAAGTCTAGATCTAGGCATCGCTGGATGTTATTGGCATATGCTATGAAATGTGCCTTCTCATAGGATTTCTCGATAACAGTATCGAGAATCGAATCAACAAAATGAGACATCTTTTACTTTATGTTATTAATTATGCCAACTGACTTGTTCAAGAGAATTTTTTCCTTTGCAATTTCTCCTTTAAGAATCCATTCTCCTCTACAAGCTTGGCCTCCTTCATACAGGCCTCCTCAAGCTCCATCTCTAAAGCTTTCACTTTATCACTTAAAAGTTGATTAGCACTTCTTTCTTCATTAAGTGAAGTTTTCACTTCGTCAAGTGAAGTTTTCATTTCACTTTCTCATTTACAACCTCATCCTTTACAGTCCTAATGTCAATTATGTGGCCATTGAGCAAAGAAACTTGTTCCTTAGGCTTAGAAACTTCACTAGTGATGCTGAGGTATCATCTTGAAATTGAAACATATGCTTGGCTGCCTAAAAAGTACCAGGTATGGATTAAAATATTATGAAGAAAGTTAAGAGCCTGAAACAGCCAAATGAAAAGGATATGTATCGATAAAAGCTGCTTAAGAATAGCAAAGTGGTGGTCTTGAGAATAAGAGGAAGGGTGTAGTGGCTTAAGAGCAATAAAAGATAAAGACTAGACGACCAGCTAGAGAAGATCATCGAAATTGCTAGTAGGGGCTGGAGAATGAGATTTGGAGGGAGCGGGTCTTCGGAAGAGATACACAATCCAAGCTCGTCACAAAGACGGTTCAGTCCCCTAGGAGTACCTGAAAAAGTAATATGAAGAAGTGGGTCTTGCTCTTTTTCAGTTGTTTGATGAGTTCATTCCCCAAAAGAACCAAGGTTCAGGACCTCAGGGCTTGAATTGATATCTACAAATGGTTCTTCCTCCATAATAATAGGGGAATACATGCCCCCAAACTTGTGCTTCTTGAGAGGAGTGGAAGTAGTAGCGAAACTGTAACACCCCACGCTTTAATGATAAATAAAATCAATTGAATTAACATAATTACAAAATAGTGAAAAATATAAATGTCAAATTTATGCATTTAAAAAATTAAGAGGTTACATAGATATATGCAACCAATGAGTGTGTGATTAATTGATGCATCAATCAATTAAAAGATGTACAACTGATAAATGTGTGATTGAGTGTCGCATAGGAATTAATTTGGATATCAATTAAAATGGGAAAACGTGTCAATTAATTAATTGGCAATTAGTTGAGCGCTTTAAAAAGGGTGTCAATTAATCAAAGAATATGCCATTTTTACAATAGCTAATAATGTAAATTAATTAGCTAGAAGAAAATGCCAATTATAGGATTATTTGTTTCCTAGTTAAAAAATTGGAACGCGTACAAATATCAAACAAAATAATTAGGTTTATGATAATGGTAAATCAATAAGAACAAATTAAAAAGTATAACTTTTATATGCATTCAATTAATAGAGGTATTAATTGACGTGTTCAAATAGGTAAGAAATTATAACGTATAAGAATCAATTAATATTGGATATATATATATATGTATGTATGTATGTATGTATGTATGTATGTATGTATGTATGTATATGTATGTATGTATGATCTAATTAATTGGATAATTAATAGGAGAATCTTATTTAGAATGAAACATGAATTAATAGGGTCGTATAACAAAGGAACAGATGAATAACGTTGGAGAGTTATATGTTATATGCTAACGTAAACAAATCAAGTTCTGATTGTGAGGATTGTTTTTAGGGTTAATCGGATGGTTTCTAGTTGTTCACTGCACCTATAAATTGAACGTAACTTAACCCTAGCCCATACTATTTTCTCTGAATCAACTGCTGTCATTTACAGCAAACTCCTCTTCTCTTCTCCCTCTTTCTTTCTCCTCTGTTAATCAAATCTTTCCCCAAACTAAAAATAAAATTAAGCAAGGAAATACATACAAACAAATCAGACAATTGCGTAAACAAATCAGGGAATTTACAGCGAATCAAAAGGGGAAGTAGCAAATTAAAAGGGATAGAGATTGAAGCTAAGGATGACATGTGAGTGGATTTAAATTATATATCTTTTACGTTTGTGATATGTTATCGTTAGATTCCCTTTAATATTGTAATTCGGCATTTATTTCGGTAATTAGTTCTGTTGAAAACTGTAAACTGTATAAGAGAGCTTATATTTAATTATTATTTATATGAAAGGAAAGATGGTAATTGTTAGCACCAAAATTGGTCACTAACCTCGTAGAGAAAGATTGTGTAGAGATATAAGTGATGAAATCAAATTAAACAGAGAAGACAATGCTAATTTAAATGCTGAAAGTAAGAACACCAAATTTATAGTGGTTCAACGTAATTGCCTACGTCCACTTTAACTTTTATTGATCCTCTTAGTTGATGATTACAAATACAATTCGTGAATCAAACACTTGAATGAAGTTGTTAAGTAGAGGAGATGAGTCTCAAAAATGGCAGAGTTTCCCCGGTGTTCTCTCCTGAAAAAAGGATCCTTTTCACTGTGACCCTGCCCCTCTATTTATAGACAAAGATGGGCTGGACTTCCCAAGTGGGCTTGGTAGCCGAATGCTCTAGCCCAGGTGTAGTGTTCGCTGCATGCCGAGCCAGGTATGCCGAACGCTTTGACGCCGAACAGTCCTTTCCATGCCGAACGGTCCCTTCCATGCCGAACAGTCCTTTCTATGCTGAATGGTTCGTTTGATGTGTGGGAAGTGCAGGATGGTTGCAGTTGAAGCCGATCGTAACTCTATCTGAAGCACTTGATCGAATGATGCATGCTGGCCGAATGATAGTGTCATGTTGAGTAGTTATGTCCACCGAACGTCTTCTGGATGCCAAGCACACATGTTGCCGAGTTCTATCGATGTCGAGCGCTAGCTGACGCCGAGCATTGGTTGACGCCGAGTGCTAGTTGACGCCGAGTAGCCTGGTATGCCGAGTACTTCGCTGAGTACTATCTGATGCCAAGTGTCATGGATGCCGGGTACGCTGGATGCCGAGTACTTCGCCGAGTACTCCTAGATGCCGAACACTCTCTGACGCCGAGTCCCTTTGGATGCCGAGTACTTCGCCGATCACTCCTAGATGCCGAACACTCTCTGACGCCGAGTCCCTCTGGATGCCGAGTACTTCGCCGATCACTCCTAGATGCCGAACACTCTCTAACGCCGAGTGCTACCTGATGCCGAGCACTAGTTGCCTGGTCAAATCTCCAGGAAACACTTGCCCCCCAAAGTGTATTATGTGATCGAACGTGATGCGCTTTGAATCTAGTTCAGCTTACCTCGGAGGTGCCTTCTCGAGAATGTTAGTGAAGGAGGTGTGAGACGAGCATGGTTTGGACGCCGAGCCGACTCCAAGGAGCGATGATGCCAAGGAGGAGGCAGAGAAAACTAGCGACGCTGTCCATGCGGGAGTAAATCCTGGTCCCGATGCTCAAGTGATTGGGGCGCTAGATGATGATAAGCTTGACACTTCATCTCCTGCCGAAGGTAGTGATGAAATTGAAATCACTGGCGCCTCTGAGCATACTTCACAGATGAGCATGAAGGACCTCCTCGCCGCAGAGGAGAAGAAAAAGGCTGAGGTCAAAGTTGAACCTGGAATCCTGGAACTTACCGACCTGCGGAACGGACCTTTGAAAATCATTCTCCTGGGCAGGTCCAAACCACTAGATGTTCCGTCTCCTACTCCTGACTCCGCTTCTTTAGCAAGCAAGAAATCCAAGAAAAAGCGTGAAGGAGAGGAGTCGTCGGAAAAAACAAAGGAAGACAAGAAGAAGAAATCGAAGAAATAATTAATACACTCGTTCAACGAGCTTCTTGCTTAAGTCCTGTAGCTTGTATATATAAGTTATCAACTCTGAGTTTTGTAGGAGTAACTGTGTAACCCCATTTTGAACTATTTGAATGAAGTTTAGTTTATTTTTTGTTTGAATGATTCTCTTGCTTTTCTTTTGTTTGATGATTAACTGTAGTCGCATTATCTCCCAGTCCATTTTCGTGTTGTTCAAACATCTCTGGACGTGGCATATTTCTTGTTCTACATCTCTCGAGTACTTGGACTTTTTTCTAAATCTGCGCTTCGGGGATTTAGAGTAAGTTGATCCGCGTTCAGGGGATTCGGAGGTTCGCATCGTTTATACTCTAGTCCTCATTCTAGGGACTTAGGGTACTGCGATCCGCGCTCTGGGGACTCGAAGATTTGCAATCGTTTATACTTTAGTCCGCGCTCCGGGGACTTGGAGTACTCCGATCCGCGCTCTGGGGATTCGGAGATTTGAAATCGTTTATACACTAGTCCGCGCTCCAGGGACTTAGAATACTCCGATCCGCGCTCTGGGGATTCGGAGATTTGAAATCGTTTATACTCTAGTCCGCGCTCCGGGGACTTGGAGTACTCCGATCCGCGCTCTGGGAATTCGGAGATTTGAAATCGTTTATACTCTAGTCCGCGCTCCAGGGACTTAGAGTACTCCGATCCGCGCTGTGGGGATTCGGAGATTTGAAATCGTTTATACTCTAGTCCGTGCTCCGGGGACTTAGAGTACTCCAATCCGCGCTCTGGGGATTCAGAGAATCGAAATCGTTTATACTCTAGTCCGCGCTCCGGGGACTTAGAGTACTCCGATCCGCGCTCTGGGGATTTGGAGATTTGAAATCGTTTATACTCTAGTCCGCGCTCCGGGGACTTGGAGTACTCCGATCCGTGCTCTGGTGATTCGGAGATTTGAAATCGTTTATACTCTAGTCCACGCTCCGGGGACTTAGAGTACTCTGATCCGCGCTTTGGGGATTCGGAGATTTGAAATCGTTTATACTCTAGTCCGTGCTCCGGGGACTTAGAGTACTCCGATCCGCGCTCTGGGGATTCGGAGATTCGATATCGTTTATACTCTAGTCCGCGCTCCGGGGACTTGGAGTACTCCGATCCACGCTCTGGGGATTCGGAGATTCGAAATCATTTATACTCTAGTCCGCGCTCCGGGGACTTAGAGTACTCCGATCCGCGCTCTGGGGATTCGGAGATTTGAAATCGTTTATACTCGAGTCCGCGCTCCGGGGACTTGGAGTACTCCGATCCGCGTTCTGGGGATTCGGAGATTTGAAATCGTTTGTACTCTAGTCCACGCTCCGGGGACTTAGAGTACTCTGATCCGCGCTCTGGGGATTCAGAGATTTGAAATCGTTTATACTCTAGTCCGTGCTCCGGGGACTTAGAGTACTCCAATCCGCGCTCTGGGGATTCGGAGATTCGAAATCATTTATACTCTAGTCCGCGCTCCGGGGACTTAGAGTACTCTGATCCGCGCTCTGGGGATTCGGAGATTTGAAATCGTTTATACTCTAGTCCGTGCTCCGGGGACTTAGAGTACTCCGATCCGCGCTCTGGGGATTCGGAGATTTGAAATCGTTTACACGAGCCCGTACTCCGTATAGGATAATGTAATTCGTCATCTGGTCATGGGGTATAGAAACATTAGCTATCTGTGGAAAATACGGCTTCAAGCCTTTATTAATGAAAATCAACTAAACTGCTCGATTATAACTTTAAAAAGAAACTAAGTTATGACTGAACGGAAACATGCAGGAAATAAAAGTGCCTAAAACAAGAAAGAAAACATGCTAAATGTAATAGTGCCGCAGATGTTCACTGTTCCATGCTGGGGGGAGTGTCGTGCCATCAACGGTCGCTAGCTTGAATGTTCCCTCTCCAAGCTTCCGTTCAATGGCGTACGGACCTTCCCAGCTAAGATTCATACGTGATGGTACCGGGAAAACTCGTTTCAGAACGAGATCACCCACATCAAAGATCCTTGGGCGGACTCTGCCGTCGTAGTAGCGCTTGACTCGGTGCCTATGCGCTGCATCCCTTAATTCGGCTTCTTCATGCTTTTCATCGATGCAGTCCAGTGATTCCAACAAGACATTTTGGTTCGTCTTGGGATTATAGTATGTCACTCGGTGTGATGGAACTTCAAGTTCCACGAGTATAACAGCTTCGGAGCCATATGCCAAGGCGAATGGAGTGTGGCCGGTCGCGGACTTGTGGGTAGTTCTATATGCCCATAATGCTGTCGGGAGTTCATCTACCCACTTGCCTCCAACCTTCTCCAGACGCTTCTTCAGTATGGACTTGGTTATTTTATTAACGGCCTCGACTTGTCCGTTAGCTTTCGGGTGTGCAACGGCGGCGAACTTTTTCTTGATGCCGTACTTTAAACAGAACTCTTTGAACTCTCTACTTTCAAATTGTGTCCCGTTGTCCGTAATGATGGTGCGAGGAAGGCCAAAGCGGCATATAATGTTTCATACGACGAAGTTAATGACCTCCTTAGAGGTGATTGTGGCCAAAGGTTCTGCCTCCGCCCATTTTGTGAAATAGTCGACTGCAACTATCGCGTATCTCGCGCCACCTCTGGATATAGGCAAAGAGCCGATTATGTCGATTCCCCAGATTGCAAATGGCCAGGGACTAACCATTTGCGTGAGTTCCGTTGCTGGAGTCCTCGGTATTTTCGCATATCTTTGACACTTGTCACACTTTCTTGCATAGTCTGCGGCGTCCCGGTTTACGGTTGGCCAGTAATATCCATAGCGGAGGATCTTTTTTGCTAGCGTTTGCCCCCTAGTATGGTCGCCACATTCCCCTTCGTGAACCTCTCTTAAGACCCGCTTTGTCTCATCATGAGCGATGCATCGTAATAATGGGACTGAGAATCCTTTTCGATACATTGATCCATCCTGCATTACGTATCGCGCGGCCTTTCGAAGGACCTGCCGTCTTTCGCTTCTTTTTTCTGGTAAAGCCCCGGTCGTCAGGTACAGTTTGAATGGGGTTATCCACGATTCCTTCTCGATTTTTGTTTCCAACACGCAATCGACTTTCATCTCGTCTATGCTCGGGGCATGCAAGACTTCAACGGGATACAATCCCATTTGCTGTGAATCGCCGGTACTCGCAAACTTAGCCAATAAGTCGGCTTCTTTGTTCAGTTCGCGTGGGACATGCGAAATGTCATAACGCTCAAGATTTGATAGTAGTTCTTGGACCCGAACAAGGTACGGAGCAAGCTTTCGTCCCTTTGCTTGGTAGTCTCCCCGCACTTGATAAACCACCAACTGTGAGTCACAAAAGATTTCAACTGATTTAATCCCGAGTTCTCCGATGAGCTTCAAGCCCAAAATCAGTGCTTCATATTCTGCTTCGTTATTTGTAGCTGGGAAATCGAGCTTCAAAGCATAACAGATTGATCGGTTTTCCGGAGTTATAAGGACTACGCCTGCGCCGGAGCAACGGTCGTTTAATGCCCCATCAGTGTATAATTTCCATCGGACGGGGGGAATGACGTCGTGATTATCCGGTTCGACGGGAATGGTAAACTCAGCGATGAATCTGCTAATGCTTGCCCTTGGATGGCTCTTCGTGGTAAATAGGCGATATTGAATTGGCTCAATTCGATGTTCCATTTTAGCAATCTTCCAGAAGTTTCCGGCCGTTGGAATACCTGCCTCAGGGGTTGATCTGTATAAACACTGATTGAGTGTGCTTGAAAGTATGGGCGCAGCTTACGTGATGCAATCACCAAGCAATAAGCCAATTTCTCGATTTTAGGGTAATTCCTCTCCGCCCCCGTTAAACGCTTGCTAACATAATACACCGGCCTCTGGACTCGATCCTCCTCACGAACTAAAGCCACACTTATCGCATGCGGGGATACAGCCAAGTATACGTATAGCATCTCGTGGTTTACTGGTTTTGACAGCATTGGTGGACTCTCCAGATCCCGGAAGGCTTCCTCACAACTGGGCGTCCACTCAAAATTCCTCTTTCCTTTCTTTATTATGTCAAAGAATGGGACGCACTTGTCAGTTGCCCTGGATATGAATCGACTTAACGCAGCTACTTTTCCATTTAAGCTCTACACCTGCTTTATAGTCCTGGGCACTTGCACATCTCGGATAGCTTGGATCTTTTCTGGGTTAGCTTCGATTCCTCTAGCATTGACGATGAATCCCAAAAACTTCCTCGATGCAATGCCGAAGGAACACTTCAGAGGGTTGATCTTCATCCCATAAAACCTGAGTATGTCGAACATTTCAGCCAAGTCTCGAATGTGGTCGTTTGACCGTCGTGACTTCACGAGCATGTCATCCATATAGACTTCCATCATACTACCCAGTTGGTCCTTGAACATTCGATTCACTAAACGCTGGTAAGTCGCTCCTGCGTTCTTCAATCCAAAGGGCATCACTACATAGCAATAAAGCCCGACATTCGTAACGAACCTGGTGTGTTCTTGGTCTGGAATATGCATCGGGATTTGGTTGTACCCAGAGTATGCATCCATGAATGATAACAGCTCGTGCCCTGCGGTGGAGTCGACCAACTGATCGATCCTAGGCAATGGGAAACTGTCCTTTGGACATGCTTTGTTCAAGTCGGAATAATCTACGCAAGTCCTCAACTTCCCATTCGCCTTTTTTACCAGCACGGGGTTGGATACCCATTCAGGGTAGAGGGCGTCGCGGACGAACCCATTTGCTTTGAGTTTGTCCACCTCCTCTCCGAGAGTCGCGGACCTCTCCGGGTCCATTCCTCTCCTTTTTTGTTTAACCGGGACGTATTTCGGGTCTATGTTCAACATATGACTCGTGATGGCGGGAGAGATCCCACACATATTAGAATGCGTCCAGGCGAAAACATCAAGATTCGCCCGGAGGAAGTCGCTAAGGTATTCAGTTATCGCAGGGCTAAGCTGTGATCCGATCTTTAGTATTCGCGAAGGGTCGTCACGGCTAACTGAAATGTCACATGTTAATTCAGCCGGCGTTGCCTTCTCTTCCCTGGGTTTCTCATCATCGTCTCTCGGATCTATATCTCTTAAGATCCGAGAACTATGCCCGAGCCAGGGCTCGGGCACTACTTGTCAATCATCCGTATTAAGGATGCAGACGGGATTGTCCGCAACCTTTCCCTTCTCCCTCCGATGGGCCTCTCGGAGCTCAGCCACATAACAGGAACGACCAGCTGCTTGGTCGCCATGAACAATACCTACTCCTTTGTCAGTTGGGAACTTCAAAGTTAAACACCACGGGGCTAACGCTGCCCTAAACTCAGCCAGGGCCGGCCGGCCCAAGAAAACATTGTATGGAGAATCCACATCCAAAACTACGAAGGGTAGAATTTGCACCCTTCGACGCTCGCCTTGTCCCAGTTCAACTAGTAACTCAACGTACCCCACGGCGTCGGTCGCTGCGCCGTTAAAGCCGTGTATACGAGCCTTGGACGGTTTCAGGTCTTTTGTTTCCAGTTTCATTTGGTCATAAGCCTTCTTGAAGATGATGTTGACTGAACTTCAGCAATCAATCAGAATTCTTTTCACATATGCTGGTCCGATCGTCGCAGATATGACCATCGGGTCGATGGTTGGGGCCTCTACTTGATCAGCATCTCTGTTTCTGAACACTATATCGTCCGTCATTATGCGCTGCTGCTTAGCAGGGGTCCCATCATCCACGTTCGAGCAGCACTCAAAATCTGAATGCTTCAAGGAGCTTGCATACCGCTTCATATCTTGCCAATTCTTATCTACAGGGTGAGGTCCGCCGATAATTGTATTTATGACCAGTCTACCTACGGTTCACGCAGGCTCCTCAGGATGACGCGGAGCTGGTGCACGACCTGGGTTGGACATTCCCTGTCCTCCTTCCTGTGGATCCTTCACAAATTCTTGCAACTTCTTTTGCCTGATCAACTTCTCGATAGCGTCGTGCAGGTGTCTGCATTCTTCCGTATTGTGCCCATAAGTCTCATGGAAGCGACAATATTTCCCGGTCCGCTTCTGTTCCTCGGTTGATTCTTTTGGATGTGGCTTTCTGTACTGAAAGGTATTGCAGGTGGATAGGTAGATGTTCTCAAGCGGCGCGTTCAGCGGAGTATATTCGCTGTAGCTTGGAATTCTCGACTTCCACTTCCCCGCTTCTCTCTTCTTCCCTTGATTTCTTCCTCCAAACTCCTTAGGTTGTCCAGGCTTGTTTTGGACATTGACTTGGACCTTTCCCGAGCTGTCTCCGGACTGCTTCACAACAATGTTGCTCTTCATAGACTCTTGGACAGGTCCTGGTGCCTTATCTCGTCGTACCCACCTAGCTTCCTCTCTTCTTATGAACTGGTGTGCCTTTGAGTAGAAACGCTCTAGCGTGGTCGGAGGCTTTCCTGCCAACCAGTCTCCAAATTTAGACTCCGGATCCACACCTCTCATCACAGCCATTAGAATTGCATGATCATTGGGATTACTGACTTCAGTTGCCGCGACATGGAACCTTTGTAGATATTCCTTCAATGACTCCCCAGGACTTTGGATTACACTTGACAGAGACATTACGTCCTTCGGACGAGTAGTGTGTATCCTGAACTGCTCAATAAACTTCTTTGCCAACTCCTCGAAATTGGATACAGACCGCGGAGGAAGTCGGGTAAACCACATAGTAGCGATCCCAGATAGAGTAATTGGAAAGCATCTACACTTGGTGGCATCATTTGCTCTAGCTGAATCCATCATCCATTCGTACCTCATGACATGCTGTTTGGGGTCAGTCTTTCCCTCGTACGCAGGGATAGTTGGCATACTAAACTTTCTTGGGTACGCCGCCTGTAACACAACATCCGTGAACGGAGTGTGACTACTTGACACTCCCCAATCATCGTTCAATAAGCCCTGATTTTCTTTCATCAATTGCCTGATCATGGCTGTCAGATCTGGTGTCTGTATGGAAGGCGGAAGGTTAGAGTCTGTTCTACGCGCCTGTCCATGCTGATGCCTCCTCTCCTGGCGATCTACCAATCGTGCGTCTTGAGGTTCGACATCGTTAGCGTTTTGATGATCTGGGCCTCCATCCTCCATTTGTACTTCGGTCCTGAAGTTTCCAACTCTTGCTTGGTCACGGCTGTTTGAACAACAGCTTCTGCTCGTGCAGCTTCAGTCTTGCGGCGTCTGCGCTTGGGAGGTTCATCAGAGGAAGTAGAGCTGTCAGATGAGGAATAAGGAGTGGGATTGCCCCCAGCATTCTGTTGCTGCTGTTGAGTGAGCTGTGCCATCAGGTTGGCGTTAGCTTGCATTTGCTCTTCTAGTTGTATCCTGCTTTCCCTGAGCTCTCTCATCAAGTCGTTGAACTCTATTCTGGTGACAACTGGAGTTTGGTCATGGGCGGCAATCCCTTCACCCGGAATTGCTGGTTGGTTGCTAGGTCCTGCTTGTTGCACGCTAGCAGTCTCGCGGGCATCCGCATTATGAGAAGCTGACCTGGTACGTGGTCCTGCCATTGTAGAGTTATTGGTATGAACTCTGAGTAGAATCAACGGATGTCCTATCAGTGAGTCGGATCTTCTTTGGGGGATTTGTTCAATCTAGTAGCTTCAAAGCAGATCCTTGAGGTATGAGAATTCAACTCTAAGTGAAAGCACCAAAATTGGTCACTAACCTCGTAGAGAAAGATTGTGTAGAGATATAAGTGATGAAATCAAATTAAACAGAGAAGACAATGCTAATTTAAATGCTGAAAGTAAGAACACCAAATTTATAGTGGTTTGACGTCGAACAGTCCTTTCCATGCCGAACGGTCCCTTCCATGCCGAACAATCCTTTCTATGCTGAATGGTTCGTTTGATGTGTGGGAAGTGCAGGATGGTTGCAGTTGAAGCCGATCGTAACTCTATCTGAAGCTCTTGATCGAATGATGCATGCTGGCCGAATGATAGTGTCATGTTGAGTAGTTATGTCCACCGAACGTCTTCTGGATGCCGAGCACTCCTGTTGCCGAGTTCTATCGATGCCGAGCGCTAGCTGACGCCGAGCATTGGTTGACGCCGAGTGCTAGTTGACGCCGAGTAGCCTGGTATGCCGAGTACTTCGCTGAGTACTATCTGATGCCCAAGTGTCATGGATGCCGGGTACGCTGGATGCCGAGTACTTCGCCGAGTACTCCTAGATGCCGAACACTCTCTGACGCCAAGTCCCTCTGGATGCCGAGTACTTCGCCGATCACTCCTAGATGCCGAACACTCTCTGACGCCGAGTCCCTCTGGATGCCGAGTACTTCGTCGATCACTCCTAGATGCCGAACACTCTCTGACGCCGAGTGCTACCTGATGCCGAGCACTAGTTGCCTGGTCAAATCTCCAGGAAACAGTAATATTATTGAATATGAATAATATTAGGCTTAACAGTTAGAGAAAGGCATAGGCCTAAAAGTAAGAAATTTACAGTTATTTACATCTATTTTATAGTTGAAATTTAGCCTGTAAATGATAGCTTTTTTTATTCCTTTTTACGCGAATAAAATAGTTAAAGAGAAGAATTTGCAAATATGGACTAAAATAGAAAAAGACTAGATTTACAGAAATTAGATGTAAAATAAGAAAAACTGAAATAAAAAGAGAAAATTAGAAATTTACAGTAAATTATGTTAAAAGGGGAAAAATAAATAAAAGGGGAAAATTTAATAACTTGATTGGGAAGTTAGTTATAGATTAGTTGGTTGGTTTAGAAAAGAGAATACATTTCCATAGTTTAATATTTAAAAGATAACGATAAATGTAATTGCAAGAATAAAAGAAAGAAAATGGGAATTGGTGTAAAATAGAGACACTACTGTATTTTGCACTACCCAAAAAGTAAATAAATAATAAAAGAAATATCTTGTAGTTACAGATTATTATTTATAGCATTATTTAGTATTAAAACATGGAAATGGACTTTTAGCACATCTTTTGTAGCCAATCAAATAGAATGGAACTACTTCCTAAAATATAAGAAAATAAAGTGAAGAATTAAAAGAAGTAAAGAAGAAATCATGTTAATTATTAGACAAAACTAGAAGTAATGTAACTAGATCTGCATTTACTTCGCAGATAGTAGAATAAAAGCAAAGCAATAATTATGATAACTAAATTTGTGACAGTCGGACGTAGACCCAAGACAAGATTGTCGTATAACATAAGAGAATTCAATGTCATAATAAAAGAAAACAGACTAGAATAGAAAAGAGACACTTGTAATTATATTTATAATATATAGATTATAAAAGAATATAGAAGTGACAATTGCAAGTAAAATTATAACATAGGTTATAATCAAACAGAAAGAACAGAAAAGGCTTATTTTAAGACTTAGATTAAGTTAATAAGCAAATAGAGCAGAAATAACATAAGATGCTTATTTTAAAACTTACACTAAGTTAATAAGCAAACATAGAAATAGGGCCCATACCAATAGCATTCCCTTTCAGTCAGGAACTGATGGTCTCACAATAGCTAGGTGAGGCTGGAACAAGCTTATGTTGATTAGGGTAAATAAGTAGCCAACATAATAAGAAAAGTAAACTAAACGCAAAATAAAAGATTAGACTTAGGGTCTAATTAAAGAGTAAGATGCGTTTGAAGTAGCCCAAATTATGAAGAGCCTAACGAATCAGTTCATCACAGGTTTTTAGCATAGAAGAAGCACCTCCAACTTAGATATTTTGGGCTAGAGGAAGTATGAGACTTCAACGGGACATGAGGGTACTCTAGGATGGCCCTCTGGAGTAGGCTTAACGAAGCAGTCCCCCGGAGGCAGGTCTGTAGGTGTTCCATCAAGAGAGTATGCCTTGACTGCTTTTGCATGGCAGGACCATTGTAGGCAGTCAAAAGGGTTGATGTTTGGAGTAGGATATTCGTATGACACCGTACTCTAACTTACGAGTAGGTTTTAGTGGGTAGATCCAAAAGGATAGTCGCATGCGAATATCAGGCCAGCATGAAACCAAGAAGAAAGTTCGGGAAAGACTAGAGTTAAACCAAAAGGCCAATGATTGTTTCACTATTCAGACATTGGATGAGGGGCACAACCAATTTGATGTTTAGATTGTTTGCAGTAGGGCACAGTCACTTAGCTCTTTAGAGGTCTTTCGATTAGTTGAGGGGTGGCTCGTGGGGCCATAGCCACGATGAGAAAAGAGACAGACCGAGTAGAATATCTGTATTGTAGGCCTAAGGAAGCAGTCCTTTACAAATATAGAAAATCCTCGACTGAGTTCCGTACAAGGTAGAACTTGTTAAGCGGGATTCAGGGAGTAGACAGAAGGAATATGTATAGTCCTCAAGGTACGCACTGGGTGGTACATTGCGGATGTCTGAGCATTAGTATAGGCTAATGCGGACTCAGTTTTATGTTTTCATAGAAGACGATGGAACATCCGTATTATAGGCCTCACGAAGCTGTCTTTTACAGATGTAGTCACAGAACGCTCTAGGAGCAAGACGATGGAGTCCTTTTCGAGGAGGATACAGAAGGTACTATGGGTAGTACCTAGGACTGATGCAGTCATTAGGCATATAGCTACATATATATTAGTTATTAGGTTTTAATCTACTAGGGAGTATATGGGTATGATTCACGCACGGAGGCGAGAGTAGTATAAACCCAATAAACCTAATATAACAGAAAATGGAAATAAAACGTTATATGTAGAATTAAGCCTAGAAGTGTATAATTTGTCCATTCACCAGAACTTTAGTTCTGACCCCCTCCTCATAACATCCTACAGGTTAGGTAGATGGCAGAGTCTTTCCACCTAAGAGACACTGGTTTAGAAAGTGTTATTATATTGGTGAGTATTTACTATTATATTTTAGTCAGTTCCGCTGTGAGATATTTATTTGAGCTCTGATATATTTGTCTTTGCCTATTTGCAGGATACCAGATACCCAACTCGAGCTTCAGTGGGCTTGGATTTTAGCATTTTTGCGAAAAATCCAAACCCACTGGAATTCGGGTTATTACAGAAACCATCGCTTAGTTTCCTTTTTATGAATTTAAATGAGCTAGTAATAACATCACTGAAGATTGAGATTCGGGAGCTTGGGTCAAGGTAGAAGCGCCATCTTTACCTTTCTTTTCTTTGGAAACTTCACTTATGGTCTCTTTCTCCATAAAGACTATTACTAAGGTGAACGAGCCTAAAAATAAAACACAAGTTAATAAAACTATGGTATTAGGAATTCAATATTAACTATATTGAAACTTACCGGCGGACTCAAGTTGAACTGGAGAAGAAGTCGAGAAAGCATTACGATTGTTGATAACCAACAATCGCTTCCCCTGGGTATTTCCTCACATCATTGGAGGCTCTTCAATGTTATATGGTTGTCTGAATCAATGAATAATGACGAAGGTTCACCTCCATTAAGAGAATAAGCATGTCACCTATTTTCTCTGATGCTAGAGTTAGGGACTTGACGATCTCGCAATCAGTGGGGCTTAATTTCTTAGGGGTCTGATCTAAAAGAAAAACATTTATTGTAAGAGTAATAGACATAGAATAAGTAACATAAAATAGGAACTTGCTAATAACGGAGAAGATTCCCCTAATCTTCGAGTAGTACCAAACGTAGAAAAACTGGTTTTCCTATCCTTTAGTCTTGTTTACCGCATTAATGGTCAAGAATTTTAGATGGGGACGAATGTGGTATAGAGAATTGCCTAGCTGCTCACCTATCTTTGCAGGACCAATTATGATATAGAGAATTTCAGCACTAAGAGAGGGAAGCTTGGCTTCCTTGGCAAGGATTTCTAAAATGGTCAAATAAGTATATGAATTGGAAGTCAATTGGGTTGGGGTAATGTTTAGGTGCTCCAGGAACCTTAAAAGAAAGTCTGGGAAAGGAAGATATGTCGAGTGCCATATGTGAATCGGGGTAAAAGCAAAAGATCCTTCTAGAGGGTTGTTGATTCTGCCAAAAGGACCGGTTGGAATAACTTCAATACATGTGATGTCAAATTGCTTAAGGATAGAATCCACTTCTTCTTGAGTGGTAATGTACGACGGATGAATAAGATGATCTTCTTTCATTGTAGAAGAGGAAGTTTTGGAACCTGTGTTAGTCTTTTTGGAAGACTCCTTGCTTATCTTTGAACCTTCCATCTATCTGCCGGGTGATATTATTCCAAAATTTAAGAAATGATAATGTTTTTATTATATAAAAGAATCATTACATGCTAAAGTTAAAAATTATTATCAAAATGACTTATCTACTGTCTAAATGAGGGTACCAAGATGCTTAAGTATGGGATAGTCATAAGTTAATAACCCTTAAATGACACATGCCAAGTTTATTAAAAGACTTAAACTCTAACATTAATAAAGGAATTCCATGGAAAAACTATATGAAGATTAAAGAAGAATGGATATGCGATGTCAATAAGTCCATATCGACAGATATATCAATGTCAAAAGTCGCGTAGCTCATATTATAAAGCACTAGAAAACACTGCAGCTATAACTAATGTTGAAGTGATGAGGATGTCGACATTAGTGAATAACGAAGACATGATTTGATAATGTGCTAATTAGTTAAACGACTTGTAATACGTTGAACCAGTAACGTCGTAAGCAATGGCATCGAATGAAGCTTAATTTATAATATTAAAAGCGGCTATAGAACGATGGCAACGAACAGTAAGACTTTTGGTATCAAATTATAACTTCATAAATCAACAACGAAAGTAAATGACGTCGTTTATAGTTAAGTGACGTCACATATAACTTGTATACATTTTCTCGTAACAATATGAGATTTTCGCATCTCATCTTAGTTGTTAACAATATGAGAGTTATATGTTATCGAGAAATAGGTCGATAAAAAGCTTTATTAATGTTGAATATCATTAATATCGAATTTCATATCAATATTGCAAAAAAAACATTGGTTAAGATGTAACATAGGGAAAGATGAGTTGATGCAGAATATCACGATGATGTCGTAAAATATTAGGGTCGGCGTAGAGTGAATCCTTATTGGATACCGGGTCTTATAAGCTACCTTTTTCATTGTTAAGCAAACAACACCCAGGTTTTCATCATCAAAGACCCTAAATTCCATTCAAACAACATAAAAATTCAGCATTTATCTAACCTATAAAAACAAACAACAATCGATTGCCTTGATAATCTGAACATTAACATCAAAACTATCCAATTAAACCTCAAATGTCAATTCGGAGTCGATAAAGCCCTGAGAGTGATTTCATGTAAATTCCTAAATTCGAAATAAATAAAACAATCGAAATCTCATATCACACATGAATGATGAATTGAATAATCGAAAGTGGGAAGGTTTGGTTTTAAAAAAAAACTGATTTCTTGCTTGAGTTCTCAATTGTAGGTAAAGGAGGAATGAAAGAGAAGCTCATCTATCTATAGAAAAGAAAGAAGGAAAATTGACACCATTGATTCAATTTGAATGGATAGAGATCGGCGTGGAATATTAATAGGCAGTAAACTTGATGTTGACATTATTGACCTGAAAAGTCGATGACTCCTCTACACTGGGGGCAAATGCTATCACCATTATTAACCTCGAAGATATGCAACATGAGACATGAATATGATACCGCCTTTTAAGATGGAAGTAATGCCACGTCTTACCAGTGCCGCCTTTCACTTGTGAAAATAGGATAAACGTCACAGCTTATCAGTGCCGCACCAATAATCAACAACGGAAGTATGAAGGTGGATTATAATCAAAGGAATACGACGCCGTGTTTCATCCATAGAAGGACATATACAATGTCGTGTGCAACTAAAGAAGCAATGATACCGAGCGTTATCAATACCGCATGGAACTAGTGCTGCATCCCTCCAAGGAAATAATGATGTCGGCCGCAATCAGTACAGTAAGCCATCAATGAATGTCGACACAACCTACGTCGCATCTCGTTGATGCCATATTTTATTAATACCACCCTCCAAGGTGATGCTGCTTTCTATCAACGTCGCTCATTTTTTTACCGTTGTTTGTTGTTGAGGCCGATCATTGTCCATATTGCCACTCAAGAATGTCAATACTTATCAGCGCCTTCATTTATCAATGCCGACACCGCTCCATGACAATGCAAGCTTCTAACCCATGTCGTCTTTCCTCAATGTTAACACCGCCTGTTAAATGATGTCGCATATTACCTGATGTCGTATGCTATTATTACCAAAGCTATTTGATGGACGATGCCGCTCCAATGATCCTTCTATAAGACAATGCCACTCATAACCAATGCTGCATTGATGACAACGCGTTTCATCAATCTTTAGGGGATGCCGCACATCTGTAAGTGTGATATTAATGCCGAAAGTCATCAATGTCCATGGAAATTGCTATGTCGCTCTTTATCAATACTGCTCTATACCAACCCCTCTCTTCACTGAAGCTTAATGTCGCTTCCGACTAATGCCATCAACGACCAATTGAGAGGGTTTATATGCATAAGGTTATCAAGGCCGAAGGCTATTATTTCTAAGAAGGCGCCAAAGTTCTACTATTTACCAAGGAATGCTGAAAATCATCATTAAACAAGACCTAGCACCATGCAGCGTTATTGATGCCGAAGGACATGAACGTCGATGTCAAGCTACTAAGCATGATGCATTTCCACCCTATAAATATGGACCTAGAGACTTTGAAGAAGGGGCGAATCATTCTTATCTCTCTTCTTTCATTTTAAACTTTGTAACCCTAAATTGATTTGGGGATTCATAGCCGATTGTGGCACTTGAACTATTAGACTATTGGACTTTATACATTTGACATTATATTGAATAAAGATAGGATAATCTCGGATTATGACTTACTTTCGAATTCTAAAGCAAATATGATTTTCTAATCAAAGATTGCTTCGAATTCCTAAAGTACTCATATTTTTTATTTCTCTTTTGATCATATGAATGTATAATATGGATTTACTTCAAAAAAATATGATTTTACTTGGCCATGTATATGATTTCCCTATGAACCTAAACTTGCTTGTCACTCCTCTTAAGTTTTAACTCAACCAAGTGTCACCTTGTGCCAACACTCGTTGAGGTTAAACTTAGGTTCTCTAAATTCCATAGTCAGCCAAGATTCTCATCCTTGCATTTTTGGGATTGACAAAGAAATTCGTTAACAATTTTATATTGGTTACAAGCATTTCAAATTCTTGCAGTAACAATTCATAAATTGGAAAAGAGATGTGTTGATTTCATATGGAAAGAGGGACACCACAAAATTAGTCGGGGAAAATTATGCAGACCAAAAAAGGGGGAAAGTTTTGGATTAAAAACCATTTAAAGATATTTTGGAGATTTATAGGCAATAAATCTATGTGGTTGAAATGGTTGAAGTGGATGAAAAGCAAATATATTTAAAAAAAGGCAAGGAGTGTTCTACCAGAAAGCAGCCAATCAAACATATGGAAAAATATTCTGAAATGCAGGGAAATTGGTAAATTGCTTATGGTTAGAAACTTTAGGGATGGAAACGAAACAAACATATGGTTTGACCCTTGATTTAAACATGAACCATTTATAAACAAGTTGTGTTGGAATAATTTGCTAATTATGGGAGAGTTACTATTGTAGTGTCTTCAATTATTAAAGATAATCAATGACATCTAAATCCACATTCAGTTATAGATCCAATAAGGAAGATATCGGTAAACTACCTATAGATAACAATGTAGACAATGATTATTGGAAATAGTCTGTTAGCAAAAAAGGTAAATTATTTTTTATAAGACATAGGAGTTCATCAAAGGTAAACATTCAGAAGTAGAGTGATATAAATGCATTTGGAACAAAGAAAATTGTCCTAAAATGTCATTTTGTGTCTACTTTGCAATTAACAACAAATTACCAACTAGAGTGAGAACAAGCAAGTGGGAAAGAACATACAATATAAAATGCATTCTATGTGATACAGAACCAGAAACATGCGAGCATATGTTCTTTGAATGTAATTACTCATCTTATGTGTGGAATGCAGTAATGAGTAAATTGGGACTCGAATAAGGAAATTATATGAAATTAAAGAATGCAGTGTGGTTAATCATGGAAAAGTTCAGATATAAATTAATGGAGAGGTTTATGCGCATATTTTATTAACCACTTCAATATATCATATTCGGAAAGAACGAAATCTCAAAGTGCATAATGGCAAATCAACCAAACAAGAGCAGGAATGGACATACATAGAGTCTAAGTGCAATATTTTACTAGAAAAATATTAAAAGAAGGATTAAGAATCAAACCGCCTTCAAGCACTTATCTAAACAATGGATCCATGATGCAGGCAGTAGTGATCTATAGTATTATTTATGTAATTCCAGATCTGACGAACTAAATAAGCCTTAAGGGGCAACATGATGGCGAAGATACAACTCTGAAACTGCAAACACGAATGTAAAATGTTCAAAACAGATTGAGTAACAGTAACAAAAATCAGCTCCTTGATAACTCTTCTATAGTTGAATTGAAAGATCTGGGTCTCGATGACTCTAGATCTGGTAATTTCATTTTATATAAATCTTGACTTAGATGAAAATAGTGGAGCTCGAAAGCATGTTGGCGTTTGCAAGCAAACTTATGGGATGCGAAGTGGACTTAATGAATGTCTCTCATACTAGAAAAGAGGAGAATCAAGTAGAAGACGAGATGTACACTACAACAAAAATACGCTTTTGCAACTACCAAAAGCAGTTGTAATAAGTTTATTACAACGGGCGCCCGCCAGTCGTTATATCCAAAGTTGTAATAGAGATAGACATTTTTACAACTGCTTTTGGCTGCTGTAAAAAAAATTACAAGTGTTTTAGGCAGTTGCAAAAGGCCATTTTACAAGTGCTATTGGCTGTAAAAGACCTTTTACAACTGCTCTTAGCAGTTGTAAATGACTTTTGATAACTCCTTTTGACAGTTGTGATAAAAAAATGCAAAATAAAAAAATTAATTTCTAAATACATTTTGCAACTAAAGCAAGCAACAGACAAGCATAAATAATAGAATAAAAATAACAGTACATTGCAAGCAATTCAAACATTACATTATTATCGACAAAACTTATATATCAAACAAACCAAATAACCAAATCAAAGCAAACTAAAATAATACATTAATTTTTCAATCTTCTTAACACCAATATAAGAAACACCAATGATTTGGTTACATTTACTTGTACAGTCCAACATATTTTGATACAACAAAGCAGGTATAATTTAATTTTAAACCGCAATGCCCAAACAAGTGCGTGCATTGATTGCTAAAGCCCCTCTCCACTACATTGAACCCAAGCTTAAATCAGAACCCAAGCTTCAAATCTACGTTGAAGAAAGATACAGAAACTAGTTACCTCAAATGTTGCAGCACTGAACTTGAGCACGGTACAGTGGAAATTGCCTCCACCAGCAAATGAATTTGTAGATAAGTTATATAACTTTCTTCTGAAAATCACCACTAGTTGGTATATGAACAATGAATGGCAAGATTTTCAAGAAATATTGAGGATGAGACTCAAAGCCTAGAACTTAAAGTTAAACTTTTGTCCAGAATCTCAGCAAGCAATTTCCAAGTATAAAATGAAATAAAACATTTGAAACCAACAGAAATTCCAGAATATCCCAATAACATACAATTTTGAAAAATATGAAACTATCTAGGAACAAAAGATTAAAAAAGGTGCCCAATAAAAGTTAAAAGTTAACAAAATACACTTGAAAGATCCAGTACTAGCAGTAAACTAAACTCATGGGTTGGATTCAACAATCAATATACTTTGTTTTTTGCTTAGTATGTGAATACATGGTATAAAGCATCAAATTTGGTAGGCAGCCTACTTTTTTTCAAAAGTAAAAGGATAAAAGAATTTACTTCTTATGTAAAAGATAGAAAATACGCTTTTATGAAAAAAAAGGAATAATCATTTTCTGAAGAAAAAAAACGTAAAAAGTTAATCTTTGTACTAAATGATTCTCACGGCTATAGTTTTAGATTAGCTTTTGTAAACATAAATTTCAAGTGGATATTAGGATGAGCTCCTTGTTTCATAAACACCACTAAACATCTAAATTTGCTCAAAAATTAATCACCAGCAGTCTTGTCAGGTAAGCTGTCGCATCTTCAAGACCTACATAAACAGAAAAAATGCAACCTTAGTCACATATAAGTAACCGAAACATCTATCTTAGCAACAAACGTCAAAAATCAAGCAAGTTCAATGCGAGACACTCAGGCATGAAGAATATTAACCATTGATTTAGACAATTAGATCTCGGCCATCCAATTTAAGCAACGTTTTTAGATGTAGACACGGTAGTGATTTGTTTAGCAACTTCAGAAGTGAGGTGGAGACTTGGCAATTAGGCAACTATAAAAAGACCTCTGTACAATGGCGAGCTTCCAAGCAGCTTCGACGGTAGGCGAAGCGATTTTCTTTTTAGAAGTAGGGATTTTTCGGTGGAGTGTTTATCTTGAGGAGAAATTGAATTATAGTGAGAAGGCAAGATGAAAATTTGGGGATTTATGTTCGGTCAAGATGAAAATTTAGCGGAAGGAATTTGGGGCTAAATGTTTTGGCGGGAAAATGAAAATTTGGTACAAATTTTTTGATGGTAAACTTCGGGAAAACACCAAGGATTAAAATATTATGATGGTGGATAGAGGTTTGATGGTTAAGATTAGCTTTTGTATGTTGCTTCGGACTGCTGCCTGCGTAGTATATGTGATTTTACAAGGAACATGCAAATGAAATCTCCATTCCAAAAATGAAATACTCAAAATTATGCAATATTATGTTTCAAATAAAATAAATTATAAATATATTATTTATTTGACCAAAATAATAATGGCATTGGAATTTTCTAAGATTCCGAATATTTTATAAAAATTTGAAAAAAGGCTATTTCTGAATTTTATGAAAATTTCAAAAAAATATTAAATTTTATTAATATTTTTAATTTTATTTCAATTTTTTTTTGAATTTTTTGAAAGTCTCGCAATTTTATTTTTAAAATTTATGAATGTTAAATACTAAATAATAAATATTACTTCTAAATTATTAAATATTAGTTATTAATTATTATTTTTTAAGTATTATTTATTTATTTAATTATTATTTATTATTAATTTATTATTAATTATTATTATTTCATTTTAATTATTAATTATTATTATTTCAATTTAATTTTTAATTATTATTATTATGTAATATTGATTTTTAACTTTTAATTATCATTATTTATTATAAAAAAGTTATTATTAATTATTAGTTACTATTATTTGGCAGTAATTATTATTTATAAATTATTAATTATTAATTAAATATTTATTATTTATTTATTTATTGTTGATTATTATATAATTTTGAATATCAATTATTAAATATTAGTTATTAATATTAGTTATTATTTCTTAATTACTAATTAGTAATGTTAATTATTAATTATTAAAAATTAATTCTTATTTATTAATTATTAGTTAGTTAATAAATATTATTAATTGTTATTTATTAGTTATTATATTAATTATTAATTAAATTGAATACTAATTCTTAATATTAATTATTTCATATTTTAAATTAATTATTAATTATTATTATTTAATAGTAATTCTTATTTATTATTAATTATTAAGTATTATTATTAAATATAATTATTAACTAATTATTATAATGGGCAAACAAAAAAGTTGTAATAGACACCTATTACAACTGCAATAAAGTATAGTTGTTAAAAATAGGCATTTGTTACAACTAGCAAAAAAAAGATTGTAATAAGCACATATTACAACTGGGAAAAAAAGTTGTTAAAAATAGGCATCTATTACAACTCGTAAAAAACAAAGATTGTAATAGGTATATATTACAACTGGTAAAATAAAAAAGTTGCTGAAAGTAAGTTTATTACAACTTTTTGAAAAAAAGCGTTGTAAAAAATCTTTACTACAACTGTCAATTTGTGACGGTGTAAAAATACAGTTGTAATAGGGTCTTTTTTTTGTAGTGTGTTGAAGAAGAAGAATGAAGAGGAGCGAAATATAGTCGTCATGATTTTAGAGAAATGAAATAAGTCAGCCGTTAATTAAACCCCAAGAAGGTTATGTTTTTTATATGTACTTGGGTTATTTTTTTGTCCATCCGAATAGTTATTAGACCTTGGACGAAAACATTTTGATACATTAAGAAAAGGGGCATTTGACCAGAAGGACAAACTTTGCAGTCCGATTAGTTTCTAGGACACACATCCACAGAAATTAATTTCAAGGCCAAAGTCAACATAATAATTACTTTTAAGGACAAAGTCAGCAGTCCAATTACTTTCAAACATAATTTCATAGATTTTTAGGCTTTAAAAACTAATTATTTTGCATTTTGTCCTTAAAAGTAATTATTTTAGTTGGGTGTCCTAGAAACTAATTGCACCTACTAAAGAGGCCCTTGTGGCTAATTTCCACTTAAAAAAAAGTGGTACGAGAAAAGAGTACGAGAAAGGAATATCATGATTATTGGAGTACAAGAAGCCGTGGACGTCTACACGGGATGGAAATGCTGATTATTTCATTTTGACGTGGGATATCAAAACGGAGTAAATTATCGTTGCGAATGCACTTGCACCTTTTCGTAAAGTTCATCAGGAGAGAAAATTACACCAAAGAACGTTGAATGCAGTGCACACGTATCTAAATATATATCAATTTTGATTGACAACTTGATTTTAGGTAATCAAGAGTAATAAAGGGGAGCAGTCTAGCAGATCAGCTTATTGTGAATGTGCTTCTGCGTGTGTTTCTTTTATCAATCCGTGCTGCCATATGGACATGATCACAGCCATCCATCTGCTTCAACACTTGAGATTCATTCTTCTTATTGGTGCGGATTAGCACTTGCTTGGGCTGCTACATCAAGGCCCAGTTTACTTCTTTATATAAATACTTGTAGTTAGCTATTGTTTCTGTATCGAATTATTTTACAATTCTTCAATCGGTATCAATTCTACTTTAACAAAAGAATATCAATTACAATTTATCATCATTTTCTAATATGGTATCAGAGCTTTTAAGAGCCTAACGGCATAAGTTTGAGATCCGCAATCTTTTGCATCATTTCTCTCATTTGAAGATTGCTCTTCATTCTCTCCTCGGTTAAGTTTCATCATCGGAGAGTTATACCCTTCCCGATTCAAGCGTATCTGCACCACCAACATCCTCTTCACCAATTCATTGTGCCATGCCTAGCAAGAATCTGAACAAGTTCAAATTCTTAACTGGCTGCAGCAATTCTTGGTGATTCTCCTCAGATCAGAATCGTCATCGGAGTTCTTTCTTTCCCACATTCTATTTCTTTTTTCATTTCCTTGTGAATCTGTCGTGCCTCGCCAATACTGTTTGGCTGCATTACACATTCAAGAAACCAGATTAGTCACTTATAAAGATGGCAGACAAAGAAACAGGTGATGAAAGATCATCAACCACTTCAAGAAATGACAAAATGGAAACTGCTGTATCAGAAACAGCATTAATCAAACCCAAAAGTCAGATTATCACCATCCCGCTTGATGAAGACAACTATATAGTCTGGAAATATCAGATTGAAATAGCCTTGAAGGGATATGGCCTTCAAGACTATATCAAAGGGACAATAGCTATACCACCTGCAGTCATAGAAGAAGACAATGGAGCAACAGTTAGCAACCCAGAATACACAAGATATTTAAAGCAAGATAACTTACTATCATCCATCAGCTCAAGTCTATTATCACAAATTGTTGGCTGCAACTCGTCGTATGAAATTTGATCATCAATAGAGCAGATATTCAGCTCACAATCAGCCGCAAGAATTATGCATTTTAAAAGACAGTTGCAGAATTCAAGAAAAAATGATATGCCAATGAGAGAATATCTTGCAAAGATCAAAGCTTTATGTGATAGACTTAATGCAATTGTTCACAAAATTTCTGAAAGCGAGCAAATTTTCACCATAACAAATGGACTCGATGATGAGTATGAATCAGTGGTAACTTCCATAGCATCGCAAAAAACTCTACCAGATTTACAGTCTGTCCAGTCTGCTTTACTTGCCCATGAGGGCAGAATTGAACAAAGAAAAGCCATGCAAAGTGAATTTTCAATTAACTATGCTAGCAGTTCAAGAAACAAAATGCAATAGGGCAACACAGCAAATCAAGGAAGCAAACAGGACGGTCAAAGAAATAATTACACACAAAGAGGAAGGGGAAGAGGAAGATGGAGCAACAACAATAGAGTAAAATGCCAAATATGTGAAAATTTTGGTCATATAGCTAGCAAGTGCTATTTCAGATTCAATAAAGACTTCACTGTTACACAGCAAACTCAAAGGAATCCCAATATTAATATGACACAACTGGATCAACAGCAGAAAAGCAACAATGAAGGTTCAAGAACTCAATCAATCAATTCAGATGAAGCCAAATTAGATAACACAAGCCTGGATGATTGGTACCCAGACTCGGGAGCAACTAATCATGTGACAAGTAACCTTCAAAACCTCAACTTAGGCAACAAAAGTTACACAGGTATGCAAGCTATACATTTGGGTAATGGTGAAACAACAAGTATATCACATGTTGGCATAGGAACTATTCAAGGTAAAAGAGAATTATATTTAAACAATTTATTGAGAGTTCCTGAAATTAAAAAGAATTTAATTAGCGTATCTCAATTTGCTAATGACAACAAAGTATACTTTGAGTTTCACCCAACTTTTTGTTTAGTTAGAGATTTGCTAAGTAAAGATATATTGTTGCAGGGTAGTTTGAGTAAGGGACTGTACAAATTTAATGCTATGAAGAAATCTGAACCTACAGTGAAGAAGTATTGGTGCAACAGTGTTCACACCAGTGTTCAAAATAGGAAAAATATTTTAGATCATTGGCATTGTAAACTAGGGCATCCTAGTATGAAAATTGTAAAAAGATTTTTGATAGATAATAAAATTTCTTTTCAAAGTAATTATATTTCTGATATATGCACACACTGTCAGTTAGGAAAAGGACACAAATTGCCTTTCAGCAATTCTGAAACTATATATAAAAATCCCTTTGAATTGATAGCTGCAGATCTATGGGGACCAGCCCAATTGAATTCCACAGAAGGGCACAGGTACGACTTATCTTTTGTTGATGCATATACTGGATACACATGGATATTTTTTCTCAAATCAAAATCTGAAACTCATGATGCCTTAGTTCAGTTTATTTCATTGGCTGAAAAACAGTTTAATTATAAGGTAAAAATTATGCAAACTGATGGAGGGGCTGAATTTTACCCACTTAAAAAATATTTTCAAAACAAGGGTATATTACATAGAATCACTTGTCCTTACACATCTGAGAAAAATGGGCTTGTCGAAAGAAAACATAGGCACATAGTGGACACAGGCCTAACACTATTATCTCAAGGGTCATTACCCTTAAAATATTGGCAAGAGGCATTCACCACAGCCGTTTATCTTATAAACAGGATGCCAAGTAAAGTGCCTGATTATAAATGTCCTTATGAAAAATTATTTGGCATTAAACCTGATTATGATAGTCTAATAACATTTGGGTGCTTATGTTTCCCCTGTCTTAAGCCTTACAACAAAAATAAATTGAATTTAAGGTCAAGTCCATGTACCTTTTTAGGATATGCTACAAACCAAAAAGGATACAAATGTCTTGACAAAAGTGGTAGAATTTATATATCAAGACATGTTATGTTTAATGAAAATAATTTTCTTTTTGCAGATAAAAGACTGGCAGACAGTAAAGACACAACAAATCAATGCACTGATTATATCAAAGTATGCTTGCCCACCATACCAGAATTAACTATTCCGGAAGAACAGGGAAACAATGGAAGACTTGAAAGATCACAATCTATTGCAGAAACAAAATCTGATTATAGTGCAAGTGATACACATGAGTGGCCAGCACAACAAGTTGAAGAAAATGATGAAGTGCAATCACCTGATAACTCAACATCTAGCAGTAATACACCAGTAGTCACAGATATTAGACATAATGTGCAAGAAACATGGCATCATATGATGACAAGGTCGAAAAGTGGCATTTTGAAGCCTAAAATATACAATGCAAGTGTTGATATCATGGAACCAGTCACATATGAGCAGGCAGTTAAAAATATAGAGTGGAGAAATGCCATGAAAGATGGGTATGAAGCATTAATAAAAAATCAAACATGGGATCTAGTGTCACCTCCAAAGGATAAAAACATTGTTGGATGCAAATGGACCTATAGGGTCAAAAAGGATGCTAGTGGAAAAATAGCAAAGTTCAAAGCAAGGCTAGTTGCTAAAGGCTACTCTCAATAATTTGGGTTTGACTTTAACGAAACCTTTTCTCCTGTAGTCATACCCACTACCATCAGGATCATACTTACCGTAGCATTAAACAATCAATGGAAAATTAGATAGCTGGATGTGCACAATGCTTTTCTCAATGGAGACTTACAAGAAGAAGTATACATGCATCAACCAAAAGGATACATCACAAAAGGAAGTGAAGAAAAAGTCTGCAAATTACGTAAAGCTATTTATGGTCTCAAACAAGCATCAAGAGCTTGGTACGAGAAGCTCAAAATGACATTAACAAAATTGGGATTCAATCCAACCAAGGCAGACAACTCATTATATACCAAAAACATTAATCATGAAGTCACATATATATTAGTGTATGTTGATGACATCCTTATCACTGGGAGTAATGAGAGTAACATCATTAAAGTCATACAATTGTTGGATCAAAACTTTGCAATCAAAGACTTGGGGACACTTGATTATTTTCTTGGAATTCAAATTAGCAGACCATCACAAACAGAAATGTTTTTATCTCAAAGACAATATGCTTCAGAAATTTTGGTTCGTGCCAACATGGATCGGGCTAAGCCTTTACCCACGCCCATGGTCAGCAATTTACAATTATCCAAAACCAAGGGGGAACCTATTGATAATGTTAAACAGTATCGAAGCATTGTAGGAGCTCTACAGTACTTAACCATTACTAGACCAGATTTATGCTATAGTGTAAACAAAGTTTGCCAATTTATGCAAAACCCCCTAGATAGCCACTGTTTCCTGGAGATTTGACCAGGCAACTAGTGCTCGGCATCAGGTAGTGCTCGGCATTAGGTAGCACTCGGCATCAACTAGTGCTCGGCATCAGGTAGTGCTCGGCATTAGGTAGCACTCGGCATCAACTAGTGCTCGGCATCAGGTAGTGCTCGGCATTAGGTAGCACTCGGCATCAACTAGTGCTCGGCATCAGGTAGTGCTCGGCATTAGGTAGCACTCGGCATCAACTAGTGCTCGGCATCAGGTAGTGCTCGGCATCGGGTAGCTCTCGGCATCAGGTAGTACTCGGCGCCCAGTAGAACTCGGCGACAGGAGTACTCGGCGTAGTACTCGACATCCAGTAGAACTCGGCGATAGTAGTACTCGGCATCCAGAGGCACGTTCGGCCTCGACTAACAACCATTATGCACTTCCCGCACATCAAACATACCGTTCGGCATAGAAAGGATCGTTCGGTATTATGGTGTTCGGCATATCTGGTTCGGCATGCAGCGACCACTATGCTTGGGCTAGAGTGTTCGGCTATCGAGCCCACTTGGGAAGTCCAGCCCATCTTTGTCTATAAATAGAGGGGCAGGGTCACAGTGAAGAGGGATCCTTTTTTGGAGAGAAAATACGGGGAGACTCTGCCATTTTCAAGACTCATCTTCTCTACTTAAACACCTTCATCCAAGCATTTGATTCACGAATTGTATTTGTAATCAATCATAAAGGAAATCAATAAAGTTGAGCAAAGTGGACGTAGGCAATTACGCCGAACCACTATAAATTTGGTGTTCTTACTTTCTGCACTTGAATTAGGATTGTCTTCTCTGTCTAATTTGCTTTCATCACTTATATCTCTACACAATCTTTCTGAACGAGGTTAGTGACCAATTTTGGTGCTAACAGCCACTGGAGGGCGGTTAAGCGTATTTTAAGGTATGTAAAAGGTACTCAAGACTATGGTTTGCTGTTAACTCAAAGTAAAGAGGTAAATATACAAGCTTACAGCGATGCCGATTGGGCTAGCGATGCTGATGATAGACGAACTACCTCAGGCTACTGTGTTTATATAGGTGGCAACCCAGTCTCTTGGTGCACCAAAAAGCAATCAACTATATCACGTTCGAGCACTGAAGCTGAATACAGGTCAGTAGCAAATACAGCGGCCGAAATAATATGGATAGAAACCCTAATTCATGAATTAGGGCAGTGCCTCCGGATAATGAGTTCAAAACTCAACTTAGTAAAGGAACATTCTATCCACTTCCCTGACATCCCATGATCGACCAGGGCATAGAGGATCTAGCGGCAGCTTATGAACGACATCAAGGGAACGGACAAGCAACCGCTATTCAAACGGTTCTCCCAAAGGTTGGAGAACATAGATGATGTGACTCTAGCAAACGTCAAGATGACTCCAAGCACCATTCTTCGCTGACCCAGCACCTCGAATTTAATGACCCCAAGCAAACCAATGCTCTAAACAATTTATTCCAAATACTAACAAGGGTATCATACTGATCGCGTTTGAGGAAAGTCGACCTCCAGATATATTTTGGCAGCTAGTTAGCTAAAGAGCCTCCTACGACTATGGATCGTTTCTTCTACAAAATGAATCAGAACTAAAGTGAGGAGGAGTGGAGCAGACTAAGAAAAATAACAATGAAGGCCCGTTGGCTATGGATGTAGATCCCAGTAGCCGAAACAAGACTTCAGAATTCAGCTCATATGCTCTTTGAAAGGTTCAATTGACAACCTCTACTTGAAGACTCACGACTCGGAGTGGTACTGGAAACCAACCTCGAGAGAGTACACCAAAGTCTAAAGAAAATCAGGGGAATGTTGTATATTCCCAGATGCTCACTAATCCTAACACGAGCGATTACAAACACCTCCGAGGTGTGATCGAAAAGATGCCCTGGAAAGGAAAGCTTCAATAGTATGTACAAGTCCAGCAGAATGGAGGGAAGCGAATATCTGATGCCTATTAATAAAGGGCTATGATTATCAATTGGACGGTTGACGACCGACATCCCTTTGAAAGGAGCCAAGGGCGGAGTCGAATAGCGAGCACACGATGCTGCTTCACATACCAATGAGATTTACCATAATCTTCTTTGAATTATTTCCATTTCCATCTCTATTTCAATTGTTCTATGAACTACGACTAGCTTGAACAAAACTACTTTCAAAACGATGCAGGTGACCAGGTACTCAGATTTGGTTGCCAACCAATCTACGCAGACCATGATCGGACGTGTGGAGTTACATTTGGACGAGCATAATTCTATCGCTCATCATCAACCATATGCCTTTGATTTGGGGCTATGGGTTAAATACAATGTACAACATCATGATGCACGAAGAGCCGAATTCCATCCTGCAAGTGGAATTTATTCAAGTAGAGAGCGGCTGCGATACGGCCGGCCACTCGCTAAGTGAAACTCGAGCTCGGGGGCAAGCCATCACATCATGGCTAAAAATTGGTTGATACACGACGATCCTTCGCACAACTCCATACTCCCAAAGTGCGAGATGGAGTATAAACATCTACACAACTCCGTACTCCCAGAGTGCGAGACGGAGTATAAACATCTACTTAACTCCGTACTCCCAGAGTGTGAGACGGAGTATAAACATTAATCAACTCCGTACTCCCAGAGTGCGAGACGGAGTATAAACATTAATCAACTCCGTACTCCCAGAGTGTGAGACGGAGTTTAAACATTCGCTTAACTCCGTACTCCCAGAGTGCGAGATGGAGTATAAACATTAATCAACTCCGTATTTCCAGAGTGCGAGACGGAGTATAAACATACATCAACTCCATACTCATCCCCAAAACTGGGGGCAGAACCAAAGCAAAGCATGCTAGTTGAACATTTGTCTAAAAGAAGATTGCAACGAAACGATTAAGAGACGACTGTCAAGCAATCAACTGAACGGAAATATTCAGCATGAAAGACTGCGGTTTTTTCAAAGCACGTCATGTTTACACAAGACGTCCTTTGGGGGGCAAATGTTATCCCGCCTTTTGGCAAGGCCGTGACACCAAGAACTTGATTAGAAACCAGTGACAGTTCGTCTTGGAGATCGGTTACACAAAGGCTCACCATGGATATCGATGGATTTTGTCCGAGTCTGGATCGAGCCACGATTAACAAGACATAACAATCAAAGCCAGGGAAGCCAATGTTCCAAGTCTCAAGACGATCCGAGTTCGTATGCTCAACTTATGATCGATTCGAACAACCGACCATCCATCCATCAACCTCCACATTTGACTTGGAGACCTAAACTGCTTGGAATGAACATGGCCCGATCATCCACTCCAATCGAGTCATAGAACAAAGTTCGACAAAATACAGATACACCTCATGAAGCTCAGTGACGTCGGGATCCGTCTAAAGTGGACGTGATTTGATCATCTACACATCAAATCCTACCCTGAACACGAAAGGTTGTTCGAAAGCCCAACTTGAAGTAGCTATGGTAAACTGCGTACTCACTAACCATCGCTGTCAAAATACGGACACGACTGCACCTTGGAACATATGCAACTTACTTTGTCTACTCAACAATCTATTATCCTTATTTTCTAGAAGGAGATACAAAGCAAATTGTAAGAGATTTGGCTATCTAACCCAACATGGATGTGATTCAACCATCTGTCATATACCTCCTTCCTTGACTTGATTGGAAGAGCTATAATCACAAAGCGGACGAGAATCGATCATCCATTTTTCTAATTTCGTCCCTCATCCTAGGGGGCAGATCCCATTCCGTGAGCAAACGTGATTCGATTGTTCATTCGACGACATTAGCCTCGATACAATAGATGAATACAAATTAAAAAATGGAAATACGACTGCTTTCAACTAAAACCTCCAAGTCCCCAGAGTGCGGACTGGAGTACTCTAAGTCCCCAGAGCGCGGACTAGAGTATAAACGATTAAAACCTCCAAGTCCCCAGAGTGCGGACTGGAGTACTCTAAGTCCCCAAAACGCGGACTAGAGTATAAACAATTTAAAACCTCCAAGTCCCCAGAGTGCGGACTGGAGTACTCTAAGTCCCCAGAGCGCGGACTAGAGTATAAATGACATAAACCTCCAAGTCCCCAGAGTGCGGACTGGAGTACTCTAAGTCCCCAGAGCGTGGACTAGAGTATAAACGACTTAAACCTCCAAGTCCCCAGAGTGCGGACTGGAGTACTCTGAGTCCCCAGAGCGCGGACTAGAGTATAAACGACTTAAACCTCCAAGTCCCCAGAGTGCGGACTGGAGTACTCTAAGTCCCCAGAGCGTGGAATAGAGTATAAATGACTTAAACCTCTAAGTCCCCAAGAGCGTGGAATAGAGTATAAATGACTTAAACCTCTAAGTCCCCAGAGCGCGGACAAGAGTATAAATGACATAAACCTCCAAGTCCCCAGAGTGCGGACTGGAGTACTCTAAGTCCCCAGAGCGTGGACTAGAGTATAAACGACTTAAACCTCCAAGTCCCCAGAGTGCGGACTGGAGTACTCTAAGTCCCCAGAGCACGGACTAGAGTATAAACGACTAAAACCTCCAAGTCCCCAGAGTGCGGACTGGAGTACTCTAAGTCCCCAGAGCGCGGACTAGAGTATAAACGACTTAAACCTCCAAGTCCCCAGAGTGCGGACTAGAGTACTCTAAGTCCCCAGAGCGCGGATTAGAGTATAAACGACTAAAACCTCCAAGTCCCCAGAGTGCGGACTGGAGTACTCT
Source organism: Allium fistulosum (assembly GCA_030737815.1). Lineage (NCBI taxonomy): Eukaryota > Viridiplantae > Streptophyta > Magnoliopsida > Asparagales > Amaryllidaceae > Allium > Allium fistulosum. The sequence goes on from CM060905.1 coordinate 899,787,756, forward strand.
AAGTCCCCAGAGCGCGGACTAGAGTATAAACGACTAAAACCTCCAAGTCCCCAGAGCGCGGACTGGAGTACTCTAAGTCCCCAGAGCGCGGACTAGAGTATAAACGACTTAAACCTCCAAGTCCCCAGAGTGCGGACTAGAGTACTCTAAGTCCCCAGAGCGCGGACTAGAGTATAAACGACTAAAACCTCCAAGTCCCCAAAGTGCGGACTGGAGTACTCTAAGTCCCCAGAGCGCGGACTAGAGTATAAACGACTAAAACCTCCAAGTCCCTAGAGCGCGGACTGGAGTACTCTAAGTCCCCAGAGCACGGACTAGAGTATAAACGACTTAAACCTCCAAGTCCCCAGAGTGCGGACTGGAGTACTCTAAGTCCCCAGAGCGCGGACTAGAGTATAAACGACTAAAACCTCCAAGTCCCCAGAGTGCGGACTGGAGTACTCTAAGTCCTCAGAGCGCGGACTAGAGTATAAATGACTTAAACCTCCAAGTCCCCAGAATGCGGACTGGAGTACTCTAACTCCCCAAAGTGCGGACTGGAGTACTCTCGGTCCCCAGAGCATGGACTAGATTATAGACGACTTTAGAAAAATCTCTAAATCCCAGAAGCGGACCAGATTACTCTAAGTTCCCAGAGTGCGAACTAGAGTATAAACGAGTTGACGAAAATATCTGCGTCTCGAACTGTGGACTAAAGCGTAAACCGTTTGACAAATCTCTAAGTCCCCGGAGCGTGGACCGAAGCATGAACACAAATTGGGCGTGAGTAAACCGGAGGGAGAATAACACTAAGTCACCAGAATGTAGAGTGGTGTATAAACATCGATAAATAGACGAGTGGATTCCGACCATTTTCTATTCCGCAAACTTCGGCCTTGAATCGACAGGAGGATTATTAACCCGATGAGGATGGACTTTGACCAACCAACTAGTGACCTGGCCAAATCAATGCTGGGGGCAGGGGTACAAAACACTAAAAATCCGAATACGACAGCTTACTATAGCTCTAGCGTGGCGTTCTTTATAACTTGAGGCAGCGACTGCATGGAGGCCTCAATACAGAACCAATCGAAACGGCATCCAAAGCTACGAGCAACCTACTATATCATACCTCAGACCAAGGGTCAATGCCGATCCGCACCAAGCACATACGAATGTGACTCGGATGTTTGTTTTTTGAAAACCATGACCCCCAGAGTATAGAAAGGAGGGTAAACCACGAATACTTGGTCAAAAATTCTCCAGCACCCTCGTTCGATTCGTCAGGAGGAGTATGAAACTAGATGATCATAACCCGACTGCATTTGTAGCCAACTTTACCCCGAGATTTAATTACAGAGCATGAACCAAAGTGGACGAGGATGACCATCCACTGTCCAAATTACGCCCTGAAACTTATGTGGCATCGAAGTATTCCTCTTGGAATGAAAAACCACGATAAAATCCAAGATAGGCGAGACCTAGTCTCCTATCGACTTACATGATCCCACGATTCAACGGGAAAGAGAGTAAAGCTAAAGTGGGCATGGCTGGCCTTCCTACTTATCGGTATATGCCCTAGACCTGGGGGCACGAGCGAGAAGCAAGATGAATGTGAACCGACTATTCACCAATCACCTCTATGTCTTTGGACTTTAGGTGAAAACATAAACATAGCTAGGACGAGACTCAACCGTCCATGCAGTACATTTATCAACCCGAGACTGGGAGAAGACGCATGGTCATCCAAAAACTGGCCACGATAGCTCAGTATTAAAACTTATATATAGTGCTTACAGCTACTCAAGGCAACGACCGAGAGGATGCCTAGAGATAGAATCGTTAAATCGATGCCAAAGCTTGGGGGCAACTAACTGTCACTCCAACCCGAAGGGCGAGTGAAGGATCATGAATGCATTGAATAGAAAATGCGTTACTCGAATATACAAGCAAATTCAAACTCATAGCAAGATCCAGCTATGCAGTTGCACGCAACTCGAGGCTGGCCCCTACTCGACATTTCCTTCAACGTGCTTTTAAGCCTGATCTTTGGCCATTTGCAGATAATCAATTAGAGCATTCAGAGCCCTTCATTATTTGACTTAACAACTCATGGCAAGACTCTAGGATTCGACCAGAGTAACCATCAACATTGACCGTCCCAACCATATTTCACATTGAATGTTATGCAAAATAGTTACATCTTTACTCAAAGAATCTAGGATGGCACCTGCTAAGCTGACGGTCAACATAGCAGCCAGCCATGGCGACCTTTTTCGGGTGCTGAATATCGGATCACAACTCAGTGCAGTGATGATAAAAGAATTAGTTGGATTTTTCTGAATAAATGATGATATGTTCCCTTGGACCCATTCTGACATGCATATGCGATTTCATTAACTATCGCAAGCCATGCATCGGATATCAACCCGAAGCTACAAAAGCTAGCACAATCTCTATTGATTTCATCATGAAAGATCCACTCTTACTTTTAGGCTCACCCCATCAACGTCTATGCCTACCAGCCGTTGCGACAGGGCATACAATGACATGAGACGTCTAAAAGACTACTTAAATAGAATATCGAACTAAGCTAATTCGATATCACTTATTTCCCACGAAGGGCTATCCAAGGACGGAAATTAGCAGACCTCACACCCAAATTCACTACCTCAGATGACTACTCGAAGAGTAGCAGAGAACCAACCATGAGATGGAAAATGTACGAGGATGGAGCATCCAATGATCAATGTTATGGCTTGATAATGACTCCTGAGGAACGATCAATCTACTACGTCCTAAAACTCGATTTACCTGTAACAAACAACGATGCTTAGTATGAAGCCTTGACTGTCAGCCTCAAACTTGCTAGAGGATTTGAAGTGAAAACTTTACATATCTTTTGTGATTCTTGATTGGTAGTATACAAATTTAAGGAAGTTGATCTTGCTAGGGGGCATTGTCTTGCTCCTTATCTCGGCCAAGTCCAAGAGCTACTAACCGACTTCACATATTACATCATTACACACGTACTCAGCGAACAAAATGAAAAGGTGTCATGGTTGACTCCTATCAAAGACTATCTACAATGAGGAATTCTTACTGAACGGAGGAATGGAAAACGACAGATCCTCCTCAAAGCTTCACGCCAAATCATCTAAGAATAATTCGTGTGTCAAAAGGAGTTTATCCATCCCATGCTTCGGCATATCGCCCATAATGATATCTTGAGCAAAGTCTATGAAGTAGAATGCGGTAATAACATCAGGGGGAAAACCATGATAAAGAAGATACTCTGCTACAGGTATTACTGGCCAACCATCAACCCAGATGCGGTTGATCATGCTAGACAATGTGACGAGTGCAAGATGTTTGCAAAAAGTCCGGGAACCCCGCCGATGGAAATTAGTCAAATGGCTAGTTCATAGCCGTTTGCCACTTGGGGGCACTAAAATCATCTTCTTGTCGATCCTAAAGGTGGTGCGAAATACACCATCATAGCAGTTGATTACATCACCAAATTGGCAGATGAAGAACTCTTAACCACGACGAAAATGAAGAAAATAATCAACTTCTTTATCCGTAACGTCATCTGTCCTTATGACCTTCCATGATCCATTATAACTGCAAATGGATAGGTCGAAGCTGTGAACAAAATCATAGAGTTTGTACTGAAGAGAGGTTTGGAAAACTCCTCAAGTGGCTGATTGCAACCCTTATTTCACAGAAAATACAAACAAGGAATCGCGATTGAATTGCAATTAAACTAGATGGAGTTGGCGACGACTTATACGCATCCGAGAGCCAATGGCAAGAACATGTACCCGAACGTACATGTGTACGTCCGAAAAAGTACGACTTCTTGAAATCAACAGAAATTGAATTCTCACTAAGGGTTATTAAGAGAAGACTAGATCAGATAGCCGAAGCCTAATAGCTCTGCAGAATCAGACACGGATGACCACTGATATTCTCAAGAAGGCATCTCCATTAGAATTTATTCAAGGATTTGAAACGAGACATGGAGGATACATAGTTCAAAGCGTATTATGTGCAGTCACGTAATACACTTTGGGGGGCAAGTGTTTCCTGGAGATTTGACCAGGCAACTAGTGCTCGGCATCAGGTAGTGCTCGGCATTAGGTAGCACTCGGCATCAACTAGTGCTCGGCATCAGGTAGTGCTCGGCATTAGGTAGCACTCGGCATCAACTAGTGCTCGGCATCAGGTAGTGCTCGGCATTAGGTAGCACTCGGCATCAACTAGTGCTCGGCATCAGGTAGTGCTCGGCATTAGGTAGCACTCGGCATCAACTAGTGCTCGGCATCAGGTAGTGCTCGGCATCGGGTAGCACTCGGCATCAGGTAGTACTCGGCGCCCAGTAGAACTCGGCGACAGGAGTACTCGGCGTAGTACTCGACATCCAGTAGAACTCGGCGATAGTAGTACTCGGCATCCAGAGGCACGTTCGGCCTCGACTGACAACCATTATGCACTTCCCGCACATCAAACATACCGTTCGGCATAGAAAGGATCGTTCGGTATTATGGTGTTCGGCATATCTGGTTCGGCATGCAGCGACCACTATGCTTGGGCTAGAGTGTTCGGCTATCGAGCCCACTTGGGAAGTCCAGCCCATCTTTGTCTATAAATAGAGGGGCAGGGTCACAGTGAAGAGGGATCCTTTTTTGGAGAGAAAATACGGGGAGACTCTGCCATTTTCAAGACTCATCTTCTCTACTTAAACACCTTCATCCAAGCATTTGATTCACGAATTGTATTTGTAATCAATCATAAAGGAAATCAATAAAGTTGAGCAAAGTGGACGTAGGCAATTACGCCGAACCACTATAAATTTGGTGTTCTTACTTTCTGCACTTGAATTAGGATTGTCTTCTCTGTCTAATTTGCTTTCATCACTTATATCTCTACACAATCTTTCTGAACGAGGTTAGTGACCAATTTTGATGCTAACAGCCACTGGAGGGCGGTTAAGCGTATTTTAAGGTATGTAAAAGGTACTCAAGACTATGGTTTGCTGTTAACTCAAAGTAAAGAGGTAAATATACAAGCTTACAGCGATGCCGATTGGGCTAGCGATGCTGATGATAGACGAACTACCTCAGGCTACTGTGTTTATATAGGTGGCAACCCAGTCTCTTGGTGCACCAAAAAGCAATCAACTATATCACGTTCGAGCACTGAAGCTGAATACAGGTCAGTAGCAAATACAGCGGCCGAAATAATATGGATAGAAACCCTAATTCATGAATTAGGGCTTGAGCTGAAAGGAAAATCGCTGATTTGGTGCGATAATCTGAGCACCGTCTCCTTATCTTTGAACCCGATCCAACACTCTCGCACCAAACACATTGAAATTGACCTATTTTTCGTGCGTGAAAGGACAGCACCGGGAAAACTAGAGATTAGGCGTGTTCCTTCCTTCTACCAACGTGCTGACGTCCTTACAAAGCCACTTTATTTCAAAAAAATTGCAAGATTAAGAGAGGAAATGAATTTTATTGATGGCAGCAGATTTCATGGCGGCAAGAGGAAAGGAGATTGAAACCCTAGCTTCGATTGAGGGTGGGTATTGTGAATGTGCTTCTGCGTGTGTTTCTTTTATCAATCCGTGCTGCCATATGGACATGATCACAGCCATCCATCTGCGTCAACACTTGAGATTCATTCTTCTTATTGGTGCGGATTACCACTTGCTTGGGCTACTACATCAAGGCCCAGTTTACTTCTTTATATAAATACTTGTAGTTAGCTATTGTTTCTGTATCGAATTATTTTACAATTCTTCAATCGGTATCAATTCTACTTTAACAAAAGAATATCAATTACAATTTATCATCATTTTCTAATACAGCTGAGCCGGTAATTTAAATTCATGTTATGTCAACTGTCAAGGTTGCCTATACTGGTAGATAATTCAATAAGTTGCTGTAACGTCGACAATTCTGTAGTATAAAAATCGTTCACTTGAGCATCCTGGATTGTGATGTTAATATAAAGATTAAATAAATAATAACATAAAAGTATGACCGATATCATACATCAGTAAATATCAACAAGTTGGGGACGCTTCTATCAGTGTATTATTATTTGTATTTCCGAAAAAACGATCCTGTCAAGTAGGCATCGATCTAAATGAATCAAACAAATTGCAAAGAAATTTGTATCATCTTCAGAGGTCGAATCTTGAGCCACTCTTTTGTCATCTAAATTTTTTAAATCAGATAATAATAATATGTGTGTGATTATAATAATATGGAATACAACTTGAGTCGATTCACACAAGTGAATATAAATCACACCAGAGAGGATAAATGGTCAAATTTAAACCACACATGGTGTTGCTTGTAAGTAATGTTGAGTTTCGGCATTTCCGCGCACCTACGCATTAGCTTCACCGTGTCTATTCGGGGTCAACGGTCGAAATCTCCCATGCCGGCGTCCCGATTGAACATCCCTCCATCGCCTCCCATCAGGAATATAATCTGGTCTTGGCAAGACATTGTAACAAAAGAAATCCTCAATGTTACGTGCCACCAATTTTATATATATATCACGATCATTCCGAATATCCTGCGATGTGGGACTTTTTTTTTTAACCCGCTCAATCCACGCACCCACTCCATTTACAATGCGAGCCACATCTAACAAGTAAAACTTTTAAACAGATCCTATCCCGAATCGGCTGCGGATTAAACTTTAGGACCATATAATATAATGATGATACATCAAAGAATCAAAAATACACGTTGGTTGCCGGAAAAGGAAGAAAGCACTTGCGGAGGCCACCATTGCCACGTGGCATGCCAGCTCACTCTGCATGGGTTTCTTATACTTGACTGTTTACCTGCATATTAATGGCTGTGTACTTAGCAAACGGCAACGGCATCAATTTGTACAAGCGTTAAATCAATACAGCTGTGCTGTCAAAACTTTGAAACTTCTTCAGTAAACTAATAATTCACAAGTTTTGGTACTACAGCAGGACAGCGGTTAAGGGTAAGATCGATTGATTAGAGTATGCAATGTGAATCAAACGAGCAGGAGCATTGGTAGAATCGTATAAAAGGGAAAAGGACCTTTCAGAAATGGAAAAAACAATTGAACATGCACAGGTTGTACATGTTTGGGACGTGATGTGTAGAAAAACCTGGTTATACTAGGGAACATGCTCATGTCATCAAATTATATTTACTATTTCAGATTTTCAAAATTGATCACACGGGCCATCTGGTTCCAAACCACGCAACATACATGTTGGCCATTAAAAACCGTATATTATCGTAAAACCAATTGATGATGCGAAGGATGATCTTGTGGAATATCTATAGTATTTGTGAATTCCACGATGTGTGATTAATCTCAACACGCTCTCGCACGTGCATTTAACGAGTTAAACATGTGGACATACATATTGGATGACGTAGAACAAATGTGGCGGTTAAGCACACACAATATAACCCCGCTTTAATATCATGTTGAAATCCTCGATCCATCCGCACATTTCTTTGTGGGGCAATATATGGTTTGATCAGCAATATTTTAACAAAAAGAATCGTTTATTGTCATATACGACCAAACTTATATATATACCAATTCACCTGCATTATTTTTCACGATGTGTGTAACATCCCTAATTGTGGTTAACATTATTCTGAACATTTAATTGGATACATTAAATAAAATGATGTAAATAATTAAGGAGAAAGAGATTTGGTTAATTAATAAGGTCGTCCCTTAATAAACTAAGTAAGATTGTATTAAACTAAAAATACAAAAGAGTATATGAGAGGGACAATTTAGGTATAGATCTACCTTTTATGCCTTAAACCCTCTCCCTTCATATCATTCCCATTTTACATATTCACAACAAAAAAAACAATCAAAGAAAGAAGATTTCAAGGTCAGCCATTTTAAGGGAGAAAATCATGAAATCAAAAGAGATTCAAAAGCTTAGGAAACTAAAGCAACACCAAATCACAACTCCAACATTTATTTAAAAAGGTGAATAATAATAAACCATCTCAATATTAATCTATTTAGTTCTGAATCTTGTTTGTGATTATTCGTGTATGTTGATAAGATATGCCATGTTGGTTTTATCATTGTTTGGATAGAATAATGATTATGAGAATTTTTATGGAATTAAATATCTGGGTTTTAAGGGTAAAACCCAAGATTTTTATCTCCAAATGATTTGATTTTTTTATGTTATGTAAAACATTATTTTGAAAATGAGTTTTTAATTTCATAATTTTCCAAAATATAGGAAATATTTTAAGAATTTTCTAAAAAGGAAATTGAGTTATTTTCGGGTTTAATTATTTAAAAATAATTAAATATGGAATTTGGCCCTGAAAATTTTATGTGGCAAAGGAAATATTATTTTTGAATTTCTGTGAATTTTTGGGATTTTTTCCAAGTAATTTCTGGTGATGAAATACGGTAACATTAATGATATCCATAATATCAGAAGCACTTGAATATGAACAAAATCACATATTTTCAAAAACAATAATTTTCATCGATTACATTTCAAATAATGTCATATCCAAATTACAAAAATCCCCAAACATAATCCCAGGCAATGATCAAATATAATTTACAACAATATGATAAGAGTGACATATGAAGATGCCCACTTGGATGATCAAAGCTATATAGACATAATTGTCTTAATACACAACAGAAACAATTCAAAACAGAATTCCTAATTTAGCTATCCGTCAACCACCTACTCGTCTTCGGATGCTTTATTCGTCAAAATCTTCCAAAACCTGAAAACCTAAACCCTCAACCTACTCAAATCAAATTTTTAGCAACCGAGAGTTTAAGGGGAAAAAACTTCGAGTCGGACATAAAACCTAGTATGAATAATTTCTGTTACATCTCTGTTTACTGATATATAGTAAAACCACACCGCTTTGCGGAACGGGTTTCCCCTTACTAATATCTCTTTTCAAAATATATATTTGCAAATCATTTCCTGAAACCAAACTTGTTAATCCACAAATTATAATAATAATATAGCAATATTCATTATGCTAAAACAGGAAATAAAATAGACTATCTGTCTAAAATCTGAACTATTTGTTCTTTACTGGACTATCTGTCCTAAATTCTAAGCTAACTGCTCTATTCTGAACTATCTGTCCTAAAACCGATTATACCAAAATAGCAATATCTTATATGCTAGATAATGGGCTATCTGCGCAAAACTGGTAAAAAGGTGGACTAACGGTCCTTAGAAAAAGTAGGAAGGTCCGTTATGCTAATGAATGTACTAACTGTTCATATCAGATCTAACTGCTCTTTTCGGGACTAACTGTCATCTGGCTTGACTGCCCTTAAAATGGACAGACTATCCGAATTTAAATGAGCTAACTATTCGAATTTTCTTTTGGGTTAACTACCCTTCAAAATATCTAGGCTAACTGCCCTTCGAATTTTACTCGAAAACCTTTTCAAAATGATTTAGTCCGTCAAATCATATATATATACAAAGAAAATATATCTTTAGTTTTACTCTAAGCTAGTTTTGCCATGTTATTTATACTTTACTCAAAATAATGTTGATGATGTTCAATAAGGATTATATATTCTTTTAAAATAAGTTAAAGTTCTTTATAACTTAAAACACTTAGGCTATCTGCCTAGTCATTCCATTCGAAACTTTTGTTTAAAACCTTCAAACAACCTTTCGAAAATATTGAAGTTGACTCCTTCAAAATCATTAATAAAACCCTTTTAAAGCATTGAAGGTAACTCCTTCATATCCTTTAGTAAACCTTTCAAAATCATTAAAGATAACTCCTTCAAAACCTTTTTAAAAGCCTTCCTTTTACAAGCTTTAAAACATATGACATCCACCTTTTAAATCTTTTAAACCTTAGTCTTTCGAAAACATTAAAACCATACCTTTCGACCTTGTCGAATGGTCTTACCTTTTGAACTTGTCGAAAGGTTTCTTTTCGGTCTAGTCGAAAGGTTTCACCTTTCGACTTTGTCGAAAGCTTGGGCTACCTCCCCTATAAAATCATTTATAAACCTTTCGAAAGCAATGAAACTCAAAACCTTTCAAAGACATTGGGTTCAATTTAAAATAAGTGAAAAACCTTTCTAAACCATTCAAAGTTAACTACTTTGAAACCTTTAAAACGTTTCGACTTAAAACATTTGGATGATGCCTTCAAGTAGAGCAAAAGGATCAGAAAAACATTGGAGTCGAAAGCAACTGCTTTGAAACCTTTATAAAACCTATCAAAACCATTCGAAAACAATGAAGTATTGGTGTTGGAACCAACCCATCGAAATCAATGGAGAGAGGCGACAAATTTTTATAAAACAAAAGATAACCTTTGACTCCATCTGTGTCGAAAGGTTTGGAAACGGCAACTAAGCTTTCAACCTTGTCGAAAGTTTTAATTAAAACAAGAAAGCAAAACCAATCGAAACCTTTTTCTTTTAAACCATTTGACAATGTCGAAAGCTCTTTGTCGAAAGCTAGCATGCGTGTTTTCTTTAAAACCAAAACACAACTTCATCTTCTTTGAAAGCCCTAACCTTTCGTTCCTAAACCTTTCGACTCCTTCCAATTAACTACGTACTAGTTACCTGATACCATGTGCATTGGTATTTGACCCAGTCGAAAGGTTTGATACCATTCGACTTTGTCGGAAGGTTTGGAATGAAGGCGGAAGCTCTTGCCGAAAGAGTTGAAATAGTAGAAAAACTACTTATTTGTACTTTAAAACAGTTCTTTTGTACCCAACCTGCCTTGTTTGTCAAAATCTGATTAGTTGCCAGAATTTTATATTCAAAATGCTGCCGACTTTCCTTATTTGAAAATTTAAACAATTTTGAAAAAGCTCATTTCTCCTTTATAATTATATAAAATATTTAAGTCTTATACCTTAAATAATTTTATATAACTATTAAATCATCTTAGAAAATTATGGAAAAATTTCAGAAAATCAATTAATATGTTCTTTTCAACATATAAAATTTTCGAATCCAAACAATACTTTTCCGTAAATAATTTAATAATCCAAACTACAATTTTCTTCCTTAGAAAATTCATAGAAATTCCGCAAAAATTCTGAAAATTAAAACCCATCTCTAAAATAACTTTTTAGATCATCATAAAAATTCGCAAGGCCAATGGATGTCATTTAATAGGGTGTTCATCTTAAAACATGTCATAAAATCTATATGAACATACATAAATCATCAACATGTATATATTATCGTTTTATCATTCAAAAACATGGCAATCCTTTGCAAAATCATTTGCATTCACCTTAAAACCGAAACCATAAAAATTTAGAGATGTAAACATTATTCATCTTTGCTTTAGTGATCAAGGAGCTTGAGATTTGAATGAGTTTGATTTGAATATGCTTTTCTTAAGCTTTTCTTTTGTTTCCACTTCTTCTTTCCTTGTTAATGGTGGCCGGCTTCACTTTAGAAAATTTTGAAATGAAATGAATGTGTATAGAGATACACGGCCTAAGGAGGATAATATAGGAATGGTCTCTTTCCCATAATATCCCTCCTCTAATTCATTTTAAACCTTTCATTTAATTTATTAGTTAAAAAGGCACGACTACCTTAATTAAATCAAATCTTAATCCCCTTATCAATACTTTATTTTATTTAGTTTATCTAACTAAATCTCCTAAATAATGTTATCAAAAATCAGGGGTGTTACATTTTGCCAATGAGTCAGCATTGGGATAATTTTGTCAGCACTTTGTGCAAAGGTTGACGGTGCAATTATATACGAAACCAAAAGAGCATTTGAAAGTGACACAAAATGAGATTTTTTAGCAAAAAGAGAATGCATTCTTTTCTTGTGAACGAGGCATTTGAAAGTGGTTGTTAATTTTATTATTATTAACTATTCTATTGTTAACTTATTTGTATTGTCTTAAAAGATGTATTTTGAGAATGTAAACTGATATTAAATTTGATAGCAACTTTGGGGAAAAAAACACATATACTAATACAACAATGTCGAATTACAAATACAATATCGATACAAGTACAATTACACTAATACAACAGTTTCGAATTACAAATACAATAACGATACTAGTAAAGTTACACAAATACAAATAATTTCTAGTGTAGTCCAGCAGCAACTAATTCATTTTGTTTGTTATCTCATATGTTTGCCATGGAATTCGTAGCATTTCTTTTAACTAATTATGGTCATTATTCCCGGACGTTCGAATATTTTCGTATTCTTTTAGAAATTCTTTTGAAACTAGATTCAAATCATTGTCATATGTCATAAATTCCGAGTCACTTTTGTTGTATGTTCATATGAAATTGTGAATAGACATTGTAGCATTAACAACCTTTATTTGAATTTTATTTTTGTGTCAGCATGTTATGTAAGATTGACGCAACCTACAGGATCACACAACCCACGAATTGATGAATTTGTGGAAAATGAATCGATGAAACAAGATGAATCGATGAATTGAAGATACCCAAGTGCCCAAATCCGTTGATCTCTCGAGATACTGGATTCTAGCTATCTTCAACACGTTGATCGCCCACGATACCGCGTTAGAAGATCTACGATTCTTCGACGTTGATCTCGCGCACGAGTTTCCGTGAATCGGCTTCAAGTTCGTTGATTCGAGCGCACTCGAATATCCGAAGATGGAGAAAGGAGATAACACTCAACTTCCAATTTTAATGGTGGCACAAAGCACAAACCAATTTTTATTCAAAAATCAACTTCCTTTACAAATGACAACACACCCCTATTTATAGGGAAAGTACAACACACATGACTCAACAGTTACAATACGATTTAACAAACAAACAATCGACTTAAGAAAATACAAACAAACGACTTAAGAAATACAAACAAACGACTTAAGAAATACAAACAAACGACTTAAGAAAAAGCGGCACATCGACATAAGATAATTCGCGACTTAAGGAACTCGGCAGCGACCTACTGGAGCGGCATTCCGGAGCTTCGTGACTTAAGGATTTGACAGCGACATAAGCTTTGCGACATAAGAAACTTGCTCGCGACCTAAGGAACTGCTCATTCGCGACCTAGGGCTTCGTTCGCGACCTACTGGAGGCGACTCAAAGAGATGTCGTTCGTGACCTAAGCTTCGTTCGCGACCTACTGGAGGCGACTCAAAGAGATGTCGTTCGCGACCTATACTTCGTTCGTGACCTACTGCTTCGCGACATAGGGTTTCTGGAGCGGCTTCGACCTCGCGACATAAGGAAGTCGTTCGCGATTCAAGGTTTGCCGCTACATCAAAGATTGTAAATTTTTTTTTCAAATTTCAAAAGTTCTTATGACTATCATACGTAAATTCGAATGGTGATAGTTGAAAATTATATTTTAGTCTTTGGTTGATTATGTATTTCATTAAAATTTGGAATATTGCATCTCGCATTACGGTAAAGAGGTATCCATCCGTTAGTAGATATCATAAGCTAACAAAATAATATTATTCTTGTTTTGGATTAAAATAATTCAATTTTTTATTGTTTCGGAATAAACGAAAAACTTTAGCACCGTATGCAGTTCCTTCCTATCGTTGCATATCTGCAAGAGGCACAAGTGCAATTACATGTGTACCATCAATAGCCGATAAATTTTTTAAAGAATGGATAATATCGGTGTGATGTTCTAATCTGTACTGGGATGACTTGATTAAATCGTGGATCTACCGGTCTAATAATAACCTTAGAAATTAACTTAAGAATTTTCAAAACTTCATGAAAATAAACACAAATTGTGCTATTTGATCTTCGAATTTTTTTAACAACCCTTAGTGTTTGAAGAACTAAGACAATTATATTTGAAAAATGGCTACCATTTCCCTAACACACTTTCAGATGTTGGTTTCAAATCCTAGCCTTCCAACCGCTCACACAATGTCAGGAAACAAAAAAAATTCATTCGTAAGGTTTTGTTAACAATGTCAACATGACCGCAATATATGTCATTAATCCGATGAATTCCTTTATACGATGAAATGTGAATTCGGTCCATTGAAGTCTTCTGCGGCGTTATTCTCACATAGTGTTGTTGTTTGTAAGCAAAACTTAAACAGATCCTATCCAGAATCAGTTGCTGATTAAACTTTAGGACCGTATGATGATACATCAAAGAATCAAAAGTACACGTTGGTTGCCGGAAAAGGAAGACAGCTCTGGTGGAGGCCACCATTGCCACGTGGCATGCCAGCTCACACTGCATGGGTTCCAGATACTTGACCATATACCTACAAATTAATGGCTGTGTACTAAGCAAACCACAACAGCATCAATTTGTACAAGCATTAAATCAATACTTTTGTGCTGTCAAAATTTTGAAAGTTCTTCAGTAAAATATTAATTCACAAGTTTTGGTGCTACAACAGCACAACAGTTAAGAGTAAGATTGAATTGATTAGTTGGTACAGAGTATACACTGTGAATCAAAATGTGCAGGAGTATAGGTATAATCATGTAAAAGAGAAAAGGACTGTTCAGAGATGAAAAAGAACAATGAACATGCATAGGTTGTACATGTTTCGGATGTAATATGTAGAGAAACATGGTTATTTTAGGGACCATGCTCATGGCATCAACTTATATTAACTATTTTTAGATTTTCAAAATCTGATCACAGGGACCACGCAACGTGCATGTTAGCAAGTAGGTGGTAAAATCAATAATTTCTTAAACCAACAGGGAAAAAAAAGGAAAGGGACAACTTAAGTTACTTTGGGCAACAAGGGTTAACAAAATATCTGGAATGACACATGTACTAACACTGGAATGTGATTAAACTGCCTAAAGCATCTTCTTAATCCGAGTAATATATAGTTCAATATAACTGTGACAAAGATAATTAATGTACCATGCTAGCTATGAAAACTGTGGTGCAAAGTGCACCAAGCAAATATATATATTTTCCAGTGGTACCTAAGCATGCTTTGCGGATCACCAATGCTGATTGTTGCAAGATGTCTGGTTGTGTAATCTATCTTGATTTCAGTTTAATGGGAATGCATACATTAAAGCTAAGTTCGAAAAATAAAAGGGTTTTGTTATAAAGGTTAGCAAAGATTGTTTCAGGTTATAGAACAGTGGATACCTGAAATTCATGGGGATTAATTGGGTAATTTTACAATCTTAACTTATGCTTTGAAGCACGTGATGACATTTCCCAGAATAAAATAGAAGACTTTTTTCTTCCAGCAATCAAGGTATTAATAATGCACGCAAGCAATATTTTTACCGAAACTAGAGCAGCAGAAGCAATAATTTTTTTTCTGAAAACACTGTTTTGTGTCCTTGTTTTTGCTGCGTAAAATTACAGAGTCAAATGATAGAATCAGTCAAAAATGTTGGATTTTTCATAAAAAGCAGGTGCAATCAAGACTGGTCACAGGCCATTTTGGTGGGCTTGTGTGAAATGAACCTGCAAACACCATGCCGTTAAAGTGATATCTGGAATCTAGGCATATGCATGCACTGCCTGCATGCATATACTGCGTCCACATGTAACCAAACATTGAAGTAGTTTGAAACCTGGAAAGCATTACATATGTTCCCGGATATCAAACTTTCCTTCCCTTTTTTCAAATTGCTAGCTGATATTTAGAGTATTCAATCTCAAAACTTCGAGATTTACACTTTAAAACTCTTACATCTTTACTTATGGAGCTCAGTATACTAACGAATATGATACTCGCTAAATTCATAAGTACATATTCATAATTCATTATATCTGAGATTGGTAGATGAAAAGAACAAAACAATGCTCCCCCCCCCACACACACACACAAAAAAGGAGAAAAGAAAAGAAAATAACAGCTATTTACACTACTAGAAAAACAATATATTCCAACGCCTCTGTTCCAACGGCAGCCAACGGCTATTCCAACGGCTTCCAACGGCCCGTTAATTTTTTACGTAGCCGTTGGAAGCCGTTTGAATCCATTGGAAATAAACCGTTTGCGGCCGTTGGTAGCCGTTGGAAAATTTCCTGAGATATCAACCCGAGACCAGACCTGCAATTCATTATCTCTTCCCCAAATAACGTTTTCACCAAATTCCCCCATTCCACCACCTCCTAACCAGCTGCTGCCGCCCCAAACGCCATCCCAACAACCTCCGACGCCATCTAGAAGCTGCTCCGGCCAATCTCCACCATTCTAGCTCTCCAAATCGGTAATTTTCCTAAAGCTAATATTTAGGTTTTTTTAGATTTAGGATTTAATTCGAATGTTGATTGATTCATAATTGTTAGTGTATGCATATTACATTATGTTATCCACTAATTGCAACTATTATAACATAATGAACAAGTTATTATAATTGATTGAAAATTTTGTAATTTAAGATATTGCATTAGTTTATGTTTATTTGGTTATAAGTATATTAAACGTATGTGTGTGATAGAGTTTATTGCATTTGGAAGCCGTTAGAACGGATATTGCATTTGTGCGAACATGAGCTTTGTATTTGTGCGAACACGCGAATTGATTTAGTTTATAAATGAATTTTGTGTACAAATTTTGTGTATAAATGAATTTAATATATTATGTAATAAAACGGTTAAATGTAAACCAATATTAATTAAACGAGTTATATATTCAAATTTAATATAAACAAATATTTAAATCCTTAGATATTATTTGGCCCCGTCTGACAAGTGTTGTATATGATCGTTTTAGGGATATTCGTTTTTTCCACAAAACGGACAACTCTATTCATCTGATACATCATTTGTCGGATTTGTCCCAGTATTGGACAAGTTACAAACACTATAAAGTAATTATATTCCGTCAATCATATCACTTTAAACGGTTCACAAAATTTTGACGGCATTTCCTTTACGTTCCTTGTGTACACGCATTTGTGTACGATACAAGGAACACGGGGGAAATGCTGCCAAAATTTTGTGAATCGTTTAAAAAGATATGATTTACGGAATATAATTACTATTGTGTTTGTAATGGGAAGTAGGATGACCGACCATCAAAGAAAGACACATAAGTGGCAATGAAACAATAGTTGCTTATTTAAAATAAAGTTTGTGAAATTAGCAGTTTGCGGCCGTTGGAAAATTTCATGCAAAATATAAAATAAATGATTTATAACATTTTTACTCTATCATAGGTTTTCTAGTAGGGAAACATGGTCAATTACTTTAATGATCGGAGCTGGATGTATCAAAGAAGGGAAATTAGTGGCGCAATAAGCGAACATTTTCTAAAAGGGGTACAAGTGTTCATCGTATTTGCTATAAGTAATATTGGAAACGATGAAGAAATTCGTTGTCCGTGTAGTAGATGCAAATTGTTGAACTATTTAGAACCGAATATGGCTAAGGTTCATTTGCGCCAATTCGGTTTCGTACCCAATTATTTGCTGTGGGATCGTCATAGAGAAATTGTAGCCCCTAATAATCAAGAACAGTCGGTGGAGGTCATCAACGAAGAAGGTAGTACGAATCTCATAGAACATATGGTCGAAGATGCAGCATGATCAATGTTCCCTACCGTTGTAATTGATAACGACGATGTTAACATCGAAGAGGAACCAAATGTTGGAGCTAAAAAAATATATGATTTTTTAATTGTACATGATATATCTATAATTGTCTAAAGTTCAATTTTATATTTAACGCAGTGGATTTGAGTTGGAGCCATCCAAAGTGGTTCTGAACATTTCGAAGCAGGCGTACATGGCTAAGATGACCGATTGCTGGCCCAAGTGGGGCAAGATCCCCGACGACGTGAGAGAGACGATTTGGCAAGATTTTCTGGTAAGTTTATACCGCTTTACAAGATAATTAATTAAATACAAATAAATAATTAGTAATATTTTCTCATTGTACAAGGCGCCATAGATTTGCAAGAGTCTGACGTCAATTTAGTTCAGCGACACTGGAACTCCAAGATCGCGAAGAACTATAGGGAGACTATGTCGGAGACTAAAAAAGTAGGAAAGAAGCCCAAGTGGATGAGCGCGACTGTATGGGAGAAGTGGGTTGAGTGGTGGAACTCTGAGGAGATCAAGGTAAATCTACAATAAATCTCAGCAATTTTTTACCGTTTAATAAATAATTAATCATTGTAAATTTGCAGGAGGAGTCAGCTAGGAACTCGGCAAGCAGGAGCAGGAATCCTGTATCACACCGTGGAGGCTCCAAATCTTTCCAGCATCACCGCGAAGATTTGGTAAATTTATCTATTATCACATTTGTACATTGATCAGTTCAGTAATTAGTTATGTATAGTTAAATTATCCAAATTATCAATTGCAGGAACGTGCTCGTGGAGGCTCTGTTGGCTTAGTGGACGTGTTTGCTCACACCCACGCGTCTAGGCAAGTAGATGAGGCTGGCAATATCATATATTAGTGGGGTGATCAAGATAGGGTGACCGAGGCATATGTATGCATTTTTAAATTTTTAATACTTACACCGATAAGTTTATTAATTTCTAGCTATGCAAAATAATTACATGCTACTATTTTTCAACCGAAATTGTTTTTTTTTCATTATAGTCGAGGTTGCAGGAGGCACAGGCTAATGCGCTTCAGCAGTCAGGTCGTGATGCGCTGACACAGGAGGAGCAGGATAACATTTTTACCGTTGTTATGGATCCGGCGCAACGGAGTAGACGATTTGGCTTCGGGAACCTAACGGTAATTAATCCTTTTACATATTTACAAAAAATCAGCGTTTAGATATATAATGTTATAATATTTTATATGCTGAGACAACCCTTTTGCTATTATTTCTATTTGCAGGCTCGACAGGCTCGACAAGCTCAAAAAGACCAAGACAAAGATGAAATCAAGGAGCTTAGAGCTATGGTTGAGCAGCTACGGGAGGAGAATCGTCTACGAGCCATCCAGGTGGAGCAGTTGGATCAAAAGCTTGCACAGTTTTTGCAGAATCATGGTACCCTTCCTTCGTCGTCTGGTGCTTCGGGAGGCGACGAGGATCCTTGAGGAGGTATGTTTTTGAGTATTTGTGTTTGAACAATGTATATATTGACTTGGAGATGTTTTGATGTTGATGGTGATGTTGTATATATTGGTACGGAGTGGGTGAGAAATATTTTGATGGCATGTACATGGTACATTGACATTTGTTGATGGTATGTACGTTGATGGTATATTTTGTGATGTTTGATCGGTTTGGTTTGTTTATATTGGTGTTTTATTGATTTATGTGTGTTGTTTGTATTGATATTGATATATATGTGTGGAATTGATTGGAAATGGAATGGAAATTGAATGGATTGGAAATGGTGTGGGTGGAAGGTTAATAGGCCTGCTGTTATACAGCAAAATAAACCCAGTATTTCCAACGGCTTATTGACCATTTTATTGTAACGGTTTCCAACGGATTCCAACGGCTCCAAGCCGTTAGCGGCTGTTGGAAATACCGTTGGAAATGGTCCGTCGGATCCGTTGGAAAGCATTGAAAGTCGTGGGATTTATTCCAACGGCTTCCAACGGCCGCCAACGGCTAGGAGCCGTTGGAATAGCCGTTTTATCTTGTAGTGTTAAGTATCCGCTCTTAGTCCTCAAATACACTATCATCTGGCCAAAGCAGACTAGAATACCAAACAGAAGAGCATAAATAGAATTTAAAAAAACTAAGGGGTCGTTTGGTTTATTTTGTATTTTATGTTTTGAGTTAACATTAATTACAAAATATAAGAAGAATGAAGAGAGGTCAGAAGGGATGAACAGAAAATTGGAGGGGACCACGAAGTGAATGGAGGAACGACGGAAGGATGAATTGTTGCTCGTGCTTCCGTTTTTCTCAAAGCACGAAAAATGAAAAAAAGTTGTTTTCTATTTTGTGTATTAAATTCGTTTTCTAAAATGACCATTTTTCATAATATGCACGCGTTGTTCGTATTTTTGTATGGACGAAAACTCAAAACTAAAAACGGTAAACCAAACATAGCTTAAGACCTCGCTTGTTTTGTAATTTTTAGTTTCAGGTTTCTATCCCAAAAAAAGGACAATTGATTTGGAAAATAAATTTAACGTATGAAACAGAAAACAAGTTTATTTTGGCTTTTGTATATCAATTCCTTCCATCGTTCCTACATTCCTAGTTGTACACCTATTTAGAATTTTAAATCTTTTCTCCAATCTAATGAATATTAAAATGCGAAACATAAAATCTAAAATGAAACCACAGACTCTCAAGATCCTAGAAATGAATCCGTAAGAATGTATATTAAATAAGAGAAATGAAATGCGGTTGCACTATTAAACCCTCTGTATTATAATCAATGGCTGATAGATAAAGTATCTCATCCAACGGCTTCAGCTATTAGGCTTACATTTCTCAGCCCATTATCATATTTTGTATCACTACAAAAAAAAATAGTTTTAAGACTTGTTATAAAGACTTCAGTTTTTTGGGTCTCTAAAGAAAGCCCATTTAAAGACTACATCATAGAGTCACAACCTAGAACAAAAATGACCCACATCAGGTTTTTAACCGGTCTTTAATATCAAAATACGGATCTTAGCTACAAAATCGCGATTACTCCGTATTAACTCTTAGCCGAAACGTGGGTCTTCATGCAAAAAAAGGAAAATCAAACTGATATATAATTAATGGCGACTTGCAATCGATTGTGAACTGAAGAAGAAAGAGGTTTGCTTTTCCAATTTGTAGTTCGATGTCTAAGTGATTTACAGTACTTCATTCTTTCTTCTCATCTCGTTGAAGAAATTTTAACTCCAGGTTTTCAATTTGGGGAAGTTGAGAAATTCGCAAGTAGTCGCCTTGATGCAAACATCTTAACTCTAGGTTTTCGATTTGGGGAATTTGAGCAATTCACAAGTAGTATAATCAACCTACAAAACAGGTTCAAATTCTTTCTATTAAATTTATTTTTCATCGACTGATTTTATTAATTGAAATTCGCAAGTAGTATAATCGTTGATTGATTTTATTAATTCAAATTCGCAAGTAGTATTCGCAAACAAAGTTTAAAAGGGTCGCCGAAAATGCACTTAGAATCAAAATAGATACCTATGTAGATTAGACTTTGTTCGGTCAAATAATTTGTTGCAGCTAGTAAACGTGCAAATTGCCATTTTTGTCAATTTATTTTATTCAAAACACCTATTTGTTGTTTGATATTTAGTCCTAACCTGTACCCAACAACTTTTGAATGAGAAGTTATTATCATCGGTAAGACTCCAAGTCCAAAAAAATTTGTTTGCGCATTTGAATGAATTGCAATATTTGATGCTTCATCTCTAAATTCTCTTGTCATTGTGCATATTTTTGTACTGTTCATTTCTGATCGTTTATGATACTGCAAGCTTCAAGGTTCTCAACTCCAAGTGTTGCAAGACTTCTGTACCGAAATCTTTTTAATTAGTCTAGAACCTTGTGATCATGAGTCAAATTATAAACCGTTGTTTTACCATCAACAACGTGCACTTGCCTTCTTTTGAAATAAGTTCATTGCATGTTATATCAGGTTGGTCATTTGTACTTTCTGTGGCGTTGAATAGTTTCTGAAAGAATTCCAAAGCTTCATAACATGACTTACTAGCATTGATGGTCTGATTGTCATGCTCATCAATAATATTATGTGTATGGTTTATATGTTTTCTTACTAACATCTCTCCATAAAATTTGAATTTTCATCCTTAAATATTAACCAATCACATTTTGCATTTTGTTTTGCATCGATTGCTTGTCTGTGAAGGGCATCCTTTCACCTATTTTGAGCTTTACAGTATAAAACTGTTTTATATCTTACGTTCTATTTAGCTTAAGCTTTATTTTTCCTAAAGCTTCACATTCGTTTCGGTTCCATAGCGTTTCTGTTCCTATTCCAATATTGGGTTTAAGCTTTGTTTTCTGTTACAAGCAAATGATTTTATATACTGGCTGACTGGGTTAACTATTTGAGAAGCATTCTTAATTTGTTTTCATTGTATCCTTCACACAATTGCCAAAATTTTAATTAATTGAAGTTCTTGTTCTTTTCAACTTTGTCTTGCATACATATATGTGTAGATTAATTAGAATTGGTGTATGGTCACTGTTGGATGAGGGCAATATGCAAGAATTACTATTTGGGAAAGGCTGCAACCATGCTATGTTGATTAAGACTTTGTCAATTATTGATAGTTTATTGATTTTGCTACAGATCCTTTAATCATCTTATGAAGTATCCGCTCTAACTCTTTGACTATAACTTGCAATGTTTTTGGATAATATTCATTTCTCTCAAAAAATTGAGGATTTATGAGTTCCTTTTAATAGTGTAGGTGTTCCACACTTGACTTAAAAGTATTTTATGCCTCTACAAAATGAAAGAATCGCTAAATTCGTTGTATGTTAACTTAAAGTTGGAAATTTCCCATTTTAGAAAGACCAAAAACAAATAATCAATCTATTGCCGGAATGAACAAAAAATTACCGTTGCAATATAATTTATGACTAATATATTTTAAGTGAGTGGAGGAAAAAAATAAACTTGCAACTAAATACTTTTTAATATATACAAATATAGTATAGAGTCATCAAAGAGAGTCCAGTACCTCTTCGGATGGAGCAGGTACCAAATCGTGAGAAGGAAGCACTTCTCCTCCATCAGTATCCTAGTTAAAATCAAAGGTTGTGTCATTATCATTTGTCAACACCTAATGAACCCAAAAGAAAAAAGAAAATAAAAAACGAGATTCATTATTATATGCAATAATTGTTGTCTGTAGCAATATTTAGACAAAAATTATAGTGAATTGTTCAAACTTCAAACTACATTCTCAAGATACCTGCCACCTATATCTTACACACACACAATGTACACTTTGCAAGAAATTTCAAATTTGCATTTCTCAATCAAAAGTTAACGGTTACCACCTATTAAAGATGCTTGTTTGCAAACAATTGTTTATAACCTAGTTGTGAACCTTTTACTAATGGGAAATTCTATTTAGACACAAATTGGGACACAAAACGTGACATGAGATATATTAACAATTAGATCTTCCTCTAGTTTCCATATTTCATATAAAAACAGATATATTAACCAGTCAATATTTATCGTGTTAAATTTTATGTTTTAATTTGTGTTATAATTATATGATTATTATAGTATGTAAATATAAGAACTGATATTGTCACATGCTTAAATGTCAATTAATGATCTAGATTAAATGAATAATAAAAAACAAAACTATATACATGTTCCATAAAAACACCCTAAATTAAACTTTTAGTTCAAGAGGATCTATTAGCTTGAATTGTCCATTTTATCATTTGTTTTAGTTTAGACAGATAAATGATGTGTTATATTTTTATTCATTTTACAAATTTTACTTATGACAAGAATTGAGTAAAATTTATAATGTTTATAGGATTGATATCAAAATGAACGATCGGTCATGGATGTATCGTAGGCTTAAAGATGGATACATAAATCTAGAGTTTGTCGACGGCGTCAACAAATTTGTTGATTTTGCATTTGTACAAGTAGAATCTGGAGGAACTATTAGATGTCCATGTTCTATGTGCAAAAATGGAAAATTTCAAATAAAGGAAGAAGTCTCTAAGCATTTATTACAAAAAGGTTTTGTTCCATTTTATTCTACTTGGATTTTTCATGGAGAGGAAGAAGTTGATGAGTCAACAATGTCTGAATCACAAGCTAGTGATTTAAATGTTGAGAACCCATATAGGGATATGGTTTTAGATGCAATGGGTCTTGATCACAATATGCAAGAGCAACAACCCAATCTCGAAGCTCAGAAGTTTTTAGACATAATAAAAGCAGCCGATGAACCTTTATGGGATGGATGCAAAAAAGAGACAAAATTATCTGCTTGTGCAAAGATGATGGCCCTTAAGTCTAGAAGAGGTTTAACTGAGGCAAGTTTTAAAGATATGAGTGCATTGATTGGTAATATGTTACCAGAAGGGCATAAACTAGTTCACAATTTTTATGAAGCTAAAAAAATGTTGAAACCTCTTGGGCTTGGTTATGAAAAGATTGATGTTTGTCCCAATTTTTGCATGTTGTATTACAAAGAAAATATTGCAAAGGTTTTTTGTGAGATTTGTAAAAGTCCTCGTTATAAACATGCAGATAGTCAAAATTACTTGAAAAATATTTCTGAAAAATAAGTTCGCTATTTTCCCATCATTCCAAGGTTGAAAAGGTTGTTCCTGTCACTAAATCATGCAAAAGACATGACTTGGCACTATTATAATCAATCTAGTGATGGTACAATGGCTCATCCAGTTGATGGTGAGGCGTGGAAGGAGTTTGATCGTTGACATCAAGAATTTGCTTCTTCTGAACGAAATGTTCGATTAGGCTTGTGTACCGATGGTTTCAGTCCATTTGGAGTTTTGACGAAAGTTTATTCATGTTGGCCAGTAATTTTAACAGTTTATAATTTACCACCTTGGAAGTGCATGAAACAACCATTTTTATTCTTAAACACAGTTATTCCAGGACCTAAAAATCCTGGAAAGAATTTAGATGTATTCTTACGACCTTTGATTGATGAACTACTAGAGTTATGGAAGGGTGTTTTAGTTTATGATGTGCATAAAAAAGATAATTTTATTCTAAGAGCAGCTTTGATATGGACTATTAGCGATTTTCCTACATATGGTATGTTTTCCGGCTGGAGTACTCATGGAAGATTAGCATGCCCTTATTGTATGGAGAAAATAAAATCCTTCACTCTTGAACATGGTGGAAAACCATGTTTTTTTTATTGTCATCGACAATTCCTACCATTGGATCATCCATTTAGAAGACAAAGGGATAAGTTCAGAAGGAATAGCATTGAAAGTGATATACCATCATCCCGATGTTCTGGTGCTGAGATAAAAAATATAGTGTCAAGTTTGCCTAATGTTGTATTTGGATTTAAATTAGCAAATCATAAAATAACAGGATTCGGGGAATCACATAATTGGGTACGTAGGAGTATTTTTTGGGACCTTCCTTATTGGGACTCAAATTTGATTCGTCATAATTTAGAAGTTATGCCTGTTGAAAAGAATTTTTTTGACAACATAGTCCACTCATTAATGGATACTGAGAAGTCAAAAGACAATATAAAAGCTAGACTTGATCTTGAAAAAATATGTAGCAAACCACGATGGATGAGCTTAATTCAACGTTCAAATGGCAATTATTACAATCCAAAAGCTCCTTATTGTCTCTCAAAAAAAGATCAAAAAATGGTTTGTAAATAGGTAAAAAGTATAAGATTTCCTGATGGTTATGCCTCAAACATTCGAAGATGTGTCAACGAGTCTGAAACTAGAATCGGTGGATTTAAAAGTCATGATTGTCATATGTTCATGCAAAGACTTCTTCCAATTGCATTTCGTTCATTTTTACCGAAAAATATATGGGAAACATTAATTGAGCTTAGTAATTTCTTTCGTGATCTTTGTGCAAAATATCTAAGTGTTGAAAATATGATTTCACTAGAAAAAAACATTGTTGAAATAATTTGTAAACTTGAAAAAATATTTCCTCCTTCTTTTTTTGACTCTATGGAACATTTATCCATTCATCTTCCTTATGAAGCTAAAGTAGACGGTCCCGTTCAGTATCGATGGATGTATCCTTTTGAAAGGTATGTTCATTTATTTTTTTCTAAGTTTTATCGTTCAATTTTCAACCTTTATATAATGTAGGTACTTGTTTTATTTAAAAAATAAAGTGGGTAACAAGGCTCATGTTGAAGGCTCCATAGCCGAAGCATATCTTATTGATGAGATTTCAAACTTCACGTCATGTTACTTTGGTCCAAATGTTGAAACGATATGGAATAAAGCACCAAGAAATGATGATGGAGGAGAAGTTATGTCTAATAATAGATTATCAATTTTTCATCATCCGAGTAGGGTATTATCAAATGCATTCATTAAGAGGAAACTCACCCCAAAAGAACACCTTGCTATACATAAATATGTACTATTCAATTGCCCTGAATTGAAGGATTTAATGATGTAAGCAATACTAAATGTTATTATAACCAAATATACTATTGCATAATTTATTTTTTAAATTTTTTTATATTTTATGTATAGAAAAGGCAAAGAAGAACTACGAGGACAACATTCCCATGAGGATGAGAATTCCATCGACACATTGTTGGAAACACTATTTCCCAATGGGTTAAAATCAAATGTAAGTTTGTTGTCTAGTTAGAAAACTAAATTATTTCGTATAGTTTATGAAATACGAGTTGCTAGTGTTTAACGGATTTTTTAATTATTTTTGATAGGTTCCATTTCATTAATATGGTATTAAACATCAATTGTATTTACTTGCACAAGGGCCAAATTTTGTAGTCGAGTGTTTCAATGGGTTTTTCGTAAATGGTTTTAAATTTCATACATTGCAATACGGAAAGAACAAAAAACAATGAATAGTGGTGTATGTGTGAAAGGAAGTTGTTTTGATGATTTAGAAAGTGATTATTATGGGATTATTAAAGAAGTTATTAAGTTGACATATCTTGGAGACAAAAATGTAATATTTCTATTCAACTGTTACTGGTTTGACACGTTGACAAGAGATGGAATAAGGGTGCACCGTACAAATGTGCTGACTAAACTAAGGAAAATTTTAGACTTTGCACAGATGATGTGTTTGTTTTTGCTCAATAGTGCCAGCAAGTTTATTTCACTTGTCAGCCTAATGCATCAAGTGAATGGTTAATAGCTATTAAAACTGCTGCAAGAAGTCGTTTTGCACATAATGTACTCAACTTAGAGGAGGATGTAGATGTGGATCAAGTAGATGAAATGTATCAACCCTCTAATGTTCACCTTGACGATAGTCTTGATCAACCGATAACATTTGAACATTACGAGTATGTTGATAATGAAGAAGTAGAGCTTGCAACGGGAAGCAATGATGAAAAAGAAGATGAGTCAGAAGATAACATAGAAGTTGACGACAACGACGATGAATTTGAAGAGAGTGACGATGATGTAGTAGAAAGGAACGACGAAGTTGCTATTGAAGATAAATATTCTACTTATTAGTTCAAGAATAGTTTTGGATGATGTCATGAGTGTTATTTTGTAATTTGGTTGAAACCATTAAAAACCTATTAAATTTTGCAGTTTTATTTTTGAATGAAAAAATAATTCATTAAAAACTATGTCAAATTTTGAAAACTGTTTCCGTTGGAATTTTAGGTACAAGATATTTAGTTCCTAACTTTTGTCCCTAAAATTTGACAATTCGTTGGTAGAAATTGAAGTTGTGAATTCATTGTAAGTATTTGCTATCTTGATGAACCAGTTGACATTCTATGAGTAACAACCCTCACAAGGTAATTTCTACCGTACATATACACGATAAAATACATTAACTAGCCTTAATATATTTTTGCAATACATTAGCTTCGTTTGAAATGTTTGTATCAAAGTTAAAAGTGTGTAGCGATTGTGCTTTATCATATTATATTAAACTTATTTGATTGCTTTATCATTTCAGATTTCTCAAGTGGATTTCAACCATAATATAAAGTGGTTCGACTTTCAGATTAACTACAGGTAAATATCTATATTTTATTAAAATAACAGTCGTATAGATTAAGCTTGAACAATTATTTTTAAATGGTGAATTAATATATTTTTGAATTTATTTCTAACCATGTAATAGTAACAAGTTTTACATATTTTTCCACAAAAAATCATTCTCTATAGTTAAGACATCATGACTGGTTCAGCTTTTCGATGTCTTATAAGAAAGATGACAAGCACACATTCTACACAATCCGAACTTGCAAATAACATGCCGAGACAGTTAAATCCCAACCCAATCACCAACGCAGCAACTGACATGTATGAGGAGAGGATAGAAGTTGGAGATGAAAGAGGCGAGGAGGGAGTTGAAGAAGTACAACAAGAGATGAGAGATGGTCCACTAGGAATCGAAGAGGATAGTGTGGAAGTGGCCGGAGAGGGAGAAGATCTAGAAGTCTGTAGGAGGGGCTTTATTCCAGTTGGAGGATATGACACTCCAATCGATCCTGTTACACAAAAAAGACCACTTGAGTGGATAGGAAATCAGTAAGAGTTAATGATACTTTTTTATATATATCGTTCTTATGAATATCCTAATAACTATTTTAATCTGCTTAGATTTAGAAACAAGTCTGCTTCACGTCTTATTGGAAGTATTTGGAACTTGTAGTTTACAGAACCTTGGTATACGTTTTCTAAAGTGCCCCATGAAAAAAGAATAATATTATTTAATGAGTTTAAGGTATATTTATGTTCTTTTGGTTTGAATTATTGATTATCTTTTTGCCTTGAAATATATTTAAAATACCTTTCTTTGTACAGCGAGCATACACATATGATGTAGTTTACGAGCAAAGGGTTTTTGAGATTTGGTCAAAAACAGCTTCCTCGATCCTAAAAAAGAAACTACATTGTGCACGAAAAAAGGCAAAGCAGTTAAGACAAACTACTAGGATGATTAACTGTCGAGATACACCTCGAAGTTGGATTCAAGAAAATATTTGGAATCAAATGATTGATATGGAATGGCATAAAAGTACATATGATGATAAAGGAAACATGATGAGAAATAATCGTTTGACACCAAAAGAAGGGACTCATACACGTCATACTGCTGGTTCGGTGTCTATTGCGTCACATGATGCACAAGTGGTAAGCCAAAATTATTTTTCGTATTCATTATATAAGAATAATGACATGTGTTGAGATAAAATCATTTTTCTTAATCTTTACAGAAGAATAATGGCATAAATTTATTG
Organism: Allium fistulosum; assembly: GCA_030737815.1. NCBI lineage: Eukaryota > Viridiplantae > Streptophyta > Magnoliopsida > Asparagales > Amaryllidaceae > Allium > Allium fistulosum. The sequence continues at coordinate 899,816,571 of CM060905.1, forward strand.
TAAACAATTGAAACTCAAAATATTTTTCCATTTTTAACAATGCAAAAAACTATTGGATGATTTCCTATTGGATCCCATGATGTGATTTTGTTTGAACTTAAATTTCTTGTAGACTAACTCATAGTTTTGAAAATATACTTTGAGCTAGTTTTGCAAACTTACCTTATTATATGTTGAACCAGGCTTACTATCCATAATAAATTATTTTTATATCCAATTTTGAAGGAACTTGAGACGGGTCATCCAGTGTCCTTTGCTGATAGTTTCTGTTATTGGCATACAAAAAGAGAGAAAGGGAAAGGAAAAGCGAAAGATTCATCAAAACAAAGAAGCGCATTTGTTGATAGCAAATCAAAAAAAGTTTATGTAAGTTTTTTTGATTGGAAATTCAGCCGTTGACTATCTTCTACTGACTCATCAACTACACGTGAGCTTATAAATATTAAGGTATTGGATAAATCTACCTTTGGATACACTTTCCTTTTCAGTCACAATCATCATTAAACTACCATTAACTTATCAACTGATGTCATTGCGTTAATTTCTTGCATTGCAAACTCTGCATGTTTTTAGTAGGGGATTTTTTCTATATTTTCTATATTACTTATGCTAATACTGCTTTAGATATTTAATACTAAATTGATTGTGTAGTTATTTTAAATTTAATGTAAATAAAGGAGAGGATAAGAAGCAAAGTAAGGATACAATGTCTAAAGTAGAGAAGAGTAGTCATGCACTACAAAATGTGTTGGGACATGTTTTCAAGGAGGTGGGGAAGGCCCCCTTAATGTTAGGATGTAATTAAAACTATAATTTTTTTCTTACATTAATCATACAAACTTAGAATTAAAAGTTGCACATTGCACAGACCCAAGTTTACAACATACTAAACTCATGAATATTACCCAGCTTTACCATCATCTATAGTATGTTGCTTTGTACTTGACAAAATCAGCATCAGCGCTTTGATATAGATTGCTTATACAGCCTAAGGATGAATATTTGTTGAAAAACTTAACGATGGATCCCAAAGGATATGTAAGAAAGTTCAGTATAAGATTTGATAATTCCTCCCCTTTGGATTTGGCATAAAGTACATCTTTACTGGATTTATTGACAACCAGCTTTGCTGTTAAATTAAATGATTTATCAGTCCGTCCCATTTCTGATTTTGGGATTAATAACTTGGACATGACGTTAGAATCAGTAGTAGCAATGGGATTTTGAAAGGAAACATTTAATAATGTAAACCTTGAGACAAGCGACCTCTTGAGTAAATCCGGAATCAGAATTTGTGATTTAACTATTAATAGCTTATACAAATTTGTATTTCCAACTTCCTTAATTCAAGTATAGTTGAATTCACTGGATTTATTACTATAGCTTAATAACATTAACAAGTATACAACTTCACTGGATTTATAACTATAGTTGAATTCACTAGATTTATTACTAAAGCTTATACAAATTTGTATTTCCAGCTTCCTTAATTCAAGTACATTTGAATTCATTGGATTTATTACTATTCCAGCTTCCTTAATTCAAGTATAGCCATACTAAATCCAGAATCTGAATTTGTGATTTAACTATAACAAGTATAGATTAATAAATTTTGTGATCTAACTTTTGAATTTGTGATAAATATTAAGGAAACAGCTTCCTTAATTCACTTGACTTTTGAATTCAACTATACTTGAATTAAGGAAGCTATGATAGCTATAGAATAACATTGGATTTTGTGACATACAGCTCACAATAATTACTATAGATTTTATTGTGTCGAACAACATACATGTCGATAGTTTAGTAAATTAATCTACTCACCTAACAAACATGGATATTAAATTAATAATGGTCGGTTGTAGATGTTTGACTTTTTTATAACATCAATCTACATCTTTATAGTTTTTTATTTCCAGCAACTTGTTTAATAATGAGAATTTATGTTTCTCACATTTACAGCCACTGACGTGTGAAAATTATCCAAGAAGTTGCACAATATAGATGTAATATTATAAACAAATATGCTTTTTTAATTTAGAGTTACGATACAGCCAGCAGTAATTGTAAATGGTAGTATAAAAGTTTGATTGAGTTATGAAAGATTTGGATTCAGTTCAAACCCTAAACATATATCATAAGCTTTGGCAAACTTACTAACCTACAGCCAGTAAATTTTTACAAGGAAATATATGGTCATATAAAAAGAAAAACTCTAATATATTTTGTTAGGGATACTTTGCTATCTGCAATGATAACAATGCTAAATATTTTTTTTCTTCAGGAAACATACATGAAAAAGAAAGCCGAGTTAAATGAGAATGTAGAGGAATGGAATCCACGACTTTGGGTGGAGGCTTTCGGGGGACTAACAAGAGGCAGAGTATATGGAGCACCATACATCGATACAAGTAGTTTTTTATATAAAGGCTCCAAATCTTCAATTTTACTAGATAATATCACTTGCCACGAAGATGCTACAATGCCCAATTCATCTGCAAGCGTTATATTGACACCAGAGATCAAAAAGTTAATCGAAAAGGAAGTTCAACTGGCAATAACCAACAAGTACGGTTCTGCTGCACCACCACAGCCATAAGAAACACTCCAACAATTTTTGTTCCTCCAACATGCTAATCAAATTCCTCAACAACCCGGACAATTTCCCCAATCAACTTTTCAGTTTGCGCAACCATCCATTCCATATCACCAAACACCATCAAACTTCCAATCTATTCCTGTGTCATGCCAACAGACTTTTGGAAACTATTCACAGCAACCTGGGCCATTTACACAGCTACTTGGACCTATCACAAATGAGTATAACCTGCTGGACAATATCAAGCAATGCCTCATCATGGTACATTTCATCAATCCCTCAATGATGACAACTTAGAATGAAACTGTTTTTCTTTTCCTCCTTTAACATGTTTAGTGTTTTGTATTTGTTTTGGCTTTGATTTGGAAACTAGGACATCTTTGTTTGTAATTTGGTTTATGAATTATGTTATGGAGCTGTTCAATTTAATTAAACTGTTTGTATTTTTGGTTTGCACATGTTATTTTATTTTCCTCCTATTTACAGTACACATCTTTGTTTGTGATTTACTTGTAGTTATTTCTGTACATGAACTATGAACCATGTTTGTTTGTATTTGTTTGGTTTATGAATTATGTTATGAGCATTAACTCTCTGTAACGCATATGCACCGCATTAAAGTTGTACTGTGTGTTCATATTGTACCATGTGTTCATATTTTAATGCATGATGGGATGGAGTTGTATGTTACTTTTTCATCTGTACGTGAAACTGAAATTGCGCTGTTTATGATACTTTTATATGTGCCGAAGTGGTGCTTGTTAATATGATAATTTGAGATTCTTTTTTCACCGTGTCTGTGGTCTTTACTATATACATTGGAGACCATATTAGTGTCTTTAGGGAGTCTTAAACTCAGTGACTTATTTAAGACAAATTGATAAGTCTTAAGTTTTGTTGAGACAAATTTTCTTGCTTTACAAAATTAGGGACTTGATTTTAGATACCACATTATCTATCTTTACTAGGTCTTAAAGAGAAACTAAAGACTAAATAATTTAAGTTAAGACCATTATTAGGAGTCTTAAATCATTATAATTTTTGTAGTGTATATTATAAATACAGACTGTACATGTATCAATTTGTATCAATATTAATTGTATCTGAAACAATTCAAACATTCAATAAAATTCATTTTTACCAAATTTCCAATTTGGTATTAGAGCTATAAAAAAAACTTGCCTAACAACAAGAAACGCCTTACCTCTAATCCCATCAGATCTATAGTCATCAGTTGAAGATTAGGCTGCGTTTTTGAATCATTTGAGAATTCAAGAATCAAAATTCTCATCATCTTCTTACTGCTTTAAGCATTTTTGTCATACCTATTTCAAGACCAAGATTAGCCGCATTTCTGTGTAGTTAAAGCGCTCGGCAGATTCAATGCGGCGGAGGTGCAAAAAGTCATAGCGGGGATACAATGAGGATACAGCGGGATATAGCGGATAAATCTAAAATAGCATATAAAACTCATACTTAATGTTTTTACAAATATATAAATGGTAATTAAATGAAAAATTAGCATTCAATTGAATTATAATTATTACGTAAATAATTTTAAATAAAAACATGTGCAAATATACTGTAAATAAATGTAAAACTGTTATATAACATAATTGAATTTAGTAGAATATTTTCATTTCTAAAAATATTTTAAAAATTCAATTAAATAAATTAATTTCATAATTTTTATAATGTATAAATGTCATTTTTCAATTCATTTCTTTTAAAGAAGATATAGCAGAAATAACGGAATATAGCGGGAATAACGGGATATAGCAGAAATAGCGAGGCTTAAAGCGGAAAGGCTATATTTGGGGCTATATTGAAAAATCGTAGCGGTAGAAATCTTCTATAAGCTATAGTAGGGTTATAGCGGGGTAATAGCGAGGCATTAACTGCACAGCCGCATTATGACACTTGCCTCGGCAAGAATCTCCCTGTTAGGTTCTTTTTCATCATCCAGAGAGTTTGGCTGCATAGTTTGTCATTTTCATTTCAAGATACCATCTCTGAAACCCTCGGTTTAAGTCAAGATTCAATCTCTGCACTATGGCAGAAGGAAATTAAGATAACTCTAGCAATACTTCAACGAATTCAACCCCAAGCAATATTATAACAACCCACAACAACACTCAAGATCTGATCAAGTCTCAAAGCCAGTTGATCAACATTCAATTAGATGACTCAATTTATCTACACTAGAAGTTTCAAATTGAGACTGCTATCAGAGGATATGGTCTAGAGGAACATGTTCTTGGGACACTTGCGACAACATCTAAATACATCACAAATTAAGAAGGAAGATTGGTCAGTAATCAAGATTACACAATTCATCAGAGGCAAGACGTTTAATCAGTTCTTGGCTCTTGTCATCAGTCAGTGCAAATATATTGCCACAACTAATTGGGTGCAAAAGTGCACATGAAATTTGGACAACTATTGAATTTGTATTCAATACACAATCCACAGCCAACATAATGTATTATAAATGGAAATTGCAAGGTTGCAGAAAAGAAAACTTATCTATGAGAGACTATCTGACAAAGGTCAAAGCTCTGTGTGATCAACTTGCTTCTATGGGTCATAAAATCTCAGACACAGAATAAGTTATGTGCATACTTGGGGGGCTTGATGATGAATATGAATCTGTTGTTGTTGGTATCTCATAAAAAGAAGTTACTCCATCTATCTAGTATGTTCACTCCACTCTTCTTGCCCTTGAGGGAAGAATTGAACAAAAGAAACCTGTAATCTCATAATTCTCTACTAATTTTGTGAGCAACAACAGAGGTAGAACACAATAAAGAAACTCCAATATAAGAAATCAAGCAAGTAATCATCAAAGAGGAAATATGCAATTCGGAGATAGAGGGAGAGGAAGATGGAGTTACAACAATAGTAACAGACTTATATGTCAAATCTGTGAAAAGTATGGGCACAGTGCTAACAAGTGCTACTTCAGATTTGATAAAAACTATACACCATCACAGCAAGCCAACAATAATTCGAGAAACTTCATTCCAAATGTCAATATGATCAATACTGAACAAGAGGGAAAAATTCATTCTGATAATCAAGAGTGCATAAAAATGGAGGACACCCAGGATGAAAACTGGTATCTAGACACAGGGGCAACAAATCATGTAACAAACAACCTCAAAAACTTAAATCTTGGCAACAAGGAGTACAAAGTTATGCATTCTTTACATATGGGGAATGGTAAACCCATTACTATTACTCATACTGGATGTGCTTATATAAATGGAAAGAGACAGTTTTATCTTAATAACTTGTTAAGAGTTCCCCTAATTAGAAAAAATTTAATAAGTGTATCACAATTTGCTAAAGGCAACAATGTTTATTGTGAGTTTTATCCAAAATACTGTTTAGTCAAAGATATTCTAACTAGGGAAACTCTTTTGCAGGGTAGAGAAGTTAGGGGACTTTATCAATTCAATGTTGCTAATTCAAGAAATTCTGCAAATAATGAGTGTAATGTTTCTGAAATCAAACAGAGAGAAAACTGTAAGAAATTTGATGTTTGGCATTGTAAATTGGGACATGCAAGTGTAAAGATTGTAAGACAAATTTTAAATGATAATAATATTTTTGTTGACAATATCTCTATACCTTATGTTTGCACTTATTGCCAAATGGGTAAAAGTCACAGCTTCCTTTTTCAAGTTCTGACACTATATATAGTAAACCTCTTGAATTAGTTGCTGTTGATCTATGGGGTCCAGCTCCAATTACTTCTGATTATGGATACAAGTACTATATATCTTTTGTTGATGCTTACAGTAGATATGTGTGGATATATTTCCTAAAGACCAAATCTGAAACTCATAATGCATTTTTATAGTTTATAGTCAATGCAGAAAAACAAACAAACTATCAGTTAAAATTTATTCAAACTGATGGTGGTTCAGAATTCATGCCATTAAAGGAGCACTTCCAAATGAGAGGAATAACACAAAGAATGACATGACCATACACATCAGAACAAAATAGGCTTGTAGAGAGAAAGCACAGACACATTGTTGAGACAGGCCTCACTCTACTAGCTCATGCATCAATGCCACAAAAAATTTTCCCAGGTGCATTTGCAACTTCAGTGTACTTGATAAACAGGTTACCCACAAAAGTGCTCAAATTTAAAAGTCCATTAGAATTACTTTAGAAAATTAAACCTGATTATCAAGCACTAAAAGTATTTGGGTGCCTGTGCATTCCTTATTTAAGATGTTATAATGCTAACAAGTTGAGTTTCAGATCATCTCCTTGCACCTTCCTTGGTTATGCAACAAATCAGAAAGGGTACAAGTGCTTAGACACTAATGGCAAAATCTACATATCTAGGCATGTGGTTCTCAATGAGCAGGTTTTTCCTTTCAACAAGTCAGAGATCAAAACCACACAGAAAATATATAATCCAAAGTACTCATTACCACCAATACCTACTTAACTAGATGAAATTACATCAAAACAAATAGAGACAAGATATGCAAATCAAAATGAACAACCTACACCAATGTCAATTCAAGGTGACTTCAACCTAGAATCAAATCATGTGTCTAACAAATCATCAAAGAGCTCAACTCACTCATCACAACAAGACACCAACTTTCTATCAGATTCTCATCAAGTATTGGATGATGCACTATCACCCAATACTCAACATGAATCCACATCAAATGACATAAGTCAACAACCTGCAAGAGCTAGTCATCACATGATAACAAGGGAAAAAAGTGGCATATTCAAGCCAAAAATATATAATGCAGACTTGGAAACTAAAGAGCCAGGCACATATCAGCAAGCCATTCAAAATGAGAAATGGGAGACTGCTATGAAAGAAGAACATGATGCAATTATGAGAAACAAAACATAGACACTTGTTCCTTTACCACCCAACAAAAATGTTGTAGGATGCAAGTGGACATATAGACTAAAGAAAAATGATGATGGTTCAATCTCTAAATACAAGGCAAGATTAGTAGCTAAGGGGTATTCACAACAACATGGGTTTGATTTTAATGAAACTTTTTCACCAGTTGTGAAACCAACATCTATTAGAATTATTCTAACAATTGCCTTGCAAAGAGATTGGATCATCAAGCAACTAGATATAAATAATGCATTCTTAAATGGTATATTGCAGGAGGAAGTTTACATGAACCGGCCTCAAGGATTCAGACAAAAAGGATGTGAAAACTTTGTTTGTAAGCTAAACAAGGTAATATATGGGCTTAAACAAGCCCCAAGGGTGTGGTTTGACAAGTTAAAATCAACTTTAGCTAAACTTGGTTACAATCCTACAAAGTCTGATAATTCACTGTTTACCAAGTTTAGCAATGATATTATTATTTATGTTCTGATATATGTTGATGATTTTATTATTACAGAAACAATGCGACATAAATAAACAATCTCACACTACATCTGGCCAAGGAATTTTCTGTCAAAGACCTGGGAAAGTTACACTATTTTCTTGGCATTTAAGTGAATAAAGTTTCATCTACTACATTGCATTTGAATCAAAGCAAATACATCACTAACATACTGACCAAATCTAAGGTGCTTCAGGAAAATTCTCTATGCACACCAATGACAAGCAACTTGCATTTATCAAAGAACAATGGTGGTCTAATAACTAATGATAAGCAGTATAGAAGTATTGTTGGAGCACTACAGTATGTCATAATAACAGGACCAGAGATCACATACAGTGTAAACAAAGTTAGCCAGTTCATGCACAAACCACTTGATGAGCATTGGAAAGCAGTTAAGAGAATTCTCAGATATCTCAAAGGAACTGTAAATCAGGGACTAATTTTACAATCATGCAAAACACTTAATATTAATGATTATGCAGATGCAGATTGGGCTACTGATTATGATGACTGAAAATCAACCAGTGGATACTGTATATTTTTAGGCAAAAATCCTATTCCTGGTGCTCAAAAAAACAGTCCACGGTATCAAGATCAAGCATTGAAGCTGAGTATAGGATTGTTGCTAGTGCTACAGCAGAGATAATGTGGATTGAGTCTCTGCTAAGTGAATTAAAAGTCAAGACTAACAATAAAGCAACAATCTGGTGTGATAATCTAAGTGCAACATTACTTACAGCAAATCCGGTTTTGCATTCGAGAACAAAACATATGGAACTGGATTTATATTTCATAAGAGAACAAGTTATGAAAGGAAAGCTGATGATAAACCATATACCTGCAGCTTACTAGAAGACAGACATCTTAACGAAACCTCTGTCCAAGCAAAGCTTCCTCAGATTGAAGCAGGAGCTTCATGTTGAAGATGCAAAGCTCTATCTCAAAGCTACGGATCTGACATCAAGTAGAGATGCAAAGCCCTCTACGAAAAAGTTGCAAAGCAAGGACCTTTCAGAGGCACAACTCTCAAACAATCAACATGCCAGAAACTTAATGCTCATATCTAAGGATTCAGATCCAATATCGTTCAGAGATGAAAAATCTTCTACAAAACCAGTGCAAAACAAGGATTTTGCAGAAGCTCATCACCGGAAAAGTAATCATCTCAAATTCTATCATAAGAGTACTCAACTTCCAAATTACAACACAATATCTTTGTAGAGAGCTCTCAAATCTCACAAAGTCTCAGAAAGCTCATCGAGCGCTTATTTTTTGAAAATCATCTAATCGGCCTTGATTTGGGAACAAAATCGCAAACCCTAACTTCGTTAGGTTTAAAGGGGGAAAATAAGAGAAATGAAATGCGGCTGCACTATTAAGCCCTCTGTATTATAATCAACGGCTGATAGATAATGTATCTCATCCAATGGCTTCAACTATTGGGCTTACATTTCTCAACCCATTATCATATTTTGTATATTATAAATACAGTCTGTACATGTATCAATTTGGATCAATATTAATTGTATCTGAAACAATTCAAACATTCAATAAAACTCATTTTTATCAAATTTCCAATATATTAATTCCCTAACTTACATTAGATAAATAACGAAGGACAAGTTTTATGTCAAATCTACATCTTTACTTTTGCAACTTGTGCTCAATAACACGTTTATCATTCAAGACACGAAATTCGAATTCTAATAATGATAATAAATAAATTTGTTTATAGCATGGACTATGAGAGCTCATGACACATACTTTCAAGGACGAAGCCACACAACATAGGGCCAAAATTAATTAATTTTTTATTGATTTTCCTAGAATATTTCGCAATGAAATGAACAGACAAAAAAACACAAATCAACTTGTCAACTAGCCAAGAATTTGGATACAACCTTACTGTTATAAATCATAAATAGCAACATCAATTTGTCAACTTATTGTTTTTCTTCTTTCTAAGCTATAAACAAAAAAGTAAATAACAAAATGAAAAATGAAAATTTATTCTTTGCAGAGAATTTTGAAAATCAAGGGAGGTGCGGAGGAGGGCATGGCCCCTACTTGTCCCACATCCCCCCACACACACATGCACACACAACACAAGCAGCTTCGTCCCTACATACCTTCAAAAAGTTTGCATATATTGTATTTTGTGAAATAAAACAAATAAACAAAGAGCGGAAAGAGAACAAAATTAAAAACAAATAATCATCAAAGGCTAGGTCTTTAGAGCATTCATCATAAATATAGTAAATAACTTTTACTGATAGATCAAGAATAAAACCAATAAAAAAGTACTTTATCCTTCTATAACAATATAAGGAAATTTTGCTCATTTAGGTTACTTTTGGTAAAAAATAACAAGATTAGACCACTTTCTAAAGTATTTACACACTTATATGCTACTTTTGACCACGTTGGATGCTGATTGGATTTTTCGGTGTTGGCGATTTTTGAAAAATCGCCTTCACCAAATATTGGTTAAGTTAGTTGGCGATTTTTTTAAAATCACTAATTGGCTACATTTCAAAGTTCACCAATTGGTGATTTTGCAAAAATCACAACTAATTTAACAATATTTGGGGAAAGCAAATTTTGAAATTTCGTCTTTATGTGATTTTTGTTTACAACCCATTCAGCCAATGACATGGCCAAAAGTGGCCTATAAGTGTAAATATGTTTACAACCGGCATATTCTTGTTATTTTTTGCAAAATTAGGCCTAAAACAGTAAAATTTCCATTACATAAAGCATGAAAAATAGAAAATACCCAAAATTAATTGAATATATTCACACTCTCTTCAACTCACTGAATGGAGCATCAAATTTTTGCCAAAATAGAAAACGAACACAGAGAGGTTTGGCCTTGGCACTAGGTCACCCATGCGACGGCCGACTCCAGTTTTCAAGGGTTCCAAAATTTAATAATTTGCAATATTAATTATGCCATTCACAACTAAACAAAATTGAATTTGAGACATTGATTAGGTCTTTCAACTGGTATGCATTTGAGTTGGTTCAGATTTAGGTCTTTAACGCAATTTTATACCTTGTCATATGTTATTTGCTACTATTGGGGCATCTTAAAATTGGTTTACTAGACATTAAATTTTTTTGTCTAGGCCTCCAACCACTTAGGGCCTGGCCGAAACATAGAAGAATCATAAATCAACAGTTTAAAATAATGAGAAACAAATGTCGTTCAAATAATGCAAAGAGAAAATCCAGTCAAATACGGTTAGAGAAAAACATCAAATAGCAGCTCAGTCTAATGATAAACAAATTTTGAGTGACCACACAATCTAAATGATATAGAATTAACGAAGCAAAATTTGATCAATGATAACAATCCAAACAATATGGAAATACTAAAGAGCAACAATCTAAACGGTATGTAAATATCACTCGACAATAACTCGATTAACGATAACAATCCAAACAGCATTGAAATGCCAAACAACAATAACCCAAATGATACGAAAATATACAGATGACGTGGGTGATGAGATATATACAGATTTGGTTTTGAAAAGTCCAAATATGGAAAATTTAGGTAGTGTTTGGTTTAAAAACGAATTTTATGTTTTCGGTTTTTAATATTTATGTCAAATATGAGAAGAATGGAGGGACGACGGAGGGGATGAAAGAAAGGCAGATGGGAGGACGAAGGGGATAGAGGGACGATGGAAGAATGGATTGTTTCACGTGCTTGTGTTATTTCACAAAACACGGAAAATAAAAAAAGTTGTTTTCTATTTTGTATGTTAACTTCGTTTTCTAAATTGGTCGTTTTTGGCAATATATATGCGTCATGTGCATTTTTGTATAGACGAAAACTCAAACTAAAAACAACAAACCAAACACTTCCTTAGTTTTGAACTGTTGTGGGTACACCTGGAAAGTTGCCATTTTTTGAGCTGATACTGGTGCAAATAAAATAACATGAAAAAACTATGGTCGGGTTAGTTGTGGCTGACCAATAGCACGAGAGGGTAGTGTTAATTAAGATCGCTATCTGATAAATAAACAAACCCAAATTTCATCCTAGACAGATTTACCAAATTCGCAAAATTGAAGTCAGACGAATGAGTACCAAAAATGAATTGATATTGGTACGTAGAATCAAACATCATGTTAATGAATAAAACAAAATAAATAGATAAAGAGAAGACTACAAAGAATAAAAAAAGAAATTACATTTTATCTACATTTTTTTAATAACTAAATTCATTATGAACGTAATACATTAACCATTACAGATCTAAAAGATAAAGATAAATAAAATGTTAATATGCCCTTATAATATATGTAAAGTCAAAATAATATGTTAATATTAAGATTCAAACTATATATTTCTCACCATTTATTTTAGTGTTGTAACCAATTTCTTAGTTATTTGAATTATGTGAAATTTTATAAAAATACCATCTTCTAAGGTTGTAAAAGCAAATATATCTATAACGAAAATTATAAAGATAATCTGTCCAATTTCAAGTAAATAATCCACTCAACCAAGGTCGTTTCAATCCACTCAACCAAGATCTTATTAACATATTTTGAGATCCTAGACAAAAATGATCGAGAGCTGATCGTCTGGTCCAAATTTTGCTAGTCCCTCTAACTGCTTGGAAATCCAACATTTAGTTTTATATTTTCTGACATTTAATAAAATATAAAATTAGAAGTGAACGGTACGGATATCAGGGGAACTGCTTTCCCCTGTTTGTTCGGTCCAAAGAAATATTTGACAAAATAATCGAACATATGTTTTACTTGATAATATTTTGTATCCATTTTGTGTAATTATGCACTCTTCTTTGCAGGCAAAACAAAGTATTATTATTTTACACACAAATCGAATTATAGTGGTTGTACCACTTTACAAAAATTACAACAGATGTGAGGCAAGGACATCTTAGCGACCACATGATAAATAATATAGAAGTGAGGCACGGGTGTCTCGATAACAAAATAAAAGGACAAGAAGAAGAAAACACAGTAGTAGAGCCGAACACCCTAACTACTATACAAGAAACGAAACTAATTAATCCTCTTGCATAGAGGGAGACTCATACTCATCCCTAGATGAATCAATCCTAATAACATTAACAAACTCACTAAATTGTTTAGCAATGGACTCATAGAACATATCAGACTCTCTATCAAATATGAAGCACCTATCCCAAGTTTCATCTTTCAAAATCTCATCTCTTTGTTCCTCATTTACCATCCACAAATAGGGAGAGCGTATTGCCATCAATTTGATAAAACAAAGATCTATGCTCGCCTTCCGATCCAGAAATGAATTTGAAGTAAGTGTCAGTCAAAGGAGATTAGCGAAACCGTGTTACTTCATGAAACCAAGTCTTTTCAATCAATTCCAAGCAATATGGTCATCGGTAGAAGCAGAGCAAGTACTAGTTTGGTCATTACCTTCAAGGGAAGGTGTGGGCGCATGTTTGGGAACCCAAACACGCTTCACTACTCTAGGAAGAGAGTTTTTCTTAGGCATAGGAAGGATAATTATATTTTATCTATATCAGTAAGTGGTGAAGTGCACGGAGAATGCTTGCAAGAAACTACAAGATGACCATAAGTCTAACAATTGGAGCAGATGGGCGGTTTCCACTTATACCCGACATTTACCGTAGAAACAAGACCATCCGTCGGTTCAACTGGTAAAATAGTGTAATGCCCTAGATTTTCATGGAATCTTATTTTAGTTGAATTTTGAAAATATATGAATTTATTTGTATAGGAATATATGGAATTAATTGTGTACAAGTGTGTGTGCATGTGTGCACGTGCACACTGATATGGCACAAGGAAGAACTCCAAATCTCCTGAAATTAAAACAAGAATTAAAAAGCATTACAAACATGATTTTGTGATATGGATATTTATTTTCTGGAATTATATGAATCATCCCAGAAAATAAGAAAAGTAAGTTTTGTTTTGAATCAGTAAACAGATTTTATTTAAAACCCAAGAAAAAAAATATATGTTATAAGGATTTGAAAACCTGTATGCACATATAGGTACATATCTTTCTAAAATTAAGGAGGAGTTAAATAAGCCTAGATAAGATATGTATGCAAATGTACATTTCTGTAAGTATTGAAAATATTAAAAAGAAATAAGCAAGTGAAATTGTAACACTAAAATAGCAAAAGACAAATTGCAAGCAAAATAATTGCTTTAGGCAGAAAATAGAAAGGAGGATTTTCAGAAAATAAACAAGTGACAATGTCACACAATTATCATGACTTGCTAAGAATATGATATATTCTGGAAAAGTAAAAAGGGGAGGTAAGTATCACATATGGCCGGGGGATTAAGGGTGAAAATAAACAAATCTGAAATGCAAAATGCATGAGTATTGGCCAGGGTAGGAATGAGATTTTACATTTGTAAAACCCTAGAAAACCTCTCTTATAAATCCAAGTACAAACCAGAAAAATCATTTGCTACCCAAGACATTTAAGAAAACAAAGAAGAAAATATTTGCAAGCAGAAAAGCAAGTTTTAAAAGGTTTATTTTCTGGATTAAGCAACAAAAGCATTTTCTGTGAGTAATCTCACTAAACCCATGGCATTAAGTCCTGTTATGAGGCAGCCAAGCTTATGTTATTTTTCTACATATTTTGGATTTTATTACTATGGTTTTAATGGATGCTTTAATGGGCGTTTCTGAATGTTTTTGATTGTTTTGATAGTTGAGTATTTTGCTCTGTTTGGTTATACCCAGAAATGTTAAAGTATGAAATTATGAAAGTAAATAGAGAATACTTGTAACTGGTTCAGATATGGCATGAAAAATATAGAAATCAAAATGTATATGAGTTGCATTACATTTGTGTAAGTGCTGAGGCTCAGAGGAAAGACTCAAGGTTGCAATGGAAATATCCAAAAGTGCTGAACCCTTGATCAAATAGAAACCCATGAGCCAGAAATCTTGTTTAAGCTAGATCTTTAATTTAGTTCAAACATGGTTGCTTATGAAATAATAATAACCCACATGCCTAGTCTTTATTCCCAGTTGTAAATATTCTTGTATTTTCTTTAAGCCAGAATTTTTGAAAATATGATTTCCATTGGACATGAATGTTAGCTTGTTCTTGAATTATGCTTGTAAGCTCTATGTAATGTTTCATGTACACTGTGATTCAATCACCTAGCTATCTCATGATAGGATCAAACATGAACACTTAGTAAATAAACTAAGGATTGTGAGCCAAGAAGACTGCTGGAATGCTTGTTGTATTTAAAGTATGCAAGTTGGCACATGGTTTGTTTAAGCCCTGAGATCTTTGTGCAATATTGTGAATTATTTTATTGCAATGTGTCCCCGTGATTCCTTATGGCAGATGAGGCTAGGAAGAAATTTGGTAAATGCAACCTCAAATTGATAAAGTAGGAACTTGTGTTATTCCTAGGTTGGTTGGACTGAGCTATGATAGTTCCTGAGTATTTCTATTTGAAATATATGTTTGCATAGTTGAAAGTGTGTACATAATTAGTTTTAATACTGATCATATATGCACAATATTTCAGAAACAAGTCAGCCAAATGGATTAAAGAAATTATGCCAACCCATACAAAATGTTTATGTCTCACTTATTTACTTAATATCATGGAAATTTTGATATTGCTCATACCAGATCTTGTATCTGACCCTTGTTTGCTTATGGCATCTAGGGTGTCTCATTTAAAATGGGGCAGCCTCTAATGCTCTTTCAGGGAATGCTGGTTCTAAATAGGAAGCTGCTATGGCTAATGAGAATGATTGGATAGGCATGCTAAATTAGAATTAAATAAGAACTTAGAACGAATTATTTGCATGTAATCTGGGAAGTTTTTATAGTTCTGCTTTGGTTGTTATGTAATGATCTTGAATGTTTGGATTTAATTAGTTGTTTTAAATGAATCTAGTGATGTATTAAGTTTGGGATTAATCCAAAGACTTGGTTGAATTTATGCAAGAATATATATATATTTGAGTATTATGGTGGAAATCTGTTAAGGATATATGCTTGTATTTGAGAAATGGATATGTATATACATATACTGTATTAGTTAATTTCAAGTTACTTAAAACTTTAAGTTTGAAGGTTAAAATCTGAATTTTTAGCTAGAAGTAATATTTCAAGAATTTAGTAATAATATGCAGAAGTGTTTTGATAAAAGAAGAATATATATATATATATATATATATATATATATATATATTTGTGCATTTTATAAAGAGGTATACATGTTCTAAGAGATTTTCCAAGTGTCTTAAATCTGAATTCACCTTGCAATAGCCAAGCACTAATGTTTTGATGATCTAGTCATGAGGTTAACACACTTCAAAATAGTGAGGTCTGGGTTGATCAAGATGACCAGAGTTTTTGGGTGTAAAGGAAGAAAATGCATTTGTAAAATCTGAAGCTTTCTTTGCAAATGCAAGTACAAAGATATTTTCAAATACTTGAGCAATTCTCTTTTATTTTTGAGAAGTTTTCTTAGTCCAGAGAGCACAATACAGCAGATATGCACACATATTACTTAATTACTATTTTTGTTAAGTGACCATAAAATCTGGATTTTCTAAATCCAGTAAAAGCAACCTGTAAAGTAGGATGCAAGCTGAAGTAACTCAGGGATTAGGAAATGAATCTGGTTCAAAAAAAAATACAAATACATAGATTGTGAAAGAATTACTCAACTGACTTGGCCATAAGTAAAGGAATTTGTGATAAAATCACTTGTGTTGAAAATGATAAATGAGTATATCATTTTCCTTTCTGGCTTTGATCAAATACCAAATAATTAAACTAAAATTATGGTGGCTTGCTATATAATCTGAGATCACTTTGCTATCTCAAACTAACAGACAATCACTACAGGAATGGTCAAAAAAAATTTACTAAGTATAGATTGCATATGATTATGGGATTCATTACCCTGTCTCAAATATCAAAAGGCATGGAAAATGAGCTATGTATTGGTTGATTAGAAATTCAAATTCAATCAGGATGCACTCTTGCTAAAAAACACTCTGATCCAAGCAAGAGGGTCACATACATCTTCATATGTGTGTGAATATATTTATTAATGAACTGATATAAATATATTAGTAGCAAAAGTAGGATCCTGGATAATTTAGTAGAAAGGCTAAATGACTCTAGGATATTTATTGATGTAAAAAAAATCCTAGTAAAAATTAGGTGAAATAACTAGGGTCATTTCAAATAGGTAGCAATAATCTATCTGGCTTGACCTTAATCAAAAATAACACATACTCTAGCCTACCCATCGCAACTACCGACTCACCAAAATAAACTAATTCCCCAATCAAATTGTCAGTCAATCAATACCAACTATGAATTACAAAACAGATGGAATATTCATGAATTGCAGCCATATAAGGATAGAGAGCACATGTTTATGCGCAATATCAAAAAATTGACTCCATTTGGAAACAATAAAAGGCTTTCCAATTATAATTACAGTTTCAGCTTCAAGAATGTGAAGCTTATCTTCAGACCAAGTGAAATCAAAATATAACGTAGAATTTTCATACCTCATAGTGATTCTACCTTTCAGTTACCAACATTTCATTAGACATGATTTGTAACACTTTGTAAAATTAATTATAATTAATAAATAATGACTAAAGCTTCAAAAATGGAATTTGAGCAAACGATGGAATTTGGTCACAAAACTTGCATCATTGCGTTCGTGGGGTTTTCTAGGCAACTTTAACATTTGGAGTTTTGCAATCGAAGTTCAAACAAAGAAGTTACTAGCGTTTGAAAATTTTGGAATGAAAATAATTAATTATTGGAAAAGAAAAATAAATTATAATTAAATCTGGATCCCACTGGGCAGCCCTCTCCTTAGGCCAATCGACCACCTATAAGGGAGCAGTCGACCGGTTGTAAGATGGCAGGTAGGGTTTGAACCTTGACCAAACGACTCAGATTTAATTATTTTAATCTAACGGACGGTTGATTTGAGTGCCTCTAAATACAGACCTAAGATCTTACTTCTCTTCTCATATTTTCTAATCAAAGCAGCGAAGCTCTGCCATTTTCCCTTCTCCGCTATTTCTATAAATGATAAAATATTATACATACACACATACATCTAAATCAGAGAAGGGCGGAATATAAAAGAGAGGAAGCAAATCAAAGCTACGAAAGAATCGGTTAAATTTCTATAGTTATAAATTTATATTCCGCTTAACCCTAAATCTCTTCTCAGTTATGTAATTCTAATAGTATGTACATACATTGTTATACATATCTTTTGGATTAGAATAGAAAATGAGTCAAGTAGAAGAATGAATTTAGATTTGAGAGATTTGGTAAGCTAGAAATGTGTGTGGAAAATTATATAATTTATTTATAATATTGAAATTTATATCATTGAGTTTTGTTTAATTATTATGCCAATGTTAGATCTACTAAGTTGTAGGCTTAAACGAGCGTGTTTGGTTGAAACCCTGCCTACATACTCTATAAGTTAGGAAATTGGAATAGTATGTACAACCTAATCTAGGAATTTGAAATCAGTCCTAAATATTTATTTTTGTAGAATGTTTGTAAAGTTTATTCCAAATTTATAATTGGGTTGTAAATTAGATTGCGCTAGTTTACTTGGAATGTGAATTTCCATGTTTTAATTTATTAGTAATGGAATATAATTTAGTTGTATCCATTTCTGTGTAATTTCCACAAATTATCTGATTCTACAAAATATGTATAAAATGTGCATCATTTGAATTAAGATATATCAAAAGGAAAGAGATGTGTAAACTATGGATTCTTCTTCGTAGTTTGCACTGTCTATTTCAATATTAAAGAAAAATAATAATTCCTTATAATTTCAAATGAAGCAAAGTCTCATTTTTGGGTAATTTATGGAAAATTATAAAGGTAATACTTTTAGGAAGGATAACTTTGATAAATTAAAATATGGAAAAGAATATTCTAGTTTAGGAATTAATAATTAAAAATAGGAACACACACACGTATAACCACGCTTATCAATTAATATATATACATATCATATTACGATGATATTTGTATTTGTTATTAATAGCGTAGTAATTATAGGACTAGGAGGTTGTGAAAGGAAGGAACAGTAATTCCAAAATTTAGGGACACTAACTTCAAATTTAATGGGCAATAATTTTGTAGTTAATAGAGAGTTAAAAGAATTAAATGGGGATCGATTTGAGAATTTAATATGATGTCTATAGGGAAATTGAATAAGCATAATAGGTAGATCTTTAAACGAGTAAATAAATATCATTATAGATTGTCTAATTTTTATATTAGTGACTATTTATTATGGACAAATGACATTTATTAGACATAAGAAAGAAACTCGAAAAAAAAGCCTAAGCGTATATAGGAATATTTACGTAACGAACAAGTAAGTATTAATACTATCAAATACACTGCAATATAATTTTCATAATAGAGAATTATATAGCTTCAATTATATGTTTACTATGAGCATGAATTTATGGGCCTAGCCTAACACTTAATCTTCGAGTGGTCGGTTTGGTCTAGTGGTTAGGATGCGAGGTCAGTAGAGTTACGCAATAAAAGTTTGTCCTTCACCTAGAGGCTACTAGTAGTTGTGTATACTTACTACCGATAATGGACATCTCCCAGGAATGGAGGTATTAAGTAGCTATTATAGAGTCCCTCTCCTTCTTTACTTAAGAAGTATTAAATGGTCGGGGTTATTAGTTAGGAATCGTAGTGGGAAATCTAGGGAGGGGTCTGATTCGAGGTCGAGGTATTAACTAGCTATTATAGGGTCCGCCTCTCCCTATATAGAAGTATTAAGTGACCTGATGAGATTTTGTGCGATGTCATCTAGAAAATACCAAAGAGTGGTCCGCCTTGGGTTAGGTATTAAATGACGGGGACCTGCCTAGGATATAGGTATTAAATGGTCATAGTCTGTCTAATTCCCATTAAAGAGGTAATAAGTGGTTATGGTACTTCTTCTCACATTGTTTGGACTTAACTGTGGTAGTTGCGTGGGACTGGGAAGGGCCTTTGGTTTACAGTAAGGGTAAGTTGCAGAGTTGGACTGGAAAAACCATTGAGCTTACAGTTGGAGG
This sequence comes from Allium fistulosum, assembly GCA_030737815.1. Taxonomy (NCBI): domain Eukaryota; kingdom Viridiplantae; phylum Streptophyta; class Magnoliopsida; order Asparagales; family Amaryllidaceae; genus Allium; species Allium fistulosum. Next base: position 899,836,702 of record CM060905.1, read on the forward strand.
CATTTCATGCAGGATGTAGTTGAGATGCATTAGTAATACGACAATTATATTACCAAGCCATATCTAGGTATCATCAATCTCTATAGCTAGGACCGATTAACTAGCCTTGAAGAAGTTACTCATACATCATTTGATTTTGCGGAAGTCTTTTTTTGTTATGAAGATGAGAGTGGGTACTTCAATTAAGGTGCATCTTACTCTCTTTGTGACGATCACCATATACCTTTGGTACCCAAATACACATTTGACATCATATGTAATACGCTACATCGGTGGTTGACAATATAGAGTGACAGTCATGGATGAAGTAAAATAATCTAAGTGATAGACATAACATTTAAATGGAAATCAAGCGGCATAAATTAATGGTACATGTAAAGTACGTAATTTTCCCATCACCAAAACATTATTCTGACCCCCTCCTAATTACAACTCATATGATAGATTTAGAAGGATTGGCTGCTGGATCAAGACGTGACGTTAGTTGGAGAAGTCTTCTTATTCATGCTCGACGCTTACATGACACTAGACATGCAAGAAATAATATTGATTCCAAGGTAGTAGCCTTAGTCAGTATATATGTTTCATTTGTTTTTCTCTTCCACTGTGAGTTTATATTGATCGCACATTGATATACTTGTGTTTATTATAGGTTTCCAAAACCAACGATCCGTACCCAAATGGACATGAATTTTGATTTAGTCAAAATTCGGGCCCTTTAAGATGCGACTTGTTACGTTTGGTATTAGAGCTTAGTTTGGTCGATCATAGAAATTAGATATGTTGAGACATCGTATTTGTATATATATATATATATATATATATATCTATGTGTGTGTGTGTGTATTATACGCCAAACTTAATAAATTCCGACTATAGTAGTAATTGCGACCATATTTTGAAAAGATGGATGATGCAACTATGAGTCAGCCTAATAAATAGAGTTAAATTGATGTGCCTACCCAATTTTCCCATGGGGTGGAGGCTGTATCGTAAGGACTGGACCGAGAAGAGCATAAGCATACCATATAGAAGAATTCTGAAGGCTGAATGGTACTTGACTTCTTTGTTGGATCTAGGCTACTTATGACTGCAGATTCCGATGGATTACCGATTGAAAATGCAGATTTCATCCAGACTAATGTAAGTAAGAATTTATATGTTGCAAGCAATCGGAAGCAAGTTACGAAGAAGGAGTAGAGCAAGTTTCTGTAAGAAGGTGTACATTAACCACCATAAGATGATAGCCATATTTTTGATGAAGATGGGTTAAGATTGAGTAGGAAAGAAGGAAATTCCAAAAGAAAGGACAATTAAAGTCTAATTCTAAGTCCAACCCCATGTGAAAGAATTTGACAAAAAGATTTTTGAAAATTCTTTAAAACGTTTCGAATGGGTTTTTTAAAGAATTTATTGGGAAATAGTTGTTTTGAAAAAACAAGGAATTTGGAATTCGTAGTTAAAAATTGGTTGGGTCAAAAGTTTCTGATTTAAAGTTAAAAAGGATGTTACATTTTTTAAATAAATGGAAAATAGAGGGTAGGTTTGGCTGGATGATTTTCCTTATTTTTGTAAATTGGAAAGTTTCATTCTAATTTTTTTTCAAAAGGGTGGATAAATGGAAACGTTACTTGTTTAAAATGAAGTAAAGCGAATAAAAGGGTAAGAATGCCCGATAATTAAGGTAGGAGGACTATATCATTAGAGAAGTGAAAGCCTCTTGAAGACAATTTAGGTAGGAGAAATTTTAATAGTAGTTGTATTAGAAATTTAGATAGAAATATCATTAGAATTTATGTATATAAATAAGATTAGTAATCCAGATAGATATAATATAGGAGAGAAGCAATAGAAATATGATAGGAAGAATGGATAAATTCCATATGTAGCAATTGCACATATATTTTAGATAGACGTTTAGACAGATGTGGCAGTTGCACTTATCTTTTAGAAGTGCCCTTCACATGCTATTAGAATCTCCGCCAAAGGTGGAAGCCGAAATAGCATGAGTCATAGGAAAATAATAGGATGGAAGTTATCCTTGTCTGCACCAGTTTTCACCGTTTAAAGATATAAAAGATGTTTATGAAAAAAACCGGTTTATTATGACAATTAGGTTTAAATGTGATAAATATTTTGAGTTTAAAAATCTTACTTTTAAAAGAAGTAAGTCTTTACTATAGGAAGTCCTTAGAAAGGAAAAGTTGGTTAGAATAGGAAATTTATTCATGTCTTCTTCTTGAAACCAAGTAATTTTTGAAAAATGTTTCTATGTTTATATTTTTAAAGGTAAAATTTTTGGATCATGTACGCCATGATTGTGAAGTTTTAGTTTTATAAAGAATGGTGAGAACCAAACCAAAATTTTAAAATGGTGTAAATAGGGATTACTACCTTGGTAAGACGAGGTAAATGTTTAGACTATGAATAAAATAGGTAGGAATGCTCATAGGGTTGCAATAAGGAATCTCTATTGAATATAAGGAATGTTGGTATGAACCTAGGAATATTTTATCGAAGATGTGTGGAAGCCATGAGAAGAACCCTCAAATGAATGAGGAATGGTATCAAGGTACAACTTTGCGAGTCCTAATGTATACTCGCATGAAGGATCAAGGATATAGAGTAAGTAAATACCCAAGTTTGAGGATCAGATCAAGAAATTACGATTGAGAAAAGGTGGCGGCTAGAGTTTGAACCTTGGCCAAATGGTCCGGTTTTAATTATTTTAATCTAACGGTTACGGGTGATTTCGAACCCCTATAAATACAGGCCTAACCCCTCACTTCTCTTGTCATATTTTCTAATCGATGTAGCGAGTTTTGCCATTTTCCTTTCTCCATTATTTCTAAAAATTATAAAATATTGTGTGTGTGTATATATATAAATCAGAGAAGGGCAGAAAATAAAAGAGAAGAAGCGAATCAAAGTGTTGAAAGAATAAGGTAAATTTCTATAGTTATAAATTTATAATCCCCTTAACCCAAAATCTCTTTTTAGATTTGTAATTCTAATAGTACATATATACCTTGTTATATATATTCTTTTGGATTAGAATGGAAAATTAGTCCAGTAGAGGAATGGATTCAGATTTAGCGAATTTGAAAAGCTAGAAATGTGAGTGGGAAATTATATAAGTTATTTATAATATTGAAGTTTATATCATTGAGTTTAGTTTAATTATTATGCCTATGTTAAATCTACTGAGTTGTAAGCTTAAGCAAGCAAATTTAGTTGAAACCCTGCCTACATACTCCGTAAGTTAGGAATTGGAATAGTATATACAACCTAATCTGGGAATTTGAAATTAGTCCTAAATATTTATTTTTGTAGAATGTTTATAAAGTTGAAAGTTTATTCAAGATTTATAATTGCGCTGTAAATTAGGTTGCATTAGTTGACTTGGAATGTGAATTTCTATATTTTAATTTATTGGTAGCGAGGTATAATTTAATTGTATCTATTTCCATGTAATTTCCATAAATTATCCAATTCTACAAATACATATAAAAAGTTCGTTGTTTGAATTAACAAGGGATATACCAAAAAGGAAAGAGATGTGTAAAGTATGGATTCTTCTCCATAGTTTGCACTGTCTATTCGATATAAAAAAATTCCTTGTAATTTCAAACGAAGCAAAGTCTTATTTTTGGGTAATTTATGGAAGGTTAAAGCCATAATCCTTTTAGGAAGGATAGCTCTAGTAAATTAAAAAATGGAAAGGAATATTTTAGTTTAGGAATTAATAGTTAGAAATAGGAAAACATATATGTAAAACCAAGCTTCTCAATTAATATATATAGCCATTTTCAGAAAATATATATAGCGTATTTACGATGATGTTCGTATTAGTTACTAATAGCCTAGTAATTATAGGACTAAGAGGTTGAAAAAGGAAGGAATAGTAATTCCAAAATTTAAGGACAATAACTTCAAATTTAATGGGCAATAAGTTGAAGTTAATAGAGAGTTAAAAGAATAAAATGGGGACCTATTAGAGAATTTAGTATGGCATTTATTGGGAAACTAAATAGGCATAAAGTGGATTTTTAAACGATTCAATAAATGTCATTAGAGATTGTCCAATTTTGATATTAATGACCATTTATTACGAACAACTGACATTTATTAGATATATGAAAGAAGGAAAACAAAGCCTAAGCGCATGAAATAGGAATAATTATGTAGCGAATAAGTAAGTATTAATATTATTATATACACGTAGAATGCAATATAATTTTCATAGTATGGAATTATATAACTTTAATTACATGTTTAGAACGATCGTGAATTAGTGGGCCTAGCCCAACACTTTGGCTTTGGGTGGTCGGTTTGATTTGGTTGGTTGAGATGCAAGGTCAGTAGAGTAATGCAATAGAAGTTTTCCCTTCACCTAGAGGCTATTAGCAGTTGTTTATACTTACAACTGATGTGGGACAACTCCAACCATAGGACTCGTGGGGAAGGGACATGCGTAGGACCTGCTTTTGAGATAGAGGTATTAAGTAGATATTGTTGGGCCCACCTTCTTTGTTTAAGAAGTATTAAATGGTCAAGGTTATCGGTTAGGTACGGTAGTGGGAAATCTCAAGAGGGATTCACTTCGGGGTTAAGGTATTAAATAGCTATTATAGGGTTTGCCTCTCCCCATAAAGAAATATTGAGTGACTAGATGGATTCCATGCAATATCATCCAAAAAATACTAAAGAGGGGTCCGCCTTAGGTTAGGTATTAAAAGACGGGGACATGCCTAGGATATAGATATTAAATGGTTAGAGTCTGCCTAATTTCTACTAAAGAGGTATTAAGTGGCTTGGGTACTTTATCCCATATTGTTAGGACATGACTGACGGTAGTTACGTGAGACTGGGAAGGGCCTTTGGTCTATAGTGAAGGAAAGTTATAGAGTTGGATTAGAAAAGCCTTTGAGCTTATAGTTGGAAGCATTTCATGTAGGAAGTAGTTGAGATGCATTAGTAATACAAAAATCATATTATAGTCATATCTAGGTATCATCGGTCTTCATAGCTATGATCGATTGACTAGAGGTTACGTTGCAGAGGGCCCGCTTTAAGGACTGAGGTAGTAAATGGTCGTTGGGTCTACCTCCTCCCTATTCAAGAAGTATTAAGTGGCTAGGTTTTTGTAGTATATATGTATGTAGGCATATATATATATATAGTTATACTTTAGAGAAGGTTAGGTATATCGTACGTGCACACAGAAGTAAATGGATTAGCCGTAAGTGATAGACATAACATTTAAATGGAAATCAATCGGCCTAAATTAATGGTATGGTTAAAGCATTTAATTTTCCAATCACCAGAATATTGTTCTGGCCGCCTTCCTCATTATAACCCACATGATAGATTTTGAAGGACTGACTGCTGGAGCAAGACGGGAACTGTAGGTGGAGAAGTCTTCTTGTTCATGCTAAGTGCTGATAAGGCACTATACATTCAAGTAATAATATTGATTCTAAGGTAGTAGCCTTAATCGTACATATGTTTTATTATATTTTTTCATTTCACTGTGAGTTTACATTGACCGCACTCTGATATACTTATGTTTATTACAATTTACCAAAACCAACAATATGTACCCTAACGGACTTGAATTTTGAATTAGTTGAAATTCGGACCCATTAAGGCGTGGGTTGTTACAGGATTTCCCACCACAAAATTTGGGTTGTCATTTAGAAAGAAACCATCTAGTTGGTCTTGCCAAAATACTTTGCCGGCTTCCGCTACTTCAGGAAAAGGGATATTGATGCCATTAACCTTCTTTAGTTCCAAAGTCTCGGTACATAAACACCTGCATTATGTGGTTTAGAAGAATACAAGGAGATCCAAGTCTTAAGATTGTCCACACTAGGAGTAGAAGCTTTATTTGGCAACGGATAGGCTGACCAGAAAGCATGGCAAGAAATTTTCTACTGATATTCATACTTCTGCATGCAACAGGGGAAGAGGTTGCTGGATTCGTCACATTAAATGGGAAAAAAAATAGAAGTGGAAAAATTAGAGAAAATAACCAAGGCATTAACATTTCATGAAGGTGATGCACCATTATCTGGTTAAGAAATGTCTAAATTCACAATGCCGTAAAAGTTTTCTAGCAATGATCCAGTTTCTACCAAGCAAGGTGGTTGTCATCACCAGTACGCACATTGACCTTAGTGTATCCCTCAATTTCATTCACATAACTATGACCTAATCTGCAACAGTTAGATGCAACATATGTAATATGGTAATTAGAATTAATGGGCGACTCAATAACTGCATTCTCCACGGTGAAGTTAGGAAGACCAGAAATTATATAAACCTTAAGCAAATAACTAGTGGGAACATCAACATTTTGGTGACAACAAGCAAGTAAGTCATCCTTAGTTTCAGAAGTAGTCACACTAGAAAGCGAGAGAGATAAGGACGAAATAATGTTCGCATCCAAACCATATTTGACAAAATTGCAATCAGATCCATAAGGCACATGTGACGACCCATATTTCGGAAGGATTAAATCGACAATAATCCACACATGTCCGACTTAAACAATCCGGAACGTAGATAAACAATGGGGTTAAATAAGAAAAATAAGAGGAGACGAAGAAAACAAAACACAGAATCTCACAGCGGAAACGATAAAAATATAATAATCAAATAAACAATTCATGAAGCTGTTATTATACATTTGATTTTAATCTATACACATTTATCAGAGTTATATATATACATCAGGGATAAATAATCAATACAGCATAATAGCATGATGCAGGGGTTAATAATAATAGTAATATACCAAAACTCCACCTTCGTCCTCCAGAGAATAGTCTTCAATACGCTGGAAAAAAAACTCAAGACTGACCCGAGCGTAATGAAAAGACAAAACACTCGAGTCAGGACTAAAATACTCTTATGTAAGTCAAATCAATATCACAAATATGAGTGCAATAACTTAAAAGATGTTACGGGATTTTCCATCTCCTAAGGATCCGCTAATCTATTTATATATAATAGTATACGCTATAATATATAATGTCTATCAGTAAAATAAATATCAAAATAGCATTAAGGCTTTACATTGATCCACCTTAACACATTTTTACAGTTCTATACCAAAATCGTGATGGGCTCGTATAGGGATAAATATGACAAGGCACGTGAGGCAATGCCCAAGGTAGAATTCTACCAGTTTACCCTTTCTGGCTGGTCGTAACCCATCCATGGACGACCGTGACAATCAATCCAACCGACAAAAGATGCACCCAACGAATATGAAATCACAATAGTAACACGAGGGATCAACGTCGCTAGAGATAGCTAACGTCAATGGCCAGACATAGGCTCATGTTTTAGTCATTTTAATTATGACACGAGTGTCAAGGCTATCCATCATCGTTCTCTTACTTCATTCCTGTAAACGTCGCCAATTCAACCACTACATTCTGGATATCATCCACCACGTACACGGTTGTTAAAGTGGTTCCAATATTGATAGAGAGTATGCAAATAAGAGGCCCTAATCTCTTTAACAACCCAACATCATTTTACACACCAGTTGGTACTTTTATATTTCGAAAACAATTCGTACTTGAAATCAAAATATCATATTTTCTTCAAAATCAAACTCATTTCGAAATCATCATATTCGCTTCAAAAAATTCAAATCCATTTTGAAATCATCATATTTGCTTCAGAAATCAAATCCATTTCGAAACCATCATATTCGCTTCAAAAATTGTTTTGAACTTCAATTTAGGTTATAACTTCACTTTAACCCAATTCGCATTTAAATCCAAGAATTAAATATAACCATTCTACCCATTTGACCAGTTTGAATTTTTAGAAAATAGTTTAAATAGTTTTAAAATAGTTAAATAGTTAAAATAGTTTAATAGAAAATAGTTTGAATATTAAAAATGGTTTATATAGTAAAATAATTTTGAAAAATCAACATAATTTAAATATTTAAAGAATATAGATTTTAAACCATTATACTAAAATAATACATTTGTAAATAGTTTCAAAGTCAAACCGATTCAATTCCAAATTTCCCAATTCAAATCAAATTCCAATTTCCATTTCGATTTAAATGATTCAATTTCGATTTCAAGTCGCATTTTTTTCCAAATTAATTTCGGTTTCAATTTCAAATTAATTCCAATTCCAAATTAATTTCACTTCCAATTCCAAATTAATTTAAATTCCAATTTCAAATTAATTTCAATTCCAATTTCAAATTAATTTCAATTCCAATTTCAAATTAATTTCAATTCCAATTCCAAATTAATTTCATTTCCAATTTCAATTCCAATTTCGAATTAAAACCCTTTCATTTTTATATCAATTTCGAGTTCGATTTTCAAAATATCGATTCAAAGCACTTAAATCAAATTTACCTTTATATTCAATTTAAAATCCAAATCTTCAAATATAATTAAATTCCGAGCTCAATATCGAAATATCATTTTATATCACCTTTTACTTAGAAATATTCAAAGTTCGAGTAAAAGCCCAATCTTTTAAAAAAATCAATTTTCTGAAATTCACATCATATTTCGATTATAACTTAAAAATCTCAACTTCGATTAAATAAACAATTCCTGTTATCAAATTTAAATTTCAATGTTTCGAGTTCAAGTTCGAAAATAATTCGATTTCCGTAAATTCGATTTTATTTCTTAAAAATCAAAATCAATTTAAATAATTTCAAATCAGAATTTTTAAATCATTTAATTTAACCAATCCGGTGTCCATATACAATTCTCTATCCTATGGCCAAGTGAATCATTATTTCAATTTAATTCAAGGATGGATATATATCATTTCAATCCAAAATAAATGCCATAAGTATATATCATTTCAACCTATTTCTTAATTTATTCGAAATAATTCAATTTATAGTTTTATATACTGTAAATAATATACAGGATGATAACATGATATATCAAAATAAATAATCAGCCAAAATATCAACCAATAGCATCCATCGCAACCAATCATCCAAACAGTCAAAAATCACAACAGTTAACCAATTATCGATAATGGGGAAATTTTACTAGCAGTTTAATCCTAATTCAATTTAAATTTCAATTAAATTTATTAAACAACAATCAATAAATTTAAATTATTTCACGATATAAATTTTACTAACATAAAAATAAAATAGTCAAATGTGAGGGTATAAAACACTCACCTTTATTTGAAATTGAAGATATTTTCAGCTTCAAATAAATTCCAGCTCAATCCTATGTCGTAGAAGACGTCGCTACGGTCACAACACAATTCGTTTCACTTGAAACGATCCTCGTATGCAAAAGTTATGATATTATTAATATTTGAGATAATTAATATATAATTAACATTTGATTAGAATAATTAAACACAAACCCTTACCCTAACCTTACTGTCGTTCGACCCCAATTTCCTCCTTCCATTGAGCTTGTTCGCGATCCATCTTCATCTCTTCTTTTTTTTTACACGAACGAACGCCGCCCACTATCGCTCCAAGCGAACGCCGTTGCTTCCACCAAGCTCTGCGTGAAACCAGAATCGTGCCAAGTTCCCACTTGCCGCTGAGTCGCTGCCGCCATCGCCTCGTCGTCGCCGCCAGAATCACGCACGTGCGAATCAGAGAACCCATCGCCCCCTCGAAACCCTAAGCGGTCGAGCCATCGACGTGCGCACGCGCCTTCATCTGGCACGCCTCCTTCAATCGCAATCGGTAGTGTTTTTTTTCTCATTTGATTGATTTGTTTTTTTTCTTCTTTTTTTTAATCGGCTGGTTTGGAGTAATAGAGGAGAGGGAGGGAGATACAATACCTTATACGATGTAGTAGGAAGAAAATATCTAAATTTTAATTAGTAAATATCTCATCAAACGACCGCGAATTCCCGAACTCCAAACGAAGCATGCCGCCTGGCATTTATAATGTTTTACCCACATTCCGAATGCAATGGAACTAGTCTCGAGGCCTAGCTCGACCATATGCAGAATATAACTTTTCAAATTGAATTATTTTAATTAAATTATGAAATAAATTTATATGCGTTTCAAGCTCGCACGGCCAACCGACAAGTCCGATCGCTATAGAACTTGAAATCCTACAATAACTCACTATTACGGATCCGATGAAATTGTTTTCGTCGAAATCCAAGATAGTGGCCAAAGTGGCTATTTTTACTTGTCAATATAAAATATAGAATTTCAATTTTTAGTTTTTCACATTTAAATCCAATTTTAAATGTTAACCATCTTCGTTCATATTTAAATAAAACTTAAATCAATTTCTGATATCATTTTGAATCATCTTAGATCCAGAATTAAATTATTCAATTAATTTCCAATATTAAATTTTAAACAATTTAATTATCCAATAAACCAATATTAATAAATCATTAAATTTTTATTTTTAACTATTTTATTTAATAATTATATCAAATTATTTAATTAAAAATAGTTAAAAATACGGGTCGTTACATACTCCCCCACTCAAAACTTTTCGTCCTTGAAAAGGCGTTAAGTAAAGAATTTAACATACAATATATTTTATTTAAAATAATCAACTTATAAACATCCAAATCTTATTTACAAAACTATTACTACGTTCTAGCCACGCCACTTCGATAATGATTTTATGGAATATAACATATATATAAAAACAAGTTATAAAAATTTTAAAACTTTAAAATTTTTCTAACTCCCGGATTTACGGAAAATTTCGGCAGAGTCTCATTTGCGCGGCTCGATCGGAAAAATTTACAATATCAATATATATCACAAATATACCAAATATAGATCTCATCTAAATGATGAGGCATCCCGAAGGGCAAAAATATAAAATCGCGGTATGTAATCCGAGATACGTACCTTATTATTTATAATACGAGCGATTTCGCTCGTATTAAGCGAGCAAAAGCATATAAATTCGCGTATACGCCCCAAACGGTCTTCGTATGTACCTATCTCAACTCAATTTAAGATATTATTTGCATATAATGGTATAGAAGCATATATAAGTCTAATACAACCATATAACATGGATTTTGAATCCAAACAATAAATACAAGCACAAATACACAACATACAACAATCATATGCAATCAAAATTGTAATAACAATGGTTTGCAACAAAAGAAACCATCTAACCATCAATATCCGTTCAATAATCCAATTTAATTCATAACCATGAGAATTTACGTTATCAAATGTCAATTTTTGATTTATACCCTTCATTTCTTATTAGCATTCATTTCATTAACAATTTAATCGATTCATTTCAATTTATTTGCATTCAACCAACTTTTATTCAATTAGATTCACGTTCAATTGATTTTCATTCAATTTATTTACTTCCAATTAATTTTCATGCACTTATCAACATTAATAAATTTACATTCTATTAATTTATTCTCGTTTTATAGTTACATTTATTTATTCTTTTTTTTCACTTCCATTATTTCATTTCAATGATTCATATAATTAATTATACTTAAGGAAATTAATTCCATACCATATCTCATATATTTTAAGTTGATTAAAATTCACTTATTAATATTCATTTCGTTAATCATACAATAAATTTATATTCAATTTATTCGCTTTTAATTGATTTACATTCAACTAATTTGGTTTCAATCCATTTTCTTTCAATCAATATTTATTGCATTCACATTTTATTTATTACAATTCAATATATATTTACATTCAATCGATTTGTTTCAATTACTTACATTTGTTTCATCCACATTTAATTGGTTTACATTCCATTGATTTCTTTCAATTTATTAACATTCGTTACAAATTCATTATATTAAATTTTATTCAATTCAATTTGTGAAATTCCAATTGTTTCACTTTTTTTAACCTATTTCATATAAATTCATTTGTGCATTTATAAAATTATTCCACTTCGCCATGCTTAAGTTAAATTTATTTCCACTTAGTATATTCTCTCTCCTTTTTTATTATACTAAAATCATTTCTAAACCATCTAAATTCATTATAAATAATTTATACAACACAATCACATTTATTATTACTTCATATCTTAAGTTATTACTAACTCATCGATTCACTTCATTTATTCAAATTCATATTATTAATTTACTAAAGTAAATTTTATTTTATAACTTAATTCATATTAATAAAAAAAATTCTCACAATTAATTTATTCAACTTCTCTTAAGTTAACTTCAATTTAAATTTATTCTAGTAACTTATTCCATATTATATTAGTTAACATTCAATTTATTAAAACTCATTACATTTGTATTTAACTTATTTTCATTAAATTTTAAATTAAATTCAATAACTCACATTAATTTTTCTTACACTCATTTATTTTTATTCAATTTCTCAAATAAAAATATTTCTTCACACTTAAATTACATTTTATTTTAAAAATTCAAGTTCATACTAAGTAAATGAATAAGTGGAATTGAATTTTTTTAACAAGAAATAAAACGGGATTTATTGAATTAATGTAAGACTTGTAATGTAAAGAATTGATTTGATAAATCTAATGTAATACAATTTGAAGTTTTGATATAATGAAGTTGAACTTAAGTAATTGATTTAACGAATTGGAAATTTAATAGAAATTGTTTTGAATGACAAATTAACTTAACAGATATTGAATGAAATAGATAAATGAATTTAAATTGATTTGAATGTTAAATTAAATTAATTTAAATGATTTCGGAATGAAACTTATATACGAACTTGAATCAATATCTGAATTGTTTTAAAAGAAATTGAAATTGAAGTATAAGATTTTGAAATTATGAATTTGGAAGTTTTGAAGCGTAAATTATGGAAATTGTTTTAGAAAGACAAATGAAATGTTGATTTACAAATTTTAATTGAAATTGAATTTGATTTGGTTTTGAAATATATTAAACGACTAATCGATGTAATAATCATGAAAGTTATTAAAGAGACCGGAATCGGTTAGGGACATACTCACTGTCTAAACCGAATACCACTTTAATAACTATACGCGGAGTGTGATCCAGAATGAAGTGGTTGGAATGATGTACGTGATGACTGAAGAAAGAGAACGATAATGGATAGCCTTGACACTTGTGTCAAATTGGAAATGACTAAAACAGGAGCCGTGCCGGGCCTTGGGGCTCCCACATGTTTGCTTTGTTGTGAGGAGAGAAGTCATGCAACACCACACGTAAATGAAATTAATTCACTTTACTAATTTATCTGGTTTCACTTAATATCTAATTCAATTTATTTAATATTAAGTTAAACTTCCTTTTAACTTAATCCATTACTCATTTTATTAAATTTTTATTCAAGTTAAATTTTCTTATCATTCCGATTCAACAAATTTAAATTCGTTTTTAGCTGACTAATTCTCAAATCTATAAGTAATAAAAATTAACTTCTTAAAATTTCATTTCGTTATTATATCTACTTTATTTCAAATGCAATTTATTTTTATTTAAGCTTCTTGAGTTAGACTTCATTTTATTTACTTAATTTAACTAACTCCATTTAATTTAACAATGCTAAGCCAATTTATTTTATTTCGTATCTCGAATTCAAAATTTTCATTTGTTTGCTTAACCAAATTTTAACCATTTTGAATTTGGTTTATTTTCCTATTCAAATTTATAAGTTATAACTTATTTCTTTTCTATACTATTTTAAATTTATAAGTTATAAACTCATTCCTTATATACTATCTTCAATTATAAGTTCAAAACTATTTTCATATATTTATTTAAATCATACTTAAAATATTTTTCACAATCAAAACTTGTTTAATCGAAAAATAAATTTCTTTTTGTAGCATTTTTTACTCAGAAACTCGAAAATGAATACTGGAGATGCTGCAGTCATCCCCAGAATTATTTCCCAGTGACCAAAGCGAGTTTAGTGCTTTTTTTTTCTTCAAAAATATTTTTCTAGTCAAAACTCTTTCAAATAATATTAACATTAATCTTTAAGGCTTTGAAAACAATTTGAAACAAAAGGATTTTAAGTTCTAAAATTCTCAATCAATTTTTTTTAAAATCACTTCTATTTATATGCTATATTTAAATATACTCATACAAATTCCTTACCTTATTACCAAAATATTTCATTAATTTACACCTCGGTCCTTTTAACCAATTCTTATTTTAAATGATTTCAATTCAATTTAATTATCAAATACTTCATAACTAAAATTCATTAAGTATTCGATTTATTTTTAATTCAACCAATAATCGATGGTAACTAAATATTATCATCTCTTAATAACTATTTCATTAAAAATTATCATTTTATATATAAAAAATAATCTAGGTAAATTTATTTCATTTACCCCAGTTTAAAACAATATTATGTTGACTTGCCTCGTTTAAGTGTTTAGAAACCCCTATCAATAACGCAGCGTCCCGCACATCGACCAAAATTCATAAACAACTTAATGGATAAGTAAACACAATATAAAACATTTTATAACACTAAAAGTTAGCACTCTCATATATATACACTCAAACAGACTCATTCTAGGGTATTACTACCCTATCTCTAATGAGTCAAACCCCACAAAGCCAAGGTTATTGCTAAACTTGGCTCTCATACTAACTATGACGACCCACATTTCGGAAGGATTAAATCGACAATAATCCACACATGTCTGACTTAAACAATCCCGAACGTAGATAATCAATGGGGTTAAATAAGAAAAATAAGAGGAGACGAAGAAAACAAAACACAGAATCTCACAGCGGAAACGATAAAATATAATAATCAAATAAACAATTCATGAAGCTGTTTACTATACATTTGATTTTAATTTATACACATTTATCAGAGTTATATATATACATCAGGGATAAATAATAAATACATCAGAATAGCATAATGCTGGGGATAATAATAGTAGTAATATACCAAAACTCCATCTTCGTCCTCCAGAGAATAGTCTTCAATACATTGAAAAAAAACTCAAGACTGACTCGAGCGTAATGAAAAGATAAAACACTCGAGTCAGGACTAAAATACTCTTATGTAAGTCAAATTAATATCATAAATATGAGTACAACAACTTAAGAGATGTTACAGGATTTTCTATCTCCTAAGGATCCGTTAATCTATTTATATATAATAGTATACACTATAATATATAATGTCTATCAGTAAAATAAATATCAAAATAGCATTAAGGCTTTACATTGATCCACATTAACACATTTTTACAGTTCTAAACCAAAATCGTAATAGGCTCGTATAGGGATAAATATGACAAGGCACGTGAGGCAATGCCCAAGGTAGGATTCTACCAGTTTACCCTTTCTGGCTGGTCGTAACCAATCCATGGCCGACCGCGACAATCAATCCAACCGACAAAAGGTACACCCATCGAATATGAAATTACAATAGTAATACGAGGGATCAACATCACTAGTGCTAGCTAACCTCAATGGCAGACATAGGCTCTTGTTTTAGTCATCTTAATTATGACACGAGTGTCAAGGCTATCCATCATCGTTCTCTTACTTCATTCCAGTAAACGTCACCAATTCAACCACTACATTCTGGATATCATCCACCGCGTACAAGGTTGTTAAAGTGGTTCCAATATTGACAGAGAATACGCCAATAAGAGGCCCCGGTCTCTTTAACAACCCAACGTCATTTTACACACCATTTGGTACTTTTATATTTCGAAAACAATTCGTACTTGATATCAAAATATCATATTTGCTTCAAAATCAAACCCATTTCGAAATCATCATATTCGCTTCAAAAAAATCAAATCCATTTCGAAATCATCATATTCGTTTCAGAAATCAAATCCATTTCGAAACCATCATATTCGCTTCAAAATTTGTTTTGAACTTCAATTTAGGTTATAACTTCACTTTAACCTAATTCGCATTTAAATCCAAGTTTTAAATATAACCATTCTACCCATTTGACCAGTTTGAATTTTTAGAAAATAGTTTAAATAGTTTTAAAATAGTTAAATAGTTAAAATAGTTTAATAGCAAATAGTTTGAGTATTAAAATAGTTTATATAGTAAAGTAGTTTTGAAAAATCAAAATAATTTAAATATTTAAAGAATGTAGATTTTAAACCGTTATACTAAAATAATACATGTGAAAATAGTTTCAAAGTCAAACCGATTCAATTCCAAATTTCCCAATTCAAATCAAATTCCAATGTCCATTTCGATTTAAATGATTCAATTTCAATTTCAAGTCGAATTTTTACTTCGATTCCAAATTAATTTCGATTTCAATTTCAAATTAATTTCAATTCCAATTCCAAATTAATTTCACTTCCAATTCCAAATTAATTTAAATTCCAATTTCAAATTAATTTCAATTCCAATTTCAAAATAATTTTAATTCTAGTTCCAAATTAATTTAAATTCCAATTTCAAATTAATTTCAGTTCCAATTTCAAATTAAAACCCTTTTAATTTTTATCAATTTCAAGTTTTATTTCCAAAATATCGATTCAAAGCACTTAAATCAAATTAACCTTTATATTCAATTTAAAATCCAAATCTTAAAATATAATTAAATTCTGGGCCGAATTTCGAAATTTCATTTTATATCACCTTTTTCTTAGAAATATTCAAAGTTCGTGTAAAAGTCCAATCTTTTAAAACCAATCAATTTTTTGAAATTCACATCATATTTCGATTATAACTTAAAAATCTCAACTTGGATTAATTAAACAATTCCTGTATCAAATTTAAATTTCAACGTATCGGGTTCAAGTTCGAAAATAATTCGTTTTCCATAAATTCGATTTTATTTCTTAAAAATCAAAATCAATTTAAATAATTTCAAATCAGAATTTTTAAATCAGTTAATTTAACCAATCCAGTGTCCATATATAATTCTCTATCCTATGGCCAAGTGAATCATTATTTCAGTTTAATTCAAGGATGGATATATATCATTTCAATCCAAAATAAATGTCATAGGTATATATCATTTCAACCTATTTCTTAATTTATTCGAAATAATTCAATTTATAATTCTATATACTATAAATAATATACAGGGTGATAATATGATATATCAAAATAAATAATCAGCCAAAATATCAACCAATAGCATGCATCACAACCAATCATCCAAATAGTCAAAAATCACAACAATTAACCAATTATCGATAATGGGGAAATTTTACTAGCAGTTAAATATCAACTAAATTTATCAAACAACAATCAGTAAATTTAAATTATTTCACGATATAAATTTTACTAACATAAAAATAAAATAGTCAAATGTGAGCGTTTAAAACACTAAACTTTATTTGAAACTAAAGATATTTTCGGCTTCAAATAAATTACAGCTCAATCCCATGTCGTAGAAGACGCCGCTAAGGTCACAACATAATTCATTTCACTTGAAACGATCATCGTATGCAAAAGTTACGATATTATTAATATTTGAGATAATTAATATATAATTAACATTTGATTAGAATAATTAAACACAAACCCTTACCCTAAACTTACTGCCGTTCGACCCCAATTTCCTTCTTCCAACGAGCTCGTTAGCAATCCACCTTCATCTCTTCTTCTTTTTACCCGAACGAACGCTGCCCATTATCGCTCCAAGCGAACTGCTGTCGCTTCCACCAAGCTCTGCGCAAAACCAGAATCGCACCAAGTACCCACTTGCCGCTGAGTCGCCGCCGCCATCGCCTCGTCGTCGCCGCCAGAACCATGCACGTGTGAATCAAAGAACCCATTGCCCCCTCGAAAACCTAACCGGTCGAGCCCTCAACGTGCGCGCGTGCCTCCATCAGGCACGCCTCCTTCGATCGCAATCGGTAGTGTTTGTTTTTTTCCTCGTTTGATTGATTCATTTTTGTTTTTTCTTCTTTTTTTTTAATTTTGATCGGCTGATTTGGAGAAATAGAGGAGAGGGAGAGAGATACGGTACCTTGTACGATGTAGTAGGAAGAAAATATCTATATTTTAATTAGTAAATATCTCGTGAAACGACCGCGAAATCCGGAACTCCAAATGAAGCGTGCATCCTGGCATTTATAATGTTTTACCCACGTTCTGAACGCAATGGAACTAGTCTCGAGGCCTAGTTCGACCGTATGCAGAATATAGCATTTTAAATCGAATTATTTTACTTAAATTCTAAAATAAATTTATACGCGTTTCATGCTAGCACGGCCAACCGACAAGTCCGATCGCTACGGAACTTGAAATCCAACAATAACTCACAATTACGGATCTAGTGAAACTGATTTCGTCGAAATCCGAGACAATGTCCAAAGTGGCTATTTTTACTCGTTAATTTAAAATATATATTTTCAATTTTTAGTTTTTCACGTTTAAATCCAATTTAAGTGTTAACCATCTTCGTTCATATTTAAATAAAACTTAAATCAATTTCCAATCTCATTTTGAATCATCCTAGATCCAAAATTAAATTATTAAATTAATTTCCAATATTAAATTTTAAACAATTTAATTATCCAATAAACCAATATTAATAAATCATTAAATTTTTATTTTTGACCATTTTATTGAATAATTATATCAAATTCTATAATTTAAAATAGTTAAAAATACGGGTCGTTACATCACATGTGGCAGGGGCACTCTGGACGACCTAGTCTTGCTTTTGCGATTTTTCGTCATCAGGTTAGCGCGTAAGAGAAAGGTAAAGGGGATGTGGGGGCAGGAGGACTGGTGAGTGGTAAAGCGAAGAGGAGAGAAAGGAAAGCAAAAAACTAGGGTCATTATGCACTCTTTTTTAGTATGGAAGAAACTACGTAAAAACAGAGTGTACGCACTTTTTCCTAAAGTTAAAACAGAAAATTTGTAAAATTAAACGTACTTATTTGTAACAATTTACCTTTCGTTTTGAATTAGGGAATTAGATCTATAACGATATTTAATTGTCGCTAGGAATTGGTAACACTACCTATATAAATTTAACATTGAATTACTTAGATGTCAAAGATATATACTAAAATATTATATGTTACAAATCTTAATAATTCATAAATGAAAATTATAAGATTTGGCCGCTAAACGAATGTTGACCTTAGGCGATTGCCTAGCATGCCTAATAGTAGTATCAACTTCAATTATGGAACAAACACTCCCAACAGTCAAAGAATAATTTGATGCAGCAGAAGTAGATATTGATCAAAAATAATAAACTAAAAGCTTCCGAAAATCTTTGATGCGTCACATAGAGTGAAAATAATCTACTCAGATGACTAAACTACCAGATTTGTGATGATTTTAGATTCATAAGAATATATTTAAGACACTATCTCAAAGGTTCAAATTTCAAATTCAGTCATACTTCCATGCAAAATACCTCCATAAAAAACTTACTTTAAATATAGATCTATACAAGTTGCATTTTCCATTGGACTCACTATATGTTTGTATAAAATTTGTTCCAATAATATGTCCCAACTAAAATTTATTGCATAGATAGGCTAGTTTTTCATTTTTATACTTGTGCAATTTCAAAATCCACATGTATTAAATCAAAATTTTTATATGTACATTTTGAAAATTTACATGTCTAAATTAAAAAACTACATATATTTTTGTAACATGTTTCAAACAAGACCTATTTGTAAACTAAATCTTGTATGAAATATTTCTTCAGCTCGATAAAAAATGGGTTGGAATCGATTTTAAAATATCTTTTTAACTAATATTACACTAGTATGATGAAATGATTTGCTCCATAATAATTGATAGATTTTTTATTTCTTCAACTAGCATTAAATTCTACACTCAAACTATTCTAGTACAACTTCCAAAACCATCAATTATTTATGGATATATGTAACACTGTGTAATTTTACAAAACTAAATAATTAAATTAAAAAGTGTAAAATCATAATTTCGCATAAAGGAAAAAATAGTAAATTCCTACAGGATTTGGAATTAGGCCATGGAACTTATTCCATTATGTTCGAAATACCATTTATAGCCAGAAAACATATATAACTAGCTAACTTTAGTTAAATGGGCTATAAGTGAGAAGAAGTCAAATCCAGCTGCATTGTCATAATATATTAATTTCAAGATTTTAGCCAATATTTGAATTACTTCAGCCTATAAAGAGAAATGAAAACCTATTCTCTAATCACATTTTAACACAAACATCTTACCGCTAATCTTCATCATCTTTTTCATCTATCTATAAACAAATCAATTCCAAATTTACAAAATTAAACGAATAAATTTTTGGAACTAATCACCGTAAGCAGAGCTACGCAGAAAAATTGAAGTTATCGAGAGATTTGGCATTTTCAAAATGAGGAATTTTTGGACAGGGAAAAAGGAGGAGGATTCACCTTAGATCGGAGCAGATGCACAACTAATTGGTGAGTGAGATTTATCATATTTATGTGTATATATGTAAGAAGTAGTAATTCACCTCTTATGATCGTAAACCAAATTATAATAATGTAATTAATAATTAAAAACTTATTTTTTTACATAAACCCAAATAGAATGTAGTATGCTATGACTAGATGGTTAAAAAAATTATATGATTGTAATTAGCCAAAGTTAATCTCGTTCTAATTAAAAAGTACAAAATATACAAGTGTTTTAAATCAGACATATTATATATAAAAATTGTATTCCTCGATGACATGAATCCACTGATGGTGTTCGTTTATCGATTGGGTTAACGAATTGATCATAAAATGCATCGAAAGTTCGACAAACAAGGACCCTCTATTTCGATCCGGAAGTGAAACAGGGATGATACGATGATAGGGCACCCTAATGTGAAGAGGATGATGAGTTGATGATCATGCTAGGGTCTGATCGTCCATATATTTTTGAAGATCATCATAAAATGATGATCTATTGCTGGCGGCCATGGTGGTTTTTAGGGAATCGAAGGTGAGGTGGTTGGTGTCTTCGGGTAGCGCGCGAGACGAGGAGGCAGTTGTCGACTTTAGATTATCGTAGGAAAGTCTCTGAAGGCGGCAAAATGTTATCCTGCCTTTTGGCAAGGCCGTGACACCAAGAACTTGACTAGAAACCAAGGACAGTTTGCCTGGAGATCGGTTATACATAGGTTCACTATGGATACTAATAAATTTTACCCGAGTCCGGATCAAGCTACAATAGATATGACACGACAAGCAAAGCTATGAAAGCCAACCTTCCAAATTTCAAGTCAATCGGAATTCGTATGCTCAAGATATTGATCGATCACGGTTGAGAAATCCAACTCTATTCGTATCCATCCAATTTCGTATCCATTCCCTAAGAGAGATCCAGTTCGTATCCATCGCCTACTAACTTCCTTCGTATCCATAAAATGAAGCTACTTCATATCCATCATGTTAACAACACTTCGTATCCATCAACAAATGCCCATTTCGTATCGGTCTCCCTCCATCCATCTCGTATCGATCTCCCACCATCGATACGAACAGCAACAACCACCGATCGATACGAAGAAAGCAACATGAAGCATCGATACGAAGGCGGGCTCTAACCATCGATACGAAGTAGCATGCAAGCATAGATACGAATAGAGCCACGCATGATCGATGCGAAATAGTATCGATACGAAGACGACAATGTCATACAAATCCAAACTTGCATCGATCATAACTCGAGATCTACAAGTCCAAATGCCACCAAATTTTCACAGGAGCTTGCGTACCACCTTGAGAATGTTCATGATCAATCTCGACTCGATCGAACAAAATCTCGATCGATGCGTATTCGGTTCGTATCGATCACGGATCGAGTGCAAACAGCATGAGATCGATCGCATGGGCCCACCCACGTGCGAGAAGAAGTCCTCCGAGATCTGGGCGAGATATTTGCTACCTACGCCTATAAATAGCGACCCAGGACCTACAGAAAATGGACTTTTGACTTTTGGCTTCTTTACGTCGATACTCTGCCGAAATCATTCTTAATCTTCAGTTGTACTGTTGTAATCCCTTGTAAACAGCGAGTGAAATTCAATAAACATAAGTAATTTCATAGTGGACGTAGGAAATACGCCGAACCACTCTAAATTCGTGTGTTTCTGTGCATTTTCTTATCTGTTGATTAATGTGTTTGTTAGATCTGCCTCATTTTACATTTATTTTCTTAATTTTATCTCTTCAAACACATCAGAAGAGTGTTGTGCCCAATTTTGGTACAAACAGGAGGAAGTGGTAGAGTTGGTTCCAATATGGGGTCGAGAAGTTAAAGACGCCGTAGTGTTACAGGGAGAAGCGTGTAGTATATGATATTTGGAAAAAAAATATTAAAATAAAATAACTAATAATTACGATATTGCTCTTAACTATAAACGCTTATAAAGCTCACATACGACCTATGCTTTATGTGTCGTTCGTTGTATCGGGATCGTGGTGGGATGAGAAACATTTTGTTATATTGCTTATCATGATTTAAGACACTTTGAAAAGTGCCTTTTTTTAGTAGATTTGTTACATTGTTTGGTACGATGATAGCGGGTTGAGACATTTTGTTCCTCGGCAACGTGTCGCTTATGATTGAATGATAGTGAGCTGAGACTTTTTGTTCCTTAGTAGCGAGCCGTTTACGATTCAGGATAGTGGGCTGAGATATCTTGTTAGCAAGTCACTTAGGATTTAGCGATTTTGCGCTAAGACATCTTGTTCCTTTGTAGCAAGTTACTTAGGATTTAGCGAAATTGGGCTGAGACATCTTTTTCCATGGTAGCGAGTCGCTTACGATTTAGCAATAATGGACTGGGACATGTAGTTCCATAGTAGCGGGTTGCTTATGATTTAGTGATAGTACACTGAGACATTGTGTTCCTCAGTAATGAGTCGCTTACAATTTGGCGGTAGTGGGCTGAGCTTTGCATTCTTCAGTAGCGAGTCTCTTATGATTTAGCGATAGTGGGCCGAGACACATAGTTCCTCAGTAGCAAGTCGCATATATGTTTGACGATAATTGTAACGACCCGCTATTTTGGACCAGTCGCATCCATTATAAGTGTATAGGTAGACACTCATGCCGGAATAGAATTGCTCAAAATACCACGTTGTTAATTTAAATTGGCAAAACTGAACATATACAGTAAATAAATAATCGCAGATCACAGATACAGAGTAATAATTTGCAGCGGAAATAAAAGAGATAGTAGTTCATGAAGCTACTATATGAATATAAAATACATCAGAGTTTACAACGGAAGAGTAATACGATACATCAGATACAAATCAGAATACATCACTGGAATCATCGAATACTGAAAGAAGAATAGATGGCTGGATCTTCAAGCAAATCTCCAACTCCAAAGGTGAGTCTCGAATACCGGTACACTCAGTCTGACCTGAGCGTAAAGCAAAAACACAAGACACTCGAGTCAGGATTAACATTCTTATATTAATAAATCCAACTCAAGTGAAATAGCAATTGAAATACAAGTAACTCAAAGGATGTTTGGAATAACCATCCTTTAAGGATCCATTAAACTATCTACTATGTAGTAGTGTACGATAAGTAGATAATGTCTATCAGTAATATATAGATATCAAAATAGCGTTAAGTCATGGCCCATTCCACCCTTAACACATTTTTATTCCCAAAAGCATATACAAGACCGTAGTTTCCCCAAAACTGGAAGTCACCAGAGGGCAATCCATATACTAAAGGTACAAAACAATTTCGTAGTGGTCGCGAATAAAGGGATACAAGTATGACAAGGCACATGAGGCAATACCCAAGGTAGTGATACTACCGTTCGCCTGATCCGGACTGGTGAGAACGCAACGCCGCAGCGCCCGCAGCACCGTGAAACAACACTCCCAAAATCAAGGGTGCACCAATCGACAACAAGTAATGAGTAGTTCGAAGAAGTGTGTCCACTTGAGGTAGCTAATCCTCCATTGGCCCGGCACGGCTCCTGTTTTAGTCATTTCCAATTTGACACAAGTGTCAAGGCTATCCATTATCGTTCTCTTTCTTCAGTCATCACGTACATCATTCCAACCACTTCATTCTGGATCATCACTCCGCGTATAGTTATTAAAGTGGTTTCGGTTTAGACAGAGAGTATGTCCATAACCGATTCCGGTCTCTTTAATAACTTCCGTAATTATTTCACCGATTGGTCGTTTATATATTTCAAAACCAAATCAAATTCAATTTCAACTAGAATTTGTAAACCAACATTTCATTTCTCTTTCGAAATCAATTTCCAAAATTTACGTTTCAAAACTTCCAAATTCATACTTTCAAAATCTTATAATTCAATTTCAATTTCTTTTAAAAACAATTCAAATATCGATTCAAGTTCAGATACAAGTTTCATTCCGAAACCATTTAAATTAATTTAATTTAACATTCAAATCAATTTAAATTCATTTATTGATTTCATTCAATATTCATTAAGTAAATTTTCCATTCAAAACCATTCCTATTAAATTTCCAATTCATTAAATCCATTATTTAAATTCAACTTCATTATATCAAAACTTACAAATTGAATTAAATTAAATTTATCAAATCAAATCCTTTAAATTTCAAGTCTTACATTAATTTCAATAAATCACATTTTATTTCTTGTTAAAGAAATCCAATTTCACTTATCTACTTACTTAAATAATTTTCCAAAACTTAATTAATAAAGAAACTCAATTTCAATTATTTACGAAGTAAAATTCACTTAATCAAAGTTCAATTTACTTATTAAAGAATTCAATTCAATTTAATCATTTAATAATTCAATCTTATTTAATTATTAAATAATTCAAAACTTAATTATTAAATAATTTCAAAGTTTAATAATTTCAAACTTAATTATAATTTCAAACCTAATTATTAAATCATTTCTCAAATTAAACATCGTTCTTTCATCAATTTCATTTTTAATATTTTGTTTCAGATTATTAAATATTAACATTTTCCCTTCATTAAAAATTCAAATTCAACTTCATTTCAAAACCATATTATTTATTCAAATAAAATCTTCGTTTTATTTTTAAATCAAATTATTTACCAATCGGGTTTTATTTAATTCTCTATCCAAGGTCAAAGTTAAATTTGGGTATTTATCATTTCAACCCGATTCCAATTCAATTCAAAATCAAAGCATAACAAAGGGAACTTGCAGTGTGATAACTGGGATGGTGTCAAAGTAAATAAACAAGCAATAACAACAACCAATATCAATCCAATAATCAATTCAAATAATCCCGAAATAACCGTATTAATTCACATTGTTATTTGTGCGAATTAATATAATTATTTCTAGAATCTACACTATCATTTCACGCAGATTAAAGACTATTCCACAAATTATTTATATGGTTTTTCACTTGTCATTATATTACAATTTTTACACTACAACAATTAATCCAATATACGGTCAATGGTTCAAAGTGTAATTATCACTATTTTACATGTCGATTAATTTAATAATTAAAATGGGTCATATTCACTAATCAAATTTAACATATAAATCAGCTTTAAAATTGTTAACTATCCTATATCCATTTTAATTTTGCATACTATTTATCATTTAACACTAACCATTTAACGTCCAATATAAACATCAACAATCAATCAATTATCAGCCAACTGTATTATCATCACATAAATAATTAACAGATAATGGTGTCAGATGTCACAGGTGAACTGATACAGGTAATAACATAAATAACAGTGTAAATAACTACAACAGCATATTTCAATTGTCGTTTCAATTGAAATCAAATTTAATAAATAAAAGAATATTAATCGTGAGTGATTGCTCACCTTTCGAGGCTAGAGACAGACAATGGAATTGAGTTACGAAATGCAAGCACGACTTCCAAAGCAAAGCTAGATGGACACGATTTTGACGAGCAAAGCTTTCGAGGCAAGAGAAAACAGGACAAGCTCACTAATAAGCGATAAATCAAAGCGGCTAACTGCTGCGCTCAATTCTGGACAGCGGCGAAATCAAAAGAAAAGCACGACGGACTTGGATCGATGAAACAAAATATGTATATAATTTTTTTTAAAGGTAAAAATTTACACCATATTAAAATAAGATTTTTTTTCTATATATATATATATATATATATATATAAAAGTCAATATTCCATTTACAACACATATAAAAAGAAAATCTCTATTTATTATGTTCTAAAGAAAATCAATATATACATATATATATATATATATATATCAGACTTTAAACAAATATGCAAACTATACTTATAAACAAATATATATATAATCAGACTATGAACAAATATGTAGACTATACTTATAAACAAATATATGTAATCAAACTATAAACAATTATATGCAAACTATACTTACAAACAAATATATGTAATCAGGCTATAATCAATTTTATGTAAACTATACTTATAAACAAATATATGTAATCAGGGTATAAACAGTTTTAGGCAAAACAAATATACACATATACTGTAACCAAATATATGCATGTAGTGAGATGGATGTTCGAGAGGCGGAGGGGAAAGGTTGCGGCCACTTGCTCGGAGTGGTGAAGGTGGGTCTCGGGTCAGGTGGTGAGTGAGTTTCAGTTGTGTAACTTGAACTGGTTAGGGAGGAGGGTGGAGATGGCATTTGCTGGTGATGGGATGGAGGCCGGATGGAGGTGGAAGGGATGTGAAGGCGGTGTGAGTTGCGATGGAAGGTGCAGGCTATGCATTGTTGGAGTTGTCGGCGTTCGGTGCGGTGGAGGGATGACGTGGAGATTTCTGTGCGAAGGTGAAGATCTGGGTGGCGGTGTAATAGGCTTCAGCGAGGCGGGGATAAGAAGGGTGGTCGGTTGCTTGGCAGGGGAGGGTAAAATGAGATGTTGCATGGGTGTTTGGGTCGTTCAGAAGAAGGGCGGAGATAAGGGTGCTAGTGGCAGGCGGGGTCTGGTGATGTGGGTGTTCGGGAGTGGTGGAATGATGGTACATGGTGGAGAGCCGTGGGTCGAAGGGTTTGGGAAGGCGGCACGAGCAAGGAGGAGGGGCGGATCCGGTTGGCTAACGTGGCACAGGTCGAGGGAATGGGACGCGGCTGTGCTCAAGGTAAAGGCATGGTCGAGCACTGAACGTGGCGAAGGTTTTCTCGGAGGTGATAGGTTGCAAGTGATAAACATGAGCTAGCTTCAGGCACAAATTATAACATATGCTCTACATTTTTATATATTTTTTTCTTCCTTTTCTTTTCGAATGAAGCAGACAGCAAAAGTGAAAGGGGTAAAAAGAAATGGAGAGGGGAAGGGAAGAAGAAGCCCACCGTTTCACCCAAATATAAACATAACTTTATATATATTATCATTCCTTCTTATTATCAAATGAAACGTCAGAGCAAAAGTGGGTAATTGAGACAATAAATGTGAATAAATGTATCTGAGAAATATATGAACAGTGGGAATACAAATTAAAGATGAAAGGCCAAACAACTTTATAACCAAAACAAATGGAAAAGTGTAAAGCCACGAATTAAATTCAGGAGTTATCACCAACAATGACCGAAGATTCCAGCCAGTTAGATGAGTGAAAGGTCACAGAAATTCAAAAGCCAAAATTTCGGAACTGATACGGTTGACCGTTTCATCGATTCACCGCGTACCGGACTCTGAAATACACAAATGAATATATGGTTGAGATCAGAACGACGAGGCGATCAAAACGGTATATGGATATTAGTGGTACGATTGAATTACAAAAATTCGAATTTTCTAATAGCGGAAAATGCAAGAAAAACGCTGAAAAATAAGATCGACGGAGCCAAAGATGTCCGAATTTGGAAAAACGACAAACTGACATCTTGTTCTGAGGATGGTTTAGAATTTTTCTATGTAAAAATATTTAGGTTTCGGAACATATTATTTTCATCGCTTTTTAACTGATTAAATTGAAGTAAATTTACGCGCGAAATAAACTTTCATATTTTTGGACGAAAATTTACCAGTTGCTCTGTTTAACTAGACGTATTCCAAATATTAAATTTTTATTTCAAAATTTTATCGTTTAAAATTTCGCAAAATTTCAATTAATTACGTTATTAAAACAGTTGAAATTTACGGGTCGTTACACTCTCCCCCACTCAAAACTTTTCGTCCCCGAAAAGGAACGAGGTAGAAGAATAGAAACAAGCAGAAAGAAAAACAGTTTTGAAATACAAAATAACAATTAATTTAAACCATATAAATTCAATTTAAATTGATTGATATTCAATAATTGATTTGATCCATTTGATTTCACTAAAATTAATCTCACTATTTCTAAATTCATTATCTTACTATCTAATTATCTTCAATTTACAATTTCTAAAAACCATAAATTTGAATAGTCTTTTATTATAATCATATTTTTCAGCAATTTTGAATTCTTCTTTATTCCAAATTATTGTTAAATTTATTCTACTCTATATATCTAATCACATATATTTAATTTAAAACATAAAATTTAGATTTAAATTAATTTACATCTATTAATTTCTTTTAAATTCAAGGTATTTTCATACGTTGATCAAATTTCAATTTATTAATTCTTTCAAAACAAATTTATTAATTCTTCCAAAACAAATTTATTTCATTATTAACTGAGTTTACTTATTATCCTATCTAACTCTATTAACATCTTTATAATCAAAATTTAGTGTATACCATTTATTATAAACACTCAAATTTATTTATAAATTCAATTTATCTTATATATTATCCAATTACATATTCAACTTCTGAATGATTTAGGTAAGTTGTATTAGAATGCAATTGAACAATATACAAATAAAAAATTTCAATTCAATTATTCAAGTTTAAATATTTATTCCAAATTTGGTTTATTTATAATTAAAATCATCCTTTAACAAAATTTAAGAATTAGATTTCTGATTAACTTTAAACAATTTAGAGATATATATAATATATTTATATCAAATCAAATTAAATTTTAAAATAAGATACCTATATATATGTAAATCAAAATATACTGAAGAAATTCAAATCAAAATATTTTTTCAAAACAAAACCGTAGCAAAGCTACAGAATGGTTTCTCCTCTTCGAAACTCGAAAATGAATATCAATGATGCGGCCGCCATCACCGAAATTATTTTCCAGCGACAAAGAGAAGAGCATTGATTTCAACACTTTAAAAATTCTTTGAAAACGATTTTCATTCGAAAATACTTTCAGTAATATATACTTTGAAATTTTAAAAAAAAACCAAAGTTCGAAATCACCGGAAACTAATAAATTCTCAAATTTCTGAATTAAATTCATTTCAAATTCCAATCAATTTATAACCAAGTTTATAAATTCGTTTATTTATATTATGCAATAATCAATGGTTTACAAAACAATAAATGAAAATCAAATATTGTTATTTCTGACAACAAACTCATTAACAATTTAATTTCAGAAAACTTATATTTATATATAATATAATCATACAAAACTTCTATTTTATTTATCAAATTTGAAAATGATATCGTGTCAGTTTGCTCTACTCAAGTGTTTTGGAAATCCTATCGATAGCGTTGATCAGACGAATCGATCGAAAACCCAAATCAACATCAACAACTCAAACAACACAATATAAAATCCTTTTAAAATTTATTTACAAATACACTTCCTCGCTCGACGATACAAGAATGGATTTTAAAGCAAGAATAGAGATTTCAAATTTGATGGACTCGAATCGAAGAGAATTTTTGATTCGAAGATAGGTTCGAACAAAATAAGATAATTTAAATAACAAATAGGAATATGGATAAGTTTATATAAATCGTGGGCAACCTTAGCCGGGTCGACCATGACTTCAAGAATAAGATCGATGCAGAATTCCGAGGTAAATCAACACTCTATCTCAAGAGATGGAATTCAGGTATAGCAGGTAATAGATAGCATCATAAACCGAGGATACAGAAATCTCCGGTAAATCAATGCCTATTGTAAAGGAGTTTTGCTCCTTTACGAATCATTCGAAGATTGGCGAGACCGCCGATCTATTATAGATATCATTCAAAATGGAGTTATGGGGTGCTCTAGAATTGAAAGAAGACGAATAGTGAAGGACACGAATGAATTTCGGAACCGAGGGAAACGTTCCAAAATTCAAAGGAATTGAGTCGAAAGGAAGAGATTGAAACTCGAATGAGAGTGATTCTGTAAATACATTTACCCTATATGTTAAGTTTTGCCTAGAGCTACCAAAGCTCTGATACCAACTGTAACGACCCGCTATTTTGGACCATTCGCATCCATTATAAGTGTATAGGTAGACACTCATGCCGGAATTGAATTGCTCAAAATACTGCGTTGTTAATTTAAATTGGCAAAACTGAACATATACAGTAAATAAATAATCACAGATCACAGACACAGAGTAATAATTTGCAGCGAAAATAAAAGAGATAGTAGTTCATGAAGCTACTATATGAATATAAAATACATCAGAGTTTACAACAGAAGAGTAATACGATACATCAGATACAAATCAGAATACATCACTGGAATCATCGAATACTGAAAGCAGAATAGATGGCTGGATCTTCAAGCAAATCTCCAACTCCAAAGGTGAGTCTCGAATACTGGTACACTCAGTCTGACCCGAGCGTAAAGCAAAAACACAAGACACTCGAGTCAGGATTAACATTCTTATATTAATAAATCCAACTCAAGTGAAATAGCAATTGAAATACAAGTAACTCAAAGGATGTTTAAAATAACCATCCTTTAAGGATCCGTTAAACTATCTACTATGTAGTAGTGTACGATAAGTAGATAATGTCTATCAGTAATATATAGATATCAAAATAGCGTTAAGTCATGGCCCATTCCACCCTTAACACATTTTTATTCCCAAAAGCATATACAAGACCGTAGTTTCCCCAAAACCGGAAGTCACCAGAGGGCAATCCATATACTAAAGGTACAAAACAATTTCGTAGTGGTCGCGAATAAAGGGATACAAGTATGACAAGGCACATGAGGCAATACCCAAGGTAGTGATACTACCGTTCGTCTGATCCGGACTGGTGAGAACGCAACGCCGCAGCGCCCGCAGCACCGTGAAACAACACTCCCAAAATCAAGGGTGCACCAATCGACAACAAGTAATGAGTAGTTCGAAGAAGTGTGTCCACTTGAGGTAGCTAATCCTCCATTGGCCCGGCACGGCTCCTGTTTAAGTCATTTCCAATTTGACACAAGTGTCAAGGCTATCCATTATCGTTCTCTTTCTTCAGTCATCACGTACATCATTCCAACCACTTCATTCTGGATCATCACTCCGCGTATAGTTATTAAAGTGGTTTCGGTTTAGACAGAGAGTATGTCCATAACCGATTCCGGTCTCTTTAATAACTTCCATAATTATTTCACCGATTGGTCGTTTATATATTTCAAAACCAAATCAAATTCAATTTCAATTAGAATTTGTAAACCAACATTTCATTTCTCTTTCGAAATCAATTTCCAAAATTTACGTTTCAAAACTTCCAAATTCATACTTTCAAAATCTTATAATTCAATTTCAATTTCTTTTTAAAACAATTCAAATATCGATTCAAGTTCAGATACAAGTTTCATTCTGAAACCATTTAAATTAATTTAATTTAACATTCAAATCAATTTAAATTCATTTATCAATTTCATTCAATATTCATTAAGTAAATTTTCCATTCAAAACCATTCCTATTAAATTTCCAATTCATTAAATCCATTATTTAAATTCAACTTCATTATATCAAAACTTACAAATTGAATTAAATTAAATTTATCAAATCAAATCCTTTAAATTTCAAGTGTTACATTAATTTCAATAAATCACATTTTATTTCTTGTTAAAGAAATCCAATTTCACTTATCTACTTACTTAAATAATTTTCCAAAACTTAATTAATAAAGAAACTCAATTTCAATTATTTACGAAGTAAAATTCACTTAATCAAAGTTCAATTTACTTATTAAAGAATTCAATTCAATTTAATCATTTAATAATTCAATCTTATTTAATTATTAAATAATTCAAAACTTAATTATTAAATAATTTAAAAGTTTAATAATTTCAAACTTAATTATAATTTCAAACCTAATTATTAAATCATTTCTTAAATTAAACATCGTTCTTTCATCAATTTCATTTTTAATATTTTGTTTCAGATTATTAAATATTAACATTTTCCCTTCATTAAAAATTCAAATTCAACTTCATTTCAAAACCATATTATTTATTCAAATAAAATCTTCGTTTTATTTT
This sequence comes from Allium fistulosum, assembly GCA_030737815.1. NCBI lineage: Eukaryota > Viridiplantae > Streptophyta > Magnoliopsida > Asparagales > Amaryllidaceae > Allium > Allium fistulosum. The sequence goes on from CM060905.1 coordinate 899,868,904, forward strand.
TAAATCAAATTATTTACCAATCGGGTTTTATTTAATTCTCTATCCAAGGTCAAAGTTAAATTTGGGTATTTATCATTTCAACCCGATTCCAATTCAATTCAAAATCAAAGCATAACAAAGGGAACTTGCAGTGTGATAACTGGGATGGTGTCAAAGTAAATAAACAAGCAATAACAACAACCAATATCAATCCAATAATCAATTCAAATAATCCCGAAATAACCGTATTAATTCACATTGTTATTTGTGCGAATTAATATAATTATTTCTAGAATCTACACTATCATTTCACGCAGATTAAAGATTATTCCACAAATTATTTATACGGTTTTTCACTTGTCATTCAATTACAATTTTTACACTACAACAATTAATCAAATATACGGTCAATGGTTCAAAGTGTAATTATCACTATTTTACATGTCGATTAATTTAATAATTAAAAGGGGTCATATTCACTAATCAAATTTAACATATAAATCAGCTTTAAAATTGTTAACTATCCTATATCCATTTTAATTTTGCATACTATTTATCATTTAACACTAACCATTTAACGTCCAATATAAACATCAACAATCAATCAATTATCAGCCAACTGTATTATCATCACATAAATAATTAACAGATAATGGTGTCAGATGTCACAGGTGTTATCCCGCCTTTTGGCAAGGCCAGGACATCAAGGAGTTGGGCTCCGAATGTCGTTTGTCATGGATATCGATGAATTTTGACCAAGTCCGGATCAAGCCCCAATCGATGGGACATGATCAGGAAAACTAAAGCAAACCAACGCTCCAAGTTTCAGATCGAACCGAGTTCGTATGCTCAAGTTACGATGGATGCAAGGCAAAGGGAAGAGCGCATTTTCGTATCCATCAATGAGCGGCAGTTCGTATCGATGGATTTCGTATCCATCGATGGTCCTCGTTTTCGTATCCATCAGACAATGCCTATTTCGTATCCATCAGACAATGCCTACTTCGTATCCATCAGACAGTGCCTGCTTCGTATCCATCAGCCAGTGTCAACTTCGTATCCATCAGACAATGCCTACTTCGTATCCATCACACAGTGCCTGCTTCGTATCCATCAGCCAGTGTCAACTTCGTATCCATCAGATCCCAGGACGAAGTCCTACTCGAATCCATCCGGTCAACCAGCTTGGATAACGTGTCATTTCTCGAAGTGAACAAGGCGAAATACATGGAGACGATGCAGTCAAAGCGGAGCAAATATCGGATCGAGGCGAAGCGCACGCACCACGTCTTCTCCTGATGCGAATGCGCCGAGATGTATGGAGTCGACGCGGTCGATTCGGAGTGAAGACCGGATCGAGGCGAAGTGTGCGTTCCACGTCTTCACAGAGGCGCGTGATACCATCGAGTCGAAGCTCAAAGCGCAGAATCATGGATACGAACCAGACAGCCTGAGAGGAATTCCAGTTCGTATCGACCATATCTCGTAATCCACTGATCCAAACACGATGAAATTTTAACTGAAGGTTGCACACATAACAAGGAACATCTCCACCAATTTTGAGCTCAATTGGAAGTAATCTTGATCGATACGAAATGATTTCGTATCGATCACAGATTGGCTTGAAACTCTCTGGAAGTGGTCGAATGGGTCCCCTCACGTGTCAGGCCAAGTCTCCCGGAGTTTGAGCGAAATCCAAGCCTCCTACGCCTATAAATAGAGCCCCAGAATCAACGGAAAAAGGATCTTTTTTCTCTGAAGCGTCCAGACTCTGCCGGATTGAGATTTGCATCATACTTTTGCTGTCAATTTCGAATTCTAAACTGTAATCCGCTGTTCATCGCTGTAAACGCTTGTAATCATTGAAAGAGAATCAATAAAATCATCAAAACTTCATAGTGGACGTAGGCTATACGCCGAACCACTCTAAACTGCTTGTCTGTGCACTTTACATTCCTATTTGTTGGAGTTTTTGTTAGATAATCTCTGTTTTACATTTATAATCTTCATTTTATCTCTTCAAACAACTCCCGAAGAGTGTTGTGCCCATTTTTGGTACAAACACTTTGGTGCTTTCACTGAGAAAACCAGCTTTTTCTCCTGCTCGTTGGATCTGCCGTCGATACCGGATTGCACAAATCCAAGAGGAAGATCCAGATATCCAGTCCGGAATCCTTCCATTCTATTCAGATTTGCTCAAAATCTAGGAAAGGACTCCACCACCGACAATGGTCAGCACAAGAACTGGCGCCACCGCTACAGAGCAAGAAGGCAGAGACAGGCAAAATCCCACACAGCCGCCTTCTTCCAACTAAGACAATGCCACTCAGTCAGACTCAACGGGGCTAGTCACCCGACAGGAGTTTCAAGTATTGCTCCAGGAGCTGACCCAAAGCCGTCAGCAGTTGGCAGAACAATTACGCGCCAATATCGAGCTGACCAACCAGTTAAACCGCCGGGGGCACAGAAGGTCCAGGAGAGATGATGTCTCCAGAGCGTCTACCGAAAGCTCAGCTTCATCTGATTACCACCGCCAAACTACCCGTCCTCGACTAGAGGGGAGTCGCGCTCAAGCTGTTGAATATCAGCCTGCCTTAACTGTGGGACAACTGAGGGTAGGACCGTCGACCAGTTTCCAAACCGGTCCTTCAACGCGAGGAGGTACTGCCCCTCAGTACACCACCGATAACCGCGCCACAACCGCCGCAGCAGAGACAAGGGTCGATACCCGGAATCAATCTGAGCCGATCAATCAACAGCGAGGACATACTCCTGAACCTTATGTCCCAGAAGACGTTGAGCCAAGGAGGCGAGATACGGGTCGTCGACAGCGCCCGATCCCTACTCGCGCCGTGGAACCCGACCACGCCTTAGCTCATCACGCTCCGAATCCGCCTGTTTCAGATATATCAACCATGATACGTCAAATGATCCGCGAGAGTCAAGGGCTCACTAATGATGACTGGGGGATTTCCCGTAGTCATACCCCTTTCACAGACGAAGTGTTACATGCCGAACCCCCTAGGCGATTCAGAATGCCGACTCTCCCGATGTATGAAGGGAATAGTGACCCTAACCAGCATATTCTGAAGTATGAATGGTCGATGAGCGCTGCGAGGGCCGACGACGCAGTGAAGTGTCGGAGTTTCCCCATCTCTCTGGGAGGAATCGCGACAATGTGGTTTACCCGCCTACCACCTAGATCAATTTCTTCGTTCGATCAATTGGCCAAGAGGTTTGTGGAACAATTCCGGATGCATGTTGCTAGGCCAAAAGACGTCAACACCTTGTCCAGCGTCACCCAAGCTCCTGGAGAGACACTCAGGCGTTACCTGGAGAGGTTCCACGCAGCATGCGTCGAGATCACCAATCCCAACGATAATTCAATCTTAATGGCTCTGACCAAGGGGATTGATCCTGATTCTGAATTCGGGAACTGGCTAGCTGGAAAACCGCCCGCGTCGTTGGACCGTTTTTACTCCAAGGCCGCTCAGTTCCTGCGACAGGAGGATGCAAAACAGTCTAGGAAGCAGGACGATGCGAGGCCCAGCATTGAGGGAATACAGAGCAATGTGGCAGTTAAACAGTCCGGCGAGAGTTCCGGGAAAGTTCAGCTGAATATACAAAACAAGCAAACCCAGCAGAGAGGAAACAATGGCCAGAATAAGAAGAGGGACGAAAACCGAGGTCCACGACGTAGAGCTCAGATGTTTGACAGTTATACACCGCTAAACACATCATTGGAAAACGTATACTTACAGACTTGCAACACTGTACAGTATAAGAAGTCTGCTCCGAAGCCCTCATCGGAGAGACAGATTCAAACAGGGAAATTCTGTAGGTTCCATGAGAGCTATGGACATAATACCAACGAGTGTCGACATTTACAGGACCTCATCGAAAAGCTGATTAGAGAGAGGAAGCTAGATCAGTTTGTACGGGCGCCGCAGCCTGGCGGAGCGGGCCCCTCGAATCAAAATCGTTCACAAAATCAAGAAAGAGAGGATGAACCCGCTCGTGCGGGCGGGAGATTAGTAATCAACACAATAAGTGGTGGCCCCCATCCGGCAGACAGAAGCTGGGGGGAAATGGAGTCGTATGCCAGTTCTATCAGGCATGCGGACTTCGAGTGCTATAGTAATTGCGAGGATGGAACCCCGGCAAAACAACAAAAGATAATGTCCGATGATATCGTGTTTAGGAGCCGAGACGCCGATAAAGTCGAAGCCCCTACTATCGACCCACTAGTCATATCTGCCCAGGTAGGTCCTGCTTGGATGAAGAGGATCCTGGTTGACAGTGGGAGCTCTGTAAACATCTTGCTCAAACGGGCTTACGATCTAATGAAGATGGAAACGAAGGATTTGAAACCCTGTTTATCCAGAATCCATGGTTTCAATGGAAGTGCCACGATACCCATCGGAATAACTGAACTCCCAATCGAGTTAGGCGTTGGAGAACGCCGGAGGGTCCGCATGTTACAATTTGTTGTGCTAGAAATAGATTCGCCATACAATGCGTTTCTGGGTCGACCAGCTTTAGCCGAGTTCAGGGCGGCGATCGCCCCATGGTGTCTGACTCTGAAATTTCCCACTGATCATGGGATTGGAGTTGTTCAAGGAGATCAGGCCTCGGGAAGGGCCTGTTATGTTGCTGAGCTGCGCGGGGCGCAACGTAAAGAGAAGGGGAAGGGCGTAGAGGAATCTCTCTGCGTCCGTTCTATCGATAATTGACAATTGGTGCCTGGGCCTCGGCCCGGGCACTACGACCAATTCCTGAAAGACCTGGACCCCAGGGACAACGAGGATAGAGACGAATCAACGGAGAGTCAAGCCTCTCCAGCCGAACTGACTGTGGACGTCCCAATCAGTGAGGATGATGATTCGAAGATGCTGAAAGTTGGGTCCCAACTAAACAAGCAGACACAGCAGGAGTTGGTCGAATTTCTTTGGGCGAATCTCGACGTCTTCGCCTGGACGCACTCTGACATGTGCGGGATCTCGCCGAGCATTGCAAGTCACTCCCTGAATATAGATCCGCGACATGTCCCAGTAAAGCAGAAAAGGCGCGGTATGGATCCAGAGAGATCTGCCGCCCTTAAGGAAGAAGTTGATAAACTACAATCGAATGGGTTCATTCGGGATGCCTTGTATCCAGAATGGGTGTCCAACCCTGTACTAGTTCGGAAACCAAACGGGAAGTGGAGAACCTGTGTTGACTACTCTGACCTAAACAAGGCCTGTCCAAAAGATAGCTTCCCGCTTCCGCGAATCGATCAACTCGTAGATTCGACGGCCGGACATGAACTACTATCCTTTATGGACGCTTATTCCGGCTACAATCAGATACCCATGCATCTGCCTGATCAGGAACATACCAGCTTCATGACCGACCTGGGACTCTATTGTTACAAAGTCATGCCGTTTGGTCTAAAGAACGCTGGAGCAACATACCAACGCTTAGTCAACCGAATGTTCGCTGATTAGATTGGGAAGACCATGGAGGTTTACGTGGATGACATGCTGGTGAAGTCCCGATTCTCCACCGATCACGTCAGAGATTTGAATTCAATGTTCAGCATCCTCCGGGAGTACGGAATGAAGCTCAACCCACTCAAATGTCACTTTGGCGTTGCATCCGGAAAATTCCTTGGGTTCATTGTCAACGCTCGAGGAATAGAGGCGAATCCTGAGAAGATCTGGGCTATTAGAAATTTGCAAACCCCTAAAACTATAAAGCAAGTCCAGAGTCTTAACGGGAAGGTCGCAGCATTGAGCAGGTTCATTTCAAAGTCCACCGACAAATGCATTCCTTTCTTCGACCTGATTCGGAAGGGCAAACGAAACTTTGAATGGACCACGGAGTGTGAAGGCGCGTTCCGATCTTTAGTTCAACATCTCTCCACACCTCCGATCTTGTCAAAACCGGTTGACCACGAGCAACTATATCTCTACCTGGCAGTATCAGAACATGCGATCAGCGCTGCTCTGGTCCGGGAAGAAGACAAAGTGCAAAACCCGGTCTACTATGTCAGTAAGCGACTAACAGGAGCTGAAAGAAATTATCCAAGACTGGAGAAACTGGCTTATTGTTTGGTCATTGCCTCGAGGAAGCTCCGTCCCTACTTCCAAGCTCATCCGCTTACTGTGTACACCAACCAGCCGCTACGACAGGTCCTTACGCGGCCTGAGACGTCCGGTAGGTTACTCAAGTGGAACATTGAGCTAAGCCAATTTGATATCGCATACGCTCCGCGGAGGGCCATTCAAGGACAAGTCCTAGCTGATTTCATAGCCGAATTCACCGTTCCGGAAGACTTACCCGAAACCAGTGAATCTCCCGAATACATCTGGAAGCTGTATACTGATGGTGCGTCAAATGACCGGTGTTCGGGCGCTGGGGTTGTACTTGAGACTCCCGAGGGCCGATCCATATGTTACGCTCTTAAATTCGACTTTCGTGCAACTAATAATGAAGCCGAATATGAAGCCCTCCTGACCGGCCTGAGGCTTGCCAGAGATTTGAGAATTATCGCTGTAGAAATTTATTGCGATTCGCAGTTAGTGGTATGCCAGGTGCGAAGAGAATACCAGGCGAGAGACCGAAGACTGGCCGCTTACTTGGCACGAGTTCAGGAAATCCTAAACCAGTTTGATTATTATGCCATCTACTATGTACCTCGGGAACGCAATCAGAAAGCCGATTCACTGGCGAAGTTAGCCAGCACAGGCGAAGCGCAACAAATGGGACTTGTCCCCGTTGAAACTTTGGCCACTCCGAGCATCGATCGGGTAGAAATGAACTCTGTATTTGAAACCGCTCCCAGTAGAGAGTCCTGGATGACTCCGTATCGGAATTACATTGAGAATGGGGTGCTACCTGAACCTAGAAATGAGAAGAGACAGATTCAGCGAAAAGCCTCGCGGTTCGTCATCCAAAACGGAGTCATGTACAGGAGGGGTTATTCCGTTCCTCTCCTCAGATGTGTCACCCACGAGGAAATCAAGCGAGTGCTACATGACGTGCACGAAGGAGAGTGTGGTGATCATACCGGCGGGCAAGCTCTCGCTAAAAAGATACTCCGATATGGGTACTACTGGCCGACGGTGAACCGAGATGCGGCAAACTATGCCCGGAAATGCGATAAATGCCAAATACATGCCCGAATTCCGAGAGCTCCGCCAACTGAGATAACCCAAATGGTCAGTCCCTAGCCATTCGCAATGTGGGGCATTGACATCATCGGCGCTTTACCTTTAGCAAAAGGCGGTGCGAAATACGCCATCGTCGCAGTTGATTACTTCACAAAGTGGGCTGAGGCTGAAGCCCTAGCAACCATTACGACAAAGAAGGTGATAAATTTCGTGGTTCGCAACATCATCTGTCGATTTGGACTCCCGCATACTATCATCACTGATAACGGAGCCCAATTCGAAAGTGCGGAATTCAAGAATTTCTGTCAACGGTTTCATATCCGCAAAAAGTTCTCGGCTGTCGCACACCCCCAAGCGAATGGGCAGGTTGAAGCTGTCAACAAAGTTATAAAATCGATCCTGAAGAAACGATTAGAGAAGGCTGGGGGCAAGTGGGTCGATGAACTTCCTATGGCGTTATGGGCCTATCGAACGACCCACAAAACCGCGACCGAGCACACTCCGTTTTCCCTATCTTATGGCTCAGAGGCCGTTATCCCGGTCGAGACAGAGGTGCTCTCTCATCGCGTGACTTATTATGATCCAAAAACAAACGCTATACTCCTAGCCGAATCTTTGGATCTATTGGATGAAAAACGGGAGGAGGCTGATTTGAGAGCAGCCGCACATCGAAGCCGGGTCGCCCGATTATACAACACCAGAGTTCGACCTCGAACCTTTGAACTTGGCGACCTCGTGCTCAAGAGAATTTACCCAGTTCCTTCACACATGAAACCGAACTGGGGAGGGCCGTATGTAATTACACGAAAGCTCGGAGATGGTACATTCAAGCTGTCGACTGTTGACGGTCTCGATTTACCGAGGGCTTGGAACAGCGAAAGTCTCCGCCGCTACTACATATGACAGGCTTTATTTATTTCATTCTGTTTAGCAATTTGTTTCTGCATTTCGAAATTTGAATTTTGTAATAAGGCAACTGACTTTGCCGCATTTTCTTATTTCAGCAATAAAATGCCACTTCTTCGAGCCAGAGCTGTGATTCATTATGTACGATATACAACGTCACGATGCACGGAGAGCTAAATCCCATCACGCAATGGGACTTATTCAAATGGAGAGTGGCTGTGATACGACCGGCCACTCACTAGGTGAAACCCGAGCTCGGGGACAAGCCATGACACCGATATTAATAGGGTTGACACACGACAACCCTACAGTTAACTCCATATTCCCAGAGTGCGAGATGGAGTATAAACATCTAACTCCGTATTCCCAGAATGCGAAGCGGAGTATAAACACTTAACTCCATATTCCCAGAGTGCGAGATGGAGTATAAACATCTTAACTCCATATTCCCAGAGTGCAAGATGGAGTATAAACATCTTAACTCCATATTCCCAGAGTGCGAAATGGAGTATAAACATCCAACTCCATATTCCCAGAGTGCGAGATGGAGTATAAACATACTAACTCCATATTCCCAGAGTGCGAGATGGAGTATAAACATCTTAACTCCATATTCCCAGAGTGCGAAATGGAGTATAAACATCCAACTCCATATTCCCAGAGTGCGAGATGGAGTATAAACATCTTAACTCCATATTCCCAAAGTGCGAGATGGAGTATAAACATCTTAACTCCATATTCCCAGAGTGCGAAATGGAGTATAAACATCCAACTCCGTATTCCCAGAGTGCGAAGCGGAGTATAAACACTTAACTCCATATTCCCAGAGTGTGAGATGGAGTATAAACATCTTAACTCCATATTCCCAGAGTGCGAAATGGAGTATAAACATCCAACTCCGTGTTCCCAGAGTGCGAAGCGGAGTATAAACAGTTAACTCCATATTCCCAGAGTGCGAGATGGAGTATAAACATCTAACTCCATATTCCCGGAGTGCGAAATGGAGTATAAACATTCCACTCCGCATTCCCAGAGTGCGAAGCGGAGTATAAACAGTCAACTCCATGTTCCCAGAGTGCGAAATGGAGTATAAACATCTAACTCCATATTCCCGGAGTGCGAAATGGAGTATAAACATTCCACTCCGCATTCCCAGAGTGCGAAGCGGAGTATAAACAGTCAACTCCATGTTCCCAGAGTGCGAACAACCGCTTACGAGATGACGCATATCCCCGGAGTGTGAATGGAACGATTCATAAGAGAACAAGCGTAGTTCGACCACTCGGTCCTCGCTTGGTGCCATCACAAGCTGATCATCACAACTTGACCCCGAAACTGGGGGCAGAAGCGAATGTTAGTCATTGCCCGAAACTATATGGTGCTCAGCTCCGATGCGATCCCCTATCACAACTCGAGTCCGAAAGTTCCGTACTTAACAAGTAAAATGAGCTATTCTTGAAGCAATCAGAAAATGCAAATACACTGGACCGAAGTCCGAACACTGCAATATTCAAGCATAGAAAGGAACGCAAGCTGAAGCTAAAAGACAAAATTTTATTCCAACTAAACTCAAAAACAATGCTTCATACATAAGTTCTTTCCAAAATGTTCCTACTAGCAGGGGCCGAACCTGCATCTAAACACGGCCTACAAAAGGGAAAAGACAGAAAAAATAACAAAAGTCCCTAACTGCCTATGAAAAGGATGTCTAATCCTTCTGCTTCCTCAGCTTTTTCTTCTTCTTCGAGGAACTACTGGAGCCGCCAGCACCCTTTCGCTTGGAGCCTTTCTCCCTAGGCAAGCTCCCTTCGGGCGAAGGCATAATGTCAACGTCCTCGTCTGAGCTGGACTCTATAGGGATGCTTCCCGCGGGAGGAGTGGGAGGAACAGACTCCGCAGCCGGAGGAGGGGCTGGTACCTCAGTATCAGTAAGTGTGCCCCCAGGAGACACAGTCATAAGAGGAATGGGGCACTGTGCTGCCGCTCCGCCATCTACTTCACCGCCATGCGCCGCAGCCGCCATCTCGGCATTGATCTCGGCTAACATCGCCGCTTCCCGCCGTGCTCTGGCCTCGCTAGGAGCCGTAGTAGTCTGAGACAAGGTGTCAGAAGTAGCCGTGAATCCACCCAAGCCAAATGGCAAGTCCGCAAAAGGATCACTTTGGCGACCAAGGAGCTCGTTTATCATCTGCTCGTCGAAAGAAAGTGAGCTCCCCTCCGTCACTCCAACTGGTGCCATTGCTGCGACGGCGGTCGCCTCAGAAACGATGGCTCCTGGCGCTTGACCTAATATTTGGGTGGTAAGAGGCGCGGCTGGTGCAACTCCTGTCACTGATCAAAGGAAAAGACATGTCATTAGCAACATTTCAACACGGGTTCTTCAATCCAAATATACTGGAAGTTAGTTCAAAGTACCTTCCTCGGTTTGGCTCGAGGTCGTCTGAACTACTTCAGAAGGATGTTCCTTAATAGGAGATAAGTGCGGTTGATCTGGGTCATACGCTGGGATAGGCTGGGAATAGATCATTGAAGTTGGCTCAGACTGAGATGACACGACTATCTCAGAACTCGTAACATGGTGTTCTGCACCAGAGCTCTCTCCGACTTCCTGGATCTGAGCACCAAGCCTCACCTTGTCATGGGAAATCATGGAGTCATGGAGAACCTTCTTTTCGTCATCATTAAGGATGCGGTTCTCCAGCTCGAACTCATCAGGGGCTTCATCAGGGTGCCCAGATCTCTGCTCATCAACCAGTAGGTTCCAGGCGTTATAGAGATGTGTGGGGTAATCGTCAAGCCATGTCAAATCTCGGTGCCTTAGCACATTGGCGTTGTAAGTGACGAGTAGCTCCTCCACCTCGGCCTCAATCCTGGCCTCCGCCTGCCGTACTTTCTCATCAACTCCAGCCTCAGCCTCACGGGCTTGTTGTACAGCCGCTTCCTTCTCCTTTTGGAGTGTCACTGCCTGGTCACAGGCTTCCTGCGCAGAGACATTAGCTGCGTCTTTTTCCTTAGCCATCTCTGAAAATTTTGACTTCAGCTCATTGAGCTCCTTGAGAGCGGCATCCCTCTCGGCAGTAATGGAAGTGTTCCTGTGACCCATGTCCTCAATAGCGGTGTAATGTTCTTGTTTCATCCTGGCCATGGCAGCGGTCACTTCATCAACTTTCTTTAAAGCCTCCATTTCAGACTTACGAGAAGACTCAGCCTCTGAGTTGAGCGCTTTTATGATTTGGTCGTTGCGACCCAGCTCCTTCTCAAGTTTCTCGATGGTGACGCCCCGCTCAAATGCCACTTTAGATGCCTTCCTCACGGCCCGTCCCCACTCCCTATACTGGAAAAAGATGTCCGCGACGTAATCGTGGATAGTGGTTTCCGCGGTTGGCGGGATTCTCTTCAGGTGCGGGGGGAAGACATATCCATCAAAACAGATGTCAGGAAATTCCTTCCTCATCTGTGCCAGCTTAAGCGCTCCTTCGCTAGACGCCTCGGTCGGAACCGGTACAGTAGCCGAGGAGGTGGCTATTTCAGTCCTGCGCGGAGGATCGGACCTCAAAGCTTGAGAAGGCGGCCTAGGCCGTGAAGTTTCGGGAGGACGAGTAACTGCGACCGTAGGAGGTGCAGAGGTCCTGAGGGGAGGAGAGCGAGATCGGGATCGGCGAACATGTCCCCTATCTCTGTCAGACTTCTCCTGACCAGAGTGTCCCGTGTCATAATCCCTCTCGCCCTCTCTCCTGCGCGGCTCGTGATAACGGCGCTTACGCAAACTACCAAGCACGGAACCTTTCCCAGACATCGTACCTGAAAAGAAAACCACAAAGAATCAGTAACCGTTTGCGATGTGTTGTTTATGGTTAGGAAAGTGTGTTGTGCCGTGAGGAGTGTGTGAATGTGTAACCCCCCGGACCAACCAGAAGTGTCAGTCGCATCGGCAAGCTCAGACTCGCTAACATCGACGATGTGTCGCGGTCCACCCGACCCGACATCGTGTTGCTCCGGCTCGATGTCAGGGACTGGAGGGTCAGCAGGCCCTTCGAATTGATCTCCAGCTTGCGGGGAGGGCGCCTCCGTAATCTTAACTCCTGGCGAAGGACGGTGCAAAACCACAGACTTCCGCCTCCCAGACTTAGGCTGTTTCGAAGCCACGGCTTTGCCTTTCCTCTTAGCATCGGACTCTGGGGTTGCATTAGCAGGTCCGACCAACGGTTCTTCGTCAGTGTGGGTTTTCTCGGAGTCGGGTTCCTCGATTATCACGACCTTGGGCTTCATCTGCTTGACCTTTTTCCTGGAGACGGTCTTTAATGCACCGTCGAGTCTTATGCTCTGCCTCCGACCGATCAGCCCAAGGACTCTGAGATTCCGATCTGTCAATAACAGTTCAATATTCCTTTCTTCGCTAGGAATCTCTTGGAGGACCCGAACTATCTCTTTATAATAGCCACCCTCAGGCCGCTGGATGATAGCTGAAAGAAAAAGAGAAGAAGACGTAAGTTTAATTTCACTCCGAAAATTGCCCTGTAAATTACTTGGGAAAAAAGACGATACTCACGTCTGAATAACCATCTTCTGGCAAACCCTGGAGGACATCGGACATAGAACCACTCCGACTTAAAATAGCTTAGCCTAGTCCACGACCCCACGACAACTTGGCAGTTCCTTACAGACTCCAAGAACGTATAAGATGGGCTGTCAGTCCGACTCTTGAAGTTAAACAAGTATCTTATTTCGGTCATACGGGGAGGACGATGGAGGTACTCCATGAATACAATGAACAAGCTGTTAAGTGAGGCATATCCGTTTGGATGCAATTGAGACGGAGCGATGTCCAGATAAGCCAACACTTCTCTTATAAAGTCGTTGAATGGAGGAAGTGTGCCGGCTGCGCACGCATGCCGATTAAAAGCAGTATACCCCTCCGGGGGATTATGTGGCCTATCATCCGGTCCAGGCAGCAATACCTCATCCAAAGATAAACCATGCCTTAAGCATATTCTCCCCAGCATGTCTTCGAAGATATTGGATGAGACGGAATCAGGTGGACTATTAATGAAGGACGCGTTGGGCAACTCGTCCGGAGCTGGGCCAATAGCTTCGGTCTCGATGACCGGAATCTCAATTCTGGGAAGGATAGGGTTCTGAGTTTCTTGCTGCTGCGAACTTGACGGTTCCATCACTAGCTAACTCACGAGAAACCATCGTTAGGTGACAAAAAGCCCGTGCATTCCCCAGTGTAAAGTGCATGAATGTGTTGTGTAGTGCGAGTGCCGTGCGTGACTTGAGCAAATTCTGCAGAATTAAAGGAAATGTGCAAGCGACGAGATTCTGGAAGTCAGACAAACATGACCGTCATCGCTGACCGTCATGACTGCGCCATCCAGATGATAACGATCGATTCAAGATTAAAGAGTTCGTTGTACTTTTCTGTTAAAAGGCGGTTCCATCGACGAGCTTCGAAAGTCAGTCAAATATGCAATCCTGTAATCAAGTCCAATTATGCAAGGCAGAAGCTCGTCGGAATCGAATATAAGAACATGCAAAAGTTCGCTAAGTTCGTCAAATTTCAGCATGGAATCGATCGTAGTTCAAGTTCAAATTCAGTCGGAGGCAAGATGTCTTTTGTATCGATCCAGTTCGAATCGATACTTTCGTATCGATCAGGTCAACCTGATACCTTTCGTATCGATGTCAGTTCGTATCGACCGGAGGAGGAGATTTCGTATCGATCAGGTAGGCTTACTTCGCATCGGCCAAGGGTTAACGGCTGTGAGACAACCAAGTGCAATAACTTCGCATCGATCTGGGGCTATCGATATGGGACCAATGAGATCTCTTGGTCTTCGTATCGATCGAGAGAGGTAGATTTTCGCATCGATCACACCGGCCAAGCGCTTACATCGATCATCTCAGTTCAACACAAGCCCCAACCACCTTAGATCGATGCGAACCTCTGCATCCCCTTTAACCCATCAATCGATGCGAAATCATGAAATCTGGATCGAGTCGAGTCCTCCTGTCCCGGATCGACACGAACTAATGGTGAAACAATCACTCCAGAACTCTTTCTTCTCCGATTGAAGCGAACATGGCCATGGCCATCCTCGACCAAGCTCTGGTCCAGATCTGGCCTAGGCACCACCAAAATCGATAATCAGCAAAGGCACGATGGATCTGAGATCTGAACTTCGTCGCTCGAATTTAGCCGTGATTGCTTATTTACCCGAATCGAATTGGAGTTTGGGGAAATAATAAGGTGATGTTTGATCGATTCGAAGATTGGAGTAATTCTTCTCTCCTGCTTGTCTGTGAATCGATACGAGAAGGCAGAAGACAACAGTAAAAGTAAAAGGTAAAAAAGTGAGAAATGGCAAAGTCCCAGATATTTACATGAAGCCTAGGACGGAACCGAGTCGATTCGACTCCCAGTCAATCTGACCGGTCGCAACCAGTCAAGCAGCGCATCGATGCGAGCATTCGTATCGAACCCACTAACCTTTATCGGTTCGAAGCTCACAGGGAGGCCACGTGAATACGATGGGTAGATGCACACGCTTTCCTCGCATCCATCAAGCTGTGCATTCATGGAGGCGAAATGTTCACCAGAAACCATCGTTTCGAAACATCCAAAGTATGAGCCACCGATTCGAAACGGAGCAGACATGTTAATACGAGCGTCAATTTCGTATCCATCAGTATCTATCGATGCGAACATCCATTTCGTATCCACCAGATGTCTTCAATTCGAACCAGAATTCACCACGGTTTGTGACCATCGATACGAATGATTGTTTTGGCATCCATCAAGTCAACCCACATCGATACAAGAGAATGGCTAAAGGGTACGACTTCCAAAGTTATTCAAAGAAGGCCTGCAGCTTTTCAAAGCACGTCATGTTTTCACAAGACGTACTTTGGGGGGCAAATGTTATCCCGCCTTTTGGCAAGGCCAGGACATCAAGGAGTTGGGCTCCGAATGTCGTTTGTCATGGATATCGATGAATTTTGACCAAGTCCGGATCAAGCCCCAATCGATGGGACATGATCAGGAAAACTAAAGCAAACCAACGCTCCAAGTTTCAGATCGAACCGAGTTCGTATGCTCAAGTTACGATGGATGCAAGGCAAAGGGAAGAGCGCATTTTCGTATCCATCAATGAGCGGCAGTTCGTATCGATGGATTTCGTATCCATCGATGGTCCTCGTTTTCGTATCCATCAGACAATGCCTATTTCGTATCCATCAGACAATGCCTACTTCGTATCCATCAGACAGTGCCTGCTTCGTATCCATCAGCCAGTGTCAACTTCGTATCCATCAGACAATGCCTACTTCGTATCCATCATACAGTGCCTGCTTCGTATCCATCAGCCAGTGTCAACTTCGTATCCATCAGATCCCAGGACGAAGTCCTACTCGAATCCATCCGGTCAACCAGCTTGGATAACGTGTCATTTCTCGAAGTGAACAAGGCGAAATACATGGAGACGATGCAGTCAAAGCGGAGCAAATATCGGATCGAGGCGAAGCGCACGCACCACGTCTTCTCCTGATGCGAATGCGCCGAGATGTATGGAGTCGACGCGGTCGATTCGGAGTGAAGACCGGATCGAGGCGAAGTGTGCGTTCCACGTCTTCACAGAGGCGCGTGATACCATCGAGTCGAAGCTCAAAGCGCAGAATCATGGATACGAACCAGACAGCCTGAGAGGAATTCCAGTTCGTATCGACCATATCTCGTAATCCACTGATCCAAACACGATGAAATTTTAACTGAAGGTTGCACACATAACAAGGAACATCTCCACCAATTTTGAGCTCAATTGGAAGTAATCTTGATCGATACGAAATGATTTCGTATCGATCACAGATTGGCTTGAAACTCTCTGGAAGTGGTCGAATGGGTCCCCTCACGTGTTAGGCCAAGTCTCCCGGGGTTTGAGCGAAATCCAAGCCTCCTACGCCTATAAATAGAGCCCCAGAATCAACGGAAAAAGGATCTTTTTTCTCTGAAGCGTCCAGACTCTGCCGGATTGAGATTTGCATCATACTTTTGCTGTCAATTTCGAATTCTAAACTGTAATCCGCTGTTCATCGCTGTAAACGCTTGTAATCATTGAAAGAGAATCAATAAAATCATCAAAACTTCATAGTGGACGTAGGCTATACGCCGAACCACTCTAAACTGCTTGTCTGTGCACTTTACATTCCTATTTGTTGGAGTTTTTGTTAGATAATCTCTGTTTTACATTTATAATCTTCATTTTATCTCTTCAAACAACTCCCGAAGAGTGTTGTGCCCATTTTTGGTACAAACAACAGGTGAACTGATACAGGTAATAACATAAATAACAGTGTAAATAACTACAACAGCATATTTCAATTGTCGTTTCAATTGAAATCAAATTTAATAAATAAAAGAATATTAATCGTGAGTGATTGCTCACCTTTCGAGGCTAGAGACAGACAATGGAATTGAGTTATGAAATGCAAGCACGACTTCCAAAGCAAAGCTAGATGGACACGATTTTGACGAGCAAAGCTTTCGAGGCAAGAGAAAATAGGACAAGCTCACTAATAAGCGATAAATCAAAGCGGCTAACTGCTGCGCTCAATTCTGGACAGCGGCGAAATCAAAAGAAAAGCACGACGGACTTGGATCGATGAAACAAAATATGTATATAATTTTTTTTAAAGGTAAAAATTTACACCATATTAAAATAAGATTTTTTTCTATATATATATATATAAGTCAATATTCCATTTACAACACATATAAAAAGAAAATCTCTATTTATTATGTTCTAAAGAAAATCAATATATACATACATATATATATATCAGACTTTAAACAAATATGCAAACTATACTTATAAACAAATATATATATAATCAGACTATGAACAAATATGTAGACTATACTTATAAACAAATATATGTAATCAAACTATAAACAATTATATGCAAACTATACTTACAAATAAATATATGTAATCAGGCTATAATCAATTTTATGTAAACTATACTTATAAACAAATATATGTAATCAGGGTATAAACAGTTTTAGGCAAAACAAATATACACATATACTGTAACCAAATATATGCATGCAGTGAGATGGATGTTCGAGAGGCGGAGGGGAAAGGTTGCGGCCACTTGCTCGGAGTGGTGAAGGTGGGTCTCGGGTCAGGTGGTGAGTGAGTTTCAGTTGTGGAACTTGAACCGGTTAGGGAGGAGGGTGGAGATGGCATTTGCTGGTGATGGGATGGAGGCCGGATGGAGGTGGAAGGGATGGGAAGGCGGTGTGAGTTGCGATGGAAGGTGTAGGCTATGCATTGTTGGAGTTGACGGCGTTCGGTGCGGTGGAGGGATGACGTGGAGGTTTCTGTGCGAAGGTGAAGATCTGGGTGGCGGTGTAATAGGCTTCAGCGAGGCGGGGATAAGAAGGGTGGTCGGTTGCTTGGCGGGGAGGGTAAAATGAGCTGTTGCATGGGTGTTTGGGTCGTTCAGAAGAAGGGCGGAGATAAGGGTACTAGTGGCAGGCGGGGTCTGGTGATGTGGGTGTTCGGGAGTGGTGGAATGATGGTACATGGTTGAGAGCCGTGGGTCGAAGGGTTTGGGAAGGCGACACGAGCAAGGAGGAGGGGCGGATCCGGTTGGCTAACGTGGCGCAGGTCGAGGGAATGGGACGCGGCTGTGCTCAAGGTAAAGGCATGGTCGAGCACTGAACGTGGCGAAGGTTTTCTCGGAGGTGATACGTTGCAAGTGATAAACATGAGCTAGCTTCAGGCACAAAATATAACATATGCTCTACATTTTTATATATTTTTTTCTTCCTTTTCTTTTCGAATGAAGCAGACAGCAAAAGTGAAAGGGGTAGAAAGAAATGGAGAGGGGAAGGGAAGAAGAAGCCCACCGTTTCACCCAAATATAAACATAACTTTATATATATTATCATTCCTTCTTATTATCAAATGAAACGTCAGAGCAAAAGTGGGTAATTGAGACAATAAATGTGAATAAATGTATCTGAGAAATATATGAACAGTGGGAATACAAATTAAAGATGAAAGGCCAAACAACTTTATAACCAAAACAAATGGAAAAGTGTAAAGCCACGAATTAAATTCAGGAGTTATCACCAACAATGACCGAAGATTCCAGCCAGTTAGATGAGTGAAAGGTCACAGAAATTCAAAAGCCAAAATTTCGGAACCGATACGGTTGACCGTTTCATCGATTCATCGCGTACCGGACTCTGAAATACACAAATGAATATATGGTTGAGATCAGCACGACGAGACGATCAAAACGTTATATGGATATCAGTGGTACGATTGAATTACAAAAATTCGAATTTTCTAATAGCGGAAAATGCAAGAAAAACGCTGAAAAATAAGATCGACGGAGCCAAGATGTCCAAATTTGGAAAAACGACAAACTGACATCTTGTTCTGAGGATGGTTTAGAATTTTTCTATGTAAAAATATTTAGGTTTCGGAACATTTTATTTTCATCGCTTTTTAACTGATTAAATTGAAGTAAATTTACGCGCGAAATAAACTTTCATATTTTCGGGCGAAAATTTACCAGTTGCTATGTTTAACTAGACGTATTCCAAATATTAAATTTTTATTTCAAAATTTTATCGTTTAAAATTTCGCAAAATTTCAATTAATTACGTTATTAAAACAGTTGAAATTTACGGGTCGTTACAATAATGAGTTAGGACATTGGGCTCAATCGTGTCGCAGTTGGTCTTTGCATGCAATTTAGGATTTTGGGTTTGTTCGAGTGCATATGATTAGATATGGGTTAGATTTCAGTAAGACTTTATCATATGTTGTCACTATAGTACTATATTATATTTAGCTGACTTGTTGGGTGCAAGTAACATGGGTTAAGGTATGGTTTTCAAGCATAAGTGCTATTTTACTAGCTTATTAGTATTATACACATATATGATTCGTTTCACTCACCAGAGTATGTCTAACCCCCCTCTATCATTCTCTTCTTTTTAGATATACTCTGATAGGTCGATAGAGAGGACTAGTGGTGACTTAGAGACGTGATGCCACGATGGATACGCATTTTCATTCATTAGTAATCTACTATTTTTATTTCATTTATTCTTAGAAATTATATTATTTCCATTTCCAATACAAAGAGAGGTGTTGTAGTTGGAATATATTTGATTCAGTATTGTTATATTTGTCTGAGATTATATTATTGATTACTATTATATTTTTATTCCTTCCGCTATGAGTTTCAGAAAGTGTAGAATATTGTAGATAGTTATGTGATCTGTTTATGTATTTTAACAAAGAAAACTGTCAACGGCATCCACGATGCCAGTGCCATATTTATACGTGATCAAACTATCGTAGATGGCAGGTTATTACATTTGGTATTAGAGCTTTGGTTAGGCGATCCCTACTAATTTAGGGCGTATGAGAGAGCGTATTTGTAATTTATATTGTTTATAGTATATGTGTGAGTGTATATATATACATACATATATATTTTTATATATGTCTGTGTGTTATTTTTATGCACCAAACCCCATATACTTTGACTCGTAGAGATTGTTGTTGGATTATCCCTTATTGAATAAAAAACCACGAGTTAAATAAATGTTAATATTTAAATAGTTTTAGAGTGAAAAATAGTTCATCATATTTGTTGTAATTTACGCGATAAGGAATTTCTAGTATAGGGTCCTATACTAATTAGAATAGAGTAAATTAAGGGACTAAGGGTGAATAAGAAGAAGAGAAGTAACCTTAATTCCATAGAATATAAGTTGATGAGGTGTAATAAAGGTACTTAAGTATTTTTTATATAGTTTTGCTTATGTAAGTTACGATCTACTCCAATTAAAGTAATTTAATAAATTAAAATTAATTTAAATGTTTTTTCAAAAAATTTAGAAATAATAGTGTTTGAGATTTTAGGGAAAATATAGAAGTTGTGACCTAATTATAGAATTGAAAGAATAAACCACATTTAAGCTTTAAATATGGGAAATTTATGAATATTTTAAAGATTTTATGTTTGAAAATATTTTTGTTAAGATGCATTATTGCCTTATATTTTGTTATGTACTCTTTTTTGATACAGAAACTATTTAAAGTAAATTGACGAGTTGAGTTAAACCTCAACTTTTTGAATGCCTTTATGTTATAAATATTTTTGTTGCTCGGATTTATTTTTAAAATATTACACTTCTTTATGCTTCTGTGAAAAATTTCTTATTCATAATGGTAACATTTAAAATGGTACATTTTACATGTTTATTTTTCGAAGTCAAATTTGAACCATTTTGGATAGAATTCGAATTGAAAAAAATTAATTATTTTTTAAATTTTGTGGAATTTTTCAGTTTTGATATGTATGTATTTTTGAATGGAGATTGAAGAATTTAGGATATAAACTCTTGAAAAGGTGCATTAGAAATATTTTGGCATTTTGGAAATTATTTTCAAATTGGATGCGAATATAGTTAGTAATAAAAAAATTGAATTTGTACATACAAACACGATGTATTATTTAAAGGTGTTGGGAAATAGGCTAAATATAAAATAGGATGAATTATACTTATATATACACACACATTATAAAATGGTTATAAATTATATGAAATAATGCTTTAAAGGTGAATTATGAGTATTTTAAAAGAAAAATAATCAAAGTTATATTGAATCTGATCAAATTTTGAGTAATTAATATTGAATTTGGTTAAACCGTAAAGAATTGAGTTCTGAAATTTATGATATATTTAAGAATTCTTGGAAAAATATAAAGTATCCTTGATAATTGAAAGTATAATAATTGTTAATTTAAGGACATACAAATTGATTTGAAGTGATTAGATTGAAATAAATATGAGTTATGGTTTCTTATGAAATAATTTAATATGAAACATCTAAAGAAAAAAAATTTGAAAAAATTTGTAGATGTAGAATTTAAGGCATTTATTTTGAATAAATAAAATAAAATGTAATGATCGAAATTAAAGTTGGTAAAAGTTAATAGTGAATTTCATGGTTTTCAAATCCCACTAGTTTTAGATCAACAATTTTGATTAAAAATTGAATTGAAAAGTTATTGATATTTTCAACTGGAAATTTGATTGGAGCTATAGAAGAATTTCACAGCCAACTGTAACATCCCCCATTTTGAGGTCTGAAACTGAGTACTACGAATGCTGCAGTCATCCATAGTTTAATTTCTGATGACAAAATGCATTATGTTAATCATATCAATAATATCATATGGACATGAATATGAAAATTCTCAAGCATAATTCAGTAATAAGCTTTAACATTTCATTTCACAAATTAGATTTCATATTCATTACATAATACCATTCAATCCCTCGTTCAGAGAAAATATAATTATTACAAAATACTCTACTTGGTTGATCAGAGTCTAATACTTGATGGTTATTACTTCTGACATTACATCCGTTTAGATAAAAAACAACATAGTGAAAAATAAAAGCTCCTACTAATAGCTAGCTTGCCTCCTACATGTCTCTGGAAGCTTATTTGTCTAACCTGGAAAACCTGAAATCCTTACTCTTGGCCTACTCAAATGAGCACCCGAGAGTTTAAGGGGAAAAACAAAAACTTTGGGTCAGATAAAAAGTCCGGTGTGAACAATAACATACCATCTCGTACCAAAATAAATATCTAGCGAGACCACGCCACTGAGTGAAACGGGTTTTCCACTCACTAGTATCTTAATCAAATATGACAAGCAAAATTCATGCACCTGCAACAACAATGGTTAGAGCATAATAAAATAACCATCTATAGGCATGCAATATGGGCAAGTCTGACAGAACTGTCTTCCTTGCTTATACACTCCCTTTCCGCACCCAAAATCATTTAGTGGATTATCCATCCCAATTTAATTGACTACCTGTCTAAATTTAATCTGACTATTTCCGTCTTAAATTTATGTGAACTACCCATCTCATATATAAACATTATATGGATTATCTATCCCAGGCCAAATGGACTACTCATTACACATGGTTTATCTAATTAAAATTATGTGGACTATCAATCACACATGTCTCATTTATCTAAAATATGTGGAGTATCCATCACACATATCATAATTTTCCTAGGATGACTATGAACCCATCATGAACCATATAGAGACTATCCATCTCTGGCATTATGTGGACTATCCATCACACATCTCACAATTTTCCTACGATGACTATAAACCCATCAAATATCACTTTATAATTAGAATATAACATCATTCACCCTAGTTCCCAACTTGTCTATTGGTATCTCCAATTAGGTTGTCGAACACTTAAATATATGGCATACCGAAAATAATATACAATAGTATCCCTAATGAAGTTGTCAAACTCATAGAACATATGGCTTGTCAAGCCATCAATATAAAAATTCAAAATAGAAAGCTTACATCATCCATGCCGTTAAAAACGATATCAAACAACCTCTACATGAGATTCGAAAACAAAACTTTGATTTTATAAAGTATAAGACTCTAGTGCTGAAATCATAAGGTTAATGATTTTCTTAAAGCATAGGCTACTCGCCTTTAAAACATAACTTTTAGTTTGCATAGGATAAGGCTTCTCGGCCTACAAATATTAATTTCGAAATCAAAGAATCGCGACATAAATTACTCTACAATATAGATTACGAAATCAATTACTTACGGCATCAACACTTCGAAAGCTATGATACCGAAAATATAGTACTTCAGCCATTATACAGCAGAACAGTTAATATTGATAATGATGACTTAAGGCATCAAAGCCTTAAAACTTTTGATGTCGGCTTCATAAAATTGCGGTAACTATTCCGCTACTTAAAAGGTTGTCAAAATAAAGACATTTGACATCAAAACTTTTAAGGCATAGATTTCAAAGTAGAAGAGTAACGACATCAATACCGTGTGATATGGGTTTCATAAACAAAAGGACTAGGGGTGTCAAAATGGTTCTGGCGAGATAAGAAATCACTAATGTCGAAATGGTATGCCGAAATCCTTATATATATATACACACACACACACATAACTTCAACCTAAATAGATTCATTCCATTTACCAATTTAAAATGAAAACTGTTTTATTTATATATAAAGAAATTTCTTTTCACCAACTCTAATCCCTTGTCAATTTTCTATTGATTAAAAATAAAATTTACCAATTTCTTTTTAGAAAACTGCCGCAAGTCAGTTTTATCTTTCCAAAAATGTTTAATAATTTAATTAATTAATACCTTTAATTAATATTAATTTAAATGCTTTTCTAGCATAATAAATTCATAGAAATTCATAATCACTTTGGAAAAATCTCAAAAAATAACAAAAAGTCAGATTAATATATTTTTTCGTATATAAAGTTTTGGACCGAGATAATTATTTAATTAATTTTAATAAATAAAACCAAAATAAACATTGTTTCCTATTTGGGAAATTCATAAATTATTCATATTAAGTTGTAAAATTATGAAATTAAAACCCATCTCAAAAGTAATGTTTTACACAACATACCCGAAAAATCAAATCAATTGGAGATCAAAAACTTAGGTTTTACCTTTAAAATCTATCATAATAATTCCATAAAATTTCCATAAATCATTATTCTATCCAAACAATGATCAACCATTCGTAACATGGCAAAACAATCAACGTCAATTCAAATAGCCATAACTGAATTCAAACATAAATGATAGAGATGATTAATTATTATTCACCTTAGATTGGATAGAAAATTGAGATTTGATGAAGATTTATTTCCTTAAGCTTTTTACCTTGTATCTCTTTAGTTTCCCCTTCTTTCTTCCTTGATTATGGCTGGCCTCTGTATTTTCTTTTGATTGTTTTATGAATGTAAAATGAGAATGAATGAGAGGGGAATGACTAAAGGGATGAAATAAGGCTATATTCCTAATTTTCCCTTCTCATTAATTCTTTTCTTTTCTTAGTTTTAAACAATCTTATTAATTGATTCATTAAGACACGACCTAATTTAATTATCAAATCTCATTCTCCTTATCCCACCACATTATTCTATTTAATATATCCAATTAAATCTCTTGAATAATGTTAAACTAAAATTACGGGTGTTACCGGCTCCCCTTCTTAAAGAATTCCATCCTCGAAATTTAGTAAGGACCAAACAATAAGTGTATCAAACATGGAAACAACTATAACAAACAATGTCAGTGTATCCTACTAGCTAAAATGTTTATATAACAAATATAGAACATACCATCATAACAACTCAAGATAAGTATCCCTAATCCTGTCCTTTGTTTCGCAAGTATAGTCTTTCTCGTTGTCATTCCACTGGATCTTCACTAATATGTCAGTCTTGC
Source organism: Allium fistulosum (assembly GCA_030737815.1). Taxonomy (NCBI): domain Eukaryota; kingdom Viridiplantae; phylum Streptophyta; class Magnoliopsida; order Asparagales; family Amaryllidaceae; genus Allium; species Allium fistulosum. The sequence continues at coordinate 899,893,312 of CM060905.1, forward strand.
TCCTTAGCCTTTTATCATCTCTAGCCACAACATGAACTGGTTGTCTCATAAGAGTCAGATCTGGTTCCACTTCTAAATCTTCCAATGAAGTCGGAGCAATAGTAGTCTCTGGATCATGCACACACTTCCTAAGATGAGAAACATAAAAAATATTATGGACTCCTGCCAAACTACTCGGTAACTCTACCCGGTATTCGAGCTTTTCGATCCTCCCTATAATAGAGAACAATCCAACATATATAGGTGCTAGTTTTCCTGACTTTCCAAATCGTACCACACCATTCATTGGTGATACTTTAACAATAACGCAATCCCCAACTGAGAACTCTAGATCCTTACACATCTTATATGCGTAACTTTTTTTGCTTGGACCGAGCTTCCCTCATCAGCTTGGATTAACTAAATCTACTCTGTAGCTTCTCTCACCATAACTAGACTAAGAACCAATCTGTCTTCGGTCTTCAACCAACACGTTGGTGATTTGCATGGCCTTCCATACAAAGCTTTGAAAAGCGTTACTCCTATACCAGTCTAATAACCATTATTATAGGAAAACTCAACTAAGTGCAAATTGTCTTCCCATGACCCTCCAAAATCTACTATACAAGCTCTCAACATATCTTTAAGTACCTTATTGACTCTCTATGTTTGTGCATCCGCCTGTGGGTGGTAAGCGGTACTCATCTTCAGCTTGGTACCTAACACTTCCTATTGTCTCTTTCAGAATTCACCAGTAAACAAAGTATCTCTATCACAGACTATACTACTAGGAATCCCATTCAGTCTAACAATATTCTTCATAAATAACTTAGCCAATATAGGTGTCGTCCCAATCGACTTAACAGGAATGAAATGTTCACTTTTGGTCAGTCTATCCACTATAACCCAAATACTCTCATTTCCCCTATTCGACCTTGACAGCCTGTCAATAAAATCCATAGATACAGAATCCCATTTCCAAACCGGTATATCTAAAAGATGAAGAAATCCACTCGGCTTCTGATGCTTGGCTTTCACATGCTGGCAATTCAAACATTGCTTCACACATAAGCCTATATCACTTTTCATACCTTCCCAGAAGAAACTACTCTTCATATCCTGATCATCTTGGTTCCTCAGGATGAATGGTAAACTTCGATCGATGACATTCCCTAAGAACTTCTTTCCTTAGTCACCAACATTTGGAACACACAATCGTCCCTTCTTTCTTAACCATCCATTCTAGTCAAGACTAAAATCCTTTAAATCATCAATCTCAGTTTTGCCTTCATGCCTTCTAATCCTTTCGGCTAGCAACGGATCATCTATCTACTTAGAAGCAATCTTTTCGATCATCACTGGTCGAATTTCGAAACATGACAACATAGAAATTTCCCAACTAGAACTAGCCGTTGATCTTAACTGCACACCACAAGTAGTCAATGCTTCTAAATCCTTCCATTCTACTATCATAGCTAACACTGCATTATTGATGTTTCCTGCTAAGTGCATCAGCAACTTTATTTCCTTTTCCTAGCGTATACTCAATACTAAAATCATAAGCTGCTAAAAACTCTAGTTGTCTCTACTGTCTCATATTCAACTCTTTCTGGGAGAATAAATACCTCAAAGAATTATGATCATAAACAACTCGAATCTTTCTCCTAAGAGGTAGTATCTCCACACTTTCAAAGCAACGATCATTGTTGCCAACTCTATGTCATAAGTTAGATACCTAACTTCATATAGTCTGAGCTGTCAAGAAGTATAGGCAATCATCTTACCTCTTTGCATCAACACAGCTCCTAATCCTATTCCATATGCATATGTATACACCACCAAATCCTGATTACCATTTGGCACTACTAACACGGGCGCATTGGTCAATAATTGTTTTAGCTTCTAGAATGCTTCCTCACATTTACTAGACCAGTTAAACTTTACGTCCTTTTTGGTTAATTTGATCAAGGGTGCTGTTATCCGAGAGAAATCCTTAATGAATCTCCCGTAATAGCCAACTAATCCATGAAAACTCTTTATCTCGGTCACTGCCTCGGATCTCTTCCAATTATTTACAGCTTCAATCTTAGCTGGATCCATAGACAACCCTTCCTTTGCAACTACATGACCAAGAAACTTTACTTCTTTTTTTTCAAAAATTACACTTTGAAAACTTCGCCCACTACAACAAAAAATAGATTTAGTAGCATTAAAAAATGCTAGCATAACTTATAGTAGCATTTTGGAGAACGCCATTAAATGATATGCAACTAATAACCTAGGACTTTCTGTTGCGTTTTTCATATACAAAAAGAAACATATTGCAACGTTCTTCAAACACAACCAAAAACTTTCATAGCGCTGTATAAATGCCACTAAAAAGTACTATTGACAATACTACAAAATATTATAGTAGCATTTTTTGTCTGCCACCATATATATTTTGGTAGCGTTCAATAAATGCTACAAAAAATTATTGATTTTGTGTGCAATTTTCACTCATGTGGTTGCTCGTTAGTTTCCAGTTCATTTTATTTAAAATATATTTATTATATAGTAATAATCAATATATTTCAACATGAACTAACAATCACTTATATAATTATCACATTCAAACAACTGAAAAACAAATTAATCACTTAATGAAATACGATATATAAACAAATCAATATAAAATATTTTAAACAAAGTAACCACGTTCGCATAAAATCTGTAACCGTATAGATAGTAGCTTCAAGAGCACCAAGTTAATGTAAAATCAAGTATGCGAACTGATCTTTCCTTACATACATGCATACTAACGTTCATAATAACATTCGCATAGAATTGTTGATTCCTTACATACATGCACTCTCATGCATTAACAACTAACTCGACAGCCTCTTCCTTCTTCACTAGTTAGGTATCTCTACTCTTTCCTTACACAACCATGTAAAGCCCCAAAACTACGAGAACTTATCCTATCACCCTGCATTCTAAATAACAATCATAAGTTTTTAGCTCTGACAACTGACAAGTTAATTTTAATATGTTTACTACTACAAGTAGTACTTATTTCAAAAAAAGACCCTCCTAAGAAGAGGTCTTCTCCTAAGAGTAGCATTCCACATGCAACGACTGCCAAGTATCACACTTAAAGGGCTAAAGGAAGTAACAAAAACTAATCCCTTCTCTTTCATTGATGCTCCTTGGAAGCAATAAGCCATTCTTGAACATACAACTCCCTACATAATTCAATATATGCTTAAACATATACTATTCTCGAAAACCTAAGTATATGATATAAGCATTTCACCACTCTCAATATAAATTCTACGTGAACTATATCAACCTTTTAATAAACATAAAACATAAGCAATTAACATTATTTAATAAGCTCCATATGAAGAAGTGGGTGAAATTATTAAGTTTATGAATATATTCGTGACTGAAGGTAGAAAATATATTCATGATTGAAGATATATTCATGGATGAAGATAGAACAACATAAGTTTATGAATATAGATATAGAAATAAGGCTGAAAAGCAATAAATAGAGGAAATTATTACCCGTATTTAGAAGCTTGCACAACATTTATTTGTTGGTGAGGTTGGTGCAACTCTAGGTTCATATCTAAATTCTAAACTCTTTTTGTCTATTTGATCCGAGTACCCATAATATTAAGATTATGGCCATTAACTAAAATTAAACAAGGCAAAACCTAAGTATGTTATAATGTGAGTTCAAAATCAATTTAAGAAAAAAAGTTAAGTACAAGTAATATTACAGTCGTATAAGTAGCTATCTTTCCTATAGCAAAAAATAAGACTACAAATTGCGAAATCTCTACTCTGAGTCAGAACACAAATCATACAGGATAAGATCGACAACTAGTATAAGATAAACCTACCATCATAAATTGACCTCAATGCCTCTTTATTCAACTTCAAAATGAATCAATAGGTTTAATACTTGCCACACATCAATTGGCATCCCGTTAAAAAAAGAACTACCAACCCATGATAGAAAATTCAACTAAAGGATCATAGGAAATTGTACCATGCCTCAAGGGACAGTACAAAGTCGCCATAACAACAATAAAAACAAATAAAATCTATATGGTGCAAACTCAAAAGAAGAAAAATAATAACCTCATACCTGAAAAGGACATCGGGCCATGACATAATGTTCATAAAGTTAAGTATCTATATGTATCTATTATATCTTGACCCCATATAAGATCATTTTGCACAGACCTACACCCAATAGCATCTCTTATAAAATGATTTTGAGAAGACGAAGTAATTTATTTATTGCTGTAAACTTTGATTGTACAAAGTTTTTTGATAAATCAATACAGTAGCCATGTATCTTTTATTTATACAAGCGGAAGTATAGTAAAGTAATGTAATTCCTTATTGGGCTGAGATGAAGCCTACAGTCCAAAGCTAAATGATATAGAGAAAGTTATATACGAAGCCAATATGTATCATTCATTTTACACCCCTCCTCAAACCTAGCTCTCCTGCTAGGGTTTGCGATCTTCTCCAAAGAGTGCTCCGCCACCAAAAATCACCAAGAATAGTTCAGATCAAACATAAAGTTGAGGTCTTTCCTCCTTTGCTTGAGCGGCTATGTGAGTTTTAGCTGGCTCGAGGACATTGTGTGAGATGTTCTCATAAATGTTCTTGCTGCCTTCAGATCGATGTAAAAATCGAGCTCCAAGTTGTAGAGACTTGTGAAATCTGACTTCAGAGGGATGAAAGATCAATTCTTTATATGATAGATGAATATGTAAAGACGTGCTGACTCCTTGGCGATGGAGGCCAGACTTAATGAGCAATTATTGTCTTGCTTGAGATGTTTGCTATCTTTTAGACACGGAGTGGTAGGAAGAATCATGTTTCACCTAACTTTCAAGATCTGTAACACAGAGCTTTTCTTTGAGACGAGTGAAGTTCACCTTTGGCAGTGGCTTTGTTAGGATATCAGCGACTTGGTAAGTAGCAGGTATGTGATTGATATTTAATTTTCCCTTTGCAACTTGTTCGCGAACAAAGTACAAGTCTAATTCCATGTGTTTAGTTCTGGAGTGTAGAACTGGGTTAGCAGTGAGTGACACTATGCTGAGATTATCACACCATCTTGTAGTTTTACGATCAGTTTTGATTTGTAGTTCACTCAGTAATGACTCTATCCACATTGTTTCTGCCACGACATTAGCCACACTTCTATATTCTGCCTTTGTACTAGATCTAGATACAGTTTTCTGTTTTTTTTGAACACCATGAAATTGGATTTTTGCCTAAGTAGATGCATTATCCACTTGTTGATCTTCTGTCATCTATATCGCTTCCCCAGTCTGCACCTGCATATCCATTAATATTAATAGTTTTGCATGACTCAATAGTTAGCCCATAATTTAATGTTCCTTTGACATATCTCAATATCCTTTTGACTGCTCTCCAATGCTCACCTGTTGGACATTGCATAAATTGGCTCACTTTATTTACACTGAATGAAATTTCTGGTCTGGTGATTGTTGCATATTGAAGAGAACCAACTATACTCCTGTATTGACTGTCATTTGCGATTGTTTCTCCTTTAGTTTTTGATAGATGATCATTGGTTATCATGGGCATTGAGATTGAATTTGACTGATCCACTTTCGCTCTAATAAGAATTTCATTGATATATTTCTTCTGACTGAGGCGGATCAGAGATTTTGATGGTCTTTTTACTTCAATTCCTAAAAAGTAGCTCAGACATCCAAGATCTTTAATTGAGAATTCTTTGTTTAAATGTTGAATAAGACTGTTGATTTCCAGATCATCACTGCTTGTAATAATAAAATCATCAACGTATTAGTATATAAGTAATAGTACCAGAATTAAATTTTGTACATAGAGAGTTGTCTAATTTTGTGCAGTTGTAGCCCTGTCTGACTAGTGTTGATTTTAACTTTTCAAACCAAACCCTTGGAGCCTGTTTGAGACCATATATTGCTTTGTTCAACTTGCATACAAGTTTTTCATTTCCTTTTTGCCTAAAACCATAGGGCTGCTCCATATAAACCTCTTCCTGCAAAACATCATTTAAGAATGCATTATTTACATCTAGTTGCTTTATGTTCCAATTTCTATATAAGGCAACACTGAGAACAATTCTGATAGTGGAGGGTTTCACAACTGGAGAGAAAGTTTTAGTGAAATCAAAACCATTTTGTTGTGAGTATCCCTTTGCCACTAATCTTGCCTTATATTTGGAAATTGAACCATCAGCATTTCTTTTTAATATGTATGTCCATTTACGGCCTACTATATTTTTATCAGTAGGTCGAGGAACAAGATCTCATGTGTTGTTCTTCACGAAGGCTTCATATTCTTCATTCATAGTTGCTTTCCATTTGTCACTTTGTATAGCCTGACTGTATGTGCTTGGTTCTTCATTTTATAGAACTGTATTATATAACTTTGGCTTGAATATACCACTTTTTGCCCTGGTGATCATATGATGTCCAGTTCTTTCAGGAATGTGTTGATGGTCATTATTATTCACTTCAGTTTCTTTTGGCTCATTAGATGATTGAGAATCATCTAATGTGTGACTTATGCTTTGCTGCATTTGATTACCTGACTGTTGCATTTGAGATGATGTGTTAGATGGTTCAGTTTATCCATGACCTAGTTCTGATGAGAGCATTATGTGTTGTGGACTTTGATTACCTTGAGCTTCCTCTCCAGTAATATGAGCTGCCTTGTCAATCACCATAGGTATGGATACTAAAGGACACTTAGCATTGTAAACTTTCTGCGAAGTTTTGATTGCTGAGTTGCTAAAAGGAAACACTTAAACAACATGTCTAGAGATAAACATTCTACCATTACTAGATAAACACTTGTAACCTTTCTGGTTTGCTGCATAGCCCAAAAATGTACATGGTGATGACCTGTAACTTAGTTTATGAGAATTGTATAATCTGAGATAGGGAAAGCATAGACAACCAAATACTTTTAAACTGTAATAGTTTGGCTTGATATTATAAAAAACTTCTAATGGACACTTTAGTTTCAAGACTTTTTTAGGCAATCTATTAATTAGAAAAATTACAGTAGCAAATGCATCAGGCCGAAACTTGAGTGGTAGTGATGCATTTGCCAGCAGTGTTAAACCTGTTTCCACTATATGTCTATGCCTTCTTTCAATCAGACCATTTTGTTCAGAACTATAAGGACAAGTTGTCATGTGTATGATACCTTTTCTTTGAAAAAGTTCCCTCAAGGGTAAAAATTCTGTTCCATTATCTGTTTGCAGTATTTTTAGTTGACGGTTTGTTTGCTTTTCTACCTGCGCTATAAATTGTTAAACTACATTGCATGTTTCAGATTTTGTTTTCAAAAAATATATCCACACATATCTTGAGTAGGCATCAACAAAAGAAATGTAATATTTATACCTATAGTAAGTTGATATGGGTGCTGGGCCCCATAAATTAGTTGCAACTAGTTCTAGTGGTTTGTTGAACTGACTTTGGAGTCCACAAATGGTAATTTGTGGCTCTTGCCCATTTGACAATAAGTACAAATATATGGAGTTGAAGTATTGTGAAAAGAGATATTATTTTCATTCAACACTTGTTTAACAATATTTGCATGAGGATGTCCAAGCTTACAATGCCAAATATAAAAAATCTTACGGTCATTCACAAATTTGATTTCAGAGTTATTACACCATTTTTCTTTACATCCAGATGTTCTTGAATTAGCAACATTGAAAGTATACAACCCCATAACTTCTTTACCCTGTAAGAGAATATATTTTGTTAGAATATCTTTGAATAGACAATACCTTGGGAAAAATTCAAAAAATACATTATTATCTTTGCCAAATTGAGATACACTTAATAATTTTTTCTTGACTGATGGTTCTCTTAATAAATTATGCATGTATAACTGTTTCTTTCATGTTATATATGCACTACCAGTATGAGTAATTTTCATAGACTTACCATTACCCATAAGTATTGATTGTGTGCCTTTATATTCCTTGTTGCCAAGATTTAAGTTCCCCAAGCTGCTAGTGACATGATTTGTTGCCCTAGATCATGAATATCTTCAATTTTTGAATTGTCATTGTTGTTACAGTCACTTTGGCCTTTGATTTCTTGTTGAGCACTTATCATATTTGCACTGAGGTTGTAATTTCTTGCACTGTTGCTATTTTTCTGAGATGGGGTGTTGTTAATATCAAATTTAAAGTAACATTTATTAGCAGTATGACCAAGCCTCTCACAAATCTGACATCTGGGTCTGTTGTTTCCACTGTTATTATACCATCTTCCACCTCTTCCTCTTGATCTAGAGGACTTACCACCCCTCTGATTATTGTACTATTGATTTCTATTGTTGGGTGCTTTTTCTTGATTCTTGAATTTGCTGTTAGTAGTAAAGTTCAGAGATATATATGATATAATTGCTTTCTTTTGTTTCAATCTACCCTCATGAGCAAGAAGGGTAGAATGGACATATTGGATTGATGGTAGAGTTTCCTTTGATGATATAACAGCTACTACCGATTCATATTCATCATCTAATCCTCCAAGAATTGATAGAACATGCTTTGTGTCACTGACTTTGTGTCCTGCAGAAGATAAATGATCACATAAAGTTTTTACCTTTACAAGATAGTCTCTCATTGACTGATTTTCCTTTTTAACATTTTGCAATTGTCTCTAGTAGTACATAATCTTGGTTGCTGATTGAGTGCTAAAGATCTGCTCTATTGTGGACCAGATCTCATGTGATGAGTTACACCCAATTAATTGAGGAAGTAGATTAGCAGTTATAGATGATATTAGCCAAGAACTGACTAAACTATCTTGTCATTGATGTATTATGAATTCTTGATTGCTAATAAGTTTTCCATCCTTGTCTGCAGTATACATTGGTGGTGTGATTATAGTACCTTGGACATGTTCCTCCAGATCATATGCTTTGATCGCGGTTTTAACTTGAAACTTCCAAAGCAAGAAATTGGTTTCATCAAATTGAATAGACAACAACTGACTTTGAGGCTTGATAATCTCTTTCAACAGTTCTTGAGTGGGATTGAATTTGGCATTAGTGTGGGTGCTGGAGGAGGCAGAGATGTCTTGTTCTCCTTCGGCCACTGATTCAGAAATCAAGAAGAGCGTTAAAAAAAAATTATTGTAGAGAAAATGCTGAGCAGCCAGGAAATTCTTGAATGATAAAGAAAATTTGACAGGAGTTCCTAGGCAAGGCACAACAGATGGTTTAATTAGTGTGGAAAAAGATCAGATAGATTAATATCTTGATCTTGAGACAGGTATGAACAGAAACAGAAAACAGTGATGATGAGAATTCTCTTAATTCTCAAATGATTCAAAGAAAGTGCAGTCTGATCTTGATATGATGACGTTAGATCTAATCTTGATCAAAACATAAAATGATGATGATGAAAATTCTCTTAATTCTCAGACGATTCAAAAAATGTAGCCTGATCTTGATATGATGACGTTAGATCTGATCTTGATCAATGACATGGCATTTTGCTGTTAAGCACACTTTTGGCTCTGATACCATAAAATGATTTTGAGAAGATGAAGTAATTGATTTATTGCGGTAAACTTTGATTGTACGGAGTTTTTTTTGACAAATCAATACAGTAGCCGTGTATCTTGTATTTATACAGGCGGAAGTATAGTAAAGTAACGTACTTCCTTATTGGGCTGAGATGAAGCCCACGGTCCAAAGCTAAATGATATAGAGAAAGTTATATACGAAACCAATACGTATCATTCATTTTACATCTTACAAATGGATCACAATATTAACTCATCTAATTAGATTCCATAATGCTTAATACGTAGGACCCTGGTACTTCTCATAGGTTAACCAAGTTGCCCACTGCTGTAAAAAAAATGTGCACTATAGTGGTCTGCAACTACAATAAAATAAAGCTAGATATGTATTATTATATAATTTGCAAGTCAAAAAAAAATCTTAAGCTACAAAATTAATATGACTCAAACTGCAAAAGCAGTAAGTGGAAAGATTGCACGTTCCTTCAATGGATGTTGAGGAGACATGCGAGGTGGTACTGCACTACAGACGGCGGCTTCCTGGGTCAGCCTCATGATCAGTCTGTTCACTCTGCTAACCTACTTACAAGCAGACATGAGAGAGTTAGGTTAAAGACGACATCGTCTATTGATGATAATTTGCCAACCTGGCATCAGGGGTTCAAAAGAAAAGCACAGACACCAAGGTGCTATGCAAAAAGTTCTGCTGCAGTGAAGCTAGCAATTCAAGTGCCAGACATGGAAGTGTTAGCTGAAGAGGAGCATGCGCTGAGTGATTTCGTGAATGAATGAGGGAGAGGACATGGAACAAATGCTTCTCAAAGCTCCACTTCTCAAGCAACCACATTCCCTTCGCTTATCATCTCGAACAACACCACATGACTTCAAAGTACATCACATTTATCATCCGAATAAATAAGTCACTATGTTTTTTCCCAATAATCCAATTGGAATTTGAAAAATAGCATGTCAATTCCTAAATTCTAAATTTGATCTTCTCTAAAGAATCACAACAGATTATCCAACCCCACAATTAAGTTTTTGATATTTGAGAGATTTTGAGTGAACTGAAAAAATGATCTTGTTATTGCAATTGAAATTGATACAAGATGATATATGATACATGTTTTCTCGGCTGTATAGATTATATATAACGCCGGCTGTTTGACAAAGTCAAAGGAAGCACAGCTGTACAATACAAGCCAAATTACATTTCTAGCCTTGAAACCCTTGGTATATAAACTTTGAGACGCATCCATTCATTCATTATTTATCTGGTTCCTCTATTTCGCCCCTTTGCTTTGAGCTAGGGTTTCTCTATCGTCCCCAAATCTCTGTAGCCACCTCCTTTTTCTTCAAAAAGACCTTATCTTTGGTTGTTGATGAGATGACCGCTTCTCAATTTCGAGCAGGTGTTTCCTTTTTATCTTCAATTTTGCTGTCAGGACTTTTGATTCTCAATTCTTCTCTAAGTCGACAGATATTTTTAGCTGATAATGCTTTTGTGAGTACATCAGCCCTTTGGTAAGAAGCAGGTATGTGATTTATGCTAAGTTTTCCATCATTAACACGTTCACGAACAAAGTATAGGTCGAGCTTCATATGCTTTGTTCGTGAGTGTAATATCAGGTTTGCAGAGAAGGAAACATCACTGAGATTATCACACCAAATCATCGATTTTCAGTCTGTATAGACTTGTAGCTCTTTCAATATAGATTCTAGCCATATAATTTCAGAGGTAGCACTAACTAAGCTGTGATACTCTGATTCAGTGCTAGAACGAGATATAGTGGGTTGCTTTTTCGAACACCAGGATACTGGATTTTCTCCAACGTAAATGCAGTATCCTGTTGTCGATCTTCTGTCGTCAGCATCTGATGCCCAGTTAGCATATGAGAAACCAGTGATTGAGAGTGTCTTACTTGATTTTAGCATCAGTCCATGATTTAAAGTTCCATTTAAATATCTGTGGATTCTTTTTACGGCCTTCTAGTGCTCGTTTAATGGTTAATGCATGAATTGACACACTTTGTTTACACTGTATATTAATTCTGGTCTTGTTATGGTCACATATTGTTGAGCTCTAACAACACTTCTGTATTCTCTTTCATTTGTAATTGCTTCACCTCTGTATTTCGATAAGTGAAGATTGCTTGTCATAGGTGTTGGCAGAGACTTTGCTTCACTCATTTTGTTTTGATAAGTAATTCTTTAATATACTTTGTCTGGATTAGATGCATCTCTAAGTTTGAAATTTTATTCACTTCTATCCCGAGAAAATAACTGAGTTGACCCAAGTCTTTGACTGAGAACTTTTCATCTAGAAATTAAATAACATGCTCTATTTCTTTCTTGCTATCACCAGTAATTAGGAAGTCATCAACATAAACCAGGATATATATTGTTGTGTCTTTGTTGATTTTGATAAAAAAGAGAAGTATCTAACCTAGTTTGATTGTACCCCAGATGAATGAGTGTTGTTTTCAACTTGTCAAACCATACCCTTGGAGCTTGTTTTAAGCCATAAATTGCCTTATGGAGCCTGCATACCATGTTGTCTTTGCTTGCATGTTTAAATCCAGGTGGCTGTTCCATATAGACCTCTTCCTGTAATTCACCATTTAAAAAGGCATTGTTCACAACTAGCTGTCTGATATCCCATGCTTTGTGCAATGCTATAGTTAATATTACTCTTATGGTTGTTGGTTTGACCACTGGAGAGAATGTCTCATTCAAATCGAATCCATACTATTGTGTGCAACCTTTTGCAACAAGTCTTGCTTTGTATATGTGAATGGTGCCATCTGGATTTCTTTTCAGCTTGTATGTCCACTTACAGCCTATTGTATTTTTGTGTTTTGGTGCTGGAACAATGCCCCAGGTCCTGTTCCTTATCAGTGCATTGTATTCATCAATCATTGCTTGTTTCCATTTGTCATTTTTGATAGCTTGTTCATATGTTTCTGGCACTGAGTTGGTAGCACAAGTTGTATATATCATTGGCTTGAATATTCCACTTTTAGATCTTGTTATCATATGATGCCTTTTATCTGGTTGCTCTGGTTGTGTAGTGATTTGTTCTGAACTTGATTGATGTTCATGATCCTTACTTCTGGATTGTTCACTGTTTGTATTTGTTGGAGATTGAGTGAGATGTTGGAATAATTCAGAGGTGGCTTGACCTGATCCACAGTTTGACACTTTAAGTTGAGCATCTGAGTTATTCTGACCTCTTTCAGTGAGCTCTTGGCTTTCAGTGTTGTTGTATATTGGTATGAGTGGAATTGATATAGTTGGATTGTGCACCTTTTGTGTTGTCTTTATCCTGCTACTTTTAAAAGGAAATAAACTTTCATTAAACACAACATGTCTTGACACAAATAGTTTCCCATTACTGTCAAGACATTTGTATCCTTTTTTATTCACTCCATATCCTAGAAAAGTACATGGAGTGGATCTGAAATTTAATTTATGAGAGTTATATGGTCTTAAATGAGGGAAGCACCGACAACAAAAAATTCTCAATGTTTTGTAGTCTGGTCTTATATTGTATAATACTTCCATTGGAGTTTTGCCTTGCAGAAATTTGGTAGGTAGTCTGTTAATTAAATTGACTGCAGTTGAGAAGGCATCAGGCCAAAATTTTAATGGAAGTGATGCTTGGGCTAACAATGTAAGACCAGTTTCTACTATATGTCTATGCTTCCTTTCAACTAACCCATTTTTCTCAAATGTATGAGGACAAGTCACTCTTTGAATTATTCCCTTCTTTTGAAGAAAATCTTTGAGTGGCTTGAATTTAGTTCCTCCATTAGTTTGGATTATTTTTACCTGCTGATCTGCCTGCTTCTTAAACTAACTTATGAAATGGATAACTGTATTGCATGTATTAGCCTTTGATTTCAGGAAATAGATCCATGTGTACCTGGAATAAGCATCTACAAAGGAAATATAATAATTGAATCCATAGTCTGAGTTTACAGGTGCAGGCCCCCACAAATCTATTGCAATCAGTTGCAAAGGCCTTTTATATTCAGACTAGGATTATGGAAAAGCCAATTTGTGACTTTTTCCCATTTGACAGTAAGTGCAAATATAAGAAACATGTATATTACTAATTTGAATTCCATTATCATTCAATATTTGCTTTACAATTTTTACACTTGGGTGGCCTAACTTTGAATGCCACATACTGAAATCACTTTTACTACTTTCTGTACATGATTCAGTTAGATTCACAATTTTCTTGAATTATTGAGGTCATTTGTCTTTGATAGGTTGAATCTGTATAGATCCCTGTAAGTCTCACCCTGCAACAAAGTTTGTTTAGTTTCAATACCCTTAACTATGCAGTGTCTTGGGTAAAATTCAAAGAACATATTATTAGCATGTGCAAACTGTGACACACTAATAAGATTTTTCCTTATTTTTGGAACACATAAGAGATTATTCAGATGTAGTATTTTCTGTCTAGTAATCTGTGCTCTACCAGTGTGTGTGTGTGATATTAAAACTAGTGTCAATACCCATACAGATAGACTGATTACCTTTGTATTCTTTGTTCTCAAGATTCAACATTTGTAAGTTGTTGGTTACAAGATGTGTTGCACCAGAGTCAGGATACCAGCATTCATTCTGAATGTCCTCAGGTCTTGCAGTTTCACACATGTTTAGGTTATGTGTACTTTGATCATCATATGCACCTTTTGATTCCATACTTGCTATGTTTGCATTTCCATCATAGCCTCTCTGAGAATTTATGTTTTGAGATGTATTGTAGTTAGAATCAAACCTGAAATAGCACTTGCTTGCAATATGTCCAACTTTTTCACAGATTTGGTACTTTGGTTTGTTATTATTGTTCCATCTGCCTCTACCCCTGCTCCTGCCTCTGACATTTGCATTTCCTCTCTAAAAAGTCTGATTGCCTCTGTTATTTTGATTTCTGTTTCTGTTGCTTGTAGTATAGTTCACTGAAATATCAGAATCAACTGGTTTCTTAAACTCTATCCTGCCTTCATGTGCAAGAAGTATTGAATGAACATCTTTAATAGATGGTGTAGTTCTTTGTGATGAGATTACGGCTACTACAGCTTCATACTCTTCACTTGAACCACTTAAGATAATCAGAACCTGTTCTGATACAGGACCATGTGTCCAGCTGCTTCAAGAAGATCACATGTTGTTTTTATTTTTGAAAGATATTCACCCATGGATTGATTTTCCTTTCTTATACTATGCAGTTGCCTTTTATGATGCATTACCTTTGTTGTAGATTTAGAATTAAAGATTCTTTCTATTGTTGACCATATTCCATAGGCTGTTTTACTTCCTATAACTTGTGGCAATAGTTTCATGCTTATTGTTGATAATAACCATGAACAGATCAAACTGTCCTGTCTTCGATACTTTTTGAATTCTGGATTGCTAACAGTCTTGTTTTCTTCATTAGTTATGAATCTTGGTGGAATAATGTGAGTGCTAAGAAGATAATCCTCAAGCCCATAGCCCCTAACTGCAGTTTCAACTTGTACCTTCCAAAGAGGATAGTTGTCTTCTTCCAAATGGGCTGTAATCAATTGGCTTTGAGGGCTAATAATGGTTTTGATGAGGCTTTCAGTTGCTAATTGGTCAAGATTGGGTGTTTCAGATGTTGCTGAGCTTTCTCCCAAGATTAATCTCGAATGCTGAATGGAGAATCAATAGATAAGATAGCTAAGATGGAGAGGAATGGTATCTGTGGGTAAAGGGTATTCAAGTACTGATTTAGAAGTTTTCAAGAAGAGGTAAGTGCAACCACTAACCCAAATGATTGAATTGATGATGGGTTTTTCAGGCACGACACTTTCTTTGATGATTTGATGATTTTCTTAAATTTTGAATTTGAATTTGTGCCTCTGTTTGAATTTGGTGCAGCCAGTCTTCTTTTTAAAGAATTCTGAGGCGGGGTACCACTTTGATTCAAAGACCATATCAAATTCAGATCTAAAATGATGAATTTCAAAATTCTAATGAGATCTTTGATATCTGAAATATCAAATGATGAAATTCTTTGATGATATTCAGATTTGAATCAATATGTCGTTAGGCTGAACTGAAGTTTGGCTCTGATACCAAATTAAGTTTTTGATATTTGAGAGATTTTGAATGAACTGAAAAAATGATCTTTTTATTGCAATTGAAACTGATACAAGATGATATATGATACATGTATTCTCGGCTGTACAGATTATATATAACGCTGGCTGTTTGACAAAGTCAAAGGAAGCACAGCGGTACAATACAAACAAAATTACATTTCTAGCCTTGAAACCCTTGGTATATAAACTTTGAGACGCAGTCGTTCATTCGTTATTTGTTTGGTTTCTCTATTTTCCACCAAGCTAACAACTACAACATGTTTAAGTTTCATTTAATGTTAAACCAAAAGGACTTCCTCTGTAACTAGACCTAGTTAAAAGTCATTTTAGTCAAGTAAGAAAACTCATCTGACTTGACCCATACGAATTCAGGTCCAAGAGAACCAAACTGATTAAATTTTCCCACATCTTTGGAGAGAGAGGTCGAATCCTTCAGAATAACAAATGACCAGATCCATATGCTTTTGGTAACTCAATAAACTAAACAAGTACCTCATTGTTTACACCACAAACATCATTAATACCACAAACATTAGTAATACCTATGGTACCCAATAAAAAGACATGAATTTGGGATAATCGTTAACAAAAAAATCCGTGTAAGTATCAACAACGTTTTCCAGGCAAAGCTTACTAACAAAAAATAATAAGTCTAACATGGACAAATAATGTTAAGATTCAATTAGATAACTTCAAAAGTTGTTACCAAACCTGTAAAAACGATGCCTTATAAGTTAAGAAACGAAGGTACAAAATCATCAAAGTCGGTTAGTAAGATCAAGTTACATGAAAATATGAATGAAAACACGAACACCAACCATTACAACTATTGTTGAACTATAGCAATTTATTAAGTTAAAAATAGACAAGTTCAACAAAACTTGCATTTATATCACTCGTCAGTTCCATAAACCAATATTGAAATTAATCACAAATGGGCATGATAACGAAATAGTGTATAAGTGTATTAGTGCAATATAAGGAAATTCATAAAATTATTAGCAACACTTTGAATAAGATGTAAAATTTCATAATTATGTAAATAGAAAAATAGATGCATCCAAGGATTCGTATAAATGCTAAACCTGTGTCCAAATCCACTTTCAGTGAGGGACCTGTGAGCATGCTTTTGTAAGGTGTCACCTCTCTTATCACCATAACACCTCCAGCTACACCAAGTGCCTATTTATATAGATCATAATCAATTAACTTATCATTTATTCTTTTGAATGAACAACTAAATCATTACAGACTCTCCTACTTTGATGTTTGAGCGTTTCATAACAACCACCCTTACAAGCAATGAAAAGTTATGTTATATACACTTTAGCTTTGAGTACATTTTATACAAGAATATTAAAAAAATTCAGCACCAATAATCTAATCAAAAAACTACCACTGTGCTATCATTAAAATAAAATTTGGATCCTATATTTCAGATTTTGATGTCCCCATGTCCATGTATAAAACAATGGTCATCTATAGTTCTGCCATTTGATACTAAAATTATTTAATTATATTTTAATGGTTAAGATTTAAAAAGCATCCAAGTATAATTAACGAAAAAATAGATGAATCAAGCTGTGCCCTTATATTTGTGTCCCTCAAAACAAGCATTTTTAAAGTTTGCACGACTGTTTTAAAAAATAACATATTCTCTTTGACTTTATCAAATACTTTTAGCTTATTTTCGAACTATATTGAAAATTGAATTAAATTGCAAAACATACATTTCAAGTTGAAAGGGTAGTAGTTCTTAACAAAACGATGCTACCATAGGATCTCTAGCAGCAAGAAGAGTTAGTGTAGTCATTTGTGTTTTGGTTTTCCATTTTCCTAAGTTCTTTACTACTACTACCAGCAATTGGTATCAAACTATTAGTTCCTGAAGAGGGAGACAAATTTCATAACAAACAAACATAATAGGTAACAACAAATGAGAAAGATAAGAACCTCGAGAACTCTACTATCCTGAGATGCAGCCCATTCTCTAACCGCTCACATGGTTATCTAAAGATAAAATACTTATTAGAAAGATACACATACAACCATTAAGTTTCAAACCATGTTATACTTGATAAAGGGCCAAATGTCTGCAATTATTTTTACATTTGAAAAAACATAATACCCTACAATGGATGATATAAAAAAGATGTTTGCTCATTTGGGGTTCTTGAGGGTAGAAAATATAGACTGAAGTAAAAATGAAAAAAAAAAGTCACCTCTCTGCCAATAACAATTAAAGGTACAACCAAAATCCGAGGCACCGCTTCAAACAGTGCAACATCTAACTATCTTGTACAGTGTAATATCAATGTGGCAGCAACCATTAACTGTCACTTCGATCTAGCATCAGGTACTTGCAATATCCTTGAAGCTACAGATATCCAAAGAAAAGGAAATCACACTATCGTACTACAACTAAGTAAAGGTTTTAGTTCTAATTTAAATGATGGCATGTAATAAAAGCAATATGATACTCTATAAAATAGAAAATATATTTACCTGCAGAATAGTTAGCAGTAAAATCACACCAGAATTCCAAAAAGCATGAATAACGATAGGAGTCATTGGATTGCGAGTCTGAGCATATGAAAGACCCAAACCAGTTCCTGTTTCAAAGCATATGAAACGGTAGAGACGAGGAACAATGTCTTATTGACCATATCAATCTTGGAAATTTAGAGTAAAACATGACTACATGTCTAATATCTACCTAATATGAAGAGCTGTGGAAATTGTCCGGGCATGAGACGAGCAAGAGCAAACAATGCAGCACTGATGGCAATAGAAATTGGTGTTGGTACCAGAGACGGAGCCAGGATTTGATGTCTTCTCGGGCTAATCAAACATTTTAATTCATAAGCTTAAAGAAAAATCAATAAAATAACATCAAAAAATATATAATAAGTTCAAGAAATGTTAATTTTTAAAATAAAGTATTGAACATAAACTGTATTGAATTGAAAGTGGAAGAATACGATGAAAAGGTATTTGAAATTAACTAATACCGTGTAGCAAAACAGATAGGATGCTATCATGCATAAATATAATATTGTGTAGAAAATTTACCCGGGCTGTAGCCCAGGGTAATGAAACCATAGATCCGTCCCTGGTTGGTACCCTACATAACGAATAGAAATTTTAAGATGTAATATGTATAAACAAGCGATAGCAGATATCAAAAATAAACAACTCAAAACATTTAAAACAGCGACCTGGGTTTCATACGGGATGTAACCATACCACTTAGTCAGTGAGGCCATCAAAAATCCATGGAACACGGTCCCTTCAAGAACTAGTGCTAAAACTCCAATTACACCTACTAATCATGAAGTGCTAACATATTGCAACATGAAAAGAAATTCAGATGTCATTAAACTATATATAACTTGTGATTTTTTTTAACGCACCTGATACTAGATAACCAAACAACAGCAACAATCTTATAAGGGCATCAATATGAAACAAAGAAAATATTAACATGAAATACATCGGTAGGAGAGAGCTCATTTAAGCTCTATTATTAATTGGGTAACCTAATGAACAGGGACCCAGAGTTCATTACTTGCCATCTTACATATTGCACTATATGTCATACATGTTTGCAGGTTTTAATTAAAATAAAAAGCATTTTCATTGGCAATATCAGTTTGACTAATCTTTTTATTATTGGTTTTTTATTTATTTTGTTGAAAAAATAGCCTGCTATGGGCAAAACATTTTTCCTTAGTTTAATCCTACAACAATTTGATAATTACATATTGCACCATATGCACTGTAATTTAATCCTTGGTCTCTTCACTCATAATTTTTTTTCAACTACCCTACTTTACCTGCATATTAAATTCTGATACGATTATCAAATGCTAAAACTTAATTTTAAACTTATGGTCTGTTGGCGTCAGAATTGGCCACCAACACCCAATTATAAGTGAAAGCACCAATATCCAGTCACAAATCACAGATAGAATATAGGTAGAGAATATAATATGAAGAATAACCAAAATTAAAATGAAAGCAAGTAAAAAAGACAAGATTTATAGTGGTTTGGTTAACTCCGGTCTACGTCCACTCTAGAAAAATACTTTTTATTATCAGAAATTTGATTACAGTTACAATATGGAATTTCTGAATAAAAAGACAGAATAGCCTCTAGGTGGAAGATGAAGAGAAACAAAGTGAAGAACCCTTTTCTGAAGCAACACCCGCTGTATTTATAGGCGAAACTCCGGCTACATGGCCTCCTCACCTACATGGGCCCACCATAGCGACCGTCGAGCCCAACTAATCCATCTATGCCGACCTGAAGTAGGTAACATGCTGACCCGAAGCAAAACATAAGTTGACCCGAAGAAAACCACGCGCCGACCCGAAGCAGATCCACATGCTGACCCGAGGTTGATTTATGCCGACCTGACTTCGAATCCCTCTTGCCGACCCGAACTGTAGCTCGTGCCGACCCGAAGCTAAAGCCACACCGACCCGAAGTTACATCCTGTAGCCGACCCCAAGTGAAGTCCTTATGCCTTCTCAATGCCGACCCAAAGTATAAACGCCGACCCGAAGTACTCAGCATGCCAATCCAAAGTAAATGCCACACCGACCCGAAGTCCAACCCAATGCCGACCCGATGCCATCTCCATATGCCGACCTGATGCCATCTCCATATGCCGATCCGAAGTCATGCTTGTGCCGACACAAAGTGAGTAGTATGCCGATCTGAAGTAACATGCCGATCCGACCAGAAGTTGAAGCAATGCCGACCCAGAGGAGATCCAATGCCGACCCGACCGAAGCACATCCTGTCATGACACAAAGTAAACCCTTTCCTGATCCGAAGCAATCCCTTTGGCGACTCAAAGTAGACCCTAAGCAACTCATCTCTTGCCAAAATCCACATTCCAAGTATTATGCGTTGTTTATCCTTCAACCATGCTTGATCCCGGCTTCATATTCATATTTATTACCCGTAATTGATCATCCATCCATCCATTTGAACCAAATCCATAATATTCCAGCCTAGATAACCGTGAAGTCTATTATGTTAAATCCGCATGTATACTGGCTTGCCAAAAGGCGGGATAACATTTGCCCTCCAAAACATACCTTGCTATTGGAAGGCGTGTTTTGAATTGCCATAAGTCCAAGATCCGAAATCCATAATCCATTGATCGTCATATTATCCAATCCAGAGTCTAATCCATTGCCAATCCAGTTCCTTGATCTCTTCAGATCTTTTGTGAAATTCATGACTATTCTGAGTCGATATCCAATTTTGAATCCATTCCAAACCTATTAACCGAATCATCGATCTCTCCAGATCGTTTTATCCAAGTCCGAGAAATCTCCGGGTCCATATTGAAATCCTAAGACCACTCTAGGTCATTTAATCCAAATCCGGAACATCTCCGGGTCCATATCCAAATCCGGGAGCTCTCCGGGTCCATATCCAAATTTGGGACCTCTCCGGTTCCAAATCCATAGACCTTTCCGGGTTATTTTATCCTACTCCGGCCTCGACTCTCCGGTCGAGGGCTTATCCATTGTTATCCTTCTCCAGCCTTGACTCTCCGGTCAAGGACTTAATCTGTGGGTTATCCTATTTCGACCTCGATCCCAACCGATGACTTAATTCGTGAATATAATTCTTCGGCTTCGACTCTCCGGTCGAGGACTTAATCCGTGGGGTATTCTACTCTGGCATCGATCCCCAGTCAAGGACTTAATCCGTGTTCGAGTCCATCCAGTCGCTCTCTGGCAAAGGGACTCGTAACTCGCGGTTATTGCTCCATCTCTCCAGTCGGGGCCGTAACCGTGACCCGTGTTATTTATTACATTAATCCAAATCCAATCATTCCAGAGTTCAATTGATAAAATAAAAGTCCATACACCCAAGAAAACTAAATAGCCATAGTACCCAAAAAACCAAAGTTTGCAGTAAATAGAAAAAACAAGATTTCATAAACCCGAGCACCACGGTTCATCGTCATCTCAGAGCATGCCTAGGAATCGTTCTCGATCCCGTACATGTGTAGGTGACTTAGCCGCATTACTTTGGGGTTTATTATTTATTCAATGCCATAAATCCAATCACCTAATAATAAGCTGACGACAATGCCTTGATTTAGTGCCATCTTCGTTTGAGATGGGTGGTGGCTGCTCCTATTCCACTACCACAACTTGATTCTTTATGTATTGTTGCAAATGACCATTCCTCACATGTTCTCAACAATATCCTTCAAATGCCTACAGTTATTGGTGTTGTACCCATCCAGCTCATGGAATAGGCAATGCTTTCCTAATGTCCGCTCGTATTCGGAGGGTTCCCTTTTTGCCGGCCTTCGATACTGGAGGCGCCCTCGAGTATCCAAATAGATCCTTTCTAGAGTTTCAGTAAAATCCGTGTAAGAAGAGAATTTTGGTTCTCTCCATTGCCTTTTCGATGTATTACTGCTGTCATTCATTTTCTGTTTGCCATTATTGTTCTTGTTTACATCTCCTGGTGATCCTCCAGCTTGCACAACATTCACCTCCTGTTTGTTCGCTTGTGCGTCTTCCTGTCACAGGAACCTTTCTGCTTCATGGTAAAACTCCCCTAAATCCATAGATGCATCTCATGCTAGCGAATCTTGAACTCTGTGCCATCAGTAATGCCAGATACAGCCGCCATCAAAACCATAGATGTATCTGGACGATCCACCGATGCCGCCGTGGCATTAAACCGTGTTAGAAAACTTCTTAGAGACTCTTTGATCCTCTGTTTCAGTGTTGCCAAACTCAATACAATTTGAGATCTCGAGATGTGAAGTCTAAACTGCCTCCTAAACCTTTTGGTCAATTCCATCCACGTCCCAATAGAGCCGCTTTCCAGTTGTCTGAACCATAGTGCCGCTATATCTATCAAATACAAAGGGAAGCACCATGCCATGACCTCCTTTGATGCCCCCAGTACTTCCATATGCCTCATATACCTTGTCAGATGAACATCGAGATCCGTCCTTCCATTATACGTCTCCAGTGTTGGTAGTTTGAATTCCGGTGGATTCCTAACTTGCCTAATCGCAGGAGCGAAGGGGCTCCTATTCACATCCTCCAAATCTCTATTTACCAATCATAATCTCATGGTCCGTCTAATCATATCCGCCAACCTGTTGTTATCATCAAGTGGTAGTCTTTGTCCGTTGTCTCCAACCTACCCCTCGAGTCCACGAGGGAATCCTGAAATCTGCCCTTCTGGACGAGCATCCATATCCCGATCAACGCCAAACTGCATAGCACTACCTGGTATCCTTTCTGGAATCGAGCCAATATAATCTGGGGGCATGCCCCCGAGTGTGGAACGATCAGGGGCAGCTTGCGGTGGTTCCACTCTATCCCGCATCATGTTGGCTTTGTTTCCTTGGTTCTGATTCTGGACTTCCTTTGTTCCTGCTGCTCCGTGATCCACATTTCCAGTATTTCCTATAGCTCCATTCCCTTGGTTTTGGATTCCAGCTTGTCCAATTTTCCGGAATAAGTTATGCATCATATCCTCCTGGCTCTTCAGCATCCTTTCCTACATAGCATCCATCATCATTTCCATTTTGTCTCTGGTGATGAAGATTGAAGTCCGATTAGCTCCTGAGGAAGGCTCCTGACTTCCTTCATAATGACTCCTCTTTGTCCTCTATCTCCTTGTTGATTTCCTAGCCATAGCTTCCTAAATCCGAGTTCCTAAGCTTTCAAATCCAAGATCCAAACTTCCAAATCCCCGAGTGCTAGCTTTCTCAGTGAAAGCACCAAAATGTTGGCATCAAAATTGGCCACCAACACCCAATTATAAGTGAAAGCAACAATATTCAGTCACAGATCACAGATAGAGTATAGGTGGAGAATATAATATGAAGAGTAACCAAAATTAAAATGAAAGCAAGTAAAAAAGACAAGATTTATAGTGGTTTGGCTAACTCCGGCCTACGTCCACTCCAGAAAAATCCTTTTATCAGAAATTTGATTACAGTTACAATTTGGAATTTCTGAATAAAAATAGCAGAGTAGCCTCTAGGTTGAAGATGAAGAAAAATAAAGTGAAGATCCCTTTTTTAAAGCCGCACCTGTTGTATTTATAGGCGAAACTCTGGCTACAGGGCCTCCTCACCTACATGGGCCCACCATAGCGACCGTCGAGCCCAACTCATCCATTTATGCCGACCTGAAGTAGGTAACATGCTGACCTAAAGCAAAACGTACGCTGACCCAAAGAAAACAATGCGCCGACCCGAAGCAGATCCATATTCTGATCCGAGGTTGATTTATGCTGATCTGACTTCGAATCCCTCTTACCGACCCTAAGTGTAGCTCATGCCGACCCGAAGTTGGAGCCACTCCGACCCGAAGTTACTTCCTGTAGCCGACCCCAAGTGAAGTCCTTATACTTTCTCAATGCCAACACCAAGTATAAACGCCAACCCGAAGTACTCAGCATGCCGACCTGAAGTAAATGCTACACCGACCCGAAGTGCAACCCAATGTTGACCCGATGCCATCTCCATATGCCGACCCAATGCCATCTCCATATGCCAACCCGATGCCATCTCCATATGCCGACCCAAAGTCATGCTTATGCCGACCCGAAGTGAGTAATATGCCGACCTGAAGTAACATGTCGAGCCGACCAGAAGCTGAAGTAATGCCGACCCAGAGGAGATCCAATGCCGATCTGATTGAAGCGCATCTTGTCATGACCCGAAGTAAACCCTTCCTGACCCGAAGCAATCCCTTTGGAGACTTGAAGTAGTCCTAAGCA
The DNA here is from genome assembly GCA_030737815.1 of Allium fistulosum. Taxonomy (NCBI): domain Eukaryota; kingdom Viridiplantae; phylum Streptophyta; class Magnoliopsida; order Asparagales; family Amaryllidaceae; genus Allium; species Allium fistulosum. The sequence continues at coordinate 899,917,800 of CM060905.1, forward strand.
ACTCATCTCTTGCCAAAATCGATATTCCAAGTACCCTGCGTCGTTTATCCATCAACCATGCTTAATCTCGGCTTCGTATTCATATTTATTACACGTAATTTATCATCCATCCATCCATTTGAACCAAGTCCATAATACTCCAGCCTCGATAACTGTCATCCCGCCTTTTGGCAAGGCTGTAATACCAAGAACTTAACTGGAAACCAAGGACAGTCCGTCCCAAAGATCGGTTATACACACGTTCACTATGGATACTAGTGAATTCTGTCCGAGTCCGGATCAAGCTACAATCAATATGGTATGACGAGCAAAGCTATAAAAGCCAACATTCCAAATTTGAAGTTAATCGGAGTTCGTATGCTCAAGATATGATCGTTGCAAGTCAAAGAAAACAACTACGATTCGTTTCCATCAATGCGAATAATGGTTCATATCCATCACTAGCCTCACTTCGTATCCAACATGATTCAATCTACTTCGTATCCATCACATACTCATCACTTCGTAACTATGGAGGAAACACTACGTTTGTGTCCATCCTCTCAAAAGACCTCGTTCTTATCCACTGGAAGACTAGTAGTTCGTACCCATCAGAGTTAGCTACCACCTCCTCCGTGTCCACTCCATTCGTATCCATCAGGGGCCTTCACTTCGTGTCCCTTCATGTCGTAACTGAAGTCAAGCCACAATCTCATTCAAACCCAAGGGAAGTGCTACATTCGTATCCATCCAGGAGCCACCATTCTTCGTATCCATCGGGTTCGCCTCTTTCATATCCCACAATGACCGTTACCTAGTATCGGTATATACCCTACATACTTCATATCGACCTGCCACACATCGATACGAACTCCACCATCGGGTACCGATACGAAGCACATTGCACTCCCTCGATACGAAAGGTGATGTACAAGATCGATACGAAAAGGCATGATTAACTAAGAGACTCGGTCACTCAGCACAAAAAGTGGATCGATCTTGGAAGATAGCGCCACGTCACCTAGCCAACGCGTGCATGCTATCGATATGAACGAGATCGACACGAATGGAAGCGATACGAGTTCGACATCCCATTGAAAATTTAAACTTGCATCGATTATAACTCGAGATCTACAAGTCCAAATGCCACCAAATTTTCACAGGAGCTTGCCTACAACTTCAAGAATGTTGCTGATCAATTTCAGCCCGAAAGGACCATTTATGGATCGATACGAACCCAATTCGTATCGCTCCCAGATCGAGTCAAAATCACCTGAACTCGATCCCGTAGGCCCACTCACGTGAGAGAAGAAGTCTTCCGAGATCTGGGTGAGATATTTGCTGTCTACACCTGTAAATAGTGACCCTGCACCTATAGAAAATGGACTTTTGGCTTCTCTATGCTGATACTCTGCCGAAATCATTATTAAACTTCAGTTGTACTGTTGTAATCTCTTGTAAGCAGCGAGTGAAATTCAATAAACATCAATCATTTCATAGTGGACGTAGGCAATACGCCGAACCACTCTAAATTCGTGTGTTTCTGTGCATTTTCTTATCTGTTGATTGGCATGTTTGTTAGATCTGCCTCATTTTACATTTATTTTCTTCATTTTATCCCTTCAAACACATTCGAAGAGTGTTGTGTCCAATTTTGGTACAAACACTTTGGTGCTTTCACTGAGAAAACCCAGCTTTTATCCTGCTCGTTGGATCTACTTCCGATATTGGATTGGAAGAATCTAAGGAGAAGATCCAGATCTCAAGCCTCGAAGTTCTTCCATCCTATTTAGATTTGCACCAAGTCTAGGAATGAACTTCACTATTCATCATGGTCGTTACCAAAACTACTTCAACCGCTGCAGATCCAGAAGGACGGGATAAGCAAAACCCCACACAACTTCCCTCTACGGACCAGAATGCCGTCGGACCTTCGAATCCACAAGACCCTGTCACCAGGGAGGAATTCCAACTACTGATGTAAGAGCTGACTCAAAGCCGCCAACAGCTTACCCAGTAGCTCCAAGCCAACGCGGAGTTAACCAATCGACTGAACCATGAAAGACGATGGAGATCCAGAAGGGATCAGGCTTCCTACTCATCCACTGAGAGTTCAGCTTCTTCTGATTACAACCATAGATTCACACGCCCACGGCTGGATGAAAGCTATACACATGCTACCGGACATCAGCGCACTCTGAATCTTGGACAACCGAGAGTTGGTCCATTGACCAGCCACCAGACCAGACCCTCTTCCCAAGGAGGGACGGTTCTTTATCACACTACCAATAAACGCGCTGCTGCCATTGCCACCGAGTTAGAAGCTAACACTCGGAACCAAACAGATCCGAACCTGCGCCAACGTGATTATACTCCCGAACCTTATGTTCCCGAAGACCTAGAGCCAAGGAGGCGAGGTATGGACCATCGACCACGCCCGGCCCATCCTCGCATTGTGGACCCCGACCACACCTTGGTTCAGCATGCTCAGAATGTCTGGATGCCAGACATCCTGACAATGATCCGTGAAAGCCATGGCCTCACCAACGACGACTGGGGAATCTCCTGGAGTCATACCCCTATCACCGATGACATCCTCTACGCTGAACCGCCTCGGCGATTCAGAATGCCAACTCTACCTGTTTATGTAGGGAGTTCTGACCCTAACCAGCTCATCTTAAAGTATGAATTGTTGATGAATGCTACACGGGCTGATGATGTAGTAAAATGTCGAAGTTTCCCAATCTCCCTAAGGGGCATCACGACTATGTGGTTTACTTGCTTACCACCCCGATCTATTTCATGTTTCGACCAGTTGGCTACGAAGTTTGTTGAACAATTTCGCATGCATGTCACAAGACCCAAAGATGTTAATACCATGTCCAGTGTCACTCAAGCCCCCGGAGAGACACTCCGACGTTACCTGGAGAGGTTCCATGCTGCATGCGCTGAGATTAGTAACCCTAATGATAATTCCATTCTGATGGCACTGACTAAGGGAATCGATCCCGATTCCGAATTTGGCAACTGGTTGGCCGAAAAACCCCCTGCGTCATTGGACCGTTTCTATTCCAAGGCAGCTCAGTTCTTGAGAAACTGTCTAGGAAAAAGGATGACGCGGGGCCCAGTGTGGAAGGCATCCAAAGCAATGTTGCTGTGAAACAAACCAGGAAGAGTTCCGAAAAGGTGCAGTTAAACATACAGAATAAGCAGACTCAGCAAAAAGGCGATGGAAATCAGGGTATGAAGCGAGATCAGAATCGTGGACCGCGACGTAGAGATCCCATGTTTGACACATATACTCCTTTAAATACGTCTCTGGAAAATGTGTACTTGCAAACTTGTAATACTATCCAATATAAAAAACCTGCTCCTAAGAAATCATCAGGGAAACAGATTCAAACTGGGAAGTACTGTAGATTCCATGATAGTTATGGCTATAAGACAACTAATGTCATCATCTGCAGGATATTATCGAGAAGTTGATCCAAGAAAGAAAGTTGGAACAGTTTGTTCGGGCGCCGTAGGCTGGAGGTGCGGGCCCTTCAAATCAAAATCAAGTACAAAATCAGGTTAGACCAGAGGAACCTGCTCGTACCGGTGGGAGGTTAGTGATTAACACTGTTAGTTGTGGTCCTCATCGAGCAGATCAGAGCTAGAGGGAAATGGAGTCATATGCCAGCTCTATTAGGCATGCAAGCTTCGAATGTTATAGTAATTTGGAAGACGGGGCTCCGACCGAGCAACAAAAAATGATGACGGTCGACATTGTATTTCGAGACAGAGATGCCAACAGAGTCGAAGCTCCAACCATTGATCCACTAGTCATTTCAGCTCAGATAGGTCCTGCTTGGATAAAGAGGATCTTAGCAGACAGTGGAAGTTCGGTGAACATACTCTTTAAGCGAGCCTATGATCAAATGAAGATGGAAGCGAAAGATTTGAAGCCTTGTCAGTCTCATGTTCATGGCTTTAACGGAAGTGCGACTATACCCACTAGGATGGTGGAGCTACCAGTGGAGTTGGGAGTTGGAGAGTGCCGGAGTGTCAGGATATTGCAATTTATTGTATTGGATATTAACTCACCATACAACGCTTTCTTCGGCCGACCGGCCCTTGCTGAGTTCAGGGCTGCTACCGCCCCTTGGTGTCTAACTTTGAAATTCCCTACCGATAATGGAGTCGGAGTCGTTCAGGGAGACCAGGCTGCTGGACGAGCCTGTTATGTTGCTGAGCCGTGGGAGGCGCAGCGAAAGGAGAAGGGAAAGGGCACGGAGGAATCTCTCCGCGTTCGCTTGGATGATAATTGACAGTTAACGTCTGGGCCAAGGCCCGAGCAACACAACCAATTCCCAAGAGATCTTGACCCGAGAAATTCCGAAAGCGAAGACAAAGTCAAAGACAGTCAGGCTTCTCCGGCAGAGCTGACGATCGATGTTCCGATCGATAATGATGACAATTTTAAAATGGTAAAGATTGGATCTCAGCTAAGCCAACAGATGAAAGAGGAATTAGTTGAATTTCTCCAGGCAAACCTCGACGTGTTTGCCTGGACGCACTCCGACATGTGTGGGATCTCGCCGGACATCGCGAGCCACACATTGAATATTGACCCATGGCATGTCCCGGTCAAGCAGAAAAGGCGTGGTATGGATCCAGAGAGAACTGTCACCCTTAAGGAAGAGGTGGATAAACTCAAGTCGAACAGGTTTATGCAAGATGCGTTATATCCAGATGCGTGTCCAACCCTGTACTTGTCAGGAAACCTAATGGGAAGTGGAGAACTTGTGTTGACTACTCAGACTTGAATAAAGCTTGCCCTAAAGATAGTTTTCCACTCCCCGGATTGATCAGCTCGTAGACTCGACGGCCGGACATGAACTCTTATCCTTCATGGATGCGTATTCTGGCTACAATCAAATACCGATGCACCTGCCTGACCAAGAGCATACCATCTTTGTCACCGATTTGCGACTCTATTGTTATAAAGTGATGCTGTTCGGACTTAAGTATGCTGGGGCAACCTATCGGATACTCGTCAACCGAATGTTCGCTAACCAAATCGGAAATACCATGGAGGTGTATGTGGACGACATGCTTGTGAAGTCGCGATTCTCCACCAATCATATCAAAGACCCGGAAATGATGTTCAACATCCTCCGAGAGTACATAATGAAACTCAACCCGTTGAAATGTCACTTTGGGGTCGCGTTCGGAAAATTCCTTGGATTCATCGTTAATGCTCGGGGTATTGAAGCCAATCTCGAGAAAATCTGGACAATTAGAAATCTAGAGACTCCAAGGACTTTAAAGCAAGTTCAGAGCCTTAACAGGAAGGTAGCAGCACTGAGCAGGTTTATTTCGAAATCCACCGAAAAGTGCATTCCCTTCTTCGACCTAATCAGAAAAGGGAAACAAAACTTTGAATGGACTATGGAGTGTAAGGGCGCATTCCAAGCGTTGGTTCAACACCTGTCCACTCCACCCATTCTGTCAAAACCTATTGATCATGAGAGAATGTACATCTTCTTGGTGGTGTCAAAAAATGCAATCAGTGCTGCTTTAGTTCAGGTGGATAACCGGATACAACGGCCAGTCTATTACATCAACAAATGGCTAACCGGAGCAGAAAGAAATTATCCGAAGTTGGAGAAGTTAGCTTACTATATTGTCATTGCCTCGAGAAAGCTTCGCCTATATTTTCAGGCTCACCCTATCACTATCTACACCGACCAGCCGTTACGACAGGTCCTTACGCGGCCTGAGATGTCTGGTAGGTTACTCAAGTGGAATATCGAGCTTAGTCAGTTCGACCTCACTTACACACTAAGGCGTGCTATTCAAGGACAAGACCTGGCAGACTTCATCGCTGAATTCACTATCTCGGAGGACTTGCCCGAAACCAGTGAATCCCCCAAATATGTCTGGAAGCTACATACTGATGGTGCATCGAATGACCGCTGCTCAGGCACTGGGGTTGTACTTGAGACTCCTAAAGGCCGATCTATATGCTATGCTTTGAAGTTCGATTTCCGTGCCACTAAAAATGAGGCCGAATACGAAGCCCTGCTCACCGGACTAAGGCTTGCCAGAGATTTAAGGATCATTGCTGTGGAGATTTGCTGCGATTCACAGCTGGTCGTGTGTCAAGTTCGGGGGGAATACCAGGCCAAAGACCGGAGATTGGCAGCTTATCTCGCTCGGGTCCAGGAAATATTGAATCAGTTCGATTATTATGCCATCTATTGCATACCCCGAGAACACAATCAGAAGGCAAATTCCTTGGCAAAGTTAGCTAGTTCTGGCGTGGCACAACAAATGGGACTCGTTCCCGTTGAGACATTATCTTCCCCGAGTACTGATCAAATGGAGACCGACTGGGCACTTGAAGTCATACCTGATAAGGAGTCATGGATGACTCCATTCAAAAACTATCTCGAGCATGGGACCCTGCCAGAGCGCAGGAGTGAAAAAAGACAAGTTCCTCGGAAGGCTTCGCGGTTCACTATTCAGAATGGAATCATGTATAGAAGAGGGTACTCTGTTCCTCTACTCCGGTGTATCGCCCACGATGAAATCAATCGAGTATTGCGTGATGTACACGAAGGAGAATGTGGCAATCACATCGAGGGGTAAGCTCTTGCTAAGAAAGTACTCCGATATGGTTATTATTGGCCGACTATAAATCGGTATGCATCAAATTCTGCCAGGAAATGTGACAGATGTCAGAAACATGCTCGGATTCCAAGAGCTTCGCCAACCGAAATAACTCAGATGGTCAGTCCATGGTCGTTCGCAATATGGGGCATCGCATCATTGGGTCTCTTCCTCTAGCCAAAGGTGGCGCGAAGTACACCATCGTTGTAGTTGATTACTTTACCAAATGGGCGGTAGCCGAGCTCCTTGCTACTATCACAACGAAGAAAGTGATCAACTTTGTTGTACGCAATATTATCTATCGATTTGGTCTCCCACATACCATCATCACTGAAAACGAAACCCGGTTCGATAGTGCCAAATTTAAGAATTTCTGTCAATGATTCCACATCCAGAAGAAGTTCTCTGTAGTTGCGCACCCTCAAGCAAATGGACAGGTCGAGGCTGTTAATAAAGTTATAAAGTCCATTCTGAAAAACGATTGGAAAAAGCCGGGGGCAAGTGGGTCAATGAACTTCCTATAGCCCTATGGGCATATCGAACAACCAACCATACTCCGTTTTCACTTTCCTACGGTTCAGAAGCCGTTATTCCAGTCGAGTTGGAAGTGCCTTCTCATTGTGTGACATATTATGACCCAAAGACAAACACTATATTACTTGCCGAATCTCTGGACTGATTAGATGAGAAGTGTGAAGAGGCTGATTTGAGGGTAGCCGCGTACCGAAGTCGAGTCGCCCGATTATATAATGCCAAGGTCCGACCCCGAACCTTCAAACTCGGCGATCTCGTCCTTAAGAGAATTTACCCGGTCCCTTCGTATATGAAACCTACGTGGGAAGGGCCGTATGTTATCGAACGAATACTCGGAGACGGCACCTTTAAATTATCAACCATTGACGGTCTCACTTTGATGAGAGCCTGGAACAGTGAGAGTCTTCGTCGCTACTACACATAACAGGCTTTATTTATTCATTTAGTCTGCTTTTCATTTGCAATTTGTTTATGCATTTCGAAATTTTAATTTGTAATAAGGTAACTGACTTTGCCATACTTTCTTATTTCAGCAATAAAATGCAAACTCTTCAAGCCAGAGCAGTGATTTTTGAAATGCGTCATGCGACCAACACAATGCACGGAGAGCTAAGTTCCATCCTATGGTGGGACTTATTCAAATAGAGAGTGACTGTGATACAACCAGTCACTCGCTAAGTGAAACCCGAGCTCGGGGGCAAGCTAACACACTGAAGCCAAGAAAGGATTGATACACGACAATCCTCTAACTAACTCCGGCTCCCAGAGTGCGAGCTGAAGTATAAACTTACAAATGCAGGCTCGAAGAGGGTGGATCCGTCCACCTAACGACTTCGTCCGTATTTAAACTAAGTCTGAGGAGGATGGATCCGTCCATCTAACGACCTTGCTTGTTAACTCAGGGTGGATGTGATCCGACCATCCATGATCCTGATACATCTATCATTCGCAGAGTGCGAAAGAAATCCTAAAACTCAGAACATATGTGATCGACCGTCTGTTAACCAACTCCAGATTCCCAAAGTGCGAATTGGAGTATAAAATTTAAAATGGTTGTGGCTGACCATCCGTCGGCTAACTCTAAGTCCCCATAGCACAGGCTGGAGTATAAACACAAATCGGGTGTGAACCGACCACCTGTGAGACAACTCCGAGTCCCCGGAGTGCGGACCGGAGTATCAACGTAAATCGGGTGTAACCGTCCACCCACGAATCAATCTAAGTCCCTAGAGTGCGGACGAAATTCTAAATATCAAACGGGTGTGATTGACCGCCCGTAAAGTAACTTAAGTCCCCGGAGCGCGGACATATCTCTAAACCTAAAGCGGGCATAACCGACCGCCGATGTACCTGTACAATCCCCAGAGTGTGGATTCAATTACCAATAGATGAGCGAGTGTGATTCGACCACCCGAACTCGTCTTGTTTCAACAAAGTTAAGCTCGGTGTATTAAAGGCAAAAAGAGACTGTCGACCGACCATTTCATTTTATCCCCGGGACTGGGGGCAAAACTTAAGTACCAGCTACTGATCGAGACAGTGCAGTATTGGAACTCGACACGACGTTCAGTTATGACCCGAAGGCATAACTTTGGGAATTAACAACCAAACTCAGGTCCGATTCAGATACTAAAGTTTCACAAGTACATTGAATGGAAGTTCATGCGCTAACACACTTAAGCAAATAAACAGGAAATTATGCTGGAAACAAAATGGAATTTTACTTTAACTATTCTTTGAAAAAGAAGGATAAGTACAAAAATCGTTCGAAAAAATCCTACTTGCAAGGGCCGAACCCGCATCTATACACGGCGTACATGGAGAAAAAAGAAATTCCTATCTATCTACCAAAAAATGGAGCGATAAGATATGTCTATTCCATCGGTTTCTTCTTCTTCCTCCCCGACGTCAACCCACTGGAGCTCCCGCTCGGATGCCTCTTTGAGCCTTTGCCTTTTGGTGGTTGATCTCCAGCTGGGGGAATTATGGTAGTCTCTTCCTCCGAACTCATGGAAATTGGAACACTTTATGAATGTGGAGCCGGAGGATTAGGAACACTCTCGACATTGGAAAATAAGGGAAGCACACTGGTGTCTACAATTGTGCCGCCGGGAGAAATCATTCGTAGAGGAGCTGGACCAGGACCCACCATACCGCCTCCCATACCATTGGCCTGTGCGGCTGCTTCCATCTCGACATTAATTTCTGCTATTATCCCTTCTTCATGGATAGTTTGAGCATCCACGGGGATGCTGCCAGTTGGGCCCGAAGAGCTGGCCATGAATGTGCCTTCACCCATGACGAATGGTAGGTCGGTAAGTGGGTCACTTTGATGACCAAGGAGCTCCTCCATCATCTACTCATCAAAGGTAAAAGCGCTCCCCTGCACTCCGTCAGTTGGCGCAGCGGCCGTTGTTGTAGCTGCCTCCGTCATAAGGGCCTCCTGCTCATGATGTGACTCTTGGGTCGCGGGGGCACGACCGGTGCGGCTTCTATCTCTGAATAAATATAAGAGAAAAGGTGTTAGTAATTAATTCAAACGACGCCCCAAATTTGAATAAATGCGAGAAATGCTCAGAATACCTTCCTTAGATTAGCTCGCGGGTGGCGGAGCTGCTTTAGAGACATGCTCGCGTGCTGGAGACAACTGCGATTGATCAGGATTGTAAGCAGGCACAGATAAAGGATCGACCGCAGGAGTAGATTCGGGCTGGGTTGGCATAGGAATTTCGGAACCTGCATCATGATGCTCAACGCCAGAACCCTCTCCAACTTCCAGGTGCTGAGTACTGAGCCTCTCTTTCTCGAATGTGATAGTGATGTCGTGGAGAACTCTTCTTTCATCCTCATTCAACACCCGATTCTCCAATTCAAACTCATCGATGGATTAAATGTGGTGCTTCCCTTTTTCATCTTCAACCAAGGGCACTAAGCATTGTATAGATGAGATGGATAGCCTTCGAGCTAGCTTAGATTTCGATGCTTCAGAACATTGGCATTATATGTATTGAGGAGATCCTCAATGTCACCCTCCAACCTGGCCTATGCCGTTCTCACTTCACCCTCAACCCTGGCTTCGGCTTTATGAACCTTCAACATTGCCGCATCCCTCTCATCCCTGAGCGCCACAGCCTGCACGCATGCCTCCTGAGCGGCTTTATTTGTGTCATCTTTCTCTTTGACGACTTCAGCAAGTTTGGCTTTAAGCTCCTCAAGCTCTTTTAGCGTTCCTTCCCTTTCGGCCATGACTGTGGTGGTTTGGTGCCCCATTTCCTCAACCAGGGCTAAATGTGTTTGCCTCATCTCCTCCATCCTCCAAGTTGCATCATCAGCTCTTTTATTGGCCTCCGTTTCTGAATTTCTCGCAGACTCATTTTCTTCATTAAGCACCTAGATTATGCGGTCCTTCTGAGCGAGATCAGTCCCTAATTTCTCGATTGTCTTCGCCCGCTCAAAGGCTACCGCTGATACTTTATCCATAGTCTTCATCCATTCCCGATAATGGCCGTAAACATCATGTATATAGTCGTGCATCGTCTGTTCTTCCTCGATGGGAATTCGCTTTAAGTGCGAGGGAAAGACGAAGCCGTCAAAGAAGATATTTGGAAAATCTTTTTTCAACTTAGCGATTCTAATCACTCCTTCCCCGGTGGGCTCTGTGATGGCTTGTTCAGTAATGATGGGAGTTTCGGTTTCGGTCCTTCGACACTGTTGGTCAGGCCTTGGTGCTTGGGAAGGTGGTATTTGACGCAAAGATTCATGGGTTTGTTTGCCAGAACCAGAAGGTTGTGTTGGACCTCTAGGTGGCGGAGAGCATGACCGGGAACAACACCTATACTCCTGCTCCCTCTCTCTATCCCTTTCCCTCTCATAGCGCTCCCTCCCTTGATTAGAGTAGTCGCGATCACGGTCTCTATCTGCTTCATGTCCGCAAGACTCATAATATGAATTAGATGAATGACGTGCAGAACGGAGGCTGCCAAGCATAGATCCTCGCTTTGACATCGTGCCTGTAAAATGAAAAGTAAAACAGAGTTGGTATTTCCTAGAGATAAATTTCTTGTGATTAGAAATTGTGTGGTGTCATGAAGTGTGTGTATGCATGTGCAAACCCCCCGACCAACCGGTTATATCGGCCATACTCGAAGGAATTGACTCGCCTAGATCTAAAGCGCTCTGAAGCCCTTCCAATCCGGTTTCTTGTTGGAGCGACACATAGTCCGGAATTGGAATGTATGCAAGTCCTTCGAATGGATTCTCCATATGTGGGGGAGGAGCCTCCGAAATTATAACACCGGCGGTTGGCAGAGACATGACCATGGATTTCCATTTTGAAGGCTTGTGAAGCTTATGAGCAACCGCCTTGCCTTTCCTTTTTCCCTCTGAATATCGAGGACTATCTGAGGGCCCAGCTACGGGTTCATCTTCAGTGGGCATATCCTCTTCATCACTTTGCTCAGGGATTACAATTCCAGGCATTCTACGCCTAGCTCGTCTAGCAGAAGCTGCCCTAAGAGATCCTTCAAGCCCTATGCTCTGGTCTTTGTCAATTAGCCCAATGGCCCTCAAATTTTCATCCGTGAGCACTGCTTCGATTTCTCTAATCTTTCCCGGCACCTCTTGAAGAATTCGTACTATTTCCTTAAAGTGAGCACCTTCAGGTCATGGAATTGAAGTTGTAAAAGAAAAAAATGTTAGACTCAACATCGATTACAACTATCCCATTAGTCGCTGGAGAAATTGCGGCACTTACGTCTAACTAGCCACCATCTAGCGAATCCTGCCGGGCACCGAACATAGAACCAATTGGTTTTAAAGTAGCTAAGTTTGGTCCAAGTCCTAATCACGATTTGATAGTTTCTGGCTCCCTCTAGGAATGTGAAAGAGGGATTATCTCCCTGACTCATTACATTGAACAAGAATCTGACTTCCTCTGGAGTCGGAGGTCGAAAAAGGTGCTCCATGAAGATGATGAATAGGCTATCCAGAAGAGCATACCCGTTCGGATGCAACTGTGACGGGGCAATCTCTAAATAAGATAACACCTCCCGGATATACTGATTGAATGGTGGGAGTGTCTCGTCTGTGCAGGAAAATATATTAAGGGCGGTATACCCTTCTGGAGGAGTATGAGGCATATCGCTCGGCCCTGGTAGTAGGACATCATTCAACGATAGCCCGTGCATCAAACAAATTCTCCCCAACATATCTTCAGAAACATTGGATGGAACATAATCTTGTGGATTCCCAATGAAGTTTGTTCCTGGTAGCTCATCCGGAGCTAGACTTATGACTTCGGCCGCGATGGCCGACATCTCTATTATCGGAAGAGGTAGACTTTGAGCCTCCTGTTGCTGTTAACCCCTGGGTTCCATAGCTAATCAACTCATCAAAAACCATCGTTAGGTGACAAAAATCTCGTGAGTTCCCCAGTGTGAAGTGCATGAGTGTGTTGTGTAATGCAATGTTGTGTAATACTTAAGAAAATTCTACAATGATTAACAAAGTGTTCGAACGACAAGACTTCAGAATTCAACCGGAATGACCGTCATCGCTGACCGTCACAACCATGCCATCAAAACTTCAGAGATCGATCCGAATTGAGACTCATTACATGTTGTCAAGTTACAGTTCCATCGGCGGGCTTCGAAAGGCAGTCAAATACGTAGTGAAATGGTAAAGTCCAATTATGCAAGGCAGAAGCTCGTCAGAGTCATGTGTTTGAATGTACAAGGGGTTTCGACTTCGTCAAAATTTAACTCGGCTCAATCACCAAAACTCCAATTCGTATCGCACAAAAAGGCAATTCGTGTCCATCAGAGTGCGCGTTCGGCTCGATCACCAGAAGTGCATTCGTATCGATTTCCTGAAAAGAAATTCATATCGATCATGTACATTCGATTTCGTACCGATCATATACATCATCCTTGTATCAATCAACATGTCCAGGCCTTCGTATCGGTCATTTCGAATCGGTACAAAACCCCATCATCGATCGATACGAAGGTCTCCACCCAATCGATACGAAATCCTATTGCTCAGATCGTTTTGAACACTTTCAATTCAAATCGATACGACACATCCTCTGTACATTATCGACACGAACATGCCCTTCTTCCATCGATACGAATTAAAAACCGAGCGGTTCTTCCATCGATACTTCATGTCCCCATACTCCTTCTTCTCAAAACCCAATCAAGCATCGCCTCCATCATCCTCGACTTCCTTCCGGCCATCCACGGCCGCCACTTCACTAGGAACGGTCATGGGGTCAGCGAAAATGGCCATAGATTCAAAGTCTCATCGTTCTAACAAAAGATTTGTGGCCTAATTACCTAGGTTTAACAGATAGTTAAAGGGATTAGAAGCTTGGTTCGATTTGAAGGCGAAGACAATTCAAGTTTCTTTCAGTTGTGAGCGATACGAAAGCGAAGCAGTAAGCAAACAAGAAAATATGCTAAGTACAAGGCTTTATATACTAAGAGAAACGACCATTCGTCTCCCAGTCACCCTTATCGGTTAAAAAAAATTCATTAGGGAGATCGATACGAGTTGGTAACTTCATGTTCATGGCTCAACCGAGATGAATTTGACACTGCCTATATGAAGGCTCTCTGGTATCCATCCTACACCGAATCGAGGAAAACATTCGTAACCATCAAATGATCAAGACGAAGCAAATAAAAGTTCAAGTCTCTCGTATCTGGTAATCAATCGATTTGAACGCCATTACTAAGTCATGATTGGCCTGCTCAACTCCATCGATACGATATATATCGGCGAATACCAAATTCGTGTCGATCGCCATCGATACGAGAGCAATTGTTAAACTTTTCACATCGATCCAGGAAAGGATCGATACGAACAGACATTTCAAAACAACCATTGAGCATTGTTACAACTCGAATTTCACATCGATTCAGGAGAGGATCGATACGGGATTCGATACATGAAAACTGACAACGACCTGTGAACGTGCAAATGCGAACATGAGTAAAGCTAACATACGTGCATGTATGACAGACTAACATTCAATTTCCAAAATTCACAGGGATTGAATGATCACCTGATGGCAATTACGACCTTGAACAACAGTTTGCTATCATTCAACACTCAGTTACAACAGTGCATAGTACAACAATTGGCAGTCAACAATTCAGTATTTATATTACCGGAGATCAATCAAAGGTCACATCTTTTGACTAAAAGACAACTATTCGGTGAATCGGAAAGAACTTTTCAGACTATAGATTGCAGATTTTCAAAGCACGTCATGTTCTCACAAGACGTACTTTGGAGGGCAAATGTTATCCCGCCTTTTGGCAAGGCCATGACACAAAGAACTTAACTGGAAACCAAGGATAGTCTATCCCAAAGATCGGTTATACACACGTTAACTATGGATACTAGTGAATTCTGTCCGAGTCTGGATCAAGCTACAATCGATATGGTACGACGAGCAAAGCTATAAAAGCCAACGTCCCAAATTTCAAGTCAATCAGAGTTCGTATGCTCAAGATATAATTGTTGCAAATCAAGGAAAACAACTACGATTCATATCCATTAATGTGAATAATGGTTCGTATACATCACTAGCCTCACTTCGTATCTAGCATGATTCAACCTACTTTGTATCCATCACATACTCATCACTTTGTAACCATAGAGGAAACACTACGTTCGTGTCCATCCTCTCAAAAGACCTCCTTTTTATCCACTGGAAGACCAGTAGTTCGTACCCATCAGAGTTAGCTACCACCTCCTCCGTGTCCACTCCATTCGTATCCATTAGGGGCCTTCACTTCGTGTCCCTTCATGTGGTAACTGAAGCCAAGCCGCAATCTCGTTCGTACCCAAGGGAAGCGCTACATTCGTATCCATCCAGGAGCCACCATTCTTTGTATCCATCAGGTTCGCCTCTTTCATATCCCACAACGACCGTTACCTCGTATCGATTTAACACCTACATACTTCGTATTGACTTGCCACACATCGATACGAACTCCAACATCGGGTACCAATATGAAGCACACTGCATTCCCTTGATACGAAAGGCGATGTACAAGATCGATACGAAAAGGCGTGATTAACTAAGAGACACGGTCACTTGGCACAAAAAGTGGATCGACCTTGGAAGATAGTGCCCCGTCACCTAGCCAACGCGTGCGTGCTATCGATACGAACGAGATCGACATGAATGGAAGCGATACGAGTTCGACAGGCCACTGAAAATCCAAACTTGCATCGATCATAACTTGAGATCTACAAGTCCAAATGCCACCAAATTTTCACAGGAGCTTGCCTACAACCTCAAGAATATTCCTGATCAATTTCAGCCCGAAAGGACCATTTATGGATCGATACGAGCCCAATTCGTATCGCTCCCAAATCGAGTCAAAATCACCTAAACTCGATCCCATGGGCCCACTCACGTGAGAGAAGAAATCTTCCGAGATCTGGGCAAGATATTTGCTGTCTACACCTATAAATAGTGACCCTGGACCTACAGAAAATGGACTTTTGGCTTCTCTATGCTGATACTCTATCGAAATCATTATTAAACTTCAGTTGTACTATTGTAATCTCTTGTAAACAGCGAGTGAAATTCAATAAACATCAGTCATTTCATAGTGGACGTAGGCAATACGCCGAACCATTCTAAATTCGTGTGTTTCTGTGCATTTTCTTATCTGTTGATTGGTGTGTTTGTTAGATCTTCCTCATTTTACATTTATTTTCTTCATTTTATCTCTTCAAACACATCCGAAGAGTGTTGTGCCCAATTTTGGTACAAACAATAACCGTGAAGTCTGTTATGTTAAGTCTGCTTGTATACTGCCTTGCCAAAATGCGGGATAACATGGTCCATATCGGATCAAAATATTGATATCCAAAGATAATCAAAAAAATTAAGTCTTTTATTTTGGATATTGTTAATTTAATTTCCTTGTAATCTTTTTTTCAGATCCCATTTACTAAAATTTGACCCAATCCATATTCAACCAAAAGAGAGCCTTAATAGACTTGTATTAAGTGAAAACATCATAACAAAGTCAAAACCTTCATTGGATGAAAATGAAAAATATGAAAGCAAATATTGCAAGAAATCGTAATAGCATCATAGGTTATTCCATATTAGGGTTTTCACACAAAATAGGGTTTGTAAAATTGACGCATATGAATAGCGAATTAGGGTTTGTGCAAATCCATATATAAAATCAATATCAAACCATATAAAACGAAGCGATTGTGGAGAAATCCATACCGGTGAAGAGTGGCATGCAAAAATATTCCATTGATGGGGAGGATTAGTGCGTTAGAAAGGATTCAATCGATTGTGAAAAGGAGTAGCGTATTGAGAGGATTCGATCGACAATGAAGAGGACTAGCATGTTGGAGAGGTGTAGTGCAATGATGACGATGGAAGACAAATAAAGTAGATGATGGCGATGAGGAATTAGGACACGTGAATATTTTAAAAGTGACGAAAATGAAGATGTGGAAACTAAAATTAAAAAACGTAACAACTATTTTAGACTATTAGTATAGGTGGGATGGGCAGTAACCTTTCGGCGATGTTGAAATTAAAGAATAAAATGGTAATAGTTGCACTAACCTTCGAAAAGTTGCTAATAAGTGCAACTAAAAGTATATTTTCTTGTAGTGGCTTTTAGTTGATGTTACCTCAACGTTTCTAGCACT
Organism: Allium fistulosum; assembly: GCA_030737815.1. NCBI lineage: Eukaryota > Viridiplantae > Streptophyta > Magnoliopsida > Asparagales > Amaryllidaceae > Allium > Allium fistulosum. The sequence continues at coordinate 899,934,672 of CM060905.1, forward strand.
ATTTTGATACAGATCTCATGATCTTTTCCATCCTTAAAATATATCAAAATGTAATCGATGAACACCAATATGAACCTAACCAAGTGCTCTTGGTAAATTTGATTCATCAAGTTCACAAAGAAAACATGCTCATTAGTCAACCTGAATGGCATGAGTAACCACTCATATGAGCCATACCTCGTTCGGAACGCCGTCAAAGGAATACTGTCCTCCGCCGCCCTCAGTTGATGAAACCCTATCGCCAAATCCAACTGTGAAAACACTTTGGCTCCAGTCAACTGATCAACTAAATCATCGATTCTTGGCAAAGGTTATTTATTTTTTATCTTCTTCTCATTCATCTTACGATAATCAATACATAACCTTAATGACCCCTCCGGTTTCTTCACGAAAACCGCAACCGCTACCCAAGAAGAACTGCTTGGTCTAATAAAATTCCTTCCTTCTAAGTCCACTCGCAGCACCTTCAACTCTTTTATCTCAGTAGGTGTCATTCTGCTAGGCGGTCTACTTACAGATTTAGCTCTAGGTACAAGATCTATTCGAAACTCAATAGCTTATTTCGGTAATAGTCTTGTCATTGGCTCAAAAATATCCACAAATTCTCTTACAACTAAAACATGACTCAACTCATCTTCCACCTCTATTGCACCCAATAAAGCACAAACATCTAAACTCGAATTCCCAACTGAATCTATAATTCGATCACTACTATTAGGGTGTCTTAATGATATTTTCCTATCCTAATAAAATATCATAGCATCATATTTGCTCAACGAATCCATATCCAAAATAATTCCAAATCCTACAAAATCAAACACAAACTAACTGCAGGCAAAAGTATGACCTAACAACTAAAAATATAGATGGTCACATCTCATCCCAAGAGTTGCATACCCTCCTATTAGATTCGCAACTCTCAAGGAAGTAATAAGGTTTGATGGTTCTATATCTAACTTATCTACCAACACTGAAAGATAAAAGAATGTGATACACCAGTATCAAATAATACTCTAGCAGGTATGCCATGAATTAAAAGACTACCTCCCATCACAGCCTTTCCCTACTCCTCTATTGTTGGCCTAGAAGATGACAGCTCCAAAGCAAAGACCTTTCCTTTTTCTGCTTTGGCCGGTTGTAGACATTTTTCTTATAATGCCCTACTAGTTGCAGTTATAACACTTCACAATTTTCTTCCCCACACCGTCTTACCATTACCAGATCAAGACTCATTAACATAGTGTCTCCTCTTATTACTCTTATAACAAATGATATCAGTTTTCTCTTTCTTGGCAGCTCCACCCTTCTGAGCTCCCTTCCCCTTGAAGAACTTTCTCTTCTTACTCTGAAAATTCTAGGTTTCCACCTGCTGATCCTTCCTAAAAGTTGAAAGCATCTCCTTGTTCCTTATAGCCATCTCCACCACTACATTACTCGGATCTTTGAGATTTGGCATTGGCGCCCTAGCAATCTTTAGCTTTAAACCTCGGATGAATTTCTAATTCCTCTTAATCACTGTATCGATGATGTGTATCCATACTGAGACAGCTCATCAAACTTGGTAGCTTGATCCAATATGGATATTTCTCCTTTCACCAATTCAGCAAACTTCCTAAGCAAAGTTGACTTGGCTACCTTAGATAAAATTCTCTCCTCAAATCTCCTGTGAAATTCAACCTAAGTCAGTTCCACTTCCGGTACACCTATGGTCACCCTCGTTCCACTAGTATAAAGCACATCCTTGCAAGTATCTCAATGCCAACCTCCTCTTCTGCTCGTCATTCAATCCTAGGCCAGCAAAGATTCTCTCATAGTGCAATAGCCAATTTTCAACTTCAGTAGCATCCTCCATTTCTAGAAATGGCTTTCCTCCAAGACTATTATAATCATGGTTCAGGTTGGTATAATTATTGTCAACTGGTACCACGGGATTAGCTCCTCCTACATTAACAACATTACCTCCAACCATACCAACAACAGCTCCAACATGCATCATACTGACAAAGAACTGATACATAGTCCCTATATCTACTGATGGGGCTCTAAAACTCACAGTGGCATTTGCGTTTTGATTAACATTTTCCTATCGTCCTGGATTCCTAGTGTTGGGCCATACATGTCCATCAGTATGGTGCTTCTGCCGTAAAGGTTCACTCTTTCATTCCCTTCTTCCATATTTCGCTTTCTCAGAATCTTCATACGACCCTTAGTAAGATAAAGAAGAACATTTTAATAGATATGGGAGAATACATACTTACAGATAGCAAAAACAAGTATGTTACTATAGCATTATCCCATACTCCAATCTTATTCTCTGATTCATTTGGATTATGTTTTCAAAAACTTTTAATCTTTAATTTTTTTACATAAACCTATGCTCTAATACCAAACTGCAACATACCCCATTTTGAGGCCCAAAACTAAGAACTATGGATGCTGTAATCATCCATAATTTTAACTTCCGGTGATAAAATGCGACTGTGCTAATCATATCAATAATATATAAAGCGCATGAATATGAAAATTTTCAAACACAATTCAGTACTAAGGATTCACATTTCATTTCACAAATAAGATTTTATATTCATTACATAATCTCATTCGGTCCCTCATTTAGAAAAAATATAATTATTATAAAATACTCCAAGAGCGATATATGAAGAAGCCCCTTGGTTGATCAGAGTCCAATGCTTGATATTTATAACTTCGATCATTACATCCATTCAGATAAGAAACAATATAGCGGAAAATATAATCTCCTAATAATAGCTAGCTTGGCTCATACACGTCTCTGGAAGCTTATTCGTCTAACCTGGAAAACCTCAAAATCCTTACTCCCGACCTACTTAAATGAGCACCTAAGAGTTTAAGGGAAAAAACAAAAAAAATTGGATTAGACAAAAAGTCTCGTATGAATAATAACCTACCATCTCATACCAAAATAGATATCTATTGTGACCGTGCCACTAAACGGAATGGGTTTTCCCCTCACGATTATCTTAACCATATATGACAAGGAAAATACATGCATCTGCAACCACAATGGTTAGAGCATAATAAAATAATCATCTGCAGGCATGCAATACGGGTAAGTCTGACTGAACTATCTTCCTTGTGTCATACACTCCCTTACCCTACCCAAAATCATATAATGGATTACCCATCCCAATTTAATTGGCTATTCATCTAAATTTAATTTAACTATATGGATTATCGATTCCAGGCTATATGGACTACCCATCACACATGGTTTATCTAACCGAAATTATGTGAACTATCCATCACATATGTCTCATTTGCCTAAAATTATATGGACTATCCATACACATATCATAGTTTTTCTAGGATGACTATAAACCCATCATGAACCATATAGAGACTATCCATCTCTGGTATTATGTGGACAATCCATCACACCTCTCATTGTTTTTCTAAGATGACTATTAATCCATTAAACATCACTTCATAATTATAATATAACATTATCTACCCTAGTTCCCAACCTATGTCTATTGGTATCCCCAATTAAGTTGTCAAACCCTTAATTCTATGGCATATCGAAAATAATATACATTGGTATCCCTAACGAAGTTATCAAACTCATAAAACATATAGCTTGTCAAGCCATCAATATAACAATTTGAATTAGAAAGCTAACGACATCCACGCCATTAAAAATGAAATCAAGCGTCTATTTGAGTTTCGAAAATAAAACTTTGATTTTGTAAAGTGTAAGGCTATACTTTTGAAATCACAAGGTTATTGATTTTCTTAGAATATAGGCTATATTGCTTTTAAAACATAACTTTTAGTTTTGCATAAAACAAGGCTTCTCGGCTTACAAATATTAATTTCGAAATTAAAGAATCATCGCATCAATTACTCTATAATATAGATCACGAAATCAATTACTTACGACATCAACACTTAGAAAGCTATGATATCGATAATATAGTACTACGACCATTATGCCGTAAAACAGTTGATATCAAAAGGATGACTTGTGGCATCAAAGCTTTAAAACATTTGATATCGGCTTCATAAAACTACATGAACTATGCCGCTACTTAAAAGGTTGTTGAAATAAAGATATGCGGCATTAAAGCCTTTAAGGCCTATTATAACACCCCGTAATTTGGCATTAGTTATTTAATTAGTTAGTTAGTTAGTTAATTGGCTCCAAAAATGAAATTTGTGTAAATGATGGAATTTGAGCATGAAACTTGCACCATTATGTTTATGGCAAAATTCTGAGCAACTTTCATATTTGGAGTTTTGCGTTCGGAGTTCAAACGAGGAAGTTACAGACGAAAAACGAATTCAACGTGAAAATAATAAATAAGAAATAATTAATGTTTATAATTAATTAGCTGGGTCCCATAGGTCGACCCGCGTATTGGAGCGGTCGACTAGCGGCGGTCGATCGCTTTGTTCGTAATGGCTCCAGTAAACCTAGGCCGCAACGGCCCGGATTTAATTTATTCCAATCTAACGGTTCTGATTGATTCTAGCACCTATAAATTCAGGCCTAGCCCTTCCTTCTCTTCTCATATTTTTCTAAAAGCAGTAGCGAAGCACCGCCGTTCTTCTTCTCCACTTTCTTTCTAAATTATAAAGATAAGAAATTTGTCTCTGTATTCATATAATTTGGATAAGAGTAGAAATCTAATAAAAAGGAGAAGAGAAGAGAATCAACCATATGCGTATTTGAGGTAATTTATATGTTTATATATATTTGTATCTATTTTCTCTTCCAATCCAAAATCTCTTCTTAGATTTGTAATTCTAATATATGTATATACCCTTTTATACATATCTCTTGGATTGAAAAGGATTTGGAGATGAATCGAAGGTTCTAATTCAGATCTGGAGATTTGGATCACTTTTAAAAGGTGAATGGGAATTTTTATAGATCGTCATAATATGAAAATTATATCGTTGGTGCTTATTTGATTTTTATGCCTAATTGAATAATTGTACATGAATTGTAGGCACCGAATTCAATACGATTTGAATAAAATAAATATCACCTACATATTCTTTTTTATAAATTGATTTAGCATTGTATACAACCTGATTTGGAAATCAGTTCCAAAGTATGAATTTAGAATATTAAGTTAAATGAAATTTATTCCAAATATTAGATAGGTTGTATAAGAATGTTATAAATTTGGATTATTACCCTAATCTTGTTAGAATATAAACTTTTCTATATTTGGAATTGCATGAATTTAGATCCATTTAATGTTTGTAAATTATTTTGATTTCTTTCTCTTTAGAAAGATAAAGCATCTGATCTAACAATGAATAGATACAAATAGAAAGAGAAAGAGATGTGTAAATTATGAATTCATTGTAGTTTACACAGCCTATTTCAATAATAAAAAGACATGATTATTCCTTGTGATTTCAAATGATGCAATCTTTTATAATTTAAAGTTAACTCTTTTGTTTTGGACTAATTTATGGAAAATATAGCAGATAATCTTTTTAGATATGATTCCAACAATTTAACATGGAAAAGTATATTCTAGTAAAGGTATATATAACTAGCATATATTAAATAAAAGTAAATACTTATACGTAATTACTACGCTTATAATAATTAAATAAAAAGCTAATAATGACGCTTGCGCGTAATATTCAAATTTAGGATAATTAACTAATAAGAAAAGAATTTAAAAGATTGTAACTCCAATAAATAAATATCAAAGTTGCAATAAATTAATAGGGTAAATGGATTAATGGGACTAATAAAAATGGAATAAATATAAATGGTTACTAATTCGAAATTAGTAATCATACATAAATGTGTTAGGAAATGTCCGTTAGGATCTTGTGGACAAACTGACGTTTATGAGCAATTAAACGGGGGTTTATGGTAAATATTTAAGGTAAATCTTTTTGACATAAACAAAAAGGGAATTAGTAAGTTAAATCCAATGTCCACCTAAGCTAATATAAATAAAGACTAAGGATGATTAATTGGACTTAGTGGGTTAGTGATGCGTGATCGGTAGAGTCACTCGACAAAAGAATGTCCTTTACTTTGAGGCTACCAGCAGTCGGGTGTACTTACTACTGATGTGAGATATACCTAATCCAACGACTCGTGACGACATTAGAGATTGGACTTGCTTTCTTAATTGGAAAGTATTAAATGGTCAAAATTTGGAATTAGGAGCGGTGAGGGATATCTCCATAGGGGTTTACCTCTGGTATGAGCTCTTAAGTGGCTGAAGGGTCTGCCTCTCTACTAAATGGAAGTATTAAGTAACCTAGTAAGATTCTAAATAAATAAGGATGTCTCTAAAGGGGTTACTTCAGTGTTGAGATCCTAAGTGGCTGAAGGGTCCGCCTCCCTACCGAAAGAAATAACCTAATGAGATTCCATATTTATAATTAAAGAGTGAGAGTGGATATCTCGGGAAGGGTTCGCTTCAAGTTTGGGGTCTTAAGTGACTTAAAGTCCTCCTTTTTCCTATAAAAGAAGTATTTAGTAGATCAACGAGATTTTCAAGTAATGACAGCAAGATAGTACCGTTAAGGAGCACGCTTCTGGAATTAGATCTTAAATGACGGGGTCTACCTATTTTCCACTGGGATGTATTAAGTGGCTTGGGTACAGTCTCTTACATTGCTAAAGTCGAAATATTAATGGTACCATTTAGGAGCACGCCTTGGGGATAGGTCTTAAATAATGAGGTCTGCCTTAGTCAAGATCGTAAATGACCAGAGTCTACCTATTTTCTAATAATAAAAGGTATTATGTGGCTTAGGTACTGTTTTTTATGACTACGATTTTATCGACGATAAATGCGGTAATAGTTGGACATTAATGTCAGAAGCCTTAACTAGTGGTTAGAGATCTTGTAGTTAGGACCCACTGACCATTGACAATATTGTTTGAAAACCACCTTGGAAATAGGTCTTAAATGACGGGGTCTACCTCAATAAAGGTCGTAAATGACAAAGTCTGCCTATATCTCTTTTAAAAGTATTATGGAAGCCCGCTTCATATTTAGAAGTATTAAATGGCTAATGGGTTTGGAAGTATTGGGTGGTTGATATGGCTTCATTAATATTTCATACCTTGGGAAGAGATAAGTATGTAATTGTGTGTGCAATGCAAGGTTAGATCAGAATTGCTAACTTTGATGGACATAACAATTAAATGGAAACATATCAGTATAAGTTTATGTTATGGACAATTTAAATTTTTCCAGTCACCAGAACGTTGTTCTGACCTCCCTCCTAATTGCCACCCATAGGATAGATTTAGAGGAACAGGTCACTGGAGCTGGATGTGCTTTGTTGTTGGAGAGTCTTTTTTCTCTCATGCTCGATGCTGATATGAAAATCTGCTATCCGAGAAATACGCTTAGTTCCAAGGTAGTAGTCATAGTCAGCATTCTTATCCTATTATTATTTCTTCTATGAGTTTAAATTTCTATCATTCTCTGATAATGCTCATGCTTATTTGCAGGCACCAAATCCAACGATCTGTGCTTTGATGGACTTGGGTTTCAAATTCTATAGAAATTTGGGGCCATTAAGGTACGAGTTGTTACATTTGGTATAAGAGTACTAGGTTAGCAGATCAGAGGAATTGGAATAAATTGAGAGAACGTATCTGTACTTCCCTGTTTAGTAATATTATATTTCTATGCTAGATTCTAAGAGTTTCGACTATAGAAGTAGTTGTAGTTCCACTCTAAAGGAATGGGCAAAGCAACTATGAGTTGGAAATATCTTAGAGCTAAGATTTTCACGCCGACTTTGAAGTACCCCACAGAGTACTAGCTATGCGTAAAGCGCTGTTGATGAAGAACATGAGTATGACATATGGCTGAATCCCGAAGACAGGAGGTGTTCGACTTGACGATTAAGATTCTAGCCACCTTATGATTTTGGACTTTGAGTTCTAGTTGAAGATACAATTATTCCAAATGGATGGAAATTAGATTCTGTATGTCGCAATTGTCCGGAAGTAAGTTTTGCTAGGGTGCATTCATTGATCACCTATTTGATGGCAAAACGGATTTTTATTTGAATAATCATTTTCAATTCCTTAGTAAATAAAATGAGTATATATACTAATTTATACTATGAAATAATAAAGCAGTTAGTAAATGTACACACCAAGATTTATACTGGTTCGTACCACCTCTCCTATGTCCAATACCTAAGCACCACTTAGGTATTTCCTTGGTAAATCCCTGGCTTGACCTAGAGAAATAGGTTTACAATTTACCCAATCTGAGCACCTCTCAGATTTATTCCTTCCTTTGAAAATTACAATTCTTTTTTGACAATCTTGTGTTCGTCTAACACTGATTTTGATTTGATAGTACAATGGTTCCTATAATCTCCTTGATGATTCGTAGTGAGTTCACAGTGATTATTGGAACAATAGCAAATGAAATAATAGAGTTGAAAGCACAAATGCTTAGAATAGCACAAGCGGGTAAAATAGATAGAAATCAGAGTAGAAGGTATGTCTTTAAGTATGAGTTGTGCTATTTATATATATTGAAGAGAAGCAATTAAGAGTTGTCAATCTTCAAGAAATCTTTTCAGAATTGCAGAAAACCGTTCAAAAAGTCGCAACTCTAGAAGATGACCTTTCATAAAAAGTAGCCATCACAACATCTTAATCTATTGAGCGAAGACGTCAGTTTACCGAGTATGAACGTTTTAATTTTCGCAACATATATTTGAATTTTTTTAAAAATAGTTCAACACAGTTTCAGTCGACTGAAATTAGACTCAGTCAACTGTGCTCAGTCAAGAAACCAGTTTCAGTCGACTGAATAGTGTAAGTTCAGTGTTTATATATACACTTATCATTTTAAATTCAATATAGACACTTGTCATTTTAAATTCAATCTCTATGCTAGTTTGATATATGTGTTTGTGTGTGTCTTTGTGTGTGTATATGAACTATCAAGTAGATTTTACAATTCAATCTAAGACCATATACATACTATTGATCTTGAAGCTCCATAGTTTTGACTTCTTTGACTTATAGATGATTCTTCTTGCTCACTGCCTTGCTTTTTGTCTTCTTGAATGATAGCCTATTATCATGACATAGTATATATGTGCAGTATATAGTTGTCATCATTAAAATGGAGAACTAATGTTCTACCAATCTCCCTCTTTTTGATGATGACAACTATCAATGTTTGAATTTTAAAAATATTGAATTTGCTCCACCTATCTATATGTTTCTCCCCCTTTGGCATCAACAAAAAGGTGATATGATGATAATAAACACAATGAATATGCATATGATATGAAATAAACAAAAATACTCACAATACTTAACATTCACATGCATAACAACAAAGAGAAGTTTTTACATATATACCACATCATAGAAATAACATGTTTTATACATAAAGTCACAGAACACCATAAATCAAGTCACAGACCAACATAACATAATACATCACAACATATACCAAACACCGTAAAAGTTTTTGAACGAACACAAAACCAAACACCATGAAAGTTTTTGAACGACCAAAAATCCAAACACCATGAAACCACAAAATGAGATATGATAGACTTTCCAAATATATAGGATGAGATGAAACATCCTAAGATTTAGGCTCGGAAGATGATGAGCTTGAGCATGAAGAAACTTTCTTCCAAATTTTTACTAGCAAACTGCCAAATTTTTTTCGACGCTTCATCATTTTTTTTGTTTGAAGAGAATTCTTGGTTTCGAAGAATAGCTGTTGTTGCATTGATGGTTCTGGAAGGTTGAACCAATGAAACTTCATTTTCTCTACCCGAAGGCCAATGGAATTTTTCAACAATTCCTTGACTTGATTGACCCCGGGTTTGCGCTTGAGATGGTTGGGAAGATGATTGACCCAAGGTATTTTTTTACCAAATTTGCTATATAAACATTATATGGAGATAGGGGTTCCATTTGAGAGGGTAGTTTCATAAGCGAAATTTGGTCCATAACTTTGGGTGAGATGCAATCTTGTAAAATTTCTACATTAATTCCAAAATGAATATACATCTTCAAGAGATATGAGCCAAAAAATATTGTCTTGCGAGAACGGGAACTAAAGCTTTTATTTCATCATGAGTAATCTTTGCCCAATTAAACTGTGTGTTTGAATAGATGGCATAAAGAGCCTTGTAGTTGTAGTCATACATTTTTTCATTGCTCCCTGTTCGAGGAAAAGTAGTATGAAGAAGCATTTTATTAATGATTTGAGCTTTAGGTCTTAAATTCACCGAAGTATTTTCCGTGTTTTTAATACGGAATTTGTAGCTAGTTGAATCATAGGCGAAATCACGATGGTAGATATCATCTAAGGTAAATCCATGGCCATTACATTTAAAATAGCTCCTAGGTCATGAACATTGAGCATTATATCAACTCCTAACACTACTCCACAAAATTCCCTCACCGGTTTCATTTAGAGGTGTATGGAAATCTCCATAAACATTCAGATAGAATAATTTAACTAAGAATGGGTAAATTTTTACCTTATTTTGCTTTTCATCAATCAATGAAAGGAACCAATATTGTCTTGCTAATTCATCTATGCCAAAAGCGGTGAAATCTTCCATCTTGTAAAATGTTTCTTAAGAAATTCTTTTGTCATTCAATTAGTTGAAGATCTGTAGATTTTTTGCACTACCATTAACCCACTCTAAGATTTGAGCATCGAAAGCAAATTCGGAATGAGTCGGAGTGGATGAAGAAGAAGCCGGAGCTTTGTTTTTGCTTGGTCTAGGGCGAAAAGCTGGGAGTTTCTTTCTTGAAGCCATTAAAATGAAGTTTGGAGGTAGGGTTTGTGAAGAGAGAAAATGATTTGGTGAAAAGGCACGATGGACAAGATAGTTATATTGGCAGTTTCTTGAATTTCAGTTGACTGAGATGGAAATTCAATCGACTAAAAGTACACATTTTAGAGGCAGAGAATCATTGGCCATTTTTGAACAGGTTCAGTCGACTGGAACAGATCCCCAATCGATTGAAACCATGTTGTTTTAAGGCAAAAAGTTTAGTATCAATTCGATGCAGGTTTAGTCGATTGGGGTTCTGGTTCAGTCGACTGAACCTATGCATAAATGTTTTCTTGCCTTTAATTATTATTTTGAACGAAGAATTTTGAAATAAACTTATTTTGTTTAATATTACATATGATATATGTTATTATATACATCCATTTTTGGATCTTACAAATACCTTTATAAATACATATTAATTATTTTTTGAATCGTCAAACTTGTTATCAGGAAAACGATCCTAAGAATTTGGTTCCATTTTGGTATTTTCAATTAATGGCTGAAGTGGAGACCACCTGTTATACTAAACCAGAGTTTTGTCTTAATTGACGTGGATGGTCCAGCTTTCCAAGAATTTATTAGTGGAGTGTTTTCGATAACAATCGGCGATTCGGTAATACGCGGACTATGTTGACGTATGCTCTTTCTGGTCGGGGAATAACCGCAGATAGCAAGTACACTCCTTTCCAAAAAATTCAGATGCGCACCTTGATGTTTTTGTTCGTAGTACATCTCCCTTTGTACATTCATTATTTCTTGTTGATAGTGATGTATTTCATCTATTTTGGTATGAGTGTTAAGTTTCAAAGCTCTTCTTATCTTCTTTCCCTTGGGCGAGAATCTGATGTAGTCCGTCAGAGAAGTAACAATTTGGATAGATGGTGATTTTGTAGAAGGAGTATTTGAAACGTTCGGAGATGGATATCTACTGTAAGAGGAAGGAGAGCTAAAATCAAGAGACGAATGAGTGGAATCGTAATTGTTTCACATTATTCAATTGATAGTATATAGATTTTAACTTCTGTATGCATTTTTTTCTTTTTACAGAGACTCATTATATATACTTTGGCTTTTACTATTTTTAGGCATTGTAATTTCTGGCTTTATTTCTTCCTTTAGTTAAATTTAGTAATCCTTTTCGTTCCTTTCAACATTTAGTTATATTTATAATTTAATTAATATCCATTGGTTTTCATTTTCTAATTTTGATGTTGGTTTAATATAACATTATGTGAATTATACCTTACATATCTAAATCTTTAACCGAGCACATTATGAGATTACGACGCAAGTTTAAAACGTACTTTCATAAAGAGGTTTTTTTAAATATATCTGCTATTTGTTTGTCTGTAGTAACAAATTCAAATGATATTTGCTCTTTTTCTACATTATCATGCAAGAAATGATGTCGAATGTCAATGTGTTTAGTTCTTGAGTGATTAATGGGGGGTTTTTTGATAAATTAATTGCACTACTGTTATCACAAAAGATAGGAGATTTGTTTAGTTTTACTCCAAAATCCTGTAATATTTGTTGCATATATATGACCTAAGTGCAAGCTAGTGCTACAAATATATATTCTGCTTCACACGTAGACAATGAAACACAATTTTGTTTCTTACTGAACCATGATACCAAAGATTGACTGATGAAGTGACAAGTTCCACTTGTACTTTTTCGACCCAATCTACAACCATCGAAATCAACATCACTATATGATACGAGTTCGACTGGACAGTCTTTCGGATAAAAAAGTCTGTAATCTTTGGTATTTGATAAGTATCACAAAATTCTTTTCACTACTCGTAAGTGTGTTTCTTTGGGACTAGCTTGAAAATGGGCACACAAGCAAACACTCATTAAAACATTGGGTCTACTGACAAGTAAATATATTAGTGATCCTATCATACTTCTACATAATTTTTGTTCGACGTGTTTTCCATTTTCGTCTTTGTCTAAGCGAGCACTAGTGCTCATAGGAGTAGCTTTACTACTTGCATTATCCATTCCAAAGCATTTAATTAAATCTTTATAATATTTTTCTTGATAAATAAAAATTTCATCTTTTAATTGTTTAATTTGTAATCCTAAAAAGTAATTTAAATCTCCCATATGCGACCTTTCAAATTCATTTTTCATAATTTTAGAAAATTCATCACATAAGTTTTTTAATTGATCTAAAGATAAAATCATCTACATATATTTGAACTACTAAAGTATCATTTTTTTTGTAAAAAGAGTAGAATCAACTTCGCCATTTTAAAACCAGATTCTAAAAGATATGTTCTTAATCTTTGATACCAAGCACGTGGAGCTTGTTTAAGGCCATAAAGTGCTTTTCGTAATTTAAAAACATGATTTGGAAATTGTTCATGTACAAACAATGGTGGTTGTTCAACATAGACATTTTCTTTAATGTATCCGTTTAAAAATGCGCTTTTAACGTCCATTTGATATAATATAAAGTTATGATGACATGCAAAAGCTAAGAGAATTCTTATAGCTTCGAGACATGCTACATGAGCGAAGGTCTTTTCATAATCAATTCCTTCTTCCTGAGAATATCCCTGAGCTACAAGTCTTGCTTTATTTCGTACTATATCACCATTTTCATCCATTTTATTTTTGAAAATTCATTTAGTACCAATAACAGATTGGTCATTGGGTCTTGGTACAAGTTCCCATACATTATTAGGTTCAAATTGATTTAGTTTTTCTTTCATTGCAATAATCCAGTATTCATCTGTAGATGCTTCTTTAACATTCTTTGGTTCAATATTTGAAATAAAAGCTACATGTCCCATTTGATTAACAGATTGCACGTTAGAACTTTAGTATTAACGTCTCCTATAATATTATCTATTGGGTGATCTTTTAATATTCTAGGTGGTGATTTTAATTCAGCATTATCAGGATTAATTGGTTCGGTTTGTTCATTTTGAACATTAGATGATATTGATTGATTCGTGTTTTCATCACCTTCTTTAATAGTATTAAATTTTTTATCAAACAATACATGTAACGTCTCTTTAATTTTATTAAATTTTTTATTAAAAATTCTATATGCTTTACTTTGATCTGAGTATTCTATGAATATTCCTTCGTCGGTTTCAGATCAAACTTTCCTAGAGGATCACTAGTGTTTAAAATAAAACATTTAGATCCGAATACTTTAAAATAAGATACTTTGGGTTTTCTTTCAAAAAGAAGTTCATAAGGAGTATTTTTGGTTAAAGGCCTTAGGTAGACATGATTTAGAACATAGCATGCAGTAGCTACAGCTTCTGCCCAAAATATTTGTGGTAAATTACTACTACTAAGAAGAGTTCTTGCACATTCTTGGAAAATTCTATTTTTTCTTTCTACGACACCATTTTGTTGTGGTGTTCTAGAAAATGAAAAATTATGACTTATCCCCTTTTAATTACAAATTTTTTGAAATTATTCATTTTCAAATTCTCCACCATGACCACTTCTTATTGTTTTGATTTGTAAATATTTTAGATTTTGAATACGTTTTGAAAAGATTTTGAATGTTTCAAAAGTGTCACTTTTGTGTTTTAAAAAGAATGTCCACATATATCGTGAATAATCATCAACTATAACAAAAATGTATTTATTCTTATTAATTGATCTAATTTGCAGTGGTCCAAAAAGATCCAAATGTAAAGGTTCTAAAGGTTAGTTTGTGGAAATCTCTTGCTTAGATTTAAAAGAGGATTTTTTTTATGTTTTCCTTTTTGACATGCATCGCATAGATTATTGACTTTAAAATTTATTTCAGGTAAACCACAAACTAAATTATTTTCAGCTAACTTATGAATATTTTTAAAACTAACATGACAAATACGTTTATGACAAATCCATGGATCAAAAATATCTTCTATTAAGCAAACATCTTTATCATGCCTTATTTTCATATTTAAAATATAAACATTGGGTTTTCTTATTCCTTCAAAGATTAAATTTTTATTTTTATCAAAGATATTGCATTTTCCTATTTCAAATGTTATAGTAAATCCTTTATCACATAATTGACTAATACTTAGGAGGTTATGTTTTAAATTTTTAACTAGATAAACATTTGAAATAAGAGAAGAGTTAGATATGCCGATAGAAGCAACATCTCCATGTCCTATAACATAGCCTTTGGGATTATCTCCAAAAGTGATGTTCCGCCATCCTTGTAAGAGATATTCATTAGCATATCAGCATTTCCGGACATATGCTTGGAGCATCCACTGTTGAGAATCCATTTCTTTTATTTATGTCCGGGTACCTACAAAGATTAAAACAATTTAATGGTACCCACTTCCTCCGTTAGGGTCCTAGGGGTTAAACTGAAGGTAACCATACCCAGAAGGGTTTTGTAGAACCTTTGAATCTGAAATCTTTATTAAAATGTACATCATTCACAAATCTATCTATATGTTTTTGTCTAATCAAGTTATTATTTGTTTTTGGAATCCATATTCGAATAGTCTTTTTTATCATAATTTGATTTAATGCTTATTGGTTTACGAAATATAGGATAAAGTGTAGCATATTTGTGTTGAACTTTTGGTTTCTTTGATTTTATAAATCCTAAACCATTTTTATTGCTAGGGGTTTTGAAATAATAATGAAATGAGACAGATTCTCTTTTCCTTTGTTAAATTTAGAAATGTTTGTAGATAGATCATTTACTTTCTTTTCTAATGACTGTTTATCTTCGTTTAACGCTTTTACCTGATATTCCAAATCATCGACAATTGTTCTTAATTTTACGTTATCATTCGATAGTGTTGAATTTTCTTTTCTAAAGCTTGCACATTTTGATTTTCTTCAAAAGATTTACAAATATTTTGTAATTTTAAAATTTCCTCCTCTAATATAATTTTCTCATCTTTTAGCATTTCATTTTCTAATTCTGGGCTTGTCATTTTTCCCAAACATTCTTTATGAGTCTTTCTAAGGTTTCTATATTTATAATCTAGTTTTAAAGCTATTTCTACGACATGGTCAAAAGATAAATCTGAAAGTACCTCCTCTTTGGTTGCCATGAAATAAACATTGGCTTGTTCTTTATCACTATCACTGTTGCTGTCGCTGTCGCTGTCACTTGAGGAATCATCCCACATTACTTAAAATGCGTGCTTCTTTTTTGAGAATTTCTCATATTTGATGTTCTTGTTGAAGCTTTTCTTTTCTTTGTTTAATTCTGGACAATCCTTTTTCATATGACCAAATTGATTGCAACCATAGCATTTAAATGATGAAGTACCGTAGGAGATGCTTTTTTTTAACTTTTGCACCATTTTATTGAATTTTCTGAATTTGTTGTAGCTTTTAGCAAAGAAAACTACATCTTCTTCATCCAAGTCCGAGTCGCCATCATTATTTACCTGTAAAGTAATACTTCATTTTTCTTGGGCTAGATCTTTTCTAGCTTACAAATTTGATTCATATGACATTAAATTTCTAACTAACTCTTCTACTTTGAGTGTAGAGAGGTCATTGGCCTCTTCTATAGCTAACACTTTTCTTTCCCATCCATCGGTTAATGCATTTAGAATACGTGTAACTAAATCAAAATCAGTAAATAAAACTCCTAATGCCATAAGATCATGTTGTATAGTTTGGAATCTAGAGTACATTTCTATGATGCTTTCAATAGTTTTCATTTTAAATGATTGAAATTGATTTCTCAACAAACTTATCTTAGTTTGCTTCACTTTGGTGGTTCCTTCATGTGTGACTTGTAGCATTTGCTAAATACCATAAGCCATTTTGCATATCATAACTCTAGGAAATTCGTTCTTATCTAGTGCACAATATAAAGCATTCATAGCTTTTGCATTATTTGAAGCAGCAGTTTTCTGAGCATCTGTCCAGGTACTAATTTCAGTAGTAGGAGCTACATACTGAGATTGAGTAGATAGCCAAATGTCAAGACCGCTTGATTCCATAAAAACTTTCATACATGTAGCCCAATACATATAATTAGAACCCTTGAAAAATGGTGGACGTGCAGTTGATTGTGCTTATTGAAACGTGTTGTAACTCATATTGGCCATAGTATTCAAAATTATGTTATGATTTTGAATAAACCGCGCTCTGATACCAAATGAGAGAACTAGTAGATCGTGTATGGCTAATAAAATGAGTATATACACTAATTCATACTACGAAATAATAAAGTAGTAAGTAAATGTACACACCGAGATTTATACTGGTTCGGAGCACCTCTCCTACGTCCAGTCCTTAAGCACCTCTTAGGTATTTCCTTGGTAAATCCCTCGCTTGACCCGGAGGAATAGGTTTTCAACTTACCCAATCTGAGCACCTCTCAGATTTATACTTTCCTTTGAAAAATACAATTCTTGCTTGACAATCTTGTGTTCGTCTAACATAGATTTTGACTTGATAGTACAGCGGTTCCTATAATCTTCTTAATGATTCGTAGTGAGTGCACAGTGATTATTGGAATAATAGCAAATGAAATAATAGAGTTGAAAGCACAAATGCTTAGAATAGCACAAGAGAGTAAAATAAATAGAAATCAGAGTAGAAGGTATGTCTTTAAGTATGAGTTGTTATGCTATTTAAATATATTGAAGAGAAGCAATCAAGAGTTGTCAATCTTTAAGAAATCTTTTCAGAATTGTAGAAAATTGTTCAAAAAGTCGCAACTCTTGAAGATGACCTGTCATAAAAAGTAGCCGTTACAGCATTTCAGTCTACTGAGTGAAGACGTCAGTCTACTGAGTATGAACATTTTAATTTTCGCGACAAATATTTGAATTTTTTTTAAAATAGTTCAACATAGTTTCAATCGACTGAAATTGGACTCAATCGACTGAGCTTAGTTGACTGAAACCAATTTTAGTCGATTGAACAGTGTAAGCTCAGTTTTTATATATGAACGATTTAAATTGTATATAAACACTTGTCATTTTAAATTCAATCTCCATGCTCTGTTGATATCTGTGTTTGTGTGTGTATATGAAATATCAAGGAGATTTTACAATTCAATCTAAGACTATACACATACTATTGATCTTGAAGCTCCATAGTTTTGACTTATAAATGATTCTTCTTGCATGTTGCCTTAATTTTTGTCTTCTTGAATGACAGCTTGCCATTGTGACATAGCATATATATGCAGTATATGGTTGTCATCATTAAAATGAAGAACTAATGTTCTAACACTTTGGATTGGTACCGATCCAAATTATTGACTTGTGGTTCCTCCAAACAACTTGCATTATGTTTTTACCTCTCCACTAAGCCTATCTATCAAGTTTAGTAACAATCCAAGCATCCGAGTTTGAGAAGTAAAAACTTATTGGATTCAGACTATAGTTTAGTCAAATCCATAGGTGAGACATCATCAAAACAAGTCAACAAGCTATGAAATTACATGGAGAGCCTCACAAGCAAGTATGGAAGCCAAGTGGATAGAAGTTGTGCAAAAATTGCGCAACTCTTTGGATTGATGTCGATCCAATCCAACTGGATCGGTAGCGATCCAAAAAGTTAGCTCAGAATCACCCTAAACTTTTTATGCTTCTTCCTACGGACGACTACATGCTTCTGGTGCAATGGTTCTGACCCAAGTTCTCCTATAAATACCATCCTATCTTCAATAGAAAATGGGGTTTCCTAACCCGATCTCTGCTTAAGCTCTGCTATTTTTTCTTCACTCTTCTTCTCCCACACAACAACCATTAAGAAACAATTGAGATCCTCCCTTTGTTTCTAGCGATGGTGGCTTGATCTAACGTATAGAAGAAGAATCATATTGTAATTCAAACTCCCTTGTAACAATAGTTGATCAATAAAAGATATAAAGTGGACGTAAGCTTCATTAACAGCCAAATCACTATAAAAATATCTCGTTTCATTACTTTTTCCATCGAATTACCTTTGCTTTTTCTATTTTATTTTCCTTGATAAACATGGCTGGTGCTTTCCTGCTCAATTCAGAATGTTGATCCATTTTTCGGGTTAACATTTTGATGCTTTCATTAAGAACCCAACTGAGGCTCAGATCTAGCCATCTACTTTGGATCAGATGGGTTCAGAAGTTAGATCCTTAATCTTTATTTAGAAGATTTGCCACTAAAAATCAATGGCACCGGTAAGAAAGAGGTATGCTTTCGGAAGATCAATAGGAGCTATAATACCTGGAGAAGAAACCAATCCTCGGCAAGTTGAGGTCAATGGCGCCAACAATCCATTAATCAGAGCAAATTTTGGAGCAAACACAGGAGATCAGGTGTCGGGATCTTCTATCCAACATGAAGTTGTTACTAGAAGTGAACTAAATAAAATGGTTGATGAAATTAATCAAAAGATGGAAAACAGCCTAAAAGCTCTTATGGAC
The DNA here is from genome assembly GCA_030737815.1 of Allium fistulosum. Taxonomy (NCBI): domain Eukaryota; kingdom Viridiplantae; phylum Streptophyta; class Magnoliopsida; order Asparagales; family Amaryllidaceae; genus Allium; species Allium fistulosum. Next base: position 899,953,861 of record CM060905.1, read on the forward strand.
AAATTAAATGCCCGCTTAACCAAAAAGCTCTTATGGACAAATTAAATGCCCATTTGACCTTGCAATCACTTGCCGTTTCAACAACTATGCCAGAACTCGTGGCTGCCACGGAACAGGAAAATTCTTCTATTTCTAACCTAAACAGGAGAAACAGAAGGCAGCAGCAAAAAGGAGTAGTGGGTGGAGCTGCAGGAATCACTAAAGAAGGAAATTCAAGCACTCCACCAACCGTAAAGCAGCCCGTTATGAACTCGAATCTCGGGGCGAAAACCCCATGGGAAGATATAGCAGTGGATCTCTTCGACTCAGAAGATGGTGAGCAACTTGATGACAAAAGGTTGGAAGAATATGGTAATGCACTCAATAGAGGTAGGAGGTCGAACTACCCCTACCCGACCAACCGCAAGCCAACGGAACTCTGAGGGAGTGGCTCTCCCGAAGACAGGAGAGCCTAGGCTTCAGCTCACTTACCAAGACCGTTTGCAAAATCAAACACTAGTCACCGGTAGCCAACCCACGGACTACCGAACATCCAAGGCGTATATCGCGAACATGATCAAGTGCCTAATGAAAAAAAGTAAGGAAATAAGAGATGATGAATGGGGATCCGCTCCAAGTCGAACTCCCTTCACTGATGACATTCTGAATGAACGGGTACCTTGAAAAGTTCACTATGCTGACTATTCCATCGTACGATGGAACTAGAGGTCTGAAACCCCTCTTATACAGTACCGTTGGTACATGGATGGAGCAAATGCTTTAAATGCTATTCGATGTTTATGTTTTCCAATCTTCCTAGAGGGAATCGCTTCCATGTGGTTCATTAGGCTCCCACCAAAATCCATCTCTACCTCCAATGAATTAGCAATGAAATTCCTTGATCAATTTAGTCTTCACACGGCATAACCAAAAGATATGATATCCTTATCTGGCCTATTCCAGGGTGAAATGAAACTTTGAAATCCTTTATAAGTCGGTTCAACACCGCGGTGACTGAAATAAGTAACCCAAACGAAGAATTGGTCTTCACGGCCCTGGTCCGCGCTATCCATCCTGACACTGAATTCGGAAAATGGATCAAAATGAAACAACCCACCACTAGGAAGGACTTTAATTGAAAGGTAAGCCAATACTTAAGATTGGAAGTGGCAGAGGAGTTGGAAGGAAAACCTACCAACCTACAACCAACCAACTTTGGGCAGAATTGTATGGCGGTGAACCAAGACGCAAATACCTCCGAGATAGCTGCAGGAAACACGAGGAAGGATGTGAATAAGAAAAGGAAGAAGCAGAATTCCAACAAGCAAAATGGAAGTAACAGACGACTTAAAGGCTTGAGGCCCGAATACTACACCCCGCTCAATGATACACTAAAGAACATCTACCTTGCGACACAAGGGACGGAGGGGTACAAGAAGCTGCCTAAAAGGAAGTGACTGAATAACAAAAGAATTCCGGAAAGTACTGCCGCTTCCATGAAACACATGGTCACAACCCGAATGAGTGTCGTCACTTGAAGAACCTGACTGAAGAACTGATTCTGGAAAACAAGCTTCAACTATATGTGAGGAAACCACAGAATCCTGACCATCCTGTCACACCCCAAGCCCTTAGAGACCAGGGAAACCAAGCTGGAACTAGCGAAGAGGGATCCTGACGGACCGACAAGAGACACATCATCAGAACAATATCTGGAGGACCTCATCCCACGTAGAAGAGTTGGGGAGAAATGGAGCGATATGCAAGCTCACTAAGACAGGCTCTGAAAGATTCATTTTTTGCAATCGAAGATGGAACTCTTGCCAAGCAGCAGAGAATCTTGAATGATGACATAGTATTCTGGAGTCGAGACACCAAAGGAATAAAAGTTCCGACTCTCGACCCCATGGTCGTGGCGGTAGGAATAGGACCAGACATGGTCCGTCAAATATTGGTGGACAGTGGCAGCTCTATGAATATCCTGTTCAAACACACGTTTGATCAAATGAAGATTAGTATGAAGAACGTATCCACTTGCCGAACAAAGACCCAAGGATTCACTGGTGAGACTAAGAAACCAGTCGGAACATTTGATTTACCCGTAGAACTTGGGGAAGGCGATCGAAGGGTCGTCCTCACCCAGACCTTTGTGATTGTAGATGAAATATCCACCTACAACGCTTTCGTGGGACAGCCTGCTTTGACAGATTTCAGGATTGCTTTAGCTCAATGGAGTTGGGGCGATCAAAAGAGACCAAAATGCTACTAGAGAATGTTATATCACTGAACTACGTGAGTCTAGAAGAAAAGAAAAAGGGAAGAATGTGGCGAGAACACTCTACATGCGTGAACCTACCGAATAGCAACTACAGAGCCTTCCCTAGCATGGGGACCAAAACTGATTTGACAAGGCTTTGGACCTTAGAAAGAAGAGTTCAGGGGTGGAATGGACATCACCGGCAGAATTGATGGTGTCCGTCCTTGTCGATATGGATGACCCAACATGGGTCTTGAAAATTGGATCACATCTTAGAAACAAGATGCAACTGGATCTCATCAAATTTATTTGCGCTAACCTAAATTTATTCACCTAGACACATTCTGATATGTGTGGGGTTTCGCAGGAGATTGCATGCCACACCCTTAACATTGATCCCAAGTATACACCAGTAAAGCAGAAGAGGCGCAGCCTGGGACCCGAACGGTCCAAAGCGCTAAGAGAAGAAGTGGATAAGCTGATGGCGCATGGTTTTATCCACGATGCAACCTACACCGAATGGGTATCTAACTCGGTCTTGGTTAAGAAGTCCAATGGGAAATGGAAAACTTGTATTTCCTACTCGGATCTAAACAAAGCCTGCCCAAAAGACAGCTTTCCTCTACCTAGAATCGATCAGCTTGTGGACGGGACAGCTGGACATGAATTGCTATCGTTTATGGATGCTTACTCGAGATACAACTAGATCATGATGCACAAACCTGATCAGGAAAACACCAGTTTCATTACTGACCTAGGATTATATTGCTACAAAGTGATGATATTCGGCTTAAAGAATGCTGAGGCCACTACCAACGACTACTGAACACCATGTTCAAGCATAAGATCGGGAAAACTATGAAAGTCTATATAGATGATATATTGGTTAAATCACGCTTAGCCACAAATCAATTCGACAACCTCACCGAAATGTTTGAAATACTCCGCAAATATGGAATGAAACTCAATTCACTTAAATGTCACTTCGAGGTAGCCTCTGGAAAGTTCTTGGTGAAAGTCTATATGAGTGGATCGTCTAGATTATATGCAAGTATAGACAGTTAACTATATAATATAACACTATAAACGATAGTAGCAAAGTAAATAAAACTAATCACACCGGTATTTTATACTGGTTCGGACCTCCCGTCCTACGTCCAGTCTCGAAGCTCCTCTTCGGAATTTCCTTTCAACTAACTCTCGCTTAACCCGGAGGAACAGGTTTACAATAGCAGAGTTTCTTTGTCAAGAATGTGTTCTGTAACACGGATGTTGACTATTGAGTACAAAGGTACTTCCAATATATATCGATCTTGAGAATATCTGAATGAGGAGTTCTATATATATGTAAGGATTGATTACGGGTATTTGATCGCTTATAGATTACGAATAAATCAGAGTACAAGAGATAAGAGTGTAAGTAAGTCAGGTTGTTATCTTCTCTTGAATTCCTGATACTATTTATAGTGATGAAGAGTTTTCTTGTATAGTTGCATCTGTTGTAATCTTCGTAAAGTCGCTTCTGATGGTGATGAAGAGTTGCGACAAAGAGAAGTGGATGTGTCTTTTCGAATGTGACAGTTGAGCCTTGAAAATGCACAGTCGAGTCTTGAATCAGACGTCCGGAAAGTAACCTCAGACGTCTGGTCTTTATATCTATTATAAGCTTGGATACTTTTCAGACGTCTGACGTTGGTAACCAGACGTCTGATTGCTTCTGAATTATGAACCAGAGGAATTATTCAGACGTCTGACGTTGGTAACCAGACGTCTGATTGCTTCTGAACTATGAACCAGAGGAATCATTCAGACGTCTGGCTTGTGCTCTCAAACGTCTGATTGCTTCTGAACTATGAACCAGAGGAATCATTCAGACGTCTGGCTTATGCTCTCAGACGTCTGAAAGTGTGCATGTAGCTGTATCTTGTGCATGTCCTATTTCTCTTCTATCTCTTCTGATTTGACGTCTTTTGATTCTTGTCTTGAGTGTTGCTTTAGTCTCTTTGGTGACGTTACTCTATCGGCTATCTGTAAATATAGATATATATGTATATTCGATTTCCATTGTATAGTTGTTATCATCGAAACCATAAAATTGATTTCATAACAACCTCCCCCTTTTTGATGATGACAACTATTCAATGTACTTATATATATATTTCAAATCTCCCCTTGAATATGTGCTTAGTTTTGTTGATAAGATTATATATATATTTCTCCCCCTTTGACATTATCAAAAAGAATATATAAAAAATTTCATTGATAATAAGAAGAGGGAGATAGCAAAGCTTTAGACAATATCTTGAAGTGAACAAATTCCTAAACTTCGTCTGAGTTTTATGAATGTTTGTTCGTTTAATGGTTTTGTAAATATGTCGGCTACTTGATTTTCGGTACTTACATATTCTAAAGATACAGTCCCTTTTTCAACATGGTCTCGTAAGAAATGATGTCGTATATCTATATGTTTTGTGCGTGAGTGATTTACAGGATTTTTTGACAAATTTATAGCACTTGTGTTGTCACAATATATTGGAGAATTTTTTATAATTTTACCAAAATCCATTAGTGTTTGTTGCATGTATATGACTTGCGCACATGCTAGGGCTGCGGAGATGTATTCAGCTTCACAAGTAGATAAAGAAACACAATTTTGCTTTTTACTAAACCACAAAACTAACGATTGTCCTAAAAAATGACATGTTCCACTAGTACTCTTACGGTCTGTTCTACAACCACCAAAATCCGCATCGCTATATGAGACAAGTTCAAAAGGTGATCCTTTAGGATAAAACAAACCATAATCTTTAGTACTAGATAAATAACGTAAAATGCGCTTAACAGATCGTAGATGAGATTCTTTTGGTTTACCAATTTGACAATCATCACATAAATTTTCTACCTTGTAACTCATTTTAGGTAACCCTCTTACTAACTCATATTTAGCTAACTTATTAATATTCTTAAAATTAATATGACAAAATCGTTTATGCCATAACCATGGATCATCATGTTTGGCAGTTAAGCATAAGCTTGAATCTTTATTAATATTCATGTTTAATATATAAATATTTTTGTTTCTAAAACCTTCAAAATTGAGTTATTTGTTATTATCTAAAATGTTACATCTATCTTTTTCAAAATTTATTTGAAAACCTTTATCACATAATTGACTAATGCTTAATAAGTTGTGTTTTAAATTTTCTACCAGTAAAACATTTGTAATAACAGGAGAGTTAGATATACCAGAGTTGATGACTTCTCTAATGCCTATGACAAATCCCTTTGAATTGTCCCCAAACGTTACCGTTCCACCATCGATGTATGTTATATTTGATAACATTTTTGAATTTCCAGTCATATGTTTGGAGCAACCACTATCTAGTATACATTTCTCCTTGTTTTTCATTTTGGGTACCTGCAAGATAAAAAATATTTTAATTGGTACCCACATATTTGATTAGGGTCCTAATTGTTAGAGGGAGGTAGCCATACCCAAGATGGTTTGGTACCTTTATAAATATAATTTTTATTATAAACTACATTTTCTAAGTAATTATTGATATGCTTTTGTCTAATCAATTTATTATTTGTTTTAGGAACCCAAATTTTCACATTTTTGGTATTCAATTTTTGTTTAGATGAACTTCTAGTTTTTATATAACTAATATTTTTAGCATTATTTTCTTTTTGTTTAGAGCATTTATCAAATCCTATTCCATTTCTATTACCTGATGGTTTTGATGTTTTGATAAGATTTTCCAAATCTTGTTTTCCTTTGTTGAATTTTGACACATTATTGGTAATTTTATCTAGCTTCTCTTTTAACTCTATATTTTCTGTTTTCAATAATTCAATATCCTTTTTAAAATCAACATATTTTTTTAGCAAATTTTCTTTTTCTAGAGTAATGTTCTCACTTTCTATCACATTATTTCTTAATTTTTCTTGAGATATTTCAAGTTCTTCTTCTAAAATAGTTTTTTCATCTTTCAACATTACTACTTCAAGTTCTAATCTATTTACTTTTACTATATATTCTTTGTTCAATTTTTTTATTTGTCTAAATTTATAATCTAATTCTATGCTCAGTTCAAGTAATTCTTCATAGCTAAGTTCTGGACATACCTTATCTTTTTGTGCCATAAAACACACATTAGCTTGTTCTCCGTCGCTATCGCTATCACTTTCTGAAGATGAAGAATCAGAATCATCCCATGTTACTTTGAAAGCTTTCTTCTTTTTGAGTGTTTCAAAATTGCTCTTCTTTTTATCATTGTTAAGTTTTGGGCAATCCTTCTTCATGTGTCCGTATTGATCACATTCATAACACTTAATTTGTGATAGATTCGTTGAGTTAGTTTTTCCTTCTTTTTGAAACTTGGTCATCTTTCTAAACTTCTTGAATCTATTGTAGTTTTTGGCAATGAATACTATCTCATTTTCATCTAAATCTGAGTCATCATTCTTTATTGATGGAAATGCTATGTTCTTTGTCTCCGAATTTAATTCTTTACGTGCCTGCAAATTAGCTTCATAGGACATCAAATTTCCTACCAACTCTTCAACTTTGAGAGTAGAGAGATCATTAGCTTCTTCAATAGCTAATACCTTTCTTTCCCAATCAGGTGTTAAAGAGTTGAGTATTCGAGAAACTAAATCAAAATCAGTAAACTTAACTCCTAATGCCATAAGATCATGTTGAATAGTTTGAAATCTAGAATACATGTCTACTAAAGTTTCATTTTGTTTCATTTAAAATGATGAAAATTGATTTTGCAAGATTGAAATTTTAGTTTGTTTGACCTTTGTTGTACCTTCATGTGTAATTTGTAAAGTACGCCAAATATCAAATGCAGTGGTACATAACATTACACGTGAAAATTCATTTTTGTCAAGTGAGCAAAACAAAACATTCATAGCTTTAGCATTATTCGATGCTAAGGTCTTTTGTGCATCGGTCCATGTGTTCATAGCAGTAGTTGGAGCTTCATATTTATCTTGAGTGGCTGACCAAATTTCTAAACCATTAGCTTCCATAAAAATTCTCATACGTGTAGACCAATATGAATAATTAGAGCCATTAAACAGTGGGGGTCGAGCTGTGGATTGTCCTTCTTGAAAAATACTTGCCATATTAGAATGCTTTAAAAAACGTGTTACTGTTTTTCTAAACGAACCTTGCTTTGATACCAATTGAAAGTCTATATGAGTGGATCGTCTAGATTATATGCAAGTATAGACAGTTAACTATATAATATAACACTATAAACGATAGTAGCAAAGTAAATAAAACTAATCACACCGGTATTTTATACTGGTTCGGACCTCCCGTCCTACGTCCAGTCCCGAAGCTCCTCTTCGGAATTTCCTTTCAACTAACCCTCGCTTAACCCGGAGGAACAGGTTTACAATAGCAGAGTTTCTTTGTCAAGAATGTGTTCTGTAACACGGATGTTGACTATTGAGTACAAAGGTACTTCCAATATATATCGATCTTGAGAATATCTGAATGAGGAGTTCTATATATATGTAAGGATTGATTACGGGTATTTGATCGCTTATAGATTACGAATAAATCAGAGTACAAGAGATAAGAGTGTAAGTAAGTCAGGTTGTTATCTTCTCTTGAATTCCTGATACTATTTATAGTGATGAAGAGTTTTCTTGTATAGTTGCATCTGTTGTAATCTTCGTAAAGTCGCTTCTGATGGTGATGAAGAGTTGCGACAAAGAGAAGTGGATGTGTCTTTTCGAATGTGACAGTTGAGCCTTGAAAATGCACAGTCGAGTCTTGAATCAGACGTCCGGAAAGTAACCTCAGACGTCTGGTCTTTATATCTATTATAAGCTTGGATACTTTTCAGACGTCTGACGTTGGTAACCAGACGTCTGATTGCTTCTGAATTATGAACCAGAGGAATTATTCAGACGTCTGACGTTGGTAACCAGACGTCTGATTGCTTCTGAACTATGAACCAGAGGAATCATTCAGACGTCTGGCTTGTGCTCTCAGACGTCTGAAAGTGTGCATGTAGCTGTATCTTGTGCATGTCCTATTTCTCTTCTATCTCTTCTGATTTGACGTCTTTTGATTCTTGTCTTGAGTGTTGCTTTAGTCTCTTTGGTGACGTTACTCTATCGACTATCTGTAAATATAGATATATATGTATATTCGATTTCCATTGTATAGTTGTTATCATCGAAACCATAGAATTGATTTCCTAACACTTGGCATTTATTTTAAGCGCCAAAGGCATCGAAGCAAATCTCGAACAAATTATTGCTTTACGGGAAGTCGAGGCCCCAAGGAACAAGAAGGAATTACAAAGCTTGAATGGAAAAGTTGCAGCATTAAGCCGGTTCATCTCCAAAGCAACCGACAAATGTATACCATTCCTTGATGCGCTAAAGAAGGGAAAGAAGAACTTCGAATGGAATCAGGCTTGTCAAACTGCATTCGAAGAGCTGCTGCAACATATGGAAATCCTGCCAATCCTATCCAAGTTGGTAGATGGAGAAGACTTGTACATCTACTTAGCAGTCTCACCCTATGCATTAAGTGATGCGCTCATACGAGAAGAAGCTAAGGTTTAGTGACCCGTACATTGTATCAGTAAACGATTTACTAGAGCCGAGAAGAACTATCTAAAATTGGAAAATCTAGCGTATTGCCTCATGATCGCATCCACAAAGTTATGGCCATACTTCCAGGTGCACCCGATCAAAGTACTAATAGATCAACCCTTGAGGCAAGTGTTGTACCACCCCGAGACCTCGGAACAGCTTATCAAATGGAACATCGAAGTAAGTCGATATGAAATCACTTACCACCCTTGAAGGGTGATCAACAGGCAGGCACTGGCAGACTTCATTGCCGAATTTATGATATGAGATAACGAAGAAGAAATTACTCAGCAGTCTGGAAGTGGAGACATGTTGGAATTTGTTCATCGATGGTGCATCTAACAACTTCTGCTCGAAGGCATGAGTGGTGCTCGAAACTCCCGAAGGATGATCCATTTGATATGCCTTATGCTTGGAATTCCCTACAACAAATAACGTAGCGGAATACAAAGTATTGATAGCCGGGCTAAAAGTTGTGAAGGAACTTGGGATAAAGTCCGCACACATCTATAACGACTCTCAGCTTGTCGTATGCCAGGTGAAAGGCGAATACCAAGCTCGGGGAGAGAACCTCGCCCCGCATCTACCTAAACTGCATGAACTGCTGAATGAAATCGAACATTACACATAACTTATATCTTGAGGGAATAAAGCATGAAGGTGGATTATCTAGCCAAACTGGCCATTTCCAGAGAAGCTTAGTCATTGGGGCTAGTCCTAGTTGAAACTCTGATCGTTCCAAGCATAAGTGAGATGGATATCGATTGGATTTTCGAAACAATCGAAGAACCAGAAACGTGGATGACACCGATCAAGGATTACCTGCTCAAAGGAACACTCCTCGTTGACAAGAATCAACAGAGAAAGCTCCTTCGAAAGGCACAACGGTTTGTAGTACAGGATGGGATACTCTACCTAATAGGATTATCTACCCCCTTGCTCAGGTGTGTAACCAATGACAAAGCCAGAAGAATCCTCAAGGAAATTCATGAAGGCGACTGTGGAGATCACACCCGGGGGGGGGGGCAAACCCTTGCAAAGAAAGTTCTCCAATATGGGTATTTTTGCCAACTATAAACCATGTTGCAACATATTATGCCAGATGGTGTGACCAATGCCAAAGATTCTGTAAGATCAAAAGAACTCCTTCGACAGAGCTAATACAGATGGTCAGCCCGTGGCCATTCACGATTTGGGGAATCGATTTGATTGGATTATTGCTAATGGCTAAAGGAGGAGCCAAATATACTATCATTGCTGTTGACTATTTCACCAAATAGGCCAAAGCAGAACCACTGGCCACTATTACCACGAAGAAAGTTATTAGTTTTGTCACTAAAAACATTATTTGTAGGTATGGAGTGCCACAAAAAATCATCACGGCTAATGTGACTCAATTCGAAAGTGCTGAGTTCAAAGACTTCTGCAAACGCTTTTGAATCGAGAAATGCTTTTCCGCTATTGCTCATCCACAGGCAAATGGGCAAGTGGAAGGAGTGAACAAAATCATCAAGTCCACCATCAAAAAGTGGCTAACTAAAGCTAAGGAAATTGGAATAAAGAACTTCCACTCTCGTTATAGGCTTACAAGACAACGCACAAATCTATAACTGAGCACTCTTCGTTCGCCTTGGCATATGGTTCAAAAGAAATGATCCCAGTCGAGCTAGAAGTCCCCTCTCATCGAAGGCAAAACTTCAATCAAAGGAAAAACAAGCAGCTCCTACTCGAGTCGCTCGATATGATCAATGAGAAGAGGGAAGAAGCCGAGTTAAGGACTGCTGCTCACCAAAAAAGGGTTGCATGATATTTCAATTCCAAAGTCCATAATCGTACTTTCAAAATGGGAGACCTTGTCCTCAAATGGGTCTACCCTGTACTAGGAACATTCGGACCAAACTGGGAAGGGCCCTATGTAATCAACCAGAAGCTATGGGATGGCACATTCAAGCTAACAACCGTTGATGGAACCCAAACTCCCCAAGCTTGGAACAACGAATCACTTCATCGTTACGTTATCTAAGACTATCTTATGTATTTCCTATTTCTCACAAATAAGCCATCCCGGAATACCGGGGGGATTGTAAATAGGCAGAATTTGCACAACTTTTATTAATAAAATTGCTTTGCTTTCTAAACCAATAAAACCGTGTTCACAAAAGTAACATACTGAGTCGAGGAGGGTCAAATCGACTCAAAACCATCCAATCTCTACTTGAGATAGCGGAACCATGCTCCAGTATGCCCCATCTACCTGCCGAGTCGACGGAAGAAAATCGACTCAAACCATTGGATCGACGAAACTCGATCTCGGCCTTCTAAGAACCGGTGTTGCTTTGGTGGCACCAAGAAGGCCCAAAATCGAAGCCATGCACTTCGTAAGCCGCGTACCTCCTCTTAGATTGTGGGATCATATCCAAACAAACATAATTACCTAAGCCGCACATTACTTCTTGGTTCGCAAAACTGCGACCAGGTAAGCCTCGATCCCACGATGCACATTTCGTAAGCCGCACACTACTACTTGGACCAATAAAATTGCATCCAAAGACGAGGAACTCTCATATTGCAAAAATCACATACCATCCCCAGAGCCATGAAATAGCACTCCTAGGAGTGATATGTGTGCGCGATAGCCTGAATGTTAGCATCGTGATGAAATAACTCAACAAATAATCAAGAAATCGGTATTGCTCTGGCATCGCCGATCACTTAAGTACGTAAATGACTTAAAGCGTAAAATACTCGCCCTAAGGCCGCTAAAGTGCTTTACAAATATCTCAAGCCAGAAATCCCCAAAGATAGGAGTTACAGTGTAGACCTGATTGGGGGCATCCGGAAGACTACCAGGGGCACATAGTCTTGTATCAAGTGTTTGGAGTGAATAGTCCCTTGAACTAGGGGTTACACACACCAACACTCAACCAGAGTAGCAAATACTTCATAGTTCTGTTACTCCAAACAAATAATTTTCGCTATAATTACGAGACTAAATAAAACAGTGATGAATAAAAAGTGGCATTAGTGCATGAAACCTAAATAAGTAGACAAAATAAAGCTAGAATAAAAATTTCAACAGTTTTATTACTTATAATGTTTTTAATGTACAAAAAAATAGCGGGGGCTGTGCTCGTAAAATATCGGCCAAGAATAGGAAAATACAAACGCCATTGTTGCAACAACAAGAAATAATGCTAAGTGCAGACTCTGCACTTGTACAAAAAGTAACCAAAAAACAAAAGGAGCAAAAGACAAATCAAGACTTCTTCTTACCACTTCCTCGGTCGCCTTTCTCACCTTTGATCAACAACTTCTCGGGTTTGTCCCCTCTTGGGGCAATCTCGCTCTCCGAAACATGGCCACTGGCAGACCCTCCTTTGCCTTTATGCTTGCGGGATCTTAATGAACTCTTTGATGACCTCTTTTGTTCTTAAACCTTCTCCTTCTTCATTGCTATCATATGTTGCTCGGTCGTCAGCTGCTCGACCTCTGCATTGTCTGGTTGGCTAGCTTAATCCGCTTGCTCTCTTATATCGGCAGCTGCCAAGCCTTCCTCTTGAGATACAGAGGGGTCATCCAAACCATGCAACACTGCAATTTGCTCGGAGTGCAAACCGAGCTACAAGCTGGTGGAGACGACGGTTGATACAGTTAGAATAGCGGCAGACCCAGCATCGTAACGGGGAGGTAACTCGGTAGGAAGAGAGGGTTGATCTATAATTTCATAATAAAGGGTGGTTATCTCAGTAGTTTCATCGGGCGTAAATTGGAAGTCATTAAGCATGGAAGAGATAAGAAAATTACCTGCTGTGGGGGTCTACTCGTGTGCAACGACTTCGAAGCCTTCACCATTGCCTTACTTTGATGGCTATACAATTATGTGAGAAGTAGAAATGATCTCCTCACCATGGAGATGCGAAGATGGCTCACCAGGGCCTAAAGGGAAATGCCCAAATACATCATTAACGGCGACCGCGACATCGGTAGCTTCTTATTCCCTCTCCAGCTTCAAGATTTCATGGCCCTCTACTAAAGCTTGGAAGGATTCTAAGTTCAGGTATGCCTGAACCAACTCCTCTTTGGTGTAATCGCCACCCATGTCTTGGAATCGGGCTAGAATCTCTTCCTAGACAACAACAAGCGTAGAGGGAATGACGGACCCAAGTAACTGAGGCTCCCCTTATGCAGCACGGAATCGACATAGAATCCCAAAATATTAGCATCCAAGCCTTTCATTTTCTTTGTAAAAGTACCTTGAAGCTCTTAATGGCTGGCTTCTATGCTTGCTTTCTCTACTGCTAGCTGCTTTTTCTCAGCATCCAAAGTTAAACTTGTTCTCGAAGAGAAGCAATTTCTTGGGCCTGGTCGGCGATGGTTTCCTTCTCCATCTCAACCATCATCTCACTTAAACTCAGCTTTCCTTTCAAAGTTGCCTCAACGATTTGTCACTTCTTTATTTCATCCCTAAATATGAGTGTGGCCTGGTCGGTTTATTCTTTTAGTTCCTTAAACAAGGAAGCACACTTCCTTTCTTTCTTAAGGGCATCATCCCTCTCTTTCTTCAGCTTCTCAATCTCTGCATCACGATCCACAAGCTATCTCTCATACTCATCCTTTTCGGACTTGAATGAGAGAATTTCTTGGTAATTGTTTCGATTAACAGTGGATAGCTGCATACACATTCTTTATCACCCCTCAGCTTGCTGCAAACCGCTCTGAATCGCATAGAGATGGGGTGAATAAGATTCGACATGAACCAACTTCAAGTTGGGCTTATCGAAAACAACTCCCCTTAAGAATAAGCTGGGGAATGCAGCTTGAAGGTGTACGGGACCGACGGGGTGAATGTAAGGCACACACCTAGAAATTGGGAGAGAGGCGGTCGTAGCAGCACGAATGGAAGAGATTATGACATCGGAAACAGGAATGGTTATTCTAGTTGAAGTAGGAAGTTGTGAAGCGGGTTCCTGCTCTTGGTCTCTTTTCAATCTCTTTGACAGATCTTCCCGCTCAATCGGGTTCATGCTCTTCTCATAGCCACTTCCTCTATCACGGCCTTGATCTTTCTCAGCATAGCGACGCTCTTCCACATCCCTATTATTCATTCTCTTCTTTTCCTAGTCAGTCTCCCAGGAAACATGGCACCTGGAAGAGTGTCTCTACGAATGCTGAGACTCTAGTACTCAATCAAGATCACTGTAAAATCCAAGGGACATGATTCCTGTAGAAAATGATAAAACGACTTTAGGAAAGAGGAATTTGATGAACTAAAACAACCTAGATAATAACGATAATATAAAGTGTATGATCCTAGTGAAGTGTGTGTTGTAGTTTGATGACCCCATCAGAGTACACAAACCAGATCGACCACTGACTAATATCAGGACATTGATTCCTAGAGGGATGATTTAAGTAAGCTAGGAAGGAAAACCTTTCAAAGTGAAGTCGTCCGTCAAGTCACCCATATTCACAAAAATGTCGCTCATGTCTCCCAAGTCAATATCGGCACCTTCTGGCAAGTAGCTGGCATCAGTTTATTCTTGGGAGAAGCTTCTTCAATATGTTCTTTTCAAAGGATGTGTGGGAGTATGTTTGGGGCTCAACTCCGAGGCCATGATGTCTAAGTGGACATCACCCTCATCGGTGTCAGTATCCCAATCTATTTCTTCTTCATTTAAAGGGTGCCCCTTACTGATCTCTCCTTCCTCCTTCCCTTCAATCAATGGAGCCTTGCCTGTCCATTGAACAAACTCTTCTTCTTTCTCCTCCAGGATGATGGTATTTTAAGCGGATTGTCGACCTCGACTTGAACATGGATCTCTTTAGAAGTCTTCTCTGACCCATCAGATTGGTCACTTTCTTCTTCCTCATCATCTTCATGAGAATCATGGGAAGAGGAACCGGAATTGGTCCGAGCTCTAGAGTGGGAAGGAGCGCTAACAAATCCAACATACCTCCCAAGGTGTAAAAGCCACATCGGTGGAGATTTTCATTTGTGAGCAAGAACCTGATTGTGCGCTCTTGAGCATCGACCGCTTTTAGGGCGCTAAAAAAGTGCCAAGTGTCGGATGCTTATTAATCTTCGGAAGAAATGTAAGGAATATACGATTGTTCAGAAGACTTATAGCAATTAAAGGAAGTTCCAAGTATGGTGAAAGAAACTTACCCCCCATGGTCCATAAACGGGTGAATCCCTTTGGACATTTAGCAAAAAAACTGATTCTTGAATGACACTGGTTAAGGTATGGTTTTTGATCATAAGTATTGTTTTATTAGCTTGTTAGTATTATACGCCTATATGATGCGTTTCACATATGTCTAACCCCATCTGTTTGTACCAAAATTGGGCACAACACTCTTCGGAAGTTTTTGAAGAGATAAAGTGAAGAAATTAAATGGAAAAGGAGGAATTATCTAACAAAAACTCCAAATCTCAGATATGAAAATATTTAACATGCAAGGAGACACAAGAATTTAGAGTGGTTCAGCGTATTGCCTATGTCCACTATGAAGTAGTTTGCTTTATTGATCTATCTTTGACGATTACAAGTGAATTCAATGAATTACAGCAGGTAATTATGATTTGCAGCAGTGAAATTCGTTGGTAGCAGCAGCAATGGAGTTCAGATCTGGATCCGGCGGAGTCTGGGTGTTGGAGAATTCAAAGAAGAAGAAGCACCCCTTTTCTGTTGGCTTTGGGAGTCTATTTATAGGTGTAGGAGGCTGGTATTTCACTCAGATCTCGGGAGACCCTCTCTGGCACGTGACCAGGCCCGCGTGCCCAAGCCCGTGAAGTTTCGGTCCGATCCGTGATCGATACGAACAGATTTCGTATCAATCAAGATTTCATCCAATGGAGTCGAAATTTGGCGTGGACATTCTTTAGCATGCACGTAGTCTTCTGTGAAAATTTTATAGCATTTGGACTTGTAGATTAGGAGATATGATCGATACGAATTAGGGTCTTCGGTTGGCTGTTTCGTTCGACTCCCTCACTTCGACTCGGTCCGGTTTGACTCGGTATTGTTCGAATCGCTGTTCGACTCGGTCTTGTTCGAATCGCTGTTTGACTCGGTCTTGTTCGAATCGCTGTTCGACTCGGTCTCGTTCGAATCGCTGGGAGGTGGCCTATTTTGCATCGATAAGAGTGACCCAACTAGATGGAGTCGAACAGTGGCTCTGAAATGGAGTCGAAGTAGATGGAGTCGAACAGTGGCTCTGTGATGGAGTCGAACTAGATGGAGTCGAACAGTGGCTCTGTGATGGAGTCGAACTAGATGGAGTCGAACAAATGCTCTTCAATGGATGCAGAGTGGAGCGAGTCGAACTGAGGCTATTCAATGGATGCGGAGCGGAGCGAGTCGAACAGAGACTCTCTGATGGATGCGAAGCGGAGCGAGTCGAACAAAGACTCTCTGATGAATGCGAAGCGGAGTGAGTCGAATAGATGCTCTCTGATGGATGCGAAGCGGAGCGAGTCGAACATATGTTCTCTGATGGATGAAAAGCGGAGCGAGTCGAACAGAGACTCTTTTTACTCAATTTTGCATCGATCATAACTTGACCATATTAACTCGGATTGACTTGAAATTTGGAACGTTGGCTCCCATAGCCTCGCTTGTCGTGTCATATCTATTTTGGCTTGATCCGGGCTCGGACAAAATTTGTCGATATCCATAGTAAACCTTCGTATAACCGATTTTCTAGACGAACTGTCTTTGGTTTCTAGTCAAGTTCTTGGTGTCACGGCCTTGCCAAAAGGCAGGATAACACCATCTATCATTCTCTTCTTTGATATACTCTGATAGGTCGATAAAGAGGACTGGTGGTGACTTGGAGACGTGGTGGCAAGATGGAGACACATATTGATTCATTTGCCATCTACTATTTTTATTTAATTTATTTTCAGTCTATTTCCACTTTTATATAGAGAGAGATATTGTAGTTGGAATATATTTGATTTGTGCTGTTATATTTTTCTAGGATTGTATTATTGATTACTATTATATTTAATACCTTTCAGTGTGAGTTTTAGGAAGTGTAGAATATTATTGATAGCTCTGTGATCCATTTATATATTTTAATCGGAAAATAGTCTACTATCAATGTCGTCTGCGATGCCAGTGCCACACTTAGACGTGGTCAGGCTATCGTAGATGGGGGTTGTTACAATATACTTCATTTCACGTTATCTCTAAAAAATTATCAAAAATTTATAACTTTCACAACTATATTAACTAGTCAAATAAAATAAATTGGTCAAATAAAGTTGTAATCCAGTTAATATTGACACAAAAAAACAAAAAATGATAATAGTTATAATGAAGACGACGATATAAATCATAAAGAAAATAAATAAAAAATTTCTCATGCCTAATAAGGCACTAAAATAAAAGGAGAATGCAAAATCAAGTTGGCCAATGAAAAAAGTTTTAAATAGGAAACACCATTATACATCTAAGGAATAAAAATCATTTGCAATGTTGAGAATATCAACTAGTGATGCAATCTAGTTAAAAGAGATTGAAAGAAAAGCCTAACTTTGTTAATGAGTAAGCAATGGAATAATTTTGTCATCAATTTGTGCAAAGATCAACGGTGTATTCTTATATGAATGAAAGAGCATTTGAAATGTGCACGGAAGGAGATGGTTAATGAAAGAAGAATGGATTCTTGTCTTACGAAAGGGGCATTTAAAAGGGACTGTTAATTTTGTTATTATTAATTATTATATTATTAATGTATTTTTATTGTTTCAAAAATAAATGTATTTTGAGAATATAAATTGATACTAAATTCGATAATAATTTTGAAATAAAACCAATTATACTAGTACTTCAATTTTGAATTACAAATACAATATTGATACAAGTACAATTACACTAATACTATTGGATTTGGGCTAACACGCAGCGGTTTAAATGGTTAAATTTCAAAAAATTACTATTTTCGATCTTATTGGGCCTATGAAGTCTAAATTGATTTAGATCCGATCTAAATTTATTTTAAATAAAATTATTATTTTATTTAATATGTTAATATAGGTTTAGTTTGATACTATATTTATGTAATATAATATATACATGTGTATCATATACATATGTATGTATATGTGCACATGCAACATATATAGTGTGCATAGTTTAACATGCATATATTTAAGTGCTAAGTGTTTGTGCCAAAATTGGTCACAAACCCCGAATGTTGTGAAAGCACCGGTGTTTACACACAAATCCTCAATATCCAATCACAGATTATAGATCCAGAGAAGGTAGAGATCAAAAACGAATAAATAACAAAATTAAAATGAACGAAAGTAAGAGAAGACACAAGAATTATAGTGGTTCGGCTATCTCCGGCTTACATCCACTTTGAATTGATCCTTTTATTTCCTTTATACTATAGTTACAGTTACAATCCTTTGAGAACCATTAATCAAAGTGACAAAGTTTCGCCTAGAAAAGAAGAAGAATGTCCCTTTTTAGTTGCCATGGAGTTGCTATTTATAGGAGTAGATCTGAAAATATCTGCCCCAAAACTCAAAACACCTCTTCTCACACGTGGATGGGCCTACCAGATCGATTTGGGGTCGTTAGGGATCGACCCTGATCGAGCCAAGTAGATTTCATATCGATCAAGAATCACTCCAAATGAGTTGCGTTCGATCATGGTGAAAGATGATGGTGCAAAGTCCTTTCTCTCCAAATTTCATGAAATTCCAGTGTGTAATTTATGAGATATGATCGATCCAAGTTTCAATTTTCTAGTGTTGGTTGATGATTTCGTATCCATGACGTTTCTTATCCATCACTTCTGCATCGATCCGAGCCTTCATATCCATCATCCCATGTCCATAGCTTTCGCATCGATCCGCTTCTCACGCTGTAATCCATGTTTTGTGCTCCATCTTGACCATTTCCTTCGTATCGATGATACAAACTCGATCGATACGAAAATGGCTCCTGAATCTTTTGCATCCATCCAGAGCTTTGTTCTTCGTATCGATCCCTGAATGCCTGCTTCCTTTGTATCCATCCAGCATAGCATTCTTCGTGTATGTCCTTCGTATCAATTAATAAGTGATCGATATGAAATGCTTCTCCAAATTCCTAGTAGCCATTGCTTCGTATCCATTAGTTTGCTTCACTCCTTGTATCGATCCCACCCTTGATCGATACGAAGCGCACCAACATGTTCTACTGCATCCATCCAATCGATACATATGTATCGATACAAAAATGACAACATCCATCAACCTGTTTCCTTCCTGAAGTTGCTTGATCGATATAAATTCGATTGATACGAAATGTATCAATACAAATGTCGATCGATCCAATCCAAACACCATAATCCATCGATACGAAAGTATCAATACGAAACTATTTTTAACCAATATTGATCCATCCATAACTTGAGCATACGAACTCCGATTGACCTGAAATTTGAAAGGTAGCCTCACCTAGCCTTGTTTATCATTCCCTATCGATCCGACCTTGATCGGAGCTTGGTCCAATTTTTACGGTATCGATCATAGACTTGTTTCCAATCAATCTTCAATCCTGATATCCATCCTTTTTAGCCAAATTTTTGATATCCCGGCCTTGACCAAAAGGCGGGGTAACATTTGCCCCTTAAAACATGCCTTGTGGTAGGAAGGTGTGTTTTGAACAGCTTCAAATCTGGCATCAAAAGTCCATATACCATCCATAGCCATATCATTCAAACCATAATCCAATCCATTACCAAGCCATTCTATCCAAGTGCCATGTCCTTATCCAAATCCATGACTGTTCTAAGTCAATACCGATTTCGAATCCAGTAACCAAATCCTTAGCCAATTACATGTCCATCCAAACCCAACAACCGAGTTCTAATCCATCCATATCCAATAACCCATAACCAAATCCATGACCTCTCCGGGTCGATATCCAAATCCAGGACCGCTACGGGCCCTTAGCCATTAAAAGCCAAAATCTGAATCCGTAACCTCTCCGGGTTCTTACCGAGCATAGTCCATACTCGATGACTCGCGTGCCAAATCCTGCGTAATGAATCCTGGTCTTAGTCCTAGGCCAAACCTGGTCATCCCGGACCCTTGTCGAGCATAGTCCATACCCGACGACCTGAAATGATAAATGATAGATAATATGGGGCCTAAGTCCTACGCCGAATCCTGGTCTCTTTGGACCCTTGCCAGGTATAGTCCATACTCGACGACCTAAAACATCAAATAACAAATCCTGTTCTTTTAAACCATAGCCTATGTCCTAGGCCGACCTTGGTCACATTGGACCCTTGCAATGCATAGTCCATACTCGACGAGCTTTTACCAAAAACCATATAAAAATCCAACTAAAATCCAATCCGAAATCCAGATCGAATCACAAAACCAAAAATCCATATCAAAAATCTAAACCAAGATCTAAACCAAAGGACAAGCATCCAAACCAGAAAACCAACAAATCCAAGAGTTCAAACCAAACTCCAAAACCAAACCTGAAAAAGCAAATGTCTATACCAGGAAGAAAAGCAAATTTCGCAAACTGGAGCATCATGGTTTATCATCATCTCAGAGCATGCCTAGGGCCTATTTACATCCCTGTACATGAGTAAGTGACTTAGCCGTCTGCCCAGAGTTTTCTACTTATTCCATACCATCCCGATTAGTCAATGACCAACCGACCATCATTCCTAGGCCTTGTGCCATAGTCGTTTGAAGTAGACGGTGGCTACTCCTGTTCCACCGCCGCATTCCGAGTCCCGACATATTGCCGCAACAAACCATTCCTTACATGCTCCTCGATTATATCCTTTAGGTGCCTGCAGCTGTTAGTATCATGTCCGTCCAGTTCATGAAATAGACAGTGCCTTCCTGATGCCCTCTCGCATTCCGAGGGTTCCCTCCTTGCCGGCCTTCGATAAGGAAGGTGATCTCGGGTTTCCATGTATATCTGTTTCAATGTTTCATTCAATCCCATGTAAGTGGAGAATTTTGGTTCTCCTCATCGCTTCCTTGCCCAGCCAGAATCGTTATCCGACTTCCTCTTCCCTTTATCCTTATCCTTATTCGAGCTTTCACCGGATGGTCCTGAGCCATCCTGATATAAACCTGAAACTATTTCCTATGATTTCACATCTAAGATTGCATCCTCTTGCCGGAGAAATCTCTCAGCCTCGTGAAAGAATTCCCCGAGATCCATTGGTGGATCCCGTATCAATGATATCTTAAAATCCGAATTGTCTGTGACTCCTGACACTACGGCCATTAAAACCATTGATGGATCCGGCCGATCCACCGAAGCAACCGCTGCATTAAACCGGGTTAAGAAAGTCCGGAGCGAAACTCCCGTCCTCTGCTTTACCGACGTCGGCGTCATCACATTTTTTGGCCTCTTGATATGAACCCGAAACTTCTTCAAAAACCTGTCCACCAATTCTGTCCATGTCCCAATAGATCCATTTTCTAACTACCTGAACCACATATCAGCTATATCCGTCAATTACAGGGGGAAACATTGGGCCATAACCTCTTCCGATGCCCCCAGCACTTCCATGTGTCTTGTATACCTCATCAAATGATCGATAGGATCCGTCCTACCATTGTATACTTCTAGAGAAGGCAGCTTGATTCCTAGCCATCCTGATGTTATGGGTGAATGGAATCCTGTTTACTCCTTCCAGATCTCTGTTTGTCATACCTCCGCGCATTGTTCGCTTGATAATTTCAGCCAATCCAGGGTTGTCCACCAAGGGTTGCCTATCGTCTTCATTTGCTAACTGCCCCCCGAGTCCTCAAGGGAATTTTGGTACATACTCCTCTTCACGCACTCCTATATTCCTACTGGCACCATGTTGTGCAGCGTCATCGGGTATTCCTCCATGAACCGGCCCAGCATGACACGGTGGTGTGCCCCCGAGTCTAGATCCATCTAGATTGATAGTGCTTGGATTGGGGGCTGCCACCTACTGAACTGCTCTATCTGGTTGCCTATTGAGTCCCTCTGATCCAGCTCCATGGAACTATGCTCTAGCATCTCCTGGTGCTCCTGCCTGTCCAAACTGCCCGAGAAGGTTCTGCATCATCTCCTCCTGCCTTTTCATCAACTGCTCCTGCATAGAATCCATCATAGTCTGGATCTCATCCCTAGTGACGTAGATGGATTCCTGATCTACTCCAGCTCTGGAGGAAGCCTCTTGACTTACCTCTTGATGGCTCCTTTCCATCACCTGTCTCCTTGTCGATTGCCTAACCATGGTTCCTCCTAGATCTGATCCTTTAGCTTTCCAAATTTGAAATCCAAATCCGATGTAGTAGGTGCTGGTTCTCTTAGTGAAAGCACCAAAGTGTTTGCGCCAAATTTGGTCACAAACCCCGAATGTCGTGAAAGCACCAGTGGTTACACACAAATCCTCAATTTCCAATCACAGATTATAGATCCAGAAAAGGTAGAGAGCAAATATGAAGAAATAACAAAATTAAAATGAAAGAAAGTAAGAGAAGACACAAGAATTATAGTGGTTTGGCTATCTCCGGCCTACGTCCACTTTGAATTGATCCTTTTATTTCCTTTATACTATAGTTACAGTTACAATCCTTTGAGAACCATTAACCAAAATGACAGAGTTTTGCCTAGAAAAAAAGAAGGTCCCTTTTTAGTTTCCATGGAGTTGCTATTTATAGGAGTAGATCTGAAAATATCTGCCACAAAACTCGGAACACCTCTTCTCACACGTGGATGGACCCACCAGATCGATCTGGAGTCGTTTGGTATCGATCCTGATCGATCCAAGTAGATTTCGTATCGATCAAGAATCACTCCAAGTGAGTTGCGATCGATCATGGTGCAAAGTCCTTGCTCTCCAAATTTCATGAAATTCCAGTGTGTAGTTTATGAGATATGATCGATCAAAGTTTCAATTTTCTAGTGTTGGCTGATGATTTTGTATCCATGACGTTTCGTATCCATCACTTATGCATCGATCCGTGCCTTTGTATCCATCATCCCATGTTCATAACTTTCGCATCGATCCGCTTCTCACATTGTGATCCATGTTTCATGCTCCATCTTGACCGTTTCCTTCGTATCGATTGATATGAACTCGATCGATATGAAAATGGCTCCTAAATCTTCCGCATCCATCCGGAGCTTTGTTCTTCGTATCGATCCCTGAATGCCTACTGCCTTTCGTATCCATCCAGCATAGCCTTCTTTGTGTATGTCCTTCGTATCGATCAATAAGTGATCGATACGAAATGCTTCTCCAAATCCCTTGTAGTCATTGCCTCGTATCCATCAGTTTGCTTCACTCCTTGTATTGATCCAACCCTCGCACCAACATGTTCTGCCGCATCCATCCAATCGATACATATGTATCGATACGAAAATAACAACATCCATCGACCCGTTTCCTTCCTGAAGTTGCTTGATCGATACGAATTCGATCGATACGAAATGTATCGATACGAATGTCGATCGATCCAATCCAAACACCATAATCCATCGATACGAAAGTATCGATACGAAACCATTTTTCACCAGTATTGATCCATCCATAACTTGAGCATATGAACTCCGATTGACCTGAAATTCGAAAGGTAGCCTCATCTAGCCTTGTTTATCATTTCCTATCGATCCTACCTTGATCGGAGCTTGGTCCAATTTTGACGTATCGATCATAGCCTTATTTCCAATCGATCTCCAATCCAGATATCCATCCTTTTTAGCCAATTTTTTGATATCCCGGCCTTACCCAAAAGGCGGGGTAACACTAAGGTTTACATCGTGTTTATGTAAAAGGTTGGACAAACATTCAGTTAGATTATAGGTAGAGATTTATGGATAGATAAATGAAAAATAAGGTAAACAATACAAGGGAATTCATAGTGGTTCGACAAATACTCTGGCCTACGTTCTCTTCTGCATTATAAATGATTTCTGTAATTTTTTATATCTGCAATTTTACAACTTGGTTACTCAAAATCGAGTAAGAATCCAACAGAGCCTCGGGGTAAAATTAATAATTTCAAAAGGTCCTGCTAAAGATCACATTTTGGTGGCTTGCTCCCTATATTTATAGACAAAGATTAGTGAATTGGCTTTGAAATCTTCTCCCCACATTATCCACGTATTGGAAAAGGCTCTAGAGGAAGATTTTGGCCAACTCGGCATCTAACTTCTCAACCTAATACCGAGTTTAGGTTTACAAGCCGGTGCCAACTTGTGACTTGTCTTCCTTTTGTGTGTTGTTTTATATTTAAACTTTGACTTCTTGAAGTAGGCATGTTGAGTCGGCTTTGTGAATTAGTACCGAGTTGAGAGTTACAACATGGTACCAAGTTGACACTTTGACTTGTATTTTGCAACTTTTCCCTTCGCCACTTGATTCATCTGGGTAATGACTAACTATTTTCAAGTGGCAAGCAAGGTTTTACACTGATTCTTTGGGCTTTGATTGGATTTTGGTTTCCAAACTTTCAATTCGAGATTTCTGGCTCGTCTTATTACCATTCAATGGTTCTGACTCGTCTAGGTACGGTTTGTTTCAAAAGTAGGATAACTCTTGTCCCCAAAGTAAACCTTGTGTTAACAAGGTATGCTTTGGATCGAGACAAACAATCAATTTCAGACTCTAATCTAAATAGATGACTTCATCCCTTATACTATTTTCATAAGGCAGTGTGTCCTTTAGGATAATCATGTCACTTTAGACAGTTACAGACCCATGTCCTTTGGATAATATAAAAGTTAAGGTGTGTTGTTCAAAATTTTCATTTGAATTCTGGAAAGTCTTTGGAGGTCCTTTTTTTAGTTAGTCGGGTAGGATTGCCTCAATTTTTGTTGTCCATAGCAATTAGTTCCACTCACTTTGTTCTTTTTAATTCTTAAGTTGATACTGAGTTAAGACTTATAACTTGATACCTTTTTTTACCATGACACTTGGGGTTTTGCTGTAACACCTCTAATTTTAATAACATTATTCAGGAGATTTAATTAGATAAATTAAATAGAATAATGTAAAGATAGAGTGATAAGGGGATTGAGATTTGAAAATTTATTAAAGGTCATGCTTAACTAAATAAAAATTTAAAGGAATGAGTTTATGAAAATGGTTTTATAAGTTAACTAATAAGAGAATAAGGCAAGGGTATTATAGGGAATAGCCGTCCACCATAACCCTTAATCCCCAAACCCTTATTACCATGTTCATTTCACAAGTTAAAAATTCTAAAACATAAACCAAAGAGCTCAAGCCGACCGTAACCTAGGGGAAAAGAGGAGAAAAATCAAGGAAAACTAAGGAATCAAGCAAGGGAATTAAGCAAGATCAAATCTTAAGTTCCTTATCAAAAGCAAGGTGAATAATAATCAATATCATCTCATTTTCATTTTTAAAGAGCATTTGATCTCGGTTTTTAAGTTTAAAACCTTTATGATGATTTTAATGATGCTATGCTTGGATTACATGATATGTTTGATTCAAACAAGTATGTTTGATAATTGTTTTATTCGATTTTAAGGCTAAAATCATATATATTGGGTTTTGAGTGCCATGAGGATTTAATATGTTATGTAAAACATTATTTTGGGGATGGGTTTAAATCTTCATAATTATCCAAAATAAGGATAATATATTATGAATTTTAGAAAGAAGAAATAATTAATTGGGTTTAAAAATTTATTTTGGCTATTATATAAAGGATTTTGGGTCTGAAATTTACATATGTTAGATAACGTATTAAAAGTGAATTTGATGATTTTCGAGGAATTCTCCAAAGTAACTTACCATGTAAATTAAATTATTTAAGTTGGAGGACTTAAATGTCTTAATTGTTTTGTTAAAGGGAAGGACTATTATGTAAATTATTTTTGATTAATTTTGGATAAATTCAGCAATCTTTAGAAAAGATTTTGGTTAAGATTATGGCAACTAATTATATTCTTACAAATAGGCAAGTTAGTTGAAAAGTATTTACTTAAAAAGGCAACAAAACAGTTTTGTATAGATTTATTGTTTCACCACTTCCAAGAGCAACCTTTCGACCCCATACCTCCGCCCCCAACTAAGTCGAAACCAATACACATGGTATCACTGTTTTGGTACATCGTGGATTGGAGAAAGGTGGTAGGTACAGAGTCGAAACCATGCTTTTGGAGAGTTCAAGGCCATTTTAAATTGCTTTCGAAGGTCTTTGTTTTGCTTTAAAAAGAGATGCCACTTGCCTACTTTTCAATGGACGCTTTCGAAAGGGTTGAATCACTTTTATATAGCTTTCGAAGGGGTTTCCGCCTTCTTGTTTTAAAAGGGTAGCTTTCAAATGAGTTGCCATGTTTTATGTTTTAAAAAGGGAGCTTTCGACAGGGTAGTTTGAACTAGGTCGAAACCTTGTTGTTGTCTTTATACCTTTTGAGTTGGTTGAAGTTTTCAATGCATTCGAAAGGCAAGCTTTTGTTTCATAAACATAACAAGCCACTTCCCAATGCTTTCAAAAGGGCTCCAGTACCCAATTAAACTAAAGGTTTCGAAAGCAATGGCTTCGAAAGGTGTTTCAAAGCTATCTTTCCAATTGCTTACTTAAAAGATTAAAGCTTTCGAAAGGATGATTCTGAAGCCATCTGTTTTCCCCAAACTCTTTTACTTGAATTTTAATGGTTTCGAAAGGGTTACTTTCGTTTATATTCACTTTGACCCAAAAGTTATTTAGAAGAATAAACCTAATGGATTTGAAAGAGGTACTTTTAGATGGTTTCGAAGCTATGCTTCTATAAGTTGGAAAGATGTGCTTTAATACTTTCGAAAGGAAGGGTTGATGCTTTAAAAAGAGATATTCTAAAGTGTTTCGAAAGGCATATCTTTAAGTGTTTTGAAACGAAGATTTGAATGCTTTCGAAGATATGTTTTAATGGTTTCAAAAGTAAAGGTCGAAGGTTTCGAAAGCCTTTGTTTTCAAAACAAAGAACCCAATCTCATTTTTTAAAAGAAAACCCATGTCACTATAAAAGAGCTTTGAAATGGTTTTTAAATTTGGAGTTATTGAAGAAGCTTACCTTGATAAAAATAATGGGTTAAAGGAATTAACCAAATTTTATGTGGAAAGGATTTCAAGGATATTAAACCATAAATGTTGGTATTGTTATGTTATTGTATATGGCTATATGCTTCTTCTATAACTATATTCACCATATAATAGACCCATAAATGTATTTGCGGGGGAAGGGCAGAATAACCAGCTAGGTTGACCCAGTAGTGAATATAAATTGAGTTAACTCCTGTATGAGTAGAATTGCATCTAGGAGGTCAGGTAGACCAGAACTTAGGATGCCCAAAAACTAATAACAAAGTTGTCAGTTTAGACAGGTTCATAGTGAACCCATGAAAACTATGTTTGGAGGGTGTTATTGGCAGGGGCCATTAGGTTCGTAGTGATCCCATTAAAACTATTCGGATAAAGTTATTGACAGAAGTCAATAGGTTCATAGTCAACCCGTGAAAACTATGATATAAGGGAAGTTATTGGAGTTACCAATAGGTTCAAAGAAAACCCATGAAATACCAAAGTTATTGGCAGGGGCCAATAGGTACCTAGTGATCCCATGAAAAATATAAAACCGGATAGATAGTCCATAAGCTGTAAACAGGTTATTAGTTATCCCATGGAAACTAAAAGGTTAATAGTGACCCTAGAAACTATAACTAAGAAAGATAGTTAATTAAATGGGGATGGGAAATCCAAGATATTTTGCATGTTTGTATATCATCTTGATATAATAAATTGCTATGTTTTTAACCATTGTGGATGCAGGAGCACAGTATATGGTTATTATAAAATTTTGGTTAAGATACTAGTGTGGGGAAAACCCGTTCCGCTAAGCGTCGTGGTCTCACTAGATATCTAAATGGTTCGAGATTTTGAATTCACTAAGGCTCGTATGACGATTTACGAGAAAGGAAGATATGGAGGCAGGAAATAGAAGAGGAAATCTCGGTGGATGAAGCACTACAACTAATGGAAATGCTCGACCTAATACTTGGAGAACCCAAGGTCGATAGGCAAATGCTAATCAAAATGCCAATACTCACGTAGGTGCTAGAAATCCGGCAGTAGATATGGGGATGACGTATCAGTTTTTCATCAATCTGGTGTAAGCAGGAGCTACTGCAGGAGTAGCTGGGGGTAATGCAGGGAATGTTGGAGGAGCTAATCCCGTGGCCCCAATTGGCAACAACTATGCCAAGCTGAGCAGGGATTACACTAGTCTTGGTGGGAAGCCCTTTTTGGGAATGGAGGATGCTATAAATGTTGAGAACTGGCTTTTGCATTGTGAAAGAATCTTTACTGACTTAGGATTGAATGATGAGAAGAAGAGGTTACTAGCCTCTAGGCAGTTGCAGGGAACAATGCTTCATTGGTGGAATAGTGTCTCTACCGGAGTTCCCGAGGAAGAGTTGACTTGGGTGGAATTTTGAAGGAGATTCGAGGAGAGGTTTTTTTATAAAGTTGCCAAGTCAGCATTGTTGAGGAAGTTCATGGAGTTGGTGCAAGGGGAGATGTTGGTGATTGAGTATGCCACGAAGTTTGATGAGTTATCTAGATATGGACATGCTACCATTGACACAGTCATCAAGAGGAATGAGCAGTTTATTCGGGGATTGAGACCCGATATTGCTAGGGCGACCCTGCCACATCTCTGTGATCCTCGTAATGTTGTTATGGAAATGGAAATCCGACATGAGGAGATGCTTACTACTTATAGGAAAGAGAAACTGGTTGAAACCCAGAGTTCACTCGGCAAGAAGAGGAAGTTCTTCAAGAAGAAGTGAACCTAGAAGGGAGAAGCTGCCAAGAAGGCAAAGGCTAGTCTGGTTTGCTTTAAGTGCGATAAGAAGGGTCATTATGCTCATGAATGCCAAACTGGCATGGGGAAGAAAACCACATACAAGAAGGGTGTGAAGTGCTTTAACTACGACCGGGTTGGGCATTATAAGAATCAGTGTCCAGACCTAGTAAGGGCGAACTGGGGAAACGTCTTTGTTGTTAGGCCATCGTCTGCTAGGCCAACTGCTGCTGAGAAAGGAAAGACCGTGATGAGGTACGCTTTTGATTCGAAATGCACCAGTTAGGGTACTATTTGACAGAGGTGCATCGCATTCATTTATATCTCAGTGTTTGGTTGATAGGTTATGTTTAGAACCCACATACCTTGTTACTTGCTTAAGGGTTGCGAATTCGATAAGAGGGTATGCAACTCTGGGAATGAGATGTGACCAATTAGAACTTGATTTTTTAGGTCATAAGTTTGCATGTAGTTTGTATGTTTTCGATTTCATAGACTTCAGAATCATTTTGGGTATGGATTGGTTTGGTAAATATGAGGCAAGGATATTTTGCCAAGATAGGGAAATATCGCTAAACACCCTAATAGTCATAACCAAATTATATTCTCTGTAAGGTATTCTGACTAGAATGCTTATGCTTTGTTGAGTGCAATGGAAGTAGAAGAAGAGTCAAGTCAGGTTCGAGTAGCAAGAGAATTTATAGATGTTTTTGAGCCTGTTACACGAATACCACCGAAACGAGCCGTTGAGTTTCAGATAGATCTTGTGCTAGGAGCTAAACCTGTAAGTAAACCACCTAGTAGGATGACATCAACCGAGATGAAGGAATTGAAGGTGCAACTAGTGGATTTGCAAGAGAGAAATTTTATTAGACCAAGCAGTTCGCCTTGGGGTGCGGCCGTGGTGTTCTTGAAGAAACCGGATGGTCGTTAAGGAGGTGTATCGACTATCGTAAGTTGAATGAGAAGACGATCAAGAATAAGTAACCTTTGTCGAGAATCGATGATCTATTTGATTAGTTGTGTGCAGTTAGAATATTTTCCTAATTGGATTTGATGTCAGGGTTCCATCAGTTAAGAGTGGCAGAGGACAGTATTGCATTGACAACATTTCAGACTAGGTATGGTTCGTACGAGTGGTTAGTAATGCCATTCGGGTTAACGAATGTGTCAGCTTTCTTCGTGGATTTGTTGAACCGAGTTTTCCGAGAGTACTTGGTGCTTGTGCCAAAATTGGTCACAAACCCCAAATATCATGAAAGCTCCAATGTATGAGATCAGCAATAAATGATCACAAATCACAGATCTCAGTAATGTAGAGGATAAAAAATGAAGAATAATAAACTTCGAACGGAAAGAAATAGACAGAGACAAGATTTATAGTGGTTCGGCTATCTCCGGCCTACGTCCACTCCAAAAATTAATATTTTATTGACTTTCCTTGCTGGTTACAGCTGATTACAGTGGATTCCAATGAAGAAATTCGAGTACAAAAGTAGCTTAGTAATGCCAAGGTGTTTCCGGCAGAGTCTGGATGTTGGATAGCCCAGAGATCCTTTTTCTATAGGCTCTGGGGTGCTATTTATAGGCGCTCCATGCAAATATCTCGCTCAAACTTCGGGAGACATCTTTTGGCACGTGAGTGGGCCCACACGATCGTTCTCATGAAGTTTCGGCTCGATCCGTGATCGATACGAACGTAATTCGTATCGATCAAGATTTTGACCAATGGAGTCGAAACATGGCATGAACCTTCCTTGGCTTGTACGTAAGCTCCTGTGAGAATTTCATAGCATTTGGACTTGTAGATATCTAGATATGATCGATACGAAATATAACTTCCTCAACGTTGTCTGGTTCGTATCGATCAATTCGTATCGATGCTTATTCGTGTCGATACTAAGCACGTGTGCATCGGTGACGTAGCGCTATTTCCAAGGCTCGATCCCATTTTCATGCCGAGTTGAACGCTTCTTCCTCCAAACCTCACACATTTCTAGTTTGCATCCAGGCTTCGTGCTCTTCGGCTTCGTAACCACTTATTCGCATCCATATGTTTACATTAGTCCCATCTGTGTCCATCGATTCGTATCCATTAGCTACTTCCTTGTTCGTATCGATCAAGCTATTGCCATGGATCGATATGAACAAGACCGATACGAGTTCTGCCTTCATATCCATTTGAATTGATACAAAACCTTCGATTCGAAGTATGCCGCCATCTCCATCCTGACCGATACGAACATTATCGACTCGAATCCATGTTGATCGATACGAACAGTATCAATTCGAAGTACACCGCTATGCTCCATCCTGATCGATACGAAATAATCGAGTCGAACAAACCATCATGCACCTATCCGTTCAATCCAGGTTCATACTCACCGAGTTGAAGTCCACTTAGCCTTCCTCCCTGATCGATACGAATGTCTTGTTCGTATCCATGTTGATCGATACGAATAACTCGTTCGTATCCATACTGGACCGATACGAATTCGCCTCGATTCGAATGAGATCTCCTTATGCACGTATCCATCAATTTCTTGAGCAAATGAACTCCGTTTGTCTTAAATTTGAAACGTAGCCTCTTCTAGCCTTGATTATCATTCCAGATCGATCCCGCCTTGATTCGAGCTCGGCCAGATTTTGACGACATCGACCATTGCCCTGCTTCCAATCGATCTCCTATCCTGATATCCATCCATTCTAGCCAATTTGTTGATATTCCAGCCTTGACCAAAGGGTGGGATAGCATTTTCCCCCCAAAACATGCCTTGTGATAAGAAGGTGTGTTTTGAATAGTTCCGAATCCGACATCCGAAGTCCATATTCCGTCTATAGCCATACTATCTGATTCATAATCTGATCCCTTACCAAGCCATGCCATCCAAGTGACTCATTCTTGACTGCTCCAAGTCGATATCCAATTCCGAATCCAGTAACCAAAGCCTTAGCCAATTCCATATTCGTCTGAACCCGATAACCGAGTCCTAATCCATCCTTACCCAATAACCAATAACCGAATTCAGGACCTCTCCGGGTCAATATCCAATTCCTTAGCTGTTCATAGCTAATGTTTGTATCCATAACCTCTCCGGGTTCTTGTCAAGCGCAATCCACACCCGACGACCGTGATCCAGTGTCCCTGAACGTGAGTAATGCCATGGCTTAATTCCTAACCCGAATCATGGTCGCTCTGGACCCTTGTCGAGCATAGTCCATACTCGACGACCTGAAATAGTAACCGATAGATATTGTGGAGCCTAAGTCCTAGGCCGAATCCTGGTCGCTCCGGATCCTTGTCGAGCTTAGTCCATACTCGATGACCTGAAATAGTAACCGATAGATATTGTGGGGCCTAAGTCCTAGGCCGAATCCTGGTCTCTCTGGACCCTTGCCGAGCATAGTCCATACTCGACGACCTGAATAAGCCAATTCGCCACGTTCGGACGAAGAGTCTTACCCCTTGCCAGGCATAATCCATACCCGACGACCATTTACCAAAAACCAGATGAAAATCCAATCAAAATTCAATCCAAAATCCAAATCAAATCAGAAAACCAAAAATCCATATCAGAAATCCAAATCAATATCCAAAATAGAAAACAATCATCAAAACGAAAGTCCAAACCAGAAAACAAACAACATCAGGAGTTCAAACCAAACTCCAAACTAAGCCCGAAAAGACTAATGTCCAAACCAAAAGAAAAGGCAGATTTCACAAACCAAGGCGTCGCGGTTCATCATCATTCAGAGCATGCCTAGGAGCCATCTCCGTCCCCGTACATGAGTAAATGACTTGGTCGTTTGCCTGTAGTTTGCTACTTATTTCATATCATCCTTGTCAATTGATAACCAATCGACCATCATTCCTGGGCCTCGCGCCATCGTTGTTTGAGGTAGACGGTGGTTGCTCTTGTTCCACCGCTGCATTCTGAGCCCCAATATATTATCGCAACTGTTCATTCCTTACATGCTCCTCAATTATGTCCTTTAGATGCCTGCAGCTGTTGGTGTCATGTCCATCCAAATCGTGAAAAAAACAGTGCCTCCCTGATGCCCTTTCACGTTCTGAGGGTTCTCTCCTCGTTAGCCTTCGGTAGGGAAGGCGATTCCGAGTCTCCATGAATATCTGTTCCAACATCTCGTTTAATCCCGTGTAAGTGGAAAACTTTGGCTCCCTCCATCGCTTCCTAGCTTTTCCTGACTCGTCATCCAGCTTCCTTTTTCCTTTTTCTTTATCTTCATCCGAGCCTCCGCTAGATGGCCTTCCATCCTCAGCCGCATTCACCTCCTTTAATTTCATATCTGAACACACATCTTCCTGTCGAAGGAATCTCTCAGCTTCGTGAAAGAATTCCCCAAGATCCATGGGTGGGTCTCGTATCAATGACACTTTGAAATCCGAATTTTCTCTGACTCCTAACACTGCTGCCATTAAAACCGTTGATGGATTCGGCCGATCCACCGAAGCAACCGCTGCATTGAACCGAGCTAAGAAATCTCTGAGCGATTCTTCTGTCCTTTGCTTTATCGATGTTAGCGTCGTCACGTTCTTCGGCCTTTTGATGTGAACCCGAAACTGCTTTAGAAACCTGTCCACCAGTTCTGTCCATGTCCTAATAGATCCTTCTTCCAGCTGTCTGAACCACATAGCAGCTATATCCGTCAAGTATAGAGGGAAACATCTGGCCATCACTTCCTCCGATGCCTCCAGCACTTCCATATGTCTTGTATATCTCATCAAGTGATCAGCAGGATCAGCCTTGCCATTGTATACCTCTAGCGTAGGTAGCTTGAATTCTGGTGGATTCCGAGCTATTCTGATGTCACGAGTAAACAGACTCCTATTTACTCCTTCCAGATCTCTATTTGTCAAACCTCCGCGCATGGTTCTCCTGATGATCTCAGCCAATCCAACGTTGTCCGTCAAGGGTTGCCCCCCGAGGGAATTCCGACACGTATTCCTCATCGCGCGCTCTTGCATTCCCTCCAGCATCTTATTGTGTGGTGTCAACTGCAATTCCTCCATGAATTGGTCCATCGTTGCCGGGTGGTGTGCCCCCGAGCCTGGATCCATCCAGATTAGTAGTTGTGTACTGGTCAGGGGTTATGCCTTATTGAGCTGCTCCATTCGATTGCCTGTTTGGTCCTTCTGCTCCAGCTCCGTGGATCTGAACTCCTAAAGCTCCAGCTGTTCCTGCTTGCCCAAACTGTCTGAGGAGGTTTTGCATCATCTCCTCCTGCCTTTTCAGAAACTCTTCATGCATAGCTCCCATCATCATCTCCATCTCGTCTCTGGTGATGAAAGCTAAAGTCTGATTAGCCCCTGATGATGCCTTCTGGCTCCCTTCATGCTGACTTCTCTCGGCTCTTTATCTTCTACTTGATTTCCTTGCCATAGCTCTTTAGATCTGAGCCCTTAAGCCTTCAAATCCGAATTCCAAATCTGGTATAGCGGGTGCTAGTTCAGCTCCCAGTGAAAGCACTAAAGTGTTTGTGCCAAAATTGGTCACAAACCCAAATATAGTGAAAGCACCAATGTATGAACATAGATCAGCAATAAATGATCACAAATCATAGATCTAAGTAATGTAGAGGATAAAAAATGAAGAATAATAAACTTCAAATGGAAAGAAATAGACAGAGACAAGATTTATAGTGGTTCGGCTATCTCCGGCCTATGTCCACTCCAAAAATTTATCTTTTATCGACTTTCCTTGCTAGTTGCAGCTGATTACAATGAAGAAATTCGAGTACAACAGTAGCTTAGTAATGCCAAGGTGTTTCCGAAGAGTCTGGACGTTGGATAGCCCAGAGATCCTTTTTCTGTAGGCTCTGGGGTGTTATTTATAGGCGCTCCATGCAAATATCTCGCTCAAACTTCGGAAGACTTCTTCTGGCACGTGAGTGGGCCCACACGATCGATCATATGAAGTTTCGGCACGATCCGTGATCGATACGAATGTAATTCGTATCGATCAATATTTTGTCCAATGGATTCGAAACTTGGCATGAACCTTCCTTGGCTTGTACGTAAGCTCCTGTGAAAATTTCATAGTGTTTGTACCAAAATTGGGCACAACACTCTTCGGAAGTTTTTGAAGAGATAAAATGAAGAAATTAAATAGAAAGAGAGGAATTATCTAACAAAAACTCCAAATTTCAGATATGAAAATAATTAAAATGCAAGGAGACACAAGAATTTAGAGTGGTTCGGCGTATCTCCTACGTCCACTATGAAGTTGATAGCTTTATTGATCTTTCTTTGAAGATTACAAATAAATTCAGTGAGTTACAGCAGATAATTATGATTTGCAGCAGTGAATTTCGTTATTGGCAGCAGCAAGGGAGTTTAGATCTGGATCCGGCAGAGTCTGGGCGTTGGAGAATTCAAAGAAGAAGGAGCCCCTTTTATGTATGCCCTGGGGCTCTATTTATAGGTGTAGGAGGCTGGTATTTCGCTCAGATCTCGGGAGACCCTCTCTGGCACGTAACCAGGCCCGCGCGCCCAAGCCCGTGAAGTTTCGGCCCGATCCGTGATCGATACGAACGAATTTCATATCGATCAAGATTGCGTCCGATGGAGTCGAAATTTGGCGTGGACATTCTTTATGTTGTACATAAGCTTCTGTGAAAATTTCATAGCATTTGGACTTGTAGATCTCGAGTTATGATCGATACAAGTTGGAGTTTTTCCATCCACGATCGATCAATATCTTGAGCATATAAACTCCGATTGACTTGAAATTCGGAATGTTGGCTCTCATAGCTTTGCCTGTCATGTCATATCAATTTTAGCTCGATCCAGACTCGAAAAAAATTCGTCAATATCCATAGTGAGCCTGCGTATAACCGATCTCCAAGACGAACTGTCATTGGTTTCTAGTCAAGTTCTTGGTGTCACGGCCTTGCCAAAAGGCGGGATAACATTTGCCCCCCAAAGTACGTCTTGTGTGAACATGACGTGCTTTGAAATGCTGCATCCTTCATTCTGAAAAGGTTATATCTTATTCATTGAGTAGTTGCTATCTTTTCGACAAAAGATGTAACCTTCGATTGATTTCCAGTAATATAAATGTTTATTTGTTGACTGCCAATGATTATGTAGTGCATTGTTGTAACTGAGTGTTAAGTGCTAGCGATTTATTGTTCGCTATTGTAATTTTCATCAGGTGAGCATTCAATTCCTGTAAATTTTGAAAATTTAATATTAGTTCGTCATACGTGTACGTATGTTAACCTGACTCCCGTCAACGTTTGCACGTTCATGGGTCGTTGTCAAGTTTTTTTTTTATCGAGTTTCGTAACGATCCTCTCCTGGATCGATGTGAAATTCGAGTTGTAACAACATTCGATGGTTGTTTTAAGTCCTTCCTTTGTATCGATCCTCTCCTGGATCGATCTGAGATGTTGGAATGTATGCTCCGTATCGATGGATACGTCATATTGGGTCTCGGACTGGCGGATACAGGAGTAATGCTTTGTATCGATGGAGTCGAACGATCGAGACATAATCATGCAGTGATGCTTCACGGAGGATATGCCATTTCTCATTCCTTTATTCAATAAGAATCCCTGATTGTGGATAATCTTTGATAGAAGTCATCCATGACTCTTTTTCTAGATATGTCCCCAAGATCTAGTTGATCTTCATATGTCAATGCCTGGAATAATAAGCATTTCAACTGAGACAAAGTCTATTTGTCGCGCATCCCCATGACTGGCTAGCTTGGCGAGTGATTCGGCCTTTTCGTTCAGTTCTTTGAGGATTTGTGTAGTGGTGTAATAGTCGAAGCCGGCTAGTAGCTTTTGGACCCGGTTGAGATAAGGAGCAAGACGTTGCCCCCTAGTCAGATAATCTTCCCTGACTTGGCGTGCTACTAACCAGTAATCACATAAGACATGTACAGTTTCCACTCGTCGTTTTCTTGCAAGTTTGAGCGCCAAGGCTTCATACTTAGCTTCGTTATTTGTTGCAGGGAAGTTGAGTTTCAGGGCGTAGCAGATCGTTCGTTCCTCAGGAATCATTAACGCAACTTCGATGTTAGAAAGCCGATTATTGGAAGTTCCATCGGTGTAAGTTTTCCATCGGTTGGATGGTTCTCCACTGTTCTTCGGATAATCGTCTGATGTGGTGGATTCAGATATGAAGTATGCTAATGTTTGACCATGGAGAGCTCTCCGAGGGAGATAAGTGATATCAAATTGGCTTAGCTTGATATTCCATTTGAGTAACTTTTCAGACATCTAACGTTTCTATTGGACCTATCGTAACGGTTGGTCGATATGGACGTTAACGAGGTGAGCTTGTCGATTGCCAGCCTTCATCATATACTGGTCTTTGGATTCGTTTCTCTTCACATAGCATTGTGACTCTTATGGCGTGTGTTGACACGGCCCAATTGATGTATAAATCTTCACGATCCAAAGGTTTGGGTAAAATGGGAGGTCTCTTTAAGCGATCTATCAGAGCTGCTTGGTTGTCCTCGGTACATGGGTGTCTCTAATTTTCGGAATTTTCTAGAAATTAGTCTTGATTCGGTGAGAATTGATGATGAAAACGAAGAATCTTTCTGATGCAATAGTGAAAGAGCATTTCAAAGGATCGAGTTTCATCCTGCATTTTTTGGAGAGCGCTGAATACCTTTGTCAAGTCATCGATATGGTCGTTTGATAGCCGTGGTCTCACGAGCATATTAACCACATCTACTTTCATCGACCGACCGATATGATTTTTGAATGATCTGTTAATCGTCGTTTGGTAAGTAGCATAAGCGTTCTCAAGTTCGAACATAGGGATTTTAGCATAGCACTATAGGCCCAGGTCAATAATGAGACAGTTGTATTCCTGGTCTATGACATGCTTCAGTGTCCGATTGTATCTGGAGTTTGCATCCATGGATGTGAGTAATTCATGTCTGATGGTAAGGTCCATTAGTTGGTTGATCATTGGAAGTGGAAAGCTGTGCTTTGTCATACCCCATGTAAATCTGAGTAGTTGACGTATGTCCTCCACTCTCTGTTCATTTTTCTTATAAGTAAAGGATTGGATACTCATTTTGGTTGGAGGGCATCATGGATAACACCACCGGTTTTGAGCAGATTCGCCTCCTCTTTAAGTGCAACAGATCTCTTTGGATCCATGTCGCATTGTTTTTGTTCACCGAGACATGCCTCGGGTCGAAATTTAATGCATGGTTCTTCATGGCTGGCGAGAGTCCATATATATATATATATATATATATAAGATCGAGTCTAAGCGAACACATCAAGATTCTCCTGAAGTAAAACAGTTAACTCTTTCTTCACCATTGCGTAGAGTTGTGATCTGATCTACAATACTCATGATGGGTTGTAGGCGCCTCATGTGTTTATTTGCAGTGGTAAATGATCAGGCTTATAAGGACGTTGAATCAAAGGATTAGTAGAACTTAGCCTTGTACTGCACGCTGCTACATAGCTGGCTCCAGCTTTGAGATTGAATTCACTTGTATTTCTGAATGATGCGCTTTTCATTCAATGTACTCGCGATCCATTGCTCATTGTAAGGGTCGGAATGATGATCAGTTACCCATGAGTTTGGGTATTGATCTGATGATTCTATCTCTAGGCATCCTTTCGGTCGCAACCTAGATTTGTTATGAATATCATGCATGGGTCATAGGTTCAAGTTGTCATAGTCAACTCTCGGATAATTACTCATTTGCCCCCAGTCTCGGGTTGGCGGATGCATTATGCGGACGGTCTAGTCTCGTCCTAGCTGCGTTTATACTGTAGTTCAAGCTTTAAGAATCAGAGTTGATTGATGAATGGTTGAATCCTATTAATCTTATCTTCTTGCTCGTGCCCTCAAGTCTGGGGAATGTCTCGATAAGTGGCTGGGTAGACAATGTCCGCTTCAATTTTGTATTCTATTCCATTGAACCATGGGATCGAGTTAACCAACGGAAGGTAGAGTCATGCCTATCCTGCATTATGTTCTAGTTCTTTCCTTTAGGAGGAATACATTGTTACTTTGCCGACATTCGGACATAAGCTAGATTCTGGACAGTCAATGAGATTCGCTCTGCTGCTTATGTCGCCATACTTTGGGCAAAAACTGAAGAGTGAATCGTCTAATCAGATCCAATGCAGGATTGATGCTTCACTTGTCAAATCCAGGTAAGAATCAATGTGTAGATGTTTAGGTTGCACTTGTTTCGAATCGCACTTTTAGTCGGATCATGGTAAGAGTCAATGAATGAATGGTCGCGTTGCATTCATTTGGAGTTGGGTGATCAACCATGTCTATTTCGATTTACGTTCTCCCGTTAGATTTAGGGATAAAGTCAGCTCGAATGCGGTCATGTCATGCTCATCTGGTCTCATGCTCTTACTGACGGATTGAAGGAAGGCAACAGGGGACGAATTGTCAAGTCACACTCATTCGTGGTTTATTCTTCTATCCATGCTCTGTTGGTCGAAGGTATTCGATGGACGTTCGGGTCACATCGATTTGTAGTCGAAGAGGATCGGTGTTGACCGTCGATTCAATGGCGCGATGTAGAATGCTTGGACCTCATTTCCTATCGATTCAATGGTATGGTATGAAAGGTGCAGATCGATATTGCCCGTCGATCTGGCGGTACGATATAATTGGTTGCCCAGAACTTCGGGCATCATTCTGATTGGTTAGCATTAAGGTCTCCTTGTAGTCGTTTCCTTAAGTTGTAAAGGACGCTAAGCTGGAGATGTAGCGAGTCACCTTTCTCTTCTTTCAGTGATCTGTACTTCTACCTCCAGTCTTCAGTTAGAAGAGTTAGTTCGTGGATGGTCTAATTGCACCTGTAGTAAGTTTATATTGCTCATGTCGAGTCTAGGTCAGAGTTGGCGAATGAATGGTCGAATCACATTCGTTCGTTTGTCTATTCTTGTAGCCACACTTTGGGGATCAGAGTCAGTTGAAGGGCCATTCATCACATCTATTTGATGTTTATACCCCTGTCCACACTCTGGGGACTAAGAGTTTTAGTAGAAAATGGTTGGACCGCATTTTCCTCAATTAATCCCTCTAGCACTAGTCAATGGCGAAAATCGAAGTGTGGTCGATCATTACAACAACTTTAATTTGATGCTTCTCCCACTGAACTGTAGGAAGGAATTGATTGGCGGATGGTTAGGTTGCATCCGTCCATATTGCAC
The DNA here is from genome assembly GCA_030737815.1 of Allium fistulosum. NCBI lineage: Eukaryota > Viridiplantae > Streptophyta > Magnoliopsida > Asparagales > Amaryllidaceae > Allium > Allium fistulosum. Next base: position 899,993,743 of record CM060905.1, read on the forward strand.
GCACTACCCGTCGGATCACAGGCGAGAGTTAGCAGATGAACGGTCATGCCACATTCATTTACGGTTGGATGGTAGTAATATCAATTAAGAATAGAATATCCAGCTAGGTCCATTTTTCGAATCTACGCCTCCCTGTCGAATCAAGGAAGAAATTTTTTCTTGTAGGGTTGGAGTGCATCCCTATAAATTTACGTTATGGGTCCCATGCCGAGGATAAGAGTTGATGCTCGGATGGTTGTGTCATGCCCGCTTAGTGCTGGATGGTCAGATCACATCCAATTTTGTGTGCTAAGTGTGCCCCTATGTCAGGGGAAGATTGGAAAGCAGACGGTCGAATCACATTCGCTTTTTGTACTACAGAACTTGATGAGGAACCATAGCCGATAGATGGATAGTCGAATCACATCCCTTTTGGTATTCATATTCCAAACCATGCTTTGAGGACTGGAGTTGGTTGATGGGTTGTTAGTCACACCCATTTGGTGTTTATACTCTAGCTTGCGCTCTCGGGACCGAAGTAAGTTGATGGGAGGTCATTCGCACCCAGTTGGTGTTTATACTCCAGTCCACACTCTGGGGACTTAGAGTTAGTTTATGCTTATACTCCAGTTCGCACTCTGGGAATCTGGAGTTAGTTGATGTTTATACTCCAGTTTGCACTCTGGGAATCTGGAGTTAGTTGATGTTTATACTCCAGTTCGCACTCTGGGAATCTGGAGTTAGTTGATGTTTATACTCTAGTTTGCGCTCTGGGAATCTGGAGTTAGTTGATGTTTATACTCTAGTTCGCACTCTGGGAATCTGGAGTTGATGTTTATACTCCGACTTGCATTCTGGGAGTTCGGAGTTGGTTGATGTTTATACTCCAGTTCGCACTCTGGGAATCTGGAGTTGATGTTTATACTTCGACTCGCACTCTGGGAGTTCGGAGTTGATGTTTATACTCCAGTTCGCACTCTGGGATTCTGGAGTTAATTTTTATACTCTGACTCGCACTCTGGGAGTTCGGAGTTGATGTTTATACTCCGTTTCGCACTCTGGGAATCCGGAGTTGATGTTTATACTCCAGTTCGCACTCTGGGAATCTGGAGTTAGTTGATCAGGTACGTGGACGGTTGTATCATATCCACCCTGAGTAGGCAAGAGAAGTCGTTAGGTGGACGGATCCATCCTCCTCGAGCTTGTAGATATGGAAGGCGAGGTCGTTGGATGTACTGATCCATCCTCCTCGGGTTTAGGTTGAACACGGGCGAAGTTGTTAGATGGACGAATCCATCCTTCTCAAGCCCATGTCCGTAAGTTTATACTCCAGCTCACACTTTAGGAGCCGGAGTTAGTTAGAGGATTGTCGTGTATCAATCCCTTATTGCCGCAGTGTGATAGCTTGTCCCTGAGCTCGGGGTTTCACTTAGCGAGTGATCGGTGGGATCCCGATTAACTTCCACTTATAGGCCCCTCAACGAAGGATGAGATTTAGTTTATGGACGGTTGGATCACGTCCATATTCGTTTTGATTCCACTTTTGCTAAGCCTAAGGAGTAAGATTAGTGTTCTGGCAAGCTTTGTGCTCGAGCATAGGAAAGGATGGTCGAACTACATCCACTTTGAGTTGTATATTTTCCCTTAAGTCGGGTGCAAGAATTGGAGAACAGATAGTCGAGTCACGTCCAATTTATACTTTGCATTCATTCGATCGAGCTGAGGAAGAGAGTTGAAATGACAGCTCGTGATGGTTAGCGAGTAGGCAGTCAGTCGTTGATGACTTTAAATTGAGGGTTGGACCTTTAAACATGTGTTCCCTCAAATAATCCCAAACGTCTAATGTAGGATTGGATGCATGGATGATGACATCACGTCCACCCTTGGTGTGATTCCGATTTTTTCGGGCATCAGAAGAAGCATAAGTATTTTGGCGAGCTTCAAACACGAGATGGAGAGTGCATTGTTGGGACATATAACTCCAAGTCTTTCTTAAATCTTCTAATTAAATTGCATAGGCGGATGAGGGGATGGTCTGTTGCATCCACTTTTTACTAGAGTCCTGACCTTGTCGGTCTCTTCCGCTTTGATGCCTTGCCCCCAGTCAGGGGCATATAGTAGCCGATGAGTGGTTGAATCATGCTCGTCATGATGATACCTCGATGATTTGATCATAGACCGCGGAGGTTGTTTTGCACCCAATCTTAAGTACTCGGTTACCTGCATCATTTGCAAGTAGTTTAATTCAAGTAGGTCATATTTCGCAACGTAAATGAAATTGAATTAGAAATAATTCAAAAGAGATCAGATCAAATCTCATTGATAAGTGAGGCAGCGTCGTATGCCTGCTATTGCACTTCAGTCCAGCCCTTCTCAGTTGGAAGTCTAATGCAAATGGTTCAATTTGATCAAAGTCCTTGATCGAAAGGGGTTGGATGTTCCCGGTCCTTCGTTTTATGGGGCTTGCACATATTGTCGGAGCTATCCTTCCCGTAGCAGCCTTATGGCGTTGGCGTTTACGGTAGCCATTTAGAAAAGAGGAGTTTTCCGATCTAGAGTATGGAGCAGGTCCCCTCCTTATCTTGCTATGTTGATCCTTCATCTTATTCATCAACTCAAAATTGGCCTAGACACGTTGGTGTAGTTGTCAGCGGCGGTCCACCAGTTCTCTTGTTAAAGTCTGGAAATAAGCGCTGGTGATCAATTCATTTATCGGTATCGGCAGCAACTGGTTGCGGGCTTTGGATAAATTCGTTGGCTGCCGGCTTTTTCATTCACTTCAACAATATGAGAAGTATAACTGGTATGTCTAACCATGATTGACGGTCTTCTCTGAGGAATGAGGGAAGACATCTGCGTTTGATGGCACTCGTCACCCTTGGAGAATTCCACGTGTCATTCACACTTTATAAGGTAGTGTCGGGGGTCGTATTTCCACAGTAAACCGACATAGTTAACATGTTGAATTTTCATTGGAAGTTCTGCATGTAGGATGGTTTCAACGGATAGGTCTTGACTGGGAAAGATTCTCCAATCGACATTATGATCAGGTCCATTTTATTGCCAAGGGGTCTTGTAACACTGGTGAATGATGTATGCACGATTGTCCAACGTTTGAGTGGTTGGTAACGCCGATTGGATGGCGAGTTGGTTAAAATGGGCTAATAGATTGGTGTTTATCTCAAACTTTCATCCAGATAGGAGACCTATATAGGGTATTAGGGAAGTCCTCTTGAGGTTGTATGTTATGCTTTTAGTCATGTGGATGTGGAATGATTAAGATGCGGGCATTTGAAGATGGTTCAGCGGTGACCAGCTATGTTTTGAGTTGGCAGAGTAGACATTGTAGGGCGGTCGTCATATTAGCCATTGAACCATAGTTGTCAATTCAGGAGTTTAAAAGCTGGTCAATTGGAGGAAGTTGCATTCCACCTTAAAAGCATGATATATTAATCAACTCCAGTTCTTGGCATATTAGCTAGGTTCTCCAGCCTCTGGGAGTACGGTTGAGTAGTATTTCTTTACCCATTCCTTGATTGCAACTCAATATTTGTTGTTGTGATCTCCTATGTCTTGTTCAGTCATGGAACAATTAGAAGCACGGATGGAATGTTCCTTCATTAAATTCAGCTTTGAATTCACTATGGAAACTTCACGGGCTTGGGCGCGCAGGCCTGGTCACGTGCCAGAGAGGGTCTCCCGAGATCTGAGCGAAATACCAGCCTCCTACACCTATAAATAGAGCCCCAGGGCATAGAGAAAAGGGGCTCCTTCTTCTTTGAATTCTCCAACGCCCAGACTCTGCCGGATCCAGATCCAAACTCCCTTGTTGCTGCCAATAACGAAATTCACTGCTGCAAATCATAATTATCTGCTGTAACTCACTGAATTTATTTGTAATCTTCAAAGAAAGATCAATAAAGCTATCAACTTCATAGTGGACGTAGGCGATATGCCGAACCACTCTAAATTCTTATGTCTCCTTGCATTTTAATTATTTTCATATCTGAAATTTGGAGTTTTTGTTAGATAATTCCTCTCTTTCCATTTAATTTCTTCATTTTATCTCTTCAAAAACTTCCGAAGAGTGTTGTGCCCAATTTTGGTACAAACACATAGTATTTGGACTTGTAGATCTTGAGATATGATCGATACGAAATATAATCTCCTCAACGTCGTCCGGTTCGTATCGATGCTTATTCGTGTCGATACTAAGCACGTGTGCATCGGTGACGTGGCGCTATTTCCAAGGCTCGATCCCATTTTCATGCCGAGTTGAACGCTTCTTCCTTCAAACTGCGCACATTTCTAGTTCACATCCAGGCTTCGTGCTCTTCGGCTTCGTAACCACTTATTCGCATCCATCTGTTTGCATCGGTCACATCTATGTCCATCGATTCGTATCCATCAGCTGCTTCCTTGTTCGTATCGATCAGGCTATTTCCATGGATCGATATGAACAAGACCGATACGAGTTCTGCCTTCGTATCCATTTGAATTGATACGAAACCTTTGATTCGAAGTATGCCACCATCTCCATCCTGACCGATACGAACACTATCGACTCGAATCCATGTTGATCGATACGAACAGTATCGATTCGAAGTACACTGTTATTCTCCATCCTGATCGATACGAAATAATCGAGTCGAACAAACCATCATGCACCTATCCGTTCAATCCAGGTTGATACGCACCGAGTCGAAGTCCACTCAGCCTTCCTCCCTGATCGATACGAACGTCTTGTAAGTATCCATGTTGATCGATACAAATAACTCGTTCTTATCCATACTGGATCGATACTAATTCGCCTCGATTCGAATGAGATCTCCTTGTGCATGTATCCATCAATTTCTTGAGCAAATGAACTCAGTTTGTCTTGAAATTTGAAACGTAGCCTCTTCTAGCCTTGATTATCATTCCAGATCGATGCCGCCTTGATTCGAGCTCGGCCATATTTTGACGACATCGACCATAGCCCTACTTCCAATCGATCTCCTATCCTGATATCCATCCTTTCTAGCCAATTTGTTGATATTCCAGCCTTGACCAAAGAGTGGGATAACATTTCGATAGGTTCATATTGGTATTTATAGATGAATTTTAGTGTACTCTAAGGATGAAAGAGAGCATGAAGATCATCTGAAAGTAGTACTTGAGATGCTAAGGCAACATCACCTGAAAGCAAAGTTTTCCAAGTATCATTTCTGAAAGAAAGAGGTTAAGTTTCTTGGTCACGTGGTTTCAAAAAAGGGTTTGTCAGTCAATCCGGATAAGATCAAAGCTATTAATAATTGAAAGAGACCAGAGACGGTGACTGAAATTAGAAGTTCTCTTAGACTTGCTGGCTATTACCGGAGATTCATTAAGGATTTCTCGCGGATAGCAGCGCCTTTGTCTAAGTTAACCAGGAAGGACGTGAAGTTTACTTGGCCTGAAAAATGTAAGGAAGCATTCCTTAAGTTAAAGCACTTGTTGACCAATGCGCCTATCTTAGTGGTTCTAGACAAAAACCAAGGGTTGGTGGTGTATACCGATACATGCAAAACCAGTTTAGGAGCTGTGTTGATGCGGAAGGGTAAAGTCATTGCCTACGCTTAACGACAGCTTAGACCCCATGAACTGAGATATCCTACTCATGATTTTGAGTTGGCTGCGGTGATCTTCGCATTGAAGATATGGAGACATTTTTGCTTGGGGGAGAGATTTGAGCTATACATTGATCATAAGCCCTTATCATATTTATTCTCTCAGAAGGAGTTGAATATGAGACAACAAAGGTGGCTGGAGTTTTTAGCAGCTTATGATTTTGGTGTAGAGTATACAACTGGAAAAGGAAATAAAATAGGATGCTCTTAGCAAGAAAAAAATTAGAATGTGGTGGTAGAAATGTTGGAAGATCGGAAAGATTTAGAAGCTTTGACTACTTGTAGTGTGCAGTTAAGATCGACTGCTAATTCTAGTCAAAGCACCACCATGTTGTCCTGTTTAGAAATTCGACCATATATTTTGGAGATGGGTTTAAATCTTCATAATTATCAAAAATAAGGATAATATATTATGAATTTTTGAAAGAAGAAATAATTAATTGGGTTTAAAAATTTATTTTGGCTATTATATAGAGGATTTTGGGTCTGAAATTTACATATGTTAGATAACGTATTAAAAGTGAATTTTGATGTTTTTCGGGGAATTTTCTAAAGAGATGCCATTTGCTTTCAAAAGAGATGCCACTTGCCTACTTTTCGATGGATGCTTTCAAAAGGGTTAAATCACTTTTATATAGCTTTCGAAGGGGTTGCCGCCTTCTTATTTTAAAAGGATAGTTTTCGAATGAGTTGCTGTGTTTTATGTTTTAAAAAGGGAGCTTTCGAAAGGGTAGTTTGAACCATGTCGAAACCTTGCTATTGTCGTTATACCTTTTGAATTGGTTGAAGTTTTCAATGCATTCGAAAGGCAAGTTTTTGTTTTATAAATATAACAAACCGCTTCCCAATGCTTTCGAAAAGGTCCAATAGGCACTTAAACTAAAGGTTTCGAAAGCAATGGCTTTGAAAGGTGTTTCGAAGCTATCCTTCAAATTGCTTACTTAAAAGATTAAAGTTTTCGAAAGGATGCTTCTGAAGCCATTTGTTTTCCCCAAACTCTTTTACTTGAAGTTTAATGGTTTCGAAAGGGTTACTTTCATTTATATTCACTTTGACCTAAAAGTTATTTTTAATAGTAAACCTAATGGTTTAAAAAGGCACTTTCAAATGGTTTCGAAGCTATGCTTCTATAAGTTGGAAAGATATGCTTTAATACTTTCGAACGGAAGGGCTGATGCTTTCGAAAGAGATATTCTAAAGTGTTTCGAAAGGCATATGTTTAAGTGTTTCGAAAAGAAGATTTGAATGCTTTCGAAAGATATGTTTTAATGGTTTCGAAAATAAAGGTCTAAGGTTTCGAAAGCCTTAGTTTTCAAAACAAAGATCCCAATCTCATTTTTGAAAGAAAACCCATGGCACTAAAAAAGAGCTTTGAAATGGTTTTTAAATTTGGAGTTTGTGAAGAAGCTTGCCTTGACAAATATAATGGGTTATAGGAATTAACCAAATTTCATGTGGAAAGGATTTCAAGGATATTAAAACATAAATGTTGGTATTGTTTTGTTATTATATATGCTTCTTCTATAAATATATTCACTATATAATGTACCCATAACTGTATTTTGGGGAGGAAGGGCAGAATAACTAGCTAGGTCGACCCAGTAGTGAATATAAATCGAGTTAACTCATGTATGAGTAGAATTGCATCCAGGAGGTTGAGTAGACCAGAACTTAGGATGCCCAAAGACTGATAAAAAAGTTGTCAGTTTAGACAGGTTCATAGTAAACCCATAAAAACTATGTTTGGAGGGAGTTATTGTAGGGGCCAATAGGTTCGTAGTGATCCTATGAAAACTATATCCAGATAATGTTATTGATAGAAGTCAATAGGTTGATAGTCAACCCATGAAAACTATGATATAAGAGAAGTTATTGGAGATACCAATAGGTTCAGAGAAAACCCATGAAATACTGACGTTATCGGTAGGGGCCAATAGGTTTTTAGTGATCCCATGAATACTATGAAACAGAACAGATAGTCCATAAGCTGTAAACAAGTTATTAGTCAGCCCATGAAAACTAAAAGGTTAATAGTGACCCTTGAAACTATAACTGAGATAGATAGTCAATTAAATGAGGATAGGAAATCCAGGATATTTTGCATGTTTACATATCATCATGATATTATAAATTGCTATGTTTTTAACCATTGTGGATGCAGGAGCACAGTATATGGTACTTGTAAATTTTTTTGTGTAAAATAATAGTGCGGGGAAATCCATTCCGCTAAGCGGCTGGGAGGATCACCTACCTCTTGTGGGCACATTCTTGTTGAACTGTTACAAACATGGTCTGAGTCCATGTTTGAGATAGCATAACCATACCAGGCTTTATGTCTGACTCGAAGCTTATGTTTTTTCCCTTAAACTATCGGGTGCTTAATTAATTTTGAGTAGTTTGAGAGTTGAGATTTTTAGGTTCTCCTTTAGACGAATAAGCTTCCGGTGACGTGCAGGAGGCAATCTAGGAATAGGAGTTCTTTTCTATTTGATTCCGCTGTGTTTCGTTATAAAGGCAAAGTTGTTTAATTGCCTATATTTAGCCTCTGATCATCCAAGGGGGCATCTTTATATGTCGCTCTTGGCGTAGTTTGTAATAATTATATTTTCTTTGAACGTGGTTCTCGACTTTGGGATTATGTAATGAATTTGAAATATGATTGAAATGGAATGAGAAATTTGTTTAATGGTTTTTAATTATTTTTCATATCCAAGTGTTTCTGTTATATCAATGTATCTAACATTACTACATTTGGACACCGAGAATTAATAACTATGGATAACTACAGCATCTGTACCCGTTAGTTTTGAGCCTTCAAATTGGGGATGTTACAATTACTTAAGTACTTCTTCACTTCCTTTTCCTCACTTTTACAGTCTATTTATTTTCCTTTTCGATTTCAACTTTGAACCCATCAGACTTTCGACTCCGACCTAGGCTTCCATCGTCGCTTTCACTCAATTACTCCACCACCGACCTTGATAATTGCTGTCAGCACTGCTCAATTTTAGATTTGAATGATTTTCTCCCTAATCAACTCGAGTTTCATCTCAATTCTTGGTTTTTAAGTCACTGTCGATATCACTTTTGCCCTTAGGTAGTGGCGGTTGGTCTGAGATCATGTGAACTTGGCCATAACCATTAATTTGCACTCGGCTATCACTTAGAACTTCATATTCCTCAATTGTGCTTGGCCATGGCATGTGAAGCATCTTAACCTGAGGCATTTTGAAAACTCTAAGCCTGCCTGGGTTCTCTTCGTGGATTTCCCAGTCTAACCTAAATTTCATTCCATTTCAACTTTCACTGGGATAGCTTTAGGGTTTTCAAAGCTCTACATCATATTTTCTTTCAAATTTTAGGATTTCCAAAAAAAGTTTGCTAAAAACTTTTTAGGAACAAAGTGGATGGTGAACGATTTAGGAAATTTTGGTCGAGTGAAGATTGATTGTCAAGTTCTGGTAGGATGGTTTCAGATAACGGTGACATCGAGTCGCTCCAGCATTCGAATGGAAGTTTTCATCATTGCCTAAAATCAGACACTTAACTTCGGTGTCCCTACAAAAAGAAGTTTGTGTCGCTGCGAACAATGATTCTGTTATCGTAAATCCTATGATAGCCAGTAAAATCCAACGCATAGTTCCATTGTGTGATGATGCTCATTTGCCAGCATGAGCAAGCTATCTACACAAAATTTCCACTTTCACCATGCTTTGCACATAGGACATACACAACATGGATTGAATTGTATATCACTGCTCCCATCAATGTATAAGATCTGATTGGTCAATACATGTTGAAATCCATTGGATCTTATCCATTGGCCCATAGGGTTTTATATCAGCATGAAGATCAAATTTAAACTCTCCCTGACCTTGCTCATCTATAAAGTTTTTAACACATATGGTTCGAAGATGCTCCTTGCGCATGTTTGTGATGGGAGCAGACCAATCCACTTCAGGGTTTGTTCCACCTATAATAGAGTCGGCTTCTACTTTGGCATCTTCGACATCTTCGACACCGTATACTTTGTCCTCTTTTCGACCTCAATCACCTCATCGTCTGATAAGCTAGTCTCTGGAGGTGGTTCTTTTTGTGACAGCAGATGAAGAATTCATGGGGATTATCCCTGATATCGATCTTGGTGGTGCTATAATTCTAGATAATCCTCCAGACTCTACCGTGCCCAAGTTAAATGAAGTATTTGTGTAACCCCGAATAAATTGAACGATAATAAATTAAAAAGAGTTAATAAATGATTATTAAAGCTCAAAAATAGAATTTTTACAAACTTTGGAATTTGGCTATGAAACTTGCACCGTTGTATTTATTTATTTAATACATATATAATTATTTTCGATCCGAAATTTTCAAACGTTAATAACTTTTTCGTTCGAACTTCGATCGTAAAACTTTATGAAAATTGATCAGAAAATCTCCATGAACGGTGCAATAATTTAACATTAACCAAATAATTAATGATTAAGCAATGTTAACATTAATCAGATTAAAATTAAATCGGTTTAATTAGTAACCAAAGCAAAAGGAAATCAATAGTTAACATATAAAGGCAACTGGTCGACCCTCTATTGGGGTCGACCGGTGGTACACTGGCGGCTGATATTGAACCTAGGCTAAATGAACTAGATTTTATATAATCTAATTTAATGGCTGAGACTGATTCGAACCCCAATAAATACAAGCCTTGTCCCTCACTTTTCTTATCATATTTTTTGAATCAACAATGAAGCACTACCATTTTCTTTTCTCCACAAATTCTAAAAATTGTATAAGTTATAATATATATATATATATAAGTAGAGGATTGTAAAAAATAATAAAGAAGAAGAATAAGGTCAAATCGAATTACCAAAGCCGAGGAAAATTATAAATCCACATACAAATATAAGTTTAATTCAAATCTCTTCTTGGATCTATAATTTTAATAAATGTGTATATGTTTATATATATATTTTGGTAGAGAGAAAGGGAGTCAATCGTGAATAGCAGATTTAGATCCGGAGATTTGGAAACTTGGAGGTTAGTGCAATATTATATATTTTTACATAATATTGGATTTTTATCGTTGTGAATATGTTCCATATATGCCTAATCATAAACTTTGGAGTTGTAGGCTTGAATATGTATATGCAATAAATTTGAGAACCTTGCCTGCATATTCAGTGAGCTGTTAAGTCTAATTAAATATTGTATATACCTAAACATAGAAAGTAATGGTGAAAGTAGTCCCTAAAAGTTAGAAATAATTCATTAATAAGATTTTATATAAATTCCAGGTTTGTTATTTGAATGTTATATGTTATCAAACATGAATTGAAGATTGTTACGAATTGGATTGGAATTTAAGTAACATTTTTAATTCATTGGAGTGAAGTATATTAGAATGTAAATTTCTATAAATTATTCAGCTCTCTATAAGTATGTATGAAGGTTTATTGTTTGAAATAACAAGGAGTATGACTAAAAGAAAGAGATGTACAAAATAGGATGTTAACGTATTTTGTACTGTCTATTTCAATAATAATAGAAAAGACAATTTCTTGTAATTCCTAACATAACACATATCCTCTATTAGGTAATTTATGGAAAATTACAATGTTAATATTACCTTTTGGGAAGATGTTGTTCTAAAGCATTAAAATATATAAATCCCTAAAGGTAAGACCAAAGTATTATAAATAGATCCGTTGTTAATGTAATATATGCGTTTTAAAAATATAAATTAGGAAATAAACAATAAGCGATGAAAGTAGTAACAAGACAATATCTTTGAGCATGATGATCTCTCATAGTATATACCTATAATCTTGATAAGATGTATAATATATAGGATTGTATAGTTGTTGTCATTGAAACCATAGAATAGTGGTTCTAACATTCTCCCCCTTTTTGATGATGACAACTATATAATCAAAAGAGATGAGATATTATAGTCATTCATAATCAAAAAATAGAAAAAGTGAATTTTATCTCCCCATATGTATATGCATATATTTCTCCCCATTGTCATTATCAAAATAGAAGAAAAGATATTATGCATACATTAAATAGATATATATTGATAGATATGTCGTAGATACAAAATTAAATAATTGAAGTTAAATACGCACAAGCAAGGACAAACAAAATTTTGTTTTAAAAGCCAAGCAACAAATTGCATTAAAAAAGTGATGCATAATCACAAGTGACAAATAGAATAGCTAAAAATAACAAAAAGAAATAAGCTAGTTGTACTGATCCGAGGAATAGGATAATCCACCATAATTCTCATAGTACTCCCAATACGACGAAGGATCTTGGTCGTATTGTAACGACCCGGAATTTTCAATCCTGAAAATTCCAGATAGTTATAAAAAAAGAAGAAAGAGATAGAAGAAGAAACAGAAAAATTAAACACAAAATCTCACATTCGCAGCGGATCAAAATATAATATCAAATAAATAACAGTTTGCAAAGAATATTATATCTGTCAAATACATTTATATACATCAGAGTTATAATCATATACAACACTAGACATATACAAATCAAATATGTCTCAGATATACAGAAATAATAGTCACAACGGAACACTCCATACGTCCTGCCATCTAGCTCGTCCTCTGAGCTCCAGAACGTCCTTACCTGAAAAATCTGTAATACTCGGTCTGACCCGAGCATTACATCAAAGTAACACCCGGGTCAGGCTGGAAACCAGCGTGAGTAAACTCATTTAATAAGGAATACCAAAACATACAACTTGTTTAAAACCCGGGGTAACTCATACATAGATTCACAACTTCACAAGTTGTTAGACTCCACTTATTTCACACATTAATTTCTAAGTACCAAAACTTAGATTAAATGGTTCCTTATACTTAAATCCTTCTATTACAGCCTATTGATTTCACCTATCAATTTATAAACAATCGAAGTGGTTTCGGGTATTTACTAATACCCGACTCCGGACTCTTCGAAACCAAAACGTGTCTTTCAAGGCCAGGTTATTTTAAAGGTTAAAACAATTCAATTTATTATCTATATCAACACAAATAGATAAATCACAATATCACAGATGTATAATACACATATCAGCATAAATGGATAATCTATATTATCATCATACTTAAATCAAAGCATCCATGTCACAACAGCATTACTCATCTCATATCTGAGATCACAATTCAATCAATGGGATATCAATATCATCCATTCATTTATAAGCAAGGATAATAAATCACACCATTGATAATTAATTTAAAATGAATTAAATTAATTACCTTACCCTAAATTAATTTAAAGTTAATTAAATTAATTTCTACATCATTATTAAACTTGCTTATATTAATTGATTATCAATAAATAAATCAATCATCATCCCATTATTCCTTTTAATTAATCATCCCCGATTAACCATCTTTAATTACATTTAAGTAATTATCCTCAAATTATTTCCTCAAATTAATTACTTTAACCAAATATAGAAATTAACCTTTACATAACTTCATTTATTAATTAATTGAGTTAATTACATTACTTAATTAATTATATTAATAAATTCCTTATTTATTAATTTATTCCAAATAAATCCATTTTTAAAACTTCAACATTAATTATATTAATTAATGAACTCTAATTACATTTACAATTTAATTTAATTACATCCCGTAATTTATCTTCAATTAAATCACAATATTAATCACCTTTGATTAATCACAATCAGTAATTAACTTCCCTTAATTACTTTGTTAAATAAATTAATCATCCAATAATTAATTAATCCTTTAATTAATTTTACAAAGTAATTTTACTCGAATTACTTTATAAACAAACATCATCCCATTAATTACCTCCTGTAATTAAACATCAATTACTTCTCTAAGTAATTATAATCATCACATCATAAATTTGATTAATTCAAATTAATTAAAATAAATTAATTAACTCAAATAAATCAAATTACTGTAGTAATTAATTTCTTAATTACCTCCCAATATGTAATTACACTTACACAGTTACAATGTTGATCATTAAATTAATAAATCCAATTAACTATTTTAAAAATCAATTATATTGATTAATTATAAAATAGTCTAGTTAATGACCTTCATTTACATTTATTAATTACTATTCTAAAATAATTAACTTACATAAATTATTAATAATTATAAGTTCAATCTATCATTCAATAAATTAATTAGAGTCTAATCTATGATTTCTTAATAACATATTAATTTTGTATTCCATTATTAAAACTTTAATTAATATATTTAAGCTTGTAATTACCAATTAATTACTTAATTCATTTTTAAACTTTAATTAATTCATTTAAACTTCCAGTTTAAACTAATCACTGATTAAATTTTAGTCATTTTATAAATTAACTTTTAAAAATCTTAAATTACAAATTTAAAAATACTTTGCTATGAAGAGGATTTTAAATCAAAACCCTTAAATTCAAATATTTAAATTATTTAAAAGTATTTAAATTTTAAAATTTTCTTCCTTACAAAACTGGATTTAAACACTTAAATTTAAGCTCAGTTAACATTGATTACATTTTAAAAACTTAACAGTTTAAACATTGTTTAAACCAGTACTGTTTCAACCTGGAAACTGGATAACCCGAGACCACTTCAATTTGCTTCGAGAAAAGCATGGAAATACCCGAGCCAAAATAGAATTTACTCGAGTATGTACTCGAGTTTAAAATCTGGTCACTGTTAACACTTGAAAATGTATGACCCGAGACCATCATATTTTACTTCGAGAAACTTATCATTTTACCCGAGCCAAACAAGAATTACTCGAGTGATTCTCGAGTCCACCCAGACCAGACCCAACCACAAACATAGATACTCTGGTGCACGTGTACACCATCGATGATCAACTTTGATCATCTACGCGACGCCGAACAAGTCGACCTCGTCGCCCCTACCCACTCCAGATCGCCAACATCACCAATCGCCTAGCAAATCGAAATCGAGATTCATCGTGCAACCTGGAACACAGACCAGAACTTCTCCGATCCCTGGAAACTCACCACGCTCCCATCTCCGATCACCAGAGGCCACCAAACTCCGGCCTTAGCCTCGTCTACCTCCCCTGTATCCAACCCCTGAAGCTCGAAGCACTCAATCCATTCCTAAGTTCGTGCGAGACAAAAATCTCGAGCCACTCAAAATTAGGTCACCAGTCTTTAAACACTTCTCGCCGCCACCACGATGATCTTCCGACCATCCCACTATTTTTCCACGAATCCCTGGTCATCCCTCTACCTTCTGACCAGAACTCGACATCATCAATGCATTAGATTATCTACAGCAACCCATAACACTAAAAATAGTCAAAGCATATCTGCTCTTCACCCCTTGCTCTAAAAATTGCAAAACTTGCCTTAAAAATCATTTTTTATGTAGTTTCACTTAATACAACTGTATTCTTAAAACAAGAAGTTTGATTTTTAAACTTATTGAAGTTGGCTTTGTTTCTTTGTTTTCCAGAGACACATACCTGATAAATTAACTTATTTAGATTTTTAATACCTAGATTGTGATTAAACAAACAATTTTTGTTTACATTTTACAACCAAACAGTGATTAGAACATGAGAGGAGGGTTCGTTTGCATATCTGCTTTAAGGACTGTCAACAGATAACAGAGCTGGGAAACAAATATAACCAGATTTGCATAAACATACATATGTACCAAATATATATCATCACAGGGAGACACACTTCATTTTACTTAGGTTATAAAATTTAAATAAGATGCTACTCACATGTTATACCAGTAATGAACTTTAATTATGGCATGCAAACACACTTATCTCCAGAATAAAAACAAGCAACTAAATTAACACTTAAGTTCATTTAGTAAAAATTGCTACTCACCTGACTTTAGAAACGAACAGAGCATTTTGTTTTGCAAACAGTCTCGAACTTGAAAACTGGAAACATGTTTTCACTTGATACTTCCTGCTCATTATTTTACTTCACTGTTTTGTATGGATATGTTGTTGTTTGTTGAACCTTGTTTTAGATTTAAAATGGAAGTTTCATTTCATTTTTGCTTAGCTCGAACAAATATGGAAAAATGATATAGGGAAGAAAACAGACAGGTGATATTCTTATATCCAATGCAGTGTATAGTATTGTACAATATCAGGGATATTTTGTTCATGGTGGAGGCTGATATGAACTATATTGTGGCTGGCATTAAATGCTATCGTACCATTCTATTTATTTATATTTTTCTTTTCTTGTTTACTTAAACTCCATTTCCTTCTTATGCAAGCTTACCTACATACTTTCTTCTGTGTGGCATACATATATATGTTTTACTTTGTATTTTTCTTAGCTCGAACAGGTATGTAGATTTATAGAAAAGAAAGAGGACAAGAATATAAAGCAAGGAATTGTACAGGGTGTATATTTTATATTTCAAAACAGTGTTTTATTTTGTACCAGACTGAGATAGCTTCCTTTTTTTTTTTTGACCTATGCAGATTTCGTTCTCTGTTTTGCAGGTTGAGATAAGAATATTGGGGCTTCATTAAATGCTTGTACAATTTCTGTTTTATAAAAATATTGCTTTGTACACTATTTGTATATTCTATTTTCTTAAAAATTTCAGCCTGAACCCTTTTATAATTGTTTACTATATACAATTGTTTGTACTATGCTTGTATATATATGATCTTGTTTAATGAGACTATATATGCTACTGCTTTATTATGTGAAGCCATATGTTTATTTTAAACTTTAGTACACTTTAATCTCTTTGATAACTTTCAGCCTGCACACTTTTTAATTTGCTTTGTTATCTTGTTGTACAATCACACATAGTTTTAGATGCTTCAAACTTATATACATATGTTATGAATAAATATTACATGTTTTATATATTATTTTTCCAATGTAAAAGAATGTTATTTATTTTGTTTCAATATGTATTTTTGAATTGTAAACGAATGATATTTTTAACAGGTCATCTAAATATTTATAGTGTATTCATTTACATTATTTAAAAGCAACACATTTATCAATTGGAATAAATTATAAAGGAAATTATCTTTTTATTATACACTAGTTACTTCATATTTTACAAAACAATTAAAAGTTGTCTTTAGTATTCTTGGTTTTATTTCTATGTTTAACTTATCATTAGAATCTTATATTTCCATATATATATTTATTTTATTAATATTACTTTAAAAAAAAATAACACATTTATTAAATTGAAATAATAAATGAAAGAAACTATCTTTTATTATAGACTTCTGATTTTATAAAAATATAAATGTATCGTTTGTCAAAAGTGTATAAAACTCACATATATATTTATTTAAATAAATAGCTTTGAAAAGATTAATATTCAATAAAACATAATTTCCAAGTCATATAAATGTATATTTGAAATTTGAAAACACCATTTATTAATTTAGTAAAAACAAAACTCAACCATTTACAATGTATACGAATATATATACATTAATAAATAGAAAATAACCAATTAATTTTACCGATAAAATTTACCAATTAAATATTTATCAAAACAAAGTATCAATTCAGATTTTATTAACAAAGATACAGCAAATCAATTTAATATTTAATACAGATTACTAAAGTGATATTGCCAAAAATTCCGGGATGTCACATTCCTTCCCCCTTTAGAACTTTTCGTCCTCGAAAAGGAACGGAAACAGAATTGATGTAATGCTTAAAATCAGATAAATATTCTTTGATCGTTTTAAAACACTTTTTAATATCTATATACTATTATTCCAAAGTCGTTTTTATAAAGATATCTTTATAACTCGATGTTTCGACAAGTCCATCCTTGTTCTTACAGAAATTCGATCATACGTTGATCAGGCGTAGGACTGAAAATCTATAAGTACTCGGTAAACTTGTTTCCAACACCCAGTGAAAGTACTTTGGAAAATAATTCTATTGAAAATATAGAAAACAGTTTCGAAAATAGAGGAAATATCTCTGGTGAGAATGCTCTGGAAATCATCACACCCATCCATGGTCACAGTTACATCCTGGGTTACGTTGCCGTCACAGCAAAAGTCCATGTAACTGATTATACCACGGAACCCACAACAGATCGCAGTTACATCCAGGGTTACGTTGCCGTCACAGCAAAAGTCCATGTAACTGTTGGCTCTCAGCGGCACACACGATTACGCTGTCAAAATGAAACTTCTCCACTTCCACATAGGTCGCAGTCTACCGATGTAAAATCAAACATAGACTGTTGGCTCTCAGCGGCTCACACGACTTTCGCTATGTTACCATAGTGTCGCAGTCTACCGATGTAAAATCAAACATAGACTGTTGGCTCTCAGCGGCTCACACGACTTTCGCTATGGTCTGCAGTAGATCGCAGTGACATCGAGCTACACTGTCGTCACAGCATAACCCAAATGCCCCTGTAGGCATCAGCCCCTCGACTTTCGCTACACAATAATCCTCAGGAACTAGTTTTGTCCGGACTCCTCACAGGATCAACTTTAGAACCTCCCCCTTAGAGGCTCAAGGCAGTGCCACCCTGTAGCACTCCTGAGAAGTTCATTTCAAGGGAGCGCCTTTTTTCCCAGAGCCAATCTCAAAACACTTTATACTATACACATATAGTATTTTTCCAAATCATACACCTAGTATGAATTTCAAATATAAGCCTTTACACAAAATCGATTCTCAAAATCGATAATCCACAAACTAGGCTTTCCAAATCCCAATATTGATTTTTCCCAAAAATCAAAAGCACTTTCGAATATCCAAAGTTCTCAAAACCCTTGCCCAAAATCCTCATAAGATCCTTTATATATATATACAAATATATATAATTTTTAAAACTTTGGATCATTTCAAACTTGTATAAAACTCCTTTTATACTTTAAACACTTTAAAAAAAATCCTTTCCTATTTACATTCACTTAATTTTCATTCATATAATCACAATTGCTTAAATTTCATTGGATTATCACTTCAATTCTCATTTCAGTTGGGTATTTTACCAATAACAGTTTGAACTCCGACCAGTTAGAAAATAGCTTGAAAATGTAAAAATAGGTAAATAGTTGAAAAATAATTATTAGTTTGAAATATAGCTGCCAAATAGTTAACTAATTGTAAAATAGTTGGAAATAGTTAAATAGTAATAGAAAATTTAGATAATTGCAAAATAGTCGTAAAATAGTAATTAATTTTATAAACAATGGAAAAATAATAATTAGTTTAGAAAACAGTTGAAAAATAGTTAAATTGCTCCAAAAATAATTGTAAAACAAGTATAAAATGATTTGGCTTTAAGAAAGAATGGTTGTACATATTTAATAACTTGGAAAAATAAGTTTATATTAAAACAATTTAAAAATAGTCCCGAGTCCAAACTATTCACTTTCCCACTCATTCAATTTAAATATCCATTTCCATTTAAATTGACTCAATTCCAATTTAGATTTCCACTTCCATCGTAATTTATTTAACCCAAATTCAAATCGGATCAATCTTGATTTCCTTCCCAAACCAAATCAAATTTCATTTGATTTTAAACAGATTCAGCTTTAATTATAATCCAAATTATTCCAATCAATTTGGACTAATATCAATTGAACCCACTTCAATTTCAATTCATCTTAATTCAATCCAAATCAAATTTCTCCATTTGAATTTTAAACTTATCCATCTTCAATCACAAATTCATTTAATTCAAATCAGATTCAATTTGAACTAATTCAACTCAAATTTCAATCTCAAATTTTAACCATCTCGAATTATATAAATTCGAGTTATATTCTCAAAGGTTGGTTTAATTCTTTTAAACCAAATTAACCTCTATTTAAAGTTTTTAAACAATTTAATTTCTAAGTTCAAATTCTAGAATTTCATTTTCAATCAATTTACATTTTTAATTAATTCAAACCAATTTTAACTTGTACTAATTTAGTTGTACTTCCATTTTCACTTGATTTTATTCCAATACAAGATTTCAGTTTGGTTGTATTTTTTTTACCATTTAATTTGTTTCCAATTTGGTTGTATCATATTACTTCTTAATATTTGATTTCAATAATTTAACAACCAATCACCTTAACATTTATTAGAAGGAAATATTGCTTTATATATCAAAACATACCTTTATATAAAATCATTTAAAACCTTTATATACAAAAATAACAAGTACGCTCTTATATATATATATATATATATACACACTCAACTCATTCTAGAGTACTCCAGACTCTATATAATGAGTAATTCCCACCAGACCAAGGTTCTCGCTTAACCCTTCAGCTCTGATACCAACTGTAACGACCCGGAATTTTCAATCCTGAAAATTCCAGATAGTTATAAAAAAAGAAGAAAGAGATAGAAGAAGAAACAGAAAAATTAAACACAAAATCTCACATTCGCAGCGGATCAAAATATAATATCAAATAAATAACAGTTTGCAAAGAATATTATATCTGTCAAATACATTTATATACATCAGAGTTATAATCATATACAACACTAGACATATACAAATCAAATATGTCTCAGATATACAGAAATAATAGTCACAACGGAACACTCCATACGTCCTGCCATCTAGCTCGTCCTCTGAGCTCCAGAACGTCCTTACCTGAAAAATCTGTAATACTCGGTCTGACCCGAGCATTACATCAAAGTAACACCCGGGTCAGGCTGGAAACCAGCGTGAGTAAACTCATTTAATAAGGAATACCAAAACATACAACTTGTTTAAAACCCGGGGTAACTCATACATAGATTCACAACTTCACAAGTTGTTAGACTCCACTTATTTCACACATTAATTTCTAAGTACCAAAACTTAGATTAAATGGTTCCTTATACTTAAATCCTTCTATTACAGCCTATTGATTTCACCTATCAATTTATAAACAATCGAAGTGGTTTCGGGTATTTACTAATACCCGACTCCGGACTCTTCGAAACCAAAACGTGTCTTTCAAGGCCAGGTTATTTTAAAGGTTAAAACAATTCAATTTATTATCTATATCAACACAAATAGATAAATCACAATATCACAGATGTATAATACACATATCAGCATAAATGGATAATCTATATTATCATCATACTTAAATCAAAGCATCCATGTCACAACAGCATTACTCATCTCATATCTGAGATCACAATTCAATCAATGGGATATCAATATCATCCATTCATTTATAAGCAAGGATAATAAATCACACCATTGATAATTAATTTAAAATGAATTAAATTAATTACCTTACCCTAAATTAATTTAAAGTTAATTAAATTAATTTCTACATCATTATTAAACTTGCTTATATTAATTGATTATCAATAAATAAATCAATCATCATCCCATTATTCCTTTTAATTAATCATCCCCGATTAACCATCTTTAATTACATTTAAGTAATTATCCTCAAATTATTTCCTCAAATTAATTACTTTAACCAAATATAGAAATTAACCTTTACATAACTTCATTTATTAATTAATTGAGTTAATTACATTACTTAATTAATTATATTAATAAATTCCTTATTTATTAATTTATTCCAAATAAATCCATTTTTAAAACTTCAACATTAATTATATTAATTAATGAACTCTAATTACATTTACAATTTAATTTAATTACATCCCGTAATTTATCTTCAATTAAATCACAATATTAATCACCTTTGATTAATCACAATCAGTAATTAACTTCCCTTAATTACTTTGTTAAATAAATTAATCATCCAATAATTAATTAATCCTTTAATTAATTTTACAAAGTAATTTTACTCGAATTACTTTATAAACAAACATCATCCCATTAATTACCTCCTGTAATTAAACATCAATTACTTCTCTAAGTAATTATAATCATCACATCATAAATTTGATTAATTCAAATTAATTAAAATAAATTAATTAACTCAAATAAATCAAATTACTGTAGTAATTAATTTCTTAATTACCTCCCAATATGTAATTACACTTACACAGTTACAATGTTGATCATTAAATTAATAAATCCAATTAACTATTTTAAAAATCAATTATATTGATTAATTATAAAATAGTCTAGTTAATGACCTTCATTTACATTTATTAATTACTATTCTAAAATAATTAACTTACATAAATTATTAATAATTATAAGTTCAATCTATCATTCAATAAATTAATTAGAGTCTAATCTATGATTTCTTAATAACATATTAATTTTGTATTCCATTATTAAAACTTTAATTAATATATTTAAGCTTGTAATTACCAATTAATTACTTAATTCATTTTTAAACTTTAATTAATTCATTTAAACTTCCAGTTTAAACTAATCACTGATTAAATTTTAGTCATTTTATAAATTAACTTTTAAAAATCTTAAATTACAAATTTAAAAATACTTTGCTATGAAGAGGATTTTAAATCAAAACCCTTAAATTCAAATATTTAAA
Organism: Allium fistulosum; assembly: GCA_030737815.1. Lineage (NCBI taxonomy): Eukaryota > Viridiplantae > Streptophyta > Magnoliopsida > Asparagales > Amaryllidaceae > Allium > Allium fistulosum. The sequence goes on from CM060905.1 coordinate 900,015,831, forward strand.
TTATTTAAAAGTATTTAAATTTTAAACTTTTCTTCCTTACAAAACTGGATTTAAACACTTAAATTTAAGCTCAGTTAACATTGATTACATTTTAAAAACTTAACAGTTTAAACATTGTTTAAACCAGTACTGTTTCAACCTGGAAACTGGATAACCCGAGACCACTTCAATTTGCTTCGAGAAAAGCATGGAAATACCCGAGCCAAAATAGAATTTACTCGAGTATGTACTCGAGTTTAAAATCTGGTCACTGTTAACACTTGAAAATGTATGACCCGAGACCATCATATTTTACTTCGAGAAACTTATCATTTTACCCGAGCCAAACAAGAATTACTCGAGTGATTCTCGAGTCCACCCAGACCAGACCCAACCACAAACATAGATACTCTGGTGCACGTGTACACCATCGATGATCAACTTTGATCATCTACGCGACGCCGAACAAGTCGACCTCGTCGCCCCTACCCACTCCAGATCGCCAACATCACCAATCGCCTAGCAAATCGAAATCGAGATTCATCGTGCAACCTGGAACACAGACCAGAACTTCTCCGATCCCTGGAAACTCACCACGCTCCCATCTCCGATCACCAGAGGCCACCAAACTCCGGCCTTAGCCTCGTCTACCTCCCCTATATCCAACCCCTGAAGCTCGAAGCACTCAATCCATTCCTAAGTTCGTGCGAGACAAAAATCTCGAGCCACTCAAAATTAGGTCACCAGTCTTTAAACACTTCTCGCCGCCACCACGATGATCTTCCGACCATCCCACTATTTTTCCACGAATCCCTGGTCATCCCTCTACCTTCTGACCAGAACTCGACATCATCAATGCATTAGATTATCTACAGCAACCCATAACACTAAAAATAGTCAAAGCATATCTGCTCTTCACCCCTTGCTCTAAAAATTGCAAAACTTGCCTTAAAAATCATTTTTTTATGTAGTTTCACTTAATACAACTGTATTCTTAAAACAAGAAGTTTGATTTTTAAACTTATTGAAGTTGGCTTTGTTTCTTTGTTTTCCAGAGACACATACCTGATAAATTAACTTATTTAGATTTTTAATACCTAGATTGTGATTAAACAAACAATTTTTGTTTACATTTTACAACCAAACAGTGATTAGAACATGAGAGGAGGGTTCGTTTGCATATCTGCTTTAAGGACTGTCAACAGATAACAGAGCTGGGAAACAAATATAACCAGATTTGCATAAACATACATATGTACCAAATATATATCATCACAGGGAGACACACTTCATTTTACTTAGGTTATAAAATTTAAATAAGATGCTACTCACATGTTATACCAGTAATGAACTTTAATTATGGCATGCAAACACACTTATCTCCAGAATAAAAACAAGCAACTAAATTAACACTTAAGTTCATTTAGTAAAAATTGCTACTCACCTGACTTTAGAAACGAACAGAGCATTTTGTTTTGCAAACAGTCTCGAACTTGAAAACTGGAAACATGTTTTCACTTGATACTTCCTGCTCATTATTTTACTTCACTGTTTTGTATGGATATGTTGTTGTTTGTTGAACCTTGTTTTAGATTTAAAATGGAAGTTTCATTTCATTTTTGCTTAGCTCGAACAAATATGGAAAAATGATATAGGGAAGAAAACAGACAGGTGATATTCTTATATCCAATGCAGTGTATAGTATTGTACAATATCAGGGATATTTTGTTCATGGTGGAGGCTGATATGAACTATATTGTGGCTGGCATTAAATGCTATCGTACCATTCTATTTATTTATATTTTTCTTTTCTTGTTTACTTAAACTCCATTTCCTTCTTATGCAAGCTTACCTACATACTTTCTTCTGTGTGGCATACATATATATGTTTTACTTTGTATTTTTCTTAGCTCGAACAGGTATGTAGATTTATAGAAAAGAAAGAGGACAAGAATATAAAGCAAGGAATTGTACAGGGTGTATATTTTATATTTCAAAACAGTGTTTTATTTTGTACCAGACTGAGATAGCTTCCTTTTTTTTTTTTTGACCTATGCAGATTTCGTTCTCTGTTTTGCAGGTTGAGATAAGAATATTGGGGCTTCATTAAATGCTTGTACAATTTCTGTTTTATAAAAATATTGCTTTGTACACTATTTGTATATTCTATTTTCTTAAAAATTTCAGCCTGAACCCTTTTATAATTGTTTACTATATACAATTGTTTGTACTATGCTTGTATATATATGATCTTGTTTAATGAGACTATATATGCTACTGCTTTATTATGTGAAGCCATATGTTTATTTTAAACTTTAGTACACTTTAATCTCTTTGATAACTTTCAGCCTGCACACTTTTTAATTTGCTTTGTTATCTTGTTGTACAATCACACATAGTTTTAGATGCTTCAAACTTATATACATATGTTATGAATAAATATTACATGTTTTATATATTATTTTTCCAATGTAAAAGAATGTTATTTATTTTGTTTCAATATGTATTTTTGAATTGTAAACGAATGATATTTTTAACAGGTCATCTAAATATTTATAGTGTATTCATTTACATTATTTAAAAGCAACACATTTATCAATTGGAATAAATTATAAAGGAAATTATCTTTTTATTATACACTAGTTACTTCATATTTTACAAAACAATTAAAAGTTGTCTTTAGTATTCTTGGTTTTATTTCTATGTTTAACTTATCATTAGAATCTTATATTTCCATATATATATTTATTTTATTAATATTACTTTAAAAAAAATAACACATTTATTAAATTGAAATAATAAATGAAAGAAACTATCTTTTATTATAGACTTCTGATTTTATAAAAATATAAATGTATCGTTTGTCAAAAGTGTATAAAACTCACATATATATTTATTTAAATAAATAGCTTTGAAAAGATTAATATTCAATAAAACATAATTTCCAAGTCATATAAATGTATATTTGAAATTTGAAAACACCATTTATTAATTTAGTAAAAACAAAACTCAACCATTTACAATGTATACGAATATATATACATTAATAAATAGAAAATAACCAATTAATTTTACCGATAAAATTTACCAATTAAATATTTATCAAAACAAAGTATCAATTCAGATTTTATTAACAAAGATACAGCAAATCAATTTAATATTTAATACAGATTACTAAAGTGATATTGCCAAAAATTCCGGGATGTCACATTATTCCTGGCCAGTTAGTTTGATCATGATATTCTTCATTTTAATGAATGGAAAGTCCTTGGAAGGCCATGTATTGCTGATGATGTGATGAGGGAAGGTCGGGCATAAAGATCTCATCACTATCTTCTTCCTCCTCTTCCTATTGTTCTTTCTCAATGGTTTTGCCTCTGTCCTGAGAAGGTCCTTCATGAGAGGTATGTGTACGATAAATTGGTGTTTGTGCTCGAGGAGGTGGTGTAGGTGAAGTTAAAGATGATAATCGAGAAGACTATCTGCCACGGACTTTTCATATAACTTTTCCTAAAGTGGAAATAACCTTTTCTAAATTATTTTCCATCTTAGTCATCCTAGTTGAAAAAGAACGTTCCAATTCAGTCATCTTTTTGTTCAAGGAACGTTGGTTGACCGTGATTTTCTTTGGATTTTTAAGTGTTAAATCATGAATCGATTCGTTTTGCATTGGTTCAATGCAAGCTTCTTGAATTTCCGAATTGGAATAGTATTCAGTAGCATGACCAGAGGAGGCAGGTTATTGTGAAGGACTAGGTGAATAAGTATGTTGAGGAGAAGAAGTGAGTTGAGGAACATGATGCACTTCTTGCTACCGCTGCAAGGACCATTGTTCCAGGGAGATGATTGGTGGTGGCCGTTGGGGAAGGTGCATTAAATATAAAAATCATATTCCACTCTCTTTGACAAGGATTTCTTTCAAAATGAGAGATATAAAAGGGTACCCCAAGGGCATTTAAGAGACACAAGCATATATAATCGTGCGTCAGTGATGAGACCAAAAGATTTTTATTTCATCATGAATGAACTTAGCCCAATTTATTTCTATCCCACCAAAAATAGCATAAAGGGATTTGTGATCGTTGTCGTAGATTTGTTCATGACTTCCTAGGCGTGGAACTATTGTATTGATTATCATGTGGTTTAACAACCTAGCTTTTGGACATAAGTAAGCAGATTTCCACTATGGCATCCTATCTTCCTAAATTTGATAAGTTATTTCATCTCGCGGTAAATTCCTATGGTCCGGAACTTCTTCTAAATTGACTTCGGGTGAAGAACAATTAAGAATACAACCAATGGTTTTTACGCTAATCTTTAAAACATATCCGTAAACACTCGTCCATAACCAACCATCATCATTGTCAGAAGTTCAAATATCACTACTATGCAAATTGGCATAAAATAGAAAGATTTCCAATCGATCAATTTGTACCTTGTTTTCGTCGAAATCGGTTAAATCCCGACAGTCGGAGGTAATAGTGAGTTCTTGAATGCCATATTCGCTAAATTTGCATAATCTTTAGAATGGGACGGAATGAAGCTTCTTTTGTTTGAGCTCGTCAAATCTCCTGTTAGTAATCGTGCTATTTCAAAGACATTGTTGAATGAGGGCATCATTGACTAAGGGTCTTTGAGAAGAAGCGGATTGACCTTTCTTGCTTCGTTTGTTAACCGAAGTTTTTGGAGCCATTAGTGAGCAATTTGATATTTTAGGAATTAGGGTTTGAGGGTAGTTTGAGAATAGGCTGGTGAAAAATTAAAAAGGGGGCAAAAATTGGTTATATAGAGCTGTTGGAAACAGAAGCGGAGACTAGTGATAGATGTCTGTGAGGGTACTGCAGATGTCTGTGGTTGTAGAAACTTTTTACCCGAAACATATGACAGTTGTCTGTGAGTTTTCACAGACGTCTATGGTTTCAGGAAATAGTTTCCTGAAACTAGCGACTGACGTCTGTGGTTTCAAAAAATTATTTTCCTGAAACCTATGACAGACGTCTGTAATATTGTCATAGACGTCTGTGGTCTATTTTCTCAAAAATTATGCATCAAAATGAAAATGTCAATCATTATTTACTGAAATTTCAAGAGAATTTTTACATAGAACAATATATATATATATACATATATATATATTAAAAAATTAAAAAAGAAACTTATTTTGATGAAATGCTTATCATAATTTTTCTTGCTGTCAGAGTGGTCATAGTTTTTAATTTGTTGTATATCCCATGAATTCGGTTCAACCTTTGTGTAGTCAATTAACGGCTTTAGTGGAGATTAACTTGGACGAGCTGGAGTGTCAATCCAGTTTTGGTTTGATGGTCCTGGCTTGCATAAATTTCTTGGAGTAATGTTATACGCTTTTATAAGAGTTTCTTGTAAGCGACACAATTTTTGATGTATGCAATTTTTTGTTAATGAATGACCACAAATTGCTAAAATACATTTTTGAGAAAATTTAGATAGGATCCTTGACGTCGTTGCTCATAATACATTTCACATTGAACTTCTATCATTTCTTGTTGATAATGATATATTTCATCAACTTTGTCGATGAGAGATGTTGATTGTAGATTAATTGACTATTTGGCTTTCTTTTCCTTAGGAGAAAATCCAGTGTGATATGTAGGTGATGCAACAATGTTTAGAGAGGCTGAACGAATTGACGGAGATGTGGATTTAGTTGGTGAAACGTAGGTGCTATTTGATGAGGGTGATTTATAGTCGACAATTGAATAAGTGGAGTCGTGATCGGAAGACATTTTGAGTTGAACTAGTTGCAGATGGTGATTTGTAAAAGAAAATATGTATGTAGTTTGTAATAAAAATTGGTTTATATGAAAGCTGGTTTACTATATATAGTATTTTAGCTGTAAGAAAAAAAGTTAACCAGAGAATTTTAACAAACTTATGAGGATAAAATTATTTTGTGCTTAAGTATTCAAATTTCATTGTGTATAATTTATATAAGTTAAATAAATTTTTATTTTGGTTTATCAATTCATTGTAAGAATATATTCCTAGATCTCGTCTCAATGTAATAAAAGTTAGTTCGCTCAGTGGTTTGGTAAAAATATCAGCTATTTGATTTTCGGTATTTACAAATTCTAGTGATATAATTCCTTTTTCCATATTATCTCTTATAAAATGGTGGGGAATATCAATATGTTTTGTTCGAGAATGGTTAATAGGATTTTTTGACAAATTTGTGACACTGGTATTATCTAAATATATAAGAGAATTTGTTAAGATTTTACCGAAATCTAGAAGAGTTTGTTGCATATAGATTACTTGTGCACATGCTAAAGCTGCTGAGATGTATTAAGCTTCACATGTTGAGAGTGAAACACAGTTTTGTTTTTAACTAAACCATGAAACTAAAGATTGACCAATAAAATGACATGCGCTACTTGTGCGTTTACTATCTGTTTTAAAACCCTCGAAATTAGCATCACTATATGACACGAGTTCGAACGAGCTTCCTTTTGGGTAGAAAAGTCCGAGCCCTTTAGTCTTTTTAAATATCTTAAGATTCGTTTTACCGCTCGTTGATGCGATTCTTTTGGTTGTGCTTGAAACCGAGCACATAAGCATACACTCAACATAATATCTGGTCAACTAACCATTAAATATAATAGAGATCCTATCATACTTCGATATAATTTTTTATCGAAATCTTGTCCATTTTCATCTTTATCTAAATGTAGCGTAGTACTCATTGGAGTTGGTTTACTTGAGATACTTTCCATTCCAAAGTGTTTTAATAAATCCCGACAGTATTTTTCTTGATTTATGAAGATTCCATTTTCTAGTTGTCTTATTTGCAAACCCAAAAAATTGTTTAATTAACCCATATGTGACATTTCAAATTCATTTTTCATAATGATAGAAAATTTATTGCATAATTTTCGTTAGTTGAGCCAAAAATAATGTCATCAACATATATTTGTATGACTAATATGTAATTGTTTTCTTGTTTTATAAATAAAATGGAGTCTATTTTACCAATTTGTAAATCAAAATTTTGTAAATGAGTTTTTAATCTTTCGTACCAAGCACGAGGTGCTTGTTTCAATTCGTATAGAGTCTTTTTAAGTTTAAATACATGATCGGGATATTTTTCATGAATGAATAGTGGAGGTTGTTCAACATAAACCTTTTCTTTTGTAAAGCCATTTAGAAAAGCACTTTTTACATCTATTTGAAAAAGTTTAAATTATGATGACATGCAAAAGCAAGTAATGTTCATATTGCTTCGAGACATGCTACTAATCTTGCTTTATTTCGAACAATATTCCAATTTCATCCGTTTTATTTTTAAAAACCCATTTCGTTCTGATTATAGATTGATCTTTTGGTCTCGGTACAAGTTCCCAAACATCATTTCTTTCAAATTGATTAAGTTCTTCTTACATTGCAATAATCCAAAAATCATCTTCTGATGCTTCTTTATAATTTTTTGGTCAAAATTTGATATAAATGCAACATGACTCATTTGATTTAATTGTTTTCTGATTGAGACTCTTGTGTTTAAATCACCGAAAATATTATTAATAGGATGGTCTCTTAATATCCTAGGTGGCGACGTTATCATATTATCATTATTGTTATTGACATTATTATTATTATTTTCATGTATAGGTATACATGTTTTCTTTATAACTTCTTTAACATCATCATTTTTATTATTTGTAAAGTTTTCATCAAATGATATATGCAGACTTTCTTCTATAATGTTTGTTCGCTTATTAAAAATTTTATATGCTTTACTTCGATCCGGATATCCAACAAATATTCCTTCATCAACTTTAGAATCGAATTTTCCTAGATAACCTTTTGTGTTCAAGATAAAACATTTTGATCCAAATACTTTGACATACGATACTTTAGATTTCTTTTTGAAAAATATTTCATAACATGTATTTTTAGTCATTGGTCTAAGTGTTACACGATTCAATACATAACATGCGGTAGCAACAGCTTCAGCCCAAAAACTTTTTGGTAGGTCACTACTATTTAGTAAGGTTCATGCACATTATTGTGAAGTTCGATTTTTTCATTCTACAACACCATTTTGTTGAGTTGTTCATGGAAATGATAAATTATGACTAATTCCCTTTTTGTTGCAAAAATTTGTAAATAGTTCATTTTCAAATTCACCTCCATGATCGCTTAATATACTTTTAATTTTTAAATTCATCAAATTTGTGATTCGATTAGCAAAAGTTTTGAACATTTCAAAAGTGTCACTTTTATGTTTTAAAAATAATGTCCAAATATATCTTGAAAAATCATCAACAACTACAAAAACATATTTTTTATGATTTATAGAGCGTACTTGAGTCAGTCCGAATAAATGTAGATAAAGTAGTTTGAGAGATTACCTTGTGAAGATTTCCTTTTTAGTTTTAAAAGAACTTTTCTTTAATTTACCAAGTTGACAGACATCACATAAGCTTTTAACTTTGTATTTGATCTTAGAAAATCCTCTATCTAATTCATTTTTAGCAAGTTTGTTGATATTTTTGAAATTTATATGATAAAATCGTTTATGCCATAACCATGGATCATCATGATTTGCGGCTAAGCATAAATTAGTATTGTTTTTAATAATCATGTTTAAAACATATATGTTACGATTTCTAAATCCTTCAACATTTAGATTTTTTTGGTCAAAAATATTGTATTTGTCTTTCTCGAAATCAATTTTAAATCCTTCATCACATAGTTGACTTATACTTAATAACTTATGTTTCAAATTCTCTACCAACAAAACATTAGTAATAATAGGAGAATTAGAAATACCGATATTAATGATTTCTCCAACGCCGATGACAAATCCTTTTGAATTATCTCTGAATGTCACAGAGCCACCATCGATATATGTTATATTGGATAACATATGAGCATTTCCAGCCATTTGCTTGGAGCAACAACTATCAAGTATCCATTTCTCTTTACTTTTTATTTTAACTTTAGGTGCCTGCAAAATAAGAAAAAATTTATATGTACCCACATTCTTTGCTTAGGGTCCTACGTGTTAGTGGAAGAAGGTAGCTATATCCATGAGTATTTGGTTCCTTTAAAAATGTAATTATTGCCATGTACAACTTTCTTAAAATATTCATCAATATATTTTTGTCTAATTAACTTATTATTTGTTTTAGGAATCTATATTTTGACCATATTTGTTATGAATTTTTAATCTTAGTTTCTAACTTTGGCTTTTTGAATTTGGTGTATAATGTGCTATACTTCTTTGACTTTTGTTTGCCTTTAAAATCCAATCCATTTTTGTTTCCAGATGGCTGTGTAGTTAACGCCCCGCTATTACCATGCTATAACCTTGCTATATCTCATAGCGGATTTCTACCGCTACGAATTTTCCATATAGCCTCAAATATAGCCTTTCCGCTTCAAGCCCCGCTATTTCCTCTATATCCCGTTATTCCTGTTATATTCCACTATTTCCGCTATATCTTCTTTAAAGAAATGAATTGAAAATTGATATTTATACATTATAAAAATTATGAAATTAATTTGTTTGATTGAATTTTTTATATATTTTCAGAAATAAAATAGTCTAATATTCTATTAAAATCAATTATGTTATATAACAGTATTACGTTTATTTACAGTATATTCGCACATGTTTTTAATTAAACTTATTTATTTATTAATTATAATTCAATTGAATGTTAATTTTTCATTTAATTACAATTTATATATTTGTAAAAACATTAAGTACGAGATTTATATGCTGTTTTAGAGTCATCCGCTATATCCCGCTATATCTTAGCGGTATCCCCGCTATGACTTTTTGCACCTCCACCACATTGAATCTGCCGAGCGCTTTAACTGCACAGCCAGATGGTTTAGATATTTTAACCAAATTCTCTAAATTTTGTTTTCCTTTGTTGAATTTTGTCACATTATTTGTTATTTTATCTAACTTACTTTTAAGATCACAAATTTCAATATTTCTAGAATCTAAACTTGCTTGTAATTCTAGTTTTTCTTTTTCAAGGTTATCTTTTTCTAACTTATAATTTTCTAAATCATTTAATAAATTATCATTTTGAGATAATAATGTTGCACATTTTTTTAAAAATAATTTCTAGTTCTTCTTCTATGATACTTTTTTCAATTTTTAATAATCCATTTTCTAATTCTTCTCTAGTCAATTTCCCTACATATTCCTTATATAATTTTTTTTTTTCTCTATACTTATCATCCAATTCAATGCTAATTTTCATTATTTCATCATAAGTAAGTTCAGGTCGTACCTCATCAGTGTTAGCTATAAAACACACATTTGCTTGCTCTGAGTCTCTTTCATCATCACTGTTAGATGAAGAAGATGAACCTGAATCATCCCATATTACTTGAAAAGCTCTTTTCATTTTCTTGATTTTTTCAAATTTGCTTTTCTATTTATCATTATTGAGTTGTGGACAATCCTTCTTCATGTGGCTAAATTTTTCACACTCATAGAATTTAATCGATTTTTGAGTTGAGGAGTTTGGTTTGCCACAATTTTGAAATATGATCATCTTCTTGAACTTCTTAAATTTGTTATAGTTTTAGGCAATAAAAACAATCTCATCTTCATCTAAGTTTGCATCTTCATTATTTGCTTGGAATGCTATGTTTTTCTTTTCATGATTGTGATCCTTTCTAGCCTGCAAGTTAGCTTCATACGACATCAGATTTCCTATTTGCTCTTTGACTTTAAGTTGAGAAATATCATTAGCTTCTTCGATGGCTAAAACTTTTCTTTCCCATTCATTTGTCATAGAGTTTAAAATTTGTGTGACTAAATCAAAATCAGTGAATTTGACTCCAAGTTCCATGAGATCATGTTGAATGGTTTGAAATCTAGCATACATATCAATAATTGATTCACTTATTTTTATTTTGAAGATGAAAATTGGTTTTGTAAAATCGAAGTTTTAATTTGCTTGACTTTAGTTGTTCCTTCATGTGTGACTTGTAAAGTGTGCCATATATCATATGTAGTGGTGCAAAGCATGACACGTGAAAACTCATTTTTGTCAAGTGAGCAAAGTAATACATTCATAGCTTTGGCATTGTTAGATGCCTCTACTTTTTGTGCATCAGTCTAAGTGCCAATATCGATGTCAGGTGCTTCATATTTGTTTTGAGTTGCTAGCCATATTTCTAAACCATTAGCTTCCATAAAAATTCGCATACGTGTTGACCAATAAGCATAATTAGAACCAGTAAATGGTGGAGGATGGGCAGTTGATTGACCTTCTTGAAATTTCTTGCCATATTAATGATTTTCCAACTACGTGTTACTGTAGATTGAAATCACCTTGCTCTGATACCAAATGAAAGTCTATAGGATCTTTTTAAGTATAACAAATTATATATATATATATATGTGTGAGAATGTATATTACTAACTATATTAAGCAGAGAATAATAGTTGAATATAAATAAGGTAAATAATAAAAGCGAGCACACTAGATATTTTATATTGGTTCGGACCTCCCATCCTACGTCCAGTCCTGAAGCTTCCATTCAGTATTTCCTTTAACCAACTAACCTTCGCTTTGCCCAGAGGAATAGGCTAATACAAAAGTATATCTTTGACAATCTTGTGTTCCAAATAACATAGATTTTGACTGATTGTAAAAATCTTCCTATGATCTCCTTTGAATATGTGAATGTGAATGCTTTGAGTTGTAGGAAGTGGTTTAACCAAAATTATTTTGGTTATGATAGATTGGGAGTATGTAAGCAATGTATGTACAAGAGTGTAATAAAAATCAAGAGAGAATAGATTTAATTAATTTAATTCAATTGATTTGTCAATTTCAATCACTATAGTATTTATAAATTTAAAGAGATGCAAATGAGGAGTTGTTAATGTTAGATAAGGTCTAATCATTTTAATGGCTGCAACCTTTCGATAAAGTGTTGATTTCTATTCATTTAACAGTGGTGTCTATTCAGATTTTTGTAGTTGTTCAAATGACAGACGTTTGTGGGGAAAGCTTAGACGTCTGTGGCTTTAGGAAATAATTTTCCGAGTACTATCACAGACATCTGTGGTTTTTGCTCAAACATCTGTGGATGGTAAATTCAGTTTTTCAACGCAGTTTAGTGTATGAAATCACATGTGCATATATACTCAAGGAGACCGTACAATGTTTTATCTAAGACTATTAACATACTAGAATAACCTTACTTAATCATAGCATGGTCCATAGGTCTTTGTTTATCTTTGAGTTCCAATATCTTTGAGCATGTTGATCTCTCATAGTATGTACCTATAATCTTGATAAGATGTATAATATATATGATTGTATAGTTATTGTCATTGAAACCATAGAATAGAGGTTGTTCACCATGGTCAGTATATGTATTTGTTTTCTTATACTTTAGTACTCTTCTTTGAGTTCTTATTGGTAGTTCTCTGATATACTTTTGTTTATTTACAGGATACCGACACCAACGACCCGTATTCTAGTGGACTTGGGTTTTCAATTTAGCAAAATTCAAGCCCACTAAGGTGTGGGTTGTTACATATGGTATCATAGTCTAGGTTAATCAATTATAGGAATTAAAATAGGCCGAGTGAACGTATTTGTATTTTTACCTATATATTTATATTATAAGCCAAATTTTACAAATTTTGACTGTAGAATTAATTGCAACCATATTCTAAAATGATGGGTAAGTCAATTATAAGTTGGAACAATATATAGAGTTAAGAATGTATGCCCATCCTAATCACCCCACAGGAGATAGTTCGTATCGGAAGACATTGGCTTAAGAAGAGCATGAATGCGACATATAGAAAGGTCCTTGATGTCAGATAATTTTAGGAAATTGAGTTTTTAAAGGAAAAAATTAATAAATGGTTTGAGACAAAAACCTCACTTTTTAAGAAGCAAAGTCTTTATTGTGAAAAAGGCTTTAAACGAAAACTTGATCTGAATGGCTATTCATGTAATAAAAATTTACTCTTACTATTTGTAAAGAAGGGAAATGATCTTTTAAAATAAATTGCTAACATTTCCTTTTGGATTTAATAAATAAACTTAATTCATAAGTTTTAAATTATTGTTTTAAAAGTTAAGATACCTACAGTTATAGTTGGTTGAAATGAGAAGTTTTTCATAGCCCTTTTAGAAACCAAGCAGTTATTTAATTTAATAAAAAGTATTTAAGTTTTATTTTTTTTTAAAGTTTTGGATTAAGTATTTCATGACTATTAAGTTTTAATTTTATAAAGGGCGGTGAAAATCAAACCAAATTTTGATATGGAGTAGATAGGGATGACTGCTTAGGTAAGACGGGAAACGAGATAAGACTATGAAAAAAATAGCGATGAATGCTCTTAGAATAATAATTATGAATTCCTATTGAATGTAAGGAATATTGGTATGAGCCTAGGAATGTTTTATTAAATATGTGTGAATAGAGAAAACCCCATAAAGGAATGGAAAATGATATCAAAGTACATTCTACAAGTTTTAGGGTGTACCCGCATGAAATGTTAAAAATAAAGAAGTATGTACTAAGATTTGAGAATACTATCAAGAGATTTGAAATAAAAGAAGATTGTAATATATTTGGCTGTAATAATTGAAGTAATGGATGAAACTTATTTATTAGAAGTTAGAAAGGTAAGTTAAGACATGTGGGTTATAGTTGAATGACATGCTAAAAATGTCCATTTTATTTAAGTAAGAAGTGATTGGGCCACAAAGTCATTACTGTCAATTGATGTTGAAGGGTATTTTTTAGCAATTGTTTCTTTTAGGTTAATTGAGTTGTAAGCATTAGTTGTCTCTGTAGTATAAAACATGTACGATTATGAGAAAAGTACCTTCTTATTACTGTGTTGATTTTCTGGATTGACCTATATGTAGATTGGAAAACAATATAAATAAGGAAATCTCATGTACCCACTTAACTAATGCAAAGTAATACTGGAAATTTATTAAATTAGCTACTAAAATAAAATAAAAAAATCAAGTCCCAAAACGTATTGAAAATTTAAAAGATAAATTTAAGCAAGCGAATGACAAGGGAAGGTTGTGGCGAAACCACGGGTCACTATCCCTTTGCCTAAAAGCTAAAATTTATAAATGAAATTATCCTTAAGAATGCATTCATATAGGAGGCGTTGATTTAGTGGTATTTAGCATACATACTATATATGTTGTGATACACCTTGCACTTATACACGATTGGCTGCAAAGTTGGTTGCACACTAACTGGTAGGTAGCTTAGAATGGTTGTGCGCTATGTTACATGTAACATCCTTAAATTTTTTGACAACATTATTCAGGAAATTTAATTAGAAAATTAAATAGAATAATGATGATAAGGGGATTGAGATTTGAATAAACCATATATAGGGTCGTGCTTATTAACAAAGTAAATGGGCTTTAATTGGGTTATTAGTTAACTAAATTACACATGGATATATTAGTAAAAATAGCCTCTTTATCATACACGGCTATACACATCTCACCCTTGTCCATTCACGTTCCATTTTTCATTTTTCACAAACGCAAATCTAAAACTCAAGAACAGACCATTACCAAGGAAGAAAGGAGGAAAATTTATCTAAAGCTAGGAAGGATTAATCAACAACAAATCTAAAATTCCTTATCATTCTAAGGTGAATAATGATTTCATATCATCTCTATTTTTTTCTATGGTTATATATGTTTTTGGAATTATGATTAAGTTTTTATGATGATATGAATGATGATATGTTTGAACAATATTATGTTTATTTATTTTAATTCATTCACATATGAATTTGCACGGTTTTGATGTAAAACCGAAAATTTAAGATTTTAGAATGCCAAAGAAAATTCTTATGTTAAGTAAAACATGATTTTGGAGAGGGGTTTTAATTTTCAGAATTTTCCAAGTTATAGAAAATTTATTATGAATTTCTAAATGAAAATATGATATAATTGGGTTTAAAATTTATTTCAGGTATTTCAGGAAGAAATTTTAATATGTTTGATTACATGATAAAATTGAATTTCTTTTATTTTTTGGGAATTTTCCCAATTGATTTACTAGGGAAAATAAATTATTTCAAGGGAAGGACTTATTTGCAAATACTGGTTTTGTTAATAAAAGGGCTTAGTTGTTATAATTTATTTGGTTTAGATATGATTAAATGTTGCAGTTATCTTTGTAAAGTATTTGAAAATTTTGAGGCAACCAATCAAAGGTTTACAAATAGGCAAGTTGCTATAAAGGAATTACTAAAAGAAGCTAGATTTCAGCCTTTAACTCAGAAATGTTAGTTCCGCCTCTATAGTAGTACCTTTTGACTCCATTGATTCCGCTCCACCCAGTTGAAACCTACACAATCGAAATGTATATAGTCGAAACCAATACACAAGGTAACATTTGGATTGTACACAGTGGCTTGGAAGGAAGGCGAAAGCTATGGTGTCGAAAGGAATGCTTACGAAAGGGTCAAAACCTTGTTTAGTTTTCAAAAGTTAAGTATTTGTTTTGTTGTACTTAAAGCTTTCGACATAATCAAAGCATATGCTTTTGGAAGGGATTTTATAAATAGCTTTCGAAGAAGGTTGCCATACTATGTAAAGGTGTTAGCTTTCGAAGGGGTGCCTTTTTCTTTAAATAAGTGCTATCGAAAGTAAAGGTTTCGACCAAGTCGAAACCAGCCGCTAATTTCTCCTTTCAACTGCATTGAAGCCATCTATGTTGTCGAAGGGTTACCTCTGTTTTGACTTAAACAAAGCCTTTTCTTGAATGCTTTCGAAGGGGTTGGGGGTTTCGAAGGCAATGGAGTCGAAAAGGGTTTTCGACTCTATCCTTCAATGTTTTAATTTAAAAGGTTGTTGTTCTCGACCAGATGGTTCCAAGACCATCAATTTTTCCCTAAAAATAATTTTATAAGGGTTTTGAAAGAGATACTTTCAATATAACCATTTTGACCCAAATGATGTTTTTAAAGAGCAAACCCAATGCTTTCGAAAGGGGTACTTTCATTTGTTTCAAAGCTATGTTTTAAAGGACTTCTTAATACCATCGAAAGGTATATTTGGTTTTGAAGGAAATTATTTATTAAGGGCTTCGAAAGGCATTTTTGTTGTGCTTTGAAAAGAGATTTTCCCTGCTTTCAAAGGAGGTTATCAAGAGGTTTCGAAAGAGACGTTTTAAGATTTCAAAATATAAACCCAATCTCAATTTAAAGGAATAACCATGGCGTAAATAAACTAATGGATTTGAAATGAAGGAGTATTCCTGGATTAAAAAGGTTAAAGGGTTTAACCAGGATATATATATATATATATATATAAAGATGATTTCGAGGATAATAAACCACAGGTGTTTGTATTATTTTATTGTTATGTTTACTTCTTCATATACTTATTCACATTGTTATTAATCCATAACTATATTTTGGGGGAGGAAGAATAACCAGTAAGTTTGACCTAGTAGTGAATATAACTTAAGAAATGTTAAAATCTTAATTAAGATATTGGCAGGGGCCAATAGTTTCATAGTCAACCCATGAAAACTATGATTGATATTGGCAGGGCCAATAGGTTTACCCATGAAAACTATATACGGATTAAGATATTGACAGTTAGTCAATAGGTTCCTAGTTAGCCCATGAAAACTAGGATAAGAGAAAAGGTATTGGAGTTACCACTAGGTTCTCAGTGATCCCATGAAAACTATGAATTCAGACAGATAGTCCATAAATAATTAACAGGTTAATAGTGATGCTTAAAACTATAACTGAGACAGATAGTCAGAATGAATGGGGATGCATATCCAGATTTGATTTACTTGTTTTGCATATCATCATAATGTTTTGAAATACTATGTTTTAACCATTGTGGATGCAGGAGCACAATATATGCTTTTATAAATGTTTTAGGATACTAGTGAAGGGAAAAACCGTTCCACTAAGCAGCGTGGTCTCACTAGCTACCTAAATGGTTTGAGATGGTAAACTATTATTCATACCAGGCTTTGTGTCTGACTCAAAGATTTTGTTTTCCCCTTAGACTCTTGGGTACTCAATTGATTTTGAGTAGGTTGAGAGTTAAGGTTTCCAGGTGTTCTTTTAGACAAATAAAGCTTCCGAGGATGTGCAGGAGGCAAGCTTGTTATTAAAGTTCTTTTATTTTCGCTGTATGTTTTGATTATAAAAGAAAATTTGTTTTCTTGCCTTATTATATGCTCTGATCAACTAAGGGGGCATCTTCATATGTCGCTCTTGGCGTATTTTGTAATAATTATATGTTATCTGAACGTGGTCTGCGAACTGGGATTATGTAATCAATTTGGAATATTTTGAAATGCAATGTGGAATTTGTTTTCTATTTAATTTTTTTTCATATTCTTGTGTTTATGTGTATCAATGTATCTAATATCGCCATATTTTATCGCCGAGGATTAATAACAATGGATGACTACAACATCCGTAGCCGTTAGTTTTGGGCCTCCAAGTAGGGGAATGTTACAAGTTGGTATCAGAGCATAGGTTTATGAAACTTTAAAAGAAAGTTAAACCTAAAAGGATTTTCCAAACATAATCCAATAAATCAGATTATAAGATTGGGGTTTGGGTTAACGTTATAATAACGTACTTGTATTTGATATATAGTTATATATATACGTAAGTACGTATACCCTGCTCTCTTAAGACCATTCTTCTGTATCTTACTAAGGTTCGTATATAGATTTTCGAGAAAGGAGATATGGAAGCAGGAAACGAAAGAGGAAATCTCGGTGGAGGAAGTACCACAACTAATGGAAATGCTTGACCCACTACTAGGAGGAACTTGGGTCGACAGGCTAATGCTAGTAATCAAAATGCTGATGCCAACGTGAGTGCTGAAAATCAACCAGTAGATATGGGGGCGATGTATTAGTTCTTTGTTGGTTTGATGCAAGCAGGAGCTGCTACTGGTGTTGTTGGAAATGTAGGAGGAGCTAATCATGTGGCTCCAGTTTGGAATAATTATGCTTTGCTGAGTAGAGATTACACCAATCTGGGTAGGAAGCCTTTTTAGGAACGGAGAATGCCACAGAAGTTCAGAATTGGCTGTTGCATTGTGCGCGTATATCTACTGATTTGGGTCTGAATGATGGGCAAAAGAGAAGGTTAACCTCTAGACAGTTGCAGGGTTTAGCACTACATTGGTGGAATAGTGTCACTGCCGAAGTTCTAGAGGAGCAGTTAACTTGCGCTGATTTTAAAATGAGATTTGAGCGTAAGTTTGTATCTGAGTTTGCTAAGTCATAACTGATGAGGAAGTTTATGGATTTAGTTTAGGGAGAGATGTCAGCAGTAGAGTATGCTACTAAGTTTGAAGAGCTGTATCGATATGGATATGCTACTATAGATACTGACATCAAAAGGAATGAGAGGTTCATTCGGGGATTGAGGCCCGAGCTTGCTAGAATGGCCATGACACATGTCCGTGATCCTTGTAATATAGTGAGCGAGATGGCCATTCGCCATGAGGAGTTACTTGCTGATCAGGTTAAGGAGAAGCTAGTGGAAACTCAGGGTTCTCAAGGGAAGAAGAGGAAGTTCTTTAAGAAGAAGGGAGCCTAGAAGGGAGATACTGCTAAGAAGTCAAAGGCTGGGGTAGTTTGCTATAAGTGTGACAAGAAGGGTCACTTTCCGAATGAATGCCGGTCAGGAATGGGAAGAAAGCTGCAAGTAAGAAGAATGTGAAGTGCTTCAATTGTACTCAAGTTGGGCATTACAAGAGTCAGTGTCCAGGGCCAGTTAGGGAGGACAAAGGAAAGTTTTTCGCTATAGGACCAGCTAGGCCTACTACAGCTGATAAAGTAAAGACTGCGATGGAAGATACGCTTTTGATTCAGAGTATTCTAGTTAGAGTACTTTTTGATACCGGTGCATCACGTTCATTTATATCTCAGTTTTTGGTTGATAGATTTTGTTTAGAACCCACCTACCTTGTTATTTCCTTAATGATTGCGAATCAAATAGGAGGGTATGCAACTCTAGTGTTAAGATGTGACCAGTTAGAACTTGACTTGTTAGGTCATAAGTTTACCTGCAATTTGTATGTTATTGATTTTGTAGATATCAGAATCATTTTTGGTATGGATTGGTTGGGCAGGTATGATACTAGAATATTTTGCCAAGATAGGGAAATATCACCGAGACACCTTGATAGTCATAACCGGGCGATATTCTCAGTAGAGAATACTGACCAAAGTGTTAGTGCTTTACTTAATGCTATGGAGGTAGGAAATGAGTTAAGTCAGGTATGGGTAGCAAGAGAGTTTGCAGATGTCTTTGAGCCAGTCACTGGACTACCACCGAAAAGAGCTGTTGAGTTTAAAATAGATCTTGTGCCGGGAGTTGAACCTGTAAGTAGACAACCTAGCAGAATGATACCTACTGAGATGAAAGAATTAAAGGTGCAGTTAGTGGATCTGGAAGGAAGAAATTTTATTATACCAAGTATTTCGCCATGGGGATCGGCTGCGGTTTTCGTGGGGATGGTTCATATGAGTGGTGGAGCTAGAGTATTTTCCCAGTGGGACTTGGCGATAGGTTTCCATCAGTTAAGAGTGGTGGAGGACAGTATTCCTTTGACAGCATTTCGAACTAGGCATGGTTCATATGAGTGGTTGGTGATGTCATTTGGATTAACAAATGCACCTTCTTTCTTCGTGGATTTGATGAACCAAGTCTTCCGAGAAAATTTGGATAGGTTTGTACTGGTGTTTATAGATGGCATTCTAGTTTACTCTAAGGATGAGAGAGAGCATGAAGTTCATCTTAGAGTGGTACTTGAGACGCTGAGGCAGAATCAACTATTGGCGAAGTTTACCAAGTGTTATTTCTCGAAGAAAGAGGTTAAATATCTTGGTCACGTGGTTTCAGAGAAAGGATTGTCTATCGATCTAGATAAGATCGAAGCCGTGAATAATTGGAAGAGACCAGAGACGATGACTGATATTAGGAGTTTTCTTGGACTTGTTGGCTACAACCGGAGATTCATTAAGGATTTCTTGCGGATAGCAGCACCCTTAACTAATCTAACCAGGAAGGAGGTGAAGTTTGTTTGGTGCAACAAATGTGAGGAAGCATTCCGTAAGTTAAAGCATTTATTGACCAATGCACCCGTGCTAGTAGTTCCAAACCGAAACCAAGGGTTGGTGGTATATACCGATGCATGCGGAACTGGTTTGGGAGCAGTATTGATGCAGAATGGTAAAGTGATTACCTACGCATCTTGGCAGCTTAGACCTCATGAAGTTAAATATCCTACTCATGATTTGGAGTAGGCAGCTGTGATCTTCGCATTGAAGATTTGGAGACATTATCTCTTAGGGGAGAGGTTTGAGCTTTATACCGATCATAAGTCTTTGAGATACTTATTCTCTCAAAAGGAGTTGAATATGAGACAGTAGAGGTGGCTGGAGTTTTTGGTTGCTTATGATTTTGGTATAGAATATACACCAGGAAAATGTAACAAGGTAGCAGATGCTCTTAGCAGAAAACATCATAATGTGGTGTTAGGTATGTTGGCAGAGTTGAAAGATTTAGTAGCTTTAGTCGGTTGTGATGTGCAGTTAAGATCGACTACTGGGTCTAGCCAGAGTTTTGCCAGGTTGTCTTGTTTAGAAGTTCAACCAATATTGATTGAGAAAATTGCTTCTAAGAAGAAGGAGGATCCAGTGTTGGCTGAGATAATCGGAAGGCTTGAGGTTGGAACTGAGATTGATGATCTAAAGGATTTTAGCCTTGACTAGAGAGGATGGTTGAGAATGAAGGTACGATTGTGTGTTCCAAATATTGAGGACTTGAGGAAAGAAGTTCTTGGAGAATGTCATCGATCCAAGTTTATGATTCATCCCGGGGGAACCAAGATGTATCAGGATATAAAGTGGAGCTTCTATTGGGATGGCATGAAGAGGGATGTTGGCTTGTGGGTTAGGTATTGTGCAAACTGTCAACAAGTGAAAGCTGAACATCAGAAGCCGAGTGGGTTGC
The DNA here is from genome assembly GCA_030737815.1 of Allium fistulosum. NCBI lineage: Eukaryota > Viridiplantae > Streptophyta > Magnoliopsida > Asparagales > Amaryllidaceae > Allium > Allium fistulosum. The sequence continues at coordinate 900,036,847 of CM060905.1, forward strand.
TTCAGCCTTTAGAGATTCCAGTTTGGAAATGTGATTCGATATCCATAGATTTTATAGATGGTTGCCAAGGACAAATATGGGTAATGAAAGTATATGGGTTATAGTGGACAGATTGACCAAGAGTGCCCATTTCATTCTAGTTAGGTCAACCAGGACGAACCCTATTTTAGCTAAGTTATTCCTGAAGAACATAGTTAGACTGCATGGAATTCCTAGTAGTATAGTCAGTGAAAAAGATGCTTTGTTCACTAATGAATTATGGAAGAGTCTACAGGAAGTGATGGGTACCAAGCTTAAAATGAGTTCTGCGTATCACCCTCAGCGTATCACCCTCAGACAGATGGGTGGATCGAGAGAGTAACAAAGTACTCGAGGTTCTACTGAGAGCTTGTGTATTGGACTTTGGTAGATCTTGGGAGGATCACCTACATTTGGTTGAGTTTTCCTATAATAATTGTTATCAGACTAGTATAGGAATGACGCCTTTTGAGGCTTTGTATGGAAGACCATGCAAATCACCAGCATGTTGGATAGAGACTGGAGACAAACTAGTCTTAGGTCCAAATTTGGTTAGAGATGCGTCAGAGAAGATTGAGTTAATCCGAGGAAGGATGAAGGAAGCTCAGTCAAGACAGAAGAGTTACGCAAATATGAGGCGTAAGGACCTAGAATTCTCAGTTGGGGATAAGGTTTTCATTAAGGTATCACTAATGAAGAGTGTGATACGATTTGGAAAGTCAGGGAAGTTAGCCCCAAGATATGTAGGTCCATTCTAGATTATAGAAAGGATTGGAAAGCTTGCATACAGAGTGGAGTTGCCAAGCAGTATGGCAGGTGTCCATAAATTATTTCATGTGTCTCATCTTCGCAAGTACGTGCATGATCCAGAGACTACTATTCCTCTGACGGGGTTGGAAGACTTAGTAGTAGAGCCTAATTTGACTTTTGTTAGACAACCAGTTCGGGTTGTAGCTAGAGATGAGAAAAGATTAATGAATAAGACAGTTAGGTTGGTGAAAGTTCAATGGAGCGACAACGAGAAGGGCTGTACTTGGCAGACAAAGGACATGATTAGAGATACTTATCCTGATCTACTTTGAGGGTATGTCTATATTATATTTATACAGATAGTTGCTAGTCAGTTAGACTAGTATGATTGATAGGAGTTGTTACAGATGATTGCTATGTTTAGTATTTAGTCCTTACTGAATTTTGAGGACGAAATTCTTTAAGGGTGGAAGCCTGTAACATCCCTAATTTTTTTGATAACATTATTCAGGAAGTTAATTAGATAAATTAAATAGAATAATGATGACAAGGGGATTGAGATTTGAATAAACCATATATAGGGCCGTGCTTATGAACAAAGTAAATGGGCTTTAATTGGGTTATTAGTTAATTAAATTACACATGAGCATATTAGTAAAATAGCCTCTTTATCATACACGGCTATACACATCTCACCCATGTCCATTCACGTTCCATTTTTCATTTCTCACAAACGCAATTCTAAAACTTAAGAGCCGACCATTACCGAGGAAGAAAGGAGGAAAATTTATCTAAAGCTAGGAAGGATTAATCAACAACAAATCTCAAATTCGTTATCATATCTAAGGTGAATAATGATTTCATACCATCTCTATTTTATTCTATGGTTATATATGTTTTCGGATTTATGATTAAATTCATTTTTATGATGATGGATGATGATATGTTTGAACAATATAATGTTTGATTTATTTTAACTAATTCACATATGAATTTGCACGATTTTGATGTAGAACCGAGAATTTAATATTTTAGAATGCCATGGAAAATACTTTTCTTAAGTAAAACATGATTTTGGAGATGGGTTTTAATTTTCAGAATTTTCCAAGCTATAGAAAATATATTATGAATTTCTAAAGGAAAATATGATATAATTAGGTTTAAAATTTATTTTGGGTATTTCATGAAGAAATTAGGTCTGAAATTTTAATATGTTTGATTACACGATGAAATTGAATTTTTGTGATTTTTGGGGATTTTTCCCAATTGATTTACTGGGAAAATAAATTATTTCAAGTGAAGGACTTATTTGCAAATACTGGTTTTGTTAATGGAAGGGCTTAAACGTTATAATTCCTTTGGTTTAGATATGATTAAATGCGGTAGTTATCTTTGTAAAGTATTTGAAACGTTTAGAGGCAACCAATCAAAGGTTTACAAATAGGCAAGTTATTATAAAGCAATTACTAAAAGAGGCTAGATTTCAGCCTTTAACTCAGAAAAGTTAGTTCCTCCTCTAATAGCAGTACCTTTCGACTCCATTGATTCCGCTCCATCCCAGTCGAAACCCATATAGTCGAACTAGTACACAAGGTATCATTTGGATGGTATGTAGTGGATTGGAAGGAAGACGAAAGCTATGGTGTCGAAAGGAATGCTTCTGAATGGGTCGAAACCTTGTTTAGTTTTCAAAAGTTAAGTATTTGTTTTGTTTTACTTAAAGCTTTCGACATAGTCGAAGCATATGCTTTTGGAAGGGTTTTTATAAATAGCTTTCGAAGAAGGTTCCCATACTATGAAAAGGTGTTAGCTTTCGAAGGGGTACCTTTTTCTTTAAATAAGTGCTTTTGAAAGTAATGGTTTCGACCAAGTTGAAACCAGCCGCCAATTTCTCCTTTCGGCTGCAATGAAGCCATTTATGTCGTCAAAGGGTTACCTCTATTTTAACTTAAACTAAGCCTTTTCCTAAATGCTTTCGAATGGGTTGGGGGTTTCGAAGGCAATGGAGTCAAATGGGGTTTTGATTCTATCCTTCAATGTTTTAATTTAAAAGGTTGTTGCTCTCGACCAGATGGTTCCGACATCATCAATTTTTCCCTAAAAACAATTTTATAAGGGTTTCGAAAGTGATACTTTCGAATATAACCATTTTGACCCAAATGATGTTTTTAAAGAGCAAACCCAATGCTTTCGAACGGGGTACTTTCTTTTGTTTCGAAGCTATGTTTTAAAGGACTTCTTGATACCATCGAAAGGTATATTTGGTTTCGAAGGAAATTATTCATTAAGGGCTTCGAAATACATTTTTGTCGTGTTTTGAAAAGGGATTTTCCTTGCTTTCGAAGAAGGTTATCCAGAGGTTTCGAAAGAGATGTTTTAAGATTTCAAAACATAAAAGCAATCTCAATTTAAAGGAATAACCATGACATAAATAAACTAATGGATTTGAAATGAAGTTTTCCTTGATTAAAAAGGTTAAAGGGTTTAACGAGGATATATATATATATAAAGATGATTTCAAGGAAAATAAACCACAGGTGCTGGTATTATTTTGTTGTTATGTTTACTTCTTCATATACTTATTCACATTGTTATTAACCCATAACTGTATTTTGGGGAAGGGCAGAATAACCAGTAAGGTTGATCCAGTAGTGAATATAACTTAAGAAATGTTAAAATATTAATTAAAGATATTGGCAGGGGCCAATAGGTTCATAGTCAGCCCTTGAAAACTATGATTGATATTGGCAGGGGCTAATAGGTTTATAGTTAGCCCATGAAAACTATATCCGTATTAAGATATTGACAGTTAGTCAATAGGTTCATAGTTAGCCCATGAAAACTAGAATAAGAGAAAAGATATTGGAGTTACCAATAGGTACTTAGTGATCCCATGAAAACTTTGAACTCGGACAGATAGTCTATAAATAATTAACAGGTTCATAATGAGCCTTAAAACTATAATTGAGACAGATAGTCAGAATGAATGGGGATGAGTAATCCAGATTTGACTTACTTTTTTTGCATATCATCATAATGTTTTGAAATACTATGTTTTAACCATTGTGGATATAGGAGCATAGTATATGGTTTTATAAATGTTTTAGGATACTTGTGAGGGGAAAACCTGTTCCGCTAAGCGGTGTGGTCTCATTAGATATCTAAATGGTTTGAGATGGTAAATTATTATTCATACCAGGCTTTATGTCTGACTTGACGTTTTTGTTTTTCCCTTAAACTCTCGAGTACTCAATTGATTTTGAGTAGGTTGAGAGTTAAGGTTTTCAGGAGTTCTTTTAGACGAATAAGGCTTTCAAGGACGTGCATGAGGGAAGCTTGTTATTAGAGTTCTTTTATTTCCGCTGTGTGTTTTGATTGTAAAGGCAAATTTGTTTTCTTGCCTTATTATATACTCTGATCAACCAAGGGGGTATCTTTATATGTCGCTCTTGGCGTATTTTGTAATAATTATATGTTATCTGAACGTGGTCTACAAACTGCGATTATGTAATCAATTTGGAATATTTTGAAATGGAATGTGGAATTTTTTTTGCTGTTTAATTTTTTTCCATATTCTTGTGTTTTTTTGTATCAATGTATCTAATATCGCCGTATTTGATCACCGAGGATTAATAACTATGGATGACTGCAGCATCCGTAGCCGTTAGTTTTGGGCCTTCAAGTAGGGGGATGTTACATTACATGATTCAGTCCTTGAGGAATTTCAAGGACGAACTTCTTTAAAAGGGAAATAATGTAACAGCCCATAAACTAAACTATAATTAATCAAAAAACATTAATAAATAATTATTAGAACTCAAAAATAGAACTTTTACGAACTTTGAAAGTTGGCTACGAAACTTGCTTCGTTGTGTTCGTGGCGATTTTCTAATCAATTTTCATATATAATTTTTACGATCGGAGTTCAGACGAAAAAGTTATTAATGTTTGAAAAATTTAGATTGAAAATAATTATATATGTATTGAGAAAATTAATATTATTAATTAATGGTAATTTAACGTTAACCAAATACTTAACAATTAACAATGTTAACGTTAATCGAATCAAATTAAATCGGTTCAATTAGTAAACGATGCAAACAAAAATCAACAGTTAACATATAAAGGCAACCGGTCGACCACTTATTGGGATCGGTCGACTGTTAGCTGTCGACCGATAGCGAAATAGCGGTTGACTAGTAGTGCACCGACGGTTAATATTGAACCTTGGCCAAACGGGCCGGATTTAATACAATTTAATCTAACGGTTGAGATTGATTCGAACCACCATATTTACGGGCCCAACCCCTCACTTTTCTTCTCATATTTTGTGTAAACAGTGAAGCTCTGCCATTTTCTTTTCTCCACAAATTCTAAAAATTATATGAAATATAATATATATGTATATATATACACATATTAGTGGAAGATAGCGAAAAGTAATCGAAAAGAAGAATATGATCGAATCAAATCACCAAAACCATGGTAAATTGTAAATCTAAATCCAAATATACGTTTAATTCAAGTCTCTTCTTGGATATATAATTCTAATAAATATGTGTATGCTTTTGATACATGTTTTGGTAGAAAGAAAGAGAGTCAATAAGGAATAATGGTTTAGATATTGAGGTTTGGAAGCTTAGAGGTGAGTGAGAAATTATATATATTTATATAATACTAGTATGAGACCCGTGTTTTACACACGGGCATATGGTGGTAGTTAGTAAATGTAATCAATGACTGAACTCGTATATTTTAGTAGTATTTAGATCAGCGGATTTTAGATGACATTCTATAAAAAAACCGGAGCACATAACAGTGATGCATTTGCATTGTACATAAGTGTATCAAAGTTAAAATAAATGTAACATGTACGTCTAATTTTGAAAATAGTTTAGCTTGGTATCAGGACAAATGATATAAGTAGTGGCTTACTGAACTGCAAAATTAAAGCAATAGTAATGGTAAACAACAGACTTCGTAACCATTAATGAAATAATAGAAGGCAATGCTAAGCCAATGAATAGGCTATACAAATTCGAGCAAAATAGGTATCTTATTGGGACTTTGTAGAAAGTTCCCTATTTCTGATGTTGTTAAAAGAAAAGTCCCTGTAAAAATAAGTATGTAAATTAGGTCCTTATTTTTTTCTAAATCAGTAAGTGCAAATTAGCTTGCGCTTTTTAAAAAATTTGAAATTTTTAGAAAAATTTCAAAATCAGAAAGCGCAAACTAGCTTGCGCTTTCCTGTTAGAAAACGCAAGTTACCTTGCGCTTTTCAAAATTTAAAAAAAAATTCAAAATAAAAAAGCGCAAATTAGCTTTCGCTTTCCTGATAGAAAGTGCAAGATAACTTCCGCTTTTCAAAATTTTGAAAATTCAAAAATGATTTCAGAAACAAAAAAATGCAAGTTACCTTGCATTTTCTGTCAGACAAATGCAAAGCACCTTGCGTTTTTTATTTTACAAAAATAGGGACCAAATTTACATATTCATTTCTGCAGGGACTTTTCCTATAACAACGTCAAAAACAGGGACCTGTGACTCTTTTCTTGTATCTTATTTCCACTTCTACAACTTACACAATTTTCCAACGTTGACATTCACATGCTACATTCCAGGACTATTAAATAATCCATACCTTATTAGACATATGGAACCATAGCAAGGTTGAGTTAATGATTCGATTAAGTATCTTCAACCTCTAAATGCTAACATCGAGAGGTAAGGACCAAGGCTGCATTATTTCCAGACCCATCATCAAATTCGATGGTGCTTCCATAAAGGAATCTTTATATTGCCACTTCAGCATGTGTAGTATAGATCTAACGAAGTAGATCTGTCATAATTGGGTCCTACATACAAACAAATACTTGTGGAATACGTCAGGAATGTTGATTATATCATGTATAATTAATGAAGTTATGCATATACATACATGTATACATACATATATGTGGTTCTATTGGTAACCATCATAGCTTCTCATACCAGAGGATAATGGCTTTTAAAAGTCTTTTGTAAATCACAGTCATTGACATTTGGCGCTAAGCGACCAACAAATACAGTATATTCAAGGCCATCATCATCAAGTTTGAGATCATGTTTATTTTTGCCGTAATTTGGTTAGTAAATGGCTGAATAACAAACGACGTTATGCTACAGATTGCAAATCCAATAAAGTCGTAAACCTCTGATTGTCCACTCTGTCTATTGCAAATAACCATTACTGAAACCCACTCTCCATTATAAGAAAAGCAGTTATTCAAACAATATCCACCCATCCAATATAGCAAATCACCAATCCAATATGCTCATTGTAAGGAAATTTGACCGTTTTGTAAGGAAATTAATACGAAAACATTAATGGTTTTCCTTCCTTATTTTGTAAGGAAATTAATACGAAAACATTAATGGTTTGACCGTTTCCTTCCTCAAACGTTTCCTTCCTCATTTTGTGGTCAATAGAATCTAAAGGGTTTTCCTATTAATATGCTAATCAATAAAATGGTTATAATCTAGAGCGTTAATTTCCCTCATCTTGATCTTGATGGACGATCAAGACTAAGTCTACAAATCTGGAAATTTGGTCCTCTCTCTACATATAAATATTAACCTTTGCCCATCACAAAGGATATAGAAAAACACATAAAGAAAGATATAGGAAAAGAGAGAGAAACCATTCCCTTTCTCCATTGAAATAACTTTTGACAACAACCATTGCTGATTCATATACAAGATGTCTGGAGGTATGTTTTATTGATTCATTACATATGTGATAATCATGTACTTCTAGATCTTAGGGTTTATGTTATTTGCAAGATAAAGATTACATGTGGTATCAGAGCAAGGTTTTAGAATTCATGATTATCCATCAATATATATAAAACGAAACTAGCATAGATCTATGATATGATGTTTGTAATTTTACTATAATAATGATGATGATTATTAGTGTTAATGTGATTCAAGTTTAATATTCATATTATTTAAGTTGCTATAGTAATCATGATCATCAATATTATTCTATTTACTGTATGCTTAGATCTGGATCTAGAAAGTTTATATTTCCGCAAAAGTTAATTTTTCTACCTTAATGTTTGACCTACTGTATAATATGGAACAACTTATTGTATGCGAATACTTTTCAGAAAGTATACATATTGAAAACAATTGTTTCCTAGTTTGACATTAAATTCATGATCTGGAACTTGAAAAATAATTGTTTATATGTTAAATTCATGTATGAAATTTACTTGGAGTTACTAGACATTTATTATCCTTGATGTGGATTACTTGAAAGAATGGCGAATGTTTATGCAAAAAAAAACTTCCGCGCTTAATTTCCTTGTTTCCTCTGGTCTGATGCATGCAGTCCCATCCACAGACGGCTGCTGCTTGCACAATAACGCATGAAACATTAACGTTTATCATTCTTCCTTGAGTATGGTTCTACTGCCTACCCACAGGAGGCGCTAAACCTAACCTCTTATTATGACATGTGTTTTATTCTAATAAAGAAGCCTACATTTCTTTTATATCTGCAGTTGCAATACCCTCAAACCTTAATTCGCACGCTACGTCTATCATCAGACTCAATGGAACCAACTACTCAGAATGGAGAGAGCAAGTTGAGTTTTCTTTGGGCATAATTGAACTGGACATGGCTCTCCTTAAGGAAAAGCCAGCCCCACTTACTGACACAAGTACGCCTGAGGAAAACAAACTCCATGATGATTGGGAACGATCTAATAGGCTCAGCATGATGTTTATGCGAATGGTGATTGATACCAACATCAAAACCACCCTACCCAAAACTGAAAGCGCAAAAGAATATTTGCAATCCATTGAAAATCGGTTCAAGACTGCAGATAAATCCCTTGCTGGGAAACTTATGGCAGACCTTGTAACCATGAAGTTTGATGGTTCTCGCTCAATGAGCGCTCATGTCATTGAAATGATTAACCTTGCTGCCAAACTTAAGAACTTGGGATTGGTTATGGACGATGCTTTTCTCGTCCAATTCATTCTCACTAGCTTACCTCCTCAGTATGAACCATTCAAAATTCATTACAACACTATTACGGAAAAGTGGAGTCTAAATGAATTGACTAACAAACTGGTTCAAGAGGAGTCTATGCAGGGCTCGCAAGGCATTAAAGTTGCTTATTTCACTCAAGGGGTTAGAAAACAAGCTGGCAAAAGGAACAACTCACAACATAAAAGAGCACCACCCAAATCTGATGACGCCACTCAACCATCCAAGAAGAAAAAGAAGGATGATGTCTGCAAATTCTACAAGAAACCTGGACACTTCCAGGCAGATTGCATTAAGCGCAAAGCATGGTTCGAAAAGAAAGGTAACCCAATGGGTTTCGTAAGTCATTTCGAATCAAATCTTACTAATGTACCTTCTTCTACTTGGTGGATTGATACTGCTGCTAATGTTCATGTTTCGAATTCTATGCAGGGTTTCATTACGATCCAAACCACAAACCCAAGTGAGAATTTCATTTTCATGGGGAATAAAGATAAAGCTCCAGTTGAAGCTATTAGCACTTTTCGTCTCATTCTAGATAGCGGTTATCAGTTAGATTTATGTCAAACTCTTTATGTTCCGTCTATTTCCCGTAATTTGATTTCTGTAAGTGTACTTGATAAATTTGGATATTCTTTTGAAGTTGGAAATGGAAATTTTAGTTTATTTAAAAATTCTAGTCTTATTGGTTCTGTAATATTAATTGATGGACTTTATAAACTTCATCTTAAATAAAATGCTGAAATCCAACTCACCCTGCATGGAAAAGAAACTAAAGGAAAGTCATCCAAGAATGATTCTTACTTCTTGTAGCATAAAAAACTGGGTCATATATCCAGTGAAAGAATCAAGAGGTTAGTGAAAAATGGTGTCCTACCGGACCTAGACTTCGCTAACATTACAGCATGTGTTGATTGTATTAAAGGAAAAACAACAAAAAACACAAAGAAAGGAGCCACAAGAAGTACACAACTTCTTGAAATAATACATACAGATATTTGTGGACCTTTTGATGTTCCAACTTTTGGAGAGGAGAAATATTTCATCACTTTTATCGATGATTTTTCACGTTATTGCTATCTTTATCTGTTGCATGAAAAATCTCAGTCAGTGGATGCTGTACAAGTGTTCATTACTATAGTCGAAAGGCAATTAGATAGAAAAGTGAAAATCATTAGGTCAGATAGGGGTGGTGAATTCTATGGAAGGTATGATGAAACGGGACAAAATCCTAGACCTTTTGCTAGACTTCTTCAAAAACTTGGAATTGTTGCACAATACACAATGCCTGGATCTCCATGGCAGAATGGTGTAGCTGAAAGGCGAAATCGTACATACAAGGAAATGGTTAGATCCATGATGAGTCATGCAAATTTACCTATATCATTATGGATGGATGCATTATGAACAACTGTCTACATCTTAAATAGAGTTCCAAGTAAGGCCGTTCCAAAGACTCCTTTTGAACTTTGGAAAGGATGGAAACCTAGTTTAAAACATCTCAAAATTTGGGGTTGCCCAGCTGTAGCTAGACTGTACAATCCAAATGAAAAGAAATTGGATTTTAAGATAGTCGGTGGTTACTTTATAGGTTACCCAGAAAAATCTAAAGGATATAGATTTTATTGTCCTAACCATAGTACAAGAATTGTTGAAACCGGCAATGCCAAATTCTATGAAAATGGTGAAATCAGTGGGAGTACAAAACAACAAGAAGTGGTCATTCATGAAATAAGGGTATCCATTATCTTACCCTCTATTTTGAAAAATATTGGGAATCATCCCATTGTTGAACCTGTTCATAATGAAGGAAACCCAATAAATGATCAACAACTCCATAATGAAATCATCACCAATCATAATGTTGATGAAGTACCACAGGAACTAGTATTAAGAAGATCTCAAAGACAAAGAAGATCAACTATTCCTGATGATTATATACTTTATCTAATAGAATCTGAAGGAACTACGGACCCAATTTCTTATTCACAAGCCATTAAGGATGTTAACTCTCTTCAATGGATTGATGCCATGAAAGATGAACTCAAATCTATGGATAATAATCAAGTTTGGGAAATCATTCAATTGCCGCAAGGACATAAAGCAGTCGGTTGTAAGTGGGTCTTCAAGACCAAACATGACTGCAATGGTAAAATTGAACGATATAAAGCCAGACTTTTTTTCAAAGGTTTTAATCAGAAAGAAGGCATTGACTATAATGAAACTTTTGCTCCTGTTTCCAGGAAAGATTCCCTTAGAATTATCATGGCATTAGTAGCTCATTATGATCTCGAGTTACATCAAATGGATGTGAAAACAGGCTTTCTAAATGGAGACTTGGAAGAAGAAGTCTACATGCGTCAACCTGAAGGCTTCATAATTGAAGGACAGGAAGACATGGTCTGCAAACTTAAGAAATCAATATATGGACTGAAACAAGCTTCTAGACAATGGTATCTAAAGTTTCATGAAATCATTACCGCTTTCGATTTCACAGAAAACATAGTTGACCCTTGTATATACCTCAAGTTCAGTGGGAGCAAGTTCATATTTTTGATTCTGTATGTTCATGACATATTATTAGCTGCAGCGACCTTGGTTTATTACGTGAAACTAAGGATTATCTCTCAACGAATTTTGAAATGAAAGATATGGGTGAGGCTTCCTATGTGATAGGAATAGAAATATTCCGTGATAGATCACAAGGAATTCTTGGATTGTCTCAGAAAGCATATATTGACAAAATTCTTGAGAGATTTGGCATGACGAATTATTCCTCTAGTCCTGTCCCACTGCAGAAAGGAGACAAACTTGTTCTTGAGCAGTGCCCAAAGACTCCTATGGAACGAGAAGAAATGACCAAATATCCTTATGCATCTCTTGTAGGGAGTTTGATGTATTCACAGGTCTGTACAAGACCTGATATCAGTCATGCAGTTGGTATGCTGGGTAGATTTCAAAGTAACCCAGGAATCGCTCATTGGAAAGCTGCAAAGAAGGTACTGAGATACCTAAAGGGAACAAGGAATTACATGCTCACCTATAGAAAATCAAGTTACCTACAGGTAACTGGTTATTCTGATTCAGACCTTGCTGGATGTCCTGACACTAGGATCTGCACTCTTGGCTATGTGTACCTCTTATGTGGAGGTGCAATACCTTGGAGAAGCCAGAAATCTGAGATGCTTTTCGGATCCACCATGATGGCTGAATACGTAGCATGTTACGAGGCTTCAATTCAGGGAACATGGCTGCTTAATTTTGTCTCACAATTTTGCACTTTAAGTTTTAACTCTAAGCCACTAACTGTCTACTGCGACAATGAAGCTGCAACCTTTTTCTCCAAGCATGATAGGATAACCAAAGGTTCCAAACACATGGACCTAAAATACCTACTACTGAAGCAAGATGTTAAACTAAAGAAAATTATTGTTGAATCGATAAGTACAGACTTACAAGTGGCATACATATTCACGAAAGGACTACCTCCAAAGACCTTTCATAGACATACTAATAGCATGGGTCTTGCAGATAGTTCCTAATTATCTCCTTATTACGCCATTTATTTTGTACTTAGGCAGACATAACAATTATTGAGCTCTTAATAATTTGGACATCTTTTATTTCTGTTTTATAATGTGTACACATTTATATTTAGATAAATGATAACAGAAACAGTCTTTTGCTTCAAGACATTATGTGACCATTAAGTTATGCTTATCTACGGTCTAGTTATGAAAGTTGTCAATGTCATAGTACATGGAAGTAAGCATTTTGCAAAATAACATGTACACGTCATGACTTCCATTGACCACTGGATTAGCCAAGACACTTATGATAAATGATTAAAGAAAAGTTTAGCATATCATGCGCGCCTTATGAATTAATACGAAAACATTAATGGATTTTACTATTGACCAACTGGGGGACTGTAAGGAAATTTGACCGTTTTGTAAGGAAATTAATACGAAAACATTAATGGTTTTCTTCCTTATTTTGTAAGGAAATTAATACGAAAACAATAATGGTTTGACCGTTTCCTTCCTCAAACGTTTCCTTCCTCATTTTGTGGTCAATAGAATCTAAAGGGTTTCCTATTAATATGCTAATCAATAAAATGGTTATAATCTAGAGCGTTAATTTCCCTCATCTTGATCTTGATGGACGATCAAGACTAAGTCTACAAATATGGAAATTTGGTCTCTCTCTACCTATAAATATTAACCTTTGCCCATCACAAAGGATATAGAAAAACACATAAAGAAAGATATAGGAAAAGGGAGAGAAACCATTCCCTTTCTCCGTTGAAATAACTTTCGACAACAACCATTGCTGATTCATATACAAGATGTCTGGAGGTATGTTTTATCGATTCATTACATATGTGATAATCATGTAATTCTAGATCTTAGGGTTTATGTTATTTGCAAGATAAAGATTACACTCATGACATAGCAAAGCTAAAAATAATGAAAATATATTGTACCTTTTTTCTAAATTCGGTATTCAACCATGCCAATTTGGAATCACTTGTGGTCGTTATACACATGCTGCATTTGTACCAGTGCCTAATATCACGACTGTTATAACATCGTTATTATAGTACCTTCCACCAGGGAATGTATTTGTTGGATCATTGATCTATAGTTATGCCGTAGTTCAACATCATACATCATTCATATAGTAATATATGGATCCAACGGACAAATAGTTCACTAGACAACGTCAAAACCAAACAATACTCAATTAGAACACATATTGAAATACAGAGCTATCACAACTGAACTTGTGAAGTGCTTTATGCAAACTGAGGAAAATGTAACGTATTAATGTGGACGGTGAAGGAAAAAATATAGTCCAAATTAATGGTTAAAGAAATACTTTATTTTTAGACAGTGTAATAGGCCATGGTAATTAGTAATAGCTTTCCCTAATAATCACAAATGTACAGTAATCAACAAATCAATTTATTAACAATAAGAGTGGAAACAATTACATGCATTCAAACAAGTCGTTAAAAGGTTTGTACATCTTACAAACTTTAATTCATAATGTACCCAAGTAACTAAACATAGATGATGTCACGGTCTAAATAAATGTATCAAAAATTTCTGTATTAACATATTAACATAAATGAAATTTTTGAACACGATATTGTGGGAAGATTTAACTTCAATCCGTATACAAAAAAGAAAGATGGTAGTTATACTTCAGTTTGAACCGATTAGTTTTAAAAAGGTATGTAGGAAAACAGCTTCAATTCCAAACCCTGAAACAAGCTGACAACAATAAGTTAATTATTTTTTAAAATTGAAAATGCATTTAATAAAAATAAATTAGAAATCAGCGACAGAGGGAAAAAAGAGGTTAATACATTTGTTATTAAAAAAATAGGAGCAGCAGATCTAAAATATTGTTGGTTAACTGTACAACACATCCAATGTCTCATGTAAAATGCATAATAGAAACCATAAATACCAAAATAATAAACATAAAAAACCAAAAAAAGTTACTAATTAAACATGGTGCGTGTTACAAGGAAATCAAGCTGTTAAAATAAAATTTGGCTGGCAGTAAATCTTGTCAATTTTGAGTCAAGCATACCCGCATTGACTGTACAATATGAATGTTAAAAAAGGGCAGTGGTATTTTGATTTACATGAATTAACTAATATTTCCTTTTATTTTGGTAATACATAACATATTTAAGTTAAATTATAGCGACGTAAATTTAGCTATAAATATATATATGTACATAAAAGAAATTATGGGTCACACTATTTGTGGGAAGAAAGTAATCTGTTTACAGAAGATTCAAAATTACCGAAAATTATATAACACATCACAAGAAAAACAGTGAAGTTTGATACCAAAACAAAAAATTAGCAATCAACAAGTGATATCCATTAGTTTAATTGACAAATACCAACATCTGATAAGGGAACAACACATATTCAAATACTGCTGTTGATATTCTTAATAAATTATTCAACGGTTTGGTAAGAAAAGTAGTCGCACTCAGGAACTATATAGAACAGATCAAGATAATGATTAGCGTACAAATGTTAATAAATGGTAAACAGTTTTTTAATAGCCACTAAGATACCCATTGCAGCGCTAAATTTTGAGGGACAAATTTTAAAATGGACATGCAGAAAAAACGTAATACAAGAATAGGCTTGACAGAAAACTAATTGCAGAAATAGATCTCATTTTTATACATTTATAAATTACGTAAGTTATTTAAAAAATATTATTTAGTTTGCGCATTCCATAAATGTGCAAGTATATATTTTGTATTTGCGCATTTATGAATGAAAAATATATATTTCGACCTGAAATAAACTATAACTTCCTTTCTTATCACATTTCACCTCTTCCTCTGCATTTCTTCAAAACCCTTCCCCATTCTCTAACTTAACCCATTCGATTTCTCAAATTAAATATCAAATCAAATAGTCTATAGTTTACCTTCAAATAAATAGTTAATTTATCTCAAAATGAATGGTTCTTCTTTATCTTCGCAAATTAGAGGTAAAAATATTTGATTTTGGATTTTTGGATTTTGTTGTTTATGTATAACTTAGTTTAGTTATTATTGCTGTAGGTAATATTGAAATTTTCACTACAACAAAACGACTCTATTACAACTGTATTTTTACAACTGTCACAATTTGTCAGTTGTAATAGAAGTTTTTTACAACTCTTTTTTTCAGAAAGCTGTGATAAACTTATTTTCAACAACTCTTCTTTTTTGCCAGTTGTAATAGATGTCTATTTTTAACAACTCTTCTTTTCTGTTAGTTGTAATAGATCCTTGTTACAATATTTTTTTGCTAGTTATAATAGATGCCTATTTTTTTACAACTCTTCTTTTTTATCAGTTGTAATAGATGCCTATTACAACCTTTTTTGCTAGTTGTAATAGATTCATATTTTTAACAACTCTTTTTTACAGTGGTAATCGACGTCTATTACAAATTTTTGTTTACCAGTTTTAATAATTAGTTAATAATTACAATTAAATATTAATACTTAATAATTAATAATTAATTAGAAAATTAATAATAAATAATAATTAGTATTATATAATAATAATTAATTTAAAATATGAAGTAATTAATAATAATAATTAATATTCAATATAATTAATAATTAATATAATTATTAAATAAATAATAGTTAATAAATTAGAATTATTTTTTAATAATTAATAATTAACATTAATAATTAATAATTAAAAAATAACAATTAATATTAATTATTAATATTTAATAATTGATATTTAAAATATAATAAACAATAATTAATAATAAATATTGATTACTATTAAATAATAATAATTAATTTGAAATATGAAATAATTAGTATTAATAATTACTATTCAATATAGTTAATAATTAATATAATAACTAATAATTATTAAATTAGAATTAATTTTTGATAATTAATAATTAACACTAGTAATTAATAATTAAGGAATAAAAAATAACATTAATAATTAATATTTAATAATTGATATTAAAAATATAATGATTAATAATAATAATTAGTAATTAAAAAGAAAATTAATAATAAACAATATATACTATTAAATGACAATAATTTGAAATATGAAGTAATTATAACTAATAATTATGTACTAACTATTTAATTGATAATTTATAAATAATAATTACTATCGAATAATAGTAACTAATTATTAATAATAATTTTTTTGTAATAAGAATAATTAACTAAATAAAAATTAAATAGTAACAATAAAAGTTAAAAATCAATGTTAAATAATAATAATAGTTAATAGTTATATTAAATAATAATAATAATTAAAATGAAATAGTATTAATTTAATAAATTAAAATTAAATAAATTATATTTAAAAAATAATAATTGGTAAGTAATCATTAATAATTAAGAAGTAATATTTAATATTTATTAATTAAATTTTGATAATTAATAATTTATATATAATAATTTATAAGTTACAATTAGTAAATTATAATTAATATTTTTTAACACTACTATATAAATAACAATTGATGATTAAGGATTTATTAGTAGGAGGCGCCAAAAACTAAAATTTTAAGATGTGCCGCCCTTCTCCTCTATTAATTTCACTCCACGTGCTTCCTTAACCCTAAATCCCAAATAACCTACCTCTTCATTCTCAATCCCAAAATAAATCGGCAACAGCCTCCTCCTCCCCACTCCAAACGGAATATACCTAAAATCGTTCTCATTTGCATCGACCTTTGCCTTCTCTTCTAGAAACCTATCGGTTTGTTTATCAATTGTTCATTGTAATCGGCAACGAGAGTCACAGAGAGAGATAACCGCCGTTCCTTATGCAATTCCAACTCAAATCCAAACCGCTTTCTTGAGAACCAAAACCCGAATTCCAAAAACAAACCTGATAAGAACTAACGTTTCTTCTTCCTCCGAAGAATCCAAATTCGAAAACCCAAGATCGGCTTTTGGGGTCTTATAACAATTTGGGTATGATTTCATTACAATATTGTTGTTATTATCGCTGTTTTCAGGTACTTGGCTGAATGATCATTTATCCTTTTGGGATTATATTTATGTTTGATGATATAAGTGTGGAGATACTGTATATTGGATTTCCAGTTGTGCTGGCTCTCGCCGCTGATCCGATTGCTTCTTTAGTTGATACAGCGTTCGTTGGTCATTTGGGTGTGGATATTTAGAAATTAATGTCATTTTTATTGTTTGTTCATGTACTATTATAATTCAAGTGATTAAATGAACCAACTTAAAAGAGCATTGCTTGTATCTGCAAAATTGTTTCGGGTATACAGTGCCAATGAGTGAAAAGTACATGGGACACAGCTCTAGAATTCAAGAGGGATCCCATGTATTCTTCTCTTATAGCTGTTTTACCCAAAATTGTTTCAGGTAAAACAACAATTTCCACTTAAAAATTAGCATTTGTTTATCTTAGGCACAGTGCACCATTACCCAAGTAAAAGTGATAATGACCCATTAACCCAGAAAATTTAATGTCAATCATGGGCTATTTGGCTATGTTTGTAATTAGTGTATTAACTTGTTTGAATTTGTTATATGTAGAGGCCTTTTCTCTACGAGTTAAAGTTATTTTAATTAGAAGTTTGTACACTGCATGTTCAGCTTTTGAATATGGTCTGTAACTTTGTATTACTACAATTTATGCTTTTTGCATGTGCAACTTTATTTCAGCATAAACTTGATGATTTTACTAAAATGTTAGAAGTTAATTAAACTGTGATAATTTCTAGAGTGGTTATATTGACATTAATTTTAGTCTTTAAGTTTAGTACATATACTCATAGTTTAGGCATCTCATATTGGATGTTACAGCTTTCAGAGAGTGCTATATCAAGAATCCTTATTCAGTTCATCGGAACAATAATTATGTAAAAGAGGTATGGGTTCTATTATGTAAAAATAAATGTATTTTTTCCTTGTCTTGATTACAACATTACTGCTACAAATAAAAAATATTAGGTCATAGAGAAATGCATACAGCAAACAGGGAAGGCAGTGTAAGTTGTTATATCAGAACGGATTATCAAATTTAACAATAGAGAAATTGGTACGTTTTTCATTATGTCGAAGTTTACTATTGTATAGAAATTTCATATGCTTTAGCAGAAACTATTCATGAACTATTTTATAAACTTTGCGACTACAAAATAGTAGTGTGATATAAAACAACAATCATGCAGCACAAATATCTTGATATTTACCAATTTATATTGTAATATATGTTTTTCCTCTGGAAACATGTCATAATAAGTTATCTTTATGGAAACTGGTGAAGATTACATTTCAATCATGCAAGATAGTTAATTCTAGGACACACGCATAACCTTTTGTCAATAACTGAAAAACCGTTACATAGTTTACACATAACCATTTGTCAATAAAGCAGTAAAGACACTATCCCTACAATAATGGCATTGATTTTGAATACTAATATGCAACAACCGTTTGTCAATTGCAAATGTGAACTAAATTCTTATAAGATCATCGGTCAATTTTTTGATGAACTATTTGGTTCAAAGTTTGTCCACTGGATTTACCATTTCAACTTTCATTAAATCATGCTAAATACTCATAGCATCATCCATGCATGCCATTGTTCTTGTGAACGATGAATATTGACAATTTTTTAACTAGATATTGAATTTTTTTTCTATTTGTTTGTTAACAAACTCGTTTTATCAGACCCGTGTAGTAGAGATGTTTGAATAACCTTGGTTCCTATCTATGAGATAGTTCATGGTCTTTATGTTATACTTGAGAAATTAACATTACAAGCCATTTACAAAATAGAGTTGATAAAAACTCTATTTAGTTTGCTATGAATAGGAATGTTATTACCTCTCCTACAATTGAAAAAAAATATCTTAGTTGGTTCCAGCAATTAAGCCAATTGATTGCAATTCAGGAATTCATCACCTATTGAGTTAGCATAAACGCCATCATTTATTCTTCCATGTCTTGTCAGTATTGCGTTGAAATCGCCTAACACAGTCCAAGGAAGAGTAATTTTATTAACCTGTTCTTTTGATAATTTCGATAATTAATTTCTTTTTTTTTGAACTATTATGAGCATATACAGTAGTGCATATCATACTTAATCCATTTGCATTATGAAGAAGGCAAGTGGTGAATTGATCATTATAATGATGAATGATTTTAGACCAATGGGAAGGATCCCAGAGAAATAGAATTCTTCTTCTTTGCTCATTGCTGTTGTTTGCACAAAAATTGGGCAAACACCTCCAAGTCGTATGATTTAGTTGATTTTATGTTGTTTTTAGTGATCTGGGTGATTTATACAAATATATAAAAAGCAAGGACTAAACTGTAAAGGACACACAGATTTATAGTGGTTCGGCCAGAATATGCCTACGTCCACTTTATATGTTATTCTCCTTTTCTATTCAGATTACAAGTACAAAGCTTTGATACAAGTATATGAAAGTTGTTTGAAAGTTCTATCCGTGCTTGAGCTCTCGAACTTATCCCTCATTGTTGTACCCCTACCCCTCTATTTATAGAGTGAGGTTGGGAGTGGGGGTTCTGGATGTATATAGCTACTGGTGGGCCTGGGCTGATGCACTTGGCCTGGCAATGTTGGTTCGGCAACGCCTTGGTTCGGTAGTGCTTCGGTCCGGTGGTAGATGGTTGGAGTTGAGACCTGGGTTCGGTAGCACTTTGGTCCGGTAGGTTCGGTGGGACTTTGGTCCGGTAGCACCTGGGAGATGGGTTGGTTCGGTGGCAGGTAGAGTGGCTTCCGGTTCGGTAGGTAGTGGAGCAAGGGTTGGTTCGGCAGGGCCTTGGAGACGTGTTGTTTCGATTAGACTTTCCTCCCTATGGTTCGGTGATGCCTTCTTCTTTCTGGCTCGGTGGTGGTGGAAACGCACCCAACATTTGCCCCCCAAAGTGAGGCATATGCCAGCATATGTCGTGCTTTGTTTTAGGCCCTTCGACCTGGGGCACTCTCATTCGGTCCCGAGCGCCGAACCAGTTGGTCCGGTCGTTTCTATTTGCCTATAAGTATGGGCCATACGCTTTCGTTATTCCTTACCAACTGAAATAGCCGAACCAGATTCTTTCCTGCCGAATCAATCATACCGCCAAATCACGTTTGACCACCGGTCCAGGTAATTTCCGAATGACTTTTATGTTTTGAACTACCGAATGAATCCGTGGAGTATGAGTGCCGGATGAACCTTCGAGCCTTGAGCTACCGGATGAACTTGAGTGCCGGATGAACCTTCGAGCCTTGAGCTACCGGATAAACTTAAGTGCTGAATGAACCTTCGAGCCTTGAGCTACCGGATGAACTTGAGTGCCAAATGAACTTTAGTCTCGAACTACCGATCGGGCTTTTATGTTTTGAATTATGAACGATATTCCATGCTGTATGTACTTGCTTGTTTATATCTCTACACTCCTTGTTCTAACAATATGTTTTCTCGTGTTGCAGATAATGTCTCATAAAGTAGAAACCCGTTCTGACAAGAAGAAATCCAAGGACAAAGGAGAGTCCTCCATAGTGCCCCCAGTTCAGGCAGAACCAGGACGACATGTACCAACCCCGAGATCGTTAGTAGACGGGTACGGTCCTCAAGAGCTCTTGAACTCACCGCCTGACTGCTTTCCCAGCTCCCTCAAAGATGAGCAGCTTAACGCTATATCTAGATCTTTTGGGATTGACAGAGCGCATATGAGGTTGCCGGGGAATGGAGTGATGTCGTATAACCCCCTAGAAGGATATTTTGCTTACAGCAGGTATCATTGCATGTGCGGTGCTATCCCTCCGATCAACGCTTGGATAGTCAGCTTCATCACGTACTTGAAGGTAGCTCCTTTCCAGCTTCAGCCCAACTCCTATGCCATCTTGGTGAGTTTGTTCATCATCTTCCAGAGGAGATACGGGCGCCCTCCTTCCAACCGGGAGATCCGATACCTGTACAACTTGAGTGGCTACAAGAAGGGGTCTCCATATATTAGCTTAGAATCGGCCGTGTCTTTCAAGCCAGTCCTGGACTTATATTCAAAATTTAGCATGTTCAAGAAGGAATGGTTCCTTGTCAAGGACGACTCTGTTTCTTTCCACCGCTTCATCTCTGGCTGTAAGTTGAATATTATCTTTAATTTCCGTTCTGACTGCAATGCTCCTCCTTATGTGCTTTATTTCTTGCTAGAGACAGGTGGTTTTGCGGTTATAGAGAATGATCGTCTGGTTCAGGTGGCTACGGAAATAGAAGCCATTCCTTAAGGCGAGAGGGCGGCTTCTTATTTGATCAGGAATGCTACTCTTTTGGGGATCAACTTAATCCTGCCACGCCAGTCTGTGGTCAAGCAAAGAGACACAGCTGAGGAGAGGGCCACCAAAGCTAAAGGAGGGGCTACGGCGAAGAGCAGTAAAAGGAAACTCTTCTCGAAGCATCCAATTGCCGGGGGGAAGAAACTTAAGAAGTCCGATGGACCCTCCCCCAGCACATGTCCAGATGTCCCGGAGGAGGAAGATGTGGAGGAGGAAAGAGGCGAGGATGAAGGAGGTGAGGCAGAGAGTGGAAGTGGTGGAGAAGGTGATGGTGATGGTCATAGCGATGATGGTGGCGACGGACAGAGCGGTGGTGGTATTGGGGCTTTGTCTTCTAAGCAAGCAGGTGTGATCCAGGAGTGGGCAGATGATGCTTTCCGCCTAGATTTTGAAGGGTCGGAGGAAGGATCGGCTTTAGTGGAGAAGCCTAAGAAAGCTGACAAGGCCGAGGTCGGTGTTGATTCTTCTAAGAGCGCTTCAGCTAAGGCAATTCCTGCGATTCAAGGTGAATTTTTGACTCCTGCCGACTCCATTTATGATAAGAATTTAGGAATATTTTATGGCCTGCTCCCATCCTAGAATGAGTTTCAGGATTTGTTGCAGTATCCTACTCCTCCCCAGGGTTTGTATAACAAAAGCGTCTTTTTACTCTTCTCAACTTGATGTATTTCTTGAATTATAGCTCAATGTATGCTTGTAACACTGGGTTTTTATCACAAAAGCGGGCAAGGTGGCCAAGACGTCCGATGTTCGGCACCGTCTTGAACAATAGAAACTCCTCAAGGCTTCTACTAAACCAAAGCCTCCGACTAACCGCCCCGGAGACGTAGTCGGCTACCGTCCTCTTCTTGGAGTTATCGAAGAGGATATCCAAAAGAAGAAGAGGAGTCGCTCCTTGTTTGAATCTTCACCTGGTCCTCAGCCTCCAACTCAGCCTCTTCAGGATACCACGGAGGAGAATACTGAGTTTATACCTTCTCCGCACCCATATGAAAATCCTACCTTCACCCCGATAGATCATCCCGGCTTGGCTCGTAACCCGTTTGCGGGTCATTCGGATCTGGATCCTGGTTCTCATGATATTACCTTTGATGAGGCTACCGGCGAGCACCTTCTCCCTCGCAATCCTATGGTAAGAGTACTAGATGAAGCTAAGTCCCTGGACCTTGATTTGCTTAGCACTCGGGTTGTAACTTTGTGGGATGAAGCTAAGGCAAACATTGACCGGGTTGCTGAGGAAACCAGGAAGCTGATGAGGCATCATGCTCGACTGGTCAAGGTCGGAGAAGAAATCGGCAGTGCTAACATTCAACTGCGGTTAATGGTTTCCGACCAGGCCAAACAACTCGCTGATTAGGCCATCCAGATCTCTCAACATGAGGCCTCCTCTAGGCAATTAAAGAAGACCATGGAAGAGGCCAGCAGGGCAGAGTTACGGAAAATGGAGGCCGTCTGTAAGGAACAGATTGATATGACTATTGCAACGGTGGATGAGGTTCAGCAAGCGGATCTCGAGCGGGTACATTAGTTATCCGAGAAACTTGAGGCCGCGGATCTTGCTCAAACCAAGCTGAAGGAGGAGATGGAGGCGATGAGGAAATCCTTTCAGGCCGACTACTCGCGATACCAATCAAAGAGGGATGCTGCCATTGCAAAGCTGTTGGCTTCTAAGGACCGAATAAGGGAGTTCGAGGAGAATGAGGGGATAATGGATGAGATGCTTCAGGATATATACTTTCGCACTTGGAAACATGGCAACTTATCTTGGATGGATGATTACCCCCGAGTCATGGCCAGGATTTATCTCAGGGCCTTGGAGGAGGCTAAGGCCGATGCAGATAAGGAGGGTGGCGTGGCCTTTAGAATGGATGTGGTTACAACTCAATTCTCCAAGGAGGAGAAAGCGGCGGTGAAGGAGGGTATGCGGCTGCTTACTACTGAGGAGGTAAGTGTGCAGTTAGAGGATGATGATCAAGGAGCAGATGCTGGTAAGTCTTCCCTTTTAGCTTTCCGTAACTTTGTTGCTTATTATTAATGAATTCTTTCCTTGATCGGACAGGCGGGACCTCCGGAGCACCAACTTCCTCTGGTCAACGTGTTGAGAGTTCCCACTCCACAGTTAAAGTGATCCCGGAGGGCCAGTAGGACAAGGGTACATCTCCGATGCAGCCGACTCCATGACTTGACCTGGATATTTTTTGTTTACTTGACATTGCTGTCTATGTTAGTCTCAAATCAGCAACGTAACTTTTAGGCTGTAATTATGTTATTTGTAATAAACGACTTTATTCTTGGTATGTAATTTTTAACTTAAGCTGATTCTGTCGTATTTGAATGCTTTGTTCTTGCTAAAAATATAATTTCGTATTCTGCAATGTTAGTGTGATGTGCGAATAAATTATAGCTATGTATTTACTTGTAAGGGAAGAAAGAACCGCCTTTCATGTTTCGGTCGTAGACAGTTGCTTTGAATGTCTCATACGACTGAGTATGGAATGCAGTTGATTGACTCGTCATCCGATTGTGAGTTCTTAGTGAGCGTCTCTTGTTTCGTGTCCTGTACTTTAGGGATTGTTATAGAGGATAGGAGGGATGTTTTTTAAATAAAATTGAAATATGAGAAATAGTAAAACTTCCAATCACGGAAGGCCTACGATGTGCTTAAGTTCATGGCAAACGGGCTTTGTAGTCACTTTCCCTAGCTGTGGGTCTTGGAGACATTTGTCACCTATCTTACGCCTCTGCGGGGAGTTTATCTTTTTTACCACAGCCGTACTTAAGACACATCGGAGCCGAGATCGCGCACAGTAACTACCCGGGCCATTATGGCCCGTAGTCGCGGGTATTATTCGATTTACCGTGGCCGGCTAGCGTGGGTGCCGATCGTCAACCGTGAACTACCCCTGGCTGGCCACACCTTATGTTGGGGCTTAAAGTAGGTTCACGGTTGCCGGCGAGCCGAACGCCGTAATGAGCTGCCTCGGCTATAGTCGCCCTTCTCGGTGGCTTATAATCGGCTCATTACAGTTGGCTTTAAGGACCGATCGCGAGCAATGAGTTAACTCGCAGCAGAGGGATGCTGGAGCAAAAGTTTCTCATTGGTGAGGGCATAGATTCGCATAGTACCTGTTAGGTCTTGTCCAGGTGAGGTTGCGCGTCTTGAATGGAAATGCCATTACATAGGATTTTGTTCAACATAAAAGGATAAAGTTAACAAGCAGCCAAGATATAAAGGAACAAGTTAAAATGAGACAAGTTTTTTAAAGTGGTTCGGCACAAAAATGCCTACGTCCACTGATTTTCTTTGTTAATTCACTTCATATGGGCAGTACAAGTTAAGAAAAGTATCGACGAAGGTGTTGGATGTTCCATGCCCTCTGGAACACCTCCCCGTCCACTGTTGACAAAATATAAGCTACATTATGGAGATCTTTATGAATTACATATGGTCCGTCCCAGATTGGATCTAGCGCTCCAGGGCGCGGGAAGATTCGCTTGAGGAAAAGATCTCCTTTTTGTAAGCTACGATGCTTGACTTTGGAGTTGTATTGCGCTGCCACTTTTTGCTTGTGAGCTGCTGCTTTGAGGGCTGCATCATTTCTTCTTTCCTCAATTAGATCCAAAGACATGTGGAGGAGCTCTTCGTTCTCTTCTAGGTTATAGTGGATCCTACGGTGGGAAGGCACTATAGTTTCAACTGGGAGCATAGCCTCCGATCCGTATGCCAAAGAGAAAGGAGTATGCCCCGTTGATGTTCTGAAAGATGTGCGATAGGCCCACAGTGCCGTAGGAAGTTCATCCACCCAAGCGCCTTTTGACTTTTCGAGTTTCTTTTTTATTAGAGTTTTGAGAATTTTGTTGACGGCTTCGACTTGTCCATTTTCCTGGGGATAAGCTACGGATGAGAAGCTTTTGTGAATTCCGTGCTCTTGGCACCAGTTGGCGAACTCCTCGCTGTCAAACTGAAGTCCATTGTCCGATATGATTTTAAGTGGGACTCCGTACCTGCATAGAACATTTTTGATCAAGAAGTTAATAACTTTTGCTGAAGATACTTTATTTAGGGGTTCTGCTTCCACCCAGTTGGTGAAATAATCGACTGCCACTATAGCATATTTGGCTCCGCCTCGGCCCATTGGCAGTTCGCCAATCAAGTCAGTTCCCCATACTGCAAAGGGCCAAGGGCTAGTCATTTGAGTAATCACAGTTGTTGGTAGCCGTAGAATCTTAGCAAATTTCTGACATCTGTCACATTTTTTGACGAAGTCTAAGGCGTTTTTGTTTAAGGTGGGCCAGAAATATCCATATCGGAGTATCTTCTTTGCCAGAGTTTGCCCTCCAGTGTGATCTCCGCAGCTTCCTTGATGGATGTTGGATAAGATTTCCTTTGCTTCCCTTCCGACGACACACCTTAATAAGGGGTTAGAGAAGCCGCGCCGATAAAGGGTGCCTTCTTGTATTGTGTAGCGGGAAGCTCTCCTCAAGATTTTCTTGACTTCGTTACGCTTGTTGCGAAGTATGCCATCTTGTAAGTATATTTGGATGGGAGTCATCCAAGTTTCCTCTCTGATTGCAGCTATCAGATTCACCTGCTCGAAACTCGGGGTCAGTTGCTTTGAGATGGCCACTGCTCCAGAAATAGTGCCGTCTCTCATGCTAGCTTGCTTTGCCAATCCGTCGGCCTCTTGGTTTTCTTCCCGAGGGATGTGTTTGATTAGATAGTGATCCAATTGATCGAGAAGCAGCTTGCTCTTCTTTAGATATGCTGTGAGTCGTTCTTCTCGAGCCTAAAATCCTCCTAGTATTTGATTTACAATAAGTTGAGAACCACTATGAAGACATAAGGAATTGGCTCCAATCTCTAAGGCAAGTCCTAATCCAGCTATCACCGCTTCATACTCTGCATCGTTGTTGGTTGCAGCGAATTTCAACTTTAGAGCATAGTGTAGCTTATTTTCCCTGGGAGTGATTATTACCACACCTGCCCCCGAGCCTTGTTCGTTTGACGCTCCATCCACAAAGTGATTCCACTTGATGTCTTCCGCTATTTCCGATTGCTCCTTACCTTCGTTTGTAGTGAATTCGGCGATGAAATCGGCCATGGCTTGTCCCTTTATAGCGGTGCGAGGATGGTAGGTGATATCATATTGACTTAGTTCAATGCACCATTTAAGTAGTCGCCCAGAAGTGTCGGGACGATGGAGTACCTGCCTTAGCGGTTGATCGGTCAGAACTCTGATGGAATGAGATTGGAAATAGTGACGCAGTTTCCGTGATGTGATTAGTAAACAGTACGCTAGTTTCTCAAGTTTAGGATATCTGGCTTCCGCCCCTGTAAACCTCTTGCTTACAAAGTATACTGGCCGCTGCGTGCGTTTGTCTTCTCTCACCAAGGCGGTGCTTAGAGCATGAGATGACATAGCAAGGTATAGGTATAGCTCTTCGCCTTTGTTCGGAGTTGAGAGTACTGGTGGTCTCTGGAGGTGTTAGATTAAGTTAAGGAAAGCTGTCAAGCATTCGTCAGTCCATTCGAACTTTCCTTTGTCTTTCTTTAGAGCTTCGAAGAAGGGGATGCATTTGTCAGTTGCTTTAGAGATGAATCTGCTCAGGGCGGCCACCTTCCCATTTAGGCTTTGCATTTCTTTTCGAGTAGAAGGTATCCTGATATCTTTCAGAGCTCGGACTTGTTCAGGGTTTGCTTCAATTCCTCTGGCATGGACGATGAATCCTAGGAACTTTCCTGATGATACTCCGAAGGAGCACTTTAGAGGATTCAGCTTCATTCCATATTGGAGAAGTACTTGAAACATCTCGCCCAGGTGGCTTACGTGATCGTCGGCTTTCCTTGACTTTACCAGCATGTCATCCACATAAACTTCCATAGTTTGTCCTATTAGCCCTGCAAACATCTTGTTGACGAGGCGTTGATAGGTGGCTCCTGCGTTTTTAAGTCCAAAAGGCATTACTTTGTAGCAGTACAATCCCCGGTCAGTGATGAAACTAGTGTGGTCTTAATCGGGAGCATGCATAGGAATTTGGTTATATCCTGAGTATGCGTCCATAAAAGATAAGAGTTCATGCCCGGCCGTGCTGTCCACGAGCTGGTCGATTCGGGGAAGTGGGAAGCAATCCTTCGGGCAGGCGTCATTTAAGTTGGAGAAGTCAATGCATGTTCGCCACTTCCCATTAGCCTTCTTTACTAGCACCGGATTGGCGATCCACTCCGGGTAGATGGCTTCTCGTATGAAGTCATTGACAAGTAGGTTTTTTACTTCTTCATCGAGGGCTGCTGATCGTTCTACCCCCATACTTCTCTTTTTCTATTTTACTAGCGCCTTGGTAGGATCGATGTTTAGTACATGGCATGCTATGTCAGGGGAGATTCCAGTCATGTCAGCGTGTGACCATGCAAATACATCCAAGTTGTGGCAGAGAAAATCAATGAGTTGTTCCTTCAATTCTGCTTTTAGTTGGGACCCGACTTTCAATAGTCTACTCGAGTCGTGTTTGTCCACAGATACAAATTCCATAGCCTCTGCAGGCTCGGCGGTGGCCTCCTCCTCTTTGTCCCTGGGGTCTAATTCATTGAAAGGGTCACTGGTATATCGAAGAGGAGGGGCTTTCTTTAGCTGCTATGCTTCCAAACTTTTCGTGCGAAGGGCAGTCTCTGCACTCTTCCCTATATCCTTCCTGTGGTTATTGCGAAGTTCAGTTACATAGCAATCTCGAGCGATGTCCTGGTCTCCCTCTACTTCCCCTATTCCATTGTTCATTGGAAATTTCATCTTCAAGCACCATGGGGCCAGGACAATTTGGAAGTCAGACAAGGCGGGTCTTCCTAAGAAGGCGTTGTAGGCCGAGTGGTTTTCTATCAACACAAATGTTTGTTTCCGCACAACGGAGCGGGGATGACTTCCAATTTCAACAAAGAGGTCCAGTCACCCGAGGGGCATCTTCGCATTTCCAGTGAAACAGTGTAGTGGTTTATTGTAGGGGAAAACATCCTTTAATGACAGCTTCATTTTGTCGAATGCATGCTTGAATAGGATATTCACTGAGCTTCCAGTGTCTACTAGAATTCGGAAAACTTCGGCTGGACCGAGTCGGGCAGAGATAACCATGGGATCCGCACGAGGATACTGCCTTCCCTCCAGGTCACGCCTACTGAATGTGATGTCATCATTCTCTATCCGCTTCGGGTGGCGTTCTTCTATAATAGAGTTAACGCATTCTTCATCGTTCCTAAGTGACTTTCCGTACCTTTCCATCTCTGCCCAGCTTCCGTCGACGATGTGTGGCCCTCCCGAGATGGTATGGACCACTATCTTCTCTTGACTGGAACCGCTGGTGTTGCGATTTCTTCTGCCTATTTCTAGGGAGGGTAACCTTGGGTTCTCATTGGCAGGAGCTGGAGTCCTGTTCTGACCTTTTACATAGCGTTCTAGTCTCCTTCTTCTGATGTGTTCTTCAATCAAGTCCCGGAGATGATGGCATTCATTGGTATCATGCCCATGGGATTCGTGGAAGCGGCAGAATTTTCCAGACTTAATTGCGTTATCTGATTCCTTCTTATGCAGGGGGTGTTTGTATTTAACTTCGTCTTGAGTGGCGAGGAAGATGTTTTCGATCGTTTCATTCAAAGGGGTGTAAGCGTCAAATCTCGGTCTCGGCCGATATAGATGCTTTTCTTCCTTCTTGCCCCCAGCATTGTCTCTAGAATCATTTCTTCGAACGTCCCTTGCTATAGCGGGCGTGTTGCCGTGACCTGCCTTATTTTGTTGCCCTGACTGCCCCTCAGTGGCAGCGTCTTCAAGCCTCATATATTTCCCGGCTTCATGGAAGAAATCGGGTAAAGTAGCTAGTTTTTATTTTGTCAATCTTCTAGCAAATTTAGTATCCGGAAGCACACCACTACAGAGGGCCATTAAGATAAGCTTCTCATCGGCATCTTGGACTACGGCCGCTGCGGTATTGAATCGGGTTAGATATTGCTGCACCTTCTCTCCAGGTTTCTGTTTGATACTGGATAAGGAATAAGCGTCCTTGGGTTGCTCCACATGAATGCGGAACTAGCTGATGAACTTTTCTTTCAACATCTCCCATGAGCTGATGGATCCTTGGGGTAGATGGCAGAACCAGGAGGTAGCTAGATCTGCTAAGAATAGCGGAAAGCATTTGAACAGTACTCCTTCTGTTGCTCCGCTCATGAGCATATGCTATGTGTACCTCTGTAAGTGTACAACGGGGTCAGAGGTTCCCTTGTTGGCATTTTCCATTCTCGGGGGGTGATGGCAATCTCGATATTGCGGGCGAAAGGGCTGGTTACCCTAGCGCCTATTCCCCGATCTCTTTGATCCCGTTGGACGCACTCTCTGAACAAGTGTGCCATCCTTTCATCAGAATTTGGAGCAGATAGAAATGAGTTCGGTTCTGCTCTGTGGGATTGATTTCGTCCAGATGACCTGTAGGGATGGTATCGTCTATCATTCCTAATATTTTCCAGTGGCTGTCTTTGGTCTTCTTGGAGCATGCTAGGGTCAGCTACAATTGGCCATTGCCTTGATCTTCCCCTACTGGGTTCTGTTCTAAGCACTTCCTCGGGTCCACCTTCGGGCTGGACTCTAGCTCGGCCCCTTTCATTGGTGTTTCCGTGGTTAGGTAGCATGACAGGCTCAGCTATAGTTGACCTCCACCTGGTACCTCCCCCATTGGGTTCGGTTCCAAGCGTTTCCTCAGGTCCAACTTCAGGCTGAGCTCGGTCTCGGCTCCTACCATGGCCGCCTCTGTCGTTGGCTTCTTCGAAGAAGGAAGATCTTTATCGCCTCTGAGATCCTCCAGACTGGGACTCACCCCATGATTCAGTTTTGCGGTTGGACTCTTCAGCATCCCTTAAGCGTGACATGAGTTGGTTCACCAAGGCTTCCTGTTGGGATGTGAAGCGGTTAGTCACTTCAGCCACAACCCTGTCTAGATCTGCCCTAGTAATTGCTGCCGGCTGTTCCGTGGCAGGGGTTGTCGGATTTTCCCGACCTCCATTTGGTACTGCTGTTGGAATGGGATGATTTACTTGATCTGTGACCACTGGATCTAGAATACTGCTAGTTGCGATGTTCTTTCCTTTGTTAACATCTTTCTTCTGCTTGGGAGGCATGTCTTCCAAGCAATGAGCGATGGTGTTAGGAAGAAGGTTAAGTGAGAGAAGCTGAAGCCTTGAGTTCAGTTCTCAGTGAAAGCACCAAAAATGTTTGCACAAAAATTGGGCAAACACCTCTAAGTCATATGATTTAGTTTATTTTATGTTGTTTTTAGTGATCTGGGTGATTTATGCAAATATATAAAAAGCAGGGACTAAACTGTAAAGGACACACAGATTTATAGTGGTTCGGCCAGAATATGCCTACGTCCACTTTATATGTTATTCTCCTTTTCTATTCAGATTACAAGTACAAAGCTTTGATACAAGTATATGAAAGTTATTTGAAAGTTCTATCCATGCTTGAGCTCTCAAACTTGTCCCCCATTGTTGTACCCCTACCCCTCTATTTATTGAGTGAGGTTGGGAGTAGGGGTTCTGGATGTATATAGCTGCTGGTGGGCCTGGGCTGATGCAATCTGGCCTGGCAATGTTGGTTCGGCAACGCCTTGGTTCGGTAGTGCTTCGGTCCGGTGGTAGATGGTTGGAGTTGAGACCTTGGTCCGGTAGCACTTTGGTCCGGTAGGTTCGGTGGGACTTTGGTCTGGTAGCACCTGGGAGATGGGTTGGTTCGGTGGCAGGTGGAGTGGCTTCCGGTTCGGTAGGTAGTGGAGCAAGGGTTGGTTCGGCAGGGCCTTGGAGACGTGTTGTTTCGATGAGACTTTCCTCCCTATGGTTCGGCGATGCCTTCTTCTTTCTGGCTCGGTGGTGGTGGAAACGCACCCAACAGCTGTGTTCGAACGAGCGTTGCCCGTTCATTTTTGTTTTCTTAGCTACAGATTCTGTGTTTTCTTTATGCACTTTATTTTATAGTAATGCAATAAATGAAGTGTTGTGACCCCTGAAACTGATGATTATGTCTAGCTGTTTGGTTGCGGAGTTTATACCCCTGATGTCCCAAATAATAAATTCCATAACTTAATTGGTAGAAGGATTGCTTCCAAAATTTTGGTTGGAATTGGACCTTGTTGTCTTTGATTTTTTTTGTTTTCCTACCTCTAGTTGTTATTTGATTTATTAATGAAGTCCATTAAGGATTCATCAGCTTGCACTAGATTTGAATGTCCTCTGGATCATTGCATTCTGCCATAGCATTTTACGAGACTCAATGGGGCGACCTCCCGCTTTTCTATGTACGTGCTATTATTTGCTGCACTATATCAATTACCTGTAAATTCATTAATAGAATTTTCAACATGTATTAAAATGGATTGTGAATTATTCTTTTGGGCTGAACTATGGTTTGCATTGTTGTGAGTTTCTCACTCATTATGAATTTCATTTATTGCCTTTTTACATGTACATATACTAAATGTATTTATAACCATCTACATTACTTGAGCCTAAATACTAGTTTGGATTATGTGATATTTTTTTGAATTGTTTAGGTTATGTGTTATACTATAGCATGTGAGAGGAAGAGTTCAACATCAATGAGCAAGCATTGAAGTAGGTACAACACTACGGCTGGAAATGGTGCTGCGACAAGTTGTAGTTGCTGCTATAGGATGGTACGACGGGGCTTCGTTTTGGAAATATTGCAAATGCTGATGCTATAAAGTGCTTTAAAGTACATGATGCTATAGAGTGGTGTAAGCTTCAGATACATGCAGTTGCAGTTTTAGAGATTGCTACTGCTGGATGCTGGCTATAGCCACTTTCGAAGGTTGCTAAAGTTTTGGAGGTTGAATTACGGTTTGGAGTGCAAGGTTCAGATGTTGTCTATAGCTGCTACGGAGTAGTGCAAGATTTAGATGTATTACAATTTGATTGAATATCACAATGATTACAACTGCATTGATTTGGTTATTTGGTTTGTTTAATATATTAGTTTTGTAGATAATAATTAATAATGTAGTGTTTGAATTACTTATATTGTTATTTTTATCCTATTATTTTTGATTATCTGTTTCTTGCTATACTTGAACAATGTGTTTATAAATTAATTTTTTTTATTTTGCATTTTTTTACCACAACTGTCAATCATAGTTGTAAGAAAGTCATTTACAATTGCCAATAGTGGTTGTAAAAATTCTTCTACAACTACCAATAGCAGTTGTAAAAAAACTTATACGACTGCCAATTGTCAGTTGTAAAAAAATCTTTTACAATTGCCAATAGAAGTTGTAAAAAAATCTTTTACAACTGCTTTAACTAGTTGTGAAAGATTATTTTACAACTGCCAAAAAAAGTTGTAAAAAGTTAGGACTCTATTACAACTCTGGATATAACGACTGGCTGCCGCCCGTTGTAATAGACGTATTACAACTGTTTTTGGCAGTTGTAATAGGGTATTTTTGTTGTAGTGTTTAGTTATTGTTGTTGTTAACATTGAAATATTAGTTATTGATAAATGATATTCGAAACCCTGGTTTTAAATTTTATTATTGAGTGAATAATCGGATGATAAATTTTGTAGAATTGCCAGTGAACTCGTTGATACAAGTGTTATTTATCTTCAAGAACAATATAGAAGCGAAAATGAATTGCTTATGGAAGTATTTATTTTATATACATTGGTTGTTAATTGAAAATGCAATGTAAAGTATTAATTTTAATTCCTTATTATAAATCAGGACATAGAAACAATTAAACCCGTTGATCATTTTAGCAAGCTTAAAGAAATAAATTTTAAAGATCCTAGATTGGAACAAAATTTAAGAGTAGCCGGTTTTATGAAAGTAATGCAAGTTGAGTACATTAGACTAGATCATCATCTTCTAACAACATTATGTGATCGTTGGAGGCCCGAGACAAATACTTCTCATATGAGAGCAGTTGAAATGACTATCACAATATGTGATATTTACTACCTATTTGGTTTAGCCATGGACGGTTTCCCGATATATTTAGAAAATTCGGAGGTTGATTATATGGAATTGTGTGATGATTTACATGGTTTATTTTCTCCTAAGAATGCAATAAAATCTAAAAATGAGATAAGTATGATTTGGTTTAAAAGTGAATTTCAAGAACCACTTGGAGCTAATGCGACAGATATAGAGATACTTCATCGTAGTCATGCTGTAATTTCGTACATTTTAAACTTTCAGCTTGCTCTAGGTCATTCAAAAGGCCGATTTAACTTGAAATGTTTGCCATTTATGGATGATTTAGCACATTGTGGTTAGTATTCATGGGTTAGCACAGTATTATGTTATTTGTATGGTGAGTTGACAGATGTTGCATTACAAAAAACAAAATTATAAGGCTACTATGCAACATTGTTACCATTATGGTCTCGGTCTCATTTAGCTATTGGACGTTCTGCTATAACAATTCCTTGAAATTTAGATCCTTATCTTCCATAAGGTAGTAGGTGGAATTGTGCTAGGAGTTTGTGTGAAACTCCAAAAATGTACAATTTTATCGTAATGCATTGGATTTATTAGCGGATGATGCCGTAACTCAGAAATAATATTCTTTAATTAATGCATTTTATGTTTCTGGATTGGATTACAAAGGGTGACTAATCCTATTTTGGCCTTTGAAAATTACTTTCGAATCGAGTGATGAGACAATTTGGATTTAATCATCAGCACATTCCGGATTCCATCGTTACAATGGATCCAAATTCGAGTGATTGGAGAGCTTTGCTTGATGAAAGTTTAGCTTCATGGAATTCAAGAATTGATCGTGTTGAACGAGAACGTGATCTGTCGACACTGTTGAGTGAGTATGAATATTGGTATTGGCAAATAACTTGTCGTATATCTTGAAACAGATGTCTACGAGATTGGTTGCTTACATTCCCCGAGCACCACTAGAGCGTAATTTGGTTAGTACTTTAATTCACAATATTTGATAGTTTCCATATTTTTAGAGCATATGAAATGCTACATTGTCTAGTTTTCAAATAGGTAAGCGGGATATATAGCTCTTTAGAGCTGGTTGATGAAATTGAAGACAATCATTTTGAGCTAGAGAAGGTGAAAAGCTAGTGTATTGACTTACGACATACATTGGTGTAACGACTGGGATTTTCGACCCTCGAAAATCGACACTAATACATCCTCGTGCCAAAAATCCAAGTGTCGGAAAGCCCGATTGTTAGGGGAAAAGAAAATAAAGATAGAACTAAATCTCACACGAATGGAATAACATATATTTGTTTAACGATAATCTTTACAGAGGAAAATTTTGAATACAATATCATAGTCTAAGCTGGATTTAGCCTGGACAGTTATAACCCTCTGTCCTTACAATTGCTGAAAAATGAAAACAAATACAATAGATGTAGCAGATAATAAAATACGTCCATACATAGATGAAGATCTCCAGCTCCTCTGGAAACTACAAGCGTCTTCAACTAAACCTGAAACTACTTGGATCTGACCCGAGTATTAAAAATACCTGGATCACGCTTGATAAACCAGCGTGAGATACTCGAAATTTTTAAACACTGATGTCAAGCAAAACCTTTGAAAAATGGGTATTTCATAAGACCATGCCCATACATAAATACAAATGAGTTTTTACCTTATGATATCCAAATCGATTTTATACCAAAATAATTTGATGTTATTTCTAATGACACTGCTTTGAAAATCCTTTCTAAGTAAATATATATAAACATTGCCGAAATTGTTACCATTATTAAATTCCAGCAAGGGGTAGCTGAATGTTTACAAAGCATTACAATTATTTTGGGGCTACAATTAAGACTATAAAGCTCGTATTCGGAATTTGATTTTCAACATGATAGGGAACTAGTTATCATTCAGAACCGAAAATCCACATATAACAATACTAGTTCACTCCGGTGGCTTTATACGATCTATTCGAGCCACATAGCATCCCGCATCATTCCTGGGATGTGAGGCTCATGAGGTTACGTTCCACAAAGCCACGCGTTTTCCACAAAGCCACGCTGTGATCATAACATGTTCCACTTTGAATGCCACGTTTCCATTCCTTTGATCACTATTGACTTTCACGAACATGTAACCTCTGAGCCATACGTCTCAAAGAAGGGTGTTAAGCTAAGAGAAGTTGCCTTCTCCACCACCAAACAGAAGTATTTTTTGTAAAAGTCAACGTTTGTGATCATGGAATGCAATGTCTAACATTCATCCATACAAGTTCATTCTGGGACTGAACGAAACCGAAGGCACTCCTGCTGCTACATCCTGTCAAGAATTGTCCCTAGGATTAGTAGCGATTAGTCCTTATAATCGAAGATTTTCATTACTAACCACTACTGCCACCATAAATTTCACGCCGGGGGACTAGTGGCAAGTGGCCCTTCATCATAAAGATCCCCATCTTAAAAAATCATCAGCTTCATATGTCTTCACTTCCGAATGTATACATTGGTTCAAAGTGGTTTTCGGATAGAAGTTACCCACTTCTGACCTCAGTTCCTTCGAACCAATCATCGATTAAAAAGACATTAAGTTTATATGTGATTATCAATCATCACTCAATTTAATTCATCTTTTTATTTATTCATAACTATCTCAGGGAGACATATTATTATAAATTATTCCATTTATCTTCTTAACATCATATGGAATCATTAAGCCTCATTTATCAAATCCTTTGGTTAATTAAACCTTTTGAATCTTGGAATAATTCCAATTCATTTCACTTTTTACTTAGGAAAAACATTTCCAAATTATTTATTTAAATCTAAATCAAAGGTTTCTTATATTCCAATCATAACATTTTAATGGGTCAAAAATAATGTTATCTAAGACATAGTTTACTATAAACCCCAAACCAATCCGTATTGATTAAAAGGTTAGACTAATTGTACCAAGATTAACTTTCGTATTCAACTTGCAATATTCATGGAATAACGATGGAATCACCTTTTAAATTCACGCAGATAGTACAAGTTCCCTCCTCGGACCTTAATACAATGTTTGACCAGAATATCCTTTATACTATTAAAAATTTGGTTTAATTAACTTTTTTCAAAATCCCTTACTTTTGGAAAAACTTAAATGAGATCTTTTTTAAAGCATCCGGGCTTTCCCTTTGATCTGTTCTACCCTTTATCTAAAAGAGAAAATAGAGGTCAGGAAAGTTCAAGGCACTGGTTGCTCCATTTCTAACCTTAGTTACACACCTTGTTTTACCGTTTAGTCTCATAGGTGGGACAAATGTACTAGTCGTTTCTGCATACTCCTTTTATTTTTAGAAATGATTTATAAAACTTC
The DNA here is from genome assembly GCA_030737815.1 of Allium fistulosum. Classification (NCBI taxonomy): domain Eukaryota; kingdom Viridiplantae; phylum Streptophyta; class Magnoliopsida; order Asparagales; family Amaryllidaceae; genus Allium; species Allium fistulosum. The sequence goes on from CM060905.1 coordinate 900,073,854, forward strand.
CAAATCATTATTTAAAATAATATTATTCTTTTAAAAACCATTCATCAAACATATGAAAAAGAATGTTTAAGTTTAAAATCATATTTCACAAATTATATAAAAAAGCTGTGAAAAGTGCTGCAAAAAGTGTTTTAAGTTTATATCGAAACACAAACTTTGTAACAACCCACTTTTTTCATACAGTTTAAGCGGGCAATAAACCACACATAACCCACTCAAATTGAATGGGAAGACGGATAGTTAGGGGAAAGAAATAAGGAAGAAGACAAGAAGAAAATAACAACATAGAATCTCATAGCGGAACAAATGAACTATAATATAAAACCAATCTTTACACAAAAATAAAACTGTAATATAAGTGTATATAGACGTCAATCAGAGTATACTAGCTTATTTCAACCCGGACAGTTATAACAACCTATCATCACAATTGCTGAATAATACAACAATGAATGCAACAGAAAAATAACCATGTACGTGAATATATCTTTGGGCCCCCAGCTCGTCTCCTGAAGCTCCAAAGCTTCCAACTAAATCTGTAATATGTTCGGTCTGACCTAAGCATTTAGGAAAACAACGCTCGGGTCAATCTAGTAAAACCAGCGTGAGAAACTTAAATCACAAGGAATTTTAACATAATTAAAATAACCCTTTTAAAATCAAAGGTATCTCGTAAGACCACGACCCACATAAACACTAACTGGTTTTTACCTTATGATAACCAAACATTTTCTATACAAAATCCAATGATATTATGATAATGTCTATAATATAAATACATATTAATCATAGCCAAAAAATTTATATTATTAAATTCCAGTATAATAGGAATATAATCAAGTCCGCACGACACTTATTGGAAAATGGATTCCAACAATGGCAAGGTAAGGGACTACCTTCTATACAGTACACCTCTAGATAACATGTACCTGGGGTCAGACCCTGACTTGGTCCACCCCTGCCAACACAAGACCGGCCTACCGCTGAACCATGATAGTACCGAATATGTCATCACCCCGGTTGTTCCCAACCTTTATCGCGATCTCTCATGCACAACCAAATCCATAATATGATAATCTAGAAAGGTGATGACACACCCCAATGAGAGCGACCCACATACAACTGCTACATCTACCATGTTTTAGCCATTTCCCTAGTTATAAGGCTTGAGGCAACGCTTTAACCTTTACTCTTAGTAGACCATCTTTGAACGATAACACTGCCCTCTGGGCAGAAATGCAATGTTAGCATTTATCCATACAAGTTTGTTCTTGGTCTGAACGAAATCGAAGGCACAACTTCCACCACTTCCATTTTTGGAATTACCCTCAGGATTAATTACAAGCAGCCCTTACACTTCAAAAGCTCTGCCTTCGATTCCATCTTCGATTTCATATTCTTCAAGATGTCTTTAGTTCGAAATGCTTGAGTTGGATCAAAATGGTTTTCGAATAATTTATACTTATATGATCCCGGTCTCTTCGAAACAACATTTGATAGTTCCGGTAAACTCAACCTCGGTTCTTTTGGAAATAATCGGACAATATATAAGAGCATGGATCACCTCCTAACCGTTTAATTGGACGAATCGCCCTATCATTTGTCCTAAGAGAACAAAACGAGATTTATATGCACAGTACAACATCATTCGAAGATGACTGTGCCATATAACTCATGTGTTTCTCCTTGATCTTTCCGGAGTTATATTTTGGTCAAGGTTTGATAGTCGGTTATTTAACTATCAAATAAACAAATATTCAAAACAAAGATTACATTTCTTATTGAAAACGCTAAGCCTCATTTAATTAAATTTCCATTAATTAGAATCTCTTCAAAAATATTTATCAAAATACTCATATACTTATCTCACCGTAATAGGTATATTCACAAACCATTCCTTTCAAAATACTTGAAAACATTTAAAAATAGATATGGAAAGCACCATTCAGTATCAATCATAGATCGCGATTTACTCAATGGTTACGTCGCTGTCCCAGTGAATCCATACTAAAATGTAGGCAATCCCTACCCCTTGAATTACACCGTGAAAATCAACCATTTCTTTCCAAATCTCTTTATTTTATAAATATCTCCCAATTTATTTATAAAGTTTCTTTATAAATCTCTAATTTATTAATAAAACATTCTTAAATCTCCAGAACCCGATTTATAGAAGTACTCATTTTCATATCTTTAAAACTCATTTATAAATTCTTTTATAAAAATCTAGAACCATTTATAAACTCTTCCCTTATTTAAACAACTTATCTAATAAACACTTTAAGTCAGGAAGGTTCCGTTGATAAACCATAAATTATTTAAAATAACTTTAAACAACAAGTTATTATTTAAACATCTTTCTATTTCATTATCTTTAAAACTCATTCAAAATAATAACTTTAGAATCTCATTAATAATATTAAATTAATTTTAAGTACTATTACTGTATTAATAAGTTAATTCCAAAACAATATTAATATAATAATTAATTAACTTTAAATGTTATTAATACAATAATCAATCAACTTTTAAGTAGTATTAATATGATAATTAATTAACTTATAAATATAATTAAATAACTTAAATCAATATAACTAAATAAATTTAATTAAAAATTAAAGTATATTTAAATAACTTTAAATAAATAATTAAACTATGATTAAAAACATTTTTAAACAATAATTAAATAACTTTAAAATAGTAATTAAATATTCTTATATACCTTTAAGAATATAACTTTTAAGAATCATATTAATAAAGAAAATAACTTAAAATCATTTTATTAATTATCTTTAAAACATTATAAATAAATAGTTTTTACCTTTTTAAATCTTATTACTAAATAATAACTATCTTTAAAACCTTATAATATATAATAAAGATTCTTAAAATAACTTTCAAATCAATAATCTACTTTTTAATTTTGAAAAGGCTTAACAATCACATTGGTACTTAAGGAAGATACCATATCATTTAATTTCACTTTCCAAGTTAATAAATGATATTTACATAATTAACGACTATGTAAATAAATTTAGTACTTAACTATCATTGGTTAACATATCACATATTCCGAGGGGCATGTCAATTTATGATATATATTTAGATGTCCGAATCAATAACATAGCAGAACAGGGATATATTCTACTAATTAAATGTCAAATTAAAGTATTTAGCAGAATAGTGTTTTATTCCACTAACAGGTGCTCAGATTATCATATTCAATTCATTTTAGCAGTACAGTGGTTATTTGGCCAAATAATTATAATCAATTAAGAGATAATAATTTAATGACGTTTTTATTTGGAATAACGTAATTAAATTATATCTGTACAAATTACACTACAACATTGTATCATCTCTACGAGTTGATCGGATTTAAAATGGGCAAGAGGTAGGGTTTAAAACCTAACTTAGAAAAATAAAATTATAAACAAAAAAACATGAAACATTTCTTACCCAAGCTTGCACCGGCCCAAGGCCCAAACTCCATAACCCACCCGCGATCTACAGTGCCTCCTTCCCCTTCTTCCTTTTCTTTTCTTCCCCTGAACCAAATCGTGCACGTATTTGTGCACCGTGCACCTCCATTCACCCACCTATCACCACATCCAAGCTCACCATTAGCCCACCTTCGCCCCCTCGTCACACCGGCACCGGTCTCCCCTCATGGCCACTTAAACCCAAAATCGACCCTTCACCCAAAAATCGGATCCAAACCCAATCCACTTAAAGCTTTAACCACCACCACTGCCACTATCTTTGCCCAAACTTATGCCCCCTCCATGCCAATTGCGGCCAAGCTCGGTGCCTCCATCTCGCTGTAGTTCAACAAACCCAAACACCACCAAACAATGCCCTAAAACCCTAACCCACCTCGTTTTCTCAACTCCGACCAGTAGAGACCATGCCACCTCTACCACAACACCGCCTCATTTCCATGCATCTCCTGATACCATCCGTTTCTTTCCTTGATAACTGGTTTGCCAAAAAACTCAAAATGATTGGAAAACGATCAAACACATCCCCTCATCAAACCCGACCACTAGAAAACATGCGAACACACTTAAAAATCATGACACGCCGAGGCAAACATGACGACGTTCATTGTTCTTTGATTCGTGTCAGCCAAATTTCCTCCATTTCTCGGCCACTTACTGATTTGGGTTGATTATTGCCACTAGGCTCGACAAATCAACGTGCGATCATTTTTATAAAATAATAGGAAGGTAAATGAACAACTTTTATTTTGGTTATTTTGTCTAAAACTTGATGGTTTGGGGTATATGGATTTTTGAAGTAGAGAGGTTGTTTAATTTTTTGATTTCTGAAATTTTTTTAGTAAACCAGAATTGAAGAAGAGAAAATCATGAGGATGAGGAAGACTTTGGTGTATGTAGATATATATGCTCCTACCTCACATCAATCTCAAATCGAGGTCAAGCATCAAAGGGGCAAGAGAAAATTGTGGCTACTGATGTGAAGGGGAAGCAAGAGAAGTGTAGGGAAAAAGGAAAACAAGAAGTTGGTTGAGTGTAAAATGGTCGTGTACTTGTGTACACATATGTGTGTTTGACTATGAATAAATTCTAGTATCCTGCCACAACATATCATGTCCGATTATGAACCTCGATTGAAAGAAAATAAAATATGATCGCATAAAAAATTAGGATGCGATCATAAATTAACAATAAAATAGACAAGTTAATCCATCTTGTTAAGTTTCAAAAATACCAACGTTTGCCTAAAATACGACAAACGGAAGTTCAATTATTTTTCAAATTAAAAATTATAGAAAAATCCTATAAATTAAATTAAAAATACGTCACCAGAAATCTGACTATAATTTGAAACATAGATTTTATAATAAAAACCCCAAATCAAATATTTAAAACTAATTAAATATTCCAAAAATCAAAGTGATAAAATTCTGGGTCGTTACATTCTCCCCCTCTTAAAAACAATTTTGTCCTCGAAATTTCACCACATGAACACTCAATATTATTCATAAGTTCATATGAAGTTCATATATCATCTACATACAAAATCTGATTCGATCACTACTCGAATACGTTGTTTTTTTTATTTCGAACTAGTATTGCTCTTCCGATTTTCTAGTGCGGACTCTGACCAGGATTCTTAATCAGAAACCTTCACATTTAGAACCCTCGCCCAGTGTTTGCCGTTAAAAATCGAATGATAAATCCTTATTCAGAATGGTGTGAAACACTTCAAGTCATATACTCGAATCTTGGATCGAAAATTATATGAGAAGGGGAAATGATCTATGTACAACCTACGTACTCATCTAAAGGTTTTCACCAAACCAATTTCTTTTAACCGTCTCAAATTAATGGATATACTTCGCAGAAATTCCAACTTAGGTTCAAACATTTTAAAATGATACAACTTTAATTATGAAATCCTTTCACAAAATCATTTTACTTTATTGACTCGTATAATACTCTCCTACCTCTTAAGAGTATATGCAAAACATCCGACTTGAACACTTCTTTACCTATTTGGTCGTATTTACTTTATTGACTCGTATAATACTCTCCTATCATTCTATTCACGTTTAACTATTCAGATGGAGGCCAAAAATAATTTAGATCTTAAAACTGAGTCGACCAATACACTTCTTTACCTATTTGGTCTAGTAAGTAGCTAAGAAGAGTTGGATGTTGGTACCCAAATTCCATCCTGGAATCTACTTTTCTTTAGACATTCAGAGGTAAAAAAATTTATTAGCCAGCCCAATAACATCAAGTAATTTTTAACTTCCTAAATGTTAAAATCAAGAGACAATGTTTAAAAAAACAAAGTTTATTAAACCTTCTCAATAAATTTGACCCTATTAAACTTGATTTATTAACCCATTCTTTAATCAAAATACCTTTATATTTTGGAAACTTAAGGGTCAAATGCCTGGATATTTATTTCAAAAACCTTTTGATTTGTTACTATATGTTTTTTTAATCGCTAACAAATATATTTAGCCTGAGTAACCCCAAACTGAAACAAAGGAACTGGGTACTACCAAAAAGTATTATATATTCCCTTGCCATGAACGTTAATACTTAGAGAAGTGTCTACTACCCGGACATGTCTCCTGCCTATTTTTTATTATTTTCCAGCCACTCGAACTAGTTAATTTAAAAATATTTTTTCAATTTTCAAAATCCCCTTTTTAAAACAATACTTTATACAATATATTTCCATATAAATAGTTTTAACAAAAATATCAATTTCCAACTTGCTTTGGATTCATTCGGATTCGAACTCGTCCCTACTGTACAATGACAAGGAGAATAATTTACTAAGTGTACAATACCATTCGCCTATGCAGACATCCAATCATCACTTAGAAGATTATTCCGATCATCACAAGACAAATTAAAACTCATTTTCCTGAACTAATCCAAAAAAAATAAACCTTTTTTAAATAAAAATTCTCTTCTAAAAGTATTTATACTTGAAATTTTTTAAGCAAACCATTACCTCTATTTCCTAAAATATTTATACTTTAAACTCTTTCAAGTAAAATTAATACTTCTTTTCCCATAAATCATTTGAAATAATAATACACATCTTTCCTTTTGTATACCAAATCATGCTTTTGGGGATTTAATCAAACTCTACTTTTTTTACCCAAATAAATCCATAACAAAATTCCTTTTTAAAGTACCTATATTTGTAAAATATCTTCAAATAATATTATTGTTATCTTCTTAAAACTTTGAAAACCACTTTCCAAAAGCATCAGGTTTTGAGTTCTCAAATTTCGTTTATATAAAACCATCTTTATAAATTTATTTCCCGAATGTTATATTAAAAATATTTTAACTTTAACAAACAACTTTTTGTAAAATCAAATTTTATATAAAATCATTTCTAAATATTTAGATTTTCTTAAAATAAACAACTTATATTGAAGTCAAATTTTAACCCAGCATTGTCAATGAACACCATATAGTCAAATTGTGAAACTCAATTCACAAGGTATTCGTTTCAATGTTCTCAAATTTCCTATCTATCCAAACCAGGGTTCAAAAGGAAGATTTTAGATCGATCAGCAACAATAGTCAATGCTCAGAACTGGCGAGCATGACTAATCAAATCCTAAATGATAATGATGGAATATTACCATTTCCTAACAACTAAGCACCACCAAGAATGATTATACAGAATTTTTGAAAAATTATTCTTATATATATATAATATATTCCCATGTAAAATTATTTCATTTACCAATTTAAAACAATATTGTGTCGGTTGGCCTTGTTCAAGTGTTTAGAAATTCCTATTGATAACATGGGCCAAACGCATCGACTAAAATTCATAATCCACTCAACATATCAAACAACACAATATAAAACATTTTTATAAAAATAAAAAATACGTGTTGTTATATTTATACTCTCAAACTCATTCTAGGATATTACTAATCCTATCTTTAATGAGTTACCCATTCTAGGGCATTACTAACCCCATCTCTAATGAGTTTACCCCACTCATCCATATCGCATATTACCAGTAAATGATGCCACATGAAGCTGATGCTTCACTTATCAATACTGCCTCTATTCAATGCCGCATCTCTTCAATGTCGCTTATCATCAATGATGTGACTTATTGATGTCGCACTTCATCAACCAAGGTAATACGCAAGATGAATATCGTAAATCATCAGAAGGAAGCAAGTGTCACATGTCACCCATATGATAAAGCATGCCAAATGCCTTCATTTCTAGGGATGATGTCAAAAGCTATCAAGCCGCATGCAATCCGAATGATGATGCCATAATCCTTTAATACGCCGAAGAATGCCATGAATCATCAAATTAAAGCAATATCCCAAATGTCATGGAGATGGACCTTGAGACCGAAGAGCAAACATACCCCATTGACTCGGTGTCCATGCCATACCTTTCTACCCCTATAAATATGGACCTAGGGGGTGTAAAGGAGGGGGCGATCAATTCTTTTCTTATTCTTACATTTTAAAAGTTTGTAACCCTAAATTAGTTTGGGGATTTTATGCCAATTGTAATTCTTACAACCTTTATGAAATATGGTCTTGTACAATTGCAATCTTATAACATCTTGAATAAAGAGACATGATTTATGAATTATGGTTCTTATACACTTATGATTTCAACATGTCCTTCACTTCGCCGTTGAACATGCATACTTCCAACTAGTTGAAGTATGATTTCTTGAATAGTGACTTGTTTTCAAATTCTCAAACGCTTGTGTTTTCCATCATAACTTGTTTTGAATTCCCAAAACACTCATGCCTTCGAGACTAATATGGTTTGAATATGGAGAATGTTCCTTTCTAGCAAGCTAGCCTAGTATCACTAAAGTCTCTACTCAACCAAGTCTCACTTTCCTCAAACTTCTTGGGAGTTAGCGAAGAAATTTGTTAACATTTAAATGCTAGAACACTACGCCATAGATTGCATACTGCAACACCCAAGAAATGATGCAGGAAGTGCTAAAAAATGTTGCTGTAGGCTAAAAAAGGGCAAAGGCAACACTTTCTCGGTGATGTATTTTGCCGCGTTGCCCTAGAGTCAAAGGCAACATCTTTGCGGCCCTAGGACAACATCGGTTCTGTTGTTGCCACATGTACCAAATTTACTAAAAAGTGGGCCCCACAATCTGGGCCCTAACATGTGGGCCCACATTATGGGGCCCACTAATTCTGTGGCCCACCTTTATGGAACCCTGTTGTGGGGCCCATATTCATTAATCTATGGTAACACTTTTACCATCCAATGGCAACACTTTGCCAGTTTATTACCACATTTAACATCACATACTACAACATTATATCATATCTATGGCAACACCTTTTGCAATTTAAATTGGAAATGTACTGCAACATTATACTACTACAACATTATATCATATCTATGGCAACATTATACTGCAACATTATATCATATCTAATGGCAACATTACACTACAACAAAGAACTTTTCATTTCAGAATAACCAGCAACACAAGTTTTACTTAGTCAAGTACAAAATAACAAACATACTTAAAAACATAGCCAGTGTATTCATAGTTACAGCCAGTACATACTAAATTCTACTTATTAACATTACATTCATATTTGCGAGCCTCCAGTGCCATCAGTGACTCTAGTGCCTCCAGTGCCATCACTGCAGACGGTCGTACAAAGGTCCCCAACATCAGTTTGCATGTCAGGGTTTGCTTCGCCTAATTTCTTAAGCACCCATGTTAAGTTTTCCCAAACTTTTTGGTTCACCTTTGCATCAAATTCATTTTGGACCTTCTTGTTCACCTTTGCTTCGACTTCGTCAACTATATTTTCCCTTATCTTCGCTGTCAGCTCCTGTATGTATGTGCTTGTTGTTGGGGCATATTTTGAAACTTCTGCAGACTTTGTGTGCCGTCCTATAAGCCAAGATAGACCGTGCAACTTTCCATCAGAAATCATTTCTTGAACAACTCCATCACTTCCTCCTTCACCTATTGCTTTTTCAATCTTATCCTGCAAAATAAAGCAGTTTCAAAATGTGACATTAAATAAAATTAACAATTCTGAAACAAGTTTCTTAAACAAGAATTATTTTTTGCAATATCTATTAAAAGTTTTAAAATGGATTCAGAAAATATCCTGCTATAGGTTTCAACAAAACAGGATCTAATTCTACAAAAATGTCGATGCGCAAAATGAACCATTTTTTTGACATCTGATTGAAGAGAAAATAAAATTCTTAAAATTCTGTACTTCATTACTGAAGTATCAGTCTTGTACACCTTTCCTTCTTTCCGCTTGCGAGTTTTAACAAAAAGTTCTCCATCTGATTCGTTGGACCGATACAAATCAAAATGAAAAAAGTTAGACAACAAAAGGATATCAAACCAATTTTTCCAGAACATATATCACTAATCAATTCAGAAATTATACTCAAAGTCAAAGCAAAACTAAGGTAAATATGATCTCCTTTACATAAAAACAAATCTCGGTTCAAATGAAGAATAAAAACCACAAGTGCACACAAGCTAAAAGTCTCGAGCAACTCACAGATGCAAAAATGGAGCAACAGTAAGTTCTCAAGCAGCTTACAAGTGCAAAAATAAAGAAACAACAAGTATAAAATCATAACATATGTAGCAACAATATCAGAGCTTTTTCAAGCATAGTATCAAGTGATGTATCAGTTTTGCAAAATTCAAGGCCGGGCTAAGGAAAATTTGCATAGTAAATATCCCATATGTCTATGCTTTCAGATTATTAACTGTAAGCACAGAGATAACAAATATCCCATGATTCATCTTAGATTCTGATGAAAAACTAAGATTACCTCGTGATTAACCCATGAGCCATGAACATATACATAATACTAAAACGATTTAAGCTTAGCAAGGCAGTAAAGCCATCAACATACAACAGACAAAAGACATGCATCAACTTGACATCCATATGCTTAAGAGTTAAGAGTGTATCCAATAGTTTACAAATTACTTAATTTCCACAAAGATGGATTGGACTCATATTTAATGTTTAATATGCATCTAACTTGCAGACGTATATTGACCAAATGCGTACAAATGCATGAGCATGACGGACACTGGTTTGGAAAAGAAGAATTGAGTTTTCTATGCCAAAGGGGGCAAAGAAAGGCTCATTTATATTTTTATAGATTTTATGTACTTTTTTAGCAAATGTTATTAATAGCTATTGAGTCGTAAATTAATGTGAAAATGCAAAAATAATAAACAGATACAATAAAAATTAATACATTAAAATTGAAATAAAAACATTTGCTAGATGATTAATGTGACAGATCAGATTATATAGCCTGCTTGTTATTCTTTTAGTTACAAACTTCTATATCATAAACAGAACATATATCACTAATATTTATTTTGCTTATTTGTTTGAGTGAGGTGATATTTTATTTTGGAACATATATGTAGTTATTTTAATTTTTATTTTGGAACATATATCGCTTTGCTAAATAAGGAGAGGAATTTCAGATAAAATAAAATGCATACCTCCAGCCAACCATAAAAATAAGCAAAATACATACCATCTTATGCCAAATTTGGGAAAAGTTTTGGACCAGCAGTGTGTGTGTCTGTATACGATTTCCGATTTGCACAATTTGTAAGGGCCTTGGACTACAAAAACATGAAATAAAGATGTTTATCTGCCTGATTTGAATGAATAAAAACGGAAAAAAATTCTATGATAAATGAGAAGATATTTTTATCTTCTTCCAGTCAAAAAGCTAACTATTTACAGTTTTTATCACTTACTTTGGATGAGCTTCTATATGATTTATTTATGAATTTTCGAATCGGATGCTTAAATTTGGATCTTGGTTTAAATTCATTTGAAAGTAATCATAAATAGGTTGTTTCATCGTTAGTTTTCTTATGACCAAATTCATCAAAATAGTACGAATGAGAAGATATTTTTATACCTGGAGACAGCAGATTCTTCCTTGGGCGTACGATGACATGTGGCTGCATTTGTTTCATTGGCTCAATTTTATCATCAACCACGGAATCGACATAGAAATCAATGTAATCACCATTATTTTTTATTTGCATCAATTCCCACAGATCTACATCATTGTTCACCAATTTCCACCCACTCATTGGACCTTTCCATGAATATACTCCTCCAATTTCAGTGTACTTTAGCTCATCCCTAACATACTCCATCAGTACTGTGTAAGAAAACATATCCAGATCAACGCCCATGACAGAAGTCTCTTCTCCACCAACATATCCATTCTTCTCAAATTTTCCCTTGTGATGGAATTTAAGATTTGCCTCCATCCTACACATAATGAAGGAATTAACATTAGAATGACATAATTACAAATTAAAATAAACCAACTGCATTATAAAATAAAACAGTCACTTCACTAAAATGTAATAAAGGCAAAAACACTAAAAAAGAGACAAAAAAGCCACAAATATGATATATCAGTTACAACATTTAATCAAGGCAAAAACAACATTTTCTTACTTAAATTTGGTACATTAGTTACTTAATTAAATATGATAGTGATACACAGAAATTAAGAAGCATTTTCTTTCACTCTGCTAGGTGGAAGGCGGATTTGTCTTATTGGGACATCATCTCTACACCAACGAACATCAAAATCTTGATTTCCCATTCCATAAGCAGGCTGGATATCATTCAAATCTTCATTTGCATCTTCACTTTCGATTTCACACCAGTCTCTCGGCAATTTTCTGGCTTCATGCATAACCAAGGTGGAAGGTTTTAATTTACCAATATGATTGGCCATGTGCCATGAGCTGTAGTCATTGTACAAAAAGGACTGAATCCATCAGCTGCTACTCCTAACCTGATATTTCTATTTTCAGATGAAAAATGAGGATATTTGGCATCCATCGTCTTCCAAACCTCGCTATCAGCTGGATGTCGAAGTCTGCCATCATTTTTTCGTCCCACTTCATGCCATATCATAAGTTCTGCATACTCCTTGGACATGAACATCCTTTGCAGCCTTGGTTTTAATGGAAAATAACGTATCACTTTTGATGGTACTTTGTGAATCCGCTACTCCGGATCATTGTCAACACCCGCTTTCTTTTCCGGTATAGCCCACCTTGAAAAACCACAAGTTTTGCAGTTATTTTCCATTTCATTTTCTGCCCAATATAGCATGCAGTTATTTTCCATTTCATTTTCTGCCCAATATAGCATGCAGTCATTTGGACATGCATGTATTCTTTGGTAATCGAGGCCTAAATCTTTAATGATATTTTTGGTAGCATTGAAAGATAAAGGGATGTGGGCTTGTGGAAAAGCTTCTTTTAGCAACTCTAATAAATCGGTAAATGTAGACTCGGTGATTCCATGTAGGCATTTTAAAGAATAAAGCCTGACGATGAAACTTAATCGCGAAAATTTAGTACACCCAGGATATAATGGCTGCTTTCCCTCTTCAACACGATGATGAAATTTTATAGCATCGACATTTATTCCATTTGCTCCATCAGAAAATCCACCTTTATTGTTCTGCATATTTCCACAAGTACAATGCAACATCTCATCGAGATTATCTCCAAAATTTATTCCCGCTTCACGATCCATATCGTTATCGCTCCTTTTAGGATCTAGACAGGAAACCTCACAAATCCATTTCACGTACAATTCAGATGGACGATTCCAAATCAGATGGTCGTAGACTACCTCTTGACGATGCCACTTGCGATTATGACACTTTTTGCAAGGGCATGTAATTTCATCACCTACCGCGAATCTAGAAAAAGTATTTTGAATAAAACGTTTCACTCCACTGATATATCCTTCACTGAACTTAGGAAGTTCTGCCCATAGTTTTTCCTCGTCGTTCATCACTAATTTACACACAAATAACATACAAAGACAAACACAATAATAAAATCAGGAATATGATTACACCTAAACTCACAAGTAAATCAGTAAATTAGGCTACACAACAATCAAATCAGGAAAAACTTGAAATATACATAGAGTGATACCTTAAGCAGCAGATTAAATCGAAGCCCTAACTGAAATTCGAAACCCAAACGAACCCCAATTGAAGACCTAATTGAAACACCGAAGCCCTAATTGAACTTGAACTCGAACTTGCCCTAATCGAACCCCAATTAAGCTTGTAAACTTAGAACGTTTAGCCCTAATTGAAATCGCAGAGTGTTTGAGTGTTTGAGAGGTTGAGCGGCGGAGTACGTATTTTGTTAAGTGTTTGAGTGAAACCCTTTAATATTTTGTTAACTTTTGCCGCTTTGTTTTTGCTTCCCGCGTTAAAAATTATTTCAGCCCGCTTTTTTTCCAGCCCGCACTCATTTTTTATAATATTTTTATAAGTCTATAGCTACTGCAACATAGTGTTGATATCTATGCTAACATCCTGAAGCTAATGTTGTAATAGACGAAAATCAGCATAGCTATCGTTACATTGTAGCTAGCAACATCTTGTATTTTCATTGCAATAGGCCATCTATGGCGTAGTGGAAGGAGGGCTCAAACCTCTGATCCTTCATTTATTTTCTTGAAACTAATTAAGCATTACTTTTCTCTTGGAAAAATGTAGAAAACCAAGAAAGATAATCTCCTAAACAAAGAAGTTATGCAATAGATGACTTTGGTGGATAATATCATTTCGAACTTCAATTAGAAAATATGGAAGTTGGACAACCTTCATCCCTAACAAAACTTACAAGCAGCGAGGCTAAAATTAAGGATTTGATATGACAACTAATAGTTTTGCAAGAGCTTTTTAGGAAGTTTTGTCTCAAAAATCATCTAAAATGATAGAGTCTATAGAAGAAAGAGATGAAGTGGATTCTCCTAGAACAGTCTTGGAAACCTCAAAATTTAAAAGTCAGGGCAAAGTATTAAAAACCCACAGAAAAAGAGAAAAACTCGAGATGAGGGACTGGAAATGTAAACTCCAAGATTGTAAACAAAAGAAAGCAACAAGGCTAAGATAGTCCATCAAAAGGAAAATCAGGAAAAACTAACTAAAAGGTTTCCCAAACAATCAGATGGCTCGATTTCATATAAAGAATATAAACCCTATAGGTGGAACTATTATAATGAAGAAGCCTACCAAAGGGACATACCCAACCAAATAAAAAAGGATATGCTTGCCCTTAAGAAGGAAGGGACCCTTGACCCAAGAGATATTGATAGTTTTAGAATAAACTCCTTTTAATGAGGAAAACAACGCCTGTTAGGATTCCATCCCACATCAAAATTCCTTCACTAAAGTATGATGGAAACACTGATCCAGATGATCACCTTTTCGCTTTCAAAAGTCAATTGGACTTGTATAATGCTTCTGGGGCAGTTTGTTGTATGCTCTTCCTTGTAACTTTTCATGGAGTAGCTGTCAAATGGTATAGGCATTACCGAGAAAGACCATCTACTTTTAGGAGAAATTTTCTTATGAATTCTATGCACAATTTTACATATGCAAAGACCCAACTATAGATTTTAGCATGTTAGCTAATATCAAGCCAAGGCCAGGGGAATTGCCTACCGAATACCTAAAGAGATTTAACATGGAAACACTAAGAGCAAGAAATGTGGCCGATAGAGAAAAACTGATGGCAATACATTCGGGGTTAATTGAGCATACTCCTTTCTAGAAAGTGCATTATATTCATGGACGAAAAAATCAACAATACTTCTATTTCTGGGCTGACAAATTCATCGCATGGATGAGATGTACCATGCCAATAAGAAATCTCAATAAGACAAAAAGGAAGCAAAGTTCGGCTTCAATCATCCTATCAAAAGGCCAAAATGGAATGAAAGTAGAAAAGAAAGTTGGAATTAAAGGAGATTTTCGAATCCAATTATGTAGACTTAAACAAACCCCTCTTCCACATTTTCACCATGGTAAAATATGATGGAAATTTCCGCATTTCTTACAAAATATGGAGCCATCCTGAACCGAATAGAGGAAAATGTTATTACGATTACCATAAAGTAAATGGACATAAGATCGACGAATGCTGCATCTTGGCAGAAATAACTTAGAAAATGATCAAGTCAAGATTTCTAAAAGAATTCTTTAAGGAAACTTAAAATATTTTCCACTACGAAGGGCATAGTCCAAGGACATGAAACCTAACTTTTTCTACAAGAAAGAAATAAAGAAATCAAAACAAGTATATATACATAATTGGCAGTATATCTATAAAAAAGTCCAAGAAGAAAAGAAGATTTTGCAACTTCAAAATTAGATTCCAGTCAAATTGTAAAAGCTTTGTGGCAGTTGCATATTATGGATCAACTCTACTCATCAAAATTTATAATTTGATTTATACTTGAAATTCACCATTTGCTAACACAAAATTCAAATTTCTTTACAGGCTGAAACGAGGACTATTCTACTATGAATAGACATCCGGGAGGTTCTTGATTTAATTATTAAAACCTAATAGATTTATGGTTTTCCCTGAAAGAGGATAGTTCAAATATCTAAGATAAAATGACTCTTAAGGCCTAAATCTATAAAGTATAAAGGATTTCTTTATTGGCTTCTGGATCATCTTCAATCCTCTGTAACGGATCGGTTTCCAAAAAAAGATAAATATTCAAAATCCTCCTAAAAGAAGGGATTCTCAAACAAAAGCGTGTTCTTGTCCATAATGTCTATCAGTTCATGAATCATGACTTTTCAAACTAACAAACATGGCATTTCGTTTAGCTAAGCAAAACCTAAAGTGGTACAATAATTCATATCATACAAAGGTGAAGTAATATACACCAATATTATTTTGAACAAGCAGTTTTATTCAAATAGTTTTACCAAACAAATCTTTGGGAAAAGCACTTCAAAAAAATCAAAAGGATTATTACCAATTACCCTATAGATTAGGGAAAACATATATTTATCCATTTCAAGGATGATTTATAAAATCTTCAGAAAAGTATGTTGCTTAGCTTTAGTAATCATCTACAAAAGGTTACAGAATTTGCTGATAAGAGCATTCTCAAAAAATTTAGAAATCACTGAAAAAGAGGAATCTATACATATTTTTCAAAGAAAGTTTTTGGAACTACTAAGACTCAATAGTACCACTAAAACTCTAATTAGAAGAGCCTATTCTCAATTTAAGGACTATTGGTTCATGAATCATGACCACTTAGTCTCTTATTTAAGATTTGCATTTCTATTATATGATTGGCTCAAAAACTTTCTTAGTGGAAACACTAAAAGGGGCTTCTCCATCAAAGAATTCAAATTACCAAAATCTTTCCAATTCATTGACTCAAAACCCAAACCAACAAAAAGTATTTTATAAAAGTAAGAATGATTTTGAAGAAATATTTCCTGATTTATCAAAGAAATTTCTTTTTCAAAAAATTCTTTTTTCCAAAAGGAAAATTTCATATTAGAAAAGTTGAAGTTTTAGTATTCAGAAAAGTTTTCCCAATCAAGTATTACAAAAACTCTCTTTGAACTAACAAATAAGAATCGTAAAGCCTCCAACGTATTTTCAAAGCACCTCCTAGAGGGAGGAGGGCTTAGCGCCAATTAAAGCCTCAGACATATTTCCGGAGCGCCTCCTAGAGGGAGGAGGTCTTAGTGCCAATTAAAGCATTCGATGTATTTTCAAAGCACCTCCTTGAGGGAGGAACAGGTTTAGCACCGATCAACAATTTTCAACCTTGCCAAGAAGGGACGAGAAGGTCCAAAGCTTAAAGAAGAGGAAAAAGAAATCAAACTCTATCCCAAAGAATGGATCAAATCAAACTTTTAAAGAAAGGACAATCAAATCGGAGCTATTTTTCCCAAAGACATGGCTAAAACAATTCAAATCATTGCCAGATGGTTTTCCGGTCTTTTATTCAGAATATTATTACCAGATGGATTTTTAGTCTTCTATTCAGATTGTTATTGCTAGATGGTTTTTTAGTCTTCTTATTATTGTCTGATGGTTTTCTGATTTTCTTATTATTGTTAGATGGTTTTTCGGTCTTCTATTAAGATTATTATTACCAAATGGATTACTAGTCTTCTGTTCATATTATTATTGCTAGATGGTTTTCTGGTCTTCTTACTATTGCCAGATGGTTTTCAAGTCTACTTCTTATTACCAGATGGTATTCTAGATTTCTTATTATCAGATGGTATCCTGGATTTCTTATTGTAAGATGGTGTTATGGATTTCTTATTATTAGATGGTATTATGGACTTCTTATTATCAGAAGATGGTATTCTGGATTTCTTATTATCAGATGGTATTCTGGACTTCTTATTATCAGATGGAATTCTGGTCTTCTTATTATCGGATGGAATTCTGGTCTTCTTAATGTCAGATGGTTTTCTGGTCTTCTTAATGTCAGAAGGTTTTTCGGCCTTCTCTTCAAAATTAGTGCCAGATAATTTTTTGGTTCTCTATTAAATGAATTCCTAATTTCTTAAATTACTAACCTTTTACCAAAGCAGATTTCAGGTTTAGAGACAAGAATTATACTAAGAAGATAAACCAAGGATTACATATCATATTGCATCAAATTAGAGCTCTGGAAAAGCAAGCTGTGTATTTTAGACAATTTCAAAATGAAGATTGTATATTACATTCAAGGTAACAATCATTCAAGTACAAATTTATTATACACACTATGTGTGAGGATTGCGAGAATAAAAAGGGTTGAACAATAGAGAATCTAGTCAAAGGGTTACAAGCAACTCTCTATCAAGAGCCAAGACCTTGCACCATCATTTCCAAATCCTGAGTGACAGAAGAAGAATTGGTAATATGACGAATCATCACATCTAGACTCGATGGAGGATTCAACAAAAAATGTTCCGAGTCCATTAGAGCTCCGTTACCTTTTGATGAAATCGAGCAATATCTTCAAGAACTTTAATTCTTTGGACTGAAGGTCCAAGAATAGCCAGATGCAACTGCTTTCTCTTGCCTAAGAAGGTGGAATAGTTGGGAGTCGGCTAAATCAAGATAACAAGTTGCAGGAGGAATTCAGGAAGAGATTACATGCCCGCAATCCCAAATGGTTGGAAAATAGCATCTACCATTTGTTGAGCAATGATGAGAAAATGAACTAGTGTATAGTCTCCTTTCTTTAAAAAGGGAGAAGATTTCGAACTTTTGCTGGACTTCTCACTATCCATTTATTTGCAAGAGAAATTACTCAAAATCAGGGAAGTGCTGTTCATTTTGCAAAACTTAAAATGCAAAATAGACAATCAAATGCCTAACCAAGGAGTATTAGTTGGTTAAGAGCTATTTAATTCTAAATGATAAAGTGTCAAAGCCAGAGTTAACAATAGGTTAATAGTCTATTGAAAGGTCCATTCCTAGATGTTGAACTCATAATAGGGTGGAGAACTTATAGACTACTTGAGAAATCTATAACCAGTTAGAAATGCCTAACTATTGAATTTATGCCTAGATATTAAATTTATAATTAGTCAATAAGGCACAATAAAGATATCATGCATATAACATTTTGTATAAATCATAGTGGGATGTCAAATTCATAAACTAATATCGAGTTTATAAAATTATCAAATCCATAAATAGTGAATAAGGTTAAATTTTGTTTAAAAATACCTTAACCTATTGTCGAGATCAAATTTATAAGTAAGATTGGAAACTAAAAACTTTTCTTTGATATTCAATTCACAGGTAAAAGGAAGGAACAAGATCCCTTGATCTAAATTTAAGGGAATGAACCAGATCTGGATGGAATGTTAATAGGTGGCAACATGTTTGACAAAGCGGTAATCGCTACATCAAAGAGTTGACTTGAAAAGTCAACGTTTTCTTTATACTAGGGGGCAAATGTTACTACAAACATTGATACCGAAGAAATGGGAGAATATCAAAATCAAGTATGTCGACAATAATGATTTCGCAAGAAAACATACAAGAGGAAACAATAAATGTTGAAGGTAAAGCAAAGCATACAACAAGGAATGCCACCTCCAAAATGCGCCTTAAAGATTATCGCACATCATCAATGCGATATGGAATGCCGCACTCCATTAGTCATCGGTGTAATTAAGGATTCATCGATGTTGCTCTTCATCAATAAAGGAAATTGCCGCATATTAATAGTGCACAGAGGCTTGTCGCATGCTATCAAATGGAAAAAAGGATATCAAATATCATATGATATTATGACTCACCAAGCCATGCAAAGAAAGTGGATGTCATTAAGAATCACTGAAAAGTGGATGGCGCATATCATCACTATCATATTCCATCAACACAAGGCAGCATGCCATAAGCCATCAATGTGATGAAGGCATCACATATTATTGATGCCACATCCCATTGATGCCGCATGTTATCAATAGTGATTGACAAGTGTTAAAAGACTGAAGCTTGTCGTAAGTCATTAATATGATTGGAGATATTATATATATTCGATGTTGCGACTCATCCATATCGCGTATCACCAGTAAATGATGCCGCACAAAGCTGATGCCATCACATATCAATACTGCCTTTATTCAATGCCGCATCTCTTCAAAGCCGCTTATCATAAGTTCCGCATATTATTGATGTTTCACTTCATCAACCAAAGCAATATGCAAGATGAATTTTGTAAACCATCAGAAGGAAGCAAGTGCCACATGTCACCCATATGATAAAAGATGTTGAATGCCTTCATTTCTAGGGATAATGTCAAAAGCTATCAAGATGCATGCAATCAGGATAATGATGCCATAATCATTCAATACACCAAAGAATGCCTTGAATCATCAAATCAGAGCAATATCCCAAGCGCCATCGAGATGGACCTTAAGGCCGAAGATCAGGCACGCTGCATTGACACTTGGCGTCCATGCTATATCTTTCTACCCCTATAAATACAGACCTAGGGGCATGGAGGAAGGGGTAATCAATTCTTTTCTCATTCTTATATTTTAAAAGTTCGTAACCCTAAATCAATTTGGGGATTTTGTGCCAATTGCAATTCTTATGACCTTTATGCAAATAACGGCTTATACAATTGCAATCGTATAACATCTTAAATAAAGAGGCATGGTTTATGACTTATGGTTCTCATACACTTATGATTTCAACATGTCCTTGACTTTGCCGTTGAACATGCATACTTCCAATGAGTTGGCATAAGATTTGTTGAATAGTGACTTTTTTGAAATCTCAAACACTTGTGTTTTTTTATCATAACTTGTTTTGAATTCCCAAATCACTCATGACTTCGAGACTAATATGGTTTGAACATGAAGAATGTTCCTTTCTAGCGAACTATCCTAGGTTACTAAAATCTCTACTTAACAAAGTCTCATTTTCCTCACAATTTCTGGGTGTTAGTGAAAAAATTCATTAACAGATATATCTAAAAGGAGATATCTGAAAGAAATTATTGAAGGCGGGACAAATTAGGAAGAGTTAAGGACCTCTATTATGAGTGGAAACCTTAGTCATTCTATTTTAGTAATTGAACTGTGTAGTTTGGATTTGATATATGCGTTGAGAAATTTTGGTTTCTAAAAATATCACATTAAAACCTCCAAAATTCCCCCAAAACAAAATGTCAATTTTAGGTTGGAATCTCAATTGTTTTCTGTTAAAATAATGGAATTTTTGTGTTTTGCAATTTTAATGTTTTACATTCTATTCCACTTCTTATCTTTCTCTTTGGATCTGATTAAGGGATTTTGATTAAAAAATGTTGTGTAAGGTACAAATTCTTATTCATAGGTTACACCGCCTTTCCTACAATTTGAATAGAAGTTCCTTTTGTCTAATTTCATGTAAAAAGAAGTTGAATAAAACATAAAAGTATTCAAATTTGCAAGTTTACACTATTGATTTATTCCATTGTTTTAATATAAAATAAGTGGGTTTGGATTATATTTTATAGAAATCTGTTGACTGAATTTATGGATATTGGATTTATGGTATATTTATTAATATGGAAATGAGACTTGAATTTTTTTGAAGATTTGACATTTAGACGTTAGTTTAAGACGTAAACTCTGCATGCATAGAAATTTATTAAGTGCTTATATATGTATATATAAGCTAAATAACCTAAGATTTTAATGTATTAATGATGTAGTTAATATGTTATTAATTATTATTGAATTCCCTCTTAAGAAAGTAATTAATTATAGAGGCGAAATAAGAAGTTATCTTCTAAGGCCTTAATTAGGGATGTGGTGAGATTGTGATAATATGTTTAGAGAGTGTTATAAATTATGACTAAGTTATAAGGATGCGAGGTTAGTTAAAAGCACATGGATGTCTGCCCAGCTAATTTGGCTACCAGTAGTGTGACTTTGGGACTGATGTGAGACATCATCTATAATAAGTAACTACGGATGGTGCGATGTTAGTCTTAAATTTTATAGGGTAAAACTACCCAACTAATCAGGCTACTAGTACCTACGAATAGTCGGACTAACTTGAGACATCACTATAGGATACAGTCATAATACAAAGCACTTGCTTCAAGGATTGAAGGTATTAAGTAGTTCTGTGAGGGCCCTCTCTTTCTTATGTTGGAAGTAGTAAATGGTTAGGGTTAATGGGTAAGCACAATAGTGGATATCTTGAAAAGGGTCTGTTTCGATATGAAGGATTAAGTGACCAAAGAGATTTCATGCAATGTCAGGTACATAAGACCGTGAGGTGTCTACCTGGGTAGGTATTAAATGTCGAGGGACTAACCTTAAATAAGGAATTAAATAGTTATATTTTACCTAATTCCCATTAAAAAGGTATTTAGTGGCATGGGTACTATCGCTTATATTGATAGAACATTACTGACGATAGATATGGGTTATTGGGTTATAAAAGTAAGGTTATGGAATTAGAATAGGGAAAGCCTTAGCACTTAGAATTGGAAAGATCAAAGCTAATATACGAAAGACATATTCCTATTTAAGTTATACTGCTCAAGTTATATTATAGTAAGGCTTTGGATGTTTATTTATCAAACATATATTGTTCTAACTCTCTCCTCATTACAACACAAGTTAGGAAAGGCGATGCAGAAGGCAAAGGCGGGAAAGAAACTTATGGCATCTTACCTATTTATCTACTTATGTTATTTTCTTATGTACCCATTAAAGATTAATGTTGTATTTTGAAAATATTGTATTAAAGATATGTGATGATTGTTATTGGTATTGTGTTATGGATTTTATGACGTTAAGATTTTAAATGAAATGGGTGTTGTTTCTATTATTATATTTTATCCTTCCACTGTAAGTTCTAAATGTGTAAATAAGTAGCTCTGTGTTGTTCTTTATACCAATCAACAGCCTGCTTTGGAATGGGTCTAAGTTTTTATGGGCCTTTTCTAGGTCGGAATATAGGTCCATTTTGGGGTGGGTTGTTACAAAACATCAAGAGCATAGTCTGTGAGGTCATTAGGACATGTTAACACTTCACGACACTTAAAGTGATCACATGTTTACACAACATGTATTGTTCCCAGATTTCCAGATTCTAACTTGGATGTGATTTCTATTCGGATTCAAAGGAAAGTCCACGCCTTTTTGACAAGCTCCAGAGCTACTATATTGATTATTGTAGGCCTTGTTGGAACTATGCCAGCCTGTAGTGGAAAAACGAGTAAATTTCAATTTTTTCCATTTTGGATTCTTAATGATCTTACGAAGTCTAAAATATTTAGAATTTTTCTAAATTTTCTTTTAAAGAAAATCAATATTTTATTTAAATTTATAGATAAATGTTTATTTTATGTATTTTGTATTATGTTTAAGCATGTATATCATATACAGATATGTGTAAATGTGCACGTGAAGCCTTATAATGTGTACATGGTTTAACATGCCACGTTTAGGTGCTAGGATTTACACCACTACGGACATGTTATGAACCCCTCTTGCATTCCATTATACCATCTAAATATACGTACAAGTGAACTAAAATGGTATGGATGTAATGAAAATATATGTATGTAAATTAAAAGTGATTATATCAAATAGTTTATATAATTTATGTATATAAAATGCATGTATAAATAAAAATATAAATGAGGTTTATATAATACAAATGAGGCAATTATATAAGTTTTGGAGCGTATAAGTTTGAGAAATGAATGGCTAAGTCATATTATGGAAATATAATCAATGTAGTGATTAATGCTCTTGGTAACGTACACAGCCTCTTTATTTCAACAAAGATATCATATACTTATATACTAATAAAATTAAGGATAAATTTTGTAAAATATATTTATTTATTAAATAGAGGCTCACGGCCTGGAATTTAATTTTGGAATGAATGTAGATTTTGAATGAAAGTTTAAGTTATACTAAAGTGGAGAATTAATATGGTGATTATAGGGACATTAATCTACTTTAATAGAACTGTTTCATTTAAAAATTCAAAAGAGAATGAATGTATTCAACATGTGGTGATTGTTTAATAAATGAATATATTTCATAATGACAAAGAATACTTTTTTATAACAACAAAAGGCGCTCTCGGCCATTAAATAAAAGTTTAGTTTAATTTTTTTCATTATAAATTAATTAACTAAAATAGTATGGTTTTAAGAGAAAAGTAATGATAAATGTTTTTTGACAAAAAAAGTATATTGTTGTTTTGGAAATCTTATACAGTGTGCATATTTACTATTTCTAGGAACACACACATATAAATTAAATTTACTTAATCAATTTTAAATTAATTAACAAAAGAGTTTATGTATAAATTCAATATATATATATATATATAAATGAATTTTTTTCGAATGTCTTTTAGGCTTAAAGAAAAAGAATTATTTTTTAATTAAAACATAAGTTTATATAACGTAAATCATCTAATTGTAAATTTGTACAATTAAAGTCCATTAAACAATATTAAATTTAAAATTAAAATAAAAAATTTCATTATAATGTCAATTAATGGCTGACTATGTATGCTTGCTTACGGACTTTAAACACATTTAAGTCCGTACAAAAATTCCCGTATTTGAATCTAATTTAAATGCATGCCAATATCGTATATCATTCATTATATTTATAACTATTAAAAGTACACTGTTTAATCATGTTCAATACATCAATTAGATTTTTATAACTAATATTTCATAAGTATTAGTTAATTTAATTAATTTATAATAATTATAAATTAGTTAAATCAGGTGGTCAAAAGAGCATTCAACGCTTCAGTTCCGTGACTCTTAGGCGTAAATTTGGTCGATGATTAATATCGAACAATTCAGATATTAACATTAACACGTCACTTAGTAGGTGGTGTGTTATTTTGGCAAAATATATCGCTTAATTGGTTTTAGTAAAATCTAATTTTATTTTGTTAAGCGTTACCCGGCAGTGACGATTATTTACACCAATTCTATTTGTCAAAACTATACCACTTTGGACTTATGGAATTTGGTAATGGTCAAAATTCTAATATAATCCATATTCAATTATATAATCCAAACATAAAGTTCTTGGTTCAATAATAACAATTATTATTAACTGAAATGCTATGGCAAGAGACTTTGACTTCGAGTTGACTTTAGTTGACCGTGATACTAACTTCATATTACTATGGAGATGAATCCTCTCTTGAATAGTGTTTCATTCCAATGCTTCCACTTGACCTAACTATAGTAGTTCGATGGACGTTGTACTATGATTTAAATATAATCATATCAGAGCTTCAACATTGAAGATCGACAGTATTCACAAGTCAAGAGAACTATATAATTTTGGCACATCAATATGTTAACGACCCAGAATTTCACATCTTTTATTTGGGAATGTTTAATTAATATTCAAATGATATATTTTATAATTAAAATAACAAAATTTTAAATAGTAAATAATAATGGTGAAATAGTTTTTCAAATTTGTTTACAAAAATATACAGTTCGAAGAAAAATCTAAAATGTGACCGGAATTCGTTTTTCAAATTTTTGACTTTTCGTCAGCTAAAAGTTGTCAGAAATGTTATGAACTTTTTAGTGTAAGTATACTAATTTATAAATAAGTTAACATATTTATAAAATATGTGTATAAGTTTATACTTAAGTTTATAAATATAAGTTGTGACATTTTATGAAATATAAAATAAAACGATGTTTAAAATTGAAAGATGCTTTAGGAAACATAAGAAAACATAAGTACACATGCATTAATTTCATATTGGCTAAGCAAGAGAAAGGGGGACAAGCTAGTGGACTGAGGTACATGAAGATGAGGTGGCATAGTTATATGGCAAGAGGAGGTGGAGGGTAAAGGACCAAGGGAATTGAGATAATTTGATTTGTTTCTTGCTTAAAAATACCCCTTTCATTTCTTCATTTTTGTCTCCTCTTCCTTCTACCATATCTTTCTCATATTTGTTCCAAATGGAGATTTTTTTTTGAAACCGTTTAAAATTCCAGTATCTACAACTGTCTTATGTATAGCTTCTTCAAATTTTGAGCTTAACCATGTCCAAATCTCATTTCTTTGAAATAAATTTTCGGACCCAGATTTTCATGTTCGAAAATACCTCTTCTTATTTTGACCGTATATCCATAAAAAATGATCCAAATTGAGTGAATCTTTTTTTGAAATTATAGAGAAGAGAATTTCAATAGCTTTCTCTTTGATAACGTTTTAAAATTTCCCGAGTAGGTTATGCAAAAATTGGTTGGAATATGACCCATCGGGTTGATTTTTGAGAGTTCGGCGATAATCCAAAGTCCCTCCACCTTACCAAAAACAAGCTTCACTTCCTTTTTCTTTCAAGGTTGAGCCACCTTAGTCTTTAAAGCCATCAAGACTCCATGTTTTTGCTTAAGAATTGAAGTGCTAGTTCATACCCTAAATTTGTAAGAGTTTGGAAGCTTTATGGTGAGAAAAGTTCTACTTTTTAACTTAAGTTACTACGTTTAAAATATGAAGTATACTACTTGAAATATATGATGCTTGGATGTATGATGATATTGTGTATTGGTTGTGCATATATATGCTTGGATATGTGATGATTTGGATGTGTAGTAGTGTGATTATGTGATGTTAGTTAACATTTGAAAAATAGGAAATTAGTTGACGAAATTAAAGTTAGTATCCTGCTTATGAGTATAAATACGATGTGATGTTGTGTTGAATGTTGGATATGGTATTTGGTACCTGTAGTTCACAATAATAAAATTAGAGCTTACTAATTTTTAAAAGCGACATGAAAATCCTTTTTAATAAAGGTTTGAAATTTGACTTTAAATTCCAAATATTTCAAGTTTAAAACTCTATTTGGGGTTTCAAAAACTTTCCTTTAAGTTTTCAAAGTGATAAGGGTTCAAAAATTTTAAGTTTTAAAAAGGTAGTAAAGGAATATCATGTTTTGAAATTATGGTTTGCATAGCGATAGTCATTATACGCGTAGTTCGAAAAAACTAACTATTTTTCTAATCTAAACTTACTTTTACTTAAAGTCTTTTTAGAAAATGATTTCTAAATTTAATTAAGTTATTCGAAAGTAATTAATTAATTATTTAATTAATTATATATCTAATGATTTTTAATTAATTAATTAATCGAGGTAACCAGTACTTAATCATCAGTTAGTTAAGGTTGTTTATACTTAAGTGTTAATCAATTAAGTTAATAATCACTAGTTAAGTAATTAAAGTTAATTATTATTTGATTAGTAATTAGGAGTTAATTAATTATTATTTAATTATTTATTTAAGATATTTATTATTTAATTATTATTTTATGAAAGGGTTTAATTATTAATGTATTTCTAATCAAGTTAAATTTAAGTAAAGATTTAATTTAAAACTTAATTATGATTTAAGTATTTTAAATAAAGGTTTAATTTATTATTAAGTTTTAATTAAAGATTATTTAATTAATTAATTGAGATTAATTATTATTTAAAGGTTTAAATTATTATTTAATATTAATTAAAGATATATTATGGATTAATTAGTTATTTATAAATTAACTATTATTAATTATTTATTTAAGGGATAGTTATTATTTAATTGTTAATTTTTGTTTAATTATTAATTAAAGGTTTAATTATTATTAAAATAAAGTTTTAAATGTTATTAAATTTTTAAATAGAAGTTTTAAACCACATTAATTCTAAAGATCAGTTTTGTTTTCAAGAAGCAAGTTTCTTTTAAAGGAAAATTTTATATCCATGGGATTTCTTTATTGATTACCCTTAAGTTATTCCAATTGAATATGAAACCCAATGACATCTGTTTAGCAGAATAAAACACCGTTCTACTAATTAAGTCACATTGGACATCTGTTTGGTAGAATAAATAACAGTTCTACCATGATTTCCCAAGTAGATTATGTGGACATCTATTTAAGCAAAATAAAAACCCATTCTGCTATTATATTAACTTGGACATGTGTTAAGCAGAATAAGAACCCATTATGCTATTATACAACTTACCTATATTTTGATTTGTTTGTTGTCGGTTAATTCCCTTATACATATCTGCTTGTTATGTAAATATCAATGTTATAACTTGAAAAGTAAACTCAGTTAAATGAGGACCATTGTGGTCACTAAGCTTCCTTTTGATTTTTAAGGTCAATCATTCTTTTAATAAGGTTTTCAAGTTATGTAATGATTTTAGTAAAGGTGTTTTAAATAATCGTTTTTTCTATCAAAAGGACTTTATTAAATGACTTTATTAAAGGAGTTTTGTTTTAAATAAGGAATATTTATAAGAAGTTTTATAAATGATCTTTGGATATTTATAAATAAAGTTTTATAAATAATTTTGGAGATTATAAAGAGATATATAAATGGTTTTGATATTTATAAAAGAGTTTTGTAAATTTAACTTGGTGAGTTATAAAGAGTTAGTAAATGGGTTTGAAATTTAAGTAAAGGAGATTAGTAAATAAAAGAGTTTTATTAAGAGGATTTATAGAAGGAAATTTATAAAAGAATTAAGATTGGATTTCCTTTAACTGATCTTCTTAATTCTGGTTGTATGGACATTCGTTCCACAATTAACACCGAAGAAATATTGTTTGAGATTATCTTTATCCCCAATTTAAATAACATTTTGTTTTGATCCTTTGATAAAATTTGGAAATGATAAATCTTTCGAAAATGTTTTGTGAATATACTTATGACAGTGAGATAAGTATATGAATGTTTTCGATAAACACTTTTGAAAAGTGTTTTAATAAATAAAAGATTTATTTTGAGGCTTAGTGATTGCTATGGGTAATTAAATCTCTGAATTGTTGCTAGTTTGTTTATTTGATAGTAAAATAACAAACTATCAAATCTAGACAAAAATATAACTCCGGATATATCTAGAAGAAACACATGTGTTATATGGCACAGTTATCTTCGATGATGCCGTACTATGCGTATAAATCTCGTCTTGTTCTCCTATGACAATTGATAAGGAGATCTGTCCACTTAAATGGTTAAGGGGTAATCCCTGCTCCTATGTATTGTATGATTATTTCTAAAAGAACCGGGGTTGAGTTTACCGAAACTATCGAATGTTGTTTCAAAGAGACCGGGATTGGACCTGTATAAGTTATTTGCAAACCACTTCGATCCAACACAAACATTTCGAACTGAAGACATCTTGAAGAATATGGAATCGAAGATGGAGCTTTTTAAAGTGCAAGGGCTACTTGCTACTAATCCTGAGCGTGATTCCAAAATGGATGTAGTGCAGGTAATGCCTTCGGTTTCATTAAGACCTAGAATGAACTTGTATGGATAAATGCTGGCATT
This sequence comes from Allium fistulosum, assembly GCA_030737815.1. NCBI lineage: Eukaryota > Viridiplantae > Streptophyta > Magnoliopsida > Asparagales > Amaryllidaceae > Allium > Allium fistulosum. The sequence goes on from CM060905.1 coordinate 900,103,089, forward strand.
GCAATTCTGCCTGGAGGGCAGTGTTAGCATTCCAAGATGGTTTGCTATAAAAAGGAAAAAGCGTTGCCTCAAGCCTCACAACCCAAAATATGGCTAAAACAGGGTAGATGCAGCGGGGCTATGTAGATCGCTCCCATTAGGATGTGTCATCACCTTTCTAGATTATCATATTATGGATTTGGTTGTGCATGAGAGCTCTCAATAAAGGTTGGGAACAAACGATGACATGTTCCGTACTATCCAAGTTTAGGGTTAGGCCGATTCTGTGTTGGAAGGGGTCGACCAATTTAAAGGTCTGACCCCAGGTACATTTTATCTAGAGGTGTACTGTACGGAAGGTAGTCCCTTACCTTGCCATTGTCAGAATCCATTCTCCAATATGCACCGTGTGGACTTGATTGTATACCTATTATGCTGGAATTTAATAATGTAACAATTTCGGCTATGAATAATATGTATTTGTATTCTAGACATTATTATAATATCACTGGATTTTCTATAAAAATGTTTTGGTTACCGAAAGATAAAAACCTGTCCATGTTTGTGTGGCATTGTCTTACGAGATACCTTTGATTTTAAAAGTGTTTTACAAGTTAATAAAGTTCCTTATGATTTGAGTTTCTCATGCTAGTTTTACCAGATTGACTTAGGCATTATTTTCCTATAATGCTCGGTTTAGCCCAAGCTTATTTTCCAAATTTAGTTGGATTCTTTGGAGCTTTCAGGTGATGAGCTGGATTCTCCCAAACGAATTCACGCATTTTATATTCTTCCGCTATTCTATTTTGTTTTGTTCTTGTCTGTATCTATCAATAATTTTAAGGACAGGTTGTTGTAACTGTCCAAGCTCATAATAGGTTAGTGTACTCTGATGTTGTGTATAATAAAGATGATTTCTTTTTGTAATGACTTGTTCATATTATATATTACTCATCACATTTTGTTAGATTTTGTTCTGTCCTTTCTTTCTTCATCCTAAATGACATGTCTTTCAGACATCTAAATGATCGGCACATGAATACCGAGGATGTATTAAGTGTCGTCTTTAGGTGTAAGAAAGGAAGGTCATTACAATGTGGTATCGGAGCTTAGGTTGAGCGAACACCTAGGCTTTGGTGGGGTTGACTCGTTTGAGATAGGGTAAGTAGACCCTAGAATAAGTTTGAGTGTATATACTGAGTGCATATTTGTTAGTGCTATTAAAATGTTTTATATTGTGTTGATTTATTGGTTGAGTGGTTTATAGATTTTGGTTGAGACGTGGGGAACCACGGTGTCGATGGGGATTTCTAAACACTTAAACTAGGCAAATTGACACAGTATCATTTTAATTATGGTAAATGAAATAATTTTACCTATGAATATATTATATATATATATAAAATAATTTTCAAAAATAAAGTATAGTTATATATGATGTGATTATTGTTAGGAGTTGATATTTATTATTATCATTTAGGGTTTGCTTAGTCATGCTCGTCCAGTTCTGAGCATTGATTATTATCTGCTAATCGATCTAGAATCTTCATTTTTGAAACCTAGGTTGGGTAGATAGAATTTGTAGGGACACTGAAACGAACACCTTGTGAATTAAGTTTCACAATTTGACTATAAGGCATTTGCTGATAATGTTAGGTTAAAATTGGGTTTAATATAAGGTGTTCATTAAAACGAAATATTTCATTTGGTTTTATAAATCATAATTTTAAAATATATTTTTAAAATAAGATGAATTTTCAAAGAATTTCAATCCCAGTGCCCTTGGAAAATGGTTTGCAAGGTTTGAGAAAAGTAGTAATAATTTTACTTAAAAATAATTTGAGGTATAAATATTCTAAAAAAGGGGGATTAAAGAGTAAGATTTATCTTTGGACAGTTCGAGAAATGAGTCTAGATATGTATTGTGATGATCTGAATAATCTTCTGAGCGACAATCGAATGTTTGCTTAGGCAGATGTGATAATGCACTTAGTAAATTATTCTCTTTGTCATTGAACGATAGAAACATGTTCGAATCCGAGTTTCTAAAGAAAGTGGATGAAACATATTTTGTTAAAATCTATTTAGTTGGAAATATATGTTGTATTGTTTCAAAAAGAAGAAATATTTTTATAACTAACTAGTTCGAGTGACTCGAAAGTGATTAAAATTGGGCAGGAGATGTGTTCGGATGGTAAACACTTCTCTTGAGTATAACCCTTTTTGGTAAAGGGGACTTATGATACTATTCGGTAGTACCCAATTCCTTGATATCATTTTGGTGTTACTCGGGCTATATGTTATTTTATAATGGTTAAAAATAAGGTATCATTTCAAAAAGTTTTTGAAATAAAACCCGGGCATTTGGCTCTTAAGTTTCCAAAATATAGATGCACTTTGATGTAAGAATGGGTTGATAAATGAAGTTAAAATTGAATTAATAAGAACATTTAATAAACTTGGTTTCAATAAACAGTGTCTTTTGGGTAAATCTAGGAAGTGAAAATTTATTTGATGTTATTGGGCCGGCTAATAAACATTTTTACCTAAGAGTTGTCTAAGAAAAAGTAGACTCTAGGATGGAGTTTGGATACCAACATCCTACTCTTCTTAGCTACTTACCAGACCAATTAGGTAAAGAGGTTGGATTGGTTGACCAAATTTTAAGACCCAAGTTACTTTGGTCCTACTTCTGAATAGAATAGATGTATAAGGTTTAAAATTAGATGTTTTGTATATACTCTTAGGATGTAGAAGAGTATTATACAGATTAATAAATTAAAATGATTTTATTGAAAGGTTTCATAAGTAGTTATATCATTAAAGAAATGTTTGAACCTAAGCTGAAATTGTATGAAATGTTCTCATAAATATTTTGGGGAGCATAGAAGGTAGTTTGGTAGCAAGAACCAATAAGATAAGTACGTAGGTTGTACGTAGATCAATTTTCTTTTTCACATAGTTCTAAATCCAAGATTCGAGTACATGACTTGAGGTGTTTTACACTATTCTGAATAAAGATCCATCACTCAATTTTTGACGATAAACACTTGGTGAGGTTTATTAATTTAGAACCAAAGTTTTCTATCATAGTATATGGCTATGTAAGGAGAATAGAGGTTTCTAATTGAGAAGCATGATCGGAGTCCGCACTAGGGAATCGAGTGAGCGATACTAGTTCGGAAGTAAAGCTATGTATTCGAGAGAGTGATCAAATCAGTTTTTTCATAGGAATGATCTATGTATATCATATGTACTAATGAGCAGTGTTAAGTGTTTCGGGGTTTAGGGCTGTGGTAAAATTTCGGGGTCGAAATTATTTTAAGAGGGGAGAGTGTAATGACCCGAATTTTATAGCTTTGATTTGGGAATATTTAATTCATTTTAAATATTCAAATAATAGATTTTATAATTAAAATAAAAATCTTTTAAATAGTAAATAATGATTGTGAAATAGTTTTCAAATTTATTTACGAAAGTATATAGTTTGAAGAAAAATAAAAAATGTGACCGGAATTCGTTTTTCGAATTTTTGACTTTTCGTCGGCTAAAAGTTATTGGAAATGTTATGAAATTTTTAGTGTAAATATACTAATTTATGAATAAGTTAACACATTTAGAAAATATGTGTATATATTTTTACTTAAGTTTAAAGATATATATGTTGTGACATTTTAAATATAAAATAAAAGGATGTTTAAAAATGAAAGATGCTTTAGAAAACATAAGAAAATAAGTACACATGCATTAATTTCATGCTGGCTAAGCAAGAGGAAGGGAGGACAAGCTTTTGGGCTGAGGTACATGAAGATGAAGTGGCAAGGTGATGTGGCAAGAGGAGGTGGAGGGTAAAGGACCAAGGGTACTAAGGTAATTTGATTTGTTTCTTGCTTATAAATACCCCTTTCATTTCTTCATTTTTCCCTTCTCTTCCTTCTACCATATCTTTCTTATATTCGATCCAAATGGAGATTTTTTGAAACCATGTAAAATTCTAGCGGCTACAACTTTCTTGTGTACTACTTCTTCAAATTTTGAGCTTAATCATGTCCAAATCTCATTTCTTTGCAGAGCATTTTCGGACCTAGATTTTCAAATCCGAAAATACCTCTTCTTATTTTGATCATATCTCCATCAACAATGATCCAAAATGAGTGATTCTTTCTTCGAAATTGTACAAAAGAGAATTTTCAATAATTTTATCTGTGACGACTTTTTAAAATTTTGTGAGTAGCTTATCAAAAATAGGTCGGAATATGACCCACTTTTGGGTTGATTTTTTAGAGTTCGATGATAATCCAAAGTCCCTCCACCTTACCAAAAACAAGCTTCACTTCCATTTTATTTCAAGGTCGAGCCACCTTAGTCTTTAGTGCCATCAAGACTCCATGTTTTTGCTTAAGAATTGAAGTGCTAGGTCATACCCTAAATTAGTAAGAGTTTGGAAACTTTATGGTGAGAAAAGGTCTACCTTTTTAGCTTAAGTTACTAACTTTAAAATCTGAAATATATAATGCTTGGATGTATGATGATATTGTGTTTTGGTGGTGCATATATGCTTGGATATGTGATGATTTGGATGTGTACTAGTGTAATTATGTGAGGTTAGTTAACATTTAGAAAATGAAAAGTTAGTTAACGAAATTAAAGTTAGTATCTTGCTTATGAGTATAAATATGATGTGATGTTGTGTTGAAATGTTGGGTATGTTATTTGGTACATGTAGTTCACATAATAAAGTTAGTGCTTACTAATTTTTAAAAGCAACATGAAAATCCTTAGGTTTGAAATTTGATTTTAAATTCCAAATATTTCGATTTTAAAACTTTGTTTGGGGTTTCAAAAAATTTCCTTTAAGTTTTCAAAGTGATAAGGTTTCAAAAAGTTAGTAAAGAAATTTCAAGTTTTGAAATTACGGGTAGTATAGTGATAGTAGCTATACGCGGAGTTCGGAAAACTAACTATTTTTCTAATCTAAACTTTTTTAACTAAAAATATTTTTAGAAAATGATTTCTAACTTTAATTAAGTAATTAGGAAGTAATATTTGATTATTTAATTAATAATTTATTTAATGAATTTTAGTTAATTAATTAATCGATCAAGGTAATTAGTGCTTAATCATTAGTTAGTTAAGGTTGTTTATACTTAAGTGTTAATCAATTAAGTTAATCATCATTAGATAAGTAATTAAAGTTAATTATTACTTGATTAGTTAGTAGAGTTAATTAATTATTATTTAATTATCTACTTAAGATAATTATTACTTAGTTATTATTTTAAGAAAGGGTTTAATTATTAATTTATTTCTAATCAAGTTAAATTTAAGTAAAGATTTAATTTAAAACTTAATTAAGAGTATTTTAATTAAAGGTTTAATTTATTACTAAGTTTTAATTAAAGATTATTTAATTAATTAATTGAGATTAACTATTATTTAAAGGTTAAAATTATTATTTATTTAAAGGTTAACTATTATTTAATTATTTATTTAAAGGAAACTTATTATTTAATTATTTATTTAATAGTTAATTTTTGTTTAATTATTAATTAAAGATTTAATTATTATTAAAATAAAGGTTTAAATGTTATTTAATTTTTAATTTTTTTTTAAAGTTTTAAACCACTTTAATTCTAAAGATCGGTTATGTTTTCAAGAAGCAAATTTCTTTTAAAGGAAGATTTTATATCCAAGGGATTTCTTGTCGATTACCCTTAAGTAATCCTAATTGAATATGAAACCTAGTGACATCTCTTTAGCAGAATAAAACATGGGTCTACTAATTAAGTTATATTGGACATCTGTTTGATAAAATTAATCACCATTCTACCATAATTTCCCCAAGTAGATTGCGTGGACATCTACTTAAGCAGAATAAAAACCCATTTTGCTATTATATTAACTTGGACATGTGTTAAGCAGAATAAAAACTCATTCTACTATTATATTAATTGGGACATCTTACCTATATTTTGATTTGTTTATTGTCGGCTAATTCCCTTATACATATTTGCTTGTTATGTAAATACCCCTGTTATAACTTGAAAAGAAAACTTAGTTAAATGAGAACCATTATGGTCACTAAGCTTCTTTCTGATTTTAAGTTCAATCATTCTTTTAATATGTTTTCAAGTTAAGTAATGATTTTAGTAAAGGTGTTTTAAATAATCATTTTGTCTATCAAAAGGACTTTATTAAATGACTTTATTAAAAGAGTTTTGTTTTAAACAAGGAATATTTATAAGAAGTTTTATAAATGATTTTTGGATATTTATAAAGGAAGTTTTATAAATAATTGGAGATTTATAAAGAGATACATAAATGGTTTTTATATTTGTAAAAGAGTTTTGTAAATTTAAGTTTGTGATTTATAAAGAGATTTGTAAATGAGTTTGGAGTTTCAGTAAGGGAGATTAGTAAATAAAAGAGTTTTATTAAGAGGATTTATAGAAGGAAATTTATAAAGGAATTGAGATTGGGTTTCCTTTAACCGACCTTCTTAATTCTAGTGGTATTACATTCGTTCCATACTTAACACCGAAAGAATATTGTTCAAGGTTACCTTTATCTCTAATTTAAATAACATTTTATTTTGATCCTTTGATATGATTTGGAAATGAGAAATCTTTCACAAATGTTTTGTGAATATACTTATGTCGGTGAGATAAGTATATAAATGTTTTTGATAAACACTTTTGAAAAGAGTTTTAATAAATGAAATATTTATTTTGAGGCTTAATGATTGCTATGGCTAATTAAATCTCTGATTGTCGCTTGTTTCTTTATTTCATAGTAAATAACCAACTATCAAATCTGGACCAAAATATAACTCCGGAAATATCTTGAAGAAACACGTGAGTTATATGGCACGGTCATCTTTGATGATGTTGTACTATGCATATAAATCCCGTCTTGTTCTCCTAGGACAATTGATACAGAGATCCGTCCACTTAAATGGTTAAGGGGTGATCCCTACTCTTATGTATTATCTGATTATTTCTAAAAGAACCGGGGTTAAGTTTACTGGAACTATCGAATGTTGTTTCTAAAAGACTAGAATCGAATCTGTATAAATTATCCGAAAACCACTTCGATCCAACTCAAACATTTCGAATTGAAGACATCTTGAAGAATATAGAATTGAAGATGGAGCTTTTTAAAGTGCAATGGCTACTTGCTACTAATCCTGAGGGTGATTCCAAAATGGATGTAATGGAGGGAGTGCCTTCGGTTTCATTCAGACCCATAACGAATTTGTATGGATGAATGCTGACATTGCAATTCTAACAGGAATGCAGTGTTAGCATTGTAAGATAGTTTGCTATAAAAAGGTAAAAGCATTGCCTCAAGCCTTACAACCTGAAATATGGCTAAAACAAGGTAGATGCAGCAGGGCTTTGTGGGTTGCTCCCATTAGAGTGTGTCATCGCCTTTCTAGATTATTATATTATGTATTTGGTTATGCATGAGAGCTCTCTATAAAGGTTAGGAACAACCGGGGTGATGACATATTCGATGCTATCCAAGTTCAAGGGTGGGCCGGTTCTGTGTTGGTATGGGCGGACCAAATTCAGGGTCTGACCCTACGTACATTTTATCTAGAGGTGTACTGTATGGAAGGTGGTCCCTTACCTTGCCATTGTCGGAGTCTATCCTCCAATAAGCGTCGTACAGACTTGATTGTATACCTATTATGCAAACTTTAATAATGTAACAATTTCGGCTATGATTAATATGTATTTGTATTCTAGACGTTATCATAATATCGCTGGATTTTCTATAAAAATGTTTTAGCTATCGTAAGGTAAAAACCCATCCGTGTTTATGTGTGGCGTGTTCTTACGTGATACCTTTGATTTGAAAAGTGTTTTACAAGTTATAATGGATTTCCTTATGATTTGAGTTTCTCACGCTGGTTTTACCAGACTGACTCGGGCGTTGTTTTCCTATAATGCTCGGGTCAGCCCGAGCATATTTCCAGATTTAGTTGGATTCTTTGGAGCTTTCAGGTGACGAGATGGATTCTTCAGAGGTATGCACGTATCATATATTGTTCCTCTATTCTGTTTTGTTTTGTTCTTGTCTGTATTTGTCAAGAATTGTAAGGACAGGCTGTCATAACTATTCCAGCAGATAATAGGTTAGTGTACTCCGACGTTGTGTATAATAAAGAAGATTTCTTTTTGTAAAGACTTGTTCATATTATATATTACTTGTCACGTTTTGTGAGATTCTATTCTGTCTTCTCTTTTTTCGCCCCAAATGACCTGTATTTCGGACATTTAAATGATCGACACATGAATACCGAGGATGTATTAAGCGTCGTCTTTTGGTGTAAGAAAGGTAAATCATTACAGATATTTTCTGGTTAACCTTAGTTATATTAACCAAAAGGAAATTAACGAGTGAATCATTCCATACTTATCTAACAATTATCAGTACATAACCCCTTGGTTCTCCCACCAGTCAAGAGTAATAAATTTTCCAACATTTGGAAAGCGTTACATACTCTAATATTAACGGATGCATCGATATCCAGTCTCGATACATCTTGACTAAGAATATTTAAAATGATATGTTTATTTTATTATGATAAGTCATTCACGATTACAACACACTGTAACTACTATCACAAAGCATACCATTTATTGATTTTCTATTAAATGTACTTTTAATTAAATTAATTAATATAACATATTATATTAGGTATATAACAGAAAGAAAACACTTTTTTTTGAACAAGATTGGTTATCTAATTAGGTATATGTTACAAATTACATAATTGCCACTGGGGCATAGCTTTAACTCTATCAATATCCGACTTGTACTTGGGGTCAATTATGGAATCTTTGATCCATCCCTCAATCATTTTGATGAGAACTAATCAAGTTAGACCCTTCGTAAATGGATCTACTATGTTGGTTTAACTAACTACTTTGTCAATTAACTCTCTTCGTTGTTGATAAACTATCGTTATCATATGGAACTATTTGGAGTATGTTTCTCAACTTCCAGCGAGCTCTTATTATTACTTTGTTATCATATAACAATGATGTGGTATTCTTAATACTTGGAATCACCCATAGCTTAGTTATAAATTTATGCATTTATATTTATATACATTGCTTTTATTGTGGGGCTATTTTGGGCGATGTACTTAGCCTTCTGTTGAATTATCCACAACATTTCATTTGGAACATTTTCAACTTAAAGCTTCTTTATTAAGGTTTGAACATGCATTTAATACTGACATATCATACCCAATAGCACTTTTGACGTTCAAGTTCGAACATTCTGTCATAAAGAGTTTGTTGTTTCTATTAACAATTCTCTATTATTTCATAAATAATCGAGAACACTCTAAACTACCAATTAGTAATCTTAATTCGGATTTGATATTTGCTTCATGTACAAATACATAAGCAAAATTCGATATTGTAGATAATTCAACATGTATGATAATTCTCATTATCAATACATAAGGAATCCATCTTACATGTTCCATATTAAACATTTTAATATGGAGCCTTTGCACATCATTTGGGATATTCCCAACATCCTTTATATATGATAACCCACACCTCTTGACACATCGATCCAAAGACTAGGGCGAATTTCAAACTCGCATCGATACTAAGAAATACAAGCTGTCAAGGGTTTTATACTTATTATAAAAGGAATGATTTACAAATCTAATATCGGGTAGTTAACAACAAAACTATTACTGATTTTAACATAAGTACATCGTTAACAATAGGTGATATGTTGTTTACTTATAGTCTAGAAATAACTATATACCTTTTAGTGGTTCTTTCTTATGGAAACACATTTCCTCTGTATCTTGACTGAAAATCAAACTATTTGATATTTCGATCAAAATACTTATTCAATTCTGATGCTTACAAAATTATACTTTCATACATTTTTGATCATATCCAAATACTCACAAACTCAATATCGCTTGCACTAACTTCGAGACAATTTGGTTGTTATGTGCAAACAGTCATTCTAAATTGTTATTTAGAAATTTCCATTTCAGCGTATATGTAGCAAACACATTCATACCAAGCGATAATTTTGTGAGTAAATCCGAATCAACTTGAGTCTGTTGAATAACGAATTTATTATGAAAATTTCAACAATCTAAATTTGTGATGTTATTCTTATTAATGTTACTCATTATATTCCAACTGCATTAGTCTTGTCCTTGAAGACTCATTCATGGCCGATGGATCATATCCCACTGGGTATAATACTAAAATCATATTTTGAAAACGTACTTGGAATCCTTTTCAGATTTGTGCATCATACCATATCGCTGAATCTATACTCTTAATAGCTTAATTGACAACTAAGGATTCTCTATTCTTAACATTGATAAGAAATTCATAGTTTCTCTCCAATATGTGAGAATACTTATTAGACACTCTAATGCGATGTGTTCGTTTAAGTTAGGTTAATTTCATTCATGTCACATCATCAGTTTTATCATTGGATCATATCCAAATCCATTTTAATACCAATAATTTTCAAAAGAAATTCCTTCACTCTGAAGTTGGTATCTTGAAACAACAATTGTTTCCCAGTGCAATAGAATAGGTATTCATAAACATTTTATGAACTTCCTTATATATAAAACCGAGTTGGTTTTAGTTTACAATGCTTATGTTCAAAACACAAATAGGTCATCCAATGATAGTCTTTCCCAAAATCTTTTAGGGGGATTCATACAAGATTCCTTACGAACAATTATTACGTGTAGACTTTGAACTCGCACAACCTACCAACTCCTTGGCCTAGGATATGCTAGGCTTTCTTATAAACCCTTATCTTATATGATTTTGTAAACTATTATTTAGATGAAATTACTATTAACCTTGTTTACTACTCTTAAGTACATGACCTTATAGAAAGAAGTTAACTTAACTTTACTCACAATTAATCATACTTTGTCTAACAAAATTTGATCACTCCTTATCGATACATCATTATGTATTACATGGAGAAGTGACTTTTGAGATTGAATCTCTATTCATTTAAGGTACATTCTAACTCTTTCCAATATACTCACCTATTCAATCAAATTAAATCAATTTTATATTCTATTACAAGTAATTTTATTGACTTTTGTTTTATACTCTATGAGCTTATCATAGATATATTACATGTGTTTCAAATACACATGTCATTGTCGGTGATAACTCATCTGTGAATATAACAAAGTATGTAGAACCATTTTGGTATTAATACACTTGCGATTGCATACATCTATATGTATCAATCCAAAGAGTTCATCAACTCTTATAGGTTATTTATTTCATTACTATAACTGGTTTACAGTTGAGAATTTTCAGATCAAGTATCTTAAATTCAAAGAAATAAATCTAATAGAAAACAATTTTCTATGTGAAAATTCATTTTGGAACAGAAATCATATTTATCATTCCAATGTTTAGTATCAACTATTATTTTACAATTCTCATTTTCGATGTTTCATTGTGAAGCAAAAATGACCATTCATTCTCTCCATCCCAACCGTGCCATAGGTTATATCCACTCTTATACATTTGATTTCCATTTTAAATGGTCAAACCATTCAATATCCTTGCTACAATATCATAATGAACTCTTTACAAAAGTGTGTTTGGTCATCCTTAACTTTTAATGATATTAAATAAATTGCACTCTACGTAAACTGATCAAACCGACATTTTAGTGATTAAACACTTTGATCTATCTATTAGCCTTAGGTCTAATGTTACATTTAATACAATAAGATCATTATTGCAATCAATCATATTGAGTACACGATCTCACACTACAGTTTACTTGCTTATTTCAATGAACTATTTCATTGAGGTTTCGAACATTACAAATCGTGACTGTTCACCATATATGTAATCGTGACTAATCACCATATAGCATTTATATGTGATCATATATGGATCAGAAAGTCATATTCTTGCATTTCTTTTAGAGTTCGAAACACATTGAAGACAACACACAGTCTTGGGCAAGTAAACTCGTAAGTGACCAAGTTACGAACTATTTAGTGGTTGTATAATTAGGCACTTGCGTGGGTCAACATGCAACAATTTATTGGTAACTATATCTTATATTTCTATTTGTCAATATTAATTTAGTTTATTCGTATATTTTAATTGATAAACATTTTATCAATTATAGTAATTGCAAAAATTTATTAATGTAGACTATTATAACTTTATATAGTATATTCTTAAAATATTAGAAAGGTAAAATGTTACCATTTAATTTTTCTAACAAGGCTCCTACTAGTCTTTTATGTTTCTTCAAACCCTAAGAAGAAACATAGAAGCCTTTCAACTTCACTTTAGGACTCGACTGACTTGGGATTCTGAATATGAGTTTGCTAAACACTTATATCCCTACAAAGATAGATAACTCTTTGTCGGTTGTATCATATGCAACTCTTAACCCATGGTTTCTTGTCCTGATCTCATTTCGACCTTGAGTTGCTCAACAACTCGAAAGAGATCATTCACTTGTACCTACCATTTCGCGATAGCCTAAGTATAATGTATGCACCTTGAGTTTGCTCAACAAATACATATAGTTATCTTACCTCATCTATTCAATATATTAACAATACTACACAAAACATCTCTAGCTTGAGTTTGCTTATCAACCAGATAATATGCAAGTAATTTATTAATATATAAGTGGTAGAGGACAACATTTATATTGAAGATTCATAATCTTTAATATATTCAATTGAGTGATATCAACTTATGCGATAATGTATTTCTTATGAAATACCCTCGTGATTCAAGTATTGGACACATCTGAATCATGGTATACATACAATATATATGTATTTATCCCTTAAGTCTATTTGGGGTTTCTATAATGTTCTATCTTTAATTATCCACTCATATTATATAAGTTTCATTTTTATATAGCTACATATTTTAATTGACATATATAGTAATCTTATGTACAACATTATATTAATTAAATCTTTTTTAATTAATTCTAATTAGTTAACTCTTTAATTAATTATATACTTTTTCAGTAAATTTTTATTGAGTATTCATATATATACCATAACCTTTATAGGATAACACATAGATGTTATATATCTGTGTATTTTTATTTAAATAATTAACCTTAGTTAATTAATTAACCTTAGTTAATTAATTAACCTTAGTTAATTAATTAACCTTAGTTAATTAATTAACCTTAGTTAATTAATTAACCTTAGTTAATTAATTAACCTTTATTTAATTAAACAATTTTGATTAAACTATATTAGTTTCAAAATTTTATTTTATACACATACATGTATACTTATGTTATCTTAAACATAACATATATAAATATATATATATATAATAAATGCATATAAGTATTAATTAATCAACTCAATTAATTTATTTATTTTATTAATGTTATTAATAAAATTTGAAACTGATATCTAAATATTTTCCAACACTTTTAAATTTTCATTATCGTTTCAAACATTTTGAAAATTCATGTTATGTTATAACTTTTATAATAAACATGTTTCATTTAAATTGAACCTTTTAAATCCAAAAATCTTTACTTTAATTTTTAAAACCATTCTAAAAATTAGTTTAAGGCCAAATTTAAATTGGGCCTTTTCTATCAGGGGCAACCTTTGGGCTCACTTCCACTTTTAGGTACGTCGATAACTAGGCAGGACATGGTGCTTGATTATCCAATTCCAATCGTAGACATTACCTTTCTAGACACCATACTAAGTGGGAAAGCTTAATTTTTTTAGCCCTAACATGGCTAATTTAGACCGCATAGGCTATCGGGCTCTAATATCATTGTTGCTCCGACCCAAACTCCTTTGGGTGACATAACTAAATACCTCACAAGCGAGTTTTACATGCAGCCTTTCGAATAGCACAACCATCACACGACATGTAAGGATAAGAGGCAATGCATCGCATAGATCACAATGTGAGAACCCTTTATCATGCTAGTTATGGGGATCGAACCTGGGACATCCAATGTACAAAGCGAATGCCTTAATGTGACAACCCACCTTTTTGGACGATTAAAGTCGATAATAAACCACACGTGTCTATCTCAAACCATTCAAAAGGGAGGATTGTCAATGGGTTTTAATAAGAAAATAAGAGAAATGAAGGAAAGTAAAATAGAATCTCGCAGCCAAATGAAAAAATATAATAATCAAATAAACAGTTCATAAAGCTGTTTTCCAATATACATTTGATTACACAATTTTTACAACATAATCACAGTACAATTAACAAACAAACCAAAATAATGTAGTAAAATAATAATAGTAAATATGTTCTAGCAAACTCCATCTTCAACGAATAATGTCTTCAACACTGAAATACTCAGGCTGACCCGAGCGTAATGAAAAGACAAAACACTCGAGTTAGAACTAAAAGTTCTTATGAAAGTTAAATCAACAGCAAGTAAATATGAGTGTAATAGCTTCGGAGATGTTTATGGGATTTTCCATCTCCTATCAAGTGTACAATGTGAGTGCAATAACTTAAGAGATGTGACGGGAATTTTCATCTCCTAAGGATCGTTAAACTATCTATAAGATACGCTATATATGTAGTGTCTATTAATAAAATAAATATTTTTATTAGCGTTAAGGCTTTACATTAATCCCCCTTAACACATTTTTAAGCAGGTAAATATTTTTCTATGCAGGTCCTATAATGCAACCAGTAACGTCGATAGCAAGTGAGTCCCCTATAGGTACCATACTAAAACAAAATCATAGTGGGTGCGAATAAGGATAAATGTATGACAAGGCACGTGAGGCAATGCCCAAGGTGGGATACTACCAATTCGAGTCGCCTGACTAGTGGTAACCCCTAACGACCCACCATGTCCAACACTCCCAAAATCTGAAGGTGCACACCAATCAAGTTTCAAAGTCAAGATGGTAATACGAAGAAGTGTGTCTGCTAGAGGTAGTTAGCCTCAGTGGTCAGGATAGGTCATCCTTTTTTAGTCATTTCCAATTGATACAAGTGTCGGGGCCTATCCATCATTGTTCTCTTTTTTCAAATCTAGCAAACGTCGCCAATTCAACCTCTACATTCTGGATAACATCCTCCGCATACACGGTTGTTAAAGTGGTTTCGGTATTGACAGAGAGTATGCCAATATTTGGCCCCGGTCTCTTTAACAATCAAACGTTATCTTTCACACCGGTTTGTTCTTTTAAATTTCAAGAACAAGTCATACTTTATACCAAAGTATCAGATTCGCTTCAAAATCATTTCGAAAATAGGCTATACCTTAATATCAAAGCATTCGTATTTAAATCAATGATTTAAATCTAAATAATTCCCAATTTACAAACAGTTTGAAAATTGAAAATAGTTTTGAATAATTAAAATAGTTTGAATATTAAAAAATAGTTTTGATAATTAAAAATAGTTTATATATTGAAAATAGTTTTTTTAATTAAAATAGTTTATATATTGAAAATAGTTTTGTTAATTAAAAATAGCTTATATATTGAAAATAGTTCTGTTAATTAAAAATAGTTTATATATTGAAAATTGTTTTGTTTTAAAACTGTTTCTTTTTCACAACAATTTGAACTCATGTTCCAATTCCAAATCACAACAAATCCAATTTTTTGACTTCCAATTCAGGTAAACTTCATATTCAAAGTTCAATTTAATCAACCTCAATTCAAACGATTTCCAACTAACCTCAAATTCAATTTAAACGATTTATTCAAAGGTTGAAAGTTTCAATTCAAATTCTCGTTTTAAACAATTTAGTTTAAATCCATTTCACATCCAAACTTGGAAATACCAATTTAAACCATTTTAATCAAAGTAAATTCAAAGTTTAAATTAAAATTCAAAACTTTAAAATAATTCACTTCCGATTGGTATAAGTCATTTCTTTAATTTTAACTTAGGATTTCAAATTAAATCCTTTAAACAATTTTATTTAAACAGTTTCAATTTCAACCTTCAAACTCAAATTAGAAAATAATTCAATTCATATAAATCTAAATTTTATTCCTTTAAAACAATATCATTAAACTAATTTAAAATCAAGATTTTGAAACCTTTTAATTTAACCAATCCGGTGTCCGTATATAATTTTCTACCCTATGTCCAAGTGATCAGTTAATTCAAATTTAATTACATGGATGGATATATATCATTTCAACCTAAAATTAAATGACATAGGTATATATATCATTTTAACCTGTTTCTTAGTTTATTCGAAATAATTCAGATGATAATTTATAGGATGTTAAATAATAAATGGGGAATAACAGGAATATATCAAATAAATCAACAACCAAACATCCAACATCAATCAATAGGCATCCAATAACAATCAACATCCAAATCAACCAATATATCATAGCAGTTACTAATTATCCATTGTCGTTGTTTAACTAGCAATTAAATCCAATATTAATTTAAATGTCAATTTAATTCAATATAAAATTCAAATTCATTTAAATGTCAATTTAAATTACCAAATAGCAATCAATAAAATTTTCATTTCAAAATTTCAATTTAACTAACATCAGAACATTTAGTATTTCGTGAGTGGGTTAAATCACCCACCTTTGATTTACAGCCCATTAAAAATCCAATAAAAGCCCAATATTCCAACAGTCTCAAAATTCAACCAAACCAGCTTTATGTCATCCGGAATTTTGATACGAACCCAATGGAAGAAACCGCATGCGAATCAGAGTTCGTATGCAAAAATTACGAATGTTAGAACATTTGAATTTAAAATTTAAATTAAAATGAACTAATGGCAAATATGTAGTTATCTTCACCTCTCCCAAACCCTCTCGTCAACGAGCACCATCAGACCACCACCTTTATCCACCTACCGTCGACGATCTAGGCCATGATACGATGATCCAACACCACAGCAAGGTGTGCCTTCGCTTCCTCTACCCACGCCGAGAAATTCACCACCTCCGACGCCCAACTCTACTCACGAACGACCATAAACACCACTACCTTCATGCCCAGATTCTGGTGAACTCCGATGCAATTAGCTCGAACCAACCGTACAAATTGTAGGGGAAGTTGAGCTCTACAACTTACATTTTGGAGTCATCGAGATTTGGTGAGATGAGAGAGATCGAGGAGGAAGAAGATGGAGCATTTTTGGTCGTTAACATAAATAGGCGGCTGCCATGGATAAATTAGGGATTTATATATGTTAATAATAATTTCGTCTCAATTTGCGTGCCTAATTTATAGCATAAGGTCCAAAACAGCCCGAACTCCAATCGAGGCGTGCTGACAGGCAATCTAAATGTAAAATGGCCTTCTGAATACAATGGAACTAGTTTCGAGACCTAATTCCATCGTATACGAAAGTTAATGTTTTATCGTTCGATAAAATTTAAATTAAATTATATTCAAATTATTTACCAATCCACGATTATGGGCAAATACAACATTTCTACTTTACAATTTCGTTATCACAACCCATGATGTTCATTAATAACTCGATTTTATTATTGTTACACATTTGAATCAGGTTTGAATAATTATATTTCAAAAATAACATTTTACATGTGAATATAAATCGATTGGGCCAAAGCAATAACAAAGGCCCGAAAAGCCCGTTTCGTTCCCGAAACGAAAATAGGTCATCCTATGTGTCAAAATATAGGTTTTTAATATTTTTAAACTCGATGAAACTAATTTCAAACCCTAATTCTATTATATATAGAAGTTAGCTTTAAAATCAAATTATATTCATTTTTGCGCGTTAATTAAAACGAATTATTACGAAACTGATTTAATCACTTTTAAATTCAAAATTAAAAGTTTTCTATCATCATCCTTGATTAAACAGGAATTTAATAATTTTATGAAATCCAATTTTTCCATGTTAAATCCAAGATTCAAATATTAAATTAATTTCAATGTTTAATTACAACTATAATAAAATCCTAGTTCATTATATTTTATATTTCAAACAAATTTTTTATTTTGATTTACAATCTTATTATTAAATCAACAATATCTTATGAATTCACAAAACATAAGTTTTCATTTTATTACACTCATCGCTCAACAGTTAACGTCTCTGCTCATATTAATTGAAATATTTAATTAACACTAATTTCATTGATTTCCTAATTAATTTCTAAATGGATTAAATAATGAGTTGAAAATTAAATCAATTGTTACAACTTAGTAATTTAAACCCATTTATAAATTTATTGCTTACAACAAGGATTATAAACTACTTACCAAATGTTAGAACCAATTTAAATTAAATAACATATGATTTCACCATTTTATACATCATTATTTTATTTATTATTAACCTTTATTATTACAATTGATTGAAGTTACGTTAACATAGTTATCAATTACATTCAATCAATATTATTAAATTATATTCCAATAAGCTTTTTCATTAATAAATCATAAATTTTAATTTCTCACAATATTAAATTCAACGTCTTATTAAATTTAATATTTTTAATTGTCAAAAATACGGGTTGTTACAATCTCCCCCACTAAAAACTTTTCGTCACTAAAAAGGAACAAAAAAGAATCAAGAAATTTGGTATAGTTTATTCAAAATAGCCATTTTATAAACAATATAACTTATAAGTTTAGGTTTAATATAAATTCAAAAACAACTCAACTTCCACAAAAATTTTCTAAGTCCTAAATTTACGAAAAATTTCGGCAGCATTTCCTTTGCGCGGCTAGGTCCAGAAAAATAACAATATCAATAATTACATTGTATATATATCATATTTCAATAATAAAGCATCCCAAACCATGGGAAAAATAATAAAATACTGTTGCAAAAACCGTAATCCGAAAACGTACCTATTTGTCGGGCAACAAAACTTTATTTATGAAACCAAAAGAAACAGCATTTATGAAACCAAAAGCAACAGCTATTGCTTCCATAAACATGTATCTTACTTACATAATCCAAAAGAGTTAAACCATATAAAAGAGCAATGTATTTTAGTTAGTCCAATCAAAAGCACGAGCAACACAACATATATATAATAATCATAAGCAAACAAAGTAGTACGACTATTATATGCAACAAAAGAATCTATCACACATCCATCGCAACCAAAAACTAATGGTTTGTCCAGGTTCAGAAACTTTTCATCGTACAAGGGTGATAAATAAACTACTAAGTGTACCTTACGCTCAACAGCCTTAGGTAATTACTCAATAGATTATTCATACAACCTCAAACAATTTGAAGTGTCATTTCCCAAAGTTCCCATAAGCCGAACAAGATAAAATTTAAATATTATTTAAGTTTGTATGATGTACATATATCATTTATACATAATATCAATTCTGATCGCTTGTTTGAATACACACATTTTACTTTCGAACTAGTATTGTTAATCCGACTACTCTAGTGCGGACTTTGATCCGATTTCTTGATTAGAAATCTACATTCTCCTTGCATATCTATAAACTATGATAGAAAACTTCAAAATCATATCAAAATATTTGTATTAAATGTTCGCTGTCAAAAATCGAGCGAAAAATCCAAATTCAGACTGGTGTGAATTACCGTAAATTATGTATTCGAATCTGGACCAAAACTTTTATGCGAATAAAATGATTTACGCACAACTTACATATTTTATTTTATTTTATTGGTTTCTTTAACACATTATTTACTTTTTATTTATTTTAATTCTCGTTCATTCATAAAAGAACATCTTTTATTAACTTACATTCATTTACTTACATAAATTATTTACCATTCATTATTTAAAATCGCCAATGAATAAATTTTTAAAGTATTACATATGTTTCTTTGCAGTTTAATTTACATTTATTTACTTATATAACTTGATTTCCATTTAATATTAATATTCATTAATGAAGCGTTATTTAAGTTCATCTAAATTTAATTCACATTTATTCCTTCATTTATAGTATCATTTAATATTAAATCTATTTAAGAATCATTTCAACATTTTATTAAGTTTATCATCATTTACTTAAATAGTATTCGCTTTTTACTGTTCAATTTAATTATTATGCATTTTAAAACATTAACTTAAGTTTATAACATTTCTGGTAACTCCTAATTCTTTATTTATATATGGACATAATTTCATTTTTGAAACATTATTATTACTAAAATTTTACATGTATGATATTCCATTATCTTTTAGTTTACAAGTTACAAAACTTTAATTTTTATATTTTCATTAAACACTAAGCTTTAATTTCTGATTTCAATTTGAAAATTTTCGACCATTAAATTACTCAAAGATTCCATTCCATTACAATAACCAAAAATCACTAATTACCAGAAAACTTAAGAGTTGAAATAATATATATTCTTTTTTTATACCAAATCATACTTAGGATTTTAAATCAAAATTTGTTATCAAAATGTGTAGTAAAGCTACTATAGTGGTCTTTCCACTTTGAAACTCAAAAATGAATGTCGATGATGTCGCGATCATCACCGAAATTTTTTCCAACAATAGAAGAGGGGAGTACAAAATTTATTTTCTTTAAATTTATTTTTAAAAAATATTTCTTTTCAATCTTATTAAAAATATTTCTATCCGAAAATACTTCCAAATAGTACCGATATTACTTTTTCAAATCTTTGAAAATCAATTTCAAAACACTGAAATTTAAGTTCTCAAATTTTCAATTTATATTCATTTTACTGAAAATCCTATTTTATAAACCATATTTATAAAATTACCTTTTCTTATAACATACAATAGTCAATGGTTTTAAGAACCTTGACTAATCAATAATAAATAACAATAATAAAATATTATCATTTTCTAACAACCAACACACCAAAAAAATTAACAATATCAATTTATGAAAAATTATTCATTTAAATACAAAATATAATACTATGTAAAATTATTTCATTTACCTATTTTTAAAACAGTATTATGTCTGTCCACCCAGTTCACGTGTTTAGGAATCCCTACCGATGTCACATCATCCTATGTACCGACCGAAATTCATAAATACTCAACATAACAAATTAACACAATACAAAAAATCTTTATAACACTAACCAATACGCTCTCATATATATATATATATACACACACACACACTTAGACTCATTCTAGGGTATTACTACCCTATCTCTAACGAGTTACCCCAACAGGCTAAGGTATCTCTAAACCAAAGCTTTGGTACCAACTGTGATGACCTACTTTTTTGGACAATTAAAGTTGACAATAAGCCATACATGTCTAACTCAAACCATTCAAAAGAGACGATTGTCAATGGGTTTTAATAAGAAAATAAGAGAAACGAAGGAAAGAAAAATAGAATCTCGCAGCTGAATGAGAAAATATAATAATCAAATAAATAGTTCATGAAGCTATTTTACAATATACATTTGATTACACAATTTTTACAACATAATCAGAGTATAATTAACAAACAAACCAAAATAATGCAGTAGAATAATAATAGTAAATACGATCTAGCAAACTCCATCTTCATCTTCAAGGAATAATGTCCTCAACACTGAAATACTTAGACTGGCCCGAGCGTAATGAAAAGACAAAACACTCGAGTCAGAACTAAAAGTTCAAATGAAAGTTAAATCAACAACAAGTAAATATGAGTGTAATAGCTTCGGAGATGTTTATGGGATTTTCCATCTCCTATCAACTGTACAACGTGAGTGCAATAACTTAACAGATGTTACAGGATTTTCCATCTCCTAAGGATCCGTTAAACTATCTATAAGTAGTAAGATACACTATATATGTAGTGTCTATAAATAAAGTAAATATTTTTCTTAGCGTTAAGGATTTACATTAATCCCCCTTAACACATTTTTAAGCAGGTAGTCTATGTAGGTCCTGTAACACAACCAATAACATCGATAGCCAGTGAGTCCCCTATAGGTACCATACTAAAACAAAATTGTAGTGGGCGCGAATAAGAATAAAAGTATGACAAGGCACGTGAGGCAATGTCCAAGGTAGGATACTACCAATTCGAGTCGCCTAACTAGTGGTAACCCATAACGACCCACCGCGTCCAACACTCCTAAAATCTGAAGGTGCGCACCAATCAAGTTTCAAAGTCGAGATGGTAATATGAAGAAGTGTGTCTACTAGAGGTAGCTAGCCTCAGTAGTCAGGACAAGTTGTCCTGTTTTAGTCATTTCCAATTGACACAAGTGTCGGAGTCTATCCATCATCGTTCTCTTTCTTCAAATCCAACAAATGTCCCCAATTCAACCTCTACATTCTGGATAACATCCACCGCATACACATTTGTTAAAGTGGTTCCAGTATTGACAGAGAGTATGCCAATATTCGACCCCGGTCTCTTTAACAACCAAACGTCATTTTTCACACCGGTTGGTTCTTTTAAATTTCAAGAACAAGTCATACTTCATACCAATATATCAGATCCACTTCAAAATCATTTCAAAAATAGGCTATACCTTCATATCAAAGCATTCGTATTTAAATCAATGATTTAAATCTGAATAATTCCCAATTTACAAACAGTTTGAATATTGAAAATAGTTTTGAATAATTAAAATAGTTTGAATATTAAAAAAATAGTTTTGATAATTAAAAATATTTTATATATTGAAAATAGTTTTGTTAATTAAAAAAAGTTTATATATTGAAAATAATTTTTTTAATTAAAAATAGTTTATATATTGAAAATAGTTTTGTTAATTAAATATAGTTTATATACTGAAAATAGTTTTGTTTTAAGACTGTTTCTTTTTCACAACAATTTGAACTCATGTTCCAATTCCAAATCACAACGAATTCAATTTTTCGACTTCCAATTCAGGTAAACTTCATATTTAAAGTTCAATTTAAATCAACCTCAATTCAAACGATTTCCAACTTACCTCAAATTCAATTTAAACGATTTATTCAAAGGTTGAAAGTTTCAATTCAAATTCTCATTTTTTAAAAATTTAGTTTAAATCCATTTCACATCCAAACTTGGAAATACCAATTTAAACCATTTTAATCAACATAAATACAAAGTTTAAATTAAAATTAAAACCTTTAAAATAATTCACTTCCGATAGGTATAAGTTATTTCTCAAATTTCAACTTAAGATTTCAAATTAAATCCTTTAAACAATTTTATTTAAACAGTTTCAATTTCAACCTTCAAACTCAAATTAGAAAATAATGTGATTCATATAAATCCAAATTTTATTCCTTTAAAACAATATCATTAAACCAATTTAAATTAAAGATTTTGAAACCATTTAATTTAACCAATCCGGTGTCCGTATATAATTTTCTACCCTATGGCCAAGTGATCAGTTAATTCAAATTTAATTAGATGAATGGATATATATCATTTCAATCCAAATTAAATGACATAAGTATATATCATTTCAACCTATTTCTTAGTTTATTCGAAATAATTCAAATGACAATTTATAGGATGTTAAATAATAAATGAGGTAATAACAAGAATATATCAAAATAAATCAATAACCAAATCAACCAATATATCATAACAGTTACTAATTATCCATTAATGGTGTTTAACTAGCATTTAAATTCAATATTAATTTAAATGTCAATTTAATTCAATATAAAATTCAAATTAATTTAAATGTCACTGTAAACTACCAAACGACAATCAATAAAATATTATCACTTCATAATTTCAATTTAACTAACATCAGAACATTTAGTATGGCGTGAGCGGGTTAAATCACTCACCTTTGATTTAAAACCCATTAAAAATCCAATAAAAGCCCAAAATTCCAACATTCTCCAAATTAAACCAAACTAGTTTCATGTTGGCTGGAATTTTGATACGAACCCAACGGAAGAAACCGCGCATGAATCTGAGTTCGTATGCAAAAGTTGTGAATGTTAGAACATTTGAATTAAAATTTTAAATTAAAATGAACTAAGGGCAAATATGTAATTATCTTCACCTCTCCCAAACTTTCACGTCACTGAGCACCCATCAGGCCGCCACCTTTATCTACCCACCGCCGATGATCCAAGCCATGATACGATGATCCAACACCACAGCCGGATGCGCCTTAGCTTCCTCTACCCACGCCAGAAATTCGCCACCTCCGACGCCCAACTCCGCCCACAAAAGACCATAAAGGCCGCTACTTTTATGGCCAGATTACGGCGAACTCCGATGCAATTAGCTCAATCCAACCATACAGATTGTGAAGGAGGTCAAGCTCTACAACTTCATTTTGGAGTCATCGAGATTTGTTGCGAGATGAGAGAGATCAAGGAGGAGGAAGATGGAGCATTTTCGGCCGTTAACACGAATAGAGGGCTGCCATGGATAAACTAGGTTTTGTATATTTAATAATATTTCGTCTTGATTTGCGTGACTAATTTAGAGCGTAAGGTCCAAAATAGCCCGAACTCTAATCGAGGCATGTTGACAGGCAATCTATTTGTAAAATGGCCTTCTGAACATAATGGAACTAGTTTCGAGGCCTAATTCCATCGTATATGAAAGTTAAAGTTTTATAGTTCGATAAAATCTAAATTAAATTATATTCAAACTATTTACCAATTCACAGTTATGGGCAAATACAACATTTCTACTTTACAATTTCATTATTACAACCCACGACGTTCATTAATAACTCGATTTTATTATTGTTACACATTTGAATCAGGTTTGAATAATTACATTTCAAAATAACATTTTACATGTGAATGCAAATCGATTGGACCAAAGCGATAACAGAGGCCTGAAAAGCCCTTTTCGTTCCCGAAATGAAAATAGTTCATCCTATATATCGAATGATAGGTTTTTAATATTTTTAAACTTAATGAAACTAATTTCAAACCCAAATTCTATTGTATATAGAAGTTAGCTTTAAATAAAATTATATTCATTTTTGCGCGTCAATTAAAACGAATTATTATTGAACTGATTTAATCACTTTTAAATTCTAAATTAAAAGTTTTCTATCATCATCCTTGATTAAACATGAATTTAATAATCTTTTGAAATCTAATTTTTCCATGTTAAATCCAAGATTTAAATATTAAATTAATTTCAACGTGTAATTACAACTGTAATAAAATCCTAGTTCATTATATTTATATTTCAAACAAATTCTTTTATTTTGATTTACAATCTTATTATTAAAATCAACAATACCTTATGAATCCATTAAACATAAATTTTCATTTGATTACACTCATCGCTCAATAGTTAACATCTCTGCTCATATTAATTGAAATATTTAATTACACTACTTTCATTGATTTCCCAATTAATTTCAAAATGGATTAAATAATGAGATGAAAATTAAAGCAACCATTACAACTTAGTAATTTAAACTCATTTATAAATTTATTGCTTATAACAAGGATTATAAACTACTTACCAAATGTTAAAACCAATTTCAATTAAATAACATCTGATTTCACCATTTATACATCATTTATTTTATTTATTATTAACCTTTTTTATTACAATTGATTGAAGTTACATTAACATAATTGTCAATTACATTCAATCAATATTATTAAATTATATTCTAACAATTTTTTTCATTAATAAATCATAAATTTTAATTTCTCACAATATTAAATTCCAAAGTCTTATTAAATTTAATATTTTTAATTGTCAAAAATATGGGTCGTTACACTCAACCAACCTAGCTTGGATGCCATTGTTGGAACTACACTAGCCAATAGTGGAAGAAATGGGTAAATTTCAAAAAATATTCATTTTGGTTTCTTAATGGGCCTATAAAGTCTATAAATATTCAAAAATTTTCTAAATGTTCATTTAAATAAAATCAATATTTTATTTGATTTTATAAATAAAGCTTTGATTTATTTATTTTGTATTATATTTTAAACATGTGTATTATATACACATATGTGTAAACGTGCATGTCCAACATTATAATGTGTACATCGTTTAACATTCCCATATTTAGGTGTTGGAATTTACACCGCTACGAACAGGTTATCCCCTCTTGCATTCGATTGTACTAACTAAATGTACATGCACATGGATCGAAGTGGTATGAATGTAATAAAAATATATGTATGTATATAAAAGTAATTATATAAAATAGTTTGTATAATTTATGTACATAAAATGCATGTATAACTATAAATATGAATGAGGTTTATATAATATAAGTGAGGCAATTAATATGTTTTGGAGCATGTAAGTTTGAGAAATGAAAGGCTAAGTCATATTGAAGAAATAGAATTAATGTAGTGATTAATGCTCTTTGTAACTTAGATAGCCTCTTTATTTCTAAACAAAGATATTTTTATGTTAATAAAATTAAGGATAAATTTTCTAAACTATATTCATTTATTAAATAAAGGCTCACGACCTAAATACTAATTTTGGAATGAATGTAGGTTTTGAAATGAAAGGTTAAGTTATATTAAAAAAATAAAATTAATGTGTGATTAATAGAGACATTAATCTCCTTTAATAGAATAGTTTCATTTCAAAATTCATAAGAGAATGAATGTAGTTAAAATATGGCGATTGATTAATAAATGAATATATTTTATAATAATAAATATATTTTTTATAACAGCAAAATATGCTCTCAACCATCAAATATTAGTTTAGTCTAATTTTTATCATTACTAATTAATTAATTAAAATAGTATGGTTTTACTTAACCAATTTTAAATTAATTAGCAAAAGAGTTTATACATAAATTTATTATATATAAATATATAATGAATTTTTTTCTAATGTCTTTTAGGCTTAAAGCAAATGAAATATTTTTTTATTAAAAAATAAGTTTATATAATGTAACTCATCCAATTGTAAACTTGTACAGTCAAAATTAAGAAATTTAAATTTAAAATTGAAATAAAAAATTTCATTATAATGCCATGAGCATCATAGCCATTACAAGCAAAAAAATGTTAAAAAAATTATGCACTTCAAAATACAACCATCCATTATGTGACGATGAACCAATGTACAAGATTCGCCATAATCAAGCTATCTAATAGAAATATAAAACAACAACAAAATTATATATATTGGTGGATAAGAGATAAACCTTTCACCAATGCCTTGAATTCGCATCTTGAAACCATGAATTTGCACCTTGAATCGAATTCTTAGTTCGGGAGTTGCTAGCTCTCTAATTGCATACCATCGACCATCGAATAATGTCGAGTTTGATGTAAAATTAAACTTGGAATTTTGTATTTCATTTTGCAAGCCATGGCCAAATTATTTTCTGATGTAAGAATGTCATTTCTGATAGTAAAAACGTAGTGAAATGAAGAGGTCATGTTTTATTAAAGGAATGAAATAAATGTATGATTAATGCGGTCATTAATCTCCTTTAACACTTGCATTTTCATTTCAAGTTCAAAAACAAAATCCCCTTTTTTATGTCCTGGCCAGCCACACTTGAGCCAATTAATGGCTGACTATGTATGCTTCCTTATGGACTTGAAATACATTTAAGTCTGAACAAAAATTCCTGAATTTAAATCTGATTTAAACACGTACCAGTTTCATATATCGTTCATTATATTTATAACTATTATAAATACATTGTTTAATCATGTTCAAAACGTCAAATAAAATTTTATAACTAATATTTAATAAATATTAGTTAATTTAATTAATTTATATCAATTATAAATCTATTAAATAAGGTGTTCAAAGGAGCATTTGACGCTTCGGTTGTGTGACTCTTAGATATAAATTTGGTCAGCGATTAATATCGAACAATTTGAATATTAACATTCACGCATCACTCAGCAGGTGGTGTGACAATTTAGCCAAATTTATCGCTTATATAGTTCTAGTAAAATCCAATTTTACTTTGTTAAGCATTACCGGTAGTGACGATTATTTAGACCAGTTCCCTTCATCAAAACTATATCACTTTGGGCTTATGGAATTTGATAATGGTCAAAATTCCAATATCATCCATATTCAACTCTATAATCCGAATACAAAGTCCTGGGCTCATTGGTAACAATTATTATTAATCGAAATGCTCTGGCTAGAGACATTGACTTCGAGTTAACTTCGAGTTGACTTTAGTTGACTATGATACTAACCTCGTATAACCGAGGAGGTGAATCCGCTCTTGAATAATGTTTCACTTCCAATGCTTCGACTCGACCCAACTATATTCATTCTATAGACATTATGCCACAATTTAATTATAATCAAAATGCAGTTTCCATATTGAAGATCAATAATATTCTTTAGTCAAGAGAACTATGTAATTTTGTCACATCGATATTTTCTATTTGACCTAATTATATTAACCAACGGAAAACTATTGAATGAGTCATTCCATAGTTATCCAGTAATTATCAGTATGTAATCCCTTGGTGACCCCAAAAGTCATGAGTAATACGCTGTCCAACATATGGAGAGCATTATGTACTCTAGTCTTAATGGATGCATCAATATCCAATCTTGATACATTTTGACTAGGAATATTTGAAATGGTATGTTTATTTTATTATGATAAATCACTCAAGATTACAACGCATTGTAACTACTAACACAAAACATACCATTTATGGATTTTCTATCAAATATACTTTTAATTAAATTAATATAACATATCATATCAAGCATATAATAGAAAGAAAATACCTTATGTTTCGAACAAGATTGGTTATCGAGTAAGATATATGTAACAAATTACATAATTTCCCCTAGGGCATACCTCTAACTCTATCAGGCATGATCCTTCATGCCAACACTATGGGTCCTCACATGAGTTTGACTCTGCAAGGCTTCATAGGAAAGAGCAGTAAAGGTGAGAAAGATAATACAAACATTGGGATGATCTGGTAGAGGATCAGGAAGGATATCTCCTATGCTATATAGGGCTCGCTCTATTTTGCCCATAAGTATGGATTGATACTCAACCAAACCCAATCATATTCCTTCATTTAGAGATCTAACTACGCCTACTTCAGTGTCATTCGCCATGCAGCCAAAAACGCCTTCCCTAAAATCTAAACCGCCTATTCATCTATCTAGGTCTATAACTTATAATCCTTTTAGATGATTGCATAGCAAAGACCAAATTCTCATTCCTGCTTCTACCAATCCCCAACTTGCCATGGTTCAAAGTGCCTTGCCCAAATTATGCTTCGATGGAGTTAAGTTTGTCTATACTTTGAAGGTCTTTCCCTGTATCGTAGCCATAGATGTCACAACTTATTTGAATGATGTGTACGATATTAATACACATGGAGGAGGCCCGTAGAAGCTCTTTCTGAAGGTAATATGGAAAATGTAGTAGCTTCTCAAATGAAGGAATTGTTGGAGCAAGGTAACATGCGCACCATTGCCAATCTATATAAGGAAGTAGACGAGCTTAGGAAATTTCATGCAGCCATGGAGAAGAAGCATAAAGAAGAAGCATGAAGAAGAAAGAAAATCTTATGCTAAAAAGTCTTAGCTGCAATAGAATCAGAGCAAGGTTGCGCATCATAGCAGTCATAACCTCGATTTGGAAAATGAGACTCTCCAATAGATGGTTAATGAGCCAGCTTTGGAAATCAATAATTTAGAGGCTGCAATGGAGGTCGAAAAGAAGGAAAAAGATGATGCTCTCGTCTAAGCTCAAGAGTATGTACAACAACTACTTGATGCTCAGCTAGCACAAAAGGATACATAATTTCATGTGGAAAATCCTAAGGCATAATCAAGTAATAAATAGAGCCCACTCTGGTTTACTTCTATGCAATGTCGTTAAGTTCGTAAATCTAAGATGGCTTGATAAGGGATATCTTAGAGCACGGGCCATTGCCTTGGAAGATATAATTAAGCAAGAGAGAGAGAGCACTTAGATGGCATTGGTTTCGATGAAGATAAGTTGAAATATGACCTCTTAGATGATGAAGATTTGGATGCACTCGCTATAGCCAAAATTATGTTTGAAACTCAGGTTGCTGCTCCTACTGTGTGTTGTAGGGATCCTTCCCAAATCTAGCTCTATAGATTTGGATGAAAGTTCAACTCCCACACCTAAGGGACTCACATCAGAGACTCTTATTGTAATTACAACCACTTCTAGTGCCATCGTTTTTCCATATTAGGGCATCTAACCACTAAGCATACTATTCCTCTTTTTGGTATTTCTATGGCTCCGACTACCTTGGTAACGTCGAGGACAGAAAACGCTTAAACATCTTTGGTTAACATACAATATAATCCCGGGAAGCCCAGTTATAGATGGCCAGAATCCATTTTGATGCTTCCAAAATTATCTCCAATATGGAGGGTAGTTCTATGGGAACTCCTTCGCAGTGACCTCCGCTTCTCCTAGAGTAATTAACTTCTCCCGTGTTCAAGAAGGTTCAAATGACACTCATCGATTTCTAAGCTATTATTCACCTTCTCAAGTTTCAAGCCTGCTTGCTCTTACCCCCTTACCAAAAGGAAATTTGTCTTCAGGTACTTAAACTTCAATGATAGAATATGTTATTATGTCTACTCCCACTCAAATCCCAACTTCTTAAACCGGTCTAATTTCCCGTCCTAATACATAAAAGACACATGCATTGGTTTAAGAGGCTATAGATGATCCTAATGTGAAGCAACGGGATGAGGACATAGCCATTATAGGGGCAATTGAGCATAAGTTTAGGACATCGATGCTGGAGGAGAAAACCTTACAACTTAAGAAGGTCCGAGAAATCAAGAAGGAAAAGATTGATGATGTTCCTCCTCCTCTTTCGGTTTCTATACCTACATTCCCACCTGTCATTCCAACCTCTGCTCCTGCTCAAAGAGCATTCAAGTTGAGGCTCCAAAATTTGAGGGGAGCAACTATGATTGGATACGGATCCCAAGGGTTACCTAATCAAAGGAAAGTACGGAAAATTTGGTAAACAACCAACTTTATACTCCCCCGAGGGAAAGAATGGTAGGAGGAAGAAGCAGAGGTGAGCTTGATTGTCGCTTTTATGTTGTCACTATTTATTTCAGTTTTTTGTTTTTGCATGTGTATATAGGCCATTGTTGTTTAGGCACGGCCCCCACTTTTGTTTGTGAAGTTTTTTAGTTGTGAATAAAATTGCCTTTTCTTTAAGACTTTCATCTTGTCTTTCTTATATACTTAGGTTAGTTATGTCTATCATGAATCCATGATTGTATCTAAATCATAGCAACTTTATTACTCACCATTATTTTATTATGTTCATTGCTACTAAAACTTTTCTTCGTGGGCGAACAGAATTATAAACATTTGGCCGATTCTGTAGCCCATGTGGCTTATATCAATCAGGTTCCACTTAACTAAAGATGGGTTAATGTAACACCCCTAATTTTTAATAACATTATTCAGGAGATTTAATTAGATAAATTAATAGAATAATGCATATATTAGAGTGATAAGGGGATTGAGATTTGAAAATTTAATTAGAGGTCGTGCTTAATTAAATACAAAGAATGGGTTTATCAACGGATTCATGTGTTAATTAATATGACAAATAACGCAAGGGCATTATTGGGATTAGCCACCACCATTACCCCATATCCCCTAAACCCATATTCCCATTTTTCACTCTACATATTCATAATTCATTATTCTAAAACGTAAACCAAAGAGCAAGCCAGCCATAACCTAGGGGAAGAAAAGGAGAAAAATCAATTAAAAGCTAAGGAATCAAGCAAGTGGAATCAAGCTAGATCAAATCTCAAGTTCTTTATCCTAAGCAAGGGGAATAATAATCAAAACCATCTCTATTTTTGTTTTTAAAGAGCTTTTGATTTTGGATTTTATGTTTAAAACCTTTAAGATGATTTTAATGATGATATGCTAGGGTTCCATGATATGTTTGATTCAAACAAGTATGATTTATGAATGTTTATCTCGATTTTAAGTCTAAAATCGTGTTGATTGTGTTTCGAATGCCATGAGGAATTAATATATTATGTAAAATATTATTTTGGAGATGAGTTTTCATTTTTATAATTTTCCAAGCTATAGAAAATTTATTATGAATTTTTGAAGGAAGAAATAGATAATTGTGTTTAAAAATTTGTTTCGGTTGTTATACAAAAGAATTTGGGTTTGAAATTTCTATATGTTAGATAACATATTAAAAATGAATTTTTAGAATTTTTGGGGATTTTTCTGAAGTAATTTACAATGGAAATTAAATTAATTTAGTTAGAGGACTTAAATGTCTTAATTGCTTTGCTTAAGGGAAGGGCTTCTTTGCTAATTATTTTTATTAAATCTGAAATTAGTTTGGCAGTCTTTAGAAAAGATTTTTATAAAGTTTATGGCAACCAATTATATTTTTACAAATATGCAAGTTAGTTGAAAAGTATTACCTAAAAAGGCAATAAAACAGTTTTGCATAAGTTTATTGTTTCGCCACTTCCACTAACTACCTTTCGACCCTATACTTTCGCTCCAACTAAGTCGAAACTAATACACAATATATAAAGGCTTCGGTACGTAGTGGATTGGAGAAAAGCGAAAGGTATGGAGTCAAAACCATGCTTTCGAAAAGGTTGAGACCAATTTAAATAGCTTTCGAAGGTATTTTGTTTTGCTTTCAAAAAAGATGCCGCTTACCTTATTTTTAATGAATGCTTTCGAAAGGGTCTTTTATATAGCTTTCAAAGGGGTTGCAGCCTTCTTGTTTTGAAAGGGTAGCTTTCGAATGAGTTTCCTTAGGTTATGTTTTAAAGAAAAGCTTTCAAAAGGGTAGTTTTAAACCAAGTTGAAACCTTGTTGCCATCTTCATACCTTTCGAATAGGTTGAAGTTTCAATGCTTTCGAAAGGCCAGTTTTTGTTTTACAAATCTAACAAGCTGCTTCTCAATGTTTTCGAAAGGTCTACAGTAGCCACTTATACTAATGGCTTCGAAAGGGGTTTCGAATCTATCCTTCCAAATGTTTTACTTAAATGATTAAAGCTTTTGAAAGGATGGTTCTAAAGCCATCAATTTTCCCCAATCACTTATACTTAGAGGTTATGGTTTCGAAAGGGGTACTTTCGTTTCTATTCACTTTGACCAAAAAGTTATTTTAAGGATAAACACAATGGTATCGAAAGAGGTACTTTCTAATGGTTTCGAAGTTATGCTTCTATGTATTGGAAAGATATACTTCAATATTTTTGAAACGAAGGTTTTGATGCTTTCGAAAGAGATTAAGTGTTTCGAAAGTCATATGTTTGAGTGTTTTGAAAAGAAGAATAGAAAGCTTTCGAAAGATAGATTTTAATGGTTTCAAAATTAAAGGTCATAGGTTTTGAAATTTTTAGTTTTCAAAACAAAGAACCCAATCTCATCTTTGAAAGGAAAAACCCATGGTACTATAAAAGAGCTTTAAAATGCTGTTAAAATTTGAGTTTTTGAAGAAACTTTCCTTGATAAAAATAATGGGTTAAAGGGACTAACCAAATTTCAAGTGGAAATGATTTCAAGGGTATTAAAACAAAGATGTTGGTATTATTTTTGTATACGCTTCCTCTATAAATATATTCACTATGTAATGGACCTATAACTGTATTTTGGAGAGTATGGGCAGAATAACCAGCTAGGATGACCCAGCAGTGAATATAAATTAAGTTAACTACTGAATGAATAGAGTTTCATCCAAGAGGTTAGGTAGACCAGAATATAGAATGCCCAAAGACTAATTAAGAGGGTGTTAGTTTAGATAGGTTCATGGTAAACCCATTAATACTATGTTTAGTAAGAGTTATTGGAAGGGGCCAATAGGTTCGTAGTGATCCCATGAAAACTATATCTGGATAAATTTATTGACGGGAGTCAATAGTTCTTAGTCAACCCATAAAACTATGATATGAGATAAGTTATTGGAGATACCAATAGGTTCTGGGAGAACCCATGAAATAATGAAGTTATTGGCAAGGGCCAATAGATTCTTAGTGATCCCATGAAAATAGTGAAACCAGACAGATAGTCCATAAGCTTTAAATAGGTTATAGTCAGTCCACGAAAACTAATAGTTTAATAGTGACCCTAGAAACCATAACTGAGACAGATATTCAAAATAAATGGGGAGGGGGAATCCAGATTAATTTACTTGTGTGCATATCATCACAATATTTTAAATAGCTATGTTTAACCATTATGGATGCAGGAGCACAATATATGGTTATTATAAATTTTGGATCAGATATTAGTGAGGGGAAAACCCATTCCGCTAAGCGCGTGGTCTTACTAGATATCTAAATGGTTTGATATGGTAGGTTATTATTCATACCAGGCTTTATGTCTGACTCGAAGTTTATGTTTTCCCCTTAAACTCTTGGGTGCTCAACTAACTTTGAGTAGTTTGAGAGTTGAGGCTTTCAGGTTCTCCTTAGAAGAATAAGCTTCCAGAGACGTCCAGAAGACAAGCAAGCTAATAGGAGTTCTTTTCTATTTTGATTCCACTATGTTTTTTTGTAAAGGCAACGTTGTTTAATGCCTAGACATATGTACACTTTGATCATCCAAGGGGGCATCTTGGCGTATGATGTAATAATTATAATTTCTCTCAATGTGGTTCACGAATGTGGGATTATGTAATGAATTTGAAATGATTTGAAATGGAATGTGAAAGTTGTTTAATGATTTTAAAATTTTCCATATCCATGTGTTTCTGTAATATCATTGTATCTACGTTGCCGTATTTGGTCGCCAAGGATTAATAACTACGGATGACTGCAGCATCCGTAGCCATTAGTTTTGGGCCTCCAAGTAGGGGATGTTACAAGTTGGTATCAGAGCATAGGCTTATGACTTAAGAAATTTAAACCTAAAATATTTTCAAACTAATTCAATAAATCATAAAATAAGATCGGGGTTGGGTTAACGCTGTTGTAACGTACTTGTATTTGATATATATACATATAAGTATGTATTCCCCTCTCTCTTAGACCGTTCTTCTGTATCTTACTAAGGCTCGTATACCGATTTACAAGAAAGGAAGATATGAAGGCAGGAAACGAAAGAGGAAATCTCGGTAGAGGAAGCACTACAACAAATGGAAATATCCAACCTAATACCAGGAGGAACCCGGGTCGATGGGCAAATGCAAATCAAAATGCAAATGCCGACGTAGGTGTTGGAAATCCACCAGAAGATATGGGGATGATGTATCAGTTCTTCGTCAATCTGATGCAAGATGGAGTAGATACTGGAGTGGCTGGGAATGTTGGAGTAGCTAATCCCGTGGCTCCAATTGGAAACAACTATGCTAAGTTGAGCAGAGATTATGCCAGTCTAGGTGGAAAGCATTTTTGGGAATGGAGGATGCTATAGAAGTTGAAAATTGGATTTTGCATTGTGAGAGAATCTTCGTTGAATTGGGATTGAATGATGAGCAGAAGCGGAGACTAACCTCTAGGAATCTGTTGGGAATAGCGCTTTATTGGAGGAACAGTGTCACTGCTGGAGTTCTAGAGGAAGAATTGACTTGGGTGGAATTCCATAGGAGATTTAAGGAAAGGTTTTTGTCTGAAGTTGATAAATTTGCATTGCTGAGGAAGTTCATAGACTTGGTGCAAGGCGAGATGTCGGTGATTGAGTATGCTGCAAAGTTTGATGAGTTATCCAGGTATGGGTATGCTACTATTGACACCGTCATCAAAAGAAATGAGAAGTTTATTCGGGGACTAAGACCCGAGATTGCTAGTGCAACCTTCCCACATCTTCATGATCATTGTAATGATGTTGTGGAAATGATAATCCGACATGAGGAGATGGTTGCTACTTATGGGAAGGAGAAGCATGTTGAAACCCAGAGTTCTCTTGGCAAGAAGAGGAAGTTCTTTAAGAAGAAGGGAAACCGGAAGGAAGAAGCTGCCAAGAAGGCAAAGGCTAATCTGGTTTGCTTTAAGTGCGATAAGAAAGGTCATTATGCTCATGAATGCAGAACTAGCAAGGGGAAGAAGGCCAGTGACAAGAAGGGTGTGAAGTGCTTTAACTGCAACCAGGTGGGGCATTATAAGAATCAATGTCTAGAACCAGTCAGGGCATACAAAGGAAAAGTCTTTGTTGTTGGACCATCGCCTGCTAGGCCAACTGTCTTGAGAAAGGAAAGACTGTGATGGAAGGCATGCTTTTGATTCGTAGTATAACATTTAGGGTATTATATGATACCAGTGTATCACATTCATTTATATCTTAGTGTTTGGTTAATAGGTTATGTTTAGAATCCACATACCTTGTCACTTCCTTAAGGATTGCGAATCCGATAGGAGGGTATGCAACTCAAGGAATGAGATTTGACCAGATAGAACTTGATTTGTTAGGTCATAAGTTTGCATGCAGTCTATATGTTTTCAATTTCGTAGATTTCAGAACCATTTTGGGTATGGATTGGTTTGGTAGATATGAGGCAAGGATATTTTGCGAAGATAAGGAAATATCACTGAGACACCCTGTTAGTCATAACCGAATTATAATCTCAGTAGAGGATTTTGACCGGAGCGCTTGTACTCTGTTGAGTGCTATGGAAGTAGAAGAAGAGTTAAGTCAGGTTCTAGTAGCAAGAGAATTTGCATATGTTTTTAAGCCGGATAAAGAATTACCACCAAAACGAGCCGTTGAGTTTCGGATAGATCTGGTGCCAGGAGCAGAACCTGTAAGCAGGCCACCTAGTAGGATGACACTGATAAAGACGAAAGAATTGAACGTGTGGCTGGTGGATCTGGATGGGAGAAATTTTATTAGACCAAACAGTTTGCCTTGGGGTGTAGTCGTGGTGTTCATGAAGAAACCAAATGGGTCGTTGAGGATGTGTATCGACTATTGTAAGTTAAACGAGAAGACGACTAAGAATAAGTATCCTTTGCCTAGAATTGATGATCTATTTGATCAATTGTGTGGAGCCAGAGTATTTTCCCAGTTGGATTTGGCAACAGGTTTCCATTAGTTAAGATTGGCAAAGGATAGTATTCCGTTAACAACATTTTGAACTAGGTATGGTTCATATGAGTGGTTAGTAATTCCATTTGGGTTAACGAATGCACCTGCTTTCTTCATGGATCCGATGAACCGATTTTTTCGAGAGTACTTGGATAGGTTCGTATTGGTCATTTTAGATGACATTTTAGTATACTCTAAAGATGAAAGAGTGTATGAAGATCATCTAAGAGTAGTACTTAAGATGCTGAGGCAGCATCAGCTGAAGGCGAAGTTTTCCAAGTGTCATTTCTGGAAGAAAGAGGTTAAGTTTCTTGGTCACGTGGTTTCAGAGAAGGGTTTGTCAGTCGATCTAGATAAGACCGAAGCTGTTAATAGCTAGAAGAAACCAGGAATGGTGACTGAGGTTTGAAGTTTTCTTGGACTTGTTGGCTATTACCAGAGATTCTATAAGAATTTCTCGTGTATAGCAGCGCCTTTGACAAAGTTAACTAGGAAGGATGTGAAGTTTGTCTGGTCCGACAAATATGAGGAAGCATTCCTTAAGTTAAAGCATTTGTTGACCAACGCGCATGTGTTAGTAGTTCCAGACGGAAACCAAGAGTTGGTGTTGTATACCGATGCATGTGGGACTGGATTAGGAGCCGTGTTGATGCAGAAGGGTAAAGTTATTGCCTATGCTTCACGACAACTTAGATCACATGAAGTGAGATATCCTACTCATGATTTGGAGTTGGCAGTGGTGATCTTCGCATTGAAGATATGGAGACATTATCTCTTAGGGGAGAGATTTAAGCTATACACAGATCATAAGTCCTTAAGGTATTTATTTTGTCAGAAGAAGTTGAATATGAGACAGCAAAGGTGGTTGGAGTTTTTGGCTGCTTATGATTTTGGTATAGAGTATACCCCTGGAAAAGGAAATAAGGTAGCGGATGCTCTTAGCAGTAGACATCAGAATGTGGTGTTAGCTATATTTAGAAGCTTTGGTTACTTGCAGTGTGTAGTTAAGATCGACCGCTGCTAGTCAGAGTACCACCATGTTGTCCTGTTTGGAGGTTCGACCAGTATTGATCAAAAAGATTGCTTCTAAGCAGAAAGAGGATCCATTATTGGCTAAGAAGTTTAGAAGGCTTAAGGTTGGGTTGGAGATCGATATATGGTAATTATAAATTTTGGATCAGATACTAGTAAGGGGAAAACCCGTTCTGCTAAGCGGCGTGGTCTCACTCGATATCTAAATGGTTTGAGATGGTAGGTTATTATTCATACCAGGCTTTATGTCTGACTCGAAGTTTATGTTTTCCCCTTAAACTCTCAGGCGCTCAAATAACTTTGAGTAGTTCGAGAGTTAAGGTTTTTAGGTTCTCCTTAGACGAATAAGCTTCCAAAGACGTGCAGGAGGTGTAACGACCCATAATTTAATCACTTTGAACTTGAATAGTTAATATGTTTTTAAATGATTAAATAATGGATTGTATATTAAGAATACAAATTTGGATAAAATGTCTCGAATGGATTTTTTTTAAACTGATGTAAAATGTTAGTTTAAAGATGGTTCGAGTTATAAGGCGGTTAGGGGTACCAATTTATTTAAGAATAAGTTTGCCTAATAAAACAGAATAGTATAATTACTTGCCTAATAAAACAAGAAAGAATTATTAATGCTGCCTAATAAAACAGAATAGTATAATTACTTGCCTAATAAAACAAGAGAGAATTATTAACCTTGCCTAATAAAACGGAAAGTATAATTACTTGCCTAATAAAACAGAACAGTATAATTACTTACCTAATGAAACAAAATAGTATAATGATTATTATATTCCACGCGGATGGTTGCCATTGGACCAAAATCTGGTCGAATCAGGTTCTGTCATGCGGATGGTTGCCATTGGACCAAAATCTGGTCGAATCATGTTATGCCATAGTCGATAAGGAGGATTCCTATTGGGCCAAAATATGGTCGAATCAAATTAAGTCATCAAGTTGTTTCTATTGGACCAAAATGTGGTCGAATCAAATTAGGCCATCAAGATGTTTTCTATTGGACCAAAATGTGGTCGAATCAAATTAGGCCATCAAGATGTTTTCAATTGGACCAAAATGTGGCCGAATCAAATTAGGCCATAAGGCTGGTTTCTATTGGACCAAAATCTAGTCGAATATGGTTAGGCTGGAGGAAATGACTAAAGTACCCTTCTCTTCACCTATAAATAGCCAAGTCCATATCTCATTTTAATTCATTCACAAACTAAAGAAAAGAACTAAAATTCATTATCAAAGGTGAAGTATTCCAAGTCTCCATCAAAGCAAAAAGGACGTGAGTATATTCCTTGCTTTCATAGTTTATTGGGTATAACTTATTCTGTGAGTATATTCCTTGGTTTCATAGTTTAGTGGGTATAACTTATTTTGTGAGTATATTCCTTGCTTTCATAGTTTAGTGGGTATAACTTATTCTGTGAGTATATTCCTTGTTTGCATAGTTTAGTGGGTATAACTTATTCAGTGAGTATATTCCTTGTTTTCATAGTTTAGTGGGTATAACTTATTCTGTGAGTATATTCCTTGTTTTCATAAGTTTAATGGGTATAACTTATTATGTGAGTATATTCCTTGCTTTCATAGTTTAGCGAGTATAACTTATTCTGTGAGTATATTCCTTGCTTTCATAGTTTAGCGAGTATAACTTATTCTGTGAGTATATTCCTTGTTTTCGTAGCTTAGTGGGTATAACTTATTCTGTGAGTATATTCCTTGCTTTCATAGCTTAGTGGGTATAACTTATTCTGTGAGTATATTCCTTGCTTTCATAGTTTAGTGGGTATAACTAATTCTGTGAGTATATTCCTTGTTTTCATAGTTTAGTGGGTATAACTAATTCTGTGAGTATATTCCTTGTTTTCATAGTTTAGTGGGTATAACTTCTTCTGTGAGTATAATTTAATTATTTTATAGTCAGTGTAATCTTAATCTCTTTTCTTTGACTCATTCACATTTTAACAAATGTTGTGTTAACTATTGATTGTAAATTGTTAATAATAATGAGTCTGTTATTATTCTTATTTGGTTGTTTGATTTGTGCTCGGCCAGTTTATGAGCAATAACTTTGATGTTTAGTTAAAGGGAACTTACACCACCTTTTAACTTAGGATTGACATTTAGTGACTTTTTGGTTAAAAGGAAATAACACCACTTTTGGCTATCTCATTTGATTAAGAGGGAGCTTCACCCCTCTTGGTTGTATTCTGCTTTAAAGATGATGGGTTTAAGTTATGATTTGAGTAGAAGTTTTAAATCTTTATTTAAAGTATTTTAAAGGAGCTTCAAAATTTATATAATGATTTAAATGGGTTATTTATGGAAAGTAAGTAGTGCTATACTTGGCACTAAAAGCCGATGAGTAGATTGATCCTCTATCTGTGAGATCTGGAACCAAAGTGTCTAGGCAAGGCTAGGAGCAACCGGTGCCCTGACTTACCTGGCTTTATTTCTGGGCGAGGGGTAGAGTAAGTCAAAAATATCGGAAACGTGACAAGTGTAGGAGATTTGATTTCCATAAATGATCGTTATAATTATAATGGAAAACATTCACATTTCTTATATACAATTGTTTTTGACCCAACTAAGTATGCTTTTGAAATATGAAATCCTCCCAAATGTTTTGTGAATATACTTATATCGATGAGATAAATATATGGATATTTTCCAAGCATTGAAAAAGTATAAGATTTAATTTCCATATACGATCATTTTGTTATCCCCGATAGTTGATATCTTGACTACCAATTTCGATACCCTTCTTCCTTTTGTTTTTGTTTCGTCAATCTAAGATGATTTGTTGCTCATTTATAGCATTGATATCCTTTATCGGAAATGACTAAATAAAGAGCGAGTGGGGGCCAAGCTATGTGGGGTTGCTCCCATTAGGGTATTTTCACATCTACTCTAGATTGGTTTCAGTTGTATGCACACGGAGATGTGAAATACTCGGATACTCGGTAAGGTTGGCAGGGTCCGGCTTGGAGGTTTCCGAGAGCCATTGTAGTTCTCAAGTATATTTTCTAGAGGTATACTTTCGATAAGGGGGGCGCACCCTCCTAGTCATTGTTGGAAAAATTCCTTTCCCTTATTTTTGATTCAAATCTTTGGATTAATTCTTTCTTAATTGCATCAGGAAGCGTCTTGCGCTCTTTGTGATGTTTAATTATTTGTGTCCATTCTTTTATGCTTGGATGTTGTCCTTGTGAGGGGAAACCCGTTCTGCGTTTTTGCGACGTGGTCTCACCGGTTATTTTGTGTGTTCTATTTTTTTATTTGGAGTTTACTCATACCGGACTTATTGTCTAACCCGAATTGTTTGTTTTCCCTAAACTCTCGGGTACTCATTTATATTTGAGTAGTCCGGAAATGACATGTTTCTTTGGGCTCTTTTGAAGATGGTGGACGAGCAGGAGGCTCCTTACCTATCTAGCTATTTATTTCCACTGTTATGAGATGTTGACTCTATGTATGTATATTTAAAGGCAGGTTGTTATAACTACCTAGACTGATAGTAGTACTTTTATTGTAACTCTGATAACTCCATGTTGGGAGTAACCTTATGTACTGTCTTATTTTTATGTTATATTTAACCGTTCCGTTGTAAGATTATTGTTGTGTTCTTATATTTTACCCCATGACAACTCGTCTTTTAGATACTTGGGCAAAGACATATGAATACCATGGATGTATTAAGTGTCGTTCTCAGGGGTCAGAAAGGTTGGTCGTCACAGGAGGCAAGCTAGCTAATAGGAGTTCTTTTCTATTTTGATTCCGCTGTGTTTTGCTTTAAAGGAAAAGTTGTTTGATTGCCTAGATATATGTATTCTCTGATCATCCAAGGGGGTATCTTCATATGTTGCTCTTGGCGTATGATATAATAATTATAATTTTTC
Source organism: Allium fistulosum (assembly GCA_030737815.1). Taxonomy (NCBI): domain Eukaryota; kingdom Viridiplantae; phylum Streptophyta; class Magnoliopsida; order Asparagales; family Amaryllidaceae; genus Allium; species Allium fistulosum. The sequence goes on from CM060905.1 coordinate 900,144,895, forward strand.
CAAACATGGTTCACGAATGTAGGATTATGTAATGAATTTGAAATGATTTGAAATGGAATGTGAAAGTTGTTTAATGATTTTAAAATTTTCCATATCCATGTGTTTCTGTAATATCAATGTATCTAACATTACCGTTTTGGCGCTGATTAATAACTATGGATGACTGTAGCATCCGTAGCCGTTAATTTTGGGCCTCCAAGTGGGGGATGTTACAATTAAACTTCCACATAGTTCCCTATCTCCGAGAAGTGATGTTTTGGACATTTACCTCTAGACATACATGCTTGATATTTCCAATCTTTTGGCATTGATTGGTAGTGTTCATTAAAATTGTGCTTATGACGTCTATCTTTGGATGTCTATACTCGATCTTGCTTCTCTCTAGGCATTGATCATATTTGGAAAAGGAGATTCAATCTCTTGTTTGGTCCTATCTCTGCGACCTAACATTTAAGATGCCTTCCCTCGGCTATGGTTTTAGCCTTACATATCGTCGGGCAATTGTTAAAGGTTAGATGTGTAGGGCGAATCATCACGATCGACCCTAGTCTGATTATGCTCCCCCGATCTGATCTTAGATTAAAGAAGTCCATTAGTCCCTACCTCTAGGTACCTAGATATCTGCATTTTCAAAACATAGAATATTCAATTTTGTAATTGTTCACATAGCATAAGGTCACACTATTGAGAATACTCTTCCATCAACCCCAAAAGCCAATTCCTATTAATGACATAAGAATGACATACTATGCCTTATTACATTAGAGCCTGGTCGGATATTTACAAAGACATATTTAAGCGAAAATAGCACAGGTGTTCGCCATTCCATGCGCTTGGAAGTGAGATTTCGTCAATAGTTGTTAGCTTAAAGTTCCATCTCAAAGCTTATATTCGATTACGAATGGACCATCCTAATTCGGGCCCAGAGCAACTGAACCAGGGTAGATTCATTTCAGGATGAGATCATTGATCTCAAAGGTTCGATTCTGGACCTTCACATTGAATTGTCATCTTACTCTTTTTTATTAAGCAACGACTCTTAAATCAGCTTCTTTATGCTTCTCATCAATCAAGCCAAGGGACTTAAGCATGAGGTTTTTCATCTTGGGATCATGGTGAATTTTCTAGTGAAAAGGTACTTCCAATTTAATTAGAATCATGACCTATAATCCGTAGGCTAGAGCGAATGGAGTATAACTGGTCGTAGACTTGTGAGTTGTTTAGTAAATCTACAATGCTAGTAGAAATTCATCGATCCACTTGTCATTGGCCTTTTTAGTTATTTCTTGGATTTGATGATTTATTTACCGCCTCCACTTGTCCATTCACTCGTAAGTATTCTATAGCCACAAATCTCTTTTCAATTCGGTATTTGTTGTAGAAATCCTTGAATTTGAAGCTATCATATTGGGTTTCATTGTTGGCGATGATTTTCTAAGGAACTCCAAAGCGACATATAATGTTTTTCACTATAATATTGATCACCTTCTTCGTAGTGACCAAGGCTAGCGGTTCTGCTTTAGCGCAATTAGTGAAATAGTCAATTGCAATAATGACAAACTTTGCTCCACCTTTCGACATCGATAGCACACCGATGATATCAGTTCCCCAAAATGCAAATGGTCAATGGTTGACATTTGTGTAATATATGTGGATGGGGCTCTAGGAATCTTTGTAAATCTTTGGCATCTATCGCACTTCCTACTGCAGTCGATCCCTATTGAATGTTGGCCAAAGGTATCCATAGCGAAGAATCTTCCTTTCCAAAGTCTATCCCCTAATGTGATTATTGCAAGCTATTTGTGTACGTCGTAAAGGATCTTTTTAGCTTCCACTTCGACGACACATTGTAGTAAGGGAGTAGAGAATCCTCTCATGTATAGCACTCCTTCCTGAATAATAAAACGAGGTACTTTGCGTAGGACTTTCCTTCGTTCATTTCTTCCATTTGGAGAGTTACCTTCAACAAATATCCTTTGATTTGGGGTCGTTTGCAAATCCTTTTCCACTTTGGCCTCCAAGACACAATTGGTATCCATCTAGTCGATGCTTAGAGCCAAGAAAACTTTTATTGCAACTAATCCCATAAGCTGCACATCCCTATAGTGGGCCAGCTTGCCAACGAGTCAAGCTTCATGTTCTCCTTTCTAGGTATATGCATTATCCTGTAATATTCGACATCATTCAGCAGTTCAAGAACCTTCATCAAGTAAGGGGCAAGCCTCGCTCCCTTAGCTTGAAATTCTTTCTTCACCTAATAGACCACCAGTTGAGAGTTGTTGTATATATGCAATGTTTTAACTACTAATTCTTTCGCTATTTTAAACCCCATGATCAGTTGAGATCCTTTCTTCATTTTTACGCCAACTTCTTCTTCATCTTCATCCTGGTTTGCCTGGAGATACCATGCCAACTCCTTCTTCATCTTCACACCAAGTTGAGATCTGATCTTTAGGACCCAAGTGGGGTCATCCCGATCAAGCATGATGTTAATCGTTAGCTCGGTTGGGGATACCTTGGCATCCTATGGCTCTTTTCTCGAATCCATATATTTGAAAACTTTACTATATCATCCAATCCTAGGCTTAGGTGGTGGTTGTTATGCATCAATTGGTTTAATGTAGAGAGTCCTCTCTACACCTTTTCCTTTCTCACGCCACTACACCTCTCTAAGCTTGGTGACATAACATTCACGTCCTATACTCTGATCTCCATGAATGGATCCTACCTGTTCTTAGTCGAGATCTTCATCATTGAGCACCACAAGGCTAGTGCCACTCTAAAACTGGTAAGAGTTGGTTGGTCCAGGAAATCATTGTAAGCAGAGTACATATCTAGCACAACGTAGGTCTTCACCAGCACTCTTATGTGGTCACCTTCACCAAGCTCCACCGGGTAGGCCACATGATAAAATAGGCTCTATAGCCTCTTCCGTAAATCCCTAGATGCGAGATTGACATGGCTTCAGATCCTACCCATCCATCCTCATATGATCATAAGTTTTCTTTGTTACAATCTCTCTTATTGGGTTTTAGAAACAACGGCCACACAATAATATTTGTAGAATATTTCAACTACTTTACAGATATATGAAGGATGAAGGTTCTATAGACATTGGAAGACTAATAAAAGCTATAGTAGAAGATATTCACGAAAGAGTGACATAAAGATGTTTTTAGGTAAGGTCAAATACTTGTGCTAATGTCTTAGATTATTTTGAACTATCTCCTTTGAGCTATATGATAACGACCACCCTACACCTACAGTGCAGAACCTTTATCAAGGGAAAGAAAAGAAGTAAAGAAGAGGAAATAGAAGAGAAGAGAATGGAAAAGAAGAAAAAGGAAACATCAATAACCGAATAACCCACCGTATATCTCACATCGCATCATAGTAAATGTAACAGCCAACACGGATATAAAACAGTCGAGACAGTAATAACAATGTAATATAATCATCAGAGTATAAGATCCACAGACTTATACAACACAGTAATAGATTTTATACAACTGACAAATAAACTCAACTGATAACTGTCTCTATAATAATAAGTCAACACTGTCAAGGATCCACAATGTCACGCAGTGGAATGTACAATAACACTCACATATAAGTATGAGTAAATGTCGCCTTCTACTAGTCCATCTGCAGAACTTCATATATCATCCACAGCTTCTCTCAAATCTAATCATTTAAGAGTACTTGAGATTATAAGAAGCAAAGCATAAAATCTTGGATCAGACAACGGTCTGTTGTGAGCAATAAGCAATCTCAAAATACTATAAAAATGGATATAGTATATGGAACATAAGGTACACAAATCATACCTGACTTCCAAATGCCTTGAAAATTGAAGTATAGGCCAGGAATGATATTTTAGAGATGGGTTTCAATTTTCATAGTTTTCTGAATTAATCTGGATTTTATATAAATTTTCTAGTGAGGAAAATGATTTATTTGGTTATAAATTATTTACGGCTAAATTAATAATGTTATCCCGCCTTTTGGCAAGGCCGTAACACCAAGGAATTGACTAGTAACCAATGACGGCCCATCCTAGAGATCAGTCATACACAGGCTCACTATGGATATCGATGAATTTTGTCCGAGTCCGGATCGAGCCAAAATTGGTAGGACATGACAAGCTAAGCCAAGGGAGCCAACGTTTCAAATCTCAAGTCAATCCGAGTTCGTATGCTCAAGTTATGAACGATAAAAAGTTGGATGAGAACCAATCACCGGTCGACTCGCTCCCTTCGACTCGCTCTCTTCGACTCGCTCCACATCCCCCAGATACCAACTTTGACTTGCTTCGCAACACTCAGAAGCGACAGCTTTGACTCGCTTCGCAACACTCAGAAGCAACAACTTTGACTCGCTTCGCAACACTTAGAAGCGACAACTTCGACTCGCTTCGCAACACTCAGAAGCGACAACTTCGACTCGCTTCGCTCAGAGGCCAACTTTGAGTCGTTCAGGTTCGACTCGCTTCACAGCCATCAGGAGTACGTACTTCGACTCGCTTCGCTCAGATGCCCTCTTCGACTCGCTCCATTCGAACCACTGATCGACTCCATCAACTTCGACTCAACACGAAGCCATTACTCAAACCTCTCAGGACGCTCCATTTCGACTCGCTCGACCAGTGCATACTTCGACTCGCTCAATCTGGGCACACTTCAACTCGCTTAATCGGCGAACATTTCGACTTGCTCGAAACAACATCAAGGGCAGAGTGAGATTCAAGCGCCACGTCACCGAGTCGAATGGAAGCGAGTCGAAACAGAAGCGAGTCGAAGGAAACAGCCTACCAGAAACCCCGTTTCGTATCGATTATATCTCCCAATCTACAAGTCCAAATGCTATGAAATTTTCACAGAAGACTACGTGCATGCTAAAGAATGTCCAAGCCAAATTTCGACTCCATTGGATGAAATCTTGATCGAGTTGAAATCTGTTCGTGTCGATCATGGATCGGACCGAAACTTCACGGGCTTGGGCATGCGGGTCTGGTCACGTGCCAAAGAGGGTCTCCCGAGATCTGAGCGAAATATCAGCCTCCTACACCTATAAATAGACCCCCAAAGCCAACAGAAAAGGGGTTCTTCTTCCTCTTTGAGATCTCCAACACCCGGACTCCGCCAGATCCAAATCTGAACTCAATTGCTGCTGCTACCAATGAAATTCACTGTTGCAAATCATAATTGCCTGATGAATATCATTGAATTCACTTGTAAACACAAAAGAAAGATCAATAAAGCAAACTACTTCATAGTGGACGAAGGCTATACGCCGAACCACTCTAAATTCTTGTGTCTCCTTGCACTTTAATTATTCTCATTTCTGAAATTTGGAGTTTTTGTTAGATAAATACTCTTTTTCCATTTAATTTCTTCACTTTATCTCTTCAAAGACTTCCGAAGAGTGTTGTGCCCAATTTTGGTACAAACAAATAAGTTTTGGGTTTGAAATTTTTATATGCCGGAAAACATATTAAAATAGATTTTCTGGGATTTTTCCAGATTTTTCCTAAGTTATTTGATGAATATATAAAATTATTTAAGGTATGAGACTTAAATGTTTTGTATATTTAATTAAGAAGAAGGGGCATTTTATAAAATAAAATGATTATTTAATTCTGAAAATAGTGGCAACATTTTTCTGAAAAGTATTTGTTAACCAATGAGAATTTGACAAACGAAGGCAGGTTAGTTGAAAATTATCCTTTTAAGTTAAAAACAAAGAAATCATACTTTTAGCATGTTTCAGCCAATACTGGCATTAAACCTTCCGACCCAAACCATTCAACAAGGTTGAGAGGTTCATAGCTTTTGACAAGGTCAAACCAATGCATATGGTATCAAGTTACTTGGTACGTAATGAATTGGACAGAGTTGAAGGGTTCTAAGTCGAAAGGTTGGTTGCCAAAGAGGTTGAAGTGTGTTTGTTTTATGAACCAAAGATAGCCTGCTTTGCTTTTGAATAAGAGCTTTCGGCTTGGTTGCTTTCAACTAGGTCAAGTTTTTAAAATAAAGGTTTCAAACCTTTCGACGCAGTCGAAAGGTTACTGCAGTTCTATCACTATTTTGTTTTGAGACCTTTCAACATAGTTGAAAGGTTACTACCGCTTTTGTTTTGTTTTGATTTGAACCTTCCAACAAAGTCAAAAGGTTTACCTATTTTAAAAACTAGCCACTTCTCCATGCTTTTGAAAGAAAGCTTTCGACTTAGGTGATTTACCCTTGTTTTCTAAATGAAGTTTAACCAAAACTTTCGAAGTAGAGCTTTCGACAAAATCGAAAGGTTGCTTCCAATGAAGTCGAAAGGTTTTGAAAGAAGGTTTTCCACTTGTTATAAATTGAACCCACTAAGTCTTCGAAAGGTTTATGTTTTAAAAGGTTGAACGCTTTCGAAAGGTTTGATCACTGAATGGTTTTGAAAGTTTTGTTTATTGAATGGTTTCGAAAGGTTTATTTATTCCATGGATTCAAAAGGTTCAATTCAATGATTTCGAAAGGTTTATTTTGAATGATTTCGAAAGGTTTGTTCATTGAATGGTTTCAAAACGTTTGCTTATTGAATGGTTTCGAAAGGTTTGTTTATTCAATGGATTCGAAAGTTTAAGTTTGATGATTTCAAAAGGTTTGTTTTGAAAGGATTCGAAAGGTTTGATGTGGAAGGTACCTAGGGTTCTAAGGCAATGTTTTAAAGTAATTTTAAAAAAGGATGTCTAAAAGTTTTATTGTTTTCGAAAGGTATGATTTCGAAAGGTTTGATGTTTGATTTTGAAAAGGATGTTTTCAAAAGTTTAGAAAGAGGTTCTTTCAAGAGTTTAAATGTTTTCATCAGCTAAGATTTGAGTAAAGAAGATGTGTATATATAACATGGTGATATAATTTTGAGTAAAGCATAAAGACTATATACTTTTCCTTGTTTAATTTTGACTTAAAGGTTTTAAATCATTTTGAAAATGTTTTCAAGGAAAATTATAGGAGGGGATCCTTAACTGAAAATGACCCAGATATTAGAATACCAGATGAGACTAGTTTGGGGTCGCGCCCTATACATTAGCTATTAGCCCCAGCTAATTGTTGTCCAAAATTCCAGTGTGTAGGGCTTGATCACATGTAGACTAAAATTATGATTACAGACTGAAAGGAGTATATATCGTATATAGATAGGTTATTGGTGAGCCCGAAAAACCATTAGGATCAGGAAGACCTGGGAGATGATTAAGTTAGGGACAGACCGTCCAAAAGAGAAGTATTTAACAGATAGTTAAGGACAGATCATCCAGAAGTGAAGTATTTAACTATTAGTTAAGGATAAGTAATCCAGAAGAAGAATAGCTAACAGATGTTAGATTAATTTTGATTACATTGTCTAGTAGGCCCGAGTCAGCCAAAGGTTAAAAGTTATCCAACCAAAACTTGTGTGTTTGAACAAATAGTTCATTACTACATGATATTTATGTATGTGTACATAATGATGCTTTACAGTGTTTAATCAGTTTTGATTGCAGGAACAGGTTTTGCAATGATATGTTTTAAAAGGATGTTTGTGAGGGGAAACCCGTTCCGCTAAGCGTCGTGGTCTCACATAACATATATATTCCTGGATGTATAGACTTATTCATACCCGGCTTTATGTCTGACTCGAAGTTTATGTTTTCCCCTTAAACTCTCAGGTGCTCAAAATTTAATTTTAGTAGACTGAGGGGTTGAGTTTTTTCTAGGTGTTAGTAGGATGACGAATAAGGCTACTGAGGCTTGCAGGAGGCAAACAGATAACTATTTAGGAGTTACAGTTCTTTTTTTATGTTTTGATATATTTTCGTTGTGTTTTGTATAAATTCCATTATGACTCTATGACTCTGATCATCCAAGGGGATATCTTCATATACAGCTCTTGGTGTATTTGTAATAAGTATATTTTATCTGTGCGTGGGAACGAATTTGGGATTATGTGTTGGGAATGTGAAACATTTGGTTTTGAAATGTAATGAAGTTAAATTTGTTTTTCTAATCTGTGTTTTGTTTCATTTTCAAGTGCTTCTGATATTATTGATACCATTAATATAGCCGTTTTTAGTCGCTAGAAGCTAATACTATATATGACCGCAGCATCTACAGTGCTTAGTTTTGGGCCTCTAGATAGGGGATGTTACAGCTTGGTATCAGAGCATGGTTTATGAAATACTTTAACTAAAAATGGTTTTGAAAGCATAATCCTTAGTAATTAGTGTTAAGATCGGGGTATGGGATAATGCTATAATAACGTACTTGTAATTTCTCTATATATATATAAGTATACGCTATATTTCTAGACTCCTATCTTAGTTAGGCTATTCCTCTGTATCTCACGAGGTTTGAATACAGATATGGAAGGAAGAAGAGGCAGAGTTAAACTTGGAGGAGATAGTATCACCACTAATGGAAATTCCCGACTAAATGCTAGAAGAGGTCCAGGTCAGGCTCAAGTTGAAAATGTTGGTGCTGGGGTTGCCCAAGTGGATATGGGAGCCATGTATCAGTTTTTCGTAAACATGATGCAAGCTGGAATTGCAGCTGGAATTGTCGGAGGAAATGCTGCTGGAGGTGGAGTTCAAGAAGCTCTGATGGTCAACCAGTATGCTAACTTGAGCAAAGACTATACCAGGCTTGGACGTAAACCATTCATTGGAACTGAAGATGCGATTGAGGTTGAAATTGGGTACTACACTGCGAGAAATTTTTTGCTGACTTAGGATTGAATGATGAGCAAAAGAGAAGACTAGCTTCAAGACAGCTTCAAGGAGCAGCTCTATTTTGGTGGAATACTATTGTAGCGGGGGTTGATGAGGAAACCATGACTTGAGCGGAGTTTAGGAGAAGGTTTCAAGAAAGGTTTATGTCGGTGATGGCGCAATTGGCATTGGTTAGGAAGTTTGCTGAAGTGGAGCAAGGAGAGATGTCCGTTCTAGAATATGCAAGAAAATTTGAAGAGTTGACCCGGTACGGGTATGCTTTGGTTGATACAGTGATCAGGAGGAATGAAGAGTTTATAAGAGGCTTGAGGCTGGAATTGATAAGTGCTACTTTGCCACACTTAAGAGATCCAAGTGATGAAGTGGTAGAAATGACGCTGAGGCAGGAAGAAGCGTTATCTTGTTTGAAGAAGGAAATGAAGGTGGCCCAGGTGGGACAGGGCCAGAAAAGGAAGTTTTTCCAGAAGGAGAATGCTCAGAAGGGAGGAGCTTAAAAGAAGGGAAAAGCTGAGGTGGTTTGTTATAAATGTGATAAGAAGGGACACTATGCTAATGAGTGTCAGACCGGAAAGGGAAAAGAGAAAGGAAAGGAGGTGATTGGAAAGAAGAACATCTGATGCTTTAATTGTGATCAGACCGGCCATTATAAGAACCAATGCAAGGATCCTGCTAAAGAAGGTAGGGGCAAGTTTATGCATTGGAGCCCGCAACTTCAAGGCCAGTTGTGCAGGAGAAAGGGAAGGCTGTTCTGGGAGGCTCGCTATAGATTCACGGTATGTCTGTTAGCGTTCTATTTGATACTGGTGCATCACATTCTTTTATTTCTCGATGTTTAGTAGGTAAGTTTAACCTAGAGCCTTCATACGTAGTTACTTCCTTAAGGGTTGCAAATCCGATAGGAGGGTATGCAACACTTGGGATGAGGTGGGACCATTTAGAGTTTAATTTGCTAGGTCATACTTTTAATTATTGTTTGCATGTGTTTGATTTTGTGAGATTTGGTATTATCCTTGGGATGGATTGGTTAAGTAAATATGATGCTAGGATATTTTGCCACGATAGGAAAATATCACTTAGTCACCCAGATTGTAGTGATCAGATAGTTTATACCATAGAGAACCCTAGTTGCGAAGTAAATGCTTTACTAGGTATCATGGAGTTGGAGGATGAGTTGCATTGAGTCTTCGTGGTTAGAGAGTTTGTTGATGTGTTTGAGCTGGTAGTTTGATTACCACCGAAATGAGCCATAGAGTTTCGGATTGATTTGTTGCCTGGAGCAGAACCGGTGAGTAGACCACCAAGCAGGATGACACCTACAGAGATGAGAGAGTTGAAGGTGCAGTTGGTGGATTTGGAAGGCAAGAATTTTATTCGATCGAGCAGTTCACCATAGGGAGATGCCGCGGTGTTTGCTAAGAAGCCGGACGGATCGTTTAGGCTATGTATCGATTATCGTAAGTTGAATGAGAAGACGATAAAGAACCAATATCCATTGATGAGAATTGACGGTTTGTTCGATCAGTTAAGTGGAGCTAAGGTATTCTCTCAACTGGATTTAGCGGCGGGATTTCATCAGCTTAGGGTAGCAGAGGATAGTATTCCTTTGAAGGCGTTTAGGACAAGGTATGGATCATACAAATGGTTAGTTATGCCGTTCGAACTAACTAATGTGTCGGCATTCTTTATGGATTTGATGAACCGAATTTTCCGAGAGCACCTGGATAGATTTGTGTTGGTCTTTATAGATGATATTTTGATATACTCTACGGATGAGAAGGAGCATGAAGTTCATCTTAGAGTTGTGCTTGAGACATTGAGGGAACATTAGTTGAAGGCTAAGTTTTCAAAGTGTCATTTTTGAAAGAAGGAAGTGAAGTTCCTTAGTCATGTAGTCTCATAGAATGGGTTGTCTATAGATCCGACTAAGATTGAGGCAGTGAATAATTGGAAGAGACCCAAGACGGTGACCAAGATAAAGAGTTTTCTTAGATTAGCCGGATATTATCGAAGGTTTATAAAGGATTTTTCATGAATAGCTGCACCGATGACTAAGCTTACGCGAAAAGTTATGAAGTTTGTATGGACTGATAAGTGCGAGGAAGCATTCCAAAGCTTGAAATACTTATTGACCCATGCACCGGTGTTAGTGGTTCCGGAGAGGAATCAAGATTTGGTTGTTTATACTGATGCGTGTGGAACTGGATTGGGGGCTATGTTGATGCAAAGAGGTAAAGTGATTACTTATGCTTCTAGACAGCTAAGACAACATGAAGTGAGGTATCCTACGCATGATTTAGAGTTAGATGTCGTTATATTTGCTTTGAAGGTGTGGAGGCATTATCTTTTGGGAGAGCGATTTGAGCTTTATACAAATCATAAGTCATTGAAATACTTGTTCTCTCAGAAGGAGCTGAACATGAGACAACAGAGATGGTTGGAGTTTATTTCTGCTTATGATTTTGAAATTGAATACACACCCGGAAAAGGAAATAAGGTAGTGGATGCACTTAGCAAGAAACATCAGAATGCAGTATTGACTATGATTGCCGAGTGGAAAGATTTAGAAGCATTATCAGCTTATAAAGTGCAGTTTAAATCCGAGGTAGGCTCTAGTGTAGGAAGTGTTGTATTGTCTTGTTTAGAAGTTCGACCGGTAATGATTGAGAAGGTAGCTTCTAAACAAGAGGAGGATCCGGTTTTGGCTGAATGGATCAGAAGCTTAAGGGAAGGAACAAAGGGCGATGACTTAAAGGATTTCAGTCTTGACCAAAATGGGTGGTTGAGAAAGAAAGGAAGGTTGTGTGTCCCGAATGTAGGAGACATAAGGAAGGAAGTTTTAGATGAATGCCATCGTTCGAAGTTCACTATCCATCCAGGAGGAATGAAGATGTATCAGGATATGAAGAGAAGTTTCTTTTGAGAAGGTATGAAACGAGACATCGGTTTATGTGTTAAGAAGTGCTTGAATTACCAGCAAGCAAAGGCTGAACAACAGAAGCCAAGCGGATTGCTTCAACCGTTAGAAGTTCCGATGTGGAAATGGGTTTCTATCCCAATGGATTTTATTGATGGTTTGCCAAGGTCTTGTAGATGAAATGAAAGTATATGGGTTATAGTGGATAGACTGACTAAGAGTGCTCATTTCATTTCGGTAAAGTCAACTCGGACGGCACCTATTTTGGCAAAGTTGTTTATGAAGAATTTGGTTAGATTGCACGGGATTCCTAGTAGTATTGTCAGTGATAGAGATTCATTGTTTACTAGTGAGTTCTGGAAGAGTCTATAGGAAGCATTAGGAACCAAGCTCAATATGAGTACCGCTTACCATCCACAGATTGATGAGCAAACGGAAAGAGTTAACAAAATCTTGGAGGATTTGTTAAGAGCTTGTCTATTGGATTTTGGGGGATCATGGGAAGACCACCTCCATTTAGTCGAGTTCTCATATAACAATAGTTATCAGACTAGTATTGGGATGGCACCGTTTGAAGCGTTGTATGGGAGACCATGCAAATCTCCCGTATGTTGGTTAGAGACCGGGGATAGGTTGGTTCTTGGTCTGGATTTAGTGAAAGAAGCCGTAGAGAAGATTGAGTTGATCCGAGATATGATGAAGGAAGCTCGGTCTAGGCAGAAAAGATATGCTGATAGAAGAAGGAAAGATTTAGAATTCTCGGTTGGAGACTATGTGTTTACTAAGGTTTCACTAATGAAGGTTGTGATTAGATTTGGAAAGTCGGGAAAGTTAGCACCTAGATTTGTTGGGTCTTTTCGTATTGTTGAGAGGATCGGGAAACTCGCTTATAAAATAGAGTTACCGAATAGTTTGGTAGGAGTCCATGACTTATTCCATGTTTCTCATCTTAGAAAGCGTATTAGAGACCCGGAGACTACCATACCACCTACAGTGTTAGAGGAAGTAGTAGAGCCGGATTTTACCACAGTTAGGAAGCATAATCAGATTGTGGCTAGAGATGAGAAGAAGTTAAGAAACAAGACAGTCAAGTTAGTAAAAATTCAGTGGAGTGACGATGCTGGAGACTGTACTTGGGAGACTGATAGCAGAGCTAGAGATGCGTATATTGATTTATTTGATGATATGTTTTATTCTTGATTGTTTTGTTATGTACCTTACCATAATTTCGAGGACGAAATTCTCTAAGGTGGGGAGTCTGTAACACCCCATATTTTTATAACATTATTAGAATTTTTAATTAACAAAATTAAATAAAATAATGTAGAGATTAATAAGTTGAGAATTGATTAGCTAATGGTAGCCGTGCCATGTTTGTGTACAAATTAAAATGAGATAACACAAAAAAAATGTGTTAGGAAATGAGTAAGGGCAATATGGGAAATAGGAAGAGCTTATAACCTAAACCCTTAGGAAATAGACCTCATGTTCATTTCATTTTCACTCAAACAAAAACTATACCAAAGTCAGCCACCGTTATTGTTCTCAAGAGAAGATAAGCTAGGATTCAAGAGAAGGAAGATAATCAACTAAATCAACATTCAATCTCACATCTTATAATCTCAAAGCTAAGGTTAATAATTACTACATCCCATTTTCTTATGATTTCGGTTTTAAGAATTAGATCGAAAATGTTTTTTAAAGTATATGCCATGTTTTGATGATTAAAGTTATATATATGCTTGTTGATGAATTATATATGTTCATGTTAGTTTTATGATGTGCTTGATATGAAAAACCTATTAAATGACATCCAAATGCCTTAAAAAATTAAATATAGGCTAGAAACGATATTTTAGAGATGGGTTTCAATTTTCATAATTTTTTGAATAAATGTGGATTTTATATAAATTTTCTAGTGAGGAAAATGATTTATTTGGTTATAAATTATTTACGGCTAAATTAATAAGTTATTTGATGAAGATATAAAATTATTTAAGGTATGGGACTTAAATGTTTTATATATTTAATTAAGGAGAAAGGGCATTCTATAAAATAAAATAATTATTTAATTCTAAAAAATAGTGGCAGCGCTTTTTTGAAAAGTATTGGTTAACCAATGAGAATTTGACAAATAAAGGCAGGTTAGTTGAACATTATTCTTTTTAAGTTAAAAACAAAGAAATCATACTTTTAGCATGTTTCAGCCAATTTTGGCATTAAACATTCCGACCCAGACCTTCCAACAAGGTCGAGAGGTTCATCACTTTCGACAAGGTCAAACCGATGCATATGGTATTAAGTTACTTGGTACGTAATGAATTCGATAGAGTCGAGGGGTTCTATGTCGAAAGACTAGTTGCCAAAGAGGTTGAAGTGTGTTTGTTTTGTGAACCAAAGATAGCCTACACTGCTTTCGAATAAGAGCTTTCGGCTTGGTTGCTTTCGACCAGATCAAGTGTTTAAAATAAAGGTTTTAAACCTTTCGACACAGTCGAAAGGTTACTGCCGCTTTTGTATTGTTTTGATTTGAACCTTCCGACAAAGTTGAAAGGTTTACCTGTTTTTAAAACTATCCACTTCTCCATGCTTTCGAAAGAAAGGTTTCGACTTAGGTGAATTACCCTTGTTTTCTAAATGAAGTATAACCAAAACATTCGAAGCTCAGCATTCGACAAAGTCGAAAGGGTGCTTCCAATGAAGTCGAAAGATTTTGAAAGAAGGTTTTCCACTTGTTCTAAATTGAACCCAGTAAGTCTTCGAAAGGTTTATGTTTTAAAAGGTCTAAAGCTTTCAAATGGTTTGTTCATTGAATGGTTTCGAAAGGTTTGTTTATTGAATGGTTTCGAAAGGTTTGTTTGTTCAATGGATTCGAAAGGTTCAATTCAATGATTTTGAAAGGTTTATTTTGAATGATTTTGAAAATTTTGTTCATTGAATGGTTTCGAAACGTTTGCTTATTGAATGGTTTCGAAAGGTTTGTTTATTCAATGTATTCGAAAGCTTTGAGTTTGATGATTTCGAAAGGTTTGTTTTGAAAGGATTCGAAAGGTTTGATATGGAAGGTATCTAGGGTTTTTCTAAGGCAATGTTTTAAAGTAATTTTAAAGAAGGGTGTCTAAAAGTTTTATTGTTTTCGAAAGGTATGATTTCGAAAGGTTTGATGTTTGATTTTGAAAGATATGTTTTCAAAAGTTTAGAAAGAGGTTCTTTCAAGAGTTTAAATGTTTTCATCAGCTAAGATTTGAGTAAAGAAGATGTGTATATATAACATGGTGATATAATTTTGAGTAAAGCATAAAGACTATATACTTTTCCTTGTTTAAGTTTGATTTAAAGGTTTTAAATCATTTTGAAAATGTTTTCAAGGAAAATTATGGGAGGGGATCCTTAAGTGAAAATGATTCAGATATTAGAATACCAGATGAGACTAGTATGGGGTCGCGCCCTATACATTAGCTATTAGCCCCAGCTAATTGTTGTCCAAAATTCCAGTGTGTAGGGCTTGGTCATAGGTAGACTAAAATTATGATTACACATCGAAAGGAATATATGTTGTATACAGATCGGTTATTGGTGAGCCCGAAAAACCATTAGGATCAAGAAGACCTGGGAGATGATTAAGTTAGGGACAGACAAACCAGAAGAGAAGTATTTAACAGATAGTTAAGGACAGATCGTCCAAAAGTGAAGTATTTAACTGATAATTAAGGATAGGTAATCCAAAAGAAGAATAGCTAACAGATGTTAGATTAATTTTGATTACATTGTCTGGTAGGCCTGAGTCAGCCAAAGGTTAAAAGTTATCCAAACAAAACTTGTGTGTTTGAATAAATAGTTCATTACTACATGATATTTATGTATGTTTACATAATGATGCTTTGCAGTGTTTAATCAGTTTTGATTGCAGGAAACGGTTCTGTGAAGATATGTTTTAAAAGGATGTTTGTGAGGGGAAACCCGTTCCGCTAAGCGTCATGGTCTCACTTAACATATATATTTCGGGATGTATAGACTTATTCATACCAGGCTTTATGTCTGACTTGAAGTTTATGTTTTCCCCTTAAACTCTCGGGTGCTCAAAAATTAATTTGAGTAGACTGAGGGGTTGAGGTTTTTCTAGGTGTTTATAGGATGATGAATAAGGCTACTGAGGTTTGCAGGAGGCAAACAGATAGCTTTTTAGGAGTTACAGCTCTTATTTATGTTTTGATGTATTTTCGCTATGTTTTGTATAAAGTCTATGATGACTCTATGACTCTGATCATCCAAAGGGGTATCTTCATATACTGCTCTTGGCGTATTTGTAATAAGTATATTTTATCTGTGCTTGGGAACGAATTTGGGATTATGTGTTGGGAATGTGAAACATTTGGTTTTGAAATGTAATGAAGTAAAATTTGTCTTTGTAATTTGTGTTTTGTTTCATATTCAAGTGCTTCTGATATTATTGATACCATTAACATAGCCGTATTTAGTCCCCGGAAGCTAATACTGTAGATCATTGCAGCATCTGTAGCGCTTAGTTTGGGCTTCTAGATAAGGGATGTTACAAGGTGGCTAGTGAAGCAACCATAACAAATATAGCATCCATCAAACAATACTAACCGCCACCTAATGTTCTTTAGATATATGATAACTCGTATAACCCCCATAATGCCATGGACTTGTGGAAAGTCATGGTTCTCCATTGTACTCTTGTATCTCGCGGCCCAAAGCTGGAAGCGTATCTCACTGCCTAAAGCTAGATACTAGACCCAAAGCCACAAGTCCAGGGTATATGGATACCATCATGATCCATGGGCATCCACATATACAATTCCCTTGCTTTGATTACAACATAAAACACTTTGAGTCATCAACAATCCCTTAGCACATGCATATCTATCCGAGCCCTACTGGCCCAATATAATTTCCACTATCTGGAACCCACCATGTTCCTGCACTCCACAACTCCCAAAATAAGCCTCTTTGGTACCCACTCCTTACATAAGTCATAAATCAAAGATACATAATGTATAATCTTTGGCACCTGCTACCCCCATGAGCCAAAAACCAAAGATACAAGGATTTTCCATCATGTTGAACATCGCTATCCCCCATGATGCGAAAAAGGAACCACCTCCAACATGATCTACCGAGTCCTAAAATATCGATCTTAGAAATTATTCCCAACATGAGCCAATATCTGAAGTACCAACTCTCATGTTGAAGCATCACACCATCGCCTTGCCATCTCAATCGCTCGTCCGTAGAGCAATAACATCAAGACTCTAAGTCAATCACACGAATAAACCATCGAATCGAACACCAAGAAATCTCATCAACGTCCAAGCCAAGATAGGCCAAATCGCCAATCAACAATAGTGATGGACATTAGCCACTTTACAATGGTTAATACCAACCACTTTGGCTTGTTCTTAACCAAACGAATAAGTACAAACTAAAACAAAATGTCCGGCATCGATTCTGAAGTTCGAAGCCTCATCTTCTAACTCAGATCCTTCAGCACATATCCTAACCCTCATCTACAACTTATCTCATCCTTTAGGTTTTCATGTGTGCAAAACCCTAATGTATAAGTTATTCCCCTATAACCCGATCACCACTAAACGACTTTTTCAACCAAAACAGCCAAATAAGCCAAACAAGCCAAACAACCAAACACACATCCAACAACCATACATACATCCAAAACAGCATACATACAACATGTATAATCTATCCACACCAACCAATGTCGGAAATCATATGAATAATAGCTCAAATATAATAATTGCCTGACTATGGCACATCAATGGAAAATATGTGATATTCTTTACAAATCATTTTAAAATAATTTTATTTTCTTTCATGAAAATCTAGCAGATATATAAGTATAAAAAATCACATTTTAAAATTAAAAATCATTCTCGAGCATCAGTCTAATATTATACAATCAATCATAATATGGTAAGAGACAATATCACTCAAACTCATAAACATCTATCCAAACTAGCATCAAAAAATATATCTCTCCATCACAAGCGCAATGCAAGAAACCGCAACCAAAATGGACCTCGTATGCAAAAGATGTGGTCGAAAATCGAGATTAATTAAATAATTAATTCCTTAATTAAATAGTTAATTGCCTTATTAATCTAATTCTTCTTCCTTTCCAACCTGTACATGTGGACGAGAATATCAGGCCATGTATCCACCATTACCACCTGTTTCAACCGCAAAATTTCCCAAATTACTCAACGGGTCATGATCCATTTTTTCCAAATCGTCTCTCTTTGCGCCATAATCGATCTACATCCAAAATGAACAAGCTCGATCCATTTTTCACGACTACGACCTGCTGCTACGTGCTATCGACCTGATGTGGATGCGCTTTGCTCCACTTGACTGAACGGGCCCAAATTTTTAGGAGAGATTCATATCAGCATGAGAAACGCAACGATAATCAACAATCTGCCTATCGTCGCCCAAATCTCTGACGATCTCAAACTCTAGTTGATGGTCACTATTGAGGCCGACTCCAACCGACGTCGCACACAAAATCACCTATATCAACACACAGCTCTCATCGTCACGGTCTCAACGAATCAAATCTCATGATCAGTGGAGTATATCGGCTGATTTTGATTTTTGAAACAATTTGGAGTAAGTCGGCCATTTCTTTCAATGGAACAGTGAAATAAGATAATGATAGAAGGAGATCTTGTTCTGGGTATTTAAATAATAATATTCAATATTTGCTTATTTGATTTCCCAAATAAATGTTCATACATTTCGAGCCCGTTTCGTGTCCATCCGTCCAGATCTAATGGTATAAATCTCGTCGCCATCTGAGACTGTGCCTAGGGATCCTAATTTCACGCAATTCGAGATCGTTCCGGCCATCGGATCGTTTGATCTCCACATATAGCGACCCTTATACTCATTTTAATTCGCAACGTCGACCTAAAATCAATGGAAGTGGTCTCAAGTTCTAATTCGGCCCTATGCGAAAAATCACATTTTTGACCTGCATTTAATTAATGATTAAATATTTAAATTAACTATTTAAATATCCGATCGATAAAAATACGAATCATTACATTCTCCCTTCCTTAAAAATATTTCGTCCCCGAAATCACAAAGTAAGTAGAAGATCTCCTAACCCATAGGTCATCAAAGCCTCTCAAATTCTAGAAAAATTCAGTAGCACCTCATTTACACAGCTGGGTATGGGAAAAATTCCAATACAACAAAGACATATACATCATATATTTAAACATACTAGATCATATATAGCAATCGTCCCAAATAAACATGCTATATCTAACCATAACTATCCTGCATGCCTAACAACCATGCAAACATAGGCTATCATCTCAAATGCTAACAATCCAATCAAACATGCATACATGTGATCTATCATCAAAAAGTAACATCTGTGCCTATCCTAGCATGCAGAATACTAAACTATCTAATATAAAACATCGAATATGATACCCCATATGAAAGCCGATCATAAAAGTGAAATCTCACCAAGTGAAGAGCTTTGGATAAGAGGTTATCATGCTCTTCTCAGTCTCTCGTATCTTATGGCCTTTGCTTCCATTTGAACCTCTACTACTCCACTATCCTCCTCCTAATATGTTTTGTAACAGTCTATCGGTATAAATAGGCCTATGAGGTCTCGAAGTCCATGGTTCAGTCTCAATATCATATAATCGATTTGGTGCCAAATTTTCCAAACGCCTCTTGTAAGTTCTCCCAAAATCCACTATCAAACAACAGGTTTCGACCACTTACAATGTTATTGGCACATGATGGAATCACACTATCCATCCCATATAACTCCACAAACATGGATGTCATTCTACTAGACTTAAGGATACAAATCTTGCATTCTTCATCAACCAATCGACTGTGACTCAAATGCTATCATACCATCTTCAGTCATCGACAATCCATCGATGTAGTCTATATACATACATACATATATACATACATACATATACATATATATATATATATATTCACTACTCGAGAACAAGCAATTTTTCATCCCTGGGGAACAAACAGTCTCTGTCGGCTCTGCACTGCATCACCTCTACAAACACTATCACTCTTCTAATTTGGCCATGATCTCTACTAATCTAGCCTAACACCTTTGACTAGTGTTAATCTGCTAAATCAAAGTAGGTTTGATGGTCAAACTAGCCATCACACTTGGCCATAGCTTATCGTGTTTTGAAATGATAACCAGTGATAAGATTGAGCAATGCCTACTCTAGGAATATCGCTCTCAGACTGGTAATTCTTCCACTTGAACATCTACAACTACATTTCCCTTTCGGTCGTATAGGAAATGTCAAATCCATAGGAGGCTAAGAACTCTAACCATCACTACTAGAAAGGATCAAGATCCTTCTTGGAAGAGATTATACAATGATGTGGTATAACTAAACAACTAAACCTCTCTCCTAATAGATAGTGCCTCCAAATCCCCAAAGAGAACTCTATCGCTACCAACTTCGAATCAAGAGTCGGATACTTCCTCTTGTGCAGTTTTAGCTACCAACTAACATGCGATAACCTTACCTTTCGGTATCAATACCGCACCCAATTAAGTATCACAGGCAAGTGCGTACTATCGTCCTCATTCCCGCTCGGCATAAGTAATATTAGTGCACCCATCAACCCCTCGGTTTGACTCACTAATGCATGTCCACACCTCGTGTCTTAAATAAAAGTTTGATCCTCTCTAATCAAATAGGTTAACGATGCTGACACCTTGGGTCAATTCAGATTCTAGATTGTCATAACTATAGGATCTACAATGATGTCCTACTCTGAAAAAACATGACCTAGGTATCTCATCATAAATCATGCGTTGTGCTTCTCTTTTTCCTATGAGTAGACGACAGTATCATCAATGAACATAAGCATACTCACTCAAGTGACCTCTCCAAACACGATCCATGAGATCAACAAGGTATGCTGACACATTGGTAAGCCCAAACGACATAATCAATCCAATCCAAAAACTTAAGGTAGTGCACAAAATACTATAACCGGCACACTCCCTTTAAATACTCTCAGTTGGTGAAACCATCGCAAAGTCCACCTAAGAGAACATCCTTGTGCTATAGAGCTGCTCGAACAAGTCATCAATAAATAGGAGTAGAAACTTGTTTGTCATCTCATCTAGCTCTCAACAACCAACAAACAACCCAAAATAGTCATATGCCCTACTGATGAACACTATATATGCATCCTACCTAAACATGCTCCTATAAATGAACCATCATCTCAATAGATTATCTGCTCACACCTTTAGTTTCCTAAGCTCTTTGGGCATTATATGCCTTAAAGGGACAACTACTGGTCTAGCACCTCTAACAAAATCGATACGGAATTCAATCCCTATATGGTGGTAATCCGGTCACCAAATTAAATATGTCCGGATACTCTCTAACTATAGGCATAGATGAAAACTCATCATGTGGAATATCGAGCGAACATATACAACTGACCATAGCCCCATCCTCTACAGGTAGCCAATTATTATTGTTCGCTCCTCCACAACCCCAATCGTCATCAATGGCCTTTCATAGTCCACCACTATTCCGTACCCACTTCAGCCAGTCCATTCCCAAACTATAAAACCAACCGAACTAAACCCCAAAACAAACCAATAGAAAATAACCAAATAAATGTCCTTGACTCAATAGGAAAAAGTACCGACGATGGCGCACCTCTGGTTCGGCGTGTGTTGTCATGCGCCGGATGGTGGAGGCTGCCGAACAGTATTTCATTTGAATGCCGAACGATAACTTAGCCGAACAAACCAAAGCCAAACACAAATGCCGAACAATAATTTAGCCGAATCGAACTCTGGTTGCCGAACACACTTAGACGCCGAACTGTATCAATGCCGAACGTCATAAATATTGAGCACGTGACATGCCGAACCATGTTTATGCCGAACAATACAATTGTCGAACACACTTAGACCGAGCAATACAAAACCGAACATTGTACTTAGGCCGAACATTCTGAATGCCGAACAGAACCTTTAACTGGACAATGACTTAACCGAACGAGGCCTTTAGCCGAACAAGGCCTTTAGCCGAACACTGCGGCATGCCGAACAATACAATTGCCGAACAACATTTAAATGCCGAACAGTATAAATGTCAAACTACACTGAGGCCGGTTACTTTATAAATCATATGTTTTCTGAATCTGGAACTGTAATCACCACCAGGCGGGCTTTTTGAGACGGTCAGCGATGACGGTCTTCGAAGGCGACGATTCGAAGCTAATTTTTATATCTTTAAAATCTTTAGATTCTTATCGCTTGTACACAATTGCTTGCACTAGTTCACACACCACGTGGGGGGAAAACTCGTGTTGCTAATCCTAACGTTCAATATTTTTTAAGTATAGTTCTCTCAAGCACTTAGCCAGGTTCGTTATTTATTTGGGATGTCGAGAAAATCTAGCTCCGCCACTATATCCGACAGGCCTGGGCCGTCATCAAGGCAAGGAGCCGTTGATACTTCTAATCCGTCGACTTCTCCTGCTCATAACTTGGCACCTGATGCTCTGGAGGCAACAATCTTACTAGACAATCCGATCAATTCACAAGCCTTGAAGATCAACGAAGCTGCTCTGCGACGGATATGCTCCATTCATGGGATTCCTTTTGCCGACGTGTTAGTTCCTTCGAGACACGATCGTCCTCATCTGCCCCCAGTCGGGTACACTACCTGCAACAAGTTCATGTGTTGGATGGGCAGCGTGCCTCCATTCAATTTATTTCTCCGGGATGTACTGCAGTATATAGACATAGCTCCATCGCAGCTGCACCCGAATGGCGATGCATTTGTATATGGGACTTACTTACTTTTCATGGCCGTCTTCTCCAGACCTCCAACCGCCGGTGATATCAGATACATTTATATGTTCAAGAGACGGAAAGACAGTCCTTCCTTTATGTTCCTCGAGCCATACCACAAATGCCAGATCTTGACAGGGGCATGTAGTAAATTCGCCCTGTACAAACAGGAATGGTTCTATGTGCGCTGCCCTTCTGGTTTCGCTAGGAGATGGGTTGAAGGCGGTAAGTCTCTCTGCCGAGTCACTATTCGTATTTAATTGGAGTCGTGCTTTTCCTAACTCTTCATTTCATCTTTTCAGGTATCAACCCGCGTCCGGAAGGCCGAGGATATTCTGAGGCTGTTGAAGCCATTAGAGCTCTTCCTGCTGAGGATCGAGACATCCGGACTATCATTTCAAATGAATCACTTCGGGGTTTGGCTTGCTAGCCCCTGGTCGTCGGATCAGCCTTCCAGAAGGTGTCACCATTCCCAAACCTTCGTCCGGTAAAGGGAAAAAACAGGCCGGATCGTCATCGCGCCGCACTCCCGATACGCACGGAGAAGGTGAGCGCAGAGAAGATGATGTCCCAGAGACTCAAGGCGAGAACGTGGGTCCCGCTTGGAATCCGGCAATCGAAGTTCAGGATATTGAGACGTCATCCTCCCCTTCGAAGGGAAAGAAGAAGTTAAAATATACAGTTCAAAAAGAGAAAGTTGGTGGCACTTCAAAAGTTACGCCTATCCCGCCTGAGAAAGAGGCTTCCTCACAGCATCTGGAAAGTTCTCTGAGGGGTCTGTCCAACCTGTCCATTCCCGATGATTTACTTAATTACGGGTTCGATGATCCTGAAGCTCTCAAATTTTCTTCGCCCGCTAGAGGCAATGCGGGAGTTCAACTCCCGGTCCAAGGAGACAACACCCTGATTAGTAAAGATAAACGAACTGGTCCGTCGGGGGGAACACTAGGACACACACGCACATATGCATTCCATCATACACTTCAAGTTTTTATCATCTCACGGACTTTTCTTAACTCGTTGTTATCTCCATTCTTTGCAGGTGATATGGGGCGTTCTCACGGACTCGATCGTCTTCAGGGCTCTTCTATATTTCATCACTCTGGACGGGATTCTGGTTCAGGCAGACGCAGGGACAGAGGCGATTATGAAGATAGGGACAATCGTCCCCGCGAGTCGTCTCACCGCAAGAAGGCACATTCTCAATCTTCCCAGTCCCGTGATCTTCCTCCTCCAACTGAGCCGGATAGGGAGAAGTCTTTACAAAAGGGTTATCAATCTGATGCTCCTCGAGAACAACATTCCAGTTCATCGAGTACAAGGCAAGTTCGAGAGCAACGGAAAAGAGCGGAATTCTCAAAGCCTCCTCCTCCTACTCCTGCGGTGGACCCAACCGTTGCAGAAAAGATGGTCGATCTTAGGGCCAAGTTTCCAAAAATTTGCTTCGATGGTCTGAAGTTCCTCCCGGCCATTCATCATATTCCCGGGCATGTGAAGCAGAGTGCCATTGCTTGCAATAACGACGTCTATGTTCAACATGACGCGTTTGTGCACTTGGTGGAGAAGATCTCGAAAGTATCCGTTGAGCATCAACACGAGATTGATCGTCTGAATCTGGAGGCTGGCAGCGATAAGAAAATCACCAAACTCTAAGACGAAGAGCTTGCTTCGTATAAGTCGAAGCTGGAAGCCGCTGAACAAAGCACAAAAGATACTGCTGAGGCAGTTACTCGTTTAGAGGCGGCTCACAAAAAAGAGCTTGACGAAGCCGTCCAGCGCAGCGGTGCCCTCGCCCTAGAAAAAGACTCTGTCCAAAAAGAAAAGGATGCGCTCGCCACCCAAGTCAAAGAGCTGAAAGAATTACTCTCCAAGGAGAAGGAGGATAAGGTAGCTGCTCAAGAAGAATCACAACGATACTGTGATGAGATCGTTGCTACCCGACTCCTGAAAACAAAGTTCGATGACGAACTCGCTAGGGTTGAGAAAATGAAGGATGAGGCCCGTGAGGAGGGAAAAAGAAAGGCTGTAGAGGAGATTGACTCTCGCCTCGAGGCGGCCGCGGAAGCCGACAGGGAAGAGGTCAAAAGCATGTTTGACCCGTTGATTGCTGAATACGGAGCCCGCGTCCTCATGCATCGTGACTTAACATTCTTGGGTGACGGCTACCTAGAGTCCCTAGCCGAGGCCTGGGAAACTTTGATAAGGATTAGGAAGATCGAGTCAGGCTCCGAAGAGGTCGATGAGGAGGCCCTGGTGAAGGAGTTCCTTAGGGGGAATGAGCCATCGGATTTATCCGCAGCATTGGCACTTTACAGCAAAGGCTCTCCCCTTCCGAAAGAGAAAGAAGATGAAGCTGGCCCATCTGGGGCCAATATTACTGCTCTTTATACTGCTGCTCAATCCGCTGCTCAATCGGCCGGTCGGCCGACACTTGATCCATTCGAGCAGCATGTTGGTTATGACCCCGAAGACCCCAGGCTCGATGCTCATGTGCTGTCACCTATCCTGGATGGTGAAACCCCACGCGCCACTGATAGCCAACCGGAACTTGGTAGGAAATTCTTCTTTCTCTAGAAGTTGAAAGATCCCATCTTTTTTAGCAGTGGCTACTCGTTCTAACGCTCATTCTTTATGTTTTCGTGCAGGTTGTTCTGACGCCGAGCAAACTTCGAGGAGCGATGACGCCAAGGAGGAGGCAGGGAAAACAAGCGATGCTGTCCACACGGGAGTACTCCCTGGTCCCAATGCTCAGGTGATCGGGGCGCTGGATGATGATAAGCTTGACACTTCATCTCCTGCCGAAGGGGATGATGAAATTGAAATCACCGGCGCCTCTGAGCATACTTCACAGACAAGCATGAAGGACCGCCTTGCCGAAGAGGAGAAGAAAAAGGTTGAGGTCAAAGCTGAACCTGGAATACTGGAAGTAACCGACCCACGGAACCGACCTTTGAAAATCATTCTCCCAGGCAAGTTCAAACTGCTGGATGTTCCGTCTCCTATTCCTGACTCCATTTCTTTAGCAAGCAAAAAGTCCAAGAAAAAGCATAAGGGAGAGGAGTCGTCGGAAACAACGAAGGAAGACAAGAAGAAGTCGAAGAAATAATCGATACACTCGTTCAACGAGTTTCTTGCTTAAGTCTTGTAATTGCTTTTACCTTCCACAACTTGTAGTTTGTATAGGGAGTTCTGAATTTTGTAAGAGTGATCATGTATCCCCATTTTGGACTTATCGAATAAAGTTTTTAGTTTCTTTTTCGTTTGAATGATTCTCTTGTCTTTCTTTGGTTTGCTGACTAATTGTAGCCATAACTCAAGTTCTTATGAGTTGCACTATCTCCCGGTCCATTCTAGTTTCGTTCAGACATTTTTAGACAAGGCGTGCTTCTCGTACCACATCTCTCGAGTACTTGGACTTTTCACTGACTCTGTGCTCCGGGAACTCGGAGATTTGAAATTGTTTATACTCTAGCCCGCGCTTTGGGGACTTAGAGTACTCCGCTCCGCACTCTGGGGATTCGGAGATTTGGAGTCGTTTATACTCTAGTCCGCACTCCGGGGACTTAGAGTACTCCGCTCCGCGCTCTGGGGATTCGGAGATTCGGAATCGTTTATACTCTAGTCCGCGCTCTGGGGACTTAGAGTACTCCGCTCCGCGCTATGGGGATTCGGAGATTCGGAATCGTTTATACTCTAGTCCGCGCTCTGGGGACTTAGAGTACTCCGCTCCGCACTCTGGGGATTCAGAGATTTGAAGTCGTTTATACTCTAGTCCACGCTCTGGGGACTTAGAGTACTCCGCTCCGCGCTCTGGGGATTTGGAGATTCGGAATCGTTTATACTCTAGTCCGTGCTCTTGGGACCTAGAGTACTCCGCTCCGCACTCTGGGGATTCGGAGATTTGAAGTCGTTTATACTCTAGTCCGCGCTCCGAGGACTTAGAGTACTCCGCTCCGCGCTCTGGGGATTCAGAGATTTGAAGTCGTTTATACTCTAGTCCGCGCTCCGGGGACTTAGAGTACTCCGCTCCGCGCTCTGGGGATTCGGAGATTCGGAATCATATATACTCTAGTCCGCGCTCCGGGGACTTAGAGTACTCCGCTCCGTGCTCTAGGGATTCAGAGATTCGGAATCGTTTATACTCTAGTCCGCGCTCTGGGGACTTAGAGTACTCCGCTCCGCACTCTGGGGATTCGGAGATTCGGAATTGTTTATACTCTAGTCCGCGCTCTGGGGACTTAGAGTACTCCGCTCCGCACTCTGGGGATTCGGAGATTTGAAATCGTTTGCACGAGTCTGTGCGTCGTACAGGATAATGTAATTTGTCACCCAATTATGAGGTATAGAAACGTTAGTGATTCATGGAAAATACGGCTTCAAGCCTTTATTAATGAAAATCAACCAAACTGTTCGATTACAACTTTTGAAAGGAAACTAAGTTATGACTGAATGGAAATAACAGTGCCTAAAACAAGAAGGAAAACATGCTAAATGTAATAGTGCCGCAAATGTTCACTGTTCCATGCTCGGGGGAGTGTCGTGCCATCAACGGTCGCTAGCTTGAATGTTCCTTCTCCAAGCTTCCGTTCAATGGCGTACGGACCTTCCCAGCTGGGATTCATGTGTGATGGTACCGGGAAGACTCGTTTCAGAACGAGATCACCCACATCAAAGATTCTTGGGCGGACTCTGCCGTCGTAGTAACGCTTAACTCGGTGTCTATGCACTGCCGCCCTTAATTCAGCTTCTTCACGCTTTTCATCGATGCAGTCCAGGGATTCCAACAAGAGATTCTGGTTTGTCTTAGGATCATAGTATGTCACTCGGTGCGATGGAACTTCAAGCTCCACGGGTATAACGGCTTCAGAGCCGTATGCCAAGGCGAATGGAGTGTGGCCGGTCGCGGACTTGTGGGTAGTTCTATATGCCCATAATGCTGTCGGGAGTTCATCTACCCACTTGCCTCCGACCTTCTCCAGACGCTTCTTCAGTATGGACTTGATTATTTTGTTAACGGCCTCGACTTGTCCGTTAGCTTTCGGGTGTGCCACGGCGGCAAACTTCTTCTCGATGCCATACTTTAAACAGAACTCTTTGAACTCTCTGCTTTCAAATTGCGTCCCGTTGTCTGTAATGATGGTGTGCGGAAGGCCAAAGCGACATATAATGTTTCGTACAACGAAGTTAATGACCTTCTTAGAGGTGATTGTGGCCAAAGGTTCCGCCTCAGCCCATTTTGTGAAATAGTCGACTGCAACTATCGCATATTTCGCGCCACCTTTGGATATAGGCAGAGAGCCGATTATGTCGATTCCCCAGATCGCAAATGGCCAGGGACTAATCATTTGTGTGAGTTCCATTGATGGAGCCCTCGGGATTTTCGCATATCTTTGACACTTGTCGCATTTTCTTGCGTAATCCGCGGCGTCCCGGTTTACGGTGGGCCAGAAATATCCATAGCGGAGGATCTTCTTTGCTAGAGTTTGCCCCCCAGTATGGTTGCCACACTCCCCTTCGTGAACCTCTCTTAAGACCCGCTTTGTCTCATCATGAGCGATGCATCGCAATAATGGGACTGAGAATCCTTTTCGATACATTGATCCATCCTGCATTACGTATCGCGTGGCCTTTCGAAGGACCTATCGTCTTTCGCTCCTTTTTTCTGGTAGAGCCCCGGTCGTTAGGTATAGTTTGAATGGGGTTATCCACGATTCCTTCTCGATTTCTGTTTCCAACACGCGATCGACTTTCATCTCGTCTATGCTCGGGGCATGCAAGACTTCGACGGGATACAATCCCATTTGTTGCGCATCGCCGGTACTTGCAAACTTAGCCAATGAGTCGGCTTCTTTGTTCTGTTCGCGCGGGATATGTGAAATGTTATAACACTCAAGATTTGATAGTAGTTCTTGGACCTGAACGAGGTACGGAGCAAGCTTTCACCCCATTGCTTGGTAGTCTCCCCGTACTTGGTAAACCACCAATTGTTAGTCACAAAAGATTTCGACTGATTCGATCCCGAGTTCTCTGATGAGCTTCAAGCCAGCGATCAGTGCTTCATATTCGGCCTCGTTATTTGTAGCCAGGAAATCGAGCTTCGGGGCATAACAGATTGATCGGTTTTCCGGAGTTATAAGAACTACACCCGCGCCGGAGCAACGGTCGTTTGATGCACCGTCAGTGTATAATTTCCATCGAACAGGGGGAATGATGTCGTGGTCATCCGGTTTGATGGGTATGGTAAACTCAGCGATGAAATCTGCTAATGCTTGACCTCGGATGGCTCTCCGCGGTAAGTATGCGATATCGAACTGGCTCAACTCGATGTTCCATCTTAGCAATCTCCCAGAGGTTTCCGGCCGTTGGAGTACCTGCCTCAGGGGTTGATCGGTATAAACACCGATTGAATGCGCTTGAAAGTATGGGCGCAGCTTGCGTGATGCAATCACCAAGCAATAAGCCAATTTCTCGATTTTAGGGTAATTCCTCTCTGCCCCTGTTAAACGCTTGCTAACATAATACACCGGCTTCTGGACTCGATCCTCCTCACGAACCAAAGCCGCACTTATCGCATGTGGGGATACAGCCAAGTATACGTACAACATTTCGTGGTCAACTGGTTTTGATAGCATTGGTGGACTCTCTAGATGCCTCACCAGATTCCGGAATGCTTCCTCACAACTAGACGTCCATTCAAAATTTCTCTTCCCTTTCTTTATGATATCGAAGAATGGGATGCACTTGTCAGTTGCCCTAGATATAAATCGACTTAGCGCAGCTACTTTTCCGTTCAAGCTCTGTACTTGTTTTATAGTCCTGGGCGCTTGCACATCTCGAATAGCTTGGATTTTTTCTGGGTTGGCTTTGATTCCCCTAGCATTGACGATGAATCCCAAAAACTTCCCTGATGCAACGCCGAATGAACACTTCAGAGGGTTGATCTTCATCCCGTAAAAACTGAGTATGTCGAACATTTCAGCCAAGTCTCGAATGTGGTCATTTGACCGTCGTGACTTCACGAGCATGTCATCCACATAGACTTCCATCGTTCTACCCAGCTGGTCCTTGAACATTCGATTCACTAAACGCTGGTAAGTTGCTCCTGCATTTTTCAATCCAAAGGGCATCACTACATAGCAATACAGCCCGACATTTGTAACGAAGCTGGTGTGTTCTTGGTCCGGAATGTGCATCGGGATTTGGTTGTACCCTGAGTACGCGTCCATGAATGATAGAAGCTCGTGTCCTGCAGTGGAGTCGACCAACTGATCGATCCTAGGCAACGGGAAACTGTCCTTAGGGCATGCTTTGTTCAAGTCGGAATAATCTACGCAAGTCCTCCATTTCCCATTCGCCTTTTTTACTAGCACGGGGTAGGATACCCATTCAGGGTAGAGGGTGTCGCGGACGAACTCATTTGCTTTGAGTTTGTCCACCTCCTCTCCAAGAGCGGCGGATCTCTCCGGATCCATTCCTCTCCTTTTTTGTTTAACTGGGACGTATTTCGGGTCTATGTTCAACATATGACTCGTAATGGCAGGAGAAATCCCACACATATCAGAATGCGTCCAGGCAAAAACATCAAGATTCGCCCGGAGGAAGTCGCTAAGGTCCTCGGTCATCGCGGGGCCAAGCTGTGATCCGATCTTCAATATTCGCGAAGGGTCGTCACGGCTAATTGAAATGTCAATTGTTAATTCAGCCGGTGCCGCCTTCTCTTCCCTGGGTTTCTCATCGTCGTCTCTCGGATCTATATCTCCGAAGATCCGAGAACTATGCCCGAGCCAGGGCTCGGGCACTACTTGTCAATTATCTGCATTAAGGATGCGGACAGGATTGTCCGCAACCTTTCCCTTCTCCCTCCGATAGGCTTCTCGGAGCTCAGCCACATAACAGGAACGACCAGCTGCTTGATCGCCATGAACAATACCTACTCCTTTGTCAGTCGGGAACTTCAAAGTTAAACACCACAGGGCTAACGCTGCCCTAAACTCAGCCAGGGCCGGCCGGCCCAAGAAAACGTTATATGGAGAATCCACATCCAAAACTACGAAGGGTAGAATCCGCACCCTCCGACGCTCGCCTTGTCCCAGTTCAACTAGTAACTCAACGTACCCCACGGCGTCGGTTGCCGCGCCGTTAAAGCCGTGTATACGAGCCTTGGACAGTTTCAGGTCTTTGGTTTCCAGTTTCATTTGGTCGTAAGCCTTCTTGAAGATGATGTTGACTGAGCTCCCGCAATCAATCCGAATTCTTTTTACATATGCTGGTCCGATCGTTGCAGATATAACCATGGGATCGATGGTCAGAGCCTCTATCTGATCAGCGTCTCTACTTCTGAACACAATATCGTCTGTCATTACGCGCTGCTGCTTAGCAGGGGCCCCGTCCTCCATGTTCGAACAGCACTCAAAATCGGCAAGCTTCAGGGAACTTGCATATCGCTCCATCTCTTGCCAATTCTTATCCGCGGGGTGAGGTCCGCCGATAATTGTATTTATGACTAGTCTACCTACGGTTCGGGCAGGCTCCTCGCAATGACGCGTAGCTGGTGCACGACCTGGGTTGGACGTTCTCTGTCCTCCTTCTTGTGGATCCTTCACAAATTCTTGCAATTTCTTCTGCCTGATCAACTTTTCAACAGTGTCGTGTAGGTGTCTGCACTCCTCCGTATTGTGCCCATAATTCTCATGGAAGCGACAATATTTCCCAGTCCGCTTCTATTCCTCGGTTGATTCTTTCGGACTTGGCTTTCTGTATTGAAATGTATTGCAGGTGGATAAGTAAATGTTCTCAAGCGGTGCGTTCAGCGGAGTATACTCGCTGTAGCTTGGGATTCTCGACTTCCATTTCCCCGCTTCTCTCTTTTTCCCTTGACTCCTTCCGCCGGACTCCTTGGGTTGCCCAGGCTTGTTCTGGACATTGACTTGGACCTTTCCCGAGCTGTCTCCGGACTGCTTCACAGCAACGTTGCTCTTTATTGACTCTTGGACAGGTCCTGGTGCCTTATCTCGTCGTACCCACCTAGCTTCCTCTCTTCTTATGAACTGGTGTGCCTTTGAGTAGAAACGCTCTAGCGTAGCCGGAGGTTTTCCTACCAGCCAGTCTCCAAACTCAGAGTCTGGATCCACACCTCTCATTACAGCCATTAGAATTGCATGGTCGTTGGGATTACTGACTTCAGTTGCTGCAACGTGGAATCTTTGCAAATATTCCTTCAACGAATCCCCGGGATTTTGGATTACACTTGACAGAGACATCACGTCCTTTGGACGCGTAGTGTGTATCCTGAACTACTCAATAAACTTCTTTGCCAACTCCTCGAAATTTGATACGGATCGCGGAGGAAGTCGGGTGAACCACATAGTAGCGATCCCAGATAGAGTAATCGGAAAGCACCTACACTTGGTGGCATCATTCGCTCTAGCTGAATCCATCATCCATTCGTACCTCATGACGTGCTGTCTGGGGTCAGTCCTCCCTTCATACGCAGGGATAGTAGGCATACTAAACTTCCTGGGGTACGCCGCTTGCAACACAACATCCGTGAACGGAGTATGACTTCTTGACACTCCCCAATCATCATTCGATAACCCCTGATTTTCCTTCATCAACTGCCTGATCATGGCTATCAGATCTGGTGTCTGTATGGAAGGCGGAAGGTTAGTGTCTGTTCTACGCGCCTGTCCATGCTGATGCCTCCTCTCTTGGCGGTCTGCCAATCGTGCGTCTTGGGGTTCGACATCACTAGCATTTTGATGACCCGGGCCTCTATCCTCCGTCTGTACCCCGGTCCTGAAGTTTCCAGCTCTTGCTTGGTCACGGTCTTCAGTTGTTTGAGCAGCAGCTTCTGCTCGTGCAGCGTCAGTCTTGCGGCGTCTGCGCCTAGGAGGTTCATCAGAGGACGTTGAGCTGTCAGATGAAGAGTAAGGAGCGGGATTGCCCCCAACATTCTGTTGCTGCTGTTGAGTGAGATGTGCCATCAGGTTGGCGTTAGCTTGCATCTACTCTCCTAGTTGTCTCCTGCTTTCCCTGAGTTCTCTCATCAAGTCATTGAACTCTATTCTGGTGACAACTGGAGTTTGTTCTTGAGCGGCAATTCCTGCACTCGGAATCGCTGGTTGATTGCTAGGTCCTGCTTGTTGCACGCTAGCAGTCTCGCGGGCATCCACATTATGAGAAGATGACCTGGTACGTGGTCCTGCCATTGTAGAGTTATCGGTATGAACTCTGAGTAGAATCAATGGATGTCCTATCAGTGAGTCGGATCTTCCTTGGGGGATTTGTTCAATCCAATAGCTTCAAAGCAGATCCTTGAGGTCTGAGAATTCAATTCTCAGTGAAAGCACCAAAGTGTTAGCACCAAAATTGGTCTCTAACCTCGTAGAGAAAGATTGTGTAGAGATATAAGTGATGAAAGTAAATTAAACAGAGAAGACAATGCTAATTTAATTGTAGAAAGTAAGAACACCAAATTTATAGTGGTTCAGCGTAATTGCCTATGTCCACTTTGAGGTTAAACTTTATTGATCTTCTTTAGAGTTGATTACAAATACAATTCGTGAATCAAATGCTTGAATGAAGTTGTTTAAGTAGAGAAGATGAGTCTCGAAAATGGCAGAGTCTCCCCAGTGTTCTCTCCTGAAAAAGGATCCCTTTCACTGTGACCCTGCCCCTCTATTTATAGGCAAATATGGGCTGGACTTCCCAAATGGGCTGGATGGCCGAACACTCTAGCCCCAGTACAGTGGTCGTTGCATGCCGAACCTAGTATGCCGAACGCTCTAATGCCGAACAGTCCTTCTATGCCGAACGGTACGCTGGACATTTGGGAAGTGCAGGATGATTGTCAGTTGAGGCCGAACGTGTCTCTATCCGACGCTCTTGAACGAAAAGTGCACGCTGGCCGAACGACAATGTCACCTTGAGTAGTTGTGCATACTGAATGTCTTCTGGATGCCGAGTACTCTCGTTGCCGAGTACTGCGCCGAGTACCTTGGAGTGTCGAGTACTCTCGTTGCCGAGTACTACGCCGAGTACCTTGGAGTGCCGAGTACTCTCGCTGCCGAGTACTATTTATAGGGTTTCAAACTGATATAGACCGTTCAAATTATGCGATCAAATTTGAAATGGTTATAAAAATATATGATCAAATGTGGGCCATTGACCTAACCAAACCCTAGCCATTTTATTTTCGATCGGTCAATCGCCCGTTAGGGGTCAACCGATGAGGGTAATGCTATCGATCGGTAGAGCTTATTAATTTTAGAATATATTTTTCCTTAATTGTTTACTTAATTTATTTCGCTTTCAATTTTCAAACGCTTATAACTTCTTCATATTATCTTGATTTCAAAAGGTTATATATGAAAATAATCCTAAAAATAGCTAAGAACGCAATGATGCAACTTTCATAGCCAGATTCAGATGTTTGTAAAAATTTCGTTTTTGCCCTTTTTATATTTAAATTTAATTTTTTATTAAAATTTCACTTAAATTTTTTGCGTGTTACATAAACAACACATAAAAATTCTCTAACAACCTAATTAAATTCACAACCCAACTAAAACATAGTATATTGAAATAAATATAGCAATAATAAAGAGGCGATATTTATAGAGATCTCATTAATAAAGAGACGAGATTTATAGAGACCTCATTATTACCTAGATACCTTCCTATAGAAGAGAATAGTATTAGTTATCTTTTAAAGAATAACAAGAGACAAAATCTAATGAATGAGTAAATCCTAACTTGATTTGATTCATTCAACCAGCCATTAAAAGCTTATCTATAAAGTGAAGATGATCAGCTCCATTTATTAGTTTAATTGAATCACAAATATAGGAATAGAAGACCGGAAGATCACACTTTTTCTAGAAGGCGCAAATGACCACTAGTATAATGGTAAGACTCTAAATTATTGATTTAGAAATCATATAACCGAATCACACTGATATGAATTACAATGTTTTAGATAAATCTCATAGTGCTAATCAAACTAACCTTTGGGGTGGTTTGTTTATTATAGGCTTGCCAATCCAAATTGCATGAAGCCAAAAAATAAGGTACATATATTTAACATGTCCCCTTAAATATCTCCAATGTTGTTTACTTTGTTCTTTCCACAAATGTCTTATTAAGTCTCTTCGATGTTACTTACTTGTTCTGTCCACAAATTTTTCTTCAAATCTATCCAATTTTAATTTTTTTTTCCAATATATTATCATTTGATGTCTAACCAACGAAAAACTGCATTAAATATTTCTTTTTGAAATTATGTATTGATTTGTCGGTTCCATATGTTATATGGTTATACTGGCGTATTATGTCTTGATGTGGAACCACTTGGTCATGTAATTCATCGATTAGAATATTACATCCATTGGAAAGAATAAGCCCATGAAGCTTACAATTTTTAGGTGGACCAAAAATAATTCCAAGCCAATAACCGGTTGGTGTAGGATTTATAGGGAGACCGGTCACGGCACTCTACTCTTTGAAAACTCTAGTCGATGGTGCCTAATCGTTGCTACACGGTTCAAAGCCAATCACACAAAATAATTTGCGACGACCAGTGGTTTTCTGCTTTTTCCTAAGGCCTTCATCGATCGTCCTAACTTCCCGACCACAATCGGTGGTTATTGTTGGTGGATTTTCTTTGCACTTTCAATCACTATTTCAGCCATATATTTTCATTTCAACCCTAGTTTGTGATTCTTCTTCAGTGTTGCATAATACATGGTTATCTCTTTAATTTGATGTATTATGTCACATGGTTTGAGCAATGATTCAAGTTCGTAATTGAGAATAGCTTTATTAACATATCTGCCAGTTAAAGTGTATGACCGAGTAAACTGTAATAGAGGTTATATACAAATGTAAATAGGGTTTCAGGGGTAGCATTGTCTTTTCACCCCAATTCAATACTATATGTATTGCAACCGGTTGTGTACATTTCAAATATGAAAAACAAGTATATCATTCTCTATTATTTCAAGTAAAAGACTTCTTCTCTGAATTCTTTCTTAGTATCAGAGCTAAATTGCCAAATGGCAGAAGTAAGAATTTTTCAGTTCTACTTTTCATCGGATCATCGGATCTTCATTGAGGAGTTTATGGTATTAATTCTCCTCAAAGTTTAGCCTCATCATCAAAGATTAACCCCTCTCGTGATCCAGATTTACTGTTCCATCAGTTAACCACAAATTAATAGTAATTGTTAATTTGTACACTACCTCGCCTAGATCTTGTCAGAAAGATCTCATCATCCAAGATCGGCTGTAGTATTTTCTTTCTCCTCGGATCAGATCCTCATTGGAGAAGCGTGATTTCTGTTTCTTATTCACTAATTTCAATCAAGAATCAAATTCTTGATTGAAGAAAGCCTGTCTTCAGTTTCCAGATTGAAAGAATATCACATGGCTATACAATTCTAAGTCTTCCTTGCCAGTACCAATTCTTACAATTCAGTTCTATGCATCAAAGATATCTCAATGGCTGGAGAGGATGATGGCAATTCTACAACATCTCCCACAAGAAGGAATGTTTCAGCCTCAACTCAAGAAACTACAAATTTATGCATCATAAAACCAAAGAGTCAACTTGCAGTTCAACTAGATGAAAACAATTATTTACTATGGAAATATCAGATAGAAACTGCTATAAGGGGATATGGACTAGAAGAGTATGCCAATGGTACGATAGAAATTCCACCAAAAATGATAAGTTACAGTAAGGGCAACTTGACTGCAAATCAAGATTTTATAAACTATTAAAGACAAGACAGTTTGCTAGCTTCTTGGTTAATGTCATCAATCAGTGTTAATCTCCTATCTCAAATTGTTGGATGCAAGACTTTTCAAGAAATATGGGCAACAAATTAATCAAATTTCAATTCTCAGACAGTTGCAAGAATCATGCGTTATAAAAGACAACTCCAAAGTCTAAGGAAAGATAATATGTCAATGCAAGAATACTTAACCAAAGTTAAGACCTATTGTGACTTACTTGATGTTGCTGGCCA
This sequence comes from Allium fistulosum, assembly GCA_030737815.1. Classification (NCBI taxonomy): domain Eukaryota; kingdom Viridiplantae; phylum Streptophyta; class Magnoliopsida; order Asparagales; family Amaryllidaceae; genus Allium; species Allium fistulosum. The sequence continues at coordinate 900,181,460 of CM060905.1, forward strand.
TAAGGTGGCTGACACTGGGAAGATTTTAACAATTCTAAGTGGATTAGATGAAGAGTACGAATCTGTTGTAGCAATTATATCCTCAAGAGAAACTCTACCATGTATTTAGTATGTACATTCTACACTTCTTGCACATGAAGGTAGAATAGAGCAAAAGAAGCCACTAAATTCAGACTTATCCATAAACTATGCATCAAATTTTAAAGGCAAAAATCAAGAAAAGGCAACAAGCAGCGGATTTCAGCAAAATGCTCAAAGGGGTGGTCAAAATTATAGAGGTAGAGGCCATGGAAGATGAAATAATTCTAACACTTAGATGTCAAATTTGTGAAAGATTTGGTCATACAGCTGCTAAGTGCTACTATAGATTTGATCAAAATTTTACTACAAATCAGCAGAATAATAATCAGAAGAACTACAATCCAAATATTAACAGAGCACAAACAAATCTGGAGTCAAGAAAACAAGGCAGTAGTTCAAGAAGTCGATCAGATTCAGTACAGCAAATAAAGTCAGTTGATCTACAGTTCGAAGAGTGGTATCCAGATTCAGGTGCAACAAATCACATTACCAATAATCTTGACAATCTCAATCTTGGAAACAAGCAGTATAAAGGTATGCAATCTATTTTTATGGGAAATGGCAAATCAATTGAAATTACACACACTGGAAATGCAAAAATCAGAGGCAAAAGAGAGTTACATTTCAATAACTTACGTAGAGTGCCACAGATTAAGAAAATTTTGTTGAGTGTATCTCAATTTGCCAATGATAATCAAGTATATTTTGAATTTTACCCAAAATTTTGCTTAGTTAGGGATTTACTAAACAAAGAAATTTTACTACATGATAATATGCAAAATGGGCTATACATTTTCAATCTGATGAAGAATTGTAAGTCTGTACCAGAGAGAAATTGGTGCAACTACTCAAAGTGTGGTGTTAATGTTGATAATAAAAGAGTGTTTGATTTGTGGCATAGTAAATTGGGACACCTAGTGTTGATACTGTAAAATTTGTATTGCAGAATAATAATATCAAGTTTGAAAATATATCTACACCGTATATGTGTACATCATGTCAAATGGGAAAAAGTCATAAGCTACTATTCCCTAAATCATCAACCAGATATAACAAACCACTAGAAATGGTAGCAGTTGACTTATGGGGTCTAGCCCTAGTTAATTCTGATTATGGCTTTAATTACTGTCTCTTTTGTAGATTCTTTTTCTGGATATACTTGGATATATTTTCTTAGATCAAAGGCAGAAACACAAAATGTAGTGGTACAATTCACCACCCAAGTTGAAAAGCAGACAAACAATCAATTGAAAATAATTCAAACGCTGAAGGAATTGAATTCAAGCCCTTGAAGGACTATTTCATGAAAAAGAGAACAATACATAGGATTACCTGTCCCTATACCTCTGAGAAAAATGGCCTGGTCGAGAGGAAGCACAGACATATAATAGATACAGGTCTTACACTCTTAGCTCATGCATCTCTGCCCCGGAAGTTCTGGCCAGATTCCTTCAACTCAGCTATATATCTTATTAATAGAATGCCAACCAAGGTCTTGGAAAATAGAACTCCAATTGAAAAGTTATTCAACACTTTACCAGATTATACCACACTGGAGGCCTTTGGTTGTTTGTGCTACCCATACTTAAGACCATACAACTCTCACAAGTTACGTTTTATATCCTTACCAAAAAAGATACAAGTGTCTAACCAGCAATGGTAAGATAATTACTTCAAGACATGTTGCTTTTAATGAGCATGTCTTTCCCTTTTCAAGGAGTGAAATGAAAACTACTCACAAAGTCTATGATGCCAAATCATCAATGCATCCTTTTCCAACCTACTCAAGTGAGCAGGTAAGAAAGGTTCAAACTGAGGATCTGATGAACTCTGAACATCAACATACCATACTAGATGAGCAAACAGACTATGATGCATCAGAGAATCCACGCAGTCATGGCCAAGAAAATGAATCATCAAATCTCGATGTGGAACCTCATACAAGTTCACATCAAGCCAGTGAATCTAGTACTGGTCAATCTCCACCACCTTCAAGAGAAGGCCATCATATGATAACAAGGTCAAGGCATGGAATTATCAAACCCAAAGTCTATACCACAGTACTAAAGCATGATGAACCAGTCAACTATGAAGAATTAGTTAATGATAGCAATTGGAAATCTGCCATGGATGATGAATACAATGTCATAATGAAAAAATAAAACTTGGAGCATTGTGCTAGTATGAAAGACAAGAATATCAATGGGTGTAAGTGGACATACAAACTCAAAAGAATGGAAGATGGAAAAATAGCAAAATATAAGGCAAGACTGGTAGAAAAAGGGTACTCACAACAATATGGATTTGACTTTGGAGAGATAGTCTCTCTAATAGTCAAACCAACAACAATCAGAGTAATTCTTACATTCGCTCTACACAATGGATGGGACATAAGACAACTAGATGTTAATAATGCTTTCCTACATGGTGAACTTCAAGAAGAAATATATATGCAACGGCCACCAGGATATGTTAAAGACAACAACAAGAAAATGGTATGCAGACTACATAAAGCTATTTATGGACTGAAACAAGCTCTAAGGGTCTGGTATGAAAAGTTGAAAACTATCTTAATCAGCTTAGACTACAAGCCAACCAGGTCTGATAACTCAATTTATATCAAAATGAACGGTAATATTACAGTCTATATACTAGTATATGTAGATGATCTCATAATTACAGGAAATAATAACGATGAAATCAGAAATGTTACTTCCCATTTAAACAAAACCTTTTCTATCAAGGATCTGGGTGATCTGAACTATTTCTTAGGAATTGAACTCACAGGAAGTCAGGTAATGAACTAATATTATCTCAAAGTAGTATGTTTCTAAAATCCTTGATAGAGCAAAAATGAGTGATGTTAAACCTATGCCAACACCAATTGTAAGTAATCTACATTTATCTAAACATAAAGGTGAGCCTATAGAAAATGTAAAACAATATAGAAGTATAGTAGATGCCTTGCAATATGTTACAATCACTAGACCAAATATATCATTCAATGTAAATAAAGTTTGTCAATATATGCAAAAACCTCTAGATCATCACTACAAAGTAGTGAAAAGAATCCCGAAATACCTAAAAGGCACAGTGAATCATGGAATATCTTTAAAAGCATGCAAATCATTAAATATTCAAGGATATGCAGATGCAGACTGGGCATCAGATTCTGATGATCAAAGATCCACAACTGGCCACTGCATTTACTTAGGTGATAACCCCGTATCATGGTGCTCCAAAAAGCAGTCGACTGTCTCTCGATCAAGCATTGAAGCTTAATATCGCAGTGTGGCCATTGCAACTGCTGAGATCATGTGGTTAGAATCTCTCATCCAAGAGATAGGAATTCATAATGTCAAAAAATCTGTAATCTGGTGCGACAACCTGAGTGTCGTCTCTCTGTCTGCCAATCCCATTCTTCATTCACGAACCAAGCATATAGAAATTGATTTGTTCTTTATTCGTGAACAAGTTACCAAAGGAAGAGTGGGCATAAACCATCTTCCAGCAACTCATCAGAAGGCAGATGTCCTTACAAAACCCCTCTCAAAGAGCATTTTTGCAAGGTTAAGATCTGAGTTAAAGATAGATGAAGCTCCAAAAGTTTGGAGAGGATAGAACTCTACAAATCAGTCATCAAAGACTCATCTATGTTCAGATACTGATGCAAAATCACTTTCAAGCAAGTAATTTTACTTGAGAATCTTCAGATCTGATGACTTCAGAAGACTCAGAAGCTTGTGAATTTGAATCTGCTCAAATCGATCTTCAGAAATGCTCTAGATCTCTTGCGCTCTCACTCAATATCCCGAAAGTTGTAATTTTTATCAAAGAATTTTTTAGATCTGGAGATCGATTGAAGATGCAAAATTTTTGAGGAAGAATGAAGAAACCCTAGATACATTTATCGGGGGAGTTAAAGTGTATGACTGAGTAAACTGTAATAGAGGTTATATACAAATGTAAATAGGGTTTCAGGGGTAGCATTGTCTTTTCACCCCAATTCAGTACTGTATATATTGCAACCGTTTGTGTACATTTCAAATATGAAAAACAAGTATATCATTCTCTATTATTTCAAATAAAAGACTTCTTCTCTGAATTCTTTCTCTGCCACACTATCATGTCTAGAATTTTCCAAATGAAATCAAATACTCCTTCATTCATAGCCACCAAGAATGATTGTCATTTCCATATGTATTATCTGAAATCTAAATGCTGAATTTACAACCAAATAAATAGCACTTTTAATATTGTAATTCACCACAACACTCATGCATAACATAGAATCTCACTCTTCAAATATTATCTCCTACATTGTCTCCATTAGAATGATCAATTATTTAATTTGGCATTTACAGTAGATAATGCAACTACGGATTGCAAACCCACTGTCCAACTAATGTATATGCTACCAAAAGTGAACACATAATCTGAAGTCAACTTCCCCTAACATACATCCCATCAAAACCTAGATCACAATAATCATCTAAACTGTAATTCATATCAAATTCGCTATCAAAGCAAGCGCATGGTGTGCAGTTAAAGGCAAAGCCGGCAACTCACCGAAGAGTGGTTGATTTGTTTGAATGTATGCATTTAACATATATACAATTACAAGAAAAGTTGCTACTTAAATTTTGTATTTTTCTAAAAAATCAATATTTATTTATAAATCGATAGTCGATATTTCTATAACAATTAAATTCCTATTGAACCGGTAAATACTTTGAAATTGTGCACGTGCGTGCACACTTGTGTGTGTATAATTTGTATGTGTGTGTTATTTAGAATTTAATTAGGCGATCAATAAAATTCAAATTATTCATATTAGCAAATGGCTTATACAAGGCGCATGCACATGCACATGATATCTACAGTGTGTGATGGAATAAAATGTTTAGAGGATACTTGTGTGCCTTTACAATAACTAAAACAGCGGCATGTCGATGATCATGTACAATCAATATTCTTTACTAATGAATATTCTTTACTAATGGTAAAGATTATATAAAATGATTTAATATAAACTAAATATTTAAATGTAATGTTTAATAATATTAATTATTTGAGACTTGGTATTCAAAACTAAAGTTAAAAATAATGAACATGAGATTGATCTCACATTATGTAGTTAATCAAAAAGATAAGAAATGGCACGTAACTCAGTATTCATCCAAATAATTGTTTCACTTCATGGAGCGATAAAGTATATGCAACGTCTTATTAAAAGCTTTGTTCTTTACTTTGTAGGCCACATTTAAAACTTCACAAGTTGATAAAAAGATAATATAGAGAGAGGGGTTTAAAGAAATCCGTATGTTATATAAGTGATATATAGGCAATAACGAGTTAATAAATAAATGTAACGCATGGGAATATAGACAAACAATGAATTGTCAACAATAGCAATCATATCAATCATGGGACAATAACATCAATCAACAACCATGACCGAATCGCTCAGTCCATGGAAAAATGCAAAAATCCCAAAGGACGCTGTTGCTCAAATGAGTAGCCTCCGGGATTTTAATACTCAAATTTCATACAAGTCACCATTAACGAGCACAATCTCTTCTTTATCCAGCACATGCATCATTGTTCGAATATAACACTAAATCTAGTATTTCGGTTTATATAAACCCTGAAATACTTGAAGTTAGAGTCCATCTCCCTCTCTACACAACAAAGCGTAAATATACCGTAACTCTCAAATATCAACTACAGTGAACTGTATAGTATCAAGAGTTAGAACTCAATCTCACTATGCCTTGTATCATGTAGATAGGTTACTAACTTATAGAGATAATCGACTTCCAACAATGTGATCACGTAGTTAGAAGCCTATTTAATAAACCATTTAATTATCCAATGTCGGCCTACATAGCCTTAATGTCACATGCCCAGTAACACATTATTGAAAATCGTTAAATACAAAGGACTTGACCTAAACAACTCAAGTCCTTAATCCAAAAGTTACTCATCCCTAAGCAGCTTCAGCCTTTTCGACCAATGCTCGGTTTATAACCCCAATCGGAAAATCAAATTTCGCATGACCTGAGTAACCGATCGAAGTATGAAAATAATAACCTGACAGTGCAAATCCGAAGAATTCAAGGGCTTAACTATGAAAAGACAAGTCGTGTCAAAATCACTGCTACGTTGACCAACTTCCATTACTGTTATACCCCAAGTTACTCCGCTAGCCATCTTTGGCTTTCCTTCTCCAAGCTAGGTGCACCCTATGCGATTGCGTTGATCAACCCATGCAAAAGTCATAACTTCAATAAACGTCAAAGATCCCTTAACTTCAACCGCCAATGGTTGAGCTGCACATCATCGTTTACCTCCTCTACCCGAGATGCATTGAGTATCACACAAGGTTAAAATCATCTAGTTTCACAAGGATGAAGTCTTGATCTAATAGTCTAGTTCATCGTCGACATTCATATATTGACCATCTCTTGTTCTCCATGACCCAATGTTTTCATAACCGAACCGTGAATCAAATCGTGAGGATTCAGGGTTCGAGGTTTCGAGGGTTCGACCGGTCGAACCGTTAAGAATCACACTATTTTTTGAAAATTAATACATTTAGATATAACGTATCAATTTTAAGTACACAATAAACCAACATCTTCAATAAAAATATACGATATTAATTCATAATTCAGACATTAATTCTAATATGAAAAATTAAACAAATTTTGTTACACTAGCTGCACTAATTACGAATATGAAACGGGTGGAGATTTGAAAACATATTTTGAAACGAAGAAATTGCGCATATGGGAGGGTTCAACCGGATTCAAATGAAGGGTTAAACCGCCAATTCAAAGGTCGAACCAAGGTTCTTGCATGAAGGAGATTTGATTGAGTTCCCGGTCTTTGACCCCCACGGCTAGCGGTTATTCACGGTTCGACCACGGCCGGGTTATGAAAACTTTGCCATGACCATATAGTGATAGAACAACCACCTAGCACTGATCCCCTCCTCTTAACCTGTCAACAGATACTTTCGGATACAGATAGTATCATATCTGTATCCGCATCCGAAATCATTTTCGGATATCGGATATCCACATCCATAGATACGGACGGATATCGGATAATTATCATATCCGCTAAGGGCCGATAAATCAAGAAATATAAATGAAAATTTTTAGTTCAACATAAACTTTTCACAATCTAATTGATTATTAAAGTATGAAAAATAAATAAATATGATGACAATAAATAGTTTTTAGCAGTTAGTATGCGTTTAGTGTATATAATATAAACTTCTAACTTAATAAAACGATAAATAAATAAATATCTTTAACTGTACTAAAATACACATAATTTAAACTATAATTTTGAAATATACCGGACAAATAATTTTTGGATGCAGATGTCTTCGTATCCGCATCTGCGTCCATTTTGTTCGATATTAGATTTTAACCACTTTTCAGATACGGATGTAGACGAATATCAAATTTTTCGGATATCCAATGACAGCACTACCCTCCTCTTTCGAGTCAGAGCTAATGGTTAAAATCATTACTCTATCGGTCAACTAAAGCAAAATATTGTTTATTGGCATGATAGTCGATGAGTATGACATACTTTTAGCATGGGAGGCAAGTCGCTCTGATTTGATTGAATGAGGTGTCATATCAAATATACCTTCATGATCTACGGCTTTCGAAACGGAACAACAACTAAATTCGTCGTGAAAGCTCTATTATCTTAACAGATATGGTTTGATCATCATTTGAGAAGGTGATTAGCTTTTAAGAAGGGATAAGTGCATCTTACAAGGTGGGGAAATCAGCACAAGGAATGAAATTATAAACGTTGATTCCTCTCACTTCTCCCGCAATGGGTAGGAGGAAACTAGTTTTTATTTTATTTTATTAAATATATATAAATGGTTTTTCGAAACCTTGTAAAACATTACCCGAAAGCATTTTTAGAAAACCGTTTATGCTATAAACGATTTTCCGAAAACCCTTTATAGGGATTTAGGTTTTAATAAACCTTGCAAAATATTATCCTAGAGCATTTTCCTTTAGCTTGTTAAACATTTCATGTCCTCCTCATTTAGATCAATCCAATTTATTTTTTCTATTTTCTCCAAACTTCCAGCTAATTAAAATCAAAATTAGAACATACGCAGTGAAAAATCAAGTAATTCTCTTCATCCTTTCATCCAATTTTTTTGATTTCAACTGATAATTACAAAATGCCCAATTTCTAAGGTTAAGGTATAATTTTGTAATTTAAAAGATGATGAACATAAATGAAGGTGGTTCAAGCTCTACGGCCCTTGTGTGCAGAAGAAAAAAATTCAAGGAGTAGAAGAGCTTTTGATGGTGACGATGGCGGATATGGAGTGGGTATACCGAATGTGAATTCACTAACTACCCCGTTTAGGTTAGTCATAGTGCTTTGAGAAGGCGTTCATCACATTTTCAAGGGCCAAAAAGAGCTATGGTATATCGGTATTATCGTTAAACTTTATTAATGCCTTAATTTCTTTTTATATGCTACTAATCTATGTTAAAACCATATTATAAATAGAATCGTGATAGAATGAGATGTCATGGAGCTTTCATAACAATGTTGAAATGGTGGAAAAGATTAAATGTACATCCATAGATTAGGGACCAATAGTTAAAATATTTGGTGGATTTATGGATGTTTTATGAGTTATTTCTAGAAGAGCAGTGCTTACGACAGTTGACTGGCCCTATATATATCCCATTAAATCCTCCTCTACACATGACCCATAGAATGACATATGGTAGCTATGTGAAAATGCAAAATGAGTTATATAAAGATGACAACCAATAGTACATCTATTAGGGAGGAGACATAGAGTACGGCACGTATTGGAAGTTAATTGCTAAAGATGTATGTCCATTATTAGATGATGCAGTTCATATTGGGAATATGGATTTTTGTGCCTTTCTGCTCTTAAGTAAGGCATTCAAGCCCCCATCGTGATGTCTTTAGAAGCCAATTATTTATCACGGTTCTATACACACTCGTGAAAATAGATTGGGCTAAGGATCCTGGTTAGTGCATGCAGTGGGCTAGGTGGGTTATGATTCCTATCCCTCATTTGGCTGACATACCCCCAGTCCTATCTCAATATACAGTCGTGATTTATGGGAGATGAATATGAGTATGCGACATCTTGTTCTTTAATAATCGTAGTATTTGGATGGGTTGTGGAGCCTAATTGACGTGGCAAATGATTTTGTAAGCTAATAATATCTAATACCAAATATGTTCTACAGTCCTTTATTTTCTATCATAAATTTATGTTATTTGGTCTTTCTTTTATGTAAAATATAGAGAATAGAAGGGAACCCAAGTTATATCTTGCAACAAAAGCATTATGTCAATTGAAATCTTGAAAAAGAAGGAAAACAATTCATCAAATGCAAAGCAATGATGATGATGAAGATGACGACGATGAAAACAATGACGACGACGATGACGATAAAGGCAACGACAACGATGACGATGAAGACAATGATGACAAAGGCAAGATGTAGTTGTAAGTAATAGATATGGGGTTAAGTTTAGAATCTCAACCACTTTCTACTTTGTGCATGTGTTATAATTTAATTTGAAACCAAATGTGATCTTTTATATTTAGTTCTATATTTGATTGTTGTTTACAGGTTCGAACCGTGGAAAGGAGAAAGTCGAACGTAAGAAGAAGAGCGGTGTAATTGTTAGTAAAATGACATCTTTACTCAAAGAAAAAGGAGTAAGAGTGGAAAGGAAAAGAGTCCACTAGGTTTGGAAGATTTTTAGCGATTTTTTAATTTTAGCAAAGACTTCATGATCTGAAATTTGTCTATGGATGTTATATATACTTATTTATTTTATTATATATGTTTGTAAGTAGTTACATATGCCCATAAATGGCATTTGTAGATGGTATATATGTTTTAGATTGTCTACTTCCAAATGTCTGTTATTTGTTCAAATGCCTATACATATTTTGCTTAGATTGTCTACTTCCATATGTCTGTTACTTGTTAATATGCCTATACATATTTTGCTTCGGGTTGGTGTACAAAAAGAAACTAAAATGGTAAAATGAAACCATTTGAAGCTTTAAATGGTTTTCTATTTTCCCTTTATAGCTTGAATGGTTTCGTTTTCCCATTAATCAAAAGGGTTTTCATTTTGCCATTTCAAATTTCTTTTTTGAAATTTTTTCCCAAAATTTCAAAGCAAAACATATGATCGTTTTGCTACAATGGCTGTAAACGGCTGTATTGTCCTCCATAAATTCATTCTTTAATCCACTCTCATCCAGTCCAACATATCAGCAACTAAAAAATGTTATAACATAACTCTAGCGATGAAGAAGTTGAAAATGAAAATTCGGAGTTCGATGGGTCAAACAACAACAATTAAAAAGATACGAAGGATAATGAAATTGATTTTGATGAAGATGATGATCTATATGAACAAAGATATTTTCTTCAGTTATCATCATAAACCACTGTTGATATTGATGAGCTAAAGCTAATGGTGCAAACGGTAATCGTTCACCAACAAAGAGCCAAAAATTCAAAATTGAGGGACGTAGTAGTGGATCTCATGGTGAAAGTGTATTTATCTGTATGGATAAAGGAAGATAAGTGACCATAAAGGCAGAACTGCTAAATTACTTAAAAAACTATTTAAATGCCTCTTGTACCTATTGCCATAAAGATTTCCATCATCTATTTCGAATGAGTAATAATCTTTTTATGCGTATTTTTAATGCAGCTATCAAACATGATAATTATTGTAACAACCTGCCCTAAAATAAGTCAAAATTCCAACCTAGAAAAGGCCCATCAAAATTTAGAATTGTCTCATAGCTGGCTGATGGTTGGTAAAAAGAACAATGCAGAGCTATTTATCTTCAGATTCAGAATCTCACAACGGAAGGATAAAATGTAATAATAACAATAGTATCCATTTTATTCAAATGTCAAAATTTCATTCAAAACCATAACAACATATTCATAATACCAAAATACAACAATAGTCATAACATATCTACGATACAGTGCTCCAAAATTTCAATATTGTTTTTGTTTCATGGTTACATCCAAAACTGTAGAGAATAACAAGTAAATAAATAGACTACTGGCATAAGTATCATCGTCTCCGCCTTCAGCATCGCCCTTCCTAACCAGTGTTGTAATGAGCAGGGAGTCAGAACAGCACACGGCTAGTGAATATAAATCTCAAGCCTTACTATATTAGTACATAGGCAATATAATTCAAATAAGAATATGTCTTACGTTTTCTACCTATATCATAACTATTCAATTATAAGCCCAAAGACTTTACTTAAACGTAAATAAATAGGCTTTCCAAATATAAGCCCATAACCAACTTGATATCAACCCAGTAATCCATATCTATCTTTCACAATGTCTTATCAATGTAAGAGATAGTACTCAAGTTCTCTTAATACCTTTTAATGGGAATTAGGTCAACTACGACCATTTAATACCTTATTTAAGGCAGGTCCATGTCATTTACTACCCATAATCCTAAGGCGTACTCCTCACTGGTAATTATCTAGCCGATATTGCATGGAATCTCTTCAGCCACTTAATTATTTGTATTGAGTAAGCCATTTCCCAAGATATCCTCTACATCGTCTAACTCATTATCCTGAGCATTTACTACTTCCTACATAGAGAAGTGGCAAGCCCTCATACAACCACTTATTACATTCAATCTCTGAAGTAGGTCCTTTATATTATGTCTCATAACCCACGGCGATGTCTCACATAAGCCTGACTGTTCGTAGGTACTGGTAGCCAAAGTAGCTAGGCAGATTTACCCCTCTGGTATTTCGGACTAACCTCAAGTCATCGTAGTTACATATTATTGGCGATGTCTCACATCAGTCCCAAAGTCACATTATTGGTAGCGGGATTAGCTGGGCAAACATTCATGTGATTTTGGCTGACCTCGCATCTTATAACTTAGTCATAATCTATATCACTCTCTGCTTATATTATCAGACATCCAACCGTTTTCATAATCAAGGTCTTATAAGAGATCTTTCTTATTTTTCCATTAACATTAGTTACCTTCCTAAGGGGGATTTTAATAAGATTCTTAACCTATTTAACTACGCAATTTATGATATAGTTATACGTCAATTACGCTATATATATATATAAAAACATACATACATGCCTAGTAATTTCTAAGCGTGCAGAATATACGCCCTAAACTAGCATTTAAATGTTAACACTTTTAATAATTATGCAAGTCTCATCCCATACTATCAACTATACCAAAATTCCAATATTCATATCCAAAAATTCCAATCAATAGACTTGTAAACAATAAAATTTATGCTCAACTTATTACATCAAAACAATGGAATATATTATATTAGATACTCACAATTCCAACTTTATGCTCTATTCCACTCCTTTTTGTATATAAAAATAAACAAAAGAATTTCTATTTAATTCATAGGAATAAGCTGCGCAAACTACGAATAAATTCGTACCTTACCCACTATTTCTTAATCAAATCCCTTCAGTCAAATCAAAGAAAAGGAATAAGAAGCAGAATAAAAGGTAAAATTATCAAAAATTACATATGTACATAATTCTCATTATTTTGACATAAACAATTAGATTTTCAACCTAGAATTGACATTTCACATTGAAAGAGTTTTTTTTAAAATATGTTATTTTTGCAAATCAAAACTCGCCAAGGCATATTCAAACCCAAACTATACCGATCAATTACTAAAATAGAAAAGCTAAGACTTCCACTCACAGTATATCCTTAGCTTTGCCACCTTTGGATTTGACACGCCTTTGATAATCATTGTCAGATCTCTTGTTTTTTATATTCATTTAGCAAGCGATTTGTATATACAATAGATTTAGGAATTGAGGGATTGGAGGAGAATAGATTGAGAAAATAAAAAATAAACAAAAATAGATGTATATGATTTCTTACCTAAAACTCTAATGGATTTTTCTAAATCATTAAAAAGACAGACTAACAGAGCTTTGTTGATGTTATAAAATATTTGTGTGTAAAAGTGAAGGGTCTAGGATCTTATTTATAGTGCGTGGAATGCATCGGAAATGTTAGATGAAGGTTGATTGGAAATTATAAAATCCAAAATGGTTAAATTCACAAACCCTAGCTGCAACTTGACGGTCAAGAATCGACTGCCCTACCCTACCGATCGACTGTGACGTTTCTTTTGGTAAGATTTTTATGCATTTGTTTTTATTTATTCTCTTCATTAATTATTATTTAACGTTAACATTATTTTAACATTTACTTAACCTCTAACTCTAATCACTGTTAACTTTTAAATTTTGAAATAAATTATTCATTTTAATTTGAATTTGAATTTTATCTAAATTATTTTAAACCCAAAAACTTCATATGTCCGTAAATTTTCCATTTGAGCTCCGTTTTTATCATATTATATATGAAATTGATCAGAATTTTGCCACAAACGGAACGACATAACTTTCGTCATCAAATTCCAAATTTTTCAAATTTTTTGTTTTATCCCTATTTAATTTAATTTATCTAATTTATTTATGGTTGATTTTATGGGGTGTTACAATTATTTTGTTCAAAAACGTAATAATGCTCAAACCTTTGGATGTTCACCTTATCAAAAAATTATAACAGCATTACGTGTTATAACTTATGGGATATCTCCTAATGCATTTGATGAGGGCATTTGAATGGATAAGAGTACCATACACTTAAGTCTAGGAAGGTTTTGTATAGCTATCACTAAATTTGTTTGGTAAAGAATATTTGCAATCTCCAATGTAAAGAAATGTTAACAAACTAAAAAAGTTAGCAGCTAAAAGAGGTTTTTCCTAAATTGTTAGGTATTCTCCACTATATGTACTCGAAATGGAAAAATTACCCAAAGCATGGCACAGTCAATATATCGATCATTGTCCTAAAGCTATATGATACTACAAGCAGTTTCCTTACATGATCTTTGGTTTTGGAATGCATACGTCGAATGTCCCGGTTCCATGTATGATATCAACGTGTTACACCAATCACATTTATTTAAAAATCTCACACATGGAAATGCCTCCACATGCAATTTTATTATCCTTGTAAATTCCTATGACATATTTTATTTAACGGATGTTATATATTTGTTGTGGGATACCTTAGTCTAAACAATTTCAGATCCATAAACAGAGAATCGAAAAAATTTTGTAAAAGAGAAGAAGATGCGGGAAAGATGTAGAACGTTCTTTTAGGGATTTAAAACCAAGATTTTCCATTGTAAAAAATTCTATTAAACTGTGGAGGCCAAAGGCATTGAGCAATGTGATGCGAGCTTGTGTTATACTACATAATATGATCACTAGAGAAGAAAGTGGCACGTTTCCCTCTTATTTAGGCTACGATCCGGATGACACAACTATGGTTGTTGCCAATAGAGATCCAAATAATATAGAGGTTTTCTTGAGATGTTTGAGTAGAATCAGATCCAGAAAAATATATGAAAAACTTCAAGATGGTTTGATTGAGCATTTGAGGTATTTGAAGGGAAATTGTTGATTAATCCATATTGTTAGTTATGTACTATTCTACTATATCTTGTAATGTATTGGATAATGGTTAGTGTACTATTTACATTGTGAAAAATATGAAATAATATTTATTGGAATTCAATAATTAGTGGCGCAGTGGTTGAGACACTTGCCTCCTATTAACAAGGTCACGAGTTCGATGCCCGTCTACCCTACTCCCTTCAAGGCATGGAGGTGGATTCCCATTAATCCTATAACATGGTTTGGAACATCAAACCTCTGTGCTGGGGCTGGCTTAAACCTTTCTAGGGTTGGTGGACTCTCTAGGCGAGGAACTCTTCCCTCCGGGGTTGAGTTTTAAGAATAATTAGATTTGCATATGCTATAGTGAACAATCACATCTATGGACACTGACTAGTCCAATCAGCGTATCTTGTATTATTTAGTCAATTCAACTTATAGCCTTTTCGATATTGTAATGTCCAATCTCATTTATGGACAGTGATATGTCCCATCAATATATCTTTTAGCTACTTTATTTTTCAATAACCTTTATTTAGAGTGTTTGTGAGTATATTCAGTAGAAATAACATCTCCCCATGTTATTTTGTAGCAACCTAAATTTTTTCAACAATGGTGGAGCATATTCACATTTCTCTCCCTTTGTCATACGACTATGAAAATCCACTTGAGCACCCAATGCCTTACAGTCCATGATCACCTGAAACTGATATTGATTTCTATATTGAAATGCAAGACAAACACTATGAAGATTTGCAAGAGCATGAACCATAACAAGAAGAACTTCAAAGAAAAGTGAGAGAATAGAGACGTCACGAAGAAAGACTAAGATGACATCAAAGATGTGATTCAAGGCATCAACAACAATGAAGCATCCTTTCAGAAATCGAACAAGAAGTTGACTTGCCTAGTATAATATATGAATGTGAATACACCACTGTAGAAGATGTCATTCAAAGAGGAAATTGAAACACCCCACACCCCTTAGTATACCTAAAAAGGACACACTAAAGGATATGGTGCGTTATAGGTATAGCTAAAGCATCACAGAGGATTCACATGAAAAATAAATAATAAATGCGGAAACATTTAAAATACTTATCAGTACTTCATAAAATAAGTCTGAAAAACATCACACGTCTCAAATACCAAATACACATGTCTTATGAAAAATACATCTCAGTCTCATAAAATCAGAGTACAATAAAATAATCATCCCTCTCATAAGTACCAGTACATCAAAAACCAAATGAAAAAAAAAACTAAAAAGAAGAAGAATACATGAAGAACTCAGGGAATGTATTTCCAAGAAATCTGAATCAACTATCCTCGCCTCTGCTGGCCTATAGGGGAAAAGGGGAAATATAGGAGTGGGTCCGACTATAAGTCTGGTGAGTGAAAGTAACTACTAGTATTTCTAAGCAAGTTAAAGATAATAGACTTAGCAATAGTTCTAGTATAAAAGAAAATAAAGAAAAGGTAAAACTGAGATAAAATACTGTTTAACTGTTTGCTTTGATTGTGATTGTTTGCACTTGTCTTAGATTGCTGTGATTAGGCTAAAATCCAAATCATACTTAATTAGGCTGAATCCTAATTCTACCCATTGATCGACCTTCTATCTCTGTTGTGCCACTGTGAGCTGGTCCCATCCTGTGGGTACGACAACAAAAGACATCTATTTAGTGCTTGGAACACAGTAGCGACTTATTGATGTCGCACGCTCGGTCATCGCCGGTACACACTAACTGTTGCCCCCTCTTGTGACCTCTTACTTACCCTATCAGCATAAGCGTGCCCAGCCTCACCTAATCTGTTGTGAGACCATCCGTCCTAGTCTGAAAGGGTCCTGCCCAGCCTCACCTAAGTGTTTTGTGAGACAATCAGTCCTAATCTGAAAGAGAATGTTGTTGGTATAGGTCCCAACAAACAAAATCTAGTTGCGCTCCTTGCCCAAATCCCCAGATTTGAGCTTCTATCTATTGGCCACTTATTACCCTGTGTCCTAGCCTCACCTAACTATTGTGAGACCATCAGTCCTATTCTGAAAGGGTCCTGGCCGGCCTCATCTAATCCGTTGTGAGACCATCAGTCCTAGTCTGAAAGGAAATGCTGTTGGTACGTGCCCTATTTCTGTTCTTGCTTATTAACTTAGTGTAAGTTCTTAAAATAAGCCTCTTCTGTTAATTCTATTTGCTTATTAACTTAATCTAAGTCTTAAAATAAGCCTTTTCTTTTATCTCTGCTATATTTGCTTATTAACTTAATTAAAAGTTTTAAAATAAGCCTTTATTGTTCTTTTTGCTTAATTATTATCTACGTTATAATTGTTATTCTACTTTTCTATCTTTTTAGTTATAACCATGCTTGCAAATGTCTCAAATTTGCCTATTTCAGTCTATCTTCTTTTTATTACAGTTTTTCTTATTTTACATCTAATTTATGTAAATTTAATGTTTTCTATTTTAATCCATATTTGCAAATTATTCTTTTTTTATATTCTTATATTTTATTCGCGCAAAAAGGAATAAAAAGGAACTAAAATTTACAGGCTAAATTCTAACGTAAAATAGATGTTAATAAATGCAAATAACAGTAAATAACTGTAAATAACTGAATAAAAATAACTAAATAAAATAGACTGAAAAGAACTTTAGAAACTAGCTGTAAATAACTTATATAGAAATTGTCTCAAAATTGCAGAAAAGCTACAACTATTGAGAACCCTATTATTTTAAATTACTAAAAAATCTAAAATAATTACTAAACACTCACATGTGGTCCTTAGCTCTAGTCCTTGGTCTTCCTTGATCCACTTCTAGAGCGTAGAATATTTTTATCAAAAAGATTTCCTCCTTAGAAAATTTTTCTATTTAGGGTCCAGCCTTTGACAATGAACCCAAATAGGAGAAAAACTGAATAAGAAAAATAGCTAGGCCTAGGGCCTTATTTGTAGTGTAGTATAGGAATCTCCGACCATTGGATTTGAAGATTAATTCTGGTGCAACTACGTCATAAGTTCACTGGGAACCGTCGAATGGAAGCACAAACGCATAGGATTGAAAGAAATTGGAAAAACACGTCACATTCGAACTTAGACAAATTCACGTTTACATACATGGGCGGGTTGACATACAGGTCGACCTATGCCTTTGGGGGTCGACGTGGCCTTGGTCTGGGTCGACCTAACCCTTGTTATTATTATTTTTCTTTTATTTTCTATTTTCTTGTTTATTTCGTAACTTCTTCGTATTAACATGGATTTTGACAAACTATATATGGAAATTAACCAGAAAATTACCACGGACACAATGGTGCAATTCCCATGGCTCATTTCTGACAATTTCACAAACTTATATTATTATTTAATTAATTCGTTAATTAATTATTATAGCTCAAATTTTGGGTTGTTAAATTCTCCCCCTCCTCAAAGGATTTCATCCCCGAAATCTCCAAGAACAGAAGCATGAAATAAATATTTTCATCCAAATTCTACAACCATATACTCAACCACCATCCATTACATCCATTGTCCTTAACTTTTTTAATGCAATTTATGATATATATATGTATATATGCAAATAGTGTAGTGTCAATGTCCCTAAATAATGCCAAAAATTACGCAGCCTACTGATTCAGTCGACCTCCTTTTTACACAATCATGTTTGTGCCATGTATCCAAATGAATGCAAATTCCCTAATGACAACTGACAGTTCTATATGCGTGCTACAATCATCATTCAAATGCAACAATCATATGATAATCATCCAATTATAGCAACCATGGAAAATAAAATGCAAATGTGCACACATCCATATGCATATGCTTTAGTGACCTAGTTAGGCCGATCACTAAGAGATAATAATGCCAAGCGTACGTATATGCATCCATTAGCATCCACTATAAAACACTTGGAACCATTAGCGTCCATCATACATAACATGTTCTAGTAACATGTTTATATTCAGTCCTAACATCCATAGGTTAAATTCTAAGATCTACCCTCCCAAATGATACTAAAGGAAAGAACCTATTCAAAACTAAAGATGAAAATACGAAATTAAAAATGTACCACCAAAAAGAAATGGATAAGAGATATGTATTTTCTCCCCAGCCTCCCACGTAGCGTCCTCAATACTATCTACCTACTGCACCTTAACCTAAGGGACTTCTTTATTCCTAAGCTTCTTGATATCACTTCCAACGATCTTGGTTGGAATGCGACGAACCGATGCTTCTCTCTCCACTTCAACTTCTTCAAGTTGGCTAGGTTTCACTACCTCCGCCGAGTCGTGTAAGCACTCACTCAAGTGCGAAATATGGGAAACATCATGAACTCCTGCGAGCCTCTTCGGTAGCTTTATCTGATACGCCATCTTCCCTACCCTTTCCACAATGGGGAACAGTCCTACAAATCTGGGAGCAAGTTTCCCACTTGATCCAAACCTCACTACCTTTCTTAGCGGAGACACCTTAATGAAAACCAAATCTCCTACCTCAACCTCAATATCCCTTCTCCGCTTATCTGCATAGTATTTCTGTCTATCTTGGGCCATCTTTGTTCCCCTTCTAATCAAATCATTCTTTTCTGAAGTCTCTCTAACCATGTCGAGACCAAGTAGTAATCTCTCTGTAGATTCCAACCAACACGAAGGCGACTTGCAAGGTCTTCCATAAAGAGCTTCGAAAGGTGTCATCCTAATGCTAGCCTAAAAACTATTGTTATATCTGAACACCACTAAAGAAAGATGCTCCTTCCAAGTTCCTCCAAAATCAAGAATGCATATCCTCAACAAATCTTCAAGAACTCTATTAACTCTCTTCGTTTGGCCATTCGTCTGAGGGTGATAGGCCGTACTCAATCTAAGTTGTGTTCCTAAAGCCTCTTGCAAGCTTCTCCAAAACTTGCTAGTAAAGATAGGGTCTCTATCGCTCACTATGCTAGAGGGAACTTCCATGAAGTCGGACTATCTTACGAATATATAAGGATGCCAAATAAGGTGTCGTCCTCTTACTCTTAATCGGAATGAAGTGGGCGCTCTTAGCCAAACGATCTATAATTACCCAAATACTAGTATTCCCCTTCCGAGATCGGGGTAAACCATCTATGAAGTCCATCGAAACACTATCCCACTTCCATTCGGGTACATCCAATGGTTGAAGCAATCCGCCAGCCTTCTGTTATTCTGCCTTAACTCTTTGGCAAACAAGACACTTGGCTAAAAACTCTGCCACATCCTTCTTCGTGCTATTCCAATAAAACACTCTCTTTATGTCCCTATACATCTTATCACCACTCAGATGAATAGTCATTCGGGAATGGTGTGCTTTTTCTAGAAGAGCTCTCATCAAATCACTAGTGCAGGGGACACAAAGTCCTCCATCTCTCTTTAGCCACCCTTTACTATCAATGGAATAGCGTTGGAGATGTCCAGAGACTTCTCCTCTGCTAATTCTCTCTAGAATATCCATAAGCTCTAAATCCTCTTGCTTCCTTGAGCCAATCTGATCTATGAGGGTAGGCTTATCCTCAAATGCAGCCAATAATCCAGGAGTAATGTTCGTAGAGGGATAAATATCAAAGGTGGAAATAAACTCTAGGCTTTTCCACTCTATGAACATTGGACTAAGGGTTGATCTCTTCCTACTTAATGCATCCGCAACCACGTTCCCTTTACCAGGGGTATAGGCTATCTCAAAGTCATATGATGCAAAAAACATCATTCAACACTACCGCCTCAAGTTTAAATTCTTTTGTGAGAAAAGGTACTTCAATGATTTATGGTTAGTGAAAAGCTCAAACCTCTCTCCTAGCAAGTAATGTCTCCAAGACTTGAGAGCGAAAACAATAGCAGCTAACTCCAAATCATGGGTAGCGTAGTTCTTCTCATGAGTCATCAACTGTCTACTTCCATAGCATACTACCCTCCCTTCCTGCATCAATATTGTTCCAAGACCCGTCTTACATGCATCAGTGTACACTGTAAAAGGCTTAGCTCCATCGAGTAAAACTAACACTAGTGCACTAGTAAGGGCCCTCTTTAGCATCGTGAAGGAATCCTCACAATCTACGTCCCACACGAATGTTGTATTATTCTTAGTGAGGCGAGTAAGCGATGCTGAAATCTTAGCGAAATCTCTGATAAACTTCCTATAATAGCTAGCCAAACCTAGGAAGCTTCTAACTTCGGTAGCATTCTTGGGAGCCTTCCAACCTTGTACTGCTACTACCTTAGTGGAATCAACAGATGGACCCTCTCTTGAGACTACATGCCCCAAGAAATGCACCTCCTTATGCCAAAAGTAACACTTCGAGAACTTTGTCCTTAAATGATGAACACGAAGTGTACGAAGAACCTCCTCAAGATGAATTGCATGCTCTTCCATACTCTTGGAAAATACCAAAATGTCATCCACAATTACTACTATGAACTTATTTAGGACATCTCGAAAAATGCGGCTCATTAGATCTACAAAATAGGCTACGGCATTGGTCAGCTCAAACGGCATAACCAACCACTCAAAGAACCCATCGGGTGTCCTAAATGCTGTCTTATCTATGTTATCGTCAGCGACCCTAAGCTGATGAAATCCAGTAGCCAAATCAAGTTGAGAAAATACTAAAGAGCCAACCAAATGATCGAAAAGATCGTCTGTCCTAGGAAGTGGGTAACGGTTCTTCTTCGTGAGCTTATTCAATTCTCTATAGTCTACGCAAAGTCGAAGGGAACCATCCGCCTTTGTAGCAAAGACGACGGGCACTCCCCACTCAGATATGCTCCATCTAATGAAGCCTTTCTCAAATAGCTCACCAATCTGCTTACTTAACTCCTCCCTCTTCCTAGGAGCCATATGTCTCACGGGCAATGCCACTGGCTTAGCATTGTCATATAGATAGATCCTGAAGTCGATCTCTCTCTTAGGGGGTAGTACCCTAACCTCCTCAAAAACTTCTGGGAAATCTCTAATGACCGGAACATAATCTAACTCTCCTAGTAATGAATCAAGGGAATAAAGGAAGCTCAACATGACTGACCCCTATGGGTCGCAAGAAACCTCGAGAGTCCTACCGCTACATGTCTCTAGTATGACGACTCTCCTCTTGCAGTCCAATATCGCTCCATAAGTGTATAACCAATCCATCCCCAAAATCACCCCATATCTTGAAAACCCCAGTACATAGGCATCACAGTCAAACTCTATGCCTAGTATAAAAATTTTCAAACCCCTACAAATCATGGATAAATGTGTCGATCCTCCTATGGGTTTTGAAACAACTATAGGGTCTACAACTAGAGAAACATCTAAGTGCAAACAATCAACCAAGGAACTAGAAATGAAAGAATGCAATGCTTAAGAGTCAAAAGGAGTCCGAATAGGAAAAACTGAAATAGAGATCAAACCTACAACATAGACTTTCCTACCTCGTTGCGGTCCAATACTAGAAGGTGCAGCATACAAAGCCTGTAATTGCGCTATAGGAGCACCTGCTCTCTACCCCGTCTTCTGAGGACAAGCTTTACTAAGGTGTCCAGGCTGCCCACAATTGTAACACCTCCCCTTTATCGAGCCCTTTATATAGTCCTTTGCGAAATGCCCAACCAATCCACAACTATGACATTTCCCGCCTTTCCTGATCCGCTTTTGAGTTCCTCCTTCTTTCCTTTTCTCCTTATCCTTTTTGTTCTTCGACCATTGCTTCTTAGAGTTTTCTGATTTAGGGACCTCCTTAACCTCCCCCTTCAGCTGCCCAGATGTAAGCTAAACTTTCTGTCAGTCCTCCGATTCTAACAGCCCAAATATCCGCTCTGTATCCCTCAAACAAGCTCGTGCCTCCATGAAATCCTCTGTGCCAGAAAACGTTCTGCCTTCTACACTAGCGAAGTCCTTGCATAGCTTAGAAAAATTGGCTGCCGTAGGTGGATTAATGGGATCTCCACCTACGGGTGCTGCATTAGGCGCTTGCCCTTGCACCTCTGGTACCGTAGCTCTATGGAACCAGTTAGCCATACTATGCAAAGAAAAGAGAAATTTAGGCTCGAAAGAAGGCTGAACTGGACTTTGAGGGGATTTTCATAAAAACTCTCTTATACTTGAAAAACCATTTCTATAATAAGAGTTTCTTTCTGAAAAATACTCCTAGTTTAAAGATATCCTATTTTGAAAAATACTTTACTTTTAAAACAAGTTTTTAGGAATCCTGTAACCTTAGGCTTTGATACTTAGTGAAACACCCCCACACCCCTTAGTATACCCAAAAAGGACACACTAAAGGATATAGTGCATTATAGCTATAGCTAAAGTATCTCAGAGACTAAGATTCACAAGACAAATAAATAATAATAGCGGAAACATTTATAATACTTATCATTACTTCATAAAGTAAGTCTGAAAAACATCACATGTCTCAAATACCAAATACACATGTCTGATGAAAAATACATCCAAGCTTCATAAAATTAGAGTATAATAAAATAAGCATCCCTCTCATAAGTACCTGTACATCAAAAACCAAATGAAAAGAAAACTAAAAAGAAGAAGAATACAAGAAGAACTCAGGGAATGTATCTACAAGAAATCTGAATCAACTATCCTTGCCTCTTCTGGCTTATGGGGGAAAAGGGGAAATAGAGGAGTGAGTCAGACTATAAGTTTGGCGAGTGATAGTAACTACTAGTATTTCTAAGCAAGGTAAAGATAAAAGATTTAGCAACAATTGTAGTATAAAAGAAAATAAAGAAAAGGGAAAACTGGGGTAAAATATCGTTTAACTGTTTGCTTTGGTTGTGCATGCACTTGTCTTAGATTGTTGTGATTAGGCTGAAATCCTAATCCTATTTTAATTAGACTGAATCCTAATTCTACCCATTGATCGGCCTTCTATCTCTATTGTACCACTGTGAGCTAGTCTGATCCTATGGGCCCCACAACAAAAGACACCTGTTTAGCGCTTGGAACGCAGTAGCGATTTATTAATGTCGCACGCTCGGTCATCGCCGGTACACACTAACTGCCGCCCCCTCTTGTGACCTCTTACTTACCCTATCAGCATAAGTATGCCTAACCTCACCTAATCTGTTGTGAGACCATCAGTCATAGTCTGAAAGGGTCCTGCCCAGCCCCACCTAAGTGTTTTGTGAGACCATCAGTCCTAGTCTGAAAGGGAATGATGTTGGTATGGGTCCTAACAAATAAAATCTAGTTGCGCCCCTTGCCCAAATCCCAAGATTTGAGCTTCTATCTATTGGCCGTTTATTACCCTGTGTCCCAGCCTCACCTAACTATTGTGAGACCATCAGTCCTAGTCTGAAATGGTCCTGCCCGGCCTTACCTAATCTGTTGAGAGACCATCAGTCCTAGTCTGAAAGGGAATGCTGTTGGTACTAGCCCTATTTCTATTCTTGCTTATTAACTTAGTGTATGTTCTTAAAATAAGCCTCTTCTGTTATTTCTATTTGCTTATTAACTTAATAAGTCTTAAAATAAGCCTTTTATGTTGTCTCTGCTATATTTTCTTATTAACTTAATTATAAGTTTTAAAATAAGCCTTTACTGTTCTTTCTGCTTAATTATAACCTATGTTATAATTGTTATTCTTCTTTTCTATCTTTATCAGTTATAACCACTAGTTATAAACATGCTTGCAATTGTCTCAAATTTGCCTATTTCAGTCTATCTTCTTTTTATTACAGTTTTTCTTATTTTACATCTAATTTCTGTAAATTTAATGTTTTCTATTTTAGTCCATATTTGTGAATTATTCTTTTTTTTATATATTCTTATATTTTATTCATGCAAAAATGAATAAAAAGAAACTAAAATTTACAGGCTAAATTCTAACGTAAAACAGATGTAATAAATGCAAATAACAGTAAATAACTGAATAAAATAGCTGAATAAAAATAACTAAGTAAAGTAGACTGAAAAGAACTTTAAAAACTAGCTGTAAATAACTTATATAGAAATTGTCTCAAAATTGCAGAAAAACTACAACTATTGAGAACCCTATTATTTTAAATTACTTAAAAATCTAAAATAATTAGTAAACACTCACCTGCGGTCCTTAGCTCTAGTCCTTGGTCATCCTTGATCCACTTCTAGAGTGTAGAATATTTTTATCAAAAATATTTCCTTCTTAGAAAAAATTTCTATTTAGGGTCCAGCCTTTGGCAATGAACCCAAATAGGAGAAAATCTGAATGAGAAAAATAGCTAGACCTAGGGTCTTATTTATAATGTAGTTTAGGGATCTCTGACCGTTGGATTTGAAGATTAAATCTGATGCAACCACGTCATAGGCTCACTAGGAACCGTTGGATCGAAGCACGAATGCACATGATTGAAAGAAATTGGAAAAACACGTCACGTTCGAACCTGGACAAATTCACATTTATATACATGGGCGGGTCGACATGCAGGTCGACCTACAGGTCGACCTAGGCCTTTAGGGGTCGACCCTAGGGTCTACCTGGCCTTGGTCTCGGACGACCTAACCCTTGTTATTATTTTTTTTTCCTTTTATTTTCTGTTTTCTTGTTTATTTCGTAACTTCTTCGTATTAACTCGGATTTTGACAAACTATATATGGAAATTGACCAGAAAATACCACGGACATAATGATGTAATTTTTGTGGCTCAATTCTGAAAATTTCACAAACTTATTTTATTATTTAATTAATTCGTTAATTAATTATTATAGCTCAAATTTTGTGTTGTTACAGAAATGATATTGGTCGTCCTCATTTCAGGTGCCACAATTATCCAAAAGGCTGTGGCTTTTGGGAGTGGAATGACGATCCTTTTCCTCAATGAGCTGCTGAATACACCAACGAATTAGGGTATCAACTAATAAAGTTGCAAATCAATCTGTTGGGTGCAAAATGAAATTAGTAGACTTCAAAAATCAGCTTTACGGGGCTAAATATTAGTAGATAAAATTGAGCTATTATGGCTAATAGCGTTTATGTTCGATAATGTAAGATGATGATATATGACATTATATCACTATTTTTAGTATTGTTATTGGTTTCTTCAAATAGAGATTAATATTTCAATAAATAGCTAATACAAAGATTATAGAATACAAATAGCGATGAAGAGATATTACGCTTAGAAAACGCTTATGAGGTTGTTACCTAAATTGCAACATACAGTTGTTTTATAGCTTGTATGCATCGTGCCCAACAAAGCTTGTACGGTATCTAAAGATGTAATGTGGGTCGCAGGTTGAACATGAGAGGTGAAAAATGTCCTCCTCTTCTGCTATTATTTTGCGGTATCCCATACATGACCTATTCTTGTGTCCAAAATCCTCTATATTAATCTACATTCTGAATGATTGTTATACGCTTCGTTGAGGGTAACCCAAAAATCTTGATCAATCTCTTCTTCCATGTGAAGACTATCTTGCTAAATGTACACTTTAATCAATACTAAGTAATCCATTAGAGTCCGTGCTTCATTTGTCGTATTGAAATTTTATAGCTCAAAATATATTTACATTCATCTATAGTAGAAATAATATTAAATAGCAAAGAAAGACCAATTTAACAAATTTTTGGCCAATTTCTGTATAAAATCGATAAAACAGGTCAATGCCAAAAAAAGTTGAATGATTTTAAAGCAAATAAAAAATTTCTGTATAAAGTTGATAAGACTAGCCAATGAAAAAAATAGTTGAATAATATTAAAGAGCAAACGAACAATTTCTGTATAAATTTGATAAGATTAGTCAATGTTGTTTAGCAATTATTTATTTGCTCAAACAATACCTTGAGTGGTATTTTCCAATCTATTTTGATACACTATTTTATAGGTATTTGATAGAAGAATATTTGGAAAATTGATTTATACAAATAATAGGTTTTGATTTAAACTCAAAAGTATGATTTGATACGAAAGATATATATTATTATTTCAAAAGGATTTGAAATGAAACCGGAAATTTAGTTCGAAGAGGTTATTTTCGAAAAGATTATATTTTGAAAATAATAAAGTTAATTAGATCTCAGAAATCCAACTGTGAAGTTTAAACCTAAGTGGGTAGTTTGGGAATTGCATGTTTGTTTGTGCATCGTTGGCCCTTTTTGAGTCCTATTTGTGAATAGGAAAACTACATTGGCTTGATCCTATATCTAATTAAGTACCTAATTAGATAGGGGTACGTAGGTAGTCACAAGTAGTAGTGATGCAGCCCCAATAATAATATAATATTTTCCTTGTTCAATGTTTGTTATTTATAGTGTGTTGATATTTCTTTCCTACTTACCATTTTATTCCGCATTCACATGTTTATTGAGTTTGCAAGAATGACTATTGTTGTCTCTCATGTAAGGGTCGTGCAGTGGTAGATTTATAGTAATTGAGTTTTGGTATGTTAAAGTACACCTTGAAGAATAAATGACTACTCTGATAAGTTGTATTATCGAAATTGTAACCTATACATTTAGTAGTGTTGTAAATATATCGGATGAAAATGGGTATTAAATTGGTAGTTGATATTTGTTTGTTTTTAAGGATAGGTTTTTGGCGATTTTGACTGGTCCAAAATCTGGGTCATTACAATGGCAAAATTAATTACTTACCCAGCTAAACTTTGCATAACAATTTGGTAATCCTCTCAATCAAATCCCTCTAACCCGAACATGTTTGGTTCATAAATGATAATTCCTCCTGCAGGAACAACCCAAGAGACCCCTTCAGATGTTGATACAAGCAACTAGGAGAAAGGCGAGACAAAGGAGATTACAAAAAAAGAAATCCCAAGGATCCTCAATCCAATGATTCCGTCGATACAAGCACTGATAGAGGTAAGACATGGAGAGCACATGACTATAAGGTGTTGGCCAATGCATGGGTTAATGCATCTGAAATTCCATCAGGACATTCAAGTGAGAGTTTCTTCAATTTGAGAGTAAATGAGAACTACAACCAGGACCCGGAGTGCCAAAAAAGTGAATATTTGAGAGAACAAAAATAGTATGGTGTAACTTGAATACTATGTGTACCAAATATAAAGGTATAATAGTACAAATATGGGACATACTAAGGAGTGGACAATCATTTATAGACTTGAAAGACGATTATGATAAAATATACCGTGATACTTACAATAGTGAATTCTAGGCTCATGAAGCATTTGAAATTCTCCATGTAATTCTGTGCTGGATAGCTCTCCATGAAGAAAAGGATGTTGGTGAGGAAGAAACCAAAGAATTTAATATAAGAAATGTATCTTGAAGACATTCAGTGGATTCTAATAGAGTGTTAAACATATCTAACTCGATAACCAACCTTGTTCAAAATAAAACGTGTTTTCTTTCTATTATATACTTGATTTAATGTGTTATATTAATTAATTAATTTAATTATAAGTATATTTAATAGAAAATCCATAAATAGTATGTTAGTAGTTAGTAGTTACAAAGTGTTGTAACCGTGAGTAATTTAGCAAATAAAAATAAATATGCTATTTTAAATATTCGTAGTCAAGATGTATCAAGACCGGATATCGATACGTCTGCTGAGACTAAAGTACATATCACTTTCCAATTATTGGGCAGTGTATTACTCATAGCTACTGGGGGCATCAATGGGTTATGTACTGATAGTTATTGGATAACTATGGAATGACTCGGTTGATAGTTTTCTATTGGTTAATACAACTAAGGTCAAACGGAAAATATCGTGTGACTGGTTTACACAGTTCTTTCGACTTGAGAATATTGTGAATCTTCAATATGAAAGCTCTGGTTTGATTATAGTTAAATCATGGCATAACTTCCATTGAGTGACTATAGTTGAATCGAGTAGAAGTATTGAAAGTGAAGCACTATTCAAATGGGGATTCGTCTCCATAGTTATACGGGGTTAGTATTACGATCAACTCAAAGTCAAAGTTTCTGGCCAGAGCATTTTGGTTAGTAATAATTGTCATCATTGAACCAAAGACATTTTTTAGACTATAGAATTAAATATGAATGATATTGGAATTTTGACCATTACCAAATTCCCTAAGTTCAAAGTAGCATAGTTTCGACGAAGAGAATTGGTGTAAATAAAAGTCACAATCGAGTAACGCATAAATAAAGTAAAATTGGATTTTGTCGAAACTAACTAAGCAATAAAGGCTAAAATGTCACACCATCTAATATGTGACCTGCGAATGTTAAGATTCGAATAGTTCGATATTAACCGCTGGCCGAATTTACAATTGAGGAGTCACACAACTAAGATGATTACTCCTTTGACCAAATGATCTAATTAATTTATTATTGTTATAAATTAGCTAAATTAATTAATATTTATGAAATATTAATTATAAAATTTGATTATGATTCGATGAATAAATATTATTAGATATATACATAATAGTTATAAATATATCAATCGACATACAATATCGATAAGTGATTAAATTGGATTTTATTGTATAATATTTTATTTGGGCTCTAAACAAGTTTAAAAGCCCATGAAGGGGCTGGAAAATTCAGCCATAATGAGGGTTAATGTGGCTATAAGATGGTGCAACATAGACTTTGAGATGGACGAATGGAAGAGAATTGGCAAGAGATGATGTAGGATCTTGATCCTAAAATATCCCTTATTTCTCCTCTATATAAGCATCTTTATCCCCACCCTTTAGAAAACCTTTGAAGGCCTTCAACCTAATCAGTTGTTGACCGAATTCTTCTCTTTCATCTCCTGGATTTCTCAGGTGCAAATCAAATCAAATCAAATCGACTGTTATTCGATAGCCAAAGGTAAACAGTTCAAGGACTAGCAATCTACTGAATCAAAAAGAGTTCAAAGAGGAGAGTTTATCTTTTCAAGGTGTACGTCAAGGCTTTTGAATCATGGTATGATTTTATAAGATTTTAATTAATGATTTTCAGTATAATATTTTTATCATATATGTGTGTATATATATATATAATATCATTAGTTAGTGACGATTCTAATATGCAAGCAACTTTGTCACAAAATAGTTTTGGTTATCTATATGTACATATTTACGTTAAAAAATAAGATTTTTTATCATAAATGTCTGGTCAATACAACCATATGTAAAAATTATATAATTTTATATTTTAAATTATTATATATTATT
Organism: Allium fistulosum; assembly: GCA_030737815.1. Taxonomy (NCBI): domain Eukaryota; kingdom Viridiplantae; phylum Streptophyta; class Magnoliopsida; order Asparagales; family Amaryllidaceae; genus Allium; species Allium fistulosum. The sequence continues at coordinate 900,211,244 of CM060905.1, forward strand.
TGATTACATATATATAGTTTATAGTTAGTTATAACATCATATTTTGGTTAAAATCAGTCGTATGATTTTATATTTAATGTACTATAGTGAAATTAATTTTTCGTAGTAAAAAACAAATTTTATAAATAATTTATTATTATCAAATAATATTTAAATCAATATACTTATCAAATAAATTATATTAATTCGAATTTATTATGAAAATATTTTTTTGAATTTGGTAAAATTATTTTAGCACTAGATAAGTTGTCATTCAAAAATAAAAATAAAAAATAAATTATTTTTCTAGTTTTAAATGGTCGAAATTAAATAAATTAATATAAAATTAATTTAAATCAAGAAAAATATGGAAAAAAATTCAAACTTCAAAATATCATTTAGGATTTACTGTAAATTTAAAATTTGACATAAAGTTTTGAAATTAATTATATACTAATATTTTATTAATTTTCAAATGAATATTTAATTAAAACCAATTTTAAATTATAAAATATAAAATTATTTTGAGCTATGTACATGACCTAGGATTTAATAAAAAAGAAATTTTTTATCTTGTATAATTTGATTAATTAATATATACATATATACATATACACATATATATAACTATATACTATAAATATACTTTTGTGTGTGTATATATAATTGCTATACTATTATATATATATATATATATATGTATATATGTATATATGTATATAGATACATTATTCACCGATCTATAAAAATTATTTTAATATTTTAAATAATTCTAATTAAATAAATGTATTTTAATAATATATATATATATAATATTAATATATTATTTATGAGATTATATATATATATTATACATTTATATGAAATTATTTAAATAAACTTAACATATATGTTTATATAAAATAATAGCGTTTATATATACATATATTTAGACAACATATATTTGTATATTGGATGAACTAATGCGTCCGTTGCGATGTAAATACCAACATCAACAAATGGGCATGTTTTATCTTGCATGGATTGATATGTTGCATATGTATTTATGTATGTATCAAGACATAAATTAAATATAATTACATAATTTTAAATAAAATAAAAGATTTTATTTAAATATTATTTAGAAATATTCTGAATAAAGTATACTTCATAGGCCCAATAAAGATCCAATAAGAGTTTTTTTGAAATTCAGCCATAACATCCACTGCAGGCTAGCCCGGTACAAATAGATTCAACCCCTGGTCATTTAAATGAATTTCCTATTTCAATAAACGTGAAGGGGAACAATAGTAATCCACTAACTCCTACTTCAAAAACATTGTATAATGGAGTTGCATATTGGCCCGAAGGAATAAAATCAAGCAAGAGACCGTTGTTTAGAAACGAGAGAGAAAGTAAATTGGCAGTGGCTAGTGATAAGCTAACTGCACTTCTAAGTGATATTTCAATTGTATTTGCCTAAAAAAGTGGACCGTTTGTGGTTGAAAGAGCAGAAGTTAAAGACCTTGGAAGCGCGGGTTCAACAAGATGGAAATAGAACTAAAGCTCTAAGAGAAAGAACTGAATTAGAAAAGGCCCGTGAGACGTTCATGGGATAAAGAAGAGGAAGATTATTTGGCAGAAGATTGTTCTTCATCTATCTGAATAGTTTATGGAGTATGTTTTGGCCAAAAAACGTAGCATTCTGAGGGCGCAACAACATTGTTTGTATTACTAAATTACTACTTTTTAATCTTAGTTTCTATGCTTGTCTGTGTGTTTGTAGGTTTGTGTTGGGTTTTATTAAATAGTTTACCATCCTATTATTATTTTTCTGAATTTTATTAGCATTAACCCTATATATATATAATTTTATAAAAACTAACTAAAACCCTATTATCAACTTAAAAGGCATATATATAAATAATTTTATACAAACAACTAAATGGCCAACTAAAATTCTATTTAAAAACCTAATCGATTTTTTAATCCTTTTTGTTTTAAACGGTACAATAAAAACAATATGTGCTATAAATGGTTTTTAGAAAACCATTTATAGCATAAACGGTTTTCATTCCACTGTTTAAAAACCACTGAAAAAGGGGAAACCCTATTTATTTTCTTTTCCAATGCTTGAATCGCTACTGCTGTAGGGTGAGGAAAGGAAATAAAGCATGAGTTTACCCTTTTTTAAATCAATTCAGTTGGAGATGCTCTAAGAGAAATGAAGAGATAATGAAAATATTGATTTCTCTTCTCTTAATTGGATGATAGTATTACTTGAATACCACCTTTTTGGGTACTTAATTAATTTAAAAATAATATGCCTTTCTTTTTATTGTGCAACACTATTTCTTATATATGCGGATTCATAATAACATCCAAAATATTTTAACATGCAGATATATTTGATAATAGCCTCAAGTTTATATTTAAATATTTGGTCTATGTGACAGGTTACAAATTTGTTAATTATCCTATATTAATATTAATATACTTCATAACATTTTTAATCACAAACCATTCCAGTCATTGTTTGGTTTGTAATCTTATTCCATTTAGTTATAGTATAATATCCCATATTAAGACAAAAAAATTTAATCAATAAGGTCTATTAGCTATTAATACAAACAAAATATTTTATGTTTAAAATATTTCATTGATCTAGTATGCCAATAGCGTAGTGGTCGTTTAACTTATGAATTAATATTTATTAATGGGAACAAATGACTTACTATTCCAATTTAAAATATAAAAAATTTAATACAATATTAATTAATGGGTTCGAATCGATTATCTATTTAATTTAATCGCGATTTTTACTAAGTTAAAGTAAAATAAGATCCAACTTTGTTTTTTGTACTATTAAACAAAATCAATTGGGCTAAAAGGATTAGATTCGACATAAATTGAAAATAAATTAAAATTTTAACTAACTAACACAAAAACATAGCCTAATAAATCACGAACATGGTCTTAAATAGGATTGGAACTACTACTAGGAATATGTCCAAGCCTAATCGAGCTCCAGAGTTTGTGTATATATATATATGTGTGTGTGTGTGTGTGTGTGTGTGTATGTGTGCACATAATATGTTAGTGACCGTTGATCCAATAGCAAAACACGTAGTTTGAGTTGTTACAGTTCTTAGATTTGAGCTTCTAGACATATATGATAATTGTATATCACAAAAATGTGGATATAAATAGTATATAGTGATAATATATCAAAGTACATCAAGATGGAATAGTTAATTAATCATAGAACCACAACTCCTATGAAACGTGTGACAACCCGCCTTTTCAACCCTCGAATATCAATACCAATATATCCTCGGTATTCATGTGCCACAAATTCAAGTGCCGAAGAGGTAGATAATTGGGGGTTTTCAAAAGAAATCGAGATAGAAGATAGAATAACAACAAAATCTCACATTTGCATTAATTATACATATAGGAAGTACGTAAAATCACTCCAAATGATTCATTAGAGCTACGATAAGTACTAACCTAACTAGGGACAGTTATAATTGCCTATCCTTACAGAGGCTGGTAGATACTAAATACATACTACATGATAAAGCGGAAATTTGAAATAGATCATTATTGCCAAAATGACCCTCTAGTCTTCATGCTCTATGCTCATTTCAAAATGTTCCAAACTACTTGACTACTTGGCTGCCTGAAAAAGTAGGCACTAAGAGTTTAAGGGAAAAGGAAACTAAACTCTGGGTCAGTCATGGGACTGGTGTGAGTAACTCAAAATATGAGTATTTAGAAAATAAAAGGGTATCTCACAAGACCACGCTGCACATAAACATGGAACAGGTTTTTACCTTATGATAACCAAATCATTTCTATTTAAAATCTAGTGATATTATTTTTAATGACATTCTTTTAAAACTTTTCAAATAAACATATTCAAATAGCCGAAATTGTTACATTGGTTAAATTTGATGGCATAATAATTTTACAACTAAAACCGAAGGCACTTACTGGAGATTTGGATTTCCAATGAATAGCGAGGTAAAGGACTACCTATCGTATAGTACATTTCTAGAGGAATGTATCAAGGATTGACATCTTCGAAACCTCTATGAATTAAGATAGGCCTACCTGAGACCAATAGATGGTACGGATGACAACGAATATGATATCACCCGGGCTGTTACCGACCTATTCGGGAACCCATAGCATACACCACATAATTTAAACTTGACGTTAAAGTGAGTAGCAACAAATAAATCTGGAAAGGTGATATCATACCCTAATGGTTGCAATCCATGTAGCCTTAAAGCAACCCCTGTTTCACAATTCCCTAGGTGTGAGGCTTCAGGTAGCATTTACCTTTCTTAGAACATTTTCACTTAAAATGCTTCATTGCCATTACCAACAAGACACGATTGATTTCAATAAAAGTACAACCTCCGAGCTCATACATCTCAAAGATGGGTGTTAAGCATAAGAAGGGTTACCTCCTACATCACCAAATAGATATATGTTTGTAGAGATCAATGTACTGTGTTCTTAGGAATGCAATGTCAAATATTTAGCCAAACAAGTTGTCCAGGAGCAGGACAAACCGAAGGAACTCTCCTACCACATCTTGTTGGGCATCTCCTCTAGGATTAGTAGTGATTAGTCTTTGCATATGAGGATCCTAGAATGAACGGACCACTGCTATTTATTTATCTCGGGTGATACTCTGAAATTGTCAACAAGCAGTCCTATTGTTATGAAGATCCCCGCCTTCAGCTTCATTTTCTTTAACATGTCTTCACTTTCAAACTCGAAAATTGGTTCAAAGTTGTTTTTAGGTAAGAATCGCTCAAATCCGACCTTGATTTCTCTGAACAAATTATCGATAAAAAGATGTTAAGTGGGTGATTAATATTCCATTAATTTGTATCCTTTTATCTAAAATATCTTCTTAAAGATATATATATCTTTTAAAATCATTTCTTTTTAGTATATATGGGATCATTAAACCTCTCATTAACCAAATCAAAATCATTTCTTATAAATCATATTGCTAAACCTTTTTGAGTAAAAAGGATCGATAGAAATTATACTAATTCTACTCAACATCAATTTTCATATTCAACCTTTACTATCCGTCGAATAACAGTGAAATCACCTTTTAAATTCACATGGATAGTATAGGTCCCCTCCTTGGAATTTAATAACAAGTATAAAAAAATTATTTCTATACAATCCAAGATGTAATAAATTTTGAAAAATTAAATCTTTTATACTTACCTCGTTTCTGACATTTCGACCTTATCTATTTCTTGCGCAGGAAAGAGGTAAGGTGAGCAAGGAAACTGGTTGCTCCTAAACATCTCCTGAGTTTAAGCACCTCACACTCAGATCTCATAATAGAAAATGCCAGTCCACCCATTGGCTTTTTTAGAGCCAAGATTTAATCATTTGATTATAATAGCTTCTCCTTAAATCATTTATTTAAACTCTTTTGAAATAAATTATAAAGCCTCCAAATCATGTTTAAAATACTTAATTATTTAATTGAAAACATTTATAAAAGATTTGGGAAAGAAAACTTAAGTTTAAAGCCATATTTCAGAAGTTATTAAAAGCACTGCAAAAAGTGTGCGAATAGTGCTTTTAAGGCTTATTTGATCAAAACAAATTTTCTATCATTTAGAAATCCAATTTTATAACTCAAATGTCTATTAAAACATTTTAAAATATTTATAGAATTTATTACGTATTTTTAAATAATTAAAAATATCATTTAAAAAGAATTTATCGCTTTGGTTTCCAAACTGAAAAGCGCGACTATTTTGAAAACTTGATTTACTCATATTTCAAAATCTACTAAACGAAATCACGATCCTTTTATTTTCTTTGAAAACTATGATTATAAAAGTTTGGAAAATTCTTATTACAAAGAATTCCGACTCCGAATCCATCGTTTAAATGGATTTAAACTTTTATGGCGCGAAATCGCAAACTACCATTACGTGACGTGCCTATTTTTGACTCAACTTTTATAACTTGTCCAAACTCTAAAACATTGAGTTTTAGTATTTATAAAACATTTATAAACCATTTTAAATCATTTCAAAGGGGTTTAATGATTCCATATCACTTTCATAACTTGATTTGAAAAGTGATTTCGTTGAGTAATATCGATGTGTATTTAATGTGAGTTGTTTACACAATTAAACACTATATTTAAACAACCAATACTCGATGACCAAAGCATAGAAATCATATCACATCATATATATATGTATATATATATATATATATATGGTTTCTCACTTGATTTTCGATCAGACTAATTTTAAAACGACTATAACTCCGCTATCTCGAAATCGGAGCTCACGTCTTCTAGCACAAATACCTCTAGGGGTTTCGTCCTTGATCTTGGAAGGGCTCAACCTAGCTTAGTAAGTGGTGGTGGAGGGCTTGGTTGCACACCGCCCTGGTGGAGGAGGAGGACGTGATCATAACTTGAACTTTTGTTTGAAGTGGTATAGATTTCGATTGATTTTGGCATAACATTATTTTGATTTTGTAATATTTTCTTTCTTAAGATATGGAAGCATTAATGTAGAGAAAAAAGGTTGAAGAGCTTAGAAATTTTATGAAGAAGAAGTGTGCATGAAGTGGAGATGGGTGGTGGTATTTATAGGAAAGAAATGAATAAAAATATCATGATATTTACTTGCCATTTCATCACATTGCCTCACCACCACTCCCCCTTCTCACCTCATCCTATCGGCCAAGCACTGCCCCCCTATGTGTGTAGCCATGTGCTTGTACTTAGGGTGTAAAAGTTTGACTTTGGGTTTAATTAAGGATGAAGTTTTAGGAAAATATCTTGGACATTTTTTATTATGTATATATATAAATGTATAAGTATATTTGTATGTGTATATGTGTTTATTTGGCATGTGATTGTGTTCATATATATGTACATGTATGTGCGCATATGTATATCTCAAACGATTCACAACGTTGTAGAACTTATCTACGTTAAATCGTTACGGATTCTGATTTTGATTTCCGATCATTTTTTCACTTCTTATTTAATATATATATGTATATTTGTAAACAAATTTTGATAATAATATTTCCATCATTATATTATAATTAAAAGGGCTTATTTAATAGTCAAAATAATAAATAAATCATTCAAATTCAAAAATCATTTATTCCAAAATAGTGATATCATTATGATGTCATAAAGAGATTTTATTTTCAAAAATAAAATAAATAATTTTATTACATATTCTCACTCATGAGTGTATTTTTCCAGCTCCGTGCATGATGTCGGATGGCCTAAGAGCTATTTATTGATAAAATGATTTTCGGTCATTTTATCAATATTTGTCCGAAGAAGATATTTTTGTAAATACTTATTTAAAATATGATTACTATTATTTATTTTGGTTTAGAACATCACATTTGTGTTATAAAACCTTATTTTTGAAAAATCTTAAATTAAATCACATTTTTTCTAAATGATGAATTTATGGGTCGTTACAAGACGTACCAGATATATTTCACACACTCGTTTTCTTTCCTTGGGATAGTTTAGAAGCCAACACATGGATTGGTTTCATGTTTGTGTCCAAGCTTTATAAAATCCCTTTGGATACTAAGTCACCGTCTCATAGAAGGCAGCACTACTTTGTGCATTTATGTAGGTAGGCTTAACATAAGTGTAACATAATTATACATTTTTAACAATATGTCTAGTAAACCTATTAATTACTAAACAGTACTACCTCCACCATATAATTATAGGTACGAAGCACTTTTCTTGGAATGAAATATAATTTTAGTTGTTCAAACTAATATTATAGTGCCTTCAACCGCATCGTATGATATACTTTTTCTCATTGAACTCAATATAATGAATTCTCTTATGTTGAGTCGAGTTTCCACCATAGCCAATTGTTTTGTACTTATTTTAAACTCATTCCCTCTTATATTTTCAACATCAAGTCCCTTGAAAGTCCTTTTGCAAATGGATCTGCCATGTTTTAGGAAGATCTCATGAAATCTATGATAATTAACCTATCAGTGAGCCTTTGCCTTACCGCACCATGCCTTGGGTCAATATGCCTAGATTTTCTATTATATATCTGACTTATGGTCTTGATATTTTTGCTTGACTATCATAATACATGGATAATAGAGGCATTATTATTAGCCATACATGAATTTCTAATAGTAGATTCCCCAACCATTCTTCTGCTTTACTACAAGAAGCTAATGCTATAAATGAAGCGGTCATGGTAGAATTAGCAATACATGTTTATTTCTTCGAGGCCCATGATATCACTGCACCACCAAGTGTGATGACCATAGGATTTGAACCCCCACTACATAGAAAAGCAACCAACTACTATGCTAAAAGAATTTTGTAATAATTTTTCGAAAGGGATGTTATTTACATTCCCCCTTAAAGAGCCCAACTCCTCGTTGACACATCTTCATCAATCACCCAAGAATTGTGTTTGTAACCTGCACTAGTATATTAACATCCACAACATTACAACACATAATTCAGGTTGGTTATTGACTTTGATACCCAATGTCATGAGCATGGTATTCGAACCCCTAATACCTTGAAAAACAATAATGATTATTTATTAACATGTGCCTATTTTTATTCCACTGAAGTCGACAAGAATGACGGGTAGTTTGGTGAAATTATATATGAAGAATGTCATGAGACTTTATGGGGTTTCAAGCATTATAGTTGGTGATCGAGACCCATTGTTCACTAGTGAGTTTTGAAAATGTTCATTAGAATTGAACTCGAGTACAACCTACCACCTACAGATGGATGGTTAGATGGAAAGGGTGAAATATATGTTAGAGGATTTGTAGGGGGCATCTGTTTTAGACTTTGGAGGATCTTAGGAGGATCATTTCCTTCTGCAATAATAGTTACTTGTCGAGTATTAGGATTGCACCGTTTGAGAAGTTTTACAATAGACCATGTAAGTCACCTATTTGTTGGTTGGACATGAGAGATAGACTCATGTTAGTGTTGGAACTGGGCTAGCCCGTGGTGGAGTTAAAGGATAAATTTCAAAAAGATTTCCTTTGGATCTTTATTGGGTCTATGAAGTTTAAATTCAGTTAGAACTTTTCTAAGTTACTTTAAATAAAATCGATATTTTATTTAATTTCATAAGTAAAAGGAGTTTTAAATTTAATTTGATTTCGAATATATAATAATGAAAGTCTCAAATACATTCATGTGTATATAGTGCAAATGCAACATATAAGTAGTGTAAATAGTAAATATATACGTATACAAGTATAGAGATTTACATCATAATGGACATATTCACCTTTTATATATGTCTTTATTGTCCGTAGTTTATTTTGAAATTATATAAAACAATAACATATGTGTATAAATAGTTTACTTATATCTACTTATATATAATATGTTAGAAAGTTATTTTTCCTAATTAAAAGTTTATACGTATTCAAAAAGAAAATCAGTTATGTTAAAGAAAGCAATTAATAAGGAGAGGAAAAGGTGGAGGAGTTATCTCATTTCATTAACTTATCTTTAATGTTATTTCAAAACAATTTGAACACTCAAAGACATATATGTATGCATATATGAATAATTATAAACTATATTTCAAATTAAATAACACATACACACACATAAACTTTGTAATCTATTACATGATTTAAAATTAAAGTAACAAATTGAAATCTACTTTAACTTAGAAGGGATTCAAAGGGTTTATAATGTTTTGCATAAAAATTCACTTACGTTTTTTTTAATTGAAACAACTTGTAAACAATTATCAACACCAACCAAAAATTATATTCATAATAACAAATATGTGAAACATGTATTCAATCTTCAAAATAATTTTAAATAATTTACACATATAGTTAATTTGTGTTTGTGTATATAATGAGGTACAATATACATCAAATAATGAAATTGGTTTCCAATCCAAAACTGTTTATTTGCCTTTTATAAAATAATAATTTCTAAAACAACGATAAAATTAGGTTGCACAAATTAGGAATATATAATTTGTTGTAAAATGAATTAGATCTAAACTGTATATATAATATGAACATATGATGAAAAGTTTATAGCAAATGTAAGATCTACTTATGTTATCATGATGAACATATAATCAATTAACATATATGTGATGACCCGCAAATCCACCCAGTTTAGAGCTGACAATAACCACACATGTCCAGCCCCAAACCGAAGGGAAATACGAATAATCATGAGAAAAAAATAAGAGAGAAGAAAAGAGAAAAGAAGAGAAGAAAGAAAATAAGAAGAAGAAAGAGAAAACAGAACAAACTAAAAACAATTACAGAATCTCACAATCATAGCGGAAAAACATATAATATCATATCAATGATTTTTACAAAACAGAAACTGTAATATCATATACATACATCCATCAGACTACAACAATCAATCACTAATCATTAGCCTGGACAGTTATAATAACCCGTCCTTACAATTACTGATAATTTAAATAACAATGCCGCGGGAAAATAAATATATACATGGAATATGACCAAAAGACTTCCAGCTCTCCAACTGAAGCTCCAAAGCATCCAAATCTATATCTGTACATATACTCGGTCCGACCCAAGCATTGAAAGGGAAGAACTCCCGGATCAGTCTGATAAATCAGTGTGAGAAAACACATCTCAACTGAATTTATTTTAAAGTTATAAAAGCGTTCTTTTATCTAAACAAAGGTGTCTCATAAGACACGCCCATACATAAACACAGATAGATTTTTACTTTATGATAACAAAAAACTTTTATATCAAATCATGTTATATTATACTAGTGTCTAGTATACAAATAATAATTAAAATAGCCGAAATTGTTACCATTATTAAATTCCAACATACTAGGCTCTACAAACAAAAGGGCAGGCACGTAGTGGAGAATGGATTTCGTACAAATGACTAGGAGAAGGGACTATCTTTCAGAAATACATCTCTAGAGGAATGTACCGAGGTCCAATAGATGGTCCTCTGCGAACACAAGGCCAACCTACCTCTCCTTAGATAGTACCGAATATGTCATTATCCCGATTATTACCGACCTATTCGAGGGCCTTCATAGCATACATCCATAATAATTTACATCTCGAATGTCATAGCGGGAAGAAACATATCTAGAAGAGGATGATCATACCCTAATGGTTGCGAACCACATAGTCTTTCAGCATCTATCATGTTTCAGTCATTTTTGGGTGTGAGGCCAAACGTCACGATTACCTTTCACATAGCACATCATCTTTCTTTGAATGCCACACTACCATTCTATCAATCACTTATTGACTTTCATAAACATACAACCTCCGAGCTCGTATGTCTCAGAGAAGGGTTTTAAGCTAAGAGAAGTTGCCTTCTCCGCCACAAACAGATGTATGTTTATAAAAGTCAACAATGCAATCTCAAGAATGCACTGTCAGACATCCATCCATACAAGTTGTCCAGGAACAGGACAAACTGAAGGCATTCCCTTACCACATCCTACCGGGAATTATTCTAGGATTATTAGCAAATAGTCTTGCATCAGATATTTCATAATGAAGAGACTACTGCTACTATATGTATATTGGGAGTTTATCCCCAAACGATTAACAAGCAGTCCTTCACTATGAAAATCCCACATATTAATACATTCCAAACCTGCACATCGAACACATATACGTTGGTCCGAAGTGGTTCTCGGATAAATCCAACCCCGGTCTCTTCAAACCAACAACGATAAATAGGCCAAATTTATTTGATAGTTGGTTATTTAACTATCAAAGCAAACAAACAATCATATCTAGCACCATAAGCAATCACTAGGCCCTTTTAATTAATCTTTTATTAATTAAATCACTTTCCAAATATTCATTATAAATTATCTTTAAAAAGGTATACTCTTAAAACCATTTCAAATATTACTATATTGGAAAACATTTTCATATACTTATATCCACAATATAAGCATATTCACAAATCACTTCACTTCCAACACTTAGAAAATATTTTCATGTACTTATATCAATGGTATAAGTATATTCCATAACACTACCATTTCAAGACACGCCAATAGATTTCTATAACCGTACAACTCCAGAGTTCATACACCTTTAGATGGGTGTTAAGTATAGGAAGCAATGCTCCTATACCACCAAGCCTTTAGTACGATCATAAGAACCGATTCGTGTATTTCTCGATGGAAGGTCAATACATAATTTATTGGGTCAAAACGAATGTTGGAAAAAACATCGTTACGACAACCCAAAAACATTATTGGATCATAGGTTTTGATTGCTGACAAGACACAACAATTCACGAATCTACGACTACGACAACATCCGGAATCAACGACTCAAAGTATGGTTCATATATGTATATAGAGTCTAGTTTAGTGCTTTGTTAAAATATTTCCTCAAGAAACATCATTCACATTCAAATAAACTTGCATGCATATTTTAATCAAAATCAAGTTCAAAAATGAATGGAGCGGGGTTCGAACCCGGGTCACTAGTTTAGAAGGCAAGTGCTCTAACCAAATGAGCTATGGTGATTTTCGATTATCAACAGAATTCAGTCGACTGACCAAGATTGGCCAGTCGACTGAATATCTATAAACAGCCTATTGAACTTGTGCACATATGTATACATGTTTATATTTTTAAATTCAGTCGACTGACCATTTTCGACCAGTCGACTGACCTGAACCCAACTGTCATTTTTTTGAATAGACATCTTCATTCTACGAAGAGTTGTGATCCTTCTCTGAACGGAAATAGATGCTCCTTTTGGTCAGAACTCTTCACCAATGGCAGTAACTCTCTGACTACTATAAATACATGTCCCCAAACACTTCACATTTACCGAAAATCATTCTAACTTTCTTGTATTCTTCTTATGCTCTCATACTTGCATTCAAACAGCATACAAGCTTTTTATTACTTTGAATCTCCAAAATAACTTTCATAATCTTCGATTCTTAGCAACACCTTCCTTGAATATCTTCACATACACATCATACACTTAAGGATTTGATTATAGGAAGTTTGTACTATCAGAGACAAATCCGTGTTTTCAAGAACACATAGTGTTAGATATTCTTTTGTATTAGCGAAGTCCTGTTCTGCTGCTCAGGCCTGTGAAGTCCTCTTCGGCTGTTGAGGAAAAAATCATGTTCTGCTACTTAGGTCCCTGTTCGGCTGCTCAGGGGTTGTATAGACCTGTTCCTCTGGGTTAAGTGAGGATATTGTTGTTAGTGAAATTCCAGAAGGAGTCTGGGACTGGACGTAGGACGGAGCTCCGAACCAGTATAAAATATCTGGTGTCATTTTACTATTCTGTTTTTATATTCCACACTATTTACTGTATTACTATCATCACTATACTCTGTATTATCATATATCCATATTACGCGGTCCTATAGACTTTCAAACATTAGTATAGGGATTCGATAAAATATATATAGATAAATCCCATATATTATATAAAACATTTTTCTTTCGGAAATCATTTACTATAACAACAGTGTTATAGTCCATGCCTTCCTTAACTTCTCCCGAAAATGTCTATTACAACAATAAATGTTGAAATCTATGTTTTCGTTACTTATCTAATTTTAAAACATTTTTCAAAACATTAAATCCCCATTTAAAACCATTACTTCCCATAATATAAATTACTTTTAAAACATCTAATTCCATCCAACATCACTTTCAAAACTTCTTTGAATAAGGATCCATACTTATAAAACCATTTTACAAATCTCCCTTTATATTTTATAAATAACTTCTATTATAATATTCCTTTATTTACAAATTTCTATTTATAAATATATTCTTTTATGAAACTAATGTTACTATCAAAATCCACTTATAAATCCATTTCTTTATAAATCGAATTTATTTATAAAATCCATTTATAATTCCATTATAAATCAACATCAAAACCATTTATAAATTCCAATTATAAATCAACTTATTTATTTATAAAATGTCACCTTATAAATCATTTATATAAACTTATTCAAAAATCCATTTTCAAAGTATTTCTCACAACTATATTTTTAAACATCAAAAATCATAACTTATTACTTAAAAACAAATCCCTTTCTTTTTAAAATAAATCAAAAACCATTAAAACATATTTACTTCCAAAATCACTTTGAAGACCTTTTCAATTCAAAATCCTCAATTTCAATATTTCCAAAATATCAAAAATAGGGCCCAATGCTATCATAGCACTAAATAAATCAAATCATATCAAAACATCAACATGACATCAAAACACATATATATATGAAAATAATCAACAACGGTGAGGAATCTTGCTGGATCCCTCCAACCTATAACCTGCAACATATATGCATATAAGAATATGTACAATGTACACTTCGAGGCAGACGCGCCAAGCGAAGCTATGAGAGCTAACGTTCCAAATTTCAAGCAATCCGAGTTCATATGCTCAAGTTACGATCGATGCAAAATTGAATAAAAACAGCCTCGCGTTCGAATCCATTGAATAGCATCTATTCGACTAGCTTCGCTTCGCATCCATCAGAGAGTATTTGTTCGACTCGCTCCGCTTCGCATCCAGCAGAGAGCCTCTGTTCGACTCGCTCTGCTTCGCACCCAACAGAGAGCCTCTGTTCGACTCTTTCCGCTTCGCACCCATCAAAGAGCATCTGTTCGACTCGCTCCGCTTCGCATCCATCAGAGAGCATCTATTCGACTTGCTCCGCTTCGCATCCATCAGAGAGCCTCTGTTCGACTCACTCTGCTTCTCATGAACCACCTCTATCGATTCGAACAAGGTGTGCTACAGATCGATGCGATGGAACAAGCTGTTGATCGATTCGAACTGGGAACGGACTTAGATACGAACGAGGCAAGGTCCAAGAATGACTCAGCCAACTGGGCATCAAAGGCGGAGTATTCCAGAGATTCAAGCGCCACATCATCGAGTCGAATAAGATCGAGTCGAAATGAGGGAGCCGAACGAAACAGCCAACCGAAGATCCTAATTCGTATCGATCATATCTCCTAATCTACAAGTCCAAATGCTATGAAATTTTCGCAAGAGCTTGCGCGCATACTAAGGAACGCCCACGCCAAATTTCGACTCCATCGGACGCAATCTTGATCGATACGAAATCCATTCGTATCGATCACGGATCGGACCGAAACTTCGCGGGCTTGGGCGCGCGGGCCTGGTCACGTGCCAGAAGGAGCCTCCCGAAATCGGAGCGAAATATCAGCCTCCTACATCTATAAATAGAGCCCTAGGGCATACAGAAAAGGGGCTTCTTCTTCTTTGAATTCTCCAACGCCCAGACTCTGCCGGATCCAGATCTAAACTCCCTTGCTGCTGCCAATAACGAAATTCACTGCTGCAAATCATAATTATCTATTGTAACTCACTGAATTCACTTGTAATCTTCAAAGAAAGATCAATAAAGCTATCAACTTCATAGTGGACGTAGGCGATACGCCAAACCACTCTAAATTCTTGTGTCTCCTCGCATTTTAATTACTTTCATATCTAAAATTTGGAGTTTTTGTTAGATAATCCTCTTTTTCCATTTAATTTCTTCACTTTATCTCTTCAAAAACTTCCGAAGAGTGTTGTGTCCAATTTTGGTACAAACACTTTGGTGCTTTCACTAAGAAAAAACCCAATTTTACTCTTGCTCTTTGGATCACCTATCTATATCGGATTGCATAAATCCAAGAAGAAGATCCAGATCTAGAACTTTGAAGCCCTTCCATTCTATTCAGATTTGCATCAGATCTAGGAAAGGACTTTCATCAATTCACCATGGTAAGTACGCGAACTACCTCTACAGCTGCTGATCAGGGAGGACGGGACAGGTAGAATCCCGCGCAATTGCCTCCATCAAACCAAGATGCCACCAGACCTTCAAATCCAACATGCCCGGTTACCAAACAAAAGTTTCAGATGCTGCTCCAAGAATTGACCCAGAGTCGACAACAGCTAACTGAACAACTGCGCGCCAACATAGAGTTGACCAACCAGTTAAATCGTAAAAGGCGCAAAAGATCCAGAAGAGACCTAGGTTCTTATTCTTCCACAGAGAGTTCAGCCTCATTTGACAGTCATCACCGATCCACGCGCCCACGGTTGGATGTAAGCTACACCCAGGCCATCGGGCACCAACCTGCTTTGAATCTTGGACAACCCAGAACTGGACCATCCACTAGTCATCATACCGGACCTTCGTCCCGAGGAGGTGCTGCTCCTTATCATGTCACAGGCAACAATGCCACTACCACCACTACCGAACAAGAGGTTGATGCTAGAAACCAAGCTGATCCTCAACGTAACCCACGAGAGCAGACTCCAGAGCCTTATGTCCCAGAAAATGTTGAACCAAGGAGGCGAGGCATGGACCGTCGACCGCGTCCGGTCCAGACTCGCGTTGTGGAACCCGACCACACCTTGGCACAACATGCTCCAAGTATCCGAATGCCGGATATACCAACGATGATTCGTCAAATGATCCGTGAAAGTCAGGGTCTCAGTAATGACGACTGGGAAATCTCCCGGAGTCATACCCCTTTCACCGATGACATATTATATGCTGAACCACCTCGATGCTTTAGGATGCCAACTTTGCCAGTCTATGAAGGGAGTTCTGATCCCAATCAACACATCCTGAAGTACGAATGGCTGATGAATGCTGCGAGAGCTCATGATGTAGTAAAATGCCGTAGTTTCCCCATTTCCCTGGGGGTCATTGCAACCATGTGGTTTACTCGTTTGTCACCATGATCCATTTCTAATTTTGATCAGATGGCCACCAAGTTTGTTGAACAATTCCGTATGCACGTAGCGAGGCCTAAAGATGTTAACACTCTGTCTAGTGTTACACAAGCTCCCGGAGAAACACTTAGAAGTTACTTGGAGCGATTCCATGCTGCGTTTGCAGAAATAAGCAATCCCCATGACAACTCTATCCTGATGGCATTGACTAAAGGGATTGACCCTGATTCCGAGTTCGGAAATTGGTTAGCTGGGAAAACACCCACGTCATTGGACCATTTCTACTCCAAGGCAGCCCAATTCTTGAGAAGGGAAGATGCGAAACAGTCTAGGAACCAGGATGACACAAGACCCAACATCGAAGGCATCCAGAGTAACATCGCTGTTAAACAGTCAGGAGATAGTTCTGGAAAAGTCCAGTTGAACATCCAAAATAAACAGAATCAGTAGAGGGACAATGGAAATCAGGGAAAGAAGCGAGATCAGAGCCGTAGTCCACGACGTAGAGCTCCCATGTTTGACAATTATACTCCATCTAATACGTCGCTGGAAAATGTGTATTTGCAAACCTACAATACCATGCAATACAAGAAACCTGCTCCGAAGCCACCAACGGAAAGACAAATCCAAACAGGAAAATTTTGTAGATTCCATGAGAGTTATGGCCATAACACCAATGAGTGTCGTCACTTACAAGACTTCATTGAAAAACTGATACGTGAACGGAAGTTGGATCAGTATGTGCGGGCGCCGAAGTCTGGTGGTGCGGGCCCATCAAATCAGAATCGTGCGCCGAATCAGGAAAGAAAGAAGGAACCCGCTCGTACAGGCGGGAGGTTTGTTATCAATACAATAAGTGGTGGTCCTCACCCAGCAGATCGAAGCTGGAAGGAAATGGAGTCGTATGCCGGTTCTATCAGGCATGCGGACTTCAAGTGTTGTAGTAGTTTTGACGAAGGGGCTCCGACCAAGCAATAGAAGACGATGACAGATGACATCGTGTTTAGGAACAGAGACGCTGAGAAAGTCGAAGCCCCCACTATCGACCCGCTGGTCATCTCGGCTCAAGTCGGTCCTGCTTGGATGAAGAGGATCTTAGTTGACAGTGGAAGCTCTATGAATATCATGTTTAAACGAGCTTATGATCAAATGAGGATGGAAGCAAAGGACTTGAAACCCTGTCAATCTCGAATCCATGGTTTCAACGGAAGTGCTACAATACCAACCGGAATGGTGGAACTACCAATGGAGTTGGGAGTTGGAGAACGCCGGAGAGTACGAATGTTACAGTTCGTTGTGTTGGACATAGACTACCCATATAATGCTTTCTTGGGTCGACCGGCCCTCGCTGAATTCAGGGCAGCCATTGCCCCGTGGTGTTTGACTTTAAAATTTCCCACTGATCGTGGAGTGGGAATCATTCAAGGAGATCAGGCTGCTACCAGAGCCTGTTATGTTGCTGAGCTGCGGGAGGCGCAATGAAAGGAGAAAGGAAAGGGCGTAGAGGAATCTATCTACATCCGTTTTGCCGATAATTGACAATTAACGCACGGGCCTAGGCTCGGGCACCCCAGCCAATTCCTTAAGGATTTTGACCCAAGAGAAACTGAAGATGAAGGAGAATCTAAAGAAAGTCAAGCATCCCCGGCCGAACTGACAATCGATGTCCCAATTGACAATGATGATGATTCGAAGATGATAAAGATTGGGTCTCAACTAAGCCAGCAAACTCAAGAGGAATTGGTTGAATTTCTACGGGCGACTCTTGACGTATTCGCCTGGGCGCATTCTGACATGTGCGGGATCTCACCGGACATCACGAGCCACACTCTTAATATTGACCCGCGGCATGTCCCGGTCAAACAGAAAAGGCGTGGCATGGATCCAGAGTGATCTGCCGCCCTTAAAGAAGAAGTAGAAAAACTTAAAGCGAACGGGTTCATTCGAGATGCGTTATATCTTGAATGGGTGTTGAATCCCATGCTCGTCCGAAAGCTGAATGGAAAGTGGAGAACATGTGTCGACTATTACGATCTGAATAAAGCTTGTCCCAAAGACAGTTTCCCACTGCCCAGAATTGATCAGCTAGTAGATTCGACAGCTGGGCATGAACTCTTATCCTTCATGGACGCGTATTCTGGCTACAATTAGATACCGATGCATTTACCCGATCAAGAACATACCAGCTTCGTAACCAATCTGGGACTCTATTATTACAAAGTTATGCCATTCGGACTCAAGAATGCCGGGGCTACTTATCAACGATTGGTCAATCGGATGTTTTCCAATCAAATCGGGAAAATAATGGAAGTATATGTAGACGACATGCTTGTGAAATCACGACTCTCCACTGACCATGTTAAAGACCTAGAAACTATGTTCAACGTACTTCGAGAATACAAAATGAAGCTAAATCCACTGAAATGTCACTTTGGAGTTGCATCCGGAAAATTCCTCGGGTTCATCGTCAATGCTCGAGGGATCGAAGCTAATCCTGAAAAAATTTGGGCTATCAGAAATATTGAAACTCCGAAAACCATAAAGCAAGTCCAGAGTCTCAATGGAAAAGTAGCAGCATTGAGCAGGTTCATTTCAAAGTCCACTGACAAATGCATTCCCTTCTTCGATCTGATCCGAAAAGGGAAACGAAACTTCGAATGGACCATGGAGTGTGAGGGCGCTTTCCAAGCACTAGTCCAACATCTATCCACACCGCCTATCCTGTCGAAGCCTATCGACCATGAGAAGTTGTTCGTATATTTGGCGATATCAGAAAACGCTATCAGCGCTGCATTAATTCGAGAAGAAGACAAGATACAGAAGCCAGTATACTATGTCAGCAAGCGATAGATTGGGGCTGAAAGGAATTATCCAAAATTAGAGAAGTTGGCTTATTTCCTTGTTATTGCATTAAGAAAACTCCAACCATATTTCCAGGCACATCCCATTATTGTTTACACTGACCAGCCGTTACGACAGGTCCTTTCGCGGCCTGAGACATCTGGTAGGTTACTCAAGTGGAACGTCGAACTGAGCCAGTTTGGCATTACTTACACTCCAAGATGGGCCATACAAGAACAAGTCCTAGCCGATTTCATAGCTGAATTTACCATTCCAGAGGACTTGCCCGAAACCAATGAATCCCCCGAATACATCTGGAAGCTTTATACCGACGGTGCATCAAACGACTGATGTTCGGGCGCTGGTGTTGTACATGAAACTCCCAAAGGCCGATCCATATGTTATGCTTTGAAGTTCGATTTTCATGCAACTAATAATGAAGTTGAATATGAAGCCCTATTAGCTGGCTTGAAACTTGCTAGAGATTTGAGAATTATTGCAGTGGAAATTTATTGTGATTCGCAATTAGTTGTGTGTCAAGTACGGGGAGAGTATCAAGCAAGAGATCGAAGGCTGGCTACTTACTTAGCTCGAGTTCAGGAAGTACCAAATCAGTTTGATTATTACGCCATCTATTGTATACCTCGGGAACGCAACCAAAAGGCCGATTCATTGGCAAAGCTAGCCAGCACAGGTGAAGCTCGGAAAATGGGATGCGTTTTCGTAGAGACGTTATCTTCTCCAAGCATTGATCGGGTAGAAATAGAATAGGTATGCGAAACCGTCCCCGAAAAAGATTCATGAATGACTCCACTTAGAAATTACATTGAGCACGGAACCCTGCCGGAACGCAGGAGTGAAAAGAGACAAGTTCTTTGAAAGGCCTCATGATTCACCATTCAGAATGGAGTCATGTATAGAAGAGGGTACTCTGTTCCTTTACTCCGGTGTATCGCTCACGATGAAATTAAACGAGTACTGCACGATGTACACGAGGGAGAGTGTGGCGATCACACCGGGGGCAAGCACTTGCCTAGAAAATACTTCGGTACAGATATTACTGGCCGATTGTGAATCGTGATGCATCAGATTATGCAAAGAAATGTGATAGGTGTCAAAAGTATGCTCGAATTCCTAGATCCCCTCCTACTGAGATAACGCAATTGGTCAGTCCATGGCCGTTTGCAATGTGGGGCATCGACATCATTGGTGCTCTACCTCTGGCAAAAGGTGGTGCGAAATACGCCATCGTCGCAGTAGATTACTTTACAAAGTGGGCTGAAGCTGAAGCTCTTGCTACCATAACAACGAAGAAAGTAATCAACTTTGTAGTTCGCAACATATCTTTCGATTCGGTCTCCCACACACCATTATTACAGACAACGGAACCCAATTCGACAGTGCTGAATTTAAAGATTTCTGCAAACGATTTCACATCCAAAAGAAATTCTCTGCAGTTGCACACCCTCAGGAAAACGGACAGGTCGAAGCAGTTAATAAAGTTATAAAATCCATTCTGAAAAAACGACTGGAAAAGGTCGGGGCAAGTGGGTCGATGAACTTCCTATGGCTTTATGGGCTTACAGAACAACCCACAAGACCGCGACCGGTCACACTCCATTCTCTCTCTCTTATGGTTCAGAAGCCATTATTCCAGTCGAGCTAGAAGTACCTTCTCATCGTGTGACATACTATGATCCAAAGACAAATGCTATATTACTTGCTGAATCTCTTGATCTACTGGATGAGAAGCGTGAAGAGGCTGATTTGAGGGCAGCCGCACATCGAAGCCGAGTCGCCTGATTGTACAACGCCAAGGTCCGCCCGCGAACCTTTGAACTAGGCGATCTCGTCCTAAAAATAATTTATCCGGTTCCTTCGCATATGAAGCTGACATGGGAAGGACCGTATGTTATTGACTAAAGCTCGGAGATGGCACATTCAAATTATCGACCGTTGACGGTCTTACTTTGCCAAGAGCTTGGAATAGCGAGAGTCTTCGCCGCTACTACACATGACAGGCTATGTTTATCCATTTAGTTTATTTTCCATTTCGCAATTTGTTTCTGCATTTCGAAATTAGAATTTGTAATAAGGCAACTGACTTTGCCATATTTTCTTATTTCAGCAATAAAATGCAATCTCTTCGAGCCAGAACCGTGATTTACTTGAAATGCTTCATATGATCATCACTATGCACGGAGAGCTAAGTTTCACCATACGGTGGGATTTATTCAAATAGAGAGTGACTTTGATGCAACTGGTCACTCGCTAAGTGAAACCCGAGCTCGGGGACAAGCCATCACATCAAAGTCAAAAACGGATTGATACACGACAATCCCTCACTTAACCTCTGGTTCCCAGAGTGCGAACTGGAGCATTAAAAATACGTCTACGAAGAGGGTGGATCCGTCCGCCTAACGACTTCGTTTGTATCTAAACCAAGTTTAAGGAGCATGGACCCGTCCATCTAACGACCTCACTTGTTAACTCAGGGTGGATGTGATCCGACCATCCATGATCTTGATACAACTCCGAACTCCCAGAGTGCGAGTCGGAGTATAAACATCAACTCCGAATTCCCAGAGTGCGAAACGAAGTATAAACAACAACTCCGAACTCCCAGAGTGCGAGTCGGAGTATAAACATCAACTCCGAACTCCCAGAGTGCGAGTCGGAGTATAAACATCAACTCCAAATTCCCAGAGTGCGAAACGAAGTATAAACGATAACTCTGAACTCCCAGAGTGCGAGTCGGAGTATATACATCAACTCCGGATCCCTAGAGTGTGAAATGGAGTATAAACAACAACTCTGAACTCCCAGAGTGTGAGTCGGAGCATAAACATCAACCCCGGATTCCCAGAGTGCGAAACGGAGTATAAACATCAACTTTAAGTTCCTAGAGCGTGAATTGTAGTAAAATATCAACTCCGAACTCCCAGAGTGCGAGTCGGAGTACAAATGTCGATTCCGAGTACCCAAAGCGCGGACGTATGATTTAAACTGAAGTCGGTGTGACCAACCGCCAACAAACAAATGAGGATCCCCGGAGTGCGGATATGATCATCGACAATCGGACAAGCGTGAATAAACCGCCCAACCTCTGCTTGTCTCAAACATCCATTCAATAGCACTAGACTCAACACGTTATAAGTGAGAAGCGATCGCTGATGGATGTTCTACAACTCACTCCCAAGACTGGGGGGGCAGAACTTAAGCGTCGACCATCGACTGAGGCAGTACGGCATCAAAATTCAACCCAATTCCTGGTCATAAACCATGTCCACAGTCTCCGAACTTGGCGAACAAAAGACAAACTCGACTTGGAAGATGAAACTTTACAAGTGCATTTCAAGCATTGAAACACTTAAGAAAATACACAAAAAGCTAGAAAAGAAAAGTTTCATTTCTACTATTTATGAAAGAAATTCGTGTACAAGTTTGTTCCCAAAAAATTCCTACTAGCAGGGGCCGAACCCGCATCTATACACGGCCAACAAAATGAAAGTAAAAAATAAACCAAGGAAGCATGTCTAATCTTTCTTCTTCCTCGGCTTCCTTTTCGGTGTAGGCCCGTTGGAGCCACCGCTATCCTTCCTCTTCGAGCCTTTGCCTTTAGGTGGTCGGTCTCCAGGCGGGGGCATGATATCAACATCCTCCTCCAAGCTCGAGTGGATATGAATGGTGCCTACCGGTGGAGTTGGAGGGATAGGATCATATGTGGAAGAGGGAATGGCCGCACTAGTGTCGGAAAACGTGCCGCCGGGCGATATCATTCTGAGCGGAGCTGGACCGGGTGCCGCCATTCCACCTCCAAAACTGCCACCATGTGCTGCTGCATCCATTTCAACAGCAATTTGTGCCAAGATTTCCTCTTCATTAACCGCTCGAGCCCCGCTGGGAGCGTTAGTAGTTAGCATCGATGAGCTTGTAGCAGGAGCGCCTCTACCCATGACGAATGGCAAGTCGGCAAGAGGGTCGCCATGACGGCGAAAGAGTTCTTCCATCAGCTGCTCATTGAACACAAGCGTGCTTCCCTGCATGTCGTCAAGAGACGCGGCGGTTGTCATGGCGGTTGCTTCAGTAACGATAACCCCCTGCGTTTGATACGATTCTTGAGTAGCAGGAGGCACGACCGGTGCAACATCAATCACTGGACAAAGAATAAGAGAACTGTTAGAACTTAACTCGAGCGAAGATTTCGACTTAAGAAAGATATGTGGAATGTTCAGAATACCTTCCTCAGTTTGACTCGTAAGCGGTAGAGCGGCTTCAGTAACTTGCGCTGCAGCCGGAGACATCTGCGGCTGATCCGAATTGTAAGCAGGAACAACTTGGGGATCGACCGCAGACAAGGATTCGGGCTGGGTTGACGCTGGAACTTCAAGACTCGCCTCATGATGGTCAACCCCTGAACCCTCTCCTACTTCGAAGTGCTAGGCACCGAGTCTTTCCTTCTCATGCAGAATCATTGACTCGTGAAGAATCTTCATTTCATCTCCATTCAGAATGCGATTCTCGAGTTCAAATTCATCCACAGACTCACCCAGATGCGCCTCCTTCTCTTCTTCAACCAGTCGGCCCCATGCGTTGTAAAGATGCGCCGGATAATTATCAAGCCAGGCTAGCCCCCTTTGCCTCAGCACATTAGCGTTGTAAACAACGAGAAGGTCTTCGATGTCAGCCTCTAACCTGGACTCGGCAGACTTCACTTTATCCTCAACCTCGGTCTCCACCTTGCGGACTTTAGCCACACCCGCATCCCGTTCACCCCTAAGCAGAACAGCCTGCTCACACGCCTCTTGGGCCGCATTGTTCTCATCATCCTTTTCCTTAGCCATGTTGGAAAATTTAGCCTTGAGCTCGTTAAATTCCTTGACCGCCGCATCCCGTTCGGCGGTAACTGTAGTATTCCGATGGCCCATCTCCTCCACCAAGGCGACATGTGTCTGCCTCAACCTCTCCATGGCCACATTCGCTTCGTTGGCTTTTTGAGTGGCCGCAATTTCAGATTTTCAAGAAGACTCGGCCTCAGCAGTGAGCACCTAAATGATCCAGTCCCTTTGAGCGAGTTCGGTCTCTATTTTCTCAAACGCTTTGGCCCCCTCAAATGCCACCTTGGAAGCTTTCTCTGTAGCCTTTACCCACTCTCTGTACTGGGTGTAGATGTCATGAACGTAATCATGCATCGTGCTTTCCACTCCAGATGGGATTCTCTTTAAGTGGGGTGGGAAGACGTAGCCATCGAAGCATATGTTCGGAAAATCCTTCCTCGTCTGAGCCAATTTAAGGGCCCCTTCTCCTGTGGGTTCAGCTGGGACCTGCTCTGCAATTATGGAGGCCATGGTTTCGACTCTCTAAAGATGAGTCTCGGATCTAGAAGTGTGAGAAGATGGCTTGTGGCGTGGAGGTTCTGGTGGATGTGGAACAAGAATAGGAGGTGGAGACGGAAGTCTAAGAGGAGGAGAGCGTGATCTAGACCGATGTTTGTATTCTCTGTCCTTGTCACGCCCATACCTATCTTGGTTAGAGTACTCACGATCGCGGTCTCTATCTGAGTCCCTCTTGCGGGAATCGTAATAGGTAGAAGCCTTTCGGGCCGAGCGAAGATTCCCGAGCATCGATCCTTTCCCAAACATAGTACTTGAAAATAAGAAACAAAGGAAGAGTTAGTGATTTCTTTAGTTGGACGATTTACAGTTATGACTCATGTAGTGCAGTGAATTGTATGCATGTGCAACCCCCCGACCAATCGAAAATGTCGACCACACTTGTAGCAAGCGACCCACTTAGTTCAAGAGCATTATCAAGCTCCTCCATCCCGGTGTCGTGTTGAAATGACACATAATCCGGAATCGGAACATCAGCAAGCCCTTCAAAAGGATTCTCTACTGGCAGGGGAGGAACCTCTGAAATTCTAATCCCCGGGACGGGCAAGGACATGACCATGGATTTTAATCTCATGGATTTAGAACGCTTGTGAGCAACTGCCTTGCCTTTTCTTCTTCCACCTGAGTCCTGGACATCGGAAGAAGGCCCAGCTTGGAGCTCGTTGTCGATGGGCGTTCTCTCCGGATTAACTTCTTCGGCTATTACGACTCCGTGCGCTTTGCGCTTCACCCGTTTCTTCAAGACCACTCTAAGTGTCCCTTCCAGCCGTATGCTCTGCCTCCGTTCAATCAGCCCGACAGTCCTCAAGTTTCTGTCGGTCAAAACCAAGTCGATATGCCTATCTTTGCCCGGAACCGCTTGGAGGATCCGAACTAGCTCTCTGATGTATGCACCGTCAGGTCGAGAAATTGCGGCTATAAAAGAAGAGAAGTGTGTCAGTTTTGAAGTCGGTTATTATTATCGCGATAGTTCAAGAGAAAAATGGCAACGCTTACGTCTATCCAACCATCACCTGGCAAATCCGGGGGGCACCGAATGTAGAACCATTCAGTCGTAAAGTAACTTAGCCTTCCCCAGGAGCCCATTACAATGTGGCAGTTCCTGACCACTTCCAAGAAGGTGAAAGAAGGGTTGTCTCCACGACTCTTAACGTTAAATAGATATCTAATCTCGATCGGCTTTGGTGGTCGAAAGAGAATCTCCATAAACAGAATGAAGGTGCTATTCAACAAAGCGTACGCGTTGGGATGTAGCTGGGATGGAGCTATTCCAAGGAATGATAACATCTCCCTTATATATTGATTGAAAGGAGGGAGTGTCCCCGCTGTGCAAGCGTGACGGTTGAAAGCAGTAAACCCCTCCGGGGGATCATGTGGCCTATCATTTGGCCCAGGCAGTAACACGTCGTCAAGCGACAAGCCGTGCCTCAAACAAATCCGTCCCAGCATATCTTCGGAGATACCGGACGGCACAGAATCTTGTGGACGACAAATGAATCGGGCACCTGGACGTTCGTCCGGGGCTAGGTCTATAACTTCGGCTTCAATAACCGGTATCTCGATGGTTGAAGGAATTGAACTCGAGAGTTCCTGCTGATGTGAACTTGAGGGTTCCATGACTAACTAGCTTATGAAAAATCATTGTTAAACAGACAATAACGGTCGTGCATCCCCCAGTGTAAAGTGTGTGAGTGTGTTGTGCAGTGCAATACTGTATATCACTTGAGAAGTTCTACAGAATTGGAGAAAGCATGTAAACGATGAGACTTTGAAATTCAGTCGGAATGACCGTCATCGCTGACCGTCACAACCGTGCCATCCAGATATTAGCAATCCATCCAAGTTAAAATTTGTTATAATTTTGTTAAGTTCCAGTACCGTCGATGAGCTTCGAAAGGCAATCAGATATTGGTGAAAGGATTAAGTCCAATTATGCAAGTTTGAAGCTCCTCGGAGTCAGTTGTTCAAGTGTGCAAGGAATTACAAATTCTTAAACGTTCAACTCGTATCGATCACAAGAGCCTTGTTCGCATCGATAAATCATGTTCATCTACGTGCGAGTTCGACTTGGTCAAAAGACTGGAGATTTCGAATCGATCCGGAGTGGTCATTTCGCATCCATCAATTGAGTCGCCTTCGTATGGATCCCTGGCGCATAATTCGAATCGATCGAAAACCCTGGGTTTCGAATCCATCAGACGCAACCCCTTCGTATCGATCAACCTGCTCGAGACACTCATCGATACTGATCGACTCGATGCAACAACTTAGCCATCGATCGATACGAAGGCCTCCATCTCATCATCTCGAAGCCCTGACTCCGGATCGATGCGAAAACTAGGACCAGAAAACCATTTTATCTCCACACTCTTTCTTCCCCAGATCGATTCGAACAACATTTTTCTCCACCTTCGACCTCGCAAAAAATCTACTTCCTCGAGCAACGATTGGGCGCGAGTTCGAATGGAATGACATGAGAATCCAGATCTCATCGTTTTAGAGCTGATTTTGTTTAATTGATTATCTTATGTTCGATAACTAGTTTAAGAGATTGAAAGATTTGAGTCGATTCGAAGTCGAGCAGTTTTCCTCTTCTAAGTCTCTGAACCGATACAAAAACAAAGCGCAAAGGTGAAAAGTAAAAAGTGGAAAATGGCTAAGTCCACAGTATTTATATGGACTCGAAGGTGAAGGAAAAAACGATTCGCCTCCCAATGGATTCGACCAGTTACAGAGCGTCACCACGGGATCGATTCGAACAAGCTGTTCGAATCCATAAACTCGAGTCTGCATTGATACGAAGTCTTCACCAAATCCATCGATGTGAAGCCCTTCTTCGTATCGATCATCTTCAACTCCATCTCCAGTGATACGAATTGTCTACTCGTATCCAATGACACCAGATCCATCGATTCGAGATACACAACAGGGGCTGTTCTGAAGGCATTGAACTCAAGCGATACGAACGACCACTTCGTGTCCATCAAACCCCACATCCATCGATTCGAAATGCACATTTCATATCCATCAATGCAATGAATACCTGTGCGAAAACAATGCTTTAACCTTCTACATCGATTCAGTAGAGGATCGATACGAAGGAACATTCAAAAACAACTGTCGAGCGTTGTTACAATTTGAATCTCACATCAGTTAAGGAGAAGATCGACACGAAATTCGATACGGGATAAACTGACAACGACTCGTGAACGTACAAACGTCATCAAGAGTCAAATTAGCATATATGCATACATGTCGGACTAATATTCAATATTCCAGATTTACAGGAATTGGAAACTCGTTCGATAACGATTACAACAACAAACGGCTAATCACTAGCGTACAACAATCAGTTGCAACAATACAAGGTACAGCAGTTGACAGTCAACAGTTTACATTATCAAGAAAAATAGTCGAAGATTAAAGCTTTCATCGAAAAAACGATAACTATTCAGAATAAAGATTGCAGCACTTCAAAGCACATCATGTTTCCATAAGACATACTTTGTGGGGAAAATGTTATCCCGCCTTTTGGCAAGGCCGTGACACTAAGGAATTGACTAGTAGCCAATGACAGTCCATCCTAGAGATCAGTTATACACAGGCTCACTATGGATATCGATGAATTTTGTCCGAGTCCGGATCAAGGTAAAATTGATATAACACGAAAAGCGAAGCTATGAGAGCCAACGTTCCAAATTTCAAGTCAATCCGAGTTCGTATGCTCAAGTTACGATCGATGCAAAATTGAATAAAAATAGCCTCGCATTCGAATCCATTGAATAGCATCTGTTCGACTCGCTCCGCTTCGCATCCATCAGAGAGCATCTGTTCGACTCGCTCCGCTTCACATCCAACAGAGGGCCTCTGTTCGACTCGCTCCGCTTCGCATCCATCAGAGGGCCTCTGTTCGACTCCGCTCCGCTTCGCACCCATCAGAGAGCATTTTTTCGACTCGCTCCGCTTCGCATCCATCAGAGAGCATCTGTTCGAATCGCTCCGCTTCGCATCCATCAGAGAGCCTCTGTTCGACTCGCTCCGCTTCGCACGAACCACCTCCATCGATTCGAACAAGGCGTGCTACAGATCGATGCGAAGGAACAAGCTATTGATCGATTCGAACTGGGCAACGGACTTCGATACGAACGAGGCAAGGTCCAAGAATGACTCAGCCAACTCGGCATCAAAGGCGGAGTATTTCAGAGATTCAAGCACCACGTCATCGAGTCGAAATGAGGGAGTCGAACGAAACAGCCAACCGAAGATCCTCATTCGTATCGATCATATCTCCTAATCTACAAGTCCAAATGCTATGAAATTTTCACAAAAGCTTGCGTGCATACTAAGAAATGCCCACGTCAAATTTCGACTCCATCGGACGCAATCTTGATCGATACGAAATCCGTTCGTATCGATCACGGATCAGACCGAAACTTCGCGGGCTTGGGCGCACGGGCCTGGTCACATGCCAGAAGGAGCCTCCCGAAATCTGAGCGTAATATCAGCCTCCTACATCTATAAATAGAGCCCCAGGGCATACAGAAAAGGGGCTTCTTCTTCTTTGAATTCTCCAACGCCCAGACTCTGCCGGATCCAGATCTAAACTCCCTTGCTGCTTCCAATAACAAAATTCACTGCTGTAAATCATATTTCTCTACTGTAACTAAATTCACTTGTAATCTTCAAAGAAAGATCAATAAAGCTATTAACTTCATAGTTGATGTAGGCGATACGCCGAACCACTCTAAATTCTTGTGTCTCCTCGCATTTTAATCACTTTCATATCTGAAGTTTGGATTTTTTGTTGGATAATCCTCTTTTTCCATTTAATTTCTTCACTTAATCTATTCAAAAACTTCTGAAGAGTGTTGTGCCCAATTTTGGTACAAACAATAGAGTCTCATCCGTAAAATATGCGGGAATATATCCAAACCACTAATATATATATAATATCATATATCATCCAAACAAGCATCAATCATCATAAATAAATTTATTCTCATTCATATAAAAGTATAAGCGAGCAAGAGAGAGTTAGTTTTACTCACTTTGGTTGCATTTCTCGTTGCAACGTTTATTTCGATTAAAATTAAACGAGCTTTTAATTTTAACCAAAATTCTTACATGCTCTAATCAAGTGCAATCCAGTCTCATCGCGAAGTATTCTCGAACACGAGTGCAATGCAACTCGCTTCCCCCAAATCTGATCTCGTATGACAGAGTTATACATATTATAAGATAATAATTATATATAATTTAATTAAACACGTCATTAGCCACTAATTATTATAATTAGCTTATAATAATCCTTCCCCCCTCATCACGTTTACACGCTCCAACCGAATCCATTTACGTTGCCGCTTCTTCCACGCGTTGCCGCCACCACCAACCAGCTAGCATCGATAAGAGGCCACCGCTGCCTCCGCCTACACGCGAGCCACCCACGTGCCTAATGCGGCCCCACCACGTGTTGCCGTTGCCTCGCAAAACCCCCTTGAATGTCACACAAATGGGCCCAGGTTTTGACCTTCACGATGCTCTGATGATGATCATCACCGTTGGATAGCTAGAACTCGACGAGATCTTCCACTTTGTAGTTGGACTTTTTTGCTAATTGTACACGGATTAAGAGAGATTGGAGGAGGAAGATGGGAGAATTCTGGCCATTAAACAAAAACGGCGGCTAGGGTTGGAGAATTAGGGTTTATGAAATTATGAAGGGTTGAGGTCCTTTTATACAAAATATCTCAAAACACTATTCACGTTGGAAATTTCCGAACTCCAAACGAAGCATGCCACCTGGCATTCCTAATGTTTTACCCTTATTCCAAACATAATGGAATATGTATCTGAGGCCAATTCCATCATATACAGAAGATAGGTTTTCAAAATCGAATTATTTTAATTAAATTCCCTTTAATTAATTCCTGTGCGTTTCAAACTCGCACGATCAAATAGTAAGTCCAATCGACACGAAATTTGACATCATACTATAATTCACTATTACGGATCCAATGAAACTGGTTTCATCACAATCTGAGAGTGTCAAAAATGACTATCTTTACACGTTAATTAAATCAAATCATTTTCAATTTCCATTTACTCACTTTTAAATCCAAATTAAATGTTTACTAACTCCATTCTAATTCAAAAAGAATTTAAATCAACTTTAGAAATCATTTTCACTTATATTAAATTCAACATTCAATTATTTCCATAATTTCAAATATTAAATTAACAATTTAATTATCAAATAAATAATTATATTTGAAATATAAGTTATTTAACTTACAAAATTAATTTTTGAATATTTAAAATCAATTAAATATTCCAATTTCGAATGATTGAAATTCTGGGTCATTACATATATCAAATTTGAACGTTGGATCAACATAATGAATAAATGATGAGATTAGATGTAGCACGTATAGGATTTAAACTTCATTAACGTTGAGAATATATAATAAGATAAAATTAGATTTACCTAAAGATGTAGCCTAAGATTTGCATCTTGAATGAAGAATAAGACTATGGTTCGATCGAATTAACCTTTGGATTTTGCAAGGATCTAAAGGTAGACACCACCTTGAATGTTATTGATTGTTTTGTTTGAATTTTTAAGGGATTTTTTCATGGAGGCCATTAATGGAGATGAGGAGAGCAACAGAAATAAGATAAGATGTTTTCTCAGGAATAGAATAATGGATTGAATAAGAGAGAATATGTTTTAAAGGAGACATTAAAACCTTTCAATTCCCTCCTTTAAAACCTCAAAGTTTAATTCCAAATTAGATATAATCAAATTCTTTCCCTCCTCGTCATATTTTCAGTAGAAGAAAAAGAATTAAAGAGAAAAGGGAAAAAATAATTTCATAATGAGATTTAAGTGAGTCATAAAGAGTAGTAAAGGATGGAGATTTAGTCCCTTTTTTAATTGCTCCCTTGGATTTTCAAATTGCATTTGAAACCTCTTCCCTTTTTCATCATGCATGTGGACCTTAAGAAAAAAAAATTCTCAAAACAACTTAATAATTAATCTACTTAAGCCCAGTTTATATATTTTTATTGATACCATTTGTTAATACGTGCGTTTATAACTTTTATATATGCATTTTATTAAATGGTAATCGTATTCAAACAAATCAAATTAAGTTTAATAATTAATATTTCATAAATATTAATTAATGTAATCAATTTACAATAATTTATAAATTAATTAAATCATGTGGTTTATTCAGAGTATTCATCATTTCGGTTATACGACTTAAAGGTGTAACTTTAGTCAGCAATTAATATCAAACAATTCAAAAATTAACATTCACACGTCACCTTAACTGGTGGTGTGACATTTTGGCTAAATTTATCTCTTAAACATCTTTCTGATAAAATATAATTTTACTTACTATAAGTAGTACCTTATAGTGATGATTATTTATACCAATTCTCTTTATCAGAACTATATCACTACGGACTTATGGAATTTGATAGTGGTTAAAATTCCAAGATTATCCATATTCCACTTTATGGTCCAAACACAAAGTCTTTGGTTCAATAACAATAATAATAATTGTTAACCAAAATTCTTCGGCTAGAGATTTCGATGTTGAGTTGAATTAGTTGACCATGATGCTAACCCCATATAAATAGAGAGACAAGTCCTCTTTTTAGTAGTATTTCACATCCAATATTTCCGCTCGACCAAACTACAGTCGTTCGATGGCCGCCACCATGCAATGATTTAACTATAATCAATGTGGAGTTTTCATATTGAAGATCAACAATATTCTCCAGTCAAGACACTTTGTAAATTTATAACGACCCGCCTTTTCGACCCTCTAAAATCAATACTAACACATCCATGGTATTCACGTGTCAAACATCCAAGTGTCAAAAAGATAGATTGTTTGGGGAAAAGAAAGAAAGAAAGAACGAAATCTCACATCGCGACGTGTAATATATAATATACAATAGATCTTTATAAAAGAAATCTGGAATATACATATATCAATCAGAGTACACTAATCTATGATCGGCCTAGACAGTTATAAAAACTTGTCCTTACAAATGCTGATAAATATAAACAATCAATGTAGTGGAAATAAAATATACTTGAATACATGTTGGAGGAATCTAGCTCGACTCCTAAAGCTCCAAAACGTCCATAACTAAATCTAGAAACATGCTTGGGCAGACCCGAGCATTGTAAGAAAATAATGCTCGGATCAATCTAGTAAACTAGCATGAGAAACACACATCATATAGATTTTAATGTTATAAAACCATCAAAAATAAAGGTATCTCGTAAAATCATGCCGCACATAAACACAGATTGGTTTTTACCTTACAATAACCAAACCATTTCTAATAGAAAATGCAGTGATATTATAATAATATCTAGGGTTTAAAATAAATACATAAAATAGATGGAATGCTTGTGTCTTACGTTCCATCATACTCGGGTACAACTAAGTCTATAAGCAATTATTGGAGAATGGATTCCATCAATAACAAGGCTACTAGGGTAACCTGCCATAATACACCTCTAGAAAATTTATTGAGGGCCTCACATGGATCCTCTGCAAACACAGGACCGGCCTACCCCTAACTGAATAGTATCGAATATGTCATCACCCCAGTTGCTTTGCAATATGTTCCCAAGAGCTCTCATGCACATACCAAATCCATAAATAGTAATCTAGAAGGATTATGCCCATACCCTAGTGGTTGCAAACTACATAGCCTTACCACATATCCCTATTTCAGTCATTCCCGATTACTGAGGCTTGAGCTACGTTTTACCTTTTTAGCAAATCCCACTTGGAATGCTAACACTACCGTCTAAGCAAAAATGCAATCTCGACATTCATCCATACAATTTTTTCTAGGACTGAACAAACCGAAGGCACTACTTCTACTACATTCTCAGGATTAATAGTAAGTAGTCCTTGCACTTCAAAGAACTCCATCTTCAATCATCTTCAAGATGTCTCCAATTCGAACGCTGATGCTAGTTTGAAGTGGTTTTTGGATAACTCATGCTTATCTGATCCCGATCTCTTCGAACCAACAACCGATGATTCTCGGTTGACTTAACTCCGATTCTTTTAAAAGTAAGCGGACAATATAAGTGTCACAGGTGGATCCCTAATATACCCCTTAATGCTATAGGTGTTTCGCTAGAATGAGTTCTCCGGAGATATCTCAAATCATATGAACACGTGAAGCTCATATTTACTTTCCAAGTCAAAACTGGCCAAGATTTGATAGTCGGATATTTAACTATCAAATAAACAACAATTAAACATATATTTAATTTCCCATGGAATCCACTAAGCCTCTTTAATTAATCTTTCTTTATTTAAAATCACATTATAAATACTTATATTTAAAAATAGCTTTGCAAAAGATATATTCACAGACCCTTTACTCTTTCCCATGCTTGGACAAATATACATATAGTTATCTCAAGGGTATGTATATTCATAAAACACTACACTTTCACTACTTAGAAAATGTATCCATATACTTATCTCAACGGTATAGGTATATTCATAAAATACTGAAAATGATTTTCTTTTTGATGTTAAGTATGAAAAGATGTTTCCATACCACCATTTATAAAGATCATTTACGGAAATGAAATCTCATTTCCTCTATAAAATTCCTTTTTATAAACCTCTTTTATATTATAAATTCCTTATAAAGTTCCACTTTCTATTTATAGAACTTCTTTTATAAATCTCAAAAATCATTTATAATACTCTTTTTATAAGTCTCTAAAATCATTTATAAAACTGTTTAATTAAATTAATTAATTAAAATTAAACACCCCTTTTAAATATATTAATCAAAATTTAAAACTTTTTTTAAAACGATTTCTTATTAATATCAAAACTCCTTTATAAATCTTTTTCTTAAAATTACATTTAAATATTGAAATAAAAATCCTAACTCTTATCCCGACATTATTTCATCTTTCGATTTAAAAATCTTTTTCTAATTAAAACAAGGTAAACAAGTTTAAATATATAATAATCGCCTTTACTTTCAACTTTACTAAATAATTATTAAAATAGATTAATAATTCTAAATCCTTCTTAAAATAATTATACAACTTTCTAAATCTTATTTGACAGAGTTCGCAAAATATCTAAAATAGATAACATTTATACTGTACGGTAATAATAAATTTCCGAAATTATATCCATAGCGACTATCGCTATATGGACCATAACCATAAAACTTGTTCTATAAATTAAATAGCTTCTAAGCTTCATTTCTCTCTATATTTCGAACCACTATAAATATACATATCTTTTACTTCAGAATATTATAAAAGTGGAAGTTAATTTAAATCCATAACTTTCCAAATTCGGGAAAAAGCTTAACGACCACTATGGTACTTAAACAAGCTACCGTTTATTTTAATTCAACTTTCCAAGTTAATTTATTGGTATTTACATAAGTAACATATATTTAAATAAAACCCATGATTAACAATCAATAGTTAAAACATCGTTTATCAAATATAAATCAAATGGCATAAAAATAAATGTCTAAATTAATATAATAGCATAACATGGATTTATTCTGCTAAATAGATGTCCACAATAATCTATTTAATTGAAATATAAGAGAACATTGTTTTATTCCACTAAACATAAGCCAAAGTAATCTTTCAATTTAAATATAGTAGAAAACTGTTTTACACTGCTAAACAAATGTCAAAGCAATATATTCAATTTGAATATAACTGAACGGTTTTTTATTCTTCTAAATAGATGTCATCAATGAAGTATAATAAATTAACTATGCTATTATTTAAGATAA
The DNA here is from genome assembly GCA_030737815.1 of Allium fistulosum. Classification (NCBI taxonomy): domain Eukaryota; kingdom Viridiplantae; phylum Streptophyta; class Magnoliopsida; order Asparagales; family Amaryllidaceae; genus Allium; species Allium fistulosum. The sequence goes on from CM060905.1 coordinate 900,247,081, forward strand.
CGTAATTACATACGACCAACATTTATTTATCATTAATTTATACTTCAGTAACACTACCAACTATTATACCATAATGTTGTACCCGCCAATACAAGTCAAATACAAAAATCCAAGAGTTAATCGGATTTTAAATGAGCGAGATTTGCCTTATTAAAGTTAACATACTTATTTAAATTATTAAATCACTAATTAATTTTTTTATCCAAATCATTACGCCTAGGGCCCGCTAAGCCATGCCCAAATGCTATAGGGTTCTTCCCAAATCAAAATTTGATTCCCCTCTGAATGAATTCCAAAACCCAAACTTCGACGTGCATGGTGTGCACGTGCGTGCATTTCCCTGACCACCCAATGCCTAACCAACCCCACACAAAAACTCCGCCTTGCGAGCTCATCCTGCCGCCACACTCGCCTTCAAGCCCGAATCCTCTGATCAAATTCTGTCCGATTGAACCCAAATAAATTCACGTCTAGGCAACATTCGAGCACAGAAACGAAGCTCCTATCATCGACTCGACCACCACTGGACCTTGCCACCATTTCCATCAGAACAGCCTCCTACTGACGCACCCCCAGATAGCACATCGATGAACTCAAATCACCGCGCTACCATCCCCATCGTGATTTTTGAACCTCTAACATGAACTCGTCGAAACCCTACTTTGAGCTCTACCCGCCACCACTGGTCACCATACTCCTAGCGATCACCGCCCACGCCTCCGCCTTATTCCAATGCTCCTCCAAACACCACAACTCCTTCTCTAGACCACCACCTCGTGGGAATTTCCAAGATGATCGAAAAAGGATCATCTCCTCTCCTACGTCGATTTACACCACTAAAATTACTACGATCACCTCTAAAAGTCTCCACCCGATGATACGAACCAAATCATACCCTTTAATCTCTATTCCGTGCTCATCGAAAAATTATCTTTTCTCGACATTTGTAGCTTTTGATCACTCCCCACCATGGAGCTCAATGAAACCTCGAGCGACTATTTTTAGAAAATATTACAAGTGAAAATGAGCAACTTTGATGTTGAATAGTTTAACAAATTTTAAGTAGATTGAAAGGAAATGATTTTTGGAGTAAGGAAGGAGGTGGTTTTTCTTTGTTCTCAAAATATACGGAGGGGTAAGAAATGAAGTCCGGAAGAAGGAAAGAAGTGAAATGAAGTGAAAGTGATTGAAATGACTTGCGTTGATGGATATTTATAACAGAACAACATCATCACCTCCACTTAAGTAAACCAAATCCACATTCCAAAGCTAAACAAAAATTCAGGACTCCATCTCATCGACATGCTATTCACTGTTATGTTTTGATTTGAGTTTGAAAATATTTGAAAATAAAGGGTTGCGTACTCTGCTACACAATATCTTATTCGCGTACTAACCGCGAAAGATAAAAATAAAAATACGATCGCGTCAAATAATGTGACATGATCATAAAATGACAATAAAATACATTGGTTATTAAATCTTGTTAAATTTCAAAATACCAACGTTTGCCATAAAATACGTCAAACGACATTTTAAATATTTTCCAAATTATGGAAAAACCCTATAAATTCATTTTATTATCAAATTAATTTTCTTTTTATCTAAAACCATTATTCGAATATTTAAAATTAATTAAATATTCTCCAAATCAATACGATAAAATTTGGGATCGTTACATTTTTCCTTCCTTAAAAGAATTTCGACCTCGAAGTTTCATCTTAAACAAAGAAGGAAACTAGCTAACATAAAAACTTTACCTTTTTACTTTCCAGAACTATTTATGAAAACTTTTTCATAAACCACCACTTAAGTTCACAAACTAGTATAATACTTACTACATCCTGAGGGTATATACAACTATTTGTTTTAATCCTTTTTATTTTGAATCTATTTTCTTAAGCAAGCTTAAGAACAATAAAACCCAATTTTTATTTCAAAACTCCTTTTGAAACGATACTATATATTTTAATCCATATAAAAATATACACATATAGCCTGAGTGACCCCAAAATTATACCAAGGAACTGGGTACCAGCAAATAGTATCATACATTCCCTTACCAGAAGGGTAATATATAAGAGAAGTTCTTACCATCCGAACACATCTCTTTCCCCTTTTAGTTATTTTTCAGCCACTCGAACTAGTTAACTTAATAATACTTTTCATCTTTTCAAAATTCCCTTTTTGACACAATACTGTATAAATTTCCACATAAATAGTTTTAACAAAGGATCTATTACCAACTCACTTTGGGTTCGTTCGAATTCGAACTCGTTCAAATTGTACAATGGTAAAGAGAATAATTTACTAAATGCACTACAACATTCGCATAAGCAAACATCCGATTGTCACTTAGAAGTTTATTTAGATCATCACAAAACAAATTAAGACTCATTCCACGAACCAATCTAAAGAAAATGCTCCTTACTTAAAATTTGCTACCCAAAGAATTTATACTTACAAATACCTTCAAGTGAAATATTACTACTATTTCCAAAAACGCTTCAAATAATAATATACAGATTTCCTTTTGTAAATCAAATCAAGCTTTTGGCTTCAAATTAAAATATGTTTTATCAAAACAATTCTATAGCAAATTGTTATGGTAGCATTTCCCTACTTAGAAACTCGAAAATGAATACCGATAATGCTGCTGTCATCATTGGAATTATTTTTCAGTGACAGAAGTGAGTTCAGTGGTTTTTACCTTTTTTAAAAATCTTTTAAAAATATCCCTATTCATAATACTTTCAAATAATACTATTGTTATTTTCCCCAAACCTTGAAAACCATCTTTTCAAAGCACTGGAATTTAAGTCCTCAAATTTTTTACACAAATCCTTTTTTTATAAGCCACCATTTTTTATAAATCAATTATATAAAATCAACTTTTTTTGTAAAATCATTTCTCAAATATTTATTTCAACATATTCTAGCTTTCTTTTAATAAACATCTTTATTAGAATCAATTTTAACCCATATTTTCAACTAAAGCTTTATAGTCAAACTATGAAACTTAATTCACAAGGTGCCCATTTCAACATTCCCACAATTTCTATCTACCCAACCCATGTAATAAAAAAAGGAAAATTACTTATAAATCAATAAAAATTATCAATACTCAAAACTGAATGAGCATGGCTAATCAAATCTTAAATGATAAAATTGAACATTATCATTTCCTAACAAATAAACACATCAATAATAATTATATTAATTTCTCTTTTTATATATAAAATATACTCCTACGTAAAATAATTTCATTTGCCAAATTTAAAATGATACTATGACGATTGGCCTTGTTCAAATGTTTAGAGATCCTTATCAATAACGTTTGCTACTCGTATTTACTAGAATCCATTAACGACTCAATAGATCAATCAACATAATATAAAATATTTTTATAAAAAAAATACGCTCTTTAATATAAACACTCCAACTCATTCTAGAGTGTTACTAATCGTATCTCTAATGAGTTACTTATTCTAGGGCATTACTAACCCTATCTGTAATGAGTTTTACTCCACCGAGGCCTAAGTGTTCGCTCAACATAAGCTCTGATACCACTTGTAACGACTTGCCATTTCGACCCTCAAAAATCGACATTAATACATCCGTGGTATTCATGTGTTGGACGTACAAGTGCCAGAAAGACAGATTATTCGAGGAAAAGAAAGAAAGAACAGAATCTCGCATCGTGATGAGTAATATATAATATACAATATACAATATATCATTACAAAAGAAAACTATAATATACATACATCAATTTGAGTACACTACTCTATCATCAGCCTTTACTGTTATAACAACTTGTCCTCACAAATTTTGACAAATATAAACTCAACCATTAAAGCTCCAAAGCATCCATAAGTAAATCCTTAAAACATGCTCGGGATGACCCGAGCATTATAAGAAAATAACGCCTAGATTAGTCTAGTAAACCAAAATGAGAAACACACATCATATGGATTTTAATTTTATAAAACATTTCAAAAATAAAGGTATCTTGTAATACCACGCCACACATAATGACAGATGGGTTTTTACCTTACGATAACTAAACCATTTCTAATAGAAAATCTAGTGAAATTATAATAATTTCTAGGGTTTAAAATAAATATATAAAATAGCTGGAATGCTTGCGTCTCATGTTCCAGCATAGTTGGGCGCAATTAAGTCTACAAGGCACTTATTTTAGAATAGATTCCACCAATGACAAGGCTAATGAGGTACTGCTTGCCACAATACACCTTTACAAAATGTACCGAGGGCCTCACATGGACCCTTACCAACATAGCACATACCTAGCCCTTACTGGATAGTACTGAATATGTCATCACCCTGTTTGTTTTGCAACCTTTTCCCGAGAGCTCTCATGCATATACCAAATCCATAAATATTTATTTAAAAGGGTGATGCCCATACCCTAATGGTTGTGAACCACATAGCCCTATCGTATGTCACCTGCTTTAGTCATTTCCAATTGCCGAGGCTTGAGGCTACGTTTTACCTTTTTAGCAAATCCTACTTTGAATGCTAACACTACCCTCCAGGCAACAATGCAATATCGACACCCATCTATAAAAGTTGTTATAATCCGAACAAACTAAAGACATTACTTCTACTACATCCTTAGGATTAGTAGCAAGTAGCCCTAGCACTTCAAAGAACTTTCTTCGATCATTAAATAGCTCCAATTCGAACGCTTATGTCGGTTCGAAGTGGTGTTTGGATAACTCGTGTTTATCCAAGCCCAATCTCTCCGAACCAACAACTGATGATTCTAGGTAGAAGTAATTCTGGTTTTTTCAAAAGTAAGCATACTATGAAAGAGTCCCAAGGGGATCTCTATTATACCCCTGAAAGATAGAGACATTTCACCAAAATGAGTTCTCCCGAGGGACCTCAAACGTATGAACACTTGAAGCTCGTATTTACTTCTCAAGTCAAAAATGGCCAAGATTTGATAGTAAGTTATTTAACTATCAATAAACAACAATCAAACATAGATTTAATTTCCCATAGAATCCATTAAGCCTCTTTAATTAATTTTTCGTTATTTAAAATCGGTTTATAAATACTTATATTTAAAATACCTTTGCAAAAGACATATTCACAAACCCTTTACTCTTTCCCATACTTGGAAAAATATCCATATACTTATCTCAATGGTGTAATTATATTCACAAAACGCTACACTTTCTCTACTTAGAAAATATATCCATATACTTATCTCAACGGTATAAGTATATTCACAAAACATTGAGAAAGAATTACTTTTTGGTGTTAAGTACGAAAAAATGTTTCCATACCACAATAATATATAAAGACCATTTATGGAAATTAAATCTCATTTCCTTTATAAAATTCCTTATTTTATAAATCTCTTTTATATTTATAAATTCCTTATAAATCCACTTTCTATTTATAAAACTGCTTTTATAAATCTCAAAAATTATTTATATTACTCTTTTTATAAATTTCTAAAATCATTTATAAAACACTTTTTATAAATCTCTAAAATCATTTATAAAAACTCTTTGATTAAATAAATTAATTAACCTTAAACGCCCTTTTTAAATAAATTAATCAACATTAAACACTTTTGGTAAAAAATCCTTATTATTATCAACAGTCCCTCCCAAAATTACATTTTAAATACTTAAATTAAAATCCCAACCCTTATCCCGACATAACTTAACCTTTTGATTTAAAAATCCTTTTCCATTTAAAACAAGATAAACAAGTTTAGACATATAATAATCACCTTTACTTTAAACATTACTAAATAATTATTAAAATAGATTAATAATTCTAAATCCTTCTTAAAATAATTATATAACTTTCTGAATCTTATTTGAAAGAGTTTGGAAAATATCTAAGGTAGATAACTTTATACTGTACCGAAAATTTCCAAAACTGTATCTATAGCGACTATCGCTATATGGACCATAACCATAAAACTTGTTTTATAAATTATATAGCCTTTAAACACCATTTTTCTCTATATTTTTAAACCATAATAGATATAGAATTCATTTGCTTTAAAATATTATGAAAGTTGAAGATAATTTAAATCCATAAATTTCCAAATTCGGGATAATGCTTAGCGACCACTATGGTACTTAAACAAGCTACCATTTATTTTAATTTAACTTTCCAAGTCAATTTATTGTTATTTACATAAGCAACATGCATGTAAACAAAATTCATAATTGGTAATCGACCGTTAACACATCATTTATCCAATATACATCTGCTGGCATATAAATAATTGTTTACATTAAGATAATAGCAGAATGGGGATTTATTCTGCTAAATAAATGTCCACAATTATCTATTTATCTATACTATTATATTATTACTGAGTTGTATTTTAGGTGCGCAGAAGCCACTGTGGATTTTGCTTAAATTTTAGAACTGAAGCGTCTCGCTAAAACTTATTTCTTCGCTGTCGCCGCTCTTTCCTGCTTCTCTCCAGCCGTAACTAATTAGGTTATCTTGATTTTAGCTTCTCCCTTACGCCCTCAGTGCCCTCCCATCAAACCACCATCGCCAACCAATTCAACTCGGAATCACTTCCAAAACGATAGTCACCTGATTGCTCCTCTCCATTCCTTCTAGGTCTCATTATAATTTGCTCAGTAGTCTTTGTCCTCCCCCATACCGTTTCTCCCCAATTCTAGCAATGTTAATTTCTTCATCTTACCCTATTTCATCAACCTCTTACCAATTGAAATAGAAAAATCAATCTTATTTATAGTCAAATGATCTCAAAAGTCATAACACAGTAAATCAAAACTCATGGATCTTCCGTATGAAACCAAGCAAAATATCAGATAGAAATTTACTACGCAGAGGACCGATCTGAAGGGGGAAGTACTTATTGGAATATTTTATGCTAATTTGAAGGTGGAATTTATGTAAGTGGTTAATTTATACAGTGTAAAAAATCGTAGACCTGTTTTTGCCAGGTAGCCGATGGCGAATTTTCAAAATGCGCCTTCGGGCGAACTTTCAAAATGCGCCAACAGACGACTTTCGAAAATTCGTCCAAAGGGGCATTTTGAAAATTTGCCTTTGCAAAAACCCTGCACACAAACAAGACAGTAGGCAGAGAGTTTATCAAATCTAACAATCACATAGATATATAATTTCAAATCTAACAACTTTCATAGATATCAGCTTGCAAATCTAACAATTGCGAAGTTCTTTTAAGTTTGATACATAACTAGTTAGTTTCATACATAGAAATTACATTTGTTTAAAGTTGAATACACCGAAATCTTAATTCGTTACAAATTCATACATTTGATAATGGAAGTTTAGCTCACTACAGTACATCGCTTTCTGTTATGGCCCTGCGATCCACATTTGCTGCACCTGTTTTTTTTAGGCGTTTGAAGCTCGTCCATAACATTTTTTATCCTTGTAGATTTAGGTCGTCCAGGTTGTCTTCTTGTAGGTGGAGGCAATATATGTGGACCGGTGTATGGTCTCCAGTATCTCTTATCACGCATGGGATGAAACTCTGGCTGATATGAAGCTTTGTAACTGCGAACAGAGTACCACTCTGATGCGAACTCATGATGTGCTCTGTTAGCACCGTAATCCTGTGCCGAACAAGCCGCCATTACATGGGCACATGGTAATTTTTGCAGTAGGGGGATGTTGCATGTACATAAGCTGTTAGGACCATCAATTAACACTTTAAATTCATCATCGTAGCAATGAATAACTTTCCATTCTGTTCGACTAAAGCAAACTAGTTTACAACGACGTGCTTCAATAGCTCGATCTACTATTTTAGCTTCCCATTTTGGAGTCAAACGTGTTGTGATAGCATGCACCGTCTCTCGTCTCTTACAGAAATATTCAACCGATCGAAAGAAGGTTCATGCAACCAACGCCTTTATAGGTAATGATCGAGCACCTTTCAGTACACCATTAAAACTTTCGGATGCATTGGTGGTCATAACATGAAAGCGTCCTCCATCGTCTTTGCATAGGGCCCAATTTTCTTCAAAATTCCCTAAACTTCTTTCAATCCATTCATGAGCCCGTGAATTTGTAGCTTTAATTTCTTCTCTGATTTTTTTGTACTCAACTACTTCTGAAGCACATGCAGCTGAATAAAATAAAGCTGTAAGTCGTTTATCCCTAAAACCCGCTGTTTGAAAATTAGCTTTAAGATGTCGTGCACAGAACCTATGTTTGTGTGGTTCTCGCCACTTCTCCTATAAAGCCTTCGGAATTCCTTTCATCCGATCCGATATGAAAGTAATACGACGATTGCAAACACTGTGAATGAATTCACACATGCAAGAAAAAACCAACCCTAGCTATCATATGACTTGGATTCGACAACTGCAAAAGCTAATGGAAACAGACAGTCATCCGCATCTACAGCAGTAGCAACAAGCAACGTCCCTTTGTATTTACCATACAAATGTATCCCGTCAATACATAGCAATGGTTGGCAGTGTAGAAAACCTGTAATGCAAGGGCCAAATGCCCAAAATGCACGATCAAATACGCCAACTTCATCGTGGGTCACATGTCCAACAGTCCCCGGATTACTTCTCTTTATTTCCTCGAAATATTGAGGCAAAGTCGCATACGATTCGGCCCAGTCACCATAAATTCTTTCTATTGTTTTGTTTAATGCTCACCAAGCTTTCATGTAACTAATTTTGATGAATAGTTGGTCGTCGACAAGCACTTGGACTGTACCTGCTATGATATCCAAATCGGCCTTGACAAATGACATGATTTTTGACATAAGAAAATTAGAAGTGGCTTGCTTGTGGTTGGAATTAACTGTTGGATTGACACAGGTATGTTCGCTAGGCAACTTTCTGATTTCCCACCAACCAGACTGCGATTTCTTTGAGACTATTGCATGTATTCTCCATGGACAGTTAGTGTCAACATTACAGATAGCTGTGTATATAGTTTTATTCGACTTGATCGGCTTGCACAAAACTCCATGTAGAATTGACCATTCGGTTAATTGGTGTAGCATCTTTTGCTTACTTTCAAATACCATTCCAACAGCAAATCCATTTTGTATGCACGCGGTTGAAAATTTTTCCCCAGCAAATTGCAGATTAGCAACGACCGATCTTGCCATCATTTGTGCAGTACATAGATCATCATCCAACGGTACTTCCATTTGAGCTTCTTCACCATCACCTTCAACATCATCTACATTCGGAAAATCGTAGTTTAACAATTCATTATTCACCTACATCCGTTCTACCCAACACGCATCATTATTAGTCGTCGCAACAGCCATAATATCAATTGGAGGAACATGTCCGGTGTCTCTATCTATATTAACATCCATATCAGTGTCAATATTGGAATCATGTGAGTGTTGTGACGGTCCAACACCACATTCTGCAGTAGTATCCTCAAGACTTGTACATCTGTTTACAACCGTATTTTAGTACGAAGCTAGAGTAGATAGGAAACATTACCCAAATAAATTGCTAAACAAACCTTTGACTTATATCATACATTTGTGATGGAGTAGGATATACCGGTTACAACAAATGAATATTTTTTGTTCAGCACGGACATTTTGTAGATGCATTTGTTGTTGGAAGCAGAATGTGTTAGAAGAAAGTATTATGCAAATGTAATTTAAAAAGGTACACGCAAAATACCAATGTTAACAACGATACCTTGGATGCATCGTAGGTAGTGTGTAGTATGGAAAGTACCATTCTGGAGTTGGTTGCGACATCATGTAATGCATGAAACCATATTTTATGGGAGGAGGACCATGACCCCCAGCATGTACATATGGATTACTGTAAGTAGGAGAACCTAAGCTTGCTGAAGGATTATCAGTTTCCAACATTTCTGTAAAATGCCCTAATCATGTGCTAACGATAGGAGATTGTACATGTTCTTGCAGATTTTATTTTGCAACTTTCCCAACGTACAACTCAATGGATTTGGTAACCGCACAAAACATAACTTCAATATCCTCATCGTCTGAAAGTCTTACTGATTTTGAACCCGAATCTGTAGGTCAGTTAACGACCAACTCAATATCAAATTCGATTGCGCTTATTTTTGTCGCTTTGTAAACATATTCTTTCAACTCAAATAGTGTGCAACATTTGCGTACTCTCCCTGGTTTACAAAAACCGCCAACATACTTCCCGTTTTTTGTTCGTCGACGATCAGTTCACCGTCGTAGTAGCAAAGTGTGGGAATGAGATTTCTAGCCATTCTACAAACAAATAGTTTTTATTTGACCAACCAATTTCTGTCCATTCATATGGAAATATTTTAATGGATGTAACAAAGCTAGGGTTTGTAATTTTCATACCAATTTCTATGCAGTGATATAGTGAAGACGTTTGCATAGACCAGCAAGGACTCTATGGCAATAACCAACAGATTATCGAAAGAAATTGAGTTTTGGTGTTTGGGAATGTAAGCTGAAAGAAAATGGGTTCTTCAGATCTGAAAAAACTTGGGGTATGTTATGAGGATGTGAGTGCTTAAGCTGACTAGATATAAAAAAGTTTATGAATTGGCGACTTTTCAAAAGTCGCCTTTGTGCGAATTTACAAAAGTCGCCTGAAGGTGAATTTTGAGAATTCACCCAAAGGCGACTTTTGAAAAGTCACCAATTAAAAAACGCCCTAAAACTCGATATAAAATAGATTATTAGTTTGTTGAACTACAGGATACCCCTCAATAGAAAATACAGGATAGATAGACGATAAAAAGCAAGTATATACAAACAACAACCACCAGATTCTACTTTACTACCAATACATCAAAACATACGGTCAATCACGTGGTAGCCGGTAGCACCCTGCAAGCATTTCATTGCGAATTGCAATATTCATCCTCTCCAAGCGACTAACCTTAGCTTGCATCTCAAGTGCGTATTGGACCCCCCTTTTTGTCAGTGGAGGATTGAACCATTCAAAAAATTTACATCTATGTAGACCCTGATGCGTCTATGCATCGATTTACTCTTTACAGCCGTAAAACCGACGTCCTGCATTCCTCTGACTTTTGGAAACAACAACGTTACATTCAACTCCGCAATAGCAAAGTACCGAACGTCCTATGATGCTAGAACTTGATCTATTAGGGTTTTGATGAGCAAGTACAGTCATTAGCCTGGGATGCAATGATTGTTGAACCGGTTGGGGATTCTCGAGTACGACATTTTCCCGCGTAGCACAAACAAGTTCGGTCTCTACTTCTTCATTTGTCTCTGTACCATCCACTCTTGGTAGATCTTCCACTTCGGTCTCCGGAACAAATTTTACCTCATCGTCTGCGCCCTTGTTCCGTTCATAATCATCATATATTTCCATCATTGTTTGATCATCGATCTCCCAATCATCCATTTTCGCCTAAAAGAAAAGTTGAATAAAATACCAAAATTAGTCAAACTTGCAACCATGGTTTGGGTCGATTGAACAAAATTGAAGAATGGCGTACTATACATCTACAGCTATGAGAATAGAGCAAAAAATTGGACAAAATACCAACCTTAATGACTTCTGCGAATGATTTTGCACAAATTTAGGTTTTTGGTTCGACCTTAAAGCAAAAATAAATGAAAAAGGATGAAGGGGCTAACTGGTTATAACAGTGCAGGTTTCTATTGGCGAATTTTCAAGATTCCCTTTGGGTGAATTTTAGGAATTCACCCATTGGCGAATTTTAGGAATTCGCCCATTGGCGAATTCTAAAAATTCGCCCACTAAAACTTGCTACTGGAAACAGAGCAGCAATTACAATCCCCGACTATAGCATATTACACAAACAAAACACAACTACACAAATTTAACAAAACACAACTACACAAATTTAACAACATTTTACAAATCCAAACAACATTAGTTTGTACATTACATATCACTTTCCATATCACCTCTAACTATTCGGATCAAACAACATTATCGATTTAGTCGTGAAGCTCAAGAAATTCTTGCGGGCTACTTCTTTGTCGACGAGTTACAAATGGTCTCGAACTGCTACTGCTGCTGCTGCTACTCCGTTCTCTGTGCGCATTGGAGGACGAAGGTAATGCGGCCGTTGGTTGAGATGGGCCAGGAATAAATTCTTCGTGTACCGGTGCAACTTGTGACGAGGTGGCTTGTGATGATGAACCCGCACCTCCTCTAGGACGACGTCGTGTGTACACAAGCGCTGGAGGTGGAGATGGAGGTCTCGACCTATCAAGTTTATTCCTGCATAACACAACATCTAGAATCCTTTGGATGTTAGTGCACATCCTCCTACCCTCCTCGTCGGTTTGTCGTTTGCGAAGATTTTCTGCTTCTTCCCAAGCCCTGCTTATACCAGCTGCCTGTAAAGTTGAATGAAAATTAGAAATAGACAAAACTATCATAACTAATTGATATACTACTTACAACATCAACTTACCACGTTCCTCTCAAGTGGTGCTCTGGGAACGTACGGACTTCTATACACTGCCTCCATTGGCGCCGTAAGAACATATCGCCGTGTTATGTTCCAGTACCACCTTTTGTATTTCTCTAGCGTAATGGTGGGCTCCCTCTCAATCTGGGTAGCTGTATGCCGCTCATTACACAACTGAATGTAGGTTCCATACTCCTCTGCATTGTACGTAGACGTGCAGGGTGGCGCATCATCTGGTATATGCTACATCATGCCAAACTGTCTCATAACCCTGCCGGGTAAGTGAAATGCAGTCTTGGTGTAAGATATGAGTGGTACTCTCACAGTCCACAAGTATCTAGCAGCTATACATATGGCTGGAAGCTGTGCTAGCACATCTTGTGTGTACGGTGTCCATGTCACCTTGTCATCCTCCAGCACATCTAACTCGTTGCGATAGAACTTCACACTCTGTCTTGGAGTTTGGCGCAATTTTTTGGGTCCTACCCACCTGTTATAAGATGTTAACAATTGAATATTACACATGAAAATTGCACTGTTTAATTAATTTAAAAGGATAAAAAATATACCGAGACCCAAGTGGCATCGACTGATCGATAGCAACGTTTGTTACTAACAATCTTCCGATCAGAAGATAAGTCCACGATCAAAGCTGCATTTATAAGAAAAAATTACGACCAAAAATGAGACAAATCATGTAAAACAGTAAACTATTGAAGTTTGTATCAAACCTGTACTAGTGTCAGACATCCACCAATAGATTTATTCTCGAAAAGAGAGAGCCTGGATAACTCCATATATGTATAAGATAACACAACACTGCCCCAAGAAAACTTACCACACTCCCCTAAATCAGCAATATACGGTAGCCATTTCAGATCTACCAGAGTCTTTGTATGGTCGCACATCAATTGGGAAACAATGATGTGCAAAATAATAGCACGTGCTCGCTGCTGAATCTGAGCCTCTATAGCATCAGCAGGAATATCGTGCGACAGTTGACATCTATACCACATGACTTCCACGAACTCATTGCCCCTTGTTTGTTCGGGGGTGGGTCAAGACCAAGTAAATCATGACACAATTGCATATAGTCATATTCCACTCCTCCATAAGCCACTGCATTGCCTTCAATAGGCAAACTTAACAACACGGCTACATCTCCTAATGTAATCGTCATCTCACCAACAGGGAAATGAAAAGTGGAGGTCTCCGGTCGCCATCTGTCTACCAAAGTAGTGATAAGATAGTGGTCAAGCTGGATGTATCCTAATTTCATTATGTGTAAAAAAACCAGTCCTCTCAATCTCAGCTAATATTCCTGGATGGTTTGAAGTCACTTTCTTCACCGACGTGGAGTGATCTATAGTTGTAACTGGATCGTCACGTTGATCAAATGATAAATACATAATTAAAAAGCAGGAATTATACCAACTGACACAAAATTATTTTTTTTTAAAACCACCTGCATCCATATGTCGTTAGAAGTACGATGCTGTGCTTGAAGAAATAATACCCTTCCATCAACAGGTCTGGGCTCCATCTCAACATACTCTACAAAATACAAATTTTAAAAATCAATTCATTTCGATAAAAATTATACACTAACTAAAAATTGACAACTCCTAACCCACAAAGTAGTATGAATGCACGTAAACTCCTTGTCGTTCATATAGATTGCTTATAAAAATAATCTTAAGTTGCTTTTAAGAACCTTTTTTAATATGGCTTTTATAAACTACTTCTAACTTAGTTCAAATTGCTTTTAATCTAAGACTAAAATGTGTACAAATACTTGTAATGATAGTGTTGTAAATTCTTTATCAATGGTGATATTAAAATGCTTTACTTTACAAGCACAATTTTTTTTCATGAAGTAAGATTGCAAAAAATTCATGCCCTAAATTAGAAACAACAAATTATGGGTATAGATTCATACCTATTTCTTGTTCTATACCTGACGTGCTTGCCATTAACTAATTTGTGAAAGAATTTGAATAAAAATTGAAGAAATGGAAGTGGAGGATGGTTTTGAGGAATTTGGGCCTTTTGGGTTCGGTTGGGAGAGTTGGGAGAGAGTGGAAATGAAGAGGGGGCTGCTGTCTGGTTATTATGTGTGCAGGATTTTTGCGAAGGCGAATTTTCAAAATGCGCCTTCGTGCGCAATTTCTGATGTCGCCTGTTGGCGCATTTTGGAAATGCGCCCGAAGGCGCATTTTGAAAATTCACCATCGTCTACCTGGCAAAAACAGGTTTATGTTTGTAATTATTATCAAAACCAGATTATTTATGTTATTGTTTACCTAAACAAGTCTAAGTTTGCAAATTTTCCTTTTTTTAATGTTTTTTTGTTTGTTTAATGTATTAATCATTTTTTTATTAGTCTCTCCTGGGATATCTTCATAAGATAAAAGATCAGTATAAGATAGGTGATGGCTGAGAGAAAAAGTAATATTGAGTTTACTGCCTAATATATTCTTCTGTCTATCAAGCAACAGTTTATTGATTTTGGAAAATCAAGGGCATCCACCTTATTTTCTATGCCGTTTTCAGATAATCGTAGACAGAGTCAGATATAATCTATCACAATTTATCATTAAATATTTGTTTGATGATTTTGATACACATCGTTTTCAACATAGAATCCAAATTGCACACACAAGCAATTTATTCTGTTGCTATTTATATGCAACAACCAACCTATATGGTGACGCAACTGTGGTGAGGCTTTATTTGGCATATAACTAAAATTCTATCATTAAGTTTGAAATTTAATTTGTTAGCTGTGTTTAAGTATATCACTGCACATTTTCCCATTATAATTGTATTTTGTAGGTGCTGATTATTGTTCTAAACATATGTAATCTTCAAGAGAATCATGGTGGCAACAACAGCAGTACGGATGGGTACTCATATGTGGAGTAAGATAGGAGGGAACAGACTCTATGGACCTTTGCAAATCATAGGTTTGTTAACTTTTTGGACTTTTAGATTGATTGACTGCAAATTTAAAAGTGTGTGCTTGTGGTAAATTGAAATGCTAGACATTTTGAATCGTTAAGATGTATTCCTTAAAATGAAATTTGAAATGGAAAGTTTTGAAGATTGTACGTAACAATCATTTTTCATAAAAAATAGGACATTTTGGGATCCACACTATTGTTCGCTTAATTTGTTCGCTTAATATACCAAACATTTTAGAATTTTTAATTGAAAAGAATGGTTTATAGCATCCACACTATTTGTTTGCCATATTGTTGTAAGTACATCACAATATTATTTTTGTGCTGGTTTGATAATTGTTTGTGTTTTGCAACATTGGCCTAATTTTTTTCCTTATTTGGAATAAGTTAGGTGGAGCAACTAACATTTATTATTGTAAAATATGTACAGTTGAGAGAAATTCAAGTTTTTTCCTTTCAAGCGTTATGTCGAAACAAAGGGCTACTGAAAGATTGAAGGATGACTTCTCTAGTATGTAGATGAGTTTGCAAAAAATATTTCCTCTCTTGATATATAGTTATTTAGTTTTTCCAACTCTATTTATTAAAACTTCTTAAATTTTTATCATCAAATTTCTTCTCATTCACGGCTCTAAAAAATATTAGATTTAACAATCTTGAAGCCCCATTCATATTTGTGTACTTAAAGTTATGGTTCAATTGAAAAAATACATTTCATTAGCTTAAACAAATGAACTGTGATTGCATAAAAATGATGGTTCGGTCCAATATTAGCATTGCTAGCTGAGCCGTACACCAACATTGTATAATATACTACATATACCTTTTTTCTTATTTAGAAACACTAATGTCCATATGAAATTCTTTGCTTAAAGACAAAAATATATATTAGCCAGACCTTACAAGTGCTACCTAAATAAGCATTAGTTTAAATAAACAATCATGACGAAAACAATATTTAAAAAATAAAGCGACGAAGAGAAAAAATAATCGTATCTTACAGTACATAATTATTTAGTTGTTATATATCCCTAGACCATGGAGAAATCTAAGCATACATAATGATTTTGGTTGTTGACGAAACCACAATAGACTGTTGCGTTGCACTTGGTTGTATAAGACACCCACATCTGAAGCATATATCGGTGTACAGTCCATAGACAATCAAATAAATAATACCTACAAACTAGAAATCATATCGTCGCCTTTTCCATTGTTGAATATCCAGCAAGTCTGCAATGATGACTCTATAATACCTCAATACATTTTGAATTTAAAATGTAGCAATTAGGAGATTATTAATATGTCAACAAAGCAATGAAGGATAGGACTTGAGTTTTATGAGAATTCTTTCCTTTTTATAATAAATGAGAAAAGGATAGACTAGCAAGTTTATAAATTTGATATTAGCAGGGTCTGTCATTAAAGAATCAGGATTTAATAGATCTAGCATTGTCATTTTTTTCCAGTATAATTTGGACCATCTTCTTTCTATTTATTTGCATTTGTGAATTAAACGAAATCCACAATTTCATTAAAAAACCACATATATCTAACAAAAGGTTTCTTCTTGACTCAGTACTTACTGGGCAAAAAGCATATAAATTTCTTATGCGCAAAAGAATTGAGTTTCAAAATTACACAATATGTAAGGTTATCTTAATGAGGTTTCAAATTTTCAAATACATTCAATCATTTATATGTCGGCCCTGCCGGCGTAAATTTGAAGATGAAGGTTTTAAAAGTTTCGCTTTGTTTCAAAAATCAAAATCAATTTCAATTTTGCTACTATGTTATGTTTAAATTTTAAAGTTATAAAATTTGTACAATTCAAACTTTTTCCCAAATGAAATTTAGGTACTGTGTACTTTAACAAACAATTTGCAATTTATCAGATTTAATTATGTGTATAAAGTGAAGATATTTTATTTATGAAAGTATTTATGAAGGATAATTTTTTTATTATTACGATTGACTATTTTAGTTTAGATTATATATCATGCATGAAAGTTGGCACTTTTATCAATGCTTTACATCCTTGATTTGTAATTTTTTTGCAATGAGACCATCTATTTAGTTTTACTGGTTAGTAATGACATAAATGATTAGAGGAGAAAATAGATCTTACACATTACTGGTGTTACATCTACTACAAATGATAGATACATTGTTTTAATACTTTAAATAAAAAAGAATTAGTGTTGTGCATTTTGATTAGTACATTAGTCTGCTAATGTCATGAAAAAAATATAAAATACTTATTTTACATGATGTAACATGAACATGTTATGGTATTTTTCCATACGGATTTTTCGACCTCATTCGTTGGTATAACTTGACGACAGCCATAGCTGGATTGGATTTGAAAATGAAGGTTTTCAAAATTTGGCTTCGTTTCAAATTTCAAAATCAAAATTCGAACTTGCTAATGTGTCGGTCTATTTAGGATTTAAAATTTAAAAAATTTGCAGGATTCAAACTATTTTCTAAACTAAATTTATGTGATGTGTTCTTTAACATTAAATTTTGCAATTTATCTACTGTGTATAGAAATTCATATAAATTTCAGTTCAATCTAAATTCATTATATAACATGTTCAAATTTACGATATATTATAATTCACTTTGCTTACACCGATGAGAAAAAGGAAACTTGGGTAAAAAATTAAGGTGTTATTCCATTGCATTCAAGGAAAAAAATGTCGATATCATTCCTAACAGTTTATGCATAAATTGATAAAAAAGTACAAATATATCTTTTGAGTTTTACTGTAAAACCCAAACATGGAAAGAAAATGTTTTTAATGACTTTGAATTGGAAAATTGGGAATTCATATCTATGAAAATAAAAATCAGACCCAGCCATCAAATAAGACAGTGCATACGAAATTTTAACTTGCAAAAAAGTTACCTATGCAACTCATCAACTTTTTTGAAAATAATATAAGAAGAATGTATATTCATACACTACATGTATGTGGTCATATATATATCACAAATAAAGCAAATATCATTCAATTCAACTAAGAAGAAGTTAGTATTCATAAATTACTGATATAAATATATAATTTTTCTTTAATTACCAAGGAATTATAAAGGCATAAAAAGAAGACTACATGTGAAATAAATCATTTATTTTCCTTTGTTAAGAGAATAACTCTCTTTTAAGAAATTTATAACGCATTCTCCTTCAATTATGAGCTATGGTTAAACAGAAATAGATCTCAAGAGTCAGTGTGTTATATTTCAGTGCCACGATATTACATCTCAGTTTTATTCTATGTTCTCAACATGATTGTCAATCTACACAAAAAGTAAACGCATAAAAAAATTTCAAATTTTTGGGTAGCAAAGCACCAATCACATCAAATCTATTCTAAAATCATGCAAACTTCAATCATGCTAAACTGTATTCTTTTTCCCAGTATTTTCAAGTTAATTACTCTCAGATTATAAAATTTTGAGTTCTTCCAACTTAATGATCGAGCGAATCCCCGCTTTACTTCACTCATTGAATTTGATTTGAATTCAAAGGTTTTTGGTTATGTACTAGAACATTGTCTCATCAGTCAGCTAATCAGAACATACTTGATTTTTACGAAAGGTAGTATCAATTGGTTTTGTTTAGAAGAAACCATGTATTTTTTCCATTTCACCGTACATCATTCAATAAACATATTTTAGTGGGTCAAGTTTTATTTTTAGATTAAGTATATGATTAAACTTTTGTTCATTGATCGTGTTTTTTTAATGGTATAAGGATGTGAATAATGTATTTGCTCATTATGTCTAATGTAGGATAAATTGAAGAAACGTTTGGCAGAAATTAATTGGTCAGAGACATCAAATGTCTCATCTGCAATGGATGTGTATACGGTTGCAATCATACCAGGAAGGTTGGTTTTTGTTTCAAGTTTAAAATAACTTATACAGTGCTTTACTTTTACACAATAAAAACTTTTGCAAGCTATTTAAGACGATCATTCAAATTGGTAATGAATCGGCATTAGTCAAATGAGTTGGATTGTATATAAAGCACTAAAACTTGATATTGTCTTGTACAAGTTAGCTTGAAAATGAAATTCTGCAATTTGTTTTAGAAACTATCCGAAACTGAACCAAATCATTGCAAAAATGAAACTATAAGTACAAATAGGTAGTGTCCTTACATTCATTAATAACTATTGCTAACCTAATTAAATATATTAATCCAATGTATCTGAAAATTATCTAAATGCATTTCATCTAAAACTCCACTGTATGATGTATTATTTGAAATTGATTTGCAGGAGCAATGAATTTTTTTGGATGTTACTACATTTTAGTTTTGTATTTTGGTTAAATTGGTTTAATGACTTCATACATGAAAATTATGCCTTATTGTGCAATTTTCATGCACAAAAAATTAGAGGTTGTTCATCTCAGGAATCCCTAGAATCTAACTCAACAGTAAAATATATTTGAGGTTTGTACATTATCAGAATGATTTTGATTGTTATATTCATGAGAAATAAAATTTAGAGTTATAATTTCTAACTATAAATGTAGCTATTATGCAATACTAACATGATTAGTTAGATTATATTTTGGACCATTTCCAATCTATTGGTCTTTCCAACATATTTATATATGACTCAATTTCAGTCAAATTCTCTCTTCTTTCTCCCCTTGGAATTTTCTCCTTTATTTCCTTTCAAGATTTTTTTACTCACTCAATATAAGAATACAAAGAATTTTATAAGCACCGGTGCTATATTCTTTTTTTTATGGACCTACGCTCCTTAACTATTCACTTTGGTAATCTAATAAGCGATTTTATAGTTATTTTCTATATGGTGTAGTTGCTTAATTCTAAAATGGTTTTATATCTATGTTCCTTTATAGATTTTAGGTGCCTAATAATGTTGAATTGAAAGGTATACTCAAGGATATGATCAGTGAAGCGACAAGGTATGCGGTTTGCTTCTTCCTACCTATTAATATATAGTTGCTTAATTTTTACTATGTGTATGTATCATACATGAATGAAGAATATTATATCTATTTACATAGCATCCCTTACACCATAATCCACACCTAAATACACACATCTAATTTGTCTTTCCTAATTCATGTTTATTGATTTTTTCGTCTATTGATTTCTGATTAACACCGAAATTGTTTTTGTTACATATTTCACTACTATGAATTTCCAGTTTATCACTGCTTATATGACAATAAGAGAAAAATATTATTTTAAAAACCAATTTATTTTGGTTTTTACCAACAACTTTTATTGTTATTATATGTAATACTATTATTTATTCACATGCCAATAATAACTTAACATAAACTCATTTAATCCTATATTGTTATTAAACTTGCATTTACTTCTACACCATAACCTATCCTCTTTTATGCGAAATGAATTCAATAAGTTGTAATAGAGCTTGAAATTATACATACAAATTGGTGGGAAATAATAATTTGAGCTTAAGAACTAATTATTTTGTCTGTGTCAATTTCAAATTAGTAAATGTTGGTTCATATAATCAGTAATTAACTTGAAATGATGCCTTTGACTGTTCATACAGTTAATGGTGAACTTGAATAATATAGATCATTAAAATCAAAATTAAATGTTGGCTGCATTGTTAGTTTGTTCTTGCAATGTATATTATAAGTTCTATTTATGTTTTTTTTCATATTTCATAAATATGATGTAAATTTCTATATTTACAGTCTGTGCGTCATTTACAGTAGATCGTATTCGCTCCTCTATCAAACCTATCCTGAAATAAAACAAAGATCAGTAATCCACAAACACAGGGAATATAACATCAGATGTAAGCTTCTTTCTAACCCTTAGTTTGCTCCTACAATATCTTTGAACTTCCAGAGTGTACAAAATGCATTGTTCGAGCCTACCGCAACACTTCAAATTTCATTTGCCGCATACAGTTATCAAACTAAATGTTATTCTAATCGAAAAATTGGTCTAATTATCATCATATTAAACAAAGTTATGTCTTGCATTAGCATTGATGATCATGCTTATTTGAATTTACATGTGTAAACTATTTAAAAGAACAATCTTTGAGTGTTGGATGTATGTATTGGTATGTAGGAGACACTCCTTTCTGCAACTTTCTTGGTTTTTTCTTCAGATGCAACTACTGATGTTGACATGCTTAGTTTAAATTTAATTCGTGTGAACTAAAAAAAATGAAACACTAAAAAAAAGAACTTTTCCAGAGAGCTAATTTTTTGATCAAATTCTACCATGCGGTTATGGTTTGAGTTTTCTTCTATTTAGTTAAAAAGGCACCTTTGTTTGAGTTGCCATGATCATTTTGGTGGTTAAATGCCAATATTGGTTGCTTGACATAAACTTCATGTACTTATGGAGTCATGTCAAACATTTGATATGTGGTTTACGAATAAAGGTTTTTTCTTTCTTTTTACTGGAGGTTCTCAAAGTATTTTATTTCACTGTCCTTTTTTTAATTATACCTTTTCCATTTTTCCATAATTAACTAACAAACTTGACGGTTTGTGTGTTTCGTTTAATGTGGGAAAAGGTATAAGAGGTTCCAATATACAATGGACATCACAAATGATTTCTTTTTTAGTTATTCATACCATATTAGGTGCATGTATCCATGTGTGAATCTTCAAGATCGGTTTAAAATGTACGTAGCTTTGGTTAAGACAGTAAGTAGCTAGGTGGTTCTGACATTGTTGTCGTTGTTCTTGATGATACGATGCAACTACAGATATTCGTTAACGCACTGACAGGAAAGACCATCACTCTTGAGGCTGAGAACTCGGATACAATAGACAATGTAAAAGCCAAGATACAAGACAAGGAGGGAATCTCACCTGACCAGCAGTGCCTTATATTTGTGAGAAAACAACTTGAAGATGGGAGAACACTGGTGGATTATAATATCCAGAAAGAGTCAACCCTCCAATTTTTATGAATTGAGAATCTGACATGTAGGATCCGTAATCATCTCAAAGATAATACAATGTGGACAGCCGCATTGGTTCATGGGATTTTTTTTCAAACAAGAAAGCTATCCCTATTATTACATATCTCTACATGTCCTTGAATTGTGGGGCTTTTTTTGTTCTATTTGATTTTTATTTCCTTTTACTTTCCTTCTATAAGACAAACAGATTATTCAACTAGGCAGTTGATAGCAATCCCAATAGCTTAAGGTGATATTGTAGGTTATAAGAAGGAGTAGTAATATTGATAATTATATATTTTTACCATAGGTTCAAATTTTGACGTTTAGCTATAGGTTACGGTTTTAGTGCTCAGCAACTATTTGATTTTGGTTATTTACCACGTGTCCAATATTTACCATGTTGCTAATCAGATATTTGAAAAGCGGTGTCTGTTGAAGAAATGAATCATTTACTCTTTATTATTGTTGAAAGAAAAGTAACGATATATTTCAATACACATTCTCTTGTACAAGTCTCAGTATATATTTTGTATAATGGATATATGGGCTTGGCCCATTTACTACTTTACATAACTGGTTTGCTTTGTGATAACTATTCGTTCGATACCCCCCTCAAACCAGTTAGAGGGTTAGGGTTTGCATAAACTCGACAATGGCCGCCACGAGTGAAAGTTCCTTCAAAATTCTTCAAAATTTTCTTCAGATCTGGTAAATCTTCGCTCCAGTGATGATTTATCAGGTCGAAAAGACTCGATTCAGTCGTTAGCCACGAAAGAGCATGAGTTTTGTAAATAGAATTAGTATATTTGATGGATCTGGAAAGGTTAAGGCTTCATTTTGATGAGCAAACGTCAGATCTAATCGTCAACCACAGAAAGTACAAGTTTCGTAATGAAATCAGTATGATTGATAGATCTGGAAGAGTCGAGGCTTCATTTTGATGAGCAGACCTCAGATCTCTCTGTTGCTGGCAAGTAATTCAAGGCTCTGCATTCTGAATCTGGGTTTACTTCATCGATGTTCAGTTCACTTCTGAATCTGGTAAAGTTGATTTTTGATAGTGCTTTAGTAAAAACATCTGCTTTTTGGTAAGAGGAAGGTATGTGATTAACCCTTAGTTTTCCCTTTATAACTTGCTCTCGAACGAAGTACAAGTCCAGTTCCATGTGCTTCGTTCTAGAATGTAGTACTGGATTTGCCGTAAGTGATATAGTGCTTAGATTGTCACACCAAATAGTTGTCGTAATGTCAGTTTTGATTTGTAATTTTGTTAACAGTGATTCCACCCACATAATTTCAGCGGTTGCGTTGGCCACACTTCTGTACTAGATCTAGATACTGTAGGTTGTTTTTTAGCACACCAAGATATTGGATTTTTTCTTAGGAAAATGCATTACCCAGTTGTTGATCTTCTGTCATCACTGTCAGTGGACCAGTCTGCATCTGCGTAGCGGTTGATGTTGAGTGTCTTGCTTTCATGTAGAATAAGTCCCTGATTTATGGTGCCTTTAAGATATCTCAGTATTCTTTTAACTGCTTTCCAGTGATTATCTAGTGGTTTTTGCATGAATTGACTGACTTTATTGACACTGAAAGATATGTCTGGCCTTGTTATTATTGCATATTGTAATGCTCCAACAATGCTTCTGTAGAGTTTCTCATTTTCAATTGGCTCTCCTTTGTTTTTTGATAAGTGTAAACTGCTAGTCATTGGTGTTGGGAGAGGGTTTGCCTTGTCCATTTTTGCCTTTATCAGAATTTCTGAGATGTATTTCTTTTGACATAGATGTAGCTTGTTGTCAGATGTTATTTTAACTTCTATGCCAAAGAAGTAGCTTAACTCTCCTAAATCTTTAATTGAAAATTCTTCGTTCAATTGCTGTGTGACTTTGTTGATTTTTGTCTCACTATTGCCTGTAATTATAAAGTCATCAACATAAATAAGTATGTAAGTAACAGTTACATCAGAGAATTTAACAAAGAGGGAGTTGTCAGATTTTGTTGAGATATAGTTGAGACTAGCTAATGTCTGTTTCAGCTTGTCAAACCACACTCTTGGTGCTTGCTTGAGTCCATAGATTGCTTTGTTTAGTTTGCACACCAATCTTTCATTTCCTTGTTGTTTGAATCCTGGTGGTTGTTCCATGTATACCTCTTCCTGCAATACACCATTTAAAAAAGCATTATTTACATCTAATTGTTTAATGGTCCAATTCTTATACAAGGCTATAGTTAATAAAATTCTGATGGTGGATGGTTTCACAACTGGTGAGAAAGTTTCAGTAATATCAAAACCACTTTGTTGTGAATACCCTTCTGCCACCAATCTAGCCTTGTACTTTAGAATTGTACCATCAGGATTCTTCTTCAGCCTATAAGTCCATTTACAGCCTATGATATTTTTATGTTCAAGTAACTGAACAAGGTTCCAGGTTTTATTTCTTGTAAGTGCATTATATTCTTCCTTCATGGCTATTTTCCACTTCTCATGTTGTATTACTTGATAATAAGTACTGGGTTCCTCATTTGATAATTCTACATTGTATATCTTTGGTTTAAATATACCACTTTTTGACCTTATTACCATATGATGACCACTATTTGCAGGATTAGTCTATTGAGCTCTATCCTCTATTGTGCTTTCCTGCTGAGTATTGGATGGTTGAGTATCATTCAATACTTAGTAGTGATCTGCATGATTGATGCTGTCTTATTGTGGAAACTGATATGAATCTTTAGATTCCTTATTCTGCTCATGACTTGATACCTTTCTAATTATTTGTTGCTATGGAGCAACATATTCTCATTCTGAGACATCTGTCTTTTGACAGGTATGATTATCTCAGGTATTGCAGGTATTGAGGTTTTTGGATTATATAGTTTTTTTTGTATTGTGTTCAGGCTTGCTAAAAGGGAATTCAAACTCAGTAAAGGTCACATGTCTTGATATATATATTCTACCCTTATTGTCAAGACATTTGTAACCTTTTTGATTGTTTGCATATCTTAAGAAGGTACAAGGAGCAGACCTGAAATCTAACTTATGAGTATTGTAGGGTCTCAGGCAGGGGAAGCACAGGCATCCAAATACTTTTAAACTCTAATAGTCTGGCTTGATCTTTGTCAGTGTCTCAATTGGACTTTTAAATTGTAGAACTTTGGTTGACAATCTATTGATAAGATACACTGCTGTGGAGAAAGCATCAGGCCAGAACTTCAGAGGTACAGATGCCTATGCAAGAAGAGTCAGGCCAGTTTCCACAATGTGCATGTGCTTTCTCTCAATGAGACCATTCTGTTCAGAGGTATGTGGGCAAGTTGTCCTATGATTTATTCCTTTCTTTTGAAAGAATTCTTTGAGTGGTAGGAACTCCTTGCCACCATCAGTTTGAATAATCTTTACTTGGCAATTTGTTTGCTTTTCAGCACTTGCTATGAACTGCATTACAACATTGCAAGTATCAGATTTTTCTTTTAGGAAATAAATCCACACATGTCTAGAAAAAGCATCAATAAATGAAATATAATACTTGTAACCATAATCAGTAGATATTGGGGCTGGTCCCCACAAATCTGTAGCAACAAGTTCTAGTGGTTTATCATATTCAATACTTGAGTTTGGAAATGCAAGTTTATGGCTTTTGCCCATTGGACAATAGGTGCATGTATAAAATGAGGGAATGTTTTCAATATGAATTTTATTATTATTACTCAAAACATGTCTTACAATTTTTATGCTGGGGTGACCCAGTCTAGCATGCCAAACATCATAGTTATTACAGCTTTCTATACGTTTTGTTTCAGACATGTTACACCAGTTTTTCATACTTTCATATTTTCTTGATTTTGCAACATCAAATTTGTGTAATCCCCTACATTCTCTACCCTGCAAAAGAATTTCATCTATTAGTGCATCTTTCACTAAGCAAAATTTTAGGTGAAATTCAAAATATACATTATTATCTTTTGAGAATTGTGAGACACTCATCAGGTTTTTTCTGATAACTGGTACTCTCAAAAGATTATTAAGATATAGTTGCCTTGCACCTATGATACTTGCATTTCTAGTGTGTGTTATGTGAGTTGCTTTACCATTACCCATATATAATAAATGTTTACCTTTGTATTCCTTGTTTCCAAGATTCAAGTTGTTGAGATTGTTTGTAACATGATTAGTTGCTCCAGAGTCTGGGTACCAGCTGTCATCTTGAATGTCTTCTGTCTTTGCTAAGTGACTGGTTGTGTTTTCTGATTGCTCCTTGCATCCTTGTTGAATGTTCACCATATTTGCACTAGTATCATTCTGTCTTGAGTTGCCAGTACTTTGTTGAGATGGTGTGTAGTTAGCATCAAATCTAAAGTAGCATCTGTTTGCTGTATGACCATATTTTTCACAGATCTGACATCTTGTCCTGTTATTGTTGTTAGTATTGTTCCATCTACCACCTCTTCCTCTTGATCTGTAATTCTGGCCACCTCTTTGACCATTGTTGGACTGACTCTTGTTGTTGTAGTTTCTTTCTTGATTTCTTCCTCTGTTGCTAGCAATGTAGTTTGTAGAGTATTCAGGATTTGTTGGTATTTTTTGTTCTAATCTACTTTCATGTGCTAGTAGTATAGAATGCACATATTGTAAAGTTGGTAATCTTTCTTTTGATGATATCACAGCCACGACTGATTCATACTCTTCATCTAATCCACTTAGTAGATATAATATTTGCTCTATGTCACTTACATTGTGTCCTGCAGAGGCTAACTGATCACATATAGTTTTAGTTTTGGACAAGTACTCTCTCATAGTCTGACTACCTTTCTTCAAGTTATGCAATTGTTTTTTATACTGCATAATTCTTGCATCAGATTGAGAACTAAAAACTTGCTCTATTGTATGCGAAATTTCATGGGCAGTTTTGCAGCCAATTAGTTGTGGCAGGAGACTTGCACTAATTGAAGATAATAGCCAAGAACTGACCAAACTATCTTGCCTTTCATGTATAACATATTCTTGATTATCAATTAACTTTCCTTGTGCATCTGCAGTGAATCTTGGAGGTTTAATGATGGTTCCAAGAACATATTCCTGAAGACCATAAGCTTTTATTGCAGTCTCCACTTGAAATTTCCAGAGCAACTAATTGGTTTCATCAAGTTGGGTAGTTATGATCTGGCTATGTGGTTTAATGATGGTTTTGAGGAGTTCTTAGGTGATACTGGATTGGTTTTGGGTGGATTTGGATA
Organism: Allium fistulosum; assembly: GCA_030737815.1. NCBI lineage: Eukaryota > Viridiplantae > Streptophyta > Magnoliopsida > Asparagales > Amaryllidaceae > Allium > Allium fistulosum. Next base: position 900,274,673 of record CM060905.1, read on the forward strand.
CAGAAGTGGGTGAGACAGTACTGTTATCATTTTCTTCAGCCATCAATGAAGAGATTACAACAAGAAATGATGATGAGGCTAAAAATTACCAGAAAATGGAGATGCTGCAAGAGACCGACTGGATGATGAATACTAACAGGCAGTTTCTTGGCACAGCACTTCAGGTTAGGAAAATTGAATCTTTAGATCTCTGATAGCACTGATGCAGCCGAAGAGATGATATATGATGAGATTTTTTTTGATACTGTCTTTTCTTGGCATGACACAGTGCTAGATGATGGATTTTCTTTACGAATTTATATACAGTTGTTCAACTGTATATTTGAATCTCATATGATGAGAATGCTCTGATGAGAAAGATGATCTCTGGTCATGAAATGGTAAAGCATATGCTGTTAAGCATTAGAAGGCTATGATACCATGTTGAAAAAATGAATCATTTACTCTTTATTATTGTTGAAAGAAAGTAACAGTAAATTTCAATACACATTCTCTTGTACAAGTCTCAGTATATATACTATATAATGGATATATGGGCTTGGCCCATTTACTACTTTACATAACTGGTTTGCTTTGTGATAATTATTCGTTCGATAGTGTCAATGTGGATGGTAGAGTAGCTAATGATATTGAGTCAGAACAAATTGTTTGTGAAAATATTCTTAAACAAACTCATGTTGTGTTATCATCTATCGTACATATTCGTGGTTTGGTTCCATACCTCTCTTCTGGTCCCAATAAGGTTCATGGCACAATATAAAGCCTGACATAATTTGTGAGTTAAAAATTAGCTTATTTTCAACTGACCGTTTTCTTTAAATGTCAGCTTTCTTAGCCAGCTCAACCCTCCAATTATTCAGTGCATAAGGACCAAAACTATGAATCCACTAGGAGGCATTTTTATGTGATTACATTATTACTTTCGACTGTGCACTTTGAAATGAACCATACAACGTTATTAATTATGTAGGAATGATTTTTTCTATCATGATTTTTGTGTTGGTCATATGTTTTAGGTTAGTTTTTATTAGTTTTACTACAATACTAGTGTGTAACCCGTGCGTTTCACACGGCGATGTTAATAAAAAATAGTATTTATATTTTAATTATTACTAAAATTAGAAATTTATTATGTAATTTATGATAAATTTATTGTGATATATTAATCATAAATCAAAATGACATGTGATGCTCAGATGTAAGGTTGAAGGTTCAATCATCGCTAGCTATATATATTTGTAGCAATTAATGTCCTACTAAAAAAATTAATTTTTTTTATACTATAGATGTAAATAATTTATGTCATGTGATATATATTTTTTATATGTATGAGTGAATAAATAACTTTACCATTTTTGTTTTAATTGTTGTGTATATATTGAATTGTTATTTTTCAAGGATTTATAATAGATTTACGAATGTTAATTTAATTTAATATATGTAAATAATTTGAATTAATAATCAACATAACTATCAAAAATAAGAAGTTGAATGTGAAAAGTTATAGAAAATTACGAAGAGCTTTGTACGTATTTGTACTTGAGAAGAGCATCTTATGCCCGTTTATCTACATGTGAACTTTGATCCATTATTTAGTTTTCATTTTTTAAAAATTTCATAGTTAACCATAGATTTTATGTTGTTATAGGAGAGTCGCCCTTACAACTTTGATAATCGCAAATAATGTTACGTAGCATTTAGTTGAGTTACGAGCTTGACATGGTTTGATAACATGTTAAAAGTAAATGTTTATATAATCTAATTTTTATCGATGAAATTTGTGCATCTACATAGTAATGTTATAAAATATAAATTTATCTTTTAAAGGTTGTTAAAAATAAAATTACGTTATGTAATGTAACATAATGTACAATAAAAATTTAAAGATAACTAAATTAGAAATTAAAAGAGTTATTGTTATTTATGTACACATTTTATGTTATGCAATTTATATATAATTATGTCTGAATAAAGAAATAACTTTATCATTTTTCCACATATAAATGAATATTATATATATTGAAATTCTTATATTTTTAGTATTATTAGATTGATTAATGAATATCAGTTAATCAAATTTATTTATATAGTTTAAATTTAAGATTACACAATTAGTTAAATATATGGACTTGAGTGTAAAATGTTAGAAAAGAATTGAGAATGGTTACTAAGAAAATGTAAAAAAAATTAAAATTTTGGTGTTTGAAGTTAATAGAATTATATAATATATTGTATGATAAATTTGTTCAGTAAATAAATTATAAAATAAATTTGTTATTATCGTTAATGTATATAATTTATGCTATGTGATTTATATACGCATACAAACAGACACACATATCTAAATAAAAAAGATCCTTTTTATACCAATTTGTTGATACGCCTGTAGCATATATATTGAAACTTTAATTTTTTAGAATCTATTAATAAATATTAGTTGACTAAGGTTGTCCATTAATTTAAAATTTGGATTATGTAATTAATTTAAATATGTGGGCTTTGATGTAAAATATTGGAAGAGAATCAAGAAAGATTTATAAATAATTGTAGACTTGTTAAAAGAGTAGGTATTTGAATATAAAATAGTATGAGAAGTTTAGTATAATAATTGTAAAGTGATAAATTATAAGATTTTAAAAATAAAATATCTATAGTTGGAGAGAATTAAGGGGAATGAAGATAATTCCTAGAATTAATCATAGAGCTTAAAATTCTTCTGCTTTACTATTATTTAATAGATATCCACAATACAGTCCGCGGGTGCGGCGCAGTGGAAAGGAGGCTTGGGTTCTGGTAAAAAGACCCAGGTTCGATTCCTACCATGCGATTCCCTATCCTATATAAATTTACCTGGGGGTATGGGGGCTTGGATCAGCGGACGACTTTACTATACCCTCCTCAGGAGTTTATCGGTCCGCCGGGTTCTCCTGGGTTTTCAAAAAAAATATATCCACAATACAATGTGAATTTTTTCTTTCATCCAACCAGTTTGAATATTCAAAAAGTTAAACAAACCATTGTTTAGGATTTTTTTTCCTCCATGATTTGGTCGATTAAATCAATATTTTAGCACCACAATATGATGATAAAGTTGTGAGATTGATTTATAGATGGTTTCATGATATACATTGTTTTTACGATGTCATATATTTAATTTACTCCTAAAAATGACTACATGTGTGGATATTTTTGTATGACAATTTTATTATAACATGCATACAACTGATACCCGTGTGTGTAGCACAGGTTCACACTAGTTTTAAATATAGTAGAACAGTGTTTTATTCTTCTAAACAGATGTCAAAGTAATCAATTCAATTTAAATGTAGCAGAACGGTGTTTTATTATGCTAAACAAATGTCATCAATAAAGTATTATCAATTAACTAAGCTATTATTTAAAACAACATAATTACATCTAATTAATATTAATTTATCATTAATTTATACTTCAAAAAAATATAACCAACTATTTATACCATAATGTTGTACTCGTCAATATGAGTCAAATACAGAATTTTGTGGGTTAATCATATTTAAAATGAGGGAGACATACCTTTTTAAAGTTAACATACTTATTTAAATTATTAAATCACTAATTAAAGAATTCTCACCTAAATCATCAGGCCTAAGGCTTGCTAACCCATACCTAAATGCTACAAGGTTCTTCTCAAATAAAATTTCGATTTCCCCCTTATTGAATTCCAAACTTCAATGTGCATGGTATGCACGTGCATGCACTTCCCCGACTACCCAATGCCTAACAAACCCCACCTGCAAAGTCTACCTCATGAGCATATCCTACTGTCTACCTTGCCTCCAAGTTTAGAGCCTTTGATTAAATTTTGACCTATTGAACCCAAATAAATTCACGTCCAATCATCATTCAAGCACGAAAATGAAGCTCCCATCCCACTTCAACCTCCACTGGACCTCGCCACCACTTCCATCAGAACCGCCTCCCACTAACGCTTCCATAGACAACACTTTGATGAACTCGAAGCATCGCACCACCGTCCCCTTCGTGATTTCCGAATCCCTAAACAAACTCGCTGAAACCCTACTTTGAGTTATCCCTACCAACATCGGCCACCATACTCCTAGCGACCACCACCCACGACTTCGCCTTGTCCTAAGGCTCCTCTAGACCCCACCGCTCCTCCCTTAGACCACCACCTCGTTAGAATTTCCAAGATGATCGAAAAATGATCATCTCCTCCCTCATGTTGATTTACACCACTAAAAATACTGCGATCACCTCTAAAATTCTCTACCCAACGATACGAACCTAACCATACCCTCCAATCTCCATTCCGTGCTTATCGAAAACCTGCTTTTTCTTAACATCTATATCTTTTGGTCACTCCCCACCACCACGCTCGACAAAACCTCGAGTGAATATTTTTAGAAAATATTAAATATGGAAATGAGCAACTAAGATGTTGAACACATTGGCAAATTTTGAGTAGATTGGAAGGAAATGATTTTTGAAGTGAGGAAAGAGGTGGTTTTCCTTTGTTTTTAGAAGATACAGAGAGCTAAGGAATGAACTCAGGAATAAGAAGAAGAAGTGAAATGAAGAGAAAGTGAGTAAGATGAGTGAAGTGTTGATGGTTACTTATAACAAAACAACATCATTACCTCCACTTAACAAACCTAATCCATACTCTAAAGCGAAACCAAAATTCCACACTTCATCACACCACATTTTAATCATTATAAGATGATTGGTTAAAAGTCTTATTTTGATTTGAAAATATTTTAAAAGAAATTTTTGTGGTACTCCATTATACAATATCTTATTCGCGTACGGACAGCGAATGATAGAAATAAAAATACGATCGTGCACAATAATGTGATACGTTCACAAAACAACAATAAAACACACTAGTTATCAAATCCTGTTAAATTTCAAAATACCAACGTTTGCCATTAAAATACGTCAAATGACAACTTAAATAATTTCCAAATTAAAATTTATGGAAAAATCCTATAAATTCATTTTATTACCAAATTGATTTTCTTTTTATTTAAAACCATTAATCGAATATTTAAATTAATTAGATATTCCAAAAATCAGAACGATAAAATTCCGGGTTGTTACAAAATTAGTCAATTTGATATTTTCTATTTGACCTTTGTTATATTAACCACCAAAACACTCTCGAGTGAACCATTCCATATTTATCTAATAACTATTAGTATGTAACCCCTTAATTTCCCCGGTAGTCATGAGTAATACACTATCTAACATTTGGAGAGCATTATATACTCTATCTCAATGGATGCATCGATATCCAGTCTCAATACATCTTGACTATCAATATTTAAAATGATATGTTTATTTTCATTGTGATAAATTGCTTATGGTTACAACATTTGATAACTAATATCACAAAACATATCATCTATGGATTTTCTATTAAATACACTTTTAATTAATTATACCAAGTTTATAATAGAAAGAAAACACCTTTAATTTTGAACAAGATTGATTATTGAGTTAGATTTATGTAAGAAATTACATAGTTGTCCCTGTGGCATACACCTAACTCTATCAATCTCCCGCTTGCATTTAGGGTCAATTATGGATTCTTATTCTAACTTCTCCAATTGATTTCTATAAAACCAATCAGTTCGGTTCCTTAGTGAATGGGTATGCTATTATGTTTTAATTATCTACTATGTCAATCAGATCTCTCCGATGTCGATAAACTGCCTTTATGATGTGGAACAATTTGGAGTATGTCTTTCGACCTTTAGTGAGCTCTAAGTTATGTTATGAACTATAACACGATATTGTTATCTTATAGCAATGTTATAGGATGCTCAACATTTGGAATCACCCTTCGGCTCTGTTATAAATTTGTGCATTTACTATGTGTATGTGTTTCTTTTGTTGTGGCGCTATTCAAGGCGATATACTTGGCCTTTTATTGAGTCATCCAAAATCTCTAATATGGAACATTTCCAACTTAAAACTTCTTAGTCAATCTTTGAATATGAATTTTATAATGACATACCATACTCAATATCACATATGAAGTCTGAGTCCGAATCTTTGAGAGGAGTTCGTTGTTGCTATAAAAAAATTTCCTATATTTCGTAAATACACTAGAACACTCTAAACTATATTTTAGTGACCTTAATTTTGATTTGATATTTCTTCATATATGGAATATATAAACAAATCATGATATTTCAAACAATATAACACGTATGATAATTCCTATTGCTAATGCACAAGGAATCCATCTTACATGTTTCTTATTAAACATTTTAATAAGGTATTTCTGCATATTGTCTGGGACATTCCTAATGTCCTTTATACTCATTATACAAGGCACCATTTGCAAATTCAATATCAAGTATTAAAACAATTAAGGCTGATTTTAACTCAGGTACATCGTTAATGATCAACAATGTGTTGTTTACTTGTGGCTTAGAAATATCTATGTACCTTTTAACGTTCTTTCGTATGAACACACACTTCCTCTGCATTTTGACTAATCATCAAGTATTTGATATTTCTATCAAAATATTTGATATTTCTTAACATTTCTTGGATCATATCCAAAAACCTATAAACTTAATATCCCTCCCACTAACTTCGTGACACTTCGCTTGTTATGTGCAAACTATCTATTCTAAATCCTTATTTAGAATTTTCCATTTCAGCACATACAAAGTCATACTAAGCAATAAATTTGTGTGTAAATCCAAACTAACTTTAGCAGATCGAATGGTGAATTTGATACGTTAATTTCAACAATTGAAATTTACGATTTTATTCTTATCAATGTATCTCATTGTATTCCAGGTGCATTTGTCTTTCTGTTAAAGACATATTTGCAGGCAATGGATCATATCCCTTTGGGTATAACTATCAAAATCATATTTTGGTATTGGAATCTATTTTGGATCTGTGCATCATACCATATCATAAATTCAATACTCTTAATGGTTTAATTTAAACAACCGATGATTATTTACTCTTGACATTGACAAGAAACTCATGGTTTCTCTTTAACTACAAGAATACCCATTAGAAGTTCTATTGTACTATGTTCATTTAGATTTGATCAATTTCATTTCATCCCTTGTAATTGGTGTTATCATTGGATCGTATCCAAATTCATTTTATACTAATAATTTTTTTAAGAATTTTCTTCCCTACAAAGTTGATTCTTAGTGCAATGGAGTGGGCATTCATAAATATTTTATGAATTTCCTTACATAAAGCTGATTTTGCATTAGTTCACATATATAATGTTCACAACACAAATTAGTCATCTAATGATCATCGTTCCTAAAATTCTCTTGGGATAATTCTTACAAGATCACTTACATACAATTACTAAGTGCAATTTTTTGATTCGCATAACCTGCAAACTTCTTAACCTAAGACATGGTGGGGTTTCTTATAAACCCTTATCGTGTATGATTTTGTAAACTATTATTTGATGATATTAATTTTGTCCCATGTACTACTCTTAAGTACACACCTTAAAGGAAGAATTTAACTCAACTTCACTCATCATATAATCGTCCTTTGTCCAACAATGTTCGATTAATCCTTATCAAGGAAGATTGACTCTTGAGAATGAATCTTTATTCATTTTAGGTATGTTTTGAAATCTTCCCAATTTACTTACCCATTTGATCAAATTGAATCATTTTATTGCATGTTATTTTATTTACTTTCATTTTATATTCTACGAACTTATCATAGACATGCTTGATATTTATTGAATAAACATATTCATGCTTGTGATAATTCATCAGTGAATATAAAAAAGTGTGTGAAACCATTTTGGTACATTGTACTTGTGATTGCATACATCTATATGTATCAATCCTAAGAGTTCATCAAATCTAATGATGCTCCCACTAAATGGGTGCATAACCCTTAATTGTTTAAGACATAATTACCAGTATCATATGATTCATAATCATATAATAAAGATTATTTCTCAAACCTAAAACTTAGTCTACAATTCCAAAATATTTGTAAATAATTTTAGATACTTTAGCATTTTTAATGCATCACTTTTGTTGTGAAAACAAATACCACATTATAGTTTTACTTTATAAATAATGTGTGGTGCATTTTACAAAAATAATTTTCATAAATTGATGCACTCAATAAGTGTTATATGGCATGCTCCTATTATTTTTTCCATTGCTATAATAGCAAACCAAATGTGGAGGTCCATCATTCACTTGATATAGATGTAACACCACGTAAAAATTAATAAAAAATAGATAAAATATGATAAATTAATTAAACAAAATGTTAACTGGGTTTTTAACCCATCAGAATTCAACAAGGGTTAGAACATCCAGACTAAGCCAGAATGACTTGAAACTTGAACAAGGCATCTAAAAGAACAAGCCAATGGAACTTAAGAGAAATAAGCCAAAAATCCACTAAGTAGATGGATCGTTGGCGATCCATCATCCATGGATCGCTGGTGACCCAAAAGAAAGCATTATGAGTTATCAAAGCCTCTTGCATCATAATCTACTACCTCTTTTAAGAATACCTACCAAGTTTCATAGCATGCCAAACAATCTAGCTCAAGAAGTGAAGACTAATCTGATTCAAGCTGTTTGACCAAAAGCAGCTAACTTAAAACGGACCTAGAGAACTCATACAAAGTCGGATTGAATTGAGATTTTGGGAGAAAACTTAGAAGACGTAATAAAAGGCTCATAGAGAAATTGAGATCTTTTAAAGTTGATTTGATGGATCTCTAGCGACCTAACTAGATGAATCGCTAGAGACCAATGGATATTGGGTCCCACTACTTGAAATTTTTGTGGTAGGTCCAAAACACCCTTTTAGAGTGTAACCGCCAAGTTTCTTCTAATTTCGTTAAGTTTTGATCCAGTTATGGACGATTCTTCTGGACCAGATGACCCATGAAGACGGATGATCAAACAAACTCCAAATGACTTGATATTTGGGAAAGGAACTCAAATAGAAGATAGAAAGACAACTAAATGGAGGTTACTCAAAAAATCACCTAAGTACATGGATTGCTAGTGATCCATGCTCTATGGATCGCTGGTGATCCATGGAATTATATTGAATTGTTATGACATTTTCATAAAGGATGGAGAAAAATATTCCAAGTAATTGGATTGCTAGCGATCCGTCACCTATGGATCACTAGCGATCAATCAGATTTGCTCCGGTCGCCTTCAAACTTTATAATCTACTTCATGGCATCATATGCAGGCATATGGCAAAGCAGGCCTAGCCCAATAGCTCTCCCACCCCTGTAATTACGATCGTACTTACAACAGAAAGGGGATCTTATGGACTGGCTGCTAGAACTCTGCAGATATAATTCTTCACTATTCTCCTCCCATACAATAGTCAAATAAGGGTTCACTGTGATTCTCTAGTGAACTCTTGTGCTTGTGACTTGATCTAACTTAAAAGATTCAATCATATTGTAGTCTGATTCAACTTGTAACAGCAGTCGGTTAATAGAAAGTTATAAAGTGGACGTAGGCTTCATTAAAAGCCGAATCATCATAAAAATTTTCTTGTCTTTTTACTATTTCTACTCTTTTTACATTTATTCTCTATATTATTGCTCCATAAGAACAGGACTGGTGCTTTCACACTCAATCCAGGGTGTTGATCCATTTTCTGGTTAAAATTTTGGTGCTTTCACTAAGAATCCAACTCAGGTTTAGATCCAGCTATCTACTTTAGATCACATAGGTTTAGAAGTTAGATCCATAATCTCTGTTTAAAAGATTTGCTGTTGAAAAACAATGGCACCGGGAAGAAAGAGAACTACCTTCAAAAGATCCATAGAAGCTACTATTGCTGGAGAAGAAACAAACCCTCGGCAAATTAAAGTCAACAACCCCAACTACCTGCTGTTAGGAGTCAACTCTAGAGATCAGGTTCAAGGATCCTCCACATAGCATGAAGTTGTGACTGAGGGAGAATTAAACTAGATGGTTGATGAAACTAACCATAAAATGGAAAACTATCAAAAGGCTCTTATGGAAAAGATAGATGCTCTCATAGCGCTCCGATCATTAACTACTCCCAGAATGGTGCTTGAAGCCATGAGCAAGGGCATTCTTATGTTTTTGGCTTGACCGAAAGAAATAAAAGACAAAAGCAAAAGGAAGAAATGGGCGGAGCTCCAAGAACCATAACGGAAGAAAACATTAACGCTTCACATACTGCAAAAGAACATACTACAAACCTGAACTTAAGGGTGAAAACCCCACAGGAGGTTATAACGATGGCTCTCTTCGATTCTAAAGAAGATAAATTGGATGAAAATGCTAACGTGCAAAATGCTAGAAGAAGCTCTAAAAACCATGCGCAACACAGTGCCAAGCAATGGACGAGGAACTGCTACTCGAACGGTACTCCTAGAGGCAGGAGAACCAAGAAGATATGATACAAACCGAGATCGATTATAAGGCCAAGCTCCCTTGGTATATTGTGATCACTCCCAACTAACCAGCTTCCAATCCTATCATGGAGCTCCCATCGTCGAATCACGAATGGTCATCGTCGAAAATCATCAAAAATTATCAAAATGGTCGGAAAAACTCACTTCATGGTTGACTCGAAGTCGAACTCGGATAATCGCCTGTTAGACTCGAAGCTGATTCTACAAGTCCTAACTTGAAATCGAACTCGGGTGATCACCCATTTGACTCGAAGTAAACCTAGGAAATTTTAGTTTCAAATCAGACCTGGGTGAAACCAAGATTTTCTGTAAGCAAACATGCAAATGGCTCCAAGCAACGTTTGTCACCAACCCAGCACTTCAAATTCTGTGACTCCAAGTGATCCATGTGCAGACTCTAAGTAAATGGCAAATTTTCTTGGATCGAACTCCAAGTAAAATACCACCGATCCATCAATGTCGATCCATCTTGTTTTGCCCATAACTCGAACATGCGAACTCCAAATGCCTTAAAATTTGGAATGCAACCTTATGGAGCCTTCTTTGTCACCCTAGACCGATCTCACCTAGTTTGAAAAATTTTAGGGATCGTTACTGATCCATGACCCCATCATAAGTGATTTGTCATTCAAAAGACATTTCCAATCATTCAAGCATAGACAATCATGCATATATCATTCTCAAGCATTATAAACAGCCGTAACTTGAAAACATACTGGTCTGATAACGATTAGAGCATCTTCCTCAATCAAAACCGATTCATCGAAGCCGTTCAACGTACATAATATCCAAAAAAAGTCTGTCATGCTAACTATACCTTTTGTACAACTATACAACTGATTCGAAATTGCTTTTTTAACAAGCATAACTAGCATATGGACGAAGCGAGGGCGACGGATGCAGTCTACCTCAAGGCCTTCGGGAATCATTAAAGGATGAAACAACCTACTACCCTGGAAGAATTCTACGGGAAGGAAAACCGGTTCTAAAGTCTAGAAGTAGTCCAATTGGAAGAAGGTAAACCCGACAATTTGCCAAATAACATACCAAATGGTGAAGGAGCTACAAGACCTTCTGCCCAAGCAAGGCTACTAACACCCAGTAGAAAAGCACCCCAGTTAACTGACGAAATCAGATGAAAGGATGATTATCAAATATCACTCCAACTAGCTAGCAACTAAGGAATGAGGCAGCAACCTAAAGTGATGCCTTCTCATCCATCCTTGTCTACTTTCCTTTTCCAAATAGGCCATACCGGGACTATAAGGGCATTGTAACCAGCATGGAGAAAGAAATGCTTTTATGCCCACGACGAGTCATGTTGATTCCCATTTTGAGAACTAGCATTGCTCTAGTAGCGTCAAGAAGTCTTGTCCAAAGGATCATCGAACAAACAGATCCAACCTCTTAGTCTCCAAGAATCGATAAAACTATATTCCCACGAGCTGAATCCCAAAAATTCCACTGGAAGACGTTGAATCATCGCTTTAATATTGTTGAGCCATCGGACAATGACCCAGAACTCTTCTTATAGTCGATGAAATATCATTCCAAGGCCGTCTGGTCATCAAGTATCCAACCAAAATTTCTCTTGATGTTGGCGAATCATCGATTTAAGACCACCGGGCAGTCAGACACACGACCCAAAACTCTTCTTGGAGTCGATGAATTAGCACTCCAAGGCCATCAGGTCGTTGGACATCCGACCAAAATTCCTCTTGGAATCGATAAATTATCATTCCAAGGCCGTCTGGTCATCGGACATCTAACCGAAAAAACTCCTTCATGAACTAAAGTGTTATGGAGGTCTTTCATGAATTAAACCATCATGAAGGCGAACCGGTAGATCAGCGGTCATCAGATCCAAAAGAACTCTTCGCAAACATGATGGTCATTCACGAAATAAAGCATCATGAAGGCGAATCGGTAGATCCGCGGTCATCTGATCCAAAAAACCTTTCGCAAGCATGAAGATCTTTCATGAAATAAAGCATCGTGAAGGTAAATCGGTAGATCAACAAGATCAGCGGTCATCTAATCCTAGAAAACCCTTCGTGAACGGGAAGGTCTTTCACGAACTATAGTGTCATGAAGGCAAACCGGTAGATCAGTGAAATTTATGTACGATTGATATCCACCAAGGTGAATGTGAATATCAGCAGTAATCTGATCCAGAGCCCCTTGAAGTAAACAAAGTCATGCTCTAGGCCACAAATCAACAATCATATTAGTCACTCCACATAATTAATGCAATTATTTCCCACAATCGATGAAACAAACAGTGCTGAACTACAAAGCTTCAAAGTTGCTCAAAGGAACTAAGCCAAAATTTAACCGACCTTGTGGTTAATCAGAGGCTGACTCGAATCAAACCAAGACTTAGAACTCGGGAGAACCGCACCCACTAGACTAGGGGCAGCCAGACGAGTTATGGAGAGACCATAGGTACAGTTCAAGTGCACCGACGACCATGTGGCATAGGGTGCACCGTACACTGGAATAGCCATAAGTTAGGCTAAGACTAGCCATACCACAGTTCTCTTATGCCCCATAAATTTTTTGGCATTCTGACAACTACGTACTTAACAACCTAGCTAGCGCAACAAACGAAATAGAAGCATAATACTTGCTTACTTCTTCCCAACTCTTCCTTCAACACCCTTGGTGACTAGTTCCTTTTCCTCTTAAACTGTATGCCAGTTGAAGAATAATTTTATAAAGGCAGTTTGGACCAAAAACTGAGATTTTTGCCCCTAACTCCACTAATCTCTTTCTTCCTAACCATCTCCATGTGATCGGCTATAGATCTCTCCACCATGGCAACCTTATCTGTTTGGTCATGCAAATCTTCCTAAAATGTGGGAGGATCGTCCAAGCCATGTTTACCCAATCCAAAAACCAATTATCTCTTAGAACAAATCGTGTTCCAGCGAAGTCAAATCGCCGGATTGATGAGAAAACTCGATCCTTACCTTCTAAGAACTTGTATCGCTCCTCCAGCACCAGGAAGGTCCAAACCATTATGCGCATTTCTTAAGCTGTAAACTCTCAAAAGCTGCGCATTTCGCAAGTCGCGCACTCTTAAAAGTTGCACATTTCATAAGCCGTGCGAGCACTACTTGATGTTGTCCGGCATCATCAGCAAACTTTTAAAATTTTCTATGTCTGGTGTTGTATCGAAAACAATGAGAAAATTGTCTATTGCAGGATTAACAAAAATCAACTCCCGCTACCTGAAAGAACCGACATTGCTCCGGTAGTGCCACAAATTTCACAAACCAAGAAGTCGACAAAGTATTTTGATCTTTGACCAAAATTAATGTACAAAATGTCTAAATTCAAGACATCCAAGTCACGAGTTCCTAGAGATAGGAGCTGCAACGTACCTTCGACTGGGGGCATCCAAGGAGCCGCCTAGAACATCAAGTCTCACATTAATTTTTTAGAATAATCAGCCCTGTGGACTGAGGGCACATAACACATTAATACTTGGTCAGGATAGAAAATCACTCCAACTTGCAATAAAGGGAGGAACTTACTATCGTCCAGAGATAGGCGATGATGGAAGGCATTTCCAGAGTCAAATCATCAATGAACAAGTTTCCAAAAACAGAAGCAGGTGCTCAACTGAGGTCACAAACCCCAACATGTAGAAAACTAGTTGTTATCTAAATATAGACAACAGTAAGGAGAGAACGCTTGAAATTGATTAGCTAAACCATTGATTCCTAAAGATTAGAACCAACGATAAGGTTGATATTCACAATAATGCTATCAGCTTAGAATAATGTTAGTGTCACAGATTCAAGACAAAAACTACCGAACTCTATTGGTTCGTGATCCAGATAGGAATGAGAGAAGTCGTACTAGGAGCAATGTGATGACTCTCTCCACAATTTCTAATTTTCTATAAGAACCTGGAATTTGGTACCTAGAAATGAAGGGTTTCGCAGATAGAAGTCAGATCATAACAAAAACCGGTTGGAGGAAATCTGATTCTTCGTGAATAAGAATAACCATGGAATTGGTTAAGCAACATCCCTACATTTCCAAGGGTAACACATGACAGTGAAAAACATGGCTAGGCAATGGAAACGCATGGGACTCCCATCCTCCCAAAACATGAAGTATCTCGAAGTTAAGCAACATTGAGAAAAATAGCCATATTATGCTAAAAGGGATCTACTCGACTATATAGGATCAGATGAATGATTTAATCCTAACCAACATGACTTTAACATTGCCCGAAGACAGGCGACACTAAGAAAAGACTTCTACAATCCAATCATTGAAGTGCAAGTCAAAGACGAAACTAGTGCCCACCTGGATTAAATGCATTGCAAACTGCTGGATTGATGGGGAAAATCGATTCCAACCTCCTGAGTGTCGTTGTTGCCCCGGCAGCACTAAGGTCTTTTTTCATTTCCTAAGTACCGGCATTGCCCCGGCAACGTCAAGAAACTTTCTATTTCATAATTATTTGTGTTCCCCAGGCAACGCCGGGAAACCCTCTATTTCCTAAGTATCGACATTGCCCCAGTAATGTCAGGAAATTTGCTATTCACTATGTACCGGTGTTGCCTTGGCAACGCCATCAAAACTTTAGTCTACAGGTTCGATGAGAAACATTCATCGTAGTAAACCATCAAGCACTAGCTTTCGAAGATAGAAGTTGGTCCTCAACTGAGATTCTACCATTGTCTTCAGAAAACTACTATTGCCCAAAAATGGGCAATAATAGGAAGACATAACCTTTCGTAGGTTAGCTATTTGGTTCAACCTTTCATCACGGGAATCAACCACTGCATAGGAATAAAGCAGCGTTGAAAGGAAATCCTAGGATTGAATTGCTCGTGTTCTAATTTCTAGGGATGAAAGCTGGTGCACAATCGAATTTCCTGAATTCAATTTAGGAAGAATTTAAATACAGCCAAAAGATAGGTAGCCTTAAGGAAGTGTTACTTCGAACCAAGCAGATAGGTTATTAATTCCCGAAGACAGGAATTGGCATATGAACATAACTTCTGTGATGATAGCAATCAAGCAAAGCATGCATAGTTAAGGAAATGTAGGGACAATCACAGAAGGTTGGAACTAAAACCATCGAACTTCCTTAATCCTAGAATAGGATTGAGAGCCAGACCAGGGGAAATCAAATCATTTGTCCAAAACCTCTCCATCTCTCACATTCGCGCAAAACTGGCGTTCAAATAGCTAGTCCCTCGAGCAGGGATAGACTTATACATACTTGATCGAAAAAAATGTTGCAACATCCAAACATAAATAACTGCGAGGTTGGTTAGGTAACGGTTGTGCTCGCAAAACAGAGCATTCTGGCAAAAAAAATCACCAACAAAGGAAATGAAGGATTTAACGTTCAGAAATCAACCATCGCTTGCAGTTTGGCAATGACGAGAAAGATCGATGACCTACTTATGGTCTAACTAGATCATTTGGTTCCAACTTTGAGGAATTTGTCATCACTTGAAGTTTGGTAATGCTAAGAAGAAACCCTAAAATGAAACTATCGATACATCGGCTTTTGAAAATAAAAGCGAGAGTTTGATTGAATCTTCAGCCCTACCTTCTGGCATCTCATGCTATATGAAGATTCCCAACATCAAGGAAAAATCCACAGAGTTGAGTCATCCGTGCATGAGTTTCTAGAGATAGAAACTGATCCATGATTAGGGTCTCAACACTAGACTCGGAAGAATTCACGCTAGCAAAAGATGATAGCAACGCGTCATTGCAGCACATGTACCCAAAATGACATTGGGTGATGATGTCAACTTAGAGAAATTCAATTACACTCAGGAAACAGACATCATTGGAAAAATCAAAGCTTGGAATCAAGCAACAAAGTTCCTAGTTTCTAGAGATAGGAGCTATCATGTCAATCAAATTGGGGTAATCGAACATATTTCCCAGGAGACCTAGTCTCCCAAAAATATATAGACCTAATATTAAGAGAAATTAGCCCTATGGACTAGCGCAGATACACCAACACTTTGTTGAAATGAACTCAGTTGAGCATAAGTAGGGATTACCTACAGAGATGTCTAAACCAAGCAACCTCATAGTTCTGAACAAAGCTATGAAATAGAATATGCCGAAATGACCGCAGAAGTATTACTTATAGGAATAGAATTACAGTAAACAAGTATAGTGCACATGAACATAAGAGGTGCAACATCGAGAAAAACAATGCTCGGAATCGAGCAATTAAACCAATAGTCCCTGGAAACAGAGGCTGATGTGCAGGTTAAATTCTGAAAAATGGAAAGGAAGGATAATCGAAATCGAACAAGTCATGAGCTAGTTTCCGAAGATTGAAACTGCGCCTGATCGAACTTCAACTACAACTCTATAAGAGCAGCTGTTCCTTGTAATTTAAAATTAACCAATCATCCTAATATGACCAGAATAATAAGCGAAGCTTAAGTTGCAAAGGACCTAGCTTCTAGAGCAGTGGAATTCCCTCCGCCAAACTAAAGATTAAATGAACGTAAAGTCATTTTCAATAGTAAAACTTCGCATTCGACCCTATAGGGTATGTTTTACTTTAAATAATATCTTTGTATAAGCAACGCTAGGAATCGAAGCGAAGTCGGTACATGTTGACCAATCGGGTTCTGAGCGTTGACCGTGGCAGATGTAGCGTGTTATCTACATGAGAAGAGTAAAGTATCCCAATACTGCAAATGAATAATCTAGTGTAGATAGCTTGGTTACATTTGAAAAACAATCCATATCATCCTTTGAAATGATCTTTCCCACACTTACCTATTATTGATCAGTGATTGGTAATGGAGCCGCTATCCAAAACGACGCCGGAAGCTTTTCTTTTTAGGATCACTGAAGTACAAAAACGGGAAGAGCGATAAGATTGACTCATCCACTATATCCAATTTTGGAATAAGTCATCGCATTAGAATACAAAATGGTGACAGGAACTTAACCAAGTCCTCGAAAAGAAACTATTAAAGATAAAGAGAAAGACTTCACTCCAGAACAGCGTACAATTGTTCAAAACCAAACTTAGCTTCACCGCCGATTGAGTTAAAACTATATAGGTCGACTCAAAACCTACGTCATGCACCCACTTACCGACCTAAACCCATGTGTAAACTACGGAGCAAAGATTGTATCATCAATACTAGGAACTGAAATTCAGATCGAAATCAAAAATCGAATGGCTATCAGTGGTTAGTCAATTGAAAATAACATCTTGAGATAGACTCCGACGATTCACTGAAATTCACAAAATAGTAATCTGAAACTTTTCTTGTTCCAGATAACATTTCGTTTCTAACGAAAGCATACTTTAGGGGGCAAATGTTAACTAGGTTTTTAACCTAGCAGAATTCAACAGGAGTTAGAACATCCAGACTAAGCCAGATTGAATTGAAAGTTGAACAAGGCATCTAAAAGGACAAGCCAATGGAACTTAAGAGAAACATGCCAAAAATCCACTAAGTAGATGGATTGCTGGCGATCCATCATCCATGGATCACTGGCGATCCAAAAGAAAGCATTGCGAGTTGTCAAAGCCTCTTCCATCATAATCTACTACCTCTTCTAAGAATACTTACCAAGTTTCATAACATGCCAAACAATCTAGCTCGAGAAGTGAAGACTCATCTGATTCAAGTTGTTTAACCAAAAACAGCTAACTTAAAATGGACCTACAGAAATCATACGAAATCGGATTGACTTCAAATTTTGGGAGAACACTTAGAAGACATCATAGAAGGCTCGCATAAAAAATGAGATCATTTAGAGTTGATTTAATGGATGGCTAGCTAGATGGATCTCTAGCAACCCATGGAAAGTGGGTCCCATCAACTAAATTTTTATGGTAGGTCCCAAACATCCTCTAGAGAGTACCTATAAAGTTTCATCAAATTTGTTAAGTTTTGAGCAAGTTATGGATGATTCTTCTGGACTATATGACCCAAGACGGATAATCAAACAAACCCCAAATGACTTCACATTTGGGCAAGGCACTCAAATAGAAGATAGGAAGACAACCAAATGGAGATCACTCGGAAATCACCTAAATATATGGATCGCTAGCAATCCATGCCTTATGGATCCCTTGTGATCCATGGAATTATGTTGGATTGTTATGACATTTCCAGAATGGATGGAGCAAAATATTCCAAGTAATTGGATCGCTAGTGATCCATCACCTATAGATCGCTAGTGGTCCATTAGATTGGCTCGGGTTGCCTTCAAAATTTCTGAGCTCCTTCATTGCATCATGTGCAGGCTTCAGGAAAAGCAGGCCTAGCCCAATGGCTATCCAACCCCTATAAATACAATCCTACCTGCAACATAAAGGGGATCTTCTGGACTGGCTGTTGGAGCTCTGCAGAGATTATTCTTCATTCTTCTCTGCCCACACTATAGTCACATTGGGGTTCACTGTGATTCTCCAGCGAACTCTTGTGCTTGTGACTTGATCTAACTTAGAAGATTCAATCATATTGTAATCCGATTCAACTTGTAATAGCAATCAGTTAATAGAAAGTTATAAAGTGGATGTAGGCTTTATTAACAGCCGAACCACTATAAAAATCTTCTTGTATTTTTACTATTTCTTCTCTTTTTACATTTATTCCCTATATTATTGCTCTGTAAGAATAGGGCTGGTGCTTTCACACTCAATTCAGGGTGTTGATCCATTTTTTGGGGTTAACATACGATAAGGCTAAAAATGGAAACTTTACAAAAGTTAGAATTTGACCATAGAAGTTATGCCGTTACATTCATTGTAATTTTCTAATCAATTTTTATATATAATATGTTGAAAAGGGAGCTCAAACGGAAAAGCTATGGATGTTTGAAATTTTTGGAATTAAAATAATTTAAATAAAATTCAAATAACTAAATAATTCTCAAATTTGAAATTTAAAAAGTTAATAGCAATTAGACTTGGAGGTTAAGTAAACGTTGAAAAGAATGTTAATGTTAAAATTAATTAAGGTATTTAGTAAATATATAAATGGCAATGAATTTACTAGTCCTAAAATAGGCCCACCTGTCGATCGCCTAGGATGGACTGGTCGACCGATGGTCATGTGGCGGCTTGGGTTTGCTTGCACTACTAACGGACTAGATTTTATTATTTTTATATCGACTTAAATCTGATGGTTCATATACATTTCAACCACTATAAATAAGAGCTTGGCCCTCTCACTTTTATTCATAAATTATATTGGAAACCAAGCAAAGCTTTATTAGTCTCTCTTTTCAAAGATTTAGAAAAGTACTTTAGGGTTTCAGGTAAAAAATTATGTATATTTACTATTTTATTTTCTAATTCTACTCTCCTCCAATCCCTCAATTTTAGAATCTAATATATATATACAAATCCTTGTTGTATATATCTAAAAGGGAAGATTTGAAAGAGATTATTGAAGGCGTGGCAAATCCAAAATGAGGAAGAGCTAAGGACATATTGTGAGTGGAAATTCTTTTTATTTTTTAGCAATTGAATATTGATTTGGTATATGTCTTAGGGAATTTTTTTAATGAAAACATCACATTCAAACCACTAAAATTTCACCAAAGTAAAATGTCAATTCTTAAGTTGGAATCTTAATTGGTTTTGTCATAAAATAATGGGAATTGTGCAGATTTGTAATTTTAGTATTTTACCTTTTATTCCCCTTCTTATTTTTTTCTTTGAATTTTATTAAGGATTTCGATTAGGAAATGATGTGTAAGGTACGAGTTTTTATTCGTAGTTTACACCGCTTATTTCCACAATTTGAATAGAAATTCCCTTGTCTAATTTTATCTAAAAAGAAGTTGAATAGAGTATAAAAATAATTGAAATTATAAGTTTATAATATTATTGGTTTATCCCATTATTTTGGTATAAAATAGGTATAGTTTAAATTTTATTTGTATATAAGCCATATTGGATTTATGGTATATTGATAATACGGAAATGAGAATTGGATAATTTTGAAAGAGTTGACATTTAAATGCTGGTTTAGGACGTAATCTCCACACGCTTAGAAATTACTACCTGCATACTTACACACACAAAGATATGTGTAAATAACATGTAATTGTCACGTATTAATTGCATAGTTAATATGCTATTAATTGTTATTAAATCCCCCTTAGGAAAGTAATTAATTGTAGAGGCGGAATAAGAAAGATTTCTTATAAGACTTAAAAAATGGATTCAATGAGATGTGTGATAATATATATATATATATATAGTGTTATGAGTTATGGCTAATTTATAGGGATGCAAGGTCAGTCAAAAATACATAGAAGTCTGCCTGACTAATTTGGCTACCAACACTGTGGCTTTGGGGTTGATGTGAAACTTCACCTATAATAAGTAACTACGGATGATGCACAGTTAGTCCCAAATTTTGCAAGGTAATCCTATCCATCTAATCTGGCTACCAATACCTACGAATAGTCAGACTAATGTGAGACATCATTGTTGGGTATGGATCATAATACGAAGGAGCTGCTTTAGGGATTGAATGTATTAAGTGGTTGTGTGAGGGCTTTCATATTCTACTAATGTGAGATGTCACTGTGGGGTATAGATCATAATACAAGTTTACCTATTTATCTACTTATGTTGTTTTCTTTTTAATGTACCCATTAAATAGTAATGATGTATATTTAAAAATGCGTTACTACTGATATGTGATGGTTGTTATTAGTATTATGTTATGAATTTTATGACATTTTAATTTTAAATAAAAAGGCACTGTTTCTGTTATTATACTTTATCCTTCTGCTATGACTTCTGAATGTGTAAATAAATAGCTCTATGTTGTTTTTTATACCAACTAACAGCTAGCTTTGGAATGGGTTTAAGTTTCGATGGGCCTTTTCTAGGTCGGAATTTAGGTCCGGCTCGAGGCGGGTTGTTACAACTGACCACTTATTTCATATATTGTAACAAGTTTATAGTAGAGAGTTTTCACCAAATATCTTGAACTCAAAGAAATAAATCTCATAGAAAACAATTTTCTATACGATATATATTTTACGAATAGAAATCATATTTCTTATTCCAATGTTAACTATCAATCACTATTGTTACAATTCTTGTTTTCAATGTTTCTTTATGAAGAAGAAGTGAACACTCACTCTTTTCATCCTAATTGTACCATAAATCACATATACTCTTACACATTTGTTTTTCTTTTTAAATGATGGAAACATTTAAAAGATCAGCCTTATTATAACATTATTTGAACTAAAAATGGCACAAACACTAAGAAGTTTATGTAGTAGAGATTAAATGAAGAAAAATAAATGAAAATGAGGACATAAACTATACATAATCATTTATAGTGGTTCGACAAAGCAAGGCCTATGTCCACTTTGAAGTTTTGTTGCTTATCTCTGATTTGGAGGTAGAAGTTCTTGGTGGTCGGTATAAATCCAACACTTTGAATTTTAGAGTTACAAGAATATGAAAAATAAGGGAACTCCAGCCAAAAAGATCCTGAAAAATGAGCCCTACTTCCCTATTTATAGAGATAGGGGGCCTAAGCTCTCATGTAAAATATCTCCATGTTGTTGTGCACGAATCTGACCAATTCTCTCAAAATAATAGGCACCTCCGTAGCATCTGAAAGTCGGTACTGATCCCTAAGTGGGGTCAGTATTAATCGCCAAGTGGGAGTCGGTACCGACCCCCAAGTTCACCATTTTTGGCGTCTTTGACTTCTTGCTTCAGATCGTCTTATGGTTAGTCTCGAGATTCCACGGTTGTTTGCACCAATATTAGTTTGTTTCTGAGCCCAAATAATGGAGTTGAAGGAGAACAAAGTTGCAGTTTCCCATATTCATGGATATCGATATAAAATTATATTGGATTGGAAAACCAACTTTAGAAATAGGCTATTGGCACCAAGATAAGCATGTAGGCAAAAGATGAGGTTCACCCAAGTTGTATTTGGGAGTCGGTACCGATCCCTAGATAAGGGTCGGTACCGATCCCCAACTTGGGGTATCCCCTGGTTCTAATGACTTGGGCTATTTTGGTCTTGGTCTCATGACTCTGTCTGTGCTTGGTTTCTAGACTCCTGGGCTATCTCTCTAGGTTTTCATCCTTGATAACTCCAATTTATGTTTATCCAGTCTATTTAGATTCTACCTAGTCAAAAAGCTGAATAACACTTGCCTCCCAAAGTACATCTTGTTTCCAACATGACATGCTTTGAATTAAGGCAAATTTGGATTCCTTTGAAGGAATCCACTCTATGCTTTGAATGGTTGCTATCATTTTGCGAACCGATTCCGTGAATTGTCATGTCCATAATGATCCATTGCAATGTTCTACCAACATCCGCGACTTTAAATCTGAAATTTACCTTTGCGATTCATCATTACAAGTTTAATGATTTTAAACTGATTACATACATGGATTTTCAGATTTGAACTCGATTTCCCTTTGACTTTGGTCATCGAGTATTGGATACATGCACACGCATCCACGTGTACATTCTTGAGTGGATAGAAGTACACGTACACAGTCTATCACATGCACATGCTCTTGTATATTCTCACATACGTATAAAAGTATATACTTATATGTTTTTATGTTGTATTTTTTGGGACTCAGTACCGATCCTTGATCCAGGAGTCGGTACCGACTCCAGGCTTATATAATTTTCTATGGTTTTATGGCTAAGACATTTAGGTCTGGGTTATAAAACCCACTCAACTTCGCTTCTTCCTTCACTTTATTACTACCAATCGAAAAATCTTGTTTTCTCGCCATTAAAAGCTTCCACCTCCGACCTTCCAACCAAGACATCTCGCCACCTTAGCTATGACCACCGCTGCCATGACTACCTTCAGGACATTTCAAGAAACTCGATCCACCTCATTCCCAACCCAAGCCCTAATTTTGAGAATTCATTCCTTGGTCATGACTTGATTTTAATAGGTAGGCATTCAACTTGAAGGTGGATGAGCCACCATGGACGGTCATAAATATGTGTAAATCCGCCATGGTTGGTCTTGATTTTGGAGTCGGTGGAAGTGAAGGAAGAGGGATGGAATTCCTTTGAGTTTTGGAGTTGTACAACTCCGACATTTAACTGAATTTTTTGAATCTCTTGTTTCCATGGTTTATTGTGAACTTGCGATCTCTTTTCGGCCCCCAAACTTCTCCAAAGCATAACTAATGACATGAAACTTATAGGGACGATCATCAATGATGGTCATGTCGAGTAATCTCCAGAATTTAAGATGAACTGCTAAAAATGAACCTTTAAATAATATCAAAAATCCAAACTGCATGACACCGCACTAGAACCCACTTTAGCATGGGGGTACAACTTGTAATTAATTTTCTAATGTTAATTATTTGTAGAGTTTTTTAAACAAAATGGACCAAAAACATTCCAAACGTCTGGCTGCTCAAATCACAGGTACATCACCTTCAAAATATATCGAATCTGACGTAGAGTCAAGCTTAACCACAACTTCACATGCACAACAAACTTCTATCCAACAAGAGTAACAAGCGGAAATTCCACATATTGATCAACAAAACCTAGAGAATCCCAATGTCAGGAAATAGATCCCTGAAAATCCAGTTGAACTGCTAGATGGTCCTAAAATAGATCCAACTCCTGTTACACTTGAGGACGTTTTAATATAAAATAACCCAATCGATACCGTTCCCTCTAAAATCGATGATGGGTCTCTTCGAAGGATATTTAATAAGCACGGAATTCCATTATACGATATTCTGGCACCGTCTCATGACCAGAGAGCTCACGATCCTCGAGAAGGATATATAGCTTGCAACAGATATATGTGACTGGTGGGTTACGTCCCACCATTTAATCATTCCACCATAGAGTCCGGAACTTCATGAGACTGGCTCCAATATAATTGCATCCAAACAGCTACGCTTTTCTTCTTAGCACTTATTTAGTTCACTCTGAGCATTTGAATCTAGTGCCTAGCGATGAGGAAATTCGTTACATCTACTGCTTTAAGAACCACAAAGAAAACCTATTTCTTATTTACTTGGAGCTTGCAGAATAGTTATCGAGGCTTGGAACAAGCTAATTTATTCTAAGGCTGAATGGTTTTATGTATGTTGTACACCCGGGTTCGCTCGTAGATGGATATCCGAACGTAAGTTTTATTTCAAACGACATCCGTGCATTTGCCTTACAGTTTGCATGCTTAATTTATCTTTCTTTATTATGCAGATATTCTAGTGAGACCCAATGGCGAATCACTTTAAGATATCGTTAATACTCTCATGGCAGTCCTAGCCAAGGATAGGTATATAAGAACCCTATTGACGGACGATAATCTTCTCACCCATGGTTTACTAGAAGACGGCCGCGGCACTGGCATAGTTCCAATTGTCGACATTGAGGATGATGATGATCATAATGATAACAATCAGCCCACAAGGGACGAAGGTGATCCTGAATTGCCCCAGCCCTAATTCCTAGGTTTAAGCCGTAGAAAACATAGAACTAGAACATGAAGGTGTCGAGGATGGCGAAATTATTAGAGAGGATGATTAGGCCAGCCTACGCAACATTAAAGTGGGCCATGGATCTCAGACCAAACAACCTAGAGATGACCCACCGCCTTCTCCTAAAAAGAGATTGATTGTTAGAATTTCGAAGACGTAGACTTCCACTCAGTATCCATAATCACAAGTGTAGAGAAGACTCCATCCATTCGTTTAACTGGCATGTTCGCCGGTTTAGGGTGTATCCCTATGGAGTTCAGCTCTTTCGACGTTCGTAACATTAGCATTGGTGACATCGGTTCTCTGATCCGCTTTTAGAAGGACACCATTCCAACCGATGCGGGAGAGGTTACTCCGATGAGTAATGCTCTAATACGTGGTCCACTAGGGGGACATTAGGACACATGTACACATATGCACTACACGACACTTGCGCTTGACCCATGTCCTTTCTAGTTTGATCTAACTCATTCTTGTTTTCTTTATAGGTTTAATGGATAAGAGAAAACATTCATTATGATCCCTAGAAGAAAAGGAATATCATGTCCAATGTCCCTGGTCGAGCTCCTGCCATCAAGCGAATAGTCGAGACTATGATTCAAGTAATCACTCCAGTCACAACGGAGATGACCGAGACTAGAGTATTTACGATAGGAACTGTTCTTATCATGATTCCACTTCTAAGCACCAACCTAGATACAGATCACCTCCTTCTAGAGGCCCGGATAGGCAACCTAACTACCGTAATTATATTCCACCGGCTGATTCTTCCCGAGCTCGACCACCTGCCTCTGTCCGTTTACAGTCTATAGCATTATCTCACTCAAGTCGGACTTCTGAGTGCAAACATCATAAGAGTGGCTCCGATACTTTTCATTAGAGGCTAGGCAAAAGAAGCACAATTGCTTTAGCCATTACAAGGAGCAACAAGTAAACATTACGGGGGGATGGCCGAGCTTAAGAACAAGTTCCCTAATATATTTTTTGATTGAGTTATTTTCTTGCCAAACATAAAGAGAATTCTTGCTAAATTCCAACAAAGGACCATCGATTGCACAATCGATGTGCATATTCAATACAATGAATTGGCAAAGCCGGTAGAAAAGATTTCAAAAGATTTAAGAGATAGGCTATTGGAGATAGAGAACCAGAAACTCATTTAAGGCGAGAATAACAAAATCATAGACGCTCTTGACACTGATATTGGGAACTGCAAAAAATTCCAAGCCGAAGCGATGAAGAAGGCCGAGGAGGCAACTAAAGCATTTAAAACTGAGAGATTCAAGCATTTGAACGAATCGAGCAAGCACATCATTTGAACCATGAACTTTTCATGGAAAGGGATGCTGCCAGGAGGAATGTTGCTGAGATAAAAACAAGCTCGAGTATGAGATTACGGAAAAGGATGAAGCATAGAAAATTTCTCAGATGCATGTGACAAGCTAGTCGCCGTCAAGATAGAGAAGGACAATGCGCTCAAAAAGGCCAGGGACATTGATGCTCTTGTCAAGAGCGAAGTTGAAGCTGCGGTAAAACAAGTCGAGGAGTGGGTAGAAGAGCAGATGATGAAGAAGTTTGAGCCACTAATCACTTAGTACAATGCCAATATGCTCAAATTTTGGAATCTGTAGTGATTTAGAGAAGATTACCCTTTGATTCTTGCCCGTGCCTGGGAACGGATTGTCTAGGAAGAGAAGGAATGTAACACCCCGCATTTTTATATAATGAAACAAAATCAATTGAATTAATATAATTGCAAAACAGAATATAAATGTCAAATATATGCATTTAAGAATTAAGAGGTTACATAGATTTATGCAAGCAAAAAGTGTGCGATTAATTAATGCATCAATCAATTAAAAGGGGAATTAATTAGGAGACATAGAGGCGTCAATTAGTTAGAGAATATGTCACTTTTAGAACATTAATTAATTAAATGATCTTCTAATAAAGGAAAATATATTTGGGGATTAAATTAAACGATACCATACATATATTAATTTATAATTGACACAATCAATTAATTAAGAAATTAATTAAAGACATTAAGTAAGCATCAATTAATAAAAGAAGGAAACTTATATGTCAATTAATCGGGTAATGAATTGGCGGTTAAATATATACACTAATTAATGCATGATTGAGTGATGCATAAGAATTAATTTGGATATCGATTAAAATGGGAAAACGTGTCAATTAACTAATTGGCAATTAGTTGAGCATTTTAAAAAGGGTGTCAATTAATCAAAGAATATGCCCTTCTTACAATAACTAATAATGTAAATTAATTATTTAGAAGAAAACGCCAGTTATAGGATTATTTGTTTCCAAGTTAAAAAGAAAAAAAAGAATTGGAATGCACATAAAAATCAAACAGAGTAATTAAGTTTATGATGAAGGTAAGTTAATAAGAATAAATTAAAAAATTATAACTTTTATATACAATCAATTAATAGAGGTATTAATTGACGTGTTCAAATAGGTAAGGAATTATAATGTATAAGAATAAATTAATATTGGATAGACATAAATATATGTATGATCTAATTATTTGGATAATTAATAGGAGAATCTTATTTAGAAGGAAACGTGAATTAATAGGGTCGTATAACAAAGGAATAAATGAATAACATTGGAGAATTATACGTTATAAGATAACATAAACAAATCAATAAATGATGGTGAGGATTGTTTTTAGGGTTAATCGGATGTTTCATAGTTGTCCACTACAACTATAAATTGAACGTAACTTAACCCTAGCCCATACTATTTTCTCCGAATCAGCTGCTGTCATTTACAGTAAACTCCTCTTCTCTTCTCCCTCTTCCTTTCTCCTCTGTCAATCAAATCTTTCCCCAAACAAGCAGCGAAATACATACAAGCAAATCAGAGAATTCGGCAAACAAAACAGGGAATTTTCAGCGAATTAAAAAGAGGGAAAAGCGGAGAAAAGCGTAGCAATTTAAAAGGGATAGAGATTGAAGCTAAGGACGACATGTGAGTGGATTTATTTATATATCTTTTAAGTTTAAGATATATTATCGTTAAATTCCCGTTTAGATAATTTTATTCAATAATTAATCCTATTAATTAAGTTATGATGAACTATAAGAAATTTACAGTTTATTTACAATATTAGTATTTACTTACATCTGTTTCTACGTTTTGGATTTCTATGCAAGCGTCATTCTTCATCAATTTTCTCCTCTTTCTTCGCGTATGGATTAGAATAAATTAAACATTAATATGGATTAAATAATTAAGAATAATGAAATGAAGGAAATAAGATGTACAGTAATAAAAGTTTGAGGAATGGAATTACTGTAATAAATTACGTTAAAATGAGAAAAGTTAATTAATCTAATAACTGGATTTGGGAGTAACTAAAAGGTTAATTGGTTGGTTTAGAAAATAGGATACATTTCCATAATTTAATATTTAAAAGACAACAATGAACGTAATTGCTAGAATAAAAGAAAGGAAAGGAGAATTAGTGTAAAATAGAGAAACCATTGTATTTGACACTATTCCAAAATAGTAAAAGAAATATCTAGCAGTTACGGATTATTGTTTATAGTATTATTTAATATTAAAATATGGAAATGGATTTTTAAATATAGTTTTCATAACCAACCAAATAAAATAGAATTACTTCCTAGCATAGAATATAATAAAGCAAAATATGACATGAATCAAGTAAATTATTAGATAAGAACTTGAAGCTGTAAACGATAATGAACCTAGGTCTGCATTCAGTGCGCAGACTATTTAAGAAGATAGTTATTAAGATAAGTGAATTATATAATATTAGAGAATAAAATAATATTCTATATCATAATAAAAGAAGCCAGATTAGAACAAAAAAGAAATGCTAGAATTATGTACGAACTATAAAAGAAGAGAAAATGACAATCACATGTAGAATTATAACATAGGTTATAATTAAGTAATAAGAACAGAAAAGCTTATTTTGAGACTTTGAATAAATTAATGAGCAATAATAATGGTAGAAGCTTATTTAAATAATTTATATTAAGTCAATAAGCAAATAAAGCAGGAATGATAAAAGAGGCTTATTTTAATGAACTTAAGATTTATATTAAGTTAAATAAGCAAGATAATGAATGTGGCTCATACCAACAACATTCCCTATTAAATAAATGGAAATCTCACAATAGATAGAGATGAGACGAGGGCAAGAATATGCTAATTAGGGTAAATATGTAGCCACCAGAATATGAAAGTAAACTAAATGCAAATTAAAAGATTAGACTTAGGGTCTAATAAAAGAATTGAGATGCGTTTGGAGCAGCCCAAAGGATGAAGCATCTAACGAAGCAGTTCATCACGAATTTCAAAAATGGAGAAGCACGTCCAACTTAGTATTTTTGGGCTTCAAGGAAGTAAGAGACTTCAACGGGACGTGAGGATACTCTAGGATAGCCCTCTGGGTAGACCTAACGAAGCTACACCCCCGGAGGCAGGTCTGTAGATGTTCCATCAAAAGAGTATGCCTTGATTGCATTTGCATTATAGGCCTAACGAAGCAGACCTTTGTTGGCAGTTAGAAGGGCTTGGTGTTCAGAGTAGGGTATTCGTATGTCCAGTACTTGCAAGTAAGTTCAAGAATAGCCGCATGCGGATATCGGCCAACATCAAGAGCAAGAGCGATTTCGGGAAAGACTAGAGTTAAACCAACAGGCCTATGATTCATTCACTATTGAGACATTGGATGAGGGGTACCACCATTTGGATGTTAGATTGTTTGAAGTAGGGCACGACCACTTAACTCTTTAGAAGTCTTTCGGTTAGTTGAGGAGTGGCTGCGTGGGGCCATAGCCACGATGAAAAAGAGATAGACCAACTAGAATATTTGTATTGTAGACCTAACGAAGTAGTCCTTTACAGATATAGAAAATCCCTGAATGAGTTTCGTACAAGGTAGACCTTGTTGGTGGGATTCAGATAGTAAACCGAATGATTACATAGTCCTTAATGTACGCACTGGGTGGTACATTATGGATGCCCGAGCACTGGCATAGACTAGTGCGGACGCGATTTACGTTTTCATAGTAAGTAGTAGAGCATCTATATTATAGGCCTTACGAAGTAGTCCTTTACAGATGTAGCTATGAGAATCTCGCGGAGCAAGACGATGGAGTTTCTATATTGTAGGCCTTACGAAGAAGTCCTTTACATATATAGCTACGGAGCAAGACGATGGAGCATCTGTATTGTAGGCCTTACGAAGCAGTCCTTTACAGATGTAGTTACATAATGCTCTCAAAGAAATACGATGGAGCCCTTTTCGAGGAGGATACGGAAGGTACCATAGATGATACCTAGGACCAATATGGTCATTGGGCATATAGCTATATATATATGTATATATTGGTTATTAGGTTTTAATCTACTATGGAGTAGATGGGCACGGTTCATGAGCAGAGGCGAGAGTATTGTAACCTAATGAACCTAATATAAGAGTAAATGGAAATAAAATGATATATGAAGAATTAAGCCTAGAAGTATATAATTTATTCATTCACCATAACTTTAGTTCTGACCCCTCCTCATAACATCCTACATGTTAGGTAGATGGCAAAGACTTTCCAGCTTTAAGCCACTTGTTTAGAAAGTGTTATTATATTGGTGAGTATTTACTTACTATTATATTTTAGTCAATTCCACTGTGAGATATTTAATTGAGCTCTGATATATTTGTCTTTGCCTATTTGCAGGATACCAGATTCCCAACTCGGGTTTCACTGGGCTTGGGTTTTAGCATTTTTGCAAAAAATCCGAACCCACCAGAATTCGGGTTGTTACAAGGAATTTATTGATAGCGATAATATTGATATATAGCAGCTAGAAAAAGAGTTTCTGAAGGGAAATGAGCACAAAATCCTTCATGATAATCGATATCTTATTCATTTAGAACTTTATGCAATCGCATAAAAAGAATAAGGAAAGGTTCCAGCTCTACGCATTATGATGCTACAACTAGTCGAACTCTCGAGACTCAGGCTGCTCCTAGTTCCACCATTGATTCCTCTACCGGCGCTGGTTATGACCTATAGAAGCCACAGCTCCAAAAATCTAGTATTCTCTCCCTATTCTCGAAGGAACCCCTGGTAGCACTCCAGCTCATGAGAAAGTTCAAACCGAAGAAGATATCTCATTGACTTCTTCCATTTTCCAAAGAGTTGACGTATTGCCGATCAATGTCACTAATCTCTCTCTTTGTATTTCTATAGCTATCTCCACTTCCTTTAAAGGACTCTCAACCGAGGCATCAAATATTGGCGACGGAGTTTGTAATCATCATGACTTCGGCATAAATTCCTAGCATCCCGGTTGGGGAGATCCCAAGCCTTGATGAGTGCATAATAGACACTATGTCGGGAGAAGGAAATAATGAGAATCGGCGTACTCGACTTGATGAGGATGTTATTATTACTGGGGTCTCCTAGTCCCTGTCAGGTCCCTCCATGCATGAGATTGAGCAAAAACTTAGGGTGGATATACTCCTTGCCAGTCAAATCAAGTGGGAGCAAATAGAAGATTTTCCTCCTTCATTGTCCTCCATCCAGGAGTACTCGAAGTACGTCAACAATATTTTCACAAAGTATTCCTGCCTCCATTTCTCCGCTTGGGAGCGGTCAGAGTGTGCATGTTGGATCTTCACAAAGCACTCCCTCTAAAGGCCAAGGTGGTGGGGGAAGAGGTGGAAAGAGACAAGGAGAGAGCTTGAGTGAAGTCTTCCCTTGTTCTAAGAAGAAAAAGAATTCAAAAAGGAAATATTTGCTACTTTATTTCTCCGTAGATGGACTGATTTTATTTGTTGTTTGGCTTTTTATGGGTTTTGCCCCCATTGCTACTTTTTTGCTTTAGGTGTGAACCATTTGTACTTAGTTTTCCTGGTTCAATGTTATTAACAAAGAAGTTTTGTTTTGTAAAATCTTTTTCCAATACCCGAAGAAATACGCTTTCCATTTAATGTACTTATGATTAGTTTCTCTTAAAAATCATTTTTGGATCAAGTCCTTAATCCATATTTTGATTTGCCAACTTGCATCATTCTAGTGAATGTAAAGCAATCCATAGGGTAAACCACTTAAAATAGCGGCTTAAGTATCCTTTTCCACGATAATAAGTTCCAACCACGCCAAAC
Organism: Allium fistulosum; assembly: GCA_030737815.1. NCBI lineage: Eukaryota > Viridiplantae > Streptophyta > Magnoliopsida > Asparagales > Amaryllidaceae > Allium > Allium fistulosum. The sequence goes on from CM060905.1 coordinate 900,306,803, forward strand.
TTCGGGAATGAGCCTACTTAGAATCGTAGCCTGTACATCCTCATCTAGGATGTTAGCATTCGACCACGCCTAACTCTAGGTATTAATCGTAGGCTTGAAAATTAGATCCCGCTTTACTCCAAGTGTGGACCTTCCGTTTTGCCTGCTCCAGACAAGAAAAGGATCATATGGACTTGTCACACTTGTTTCTATTTATACTTCTACCCCAGTCTGAGGACGAGAGTTGAGCGATCGATGGATCGTATTACGCTCTTTTTGATTTATACTATTACACTCCATCCGAGGGTAAGAGTTGGCATACGAACGGTGGTGTTATGTTCAGTTTTAAGTTTGTGCTCTTACCCTTAATCCGAAGGCAAGAGCCAACCGATCGTGTTTTATCTGGCTTAGATTTATACCCCGGTTCCTACTCCGGGAACAAGAGTTAGGGTACAGATGCTCGTATCGCATCTGGCTTGCGTTTGTACTCATGCCCTCAATCTGAAGGCAATAGTTAGGATGTAGATAGTTGTATCATATTCGGCTTATGTTTATACACTTGCTTCTATTCTAGGAGTGAGAGTTAGGGTGCAGAAGATTGTATCATGTCCTTTTTACATTTATACTCTAGCCCCCAATTCGAAGGCAAGAGTTAGCTGATGTCAATCTTTGAACATCAAGAGGGACTTCATGGGCCCGATCATGGACCATAGATGTTTGACCGTTGTTTCCTGGAGATTTGACCAGGCAACTAGTGCTCGGCATCAGGAGTACTCGGCATCCAGAAGACGTTCGGTGTACATGACTACTCAACATGACAGTATCGTTCGGCCAAAGGAATCGCTCGGCCAGAGAGCATTGTTCGGTCAAGAGCTTCGGACAGAAGCACGTTCGGCTTCGACTGACAACCATTCTGCACTTCCCACACATCCAACATACCGTTCGGCATGGAAAGGATGGTTCAGCATCATGGTGTTCGGCATACCTGGTTCGGCATGCAGCGACCACTATACTTGGGCTAGAGTGTTCGGCTACCGAGCCCACCTGGGAAGTCCAGCCCATGTTTGTCTATAAATAGAGGGGCAGGGTCACAGTGAAGAGGGATCTTTTGGAAGAACACTGGGGAGACTTTGCCATTTTTCAGACTCATCTTCTCCACTTAGCAATTGCATTCAAGTATTCGATCTACGAATTGTATTTGTAATCAATCATTAAGAAGATCAATAAAGTTTAACCTCAAAGTGGACGTAGAAAATTACGCTGAACCACTATAAATTTGGTGTTCTTACTTTTTGCATTTAAATTAGCATTGTCTTCTCTGTTTCATTTACCTTCATCACTTATTTCTCTACATAATCTTTCTTTACGAGGTTAGTGACCAATTTTGGTGCTAACACTTTGGTGCTTTCACTGAGAATTGAATTCTCAGACCTCAAGGATCTGCTTTGAAGCCACTGGATTGAAAAAATCCCCCAAAGAAGATCCGACTCATTGATAGGACATCCATTGATTCTACTCAGAGTTCCAACCAATAACTCTACAATGGCGAGCCCACGTACCAGGTCAGCTTCTCATAATGCGGATGCCCATTAAACTGCTAGTGTACAACAAGCAGGACCTAGCAATCAACCAGCGATTCCGGGTGTAGGAACTGCCACCCAGGACCAAACCCCAGTTGTCACCAGAATAGAGTTCAACGACTTGATGAGAGAACTCAAGGAAAGCAGGAGACAACTAGGAGAGCAGATGCAAGCTAACGCCAACCTGATGGCACAACTCACTCAACAGCAGCAACAGAATGCTGGGGGCAATCCCGCCCCTTATTCCTCATCTGACAGCTCTACTTCCTCTGATGAGCCTCCCAGGCGCAGACGCCGTAAGACTGAAGCTGCGCGAGCAGATGCTGCTATTCAAACAGCTGGAGACCGTGACCAGGCAGGAGCTGGAAACTTCAGAACCGGAGTGCGGGTGGAGGCTAGAGGCCCAGACCATCAAAACGCTGACGATGTCGAACCTCAAGACGCACGATTGGTAGATCGCCAGGAGAGGAGGCATCAGCATGGACAATCGTGTAGAACAGACTCTAACCTTCCGCCTTCCATACAGACACCAGATCTGACAGCCATGGTTAGGCAATTGATGAAAGAAAATCAGGGTTTATCGAATGATGATTGGGGAGTGTCAAGAAGTCATACTCCATTCACAGATGTTGTGCTGCATGCGGCATACCCCAGGAAGTTTAGTATGCCTACTATCCCTGCGTATGAGGGAAAGACCGACCCTAGACAGCATGTCATGAGGTACGAATGGATGATGGATTCAGCTAGAGCAAATGATGCCACCAAGTGTAGATGCTTTCCAATTACTCTATCTGGGATTGCTACTATGTGGTTCACCCGACTTCCTCCGCGGTCCGTATCCAATTTCGAGGAGTTGGCAAAGAAGTTTATTGAGCAGTTCAGGATACACACTACTCGTCCGAAGGACGTAATGTCTCTGTCAAGTGTAATCCAAAGTCCTGGGGAGTCATTGAAAGAATATTTGCAAAGGTTCCATGTTGCGGCAACCGAAGTCAGCAATCCCAATGATCATGCTATTCTAATGGCTGTAATGAGAGGTGTGGACCCAGATTCTGAGTTTGGAGACTGGTTGGCGGGAAAACCTCCGACTACGCTAGAGCGTTTCTACTCAAAGGCACACCAGTTCATAAGGAGAGAGGAAGCTAGGTGGGTATGGCGAGATAAGCACTAGGGCCTGTCCAAGAGTCTATGAAAAGCAACGTTGCTGTGAAGCAGTCCAGAGACAACTCGGGAAAGGTCCAAGTCAATGTCCAGAACAATCCTGGGCAGCCTAAGGAGTCCGGAGGAAGAAATCAAGGGAAGGAGAGAGAAGCGGGGAAGTGGAAATCAAGAATTCCAAGCTACAACGAGTATACCCCGCTGAATGCGTCTCTTGAGAACATTTACCTATCTACCTGCAATACTTTTCAGTACAGAAAGCCACGTCCAAAGGAATCAACCGAGGAGCAGAAGCGAACCGGAAAATATTGTCGCTTCCATGAGACTTATGGGCACAATACGGAAGAGTGCAGACACCTGCACGACGCTATCGGGAAGTTGATCAGGGAAAAGAAGTTGCAAGAATTTATGAAGGATCCACAGGAAGGAGGACAGGGAACGACCAACCCAGGTCGCGCACCAGCTCTACGTCATCCCGAGGAGCCTGCTCGAACTGTGGGTAGACTAGTTATAAATACAATTATCGGCGGACCTCACCCTGCGGATAAAAATTGGCAAGAGATGGAGCGGTATGCAAGTTCCCTGAAGCATGCAGATTTCGAGTGCTGTTCGAACGTGGAGGATGGGACCCCTGCTAAGCAGCAGCGCATAACGACAGACGATATAGTGTTCAGAAACAGAGATGCTGATCAGATAGAGGCTCCAACCATCGACCCGATGGTCATATCTGCGACAATCGGACCGGCATATGTAAAAAGAATTCTGATTGATTGCGGAAGTTCTGTCAACATAATCTTCAAGAAGGCTTATGACCAAATGAAAATGGAAACGAAGGACTTGAAATCGTCCAAGGCTCGCATACATGGCTTTAACGGCGCAGCGACCGATGCAGTGGGGTATTTTGAGTTACCAGTTGAACTGGGACAAGGCGATCGTCGGAGGGTGCGAATTCTACCCTTCGTAGTTTTGGATGTGGATTCTCCATATAACGTTTTCTTGGGCCGGCCGGCCCTGGCTGAATTTAGGGCAGCATTAGCCCCGTGGTGTTTAACCTTGAAGTTCCCAACTGACAAAGGAGTGGGTATTGTTCACAGCGACCAAGCAGCTGGTCGTTCCTGTTATGTGGCTGAGCTCCGAGAGGCCCATCGGAGGGAGAAAGGAAAGGTTGCGGACAATCCCGTCCGCATCCTTAATACGGATAATTGACAAGTAGTGCCCGAGCCCTTGCTCGGGCATAATTCTCGGATCTTCAGAGACATAGATCCGAGAGACGACGATGAGAAACCCAGGGAAGAGAAGGCAGCGCCGGCTGAATTAACGGTTGACATTTCAGTTATCCGAGACGACCCTTCGCGAATACTGAAGATCGGATCACAGCTTGGCCCTGCGATGGCTGAAGACCTTAGTGACTTCCTCCGGGTGAATCTTGATGTCTTCGTCTGGACGCATTCTGATATGTGTGGGATTTCATCCGCCATCACGAGTCATATGTTGAACATAGACCCGAAATACGTCCCGATTAAACAAAAAAGGAGAGGAATGGACCCGGAGAGGTCCGCTGCTATCAGAGAGGAAGTGGACAAACTCAAAGCTAATGGGTTCGTCCGCGATGCCCTCTACCCTGAATGGGTATCCAACCCCGTGTTGGTGAAGAAGGCAAATGGGAAATGGAGAACTTGCGTAGACTATTCCGACTTGAACAAAGCATGCCCCAAGGACAGTTTCCCTTTGCCTAGGATCGATCAGTTGGTCGACTCCACCGCAGGACATGAACTGTTATCATTCATGGACGCATACTCGGGATACAACCAAATCCCGATGCATATCCCGGACCAAGAACACACCAGCTTCGTTACAAATGTCGGGCTATATTGCTATGTAGTAATGCCCTTCAGATTGAAGAACGCAGGAGCAACCTACCAGCGTTTGGTGAATCGAATGTTCAAGGACCAGCTTGGTAGAACGATGGAAGTTTATGTGGATGACATGCTCGTGAAGTCACGACGGTCAAACAACCACATTCGAGACTTGGCTGAAATGTTCGGCATACTCAGGTTTTATGGGATGAAGATCAACCCTCTGAAGTGTTCCTTCGGCGTTGCGTCGGGGAAGTTTTTGGGATTCATCGTCAATGCTAGAGGAATTGAAGCTAACCCAGAAAAGATCCAAGCTATTCGAGATGTGCAAGTGCCCAGGACTATAAAGCAGGTACACAGCTTGAACGGAAAAGTTGCTGCGCTAAGTCGATTCATATCAAGGGCAACCGACAAGTGCATCCCGTTCTTTGATATAATAAAGAAAGGAAAGAGGAATTTTGAATGGACGTCTAGTTGTGAGGAAGCATTCCGGGATCTGGTGAGGCATCTGGAGAGTCCACCAGTGCTGTCAAAACCAGTAGACCACGAGATATTGTACGTATACTTGGCTGTATCCCCGCATGCGATAAGTGTGGCTTTAGTTCGTGAGGAGGATCGAGTCCAGAAGCCGGTGTATTATGTTAGCAAGCGTTTAACGGGGGTAGAGAGAAATTACCCTAAAATCGAGAAATTGGCCTATTGCTTGGTGATTGCATTACGTAAGCTACGCCCATACTTTCAAGCACACTCAATCAGTGTTTATACCGATCAACCCCTGCGGCAGGTACTCCAACGACCAGAAACTTCTGGAAGATTGCTAAAATGGAACATTGTGTTGAGCCAATTCGATATCGCTTACTTACCACGAAGAGCCATACAAGGGCAAGCATTAGCAGATTTCATCACTGAGTTTACCATACCCGTCGAACCAGATAATCACGACGTCATTCCCCCCGTTTGGTGGAAATTATACACTGATGGGGCCTCAAACGACCATTGCTCCGGCGCGGGTGTAGTTCTTATAACTCCAGAAAACCGATCAGTCTGTTATGCTTTAAAGCTCGATTTCCCAGCTACGAATAATGAGGCAGAATATGAAGCACTAATTGCTGGCTTGAAGCTCATCGGAGAACTCAGGATCAAATCAATTGAAATCTTTTGTGACTCACAGTTGGTGGTTTACCAAGTACGGGGAGATTACCAAGCAAAGGGACAAAAGCTTGCTCCGTACCTTGTTCAGGTCCAGGAACTACTCTCGAATCTTGAGCGTTATGACATCTCGCATGTCCCGCACGAACAGAATAAAGAAGCCGACTTGTTGGCTAAGTTTGCGAGTACAGGCAATGCGCAACAAATGGGATTGTATCCCGTTGAAGCCTTGCATGCCCCGAGCATAGACAAGACGAAAGTCGATCGTGTGTTGGAAACAGAAATCGAGAAGGAATCGTGGATGACCCCACTAAAACTGTACCTAACGACCGGGACTTTACCAGAAGAAAGGAGCAAAAGACGCCAGGTCCTTCGAAAGGCCGTGCGATACGTGATGTAGGATGGATTAATGTACCGAAAAGGATTCTCAGTCCCATTATTACGGTGCATCGCTCATGACGAGACAAAGCGGGTCTTAAGAGAGGTTCACGAAGGGGAATGTGGCGACCATACTAGGGGCAAACGCTGGCAAAGAAGATCCTTCGCTATGAATATTACTGGCCGACCGTAAATCGGGACGCTATAGACTACGCAAGAAAATGTGACAAGTGCCAAAGATATGCGAAAATCCCGAGGACTCCATCAATGGAACTCACGCAAATGGTTAGTCCCTGGCTGTTTGCAATCTGGGGAATCGACATAATCGGCTCTTTGCCTATATCCAAAGGTGGTGCGAAATATGCGATAGTTGCAGTCGACTATTTCATGAAATGGGCTGAGGCGGAACCTTTGGCCACAATCACCTCTAAGAAGGTCATTAACTTCGTTGTACGAAACATTATATGCCGCTTCGGCCTTCCTCGCACCATCATTACGGACAACGGGATGCAATTTGAAAGTAGAGAGTTAAAATAGTTTAGTTTAAAGTATGGCATCGAGAAGAAGTTCGCCGCCGTTGCACACTCGAAAGCTAACGGACAAGTCGAGGCCGTTAACAAAATAATCAAGTCCATACTAAAGAAGCGTCTAGAGAAGGTTGGAGGCAAGTGGGTAGATGAGCTCCCGACAACACTATGGGCTTATAGAACTACCCATAAGTCCGCGACCGGCCACACCCCATTCGCCTTGGCATACGGCTCTGAAGCCGTTATACCCGTGGAACTTGAAGTTCTATCACACCGAGTGACATACTATGATCCCAAGACAAACCAGGACCTCTTGTTGGAATCGCTGGACTGCATCGAGGAAAAGCGTGAAGAGGCCGAATTAAGGGCGGCATCGCATAGACACCGAGTCAAGCGGTACTACGACGGCAGAGTCCGCCCAAGGATTTTTGATGTGGGTGATCTCGTTTTGAAACGAGTTTTCCCAGTACCATCACGTATGAATCCCAGCTGGGAAGGTCCATACATCATTGAACGGAAGCTTGGAGAGGGAACATTCAAGCTAGCGACCGTTGATGGCACGACACTCCCCCGAGCATGGAACAGTGAACATCTGCGACACTATTACATTTAGCATGTTTTCTTTCTTGTTTTAGACACTATTACTAGAGTATAAACGATTCCAAATCTCCGAATCCCCAGAGCGCGGATCGGAGTACTCTAAGTCCCCGAAGCGCGGACTAGAGTATAAACGATTTCAAATCTCCGAATCCCCAAGGCGTGGATCGGAGTACTCTAAGTCCCCGAAGCGTGGACTAGAGTATAAATGATTTCAAATCTCCGAATCCCCAGAGCGCGGATCGGGGTACTCTAAGTCCCCGGAGCGCGGACTAGAGTATAAACGATTTCAAATCCCCGAATCCCCAGGGCGCGGATCGGGGTACTCTAAGTCCCCGGAGCACGGACTAGAGTATAAACAATTTCAAATCTCCGAATCCCCAGAGCGCGGATCGGGGTACTCTAAGTCCCCGGAGCACGGACTAGAGTATAAACGATTTCAAATCTCCGAATTCCCAGAGCGCGGATCGGGGTACTCTAAGTCCCCGGAGCGCGGACTAGAGTATAAACGATTTCAAATCTCCAAATCCCCAGAGCGCAGATCGGAGTACTCTAAGTCCCCGGAGCGCGGACTAGAGTATAAACGATTTCAAATCTACGAATCCCCAAAGCGCGGATCGGGGTACTCTAAGTCCCCAGAGCGCGGACTAGAGGATAAACGATTTCAAATCTCCAAATCCCCAGAGCGTGGATCAGAGTACTCTAAGTCCCCAGAGCGCGGACTAGAGTATAAACGATTTCAAATCTTTGAATCCCCAGAGCGCGGATCGAAGTACTCTAAGTCCTCGGAGCGCGGACTAGAGTATAAACGAATTTCAAATCTCTGAATCCCCATAGCGCGGATCGGGGTACTCTAAGTCCCCAGAGTGCGGGCTAGAGTATAAACGATGCGAACCTCCGAATCCCCTGAACGCGGATCAACTTACTCTAAATCCCCGGAGCGCAGATTTAGAAAAAGGTCCAAGTACTCGAGAAATGTGGAACGAGAAGTATGCCACGTCTGGAAATGTTTGAACAACACGAGAATGGACTGGGAGATAATACAACTCATAAGAACTTGAGTTATGACTACAGTTAGTCAGCAAACCAAAGAAAAGCAAGAGAATCATTCAAACAAGAAAGAAACTAAACTTCATTCAATAGTACAAAATGGGGTTACACAGTTACTCCTACAAAACTCAGAGTTAAGAACCTGTCTATACAAACTACGAGCTACAAAAGATAAAAGCAACTACAAGACTTAAGCAAGAAGCTCGTTGAACGAGTGTATCGATTATTTCTTCGGTTTCTTCTTCTTGTCTTCCTTTGTTTTTTCCGACGACTCCTCTCCTTCACGCTTTTTCTTGGATTTCTTGCTTGCTAAAGAAGCGGAGTCAGGAGTAGGAGACGGAACATCCAGTGGTTTGGACCTGCCCGGGAGAATGATTTTCAAAGGTCTGTTCCGTGGGTCGGTAAGTTCCAGTATTTCAGGTTCAACTGTGACCTCGACCTTTTTCTTCTCCTCTTCGGCAGGCAGTCCTTTATGCTCATCTTTGAAGTATGCTCAGAGGCGCCAGTGATTTCGATTTCATCACTCCATTCGGCAGGAGATGAAGCGTCAAGCTTATCATCATCTAGCGCCCCGATCACTTGAGCATCGGGACCAGGAATTACTCCCGCGTGAACAGCGTCGCTTGTTTTCTCTGCCTCCTCCTTGGCGTCATCGCTCCTCGGAGTTGGCTTGGGGCCAGAGCAGCCTGCATGTAAACATAAAGAATGAACATTGAAACGAATAACCACTGCTGGAAAATGACAGATCTTTCAACTTCTAGAGAAGAAAAGTTTCCTACCAGGTTTCGGTTGGCTATCGTTCGCGCGTGGGGTTTCACCCTCCAGGATAGGGGATAGCACATGGGCGTCAAGCCCGGGATCTTCAGGATCATAACCGGCATGCTGCTCGAATGGATCAAGTGTCGACCGACCGGCCGGTTGAGCAGCGAAAGAAGCAACAATATGAGGAGCAGTAGTCTCAGCCCCAGATGGGCCAACTTCATCACTTTTCTCTTTTTAAAGAGGAGAGCCTTTGCTATAAAGCGCCAAAGCTACGGATAGATCCGCTGGCTCATTTCCCCTAAGAAACTCCTTCACCAAGGCCTCCTCATCGACCTCTTCAGAGCCTGACTCGATTTTCCTGATCTTTACTAAGGTTTCCCAGGCCTCAGCTAGGGATTCGAGATAGCCATCACCCAAGAATGTTAAGTCACGATGCATATGGACGCGGGCTCCGTACTCAGCAATCAACGGGTCAAACATGCATTTGACCTCTTCCATGCCGGCTTCTGTGGCCACCTCGAGGCAAGAGTCAATCTCCTCCGCAGCTTTTCTTTTGCCCTCCTCACGGGCTTCGTCCTTCATTTTCTCAACCCTAGCAAGTTCGTCATCGAGCTTCGTTTTCAGGAGTCGAGTAGCAACGATTTCATCACAATATCGTTGTGATTCTTCTTGAGCAGCTACTTTGTCCTCTTTCTCCTTGGAGAGTAATTCTTGCAGCTCTCTGACTTGGACGACGAGCGCGTCCCTTTCTTTTTGGACAGAGTCTTTTTCTAGAGCGAGGGCACCGCTGCGCTGGACTGCTTCATCAAGCTCCTTCTTGTGAGCCATCTCTAAACGAGTAACTGCCTCAGCAGTATCTTTTGCGCTTTGTTCAGCGGCTTCCAGCTTCGACTTATACGAAGCAAGCTCTTCGTCTTGATGCTTGATGATGTTCTTGTCGCAGCCAGCCTCCAATTTCAGGCGATCAATCTCATATTGACGCTCAACGGACACCTCCGAGATCTTTTCAACCAAGTGTACAAACACGTCATGTTGAACATAGACGTCGTTATTGCAGGCAATGGCACTCTGCTTCACATGCCTAGGGATATGGTGAATAGCCGGGAGGAATTTCAAACCATCAAAGCAAATTTTTGGAAACTTGGCCTTAAGATCGACCATCTTTTCCGCTACAGCGGGATCGACCGCGGGAGTAGGGGGAGGAGGCTTTGGAAGTTCTGCTTTTTTTCGTTGCTCCCGAATTTGCCTTGTGCTCGATGAACCGGAGTGCTGTTCTCGAGGAGCATCAGTTTGGTAGCCCTTTTGTGAAGACTTCTCTCTATCCGGCTCAGTTGGAGGAAGAGGATCACGGGACTGTGAAGATTGAGAATATGCCTTCTTACGATGAGACGAATCGCGGGGACGATTGTCTCTATCTTCATATTCGTCTCTGTCCCTACGTCTACCTGAACTTGAGTCCCGTCCGGAGTGATGAAATATGGAAGAGCCATGAAGGCGATCGAGTCCGTGAGAGCGCCCCATGTCACCTGCAAAGAATGGAGATAACAACGAGTTATGAAAAACCCGGGAAATAAAAAAAAACTTGAAGTGTATGATGGAATGCGTATGTGCGTGTGTGTCCTAGTGTTCCCCCCCGACGGACCAGTTCTTTTATCTTTACTAATCGGAGTATCGTCTCCTTGGACTGGGAGTTGAACTCCCACATTGCCTCTAGCGGGCGAAGAAAGCTTGAGGGCTTCAAGATCGTCAAACCCGTAATTAAGTATATCATCGGGGATAGAGAGATTCGACAAACCCCTTAGAGAACTTTCCAGGTGCTGTGAGGAAGCCTCTTTCTCGGGCGGGATAGGCATAACTTTTGAAGTGCCACAAACTTTCTCTTTCCGAATTTTGTATTTTAACCTCTTCTTTCCCTTCGAAGGGGAGGATGACGTTTCAATGTCGTGAACTTCGACAGCCGGATTCCAAGCAGGACCCACATTCTCGCCTTGGGTCTCAGGAGCTTCATCCTCTTTGTGCTCGCCTTCTTCGTGCGCATCGGGAGTGCGGCGTGATGACGATCCGGCCTGTTTTTTCCCTTTACCGGATGCTGGCTTAGGAATAGAAACACCCTCCAGAAGGCTAATCCGGCGACCAGGGGCAAGCAAGCCAAACCTCGACAATGACTCGTTTGAAATGATGGTCCGAATGTCTCGTTCCTCGGCAGGAAGAGCTCTAATGGCCTCAACGGCCTCAGAATATCCTCGGCCCTCCGGACGCGGGTTGATACCTAAAAAAGATGAAACGAGGAGTTAGAAAAAGCATGACTTCGCTTAATCGCGAATGATGACTCAGCGAAGAGACTTACTGCCTTCAACCCATCTCCTCGCAAAACCAGGAGGGCAACGCACGTAGAACCATTCCTGTTTGTACAGGGCGAATTTACTGCATGCTCCTGTCAAGATTTGGCATTTGTGGTACGGCTCGAGGAACATGAAGGAAGGGCTGTCTTTCAGTTTCTTGATCATATAGATATATCTGATGTCACCAGAGGTTGGAGGTCTAGAGAAGACGGCCATAAAGAGTAGATAGGTCCCATATAGAAACGCGTGACCGTTCGGATGTAGCTGCGACGGAGCAATGTTGATGTACTACAACACGTCCTGAAGGAACAAGTTAAACGGAGGCACGCTGCCCATCCAACACATGAATTTGTTGCAAGTGGTATATCCGACTGGGGGCAGGTGAGGGCGATCGTGTCGCGAAAGGACTAACACATCGGCGAAAGGAATCCCGTGGATGGAACATATCCATCGGAGTGCGGCTTCATTGATCTTCGAAGCTTGTGAATCGATCGGATTGTCCAGTAGAATTGTTGCTTCCAAGGCATCGGGTGCTAGTTATGGGCAGGGGAAGTCGACGGATTAGAAGTATCAGCGACTTCTTGCCTTGATGATTGCCCAGGCCTGTCGGATATAGTGGCGGAGCTAGACTTTCTCGACATCCCCAATAAATAATGAATCTGACTAAGTGCCCGAGAAAACTATACTTAAAAAACGTTGAACGTTAGAATTAACAACACGAATTTTCCCCCCCGCGTGATGTGTGAACTAGTGCAAGCAATCGTGTACAAGCAATAAGAATCTAGAGATTTCAAAGATATAAAAATGAGCTTCGAATCGTCGCCTTCGAAGACCGTCATCGCTGACCGTCTCAAAAAGCCCGCCTTGTGGTGACTACAGTTTCAAATTCAGAAAACGAATGTTAATCTAAGTTCAGATTTATGTCTACTAAAGCTAGGGAGTTAATGATCCGGGTCAGTTTCATGTGATAGTGTGCTTAGGTCCTGGTCCTTGTTTTGCTATATGAATAGGCAAGGTTAATAAGTGTTCGGCCTAGTTCCTGCTCGGCTAAAGGTATTGTTCGGCATTTGTATTGTTCGGCATTTATGATGTCCGGCATTTGTATTGTTCGGCATTTATGATGTTCGGCATTTGTATTGTTCGGCATTTTGATGTTCGGCATTTGTATTGTTCGGCATTTATGATGTTCTGCATTTGTATTGTTCGGCATTTATGATGTTCGGCATTTGTATTGTTTGGCATTTGTGATTGTTTGGAAAAACGTCATTCGGCTGAAATCTTGTTCGGCTGGGACAACATTCGACATCCTATTTGGCTCATACTCGCTCCACATCTTTCCATTGCACTACTCGGCATATGGCGAATCGTGCCGAGACAAGGTTACGCCGAGCGCCAACGCTCGACACACCGTCCTCTACAGCGACCTCATTCCCCCTTTTCTTCCTCCATCTACACCGAACCACGAGGACGAATCGTCCGGTGAGTTGCATCGAACCATCCTGTTCGACATTCTAACCAACTCCTACCTTCCTCCACATCGTCTGGCCCTAAAAATCCGCACAACATTTACGAACTAGAGCTTCATGTTGAAACCCCTTTGTGGATTTAGTTAGAGGGATTGTTACCTAGTTAGTAGAGCATGACTTGGAAAAATTTGGAGTTGGGGCTGCGGTTTTGATTAGTGCCGAATAGGTTAGGAAGAGTTTTTAAGTCTTTGAAGGTTGTTAACAGGCGAGTTTCTCAAAAACAAGATAGGAGAAGTGAGCGTGAAAAGAGAAGGAGGAAGAAGGTATCGACTTTTATAGGACAGAAGGAGAAGTCGAAAAGGCTATATCCGGTGGAACCGGTCAAAGCCACAGTGTTCGGCATCGGAATACAAAGTCGTTCGGCATGGGGAGCGTTCGGTTTCGACTGCTTCGTTCGGCATCTATACCACGCTCGTCATGCACCTCCACCACTGATATTCTCAAGAAAACGTCCCCAAGGAGAGTTAACCTAGATTCGAAGCAAAGTACGGGGGATACGCAATCCAAAGCGTATCACGATTCAGTCACGTAATACACTTTGGGGGGCAAGTGTTTCCTGGAGATTTGACCAGGCAACTAGTGCTCGGCATCAGGAGTACTCGGCATCCAGAAGACGTTCGGTGTACATGACTACTCAACATGACAGTATCGTTCGGCCAAAGGAATCGCTCGGCCAGAATGCATCGTTCGGCCAGAGAGCATTGTTCGGTCAAGAGCTTCGGACAGAAGCACGTTCGGCTTCGACTGACAACCATTCTGCACTTCCCACACATCCAACATTCCGTTCGGCATGGAAAGGATGGTTCGGCATCATGGTGTTCGGCATACCTGGTTCGGCATGCAGCGACCACTATACTTGGGCTAGAGTGTTCGGCTACCGAGCCCACCTGGGAAGTCCAGCCCATCTTTGTCTATAAATAGAGGGGCAGGGTTACAGTGAAGAGGGATCTTTTGGAAGAACACTGGGGAGACTCTGCCATTTTTCAGACTCATCTTCTCCACTTAGAAATTGCATTCAAGTATTCGGTCTACGAATTGTATTTGTAATCAATCATTAAGAAGATCAATAAAGTTTAACCTCAAAGTGGACGTAGGCAATTATGCTGAACCACTATAAATTTGGTATTCTTACTTTTTGCATTTAAATTAGCATTGTCTTCTCTGTTTCATTTACCTTCATCACTTATTTCTCTACATAATCTTTCTTTACGAGGTTAGTGACCAATTTTGGTGCTAACAACCGTCACCTATATTCAGATACTTGCATACCTGCATTAATCATATGGAGATTCATTTGAGTTGATCAAGTCGCAACTCTTAAGAAATAATAAAACAGAAGTTTTGGACTGAAAAAGATGTTTATTTTGTAAAAGACAAAAAATGACAGAATCAGTCTTATTGCACGGCTCTAGCCAATTATTTACAAGTTTATTCTAAGTGAAATAGTGTCGTAGGTACTCACATTTCCAAGCCCTTGGGAACGAAATCTCGTCCATGGTTGCTAGCCTGAAAGTGCCATCTCCAAGCTTTTCCTGTATTACATACGAAGCTTTCCAACCAGGGCCTCAGTTTTTAGGACCAGGGAAGATTCGTTTGAGGACCAAATCATCAATTTCAAAGGTTCGACTCCTAACTTTGGTCTTGTAATATCATGCGACTTGATGTCTGTACGCAGCTGCACTCAACTCAACTTCGGTTCGCTTCTCATAGATCATATCAAGAGACTCCAGAAGGTTTTGCTCGTTTGCCTATTGATCATAGTGGATTACTCGATAAGAAGGTACTTCTAGTTCAACCAGAATTATAGCCTTCGTTCAGTATGCCAAGGTGAATGGAGAATGACCATTTGATGATTTGTGGGTGGTTTGATATGCCCAAAGCGTTAACGGAAGTTCTTCGACCCACTTCCCTTTGGCTTTCTCTAATCACTTCTTGAGAATGGACTTGATAATTTTGTTTACAAGTTCGACCTGTCCATTCGCTTGGGGGTGTGCTACCGCTGTAAATCTCTTCTCTATGCGGTGTCGACTGTTTAAACTTCGTACTACCAAATTAGGTCCCATTATCGGTAATGATTGCTTGCGAAACCCAAAAACGACAAATGGTATTTTGAACAACAAAGTTGATTACTTTCTTTATGGTAATGGTGGCCAGTGACTTCGCCTCGGCCCATTTAGTAAAGTAATCAACCAGCACGATGGTGTACTTCACGCTACCTTTAGTTATCGACAATACACTAATGATATCAATACCCCAAACTGCAAATGGCCAAGAAATGATCATTTGAGAAATTTCCATCAGCAGGGCTCTCAGAATTTCAGCAAATCTATGGCACTTGTCACATCATTGGGTGTAGTTAGCCACATCTCGATTAACAGTTGGCCAGAAGTATCCGTATCGAAGAATCTTCTTCGCTAGCAGTGTGGTTACCATAATCCCCTTTGTGGACTTCTCTTAGGACTTGTTTGGCCTCACCGTGAGCGACACAACGAAGCATGGGGACAGAGAAAACCTTCTTGTACAGTAATCCTTCTTGCATGATGTATCTCGAACCTTGGTGAAGGATTTTTTGTCATTTATTCCTTCTCTTCAAAAGGATACCTCTTTGCAAATAATCCTGAATCGGAGTCATCCATGACTCCTATTTAGGATCAGTCTCCAATATCCAATCAACATCCATCTGGTCGGTGCTCGAAGCTGAAAGTACTTCCATTGGAACCAAGCCCATGAGCTGTGCATCTCTGGAGCTAGCTAACTTAGCAAGTGAGTTGGCCTTTTCATTTTCCTCTCTAGGGATATGAGTGATCGTGTAATATTCAAAGTCATCTAGTAACTCATGAACCCGGTTTAGATACAGGGCTAGCCTTGCTCCTTTCACCTGATACTCTTTTCAACTTGGCATACCACTAACTAGGAGTCATAGAAAATTTGTAAAATCTTTGTTCCCAGTTCTTTACCGATCTTGAGTTCTGCAATCAAGGCTTCGTATTTAGCTTCATTGTTCGTTGTCAAAAAATCGAGTTTTGTGGTATAGCAGATCGGGCGTTCTTTGAGAGTGACAAGCACATCTCCAGCACCAGAACACCGATTATTGGATGCACCATCCATGTATATCTTCCATCCAGTTCCTTTCCTCCACTGCACTTCGAAGAATCATCTCATGCAGTGAATTCAACTATGAAATCTGCTAAAGCCTGACCCTGGATTGCTCTTCGAGGATGATAAGTGATATCATATTCACTCAATTCAATATTCCATTTTAGTAGCCTTCTAGAAGTCACAGATTGTTGTAAGACTTGTCGTAAAGGCTAATCAGCAAGGACATTGATCAGATGAGCATGGAATTAGGAGCAGAGCATTCTCGAAGTGATCAATAGACAGTATGCGAGCTTTTCCTATCTTGGGTAGTTTCTTTCTGCTACTGTCAACCGCTTGCTAATGTAGTAGACCGGTCGTTGGATGCAAGATTCCTCGAATACAAGTGCGACACTCAGAGCATGCACAGACACTGCCAAGTATATAAACTAGTCCTCATCATCCACCGGCTTCGAGAGGATATGGGAGGTCTTTTCAGGTGATTCACCAAAGCATGGAACATGTCTTTGCAATCCTGGTTCCATTCAAAGTTTCTCTTTCCCATTTTGATCACCTTGAAGAAAGGGATGCATTTGTCAATGGCCTTGAAAATGAATTGACTTAAGGATATGAATTTCCCATTTAAGCTTTGGACCTCCTTGATCATCCTTAGGGCTTCGATCTCCCACCTCCAACATCATTTGGTCGTAAGCTATTTTGAAAAAAATATTGACTGAACTCCCACAGTCAACGAGCACCTTTCATACAACAATAGGACCAATCACTGCTGAGATCATGAGTGGGTCAATTGTCGGAGCCTCCACCCCGTCAGCATCCTTATTCCAAAAAAAAATATCATCCATCGTGGTTTGAGATTGTTTTACTGAAGCTTCATCTTCAACAGCATAGCAACATTCATTATCCGCATGTTTTAAGGCTCCAATGTATCTATCCATTTCCGCAAAACTCTTATCGGCAGGATGAGGCCCACCGATTATTGCGTTAATCACTAATCGTTTTTCTGACCGCCTGAATGCATCAACACCAGGCTAAACTTGCCCCCCTGGGAAGACGACCAAGGGGCGCTAGAATTTCCTTCCCCGTCATCCTACGGGGCTTTCATAAATTGTTGCAATTTCATTTTCCTTATTAAATCTTCAATCATGTCACGCAAGTGCCTGCACTCATTAGTATTATGACCGTGAGTCTCATGGAATCTGCTAACTTACCCGACTTCCTCTCCTTCTCAGTTGACTCCCTGGGAGCTAGTTTCCTACACGGTTCGGTATTCTGAGTAGTCAGATAGATGTTCTCCATCGAGTTACTCAATTCTGTGTAATTGTCATACTTGGGACCTCTGAAACGACTCATGTTATCTTGCTTTCTCTTCTTTGCCCCATGACTGTTTTGCTTCCCTCCTTTGTTTTGATTAATAAATTTCACGTCAACTTTCCCTGAGCTTCCTCCAGATTATTGTATAGCAATATTACTTTGAATCGGCTCATTTGATTTCCCAACATCAGTCATCTGTGGATGCTTGTGTGCATCCTCCCAACATAAATACTCATTAGCTTTCCTATAGAAAGCTTCCATTGTCGATGGTTGCTTTCTTTCTATCCAATCCCCAAATTCTGAGTCAGGATGTGTTATCCCGCCCTTTGGCAAGGCCGTGACACAAAAAAAGTTGACTGGAAATCAAGAACAGTTCATCCCAAAGATCGGTTATACACTATTTCACTATGGATATCGACGAATTTTGTCTGAGTCCGGATCGTGCTATAATTAACAAGGCACAACAAGCAAACCTATAAAAGCTAGTGTTCCAAATTTCAAGTTAATCTGAGTTCGTATGCTCAAGATATGATCGATGCATATTATGGTAAGTGGTGGCTCGTATACATGGGAATAAGTCTTGTTCGTATCCATCCAAGCGTATCCCATTTCGCATCCATCATCCCTCAGCTTGTTCGTATCGATCCACTTACACTCATTCTCCTTCATATCCATCAGGTAAGCAACACTTCGTATTGATATCCATATGTACTTCGTATCGATCGCCAACTCAATTCATATCGATCAACCAACGATCGATACGAAACACCACTAAAATCATCGATACAAAGAATGTGTTACAAAGCATCGATACGAAGAAGGCAGGTTTGATGGATACGAAGGCGTGTGCTTTCAGAGTACTCAGGGATCGATACGAACAAGGTAACATGAAGAGCGAGGGATCGATACGTAGAACATAGCACTCAATCGATACGAAGGTGGAAGCAGTCAACTCGGCACGAAAAGCGGATTGGTCCAGAAATTTAGCGCCACGTCAATTAGCAGGCACATGCTCGGAGCGGTACGAATAGAGCGATGCGAAGAAGGATCGATGCGAACTCAGCAGCATTCGATAAATCGAGACTTGCATCGATCATAACTCCAAATCTACAACTCCAAATGCTACCAATTTTTCACAGGAGCTTACGCACAACCACAGGAGTATTCTTGATCGATGTCGACTTGATTGGGAAATTTTTTGATAGATACGAATCTCGTTCATATCGATCATGAATTGAGTCGAAATCGCATGGGATCGATTGGGTGGTCCCACTCACGTGCAAGAAGAGGTCTCCCAAGATCTGAGCGAGAAATTTGCAGCCTACGCCTATAAATAGCAGCCCATGACCTACAGAAAGGGGACTTTTGACTCTTCTATGTCCAGACTCTATCGAAATCACCATTATACTCGAATTCTACTTTTGTAACCTGTTGTAACCGACGAGCAAAAATCAATAAAGTCAAATTCTTCAAAGTGGACGTAGGCTAGAACGCTGAACCACTATAAATCTGTGTGCTTTCATCGCTTTTCTTTGAATTTTCTGAGTGTTCATCATATTTTATTCTCTATAAACCAGCTATCTATGATCTGTGATTGTGAACGGGTGCTTTCATCAACAATCGGGTGTTTGTGACCAATTTTGGCGCAAACATTTTGGTGCTTTCACTGAGAACTGAACTCAGGGATTCTATAGCTTGGATTTTAGATTTGAAGGTTTAAGGCTTAGATCTGGAAAGCAATGGTGAAGCAATCAACAAGGAGACCAAGAGCAGAAAGGAGTTAGAATGAAGTAAGTCTGGGGGCTTCCTCAGGAGCGAATCAGGCCTCAGTCTTCATCACCCTAGACGAGATGGAGATGATGATGGAAGCCATACAGGAAGGAATGCTGAAAAGGCAAGAAGAGATGATGCAGAATGTACTCCAGCAAATTAGACAAACTAGAATGCAGAATCAAGGGAACGCTACGGTAGGAACTGCTAGAGATAGAGGTCAAGAGCATGGAGCAATCCGAACCGAGAACGGAGCGGGACCATTCGGAGCAGCCCTAGAGTTGGGGGGCCTAGCCTCAGGCAGGACACCAGACAGAAATATTCAACATGGTGTTGATAGAGGAATGGAGGCTCGTTCAGGAGAATAGATTCCGGAATTCCCTCGTGAACTCGGGGGATAGATCAGAGGAAACGGATAAGGACCTCAGCTTGGCGACAATGACAGATTGGTGTCGATGGTCAGACGAGCCATGAGAGGCGGACAAGTGAATAGAGATCTGGAAGACGTGAAAAGGAGCCCCTTCGCACCCACAATTAGACAGGCTAGGGATCCACCAGAATTCAAACTACCAACACTAGAGATGTACGCTGGAAGGACGGATCCTACAGTTCATCTGACACGGTATATGAGGCATATGGAGGTACTGGGGGCATCGGAGGAGGTCATGGCCCGGTGCTTCCCATTGTATTTGACGGACATTGCAGCACTATGGTTTAGACAACTGAAGAGCGGCTCCATTGGAGCATGAATCGATTTGACTGAGAAGTTTATGAGGCAGTTCAGAGTTCTCATTTCGAGACCCAAGAATGTGATGAGTTTGGCAACACTAAAACAAAGAACCGGGGAATCTTTGAGGAGTTTTCTAACACGATTCAATGCAGTGGCAGCATCGGTGGATCGACCAGATCCATCCATGGTTTTGATGGCAACTGTATTTGGCATAGTTGATGGCACAGAATTCAAGAATTCATTGACTAGGGATCCACTTATGGATCTAGGAGAATTTTATCATGAGGCCGAAGGATTTCTGCGATTAGAGGATGCAAATGTTGAAAGATAGGAAGGAGAGGGAGTTGAAGTTTATGCAGTCAGAAGCGGAAGTCCTCCCGGAAAAGATTCAGGCAATGCTAAAGGGAAACGGAGAGCCTAGGATAACGGTGATGGACCAAAGCGACTGCGAAAGGAACCGAGATTCACCTCTTATACGGAGCTGAATGAAACTTTGGAATGGATCTATCAGGACACCAGAGGGCAGATTCCTTATCGAAAGCCAATGAGAAGGGATCGGACCAACAATGAAAGAAGATCAGACAAGTACTTCTTAATCCATGAGCTAAACGATCATAGTATGAATGATTGCAGGGACTTGAAGGATGAGGTTGAGGGACATGTCTGGAATGGTCTGCTATCGCAATATGTGAGAAGGGGAGCAACAACGGTGGAACGAGAGCCGCCACCATCTGCACCAACCAGGGATGGCTTAGGATCAAGGCATCAGCTTGTTATCAACTGATTAAAATAATGATGAATAAGTGGCAAACTCCACACCAACACGATTAAGCCATTCACACATGTACAGAGTCACGAATGATCCTCAGGCGTGCTCTGATATGACTATCAACCGCATCAGTGTAGGTGTTTGCACTTGATGTCTCTATTTTGCTTTTGTTTTCTATTTTTCGCATCCGGACCTTATTTGGTGGGACATTTTGATTGTAAGACTCATTTCCAATGTGAATTTGGTATTTGTAATTCCATAACGGCTAAGTAACTTACATATGCACGAGATCGTGAATGGTCCTCGAGCATGTTCTAAGATGGTGATAAACCGCCATAACAAACAGTTCAGAAACTCACTCGAACGTGAAATTTGACATCAATGATACTAAGTCCCCTCCGGGCACACAATTCGCCTCGAACGGCATCCGACCACGAACGGTCACAATTCGCCTCAAATGACATCCGACCACGAACGGTCACAACTCGCCTCGAACGGCACTCGACCACGAACGGTCACATACCGCCCCGAACGGCATATGATCGCGAACGATCACTATTCACAATCACGTAAGATTATTAATCTTTTTACAGGTCATTAACAGGATATGAACATCCAGCTTATCGAACCACAAAGCACACTTTCCTATCGCAAGGCATGATTTGGGGGGCAAGTGTTATCCCGCCCTTTGGCAAGGCCGTGACACAAAAAAAGTTGACTGGAAATCAAGAACAGTTCGTCCCAAAGATTGGTTATACACTGTTTCGCTATGGATATCGATGAATTTTGTCCGAGTCCGGAACGAGCTATAATTGACAAGGCACAACAAGCAAAGCTATAAAAGCTAGTGTTCCAAATTTCAAGTTAATCCAAGTTTGTATGCTCAAGAAATGATCGATGCAAATTAAGGTAAGTGGGGGCTCGTATCCATGGGAAGAAGTCTTATTCGTATCCCATTTTGCATCCATCATCCCCCAGCTTATTCGTATCGATCCACTTACACTCATTCTCCTTTGTATCCATCAAGTAAGCAACGCTTCGTATCGATATCCATATGTACTTCGTATCGGTCGCCAAGTCAATTCGTATCGATCAACCAACGATCGATACGAAACACCACTAAAATCATCGATACGAAGAATGTGTTACAAAGCATCGATACGAAGAAGGTAGGTTTGATAGATACGAAGACGTGTGCTTCCGGGGTACTCAAGGATCGATACGAACAAGGTAACATGAAGAGCGAGGGATCGATACGAAGAACATAGCACTTAATTGATACGAAGGAGGAAGTAGTCAACTCGGCATGAAAAGTGGATCGGTCCAGAAATTTAGCGCCACGTCAATTAGCAGGCATGTGCTCGGAGCGATACGAATAGAGCGATGCGAAGAAGGATCGATGCGAACTCAGCAGCATTCGATAAATCGAGACTTGCATCGATCATAACTCCAAATCTACAACTCCAAATGCTACCAAATTTTCACAGGAGCTTTCGCACAACCACAGGGGTATTCTTGATCGATGTCGACTTGATTGGGAAAATTTTTGATCGATATGAATCTCGTTCGTATCGATCATGGATCAAGTCGAAATCGCATGGGATTGATCGCGTGGGCTCACTCACGTGCAAGATGAGGTCTCCCGAGATCCGAGCGAGAAATTTGGAGCCTACACTTATAAATAGCAACCCAGGACCTACAGAAAGGGGACTTTTGACTCTTCTACATGGAGACTCTATCGAAATCACCATTGTACTCGAATTCTACTATTGTAACTTGTTGTAACCAGCGAGAAAAAATCAATAAAGTCGAATTCTTCAAAGTGGACGTAGGCTAGAACGCTGAACCACTATAAATCCGTGTGCTTTCATCGCTTTTCTTTGAATTTTCTGAGTGTTCATCATATTTTATTCTCTATAAACCTGCTATGTGTGATCTGTGATTGTGAACGGGTGCTTTCATCAACAATCGTGTGTTTGTGACCAATTTTGGTGCAAACATAATGAACTCCTCTATAAAGCGCTATAAACACCATATCTACCTCAGGATCTTTTATTTCCATTATAGCCATATGGAACTGATTTAAATAGTCCCACAATGGCTCCCCTTCAACCTGATAAATATTAGGAAATGACATCACATATTTTGGACATGAGGTGTGCAAATGGAATTGCTCCATGAATTTTCATGACAATTCAGTAAAAGATGATATGGACCTCGGTGGAAACTAAGTAAACCACATTGTAGCCACCCTATCTAAGAAAATTAGGAAACGACAGCACTTCACAACATTTGAAGCCCTGGCTGAATCCATATGCCATTCATATCTCAATAAGTGTTACCTAGGATCCATCGTACAGTGGCATTGTTGGCATGTTGAATCTCTAGGTTATCTCATGCGAAGGATGCCCTTTGTAAATGTGTCGGACTAGCATAAGTTTCCCAATCAATATTAGTCCTAGTTTTTTTCACTTACCAAACTCCTAACCATATCCTCTAAATAGTATTAATCAACAAGTTCGACTAAACGGTGGCAATCGGGTCCTGCCCCAAGTGTTTGGCTTAGCAAATGCTCTCGAGAAGGTGCTCAATACCTAGGCTCCACAAACTCCGGTGGACCCATTCAGCCAACATTCCCTCCTAATTTATTCCCACGAGTAGCATCATTAGCAGTATTGTGATCTTCAAGATTTAAACCTTCAACAGAACATTCAGGGACGACATGCATGCCGCCTTCCAAAGGATGTGCCTTGGGCCCACCATTTTGGGGTTCGGTACCGATCCTTGAACTCGAGGATGGGGCTCATCCTCTTCATTGTGCAGATGTTCCAGCACTATATTATTATTCCTTTTTCCTTCCTTCCCTCCGTCTTCGCTCGAATGAAGAAGAACTCACTAACTCTAAGATGGAATCCCTTCTAATCTGTCTATGGCTGTTTTGAGTCAGCACATTTAGAGGTATCAAGCTCTGTTGCATCGTGTTGTTCATCTCCTATTGGCTAGCTTGGACTTTGTCTTCCATCTACTTCATCATCATATCCATCTTCATTTTTGTTACAACATCAATTGGAGTCTGGATCTTGGGTAAAGTTGGTTGAACAACTCCATCTCCTTGTTGAGGATTCTGTTTCTCAACTTCAGTAATAGCTTTGGAATTAGTAGAACGATCTCTTCTTAATGGGGATATGGCAAAAAGCTCTTGATCTTTGCTAATCTAAGTTATAGAAATTAGAAAGAAAGAAAAATTGGTTCTATCTCTTGGATATGGGGAAATCCAATAGTAGATGATGGATCCAAATGGCTTGAGAATATCGCTTCTCAGTGCAAACACCAAAATGTTTTAACTAAAAATGGCATAAACACCAAGAAGTTTATGTAGTAGAGATTAAAAAAATAAAACTAAATGAAAATAAGGAAATAAACAAGAGACAATCGTTTATAGTACTTCGGCAAAGATAGACATACGTCCACTTTGAAGTTTTATTGCTTATTTCTGATTTGGAGGCAGAAGTTCTTGAGGGTTGGTACAACACCAACACTTAGAATTCTAGAGCTACATGAATATGAGAAATAAGATAGCTCTAGCCAAAAAGATAACTGAAAAATAAGCCCTACCACCCTATTTATAGAAGTAGGGGGCTAAAATCTCGTCTAAAATATCTGCAAGCCATTGTGCACGAATCTGACCAGTTCTCCTAAAATAATAGGCACCTCCTCAGCAATATCAAGGAGTCGGTGCCAATCCCCTAGTTCACCATTTTTGTGTCTTCGACTTCTTGCTTCAGATTGTCTTATGGTTAGTCTGGAGATTCCACGGTTGTTTGCACCAATATCAGCTTGTTTCTGAGCCCAAATAATGGAGTTGAAGGAGAACAAAGTTGTAGTTTCCCATGCTCATGGAAATCGGTGGAAAATTGTATTGACTTAGAAAACTAACTTCGGAAATAGGCTATTGGAACCAAGATAAGAATGTATGCAAAAGATGTGGTTTACCCAAGTTGTATTTGGGAGATGGTACCGATCCCTAGGTAGGGGTCAGTACTGATCCCCAACTTGGGGTATTCCCTTGTTCTGATGACTGTGCTATTTTGTCTTAGTTTCATGAATCTGTCCGTGCTTGGTTTTTGGACTCCTAGGCTATCTCTCTAGGATTTCCGCCTTAATAACTTTAAGTTCTATTTGTCCAGTCTATTCAGATTCTACCTGGTCAAAAGGCTAGATAACAACATCATAACGAACTCTTTACAAAAATGAGTTTGATTATCCTCAATATTTAAGGACATCAAATAAGATCCACCTTATGTAAACTGATTAAACTGATATTTCAATGATCGAGTTCTTAGGCATATATTGTAGTTTTGACATTGTGTTACATTTAACAAAATACAATTTTTATGGCAATCTTTCATATTGAATACCCGATCTCACAGTACGATTTATTTGTTTGCTTTGAATGAAATAATTTCATCGAAGCATCGTACATTACGAACTAATTTTATTGGGCTAGCAGTTGACCCCAGTAAAGTGCAGGCAATAGTTGAATGGCCCTTACCAAAAACTTGAAATCATTAAGAGGATTCTTGGGTCTAAGTGGCTACTACATAAAATTTATTAAAGACTATGGGGTAATTGCCAAACCTCTCGCATTAATGTTGAAAAAGAATGCTTTTAAATGGACTGAGCATCAAAGGAAGCCTTTGAGAAATGGAAACACTGTTTAACCAATCCTCATATATTAGCTATGCCTGATTTCAACCAACCTTTTACACTGGAATGTGATGCCAGTGGCTATGGTGTGGGAGTAGTGTTGCTTCAAAATAATAAACCTATAGCATATATGAGCAAAGCTTTGCATGGAAAGAATCCCTTGCTATCTACATATGAAAAAGAATTGTTAGCCATTATTATAGCTACAAGAAAATGGTCTCAATATTTTTTAAGGAGACAGTTTATTATTAAAACTGACCATTAAAGTTTAAAATTTTTGCTATCACGGAAGTTCCATACAGGGCTATACCATAAATGGTTAATCGTATTACATGGCTATGATTATAAAGTGGAGTATAAATGTGGGAAAGAAAATATAGTAGCTGATGCATTGTCTAGAAGAGAGGGAAATGCTTTGGAAGAAGTAGAGATGCAAACCATATCTATAGTACAATCTCCTTGGTTGTAGGAGCTAAAGCATACTCTCCATTCATCTGCTTGGTACCAGAAGCAGATAAATAAGGTTTAGAACAATGAACTTAACAGTACCAAACATATAGTAGTAGATGGTTTGATTTTTCATAAAGGAAAGATTTTAGTTGATCAACATCTGAAAGAATTGCTGCATTCACTTATCCACAAGCATCATTAAACATCTTTAGGGGGCATGCTGGTATCAAAGCTATATTAAAAAAATTAAAACAAGTCTTTTATTGGAAAAAAAATGAGGAGGGATATGGAAGACTATGTTAAATCATGTGATCAGTGCCAAAGGAACAAAGGAGAAAATGTGTTAATGCCTGGATTGCTACAACCACTACCAATACCTGAAATAATATGGACTGACATATCTATGGATTCTGTCACTGGGTTACCAAATAGTAATAAATACACTGTCATCTTTGTTGTTGTGGATTGGTTAAGCAAGTATGCCCATTTTTTCCCTCTTAGCCATCCATATACATCAAAGGAAGTTGCCACTGTTTTTTTCAATGGTGTGTTCAAATTGCATGGGCTACCTAAATCCATAGTCAGTGACAGGGATGCTATCTTCACAAGAAAATTCTGGCAAGGGTTTTTCAAGTTGCAAGGAAGTAGTTTGAAATTAAGTACAGTATACCATCCCCGAAGTGATGGGCAGTCATAAGTAATAAGCAAGGTCTTGGAGGGATATTTAAGTTGCTTGATTTTCCATAAACCCCATGAGTGGAGCAACTGGTTAACTTTGGTCGAGTATTGTTATAACACCACTTGGAAAGTTTCAACAAACACTACCCCCTTCAAAGCTATATATGGTGTAGATCCTCCTAACTTATTATCCAATGTTCAGCACACTGCCAAAGTAGAACAAGTTGAAGAAATGTTGTTTACTAGATATATCATATTGGAATATTTTAAAGATAATTTGAAGTTAACACATGAATGTAATCCCGCCTTTTGTGGCACAAAACTAACCGCTACTGATATTGCAGTCAACCGTAGTTGTTATTTCTTGGCGACCGAATGCGGCATAGTTAATATTGATACATAGGAACACAAGAATATGAAAAATTTTAAACTTCAACAAAACAGAATTTCTCATTTCTTATGAATAATATTTAGATTTAATTACATAATCCCAAACGATAACCACGTTCAGATCACATATACATGTATAAAATATGATAAGAGCGATATATGAAGATGTCCCCTTATGATGATCAGAGGACTAATAATATGAACTTTACCGTTCTTAGTACGTCATAGCGGAATACACAAAATAGCTCCTACATAGCTAACACTGCCTCCTGCACATCTCTGGAAGCTTATTCATCCAAAAACCTGAAAGTCTCCCACTCTTAGACTACTCAAATTAATTTTGAGCACCCGAGAGTTAGTGGAGAAACACAAACATCGAGTCAGACAATAAGTCTGGTATGAATAATCCCCTATCATCTCTTATCATAAATAGATATCTAGTGAGACCACGCCGCTTAGCTGAATAGGTTTTCCGCTCACTAGTATCCAAAACGAAACATGCAAATCATTTACTATGCCCCTACACCCAAAATGATTAGTCATAACTTAATATGAAATAAAGCCATAAATCATATTTATTGGATATCCCATCCACCCATTTATTAGATATCCCATCTAAAAGCAATTTATTAGATTTCCCATCTAAAATCAATTTATTAGAGTTCCCCTCTAAAATCTTTAAAATGACTATCCGTCATAATTTAATAGGATTGTCCGTCCTAAATCCATTTAAAATAAATGCAGATTAACCATCGTACATTGTTTTATAAAAGATGGTGTTATCCCGCCTTTTGGCAAGGCCGTGACACCAAGAACTTGACTAGAAACCAAACACAGTTCGTCTAAGAGAATCGGTTATACGCAGGCCCACTATAGATATTGACAAATTTTGTCCGAGTCCGGATCGCGCTTAAATTGATATGGCACAACAAGCAAAGCTATGAGAGTCAACATTCCAAATTACAGATCAATCCGAGTTCGTATGCTCAAGTTACGATCGATGCAAAATTGGATAAAAACAGCCTCTGTTCGAATCGCTCAGTTCGAATCTATTAGGAATTCCTACTTCGACTCGATCCGCTTCGCATCCATCATAGAACCACTGTTCAACTCGCTCCACTTCGACTCCATCTCAGAACCTCTGTTCGACCCGCTCCGCATCCTTCAGAGAACCTCTGTTCGACTCCATCTAGTTCGACTCCTTCGGAGAACCTCTGTTCGACTCCATCTAGTTCGATTCCTTCGTAGGACCACTGTTCAGCTCCATCTAGTTCGACTCGATCAGAGAGCCACATTTCGACTCGCTCCACTTCGCATCCATCCGAAGACTTCTACCTACATCGATGCAAACTGCACATCTTTTATCGATGCAAACAAAATAATACCATTGATACGAACATGGTGAAAGTCCTAGAACGACTCGATCAAAATAGCATCAAAGGCAGAGTGATCCAGAGATTCAAGCGTCACGTCACCGAGTCGAACGAGAGTGAGTCGAAGTGAGTGAGTTGAACGAAACAGCCAACCGAGAATCCCATTTCGTATCGATCATATCTCCTAATCTACAAGTCCAAATGCTATGAAATTTTCACAGAAGACTACGTGCATGCTAAAGAATGTCCACGCAAAATTTCGACTCCATTGGATGAAATCTTGATCGATACGAAATCCGTTCGTATCGATCACGGATCGGTCCGAAACTTCACAGGCTTGGGCGCGTGGGCCTGGTCACGTGCCAGAGATGGTCTCCCGAGATCTGAGCGAAATACCAGCCTCCTACACCTATAAATAGAGCCCCAGGGCATGCAGAAAGGGGGCTTCTTCTTCTTTGAATTCTCTGGCGCCCAGACTCTGCCGGATCCAGATCTGAACCACATTGCTGCTGCCAACAATGAAATTCACTGCTGCAAATCACAATTATCTGCTGTAATTCACTAAATTCACTTGTAATCTTTAAAGAAAGATCAATAAAGCTATCAACTTCATAGTGGACGTAGGCGATACGCCGAACCACTCTAAATTCTTGTGTCTCCTTGCATTTTAATTATTTTCATATATGAAATTTGGAGTTTTTGTTAGATAATCCTCTTTTTACTTTTAATTTCTTCACTTTATCTCTTCAAAAACGTCCGAAGAGTGTTGTGCCCAATTTTGGTACAAACACTTTTGTGCTTTCACTGAGAAAAACCCAATTTTTCTCCTGTTCTTTGGATCTCCTATCTATATCGGATTGCAAAAATCCAAGAAGAATATCCAGATCTAGAACTTTAAAGCCCTTCCATTCTATTCAGATCTGCATCAGATCTAGGAAAGGACTTTCATCAATTCACCATGGTAAGTACGCGAACTACTTCTACAGCTGCTGATCAGGAAGGACGGGGCAGGCAGAATCCCACGCAATTGCCTCCATCAAACCAAGATGTCGTCGGACCTTCAGATCCAACAGGTCCGGTTACCAGACAAGAGTTCCAGACGTTGTTCCAAGAATTGACCTAGAGTCGACAACAGTTAACTGAACAACTGCGCGCCAACGCAGAGTTGACCAACCAGTTAAATCGCCAAAGGCGTAGAAGATCCAGAAGAGACCAAGGTTCTTATTCTTCCACATAGAGTTCAGCCTCATCTGACGGTCATCACCGATCCACACGCCCACGGTTGGATGCAAGCTACACCCAGGCCATAGGGCACCAACCTGCTTCAAATCTTGGACAACCCAGAACTGGACCATCCATTAGTCATCATACAGGACCTTCATCCCAAGGAGGTGCTGCTCCTTATCATGTCGCAGGCAACATTGCGACTACCACCACTACCGAACAAGGAGGTGATGCTAGAAACCAAGCTGATCCTCAGCGTAACCAACGAGAGCAGACTCCAGAGCCTTATGTCCCAGAGGATGTTGAACCAAGGAGGCGAGGCACGGACCATCGACCGCGTCCGGTCCAGACTTGCGCTGTGGAACCCGACCACACCTTGGCACAACATGATCCAAGTATCTGAATGCCGGATATACCAACGATTATTCGTCAAATGATCCGTGAAAGTCAGGGTCTCAGTAATGACGACTGGGGAATCTCTCGGAGTCATACCCCTTTCACTGATGACGTATTATATGCTGAACCACCTCGGCGCTTTAGGATGCCAACTTTGCCAGTCTATGAAGGGAGTTCTGATCCCAATCAACACATTCTGAAGTACGAATGGCTGATGAATGCTGCGAGAGCTGACGATGCAGTAAAATGCCGTAGTTTCCCTATTTCCTTGGGGGCAATGCAACCATGTGGTTTACTCGTTTGCCACCACGATCCATTTCTAATTTTGATCAGATGGCCATAAAGTTTGTTGAACAATTCCGTATGCACGTAGCGAGGCCTAAAGATGTTACCACTTTGTCTAGTGTTACACAAGCTCCCGGAGAAACACTTAGACGTTACTTGGAGCGATTCCATGCTACGTGTGCAGAAATAAGCAATCCCAATGACAACTCTATCCTGATGGCATTGACTAAGGGGATTAATGCTGATTCCGAGTTCGGAAATTGGTTAGCTGGAAAACCACCTGCGTCATTGGACTGTTTCTATTCCAAGGAAGCCCAATTCTTGAGAAGGGAGGATGCGAAACAGTCTAGGAAGCAGGATGACGCAGGGCCCAACATCGAGGGAATCTAGAGTAACATCGTTGTTAAACAGTCCGGAGATAGTTCCGGAAAAGTTCAGTTGAACATCCAAAATAAACAGAATCAGCAGAGGGACAATGGAAATAAAAAAAAAACGCGATCGAAACCGTGGTCCACGGCGTAGAGCTTCCATGTACGATAATTACACTCCATTAAACACGTCGTTGGAAAATGTGTATTTGCAGACCTGCAATACCCTGCAATACAAGAAACCTGCCCCGAAACCACCAACTGAAAGACAAATCCAAACAGGAAAAATTTGTAGATTTCATGAGAGTTATGGCCACAACACCAATGAGTGTCATCGTTTACAAGACCTCACCGAAAAACTGATACGTGAACGGAAGTTGGATCAGTATGTGCGGGCGCCACAGTCTGGTGGTGCGGGCCCATCAAATCAGAATCATGCGCCGAATCAGGAAAGTCAGGAGGAACCCGCTCGTACAGGCGGGAGGTTGGTTATCAATACAATAAGTGGTGGTCCTCACCCAACAGATCGAAGCTGGAAGGAAATGGAGTCGTATGCCAGTTCTATCAGGCATGCGAACTTCGAGTGTTGTAGTGATTTTGATGAAGGGGCTCTGGCCAAGCAACAGAAGACGATGACAGACGACATCGTGTTTAGGAATAGAGACGCTGATAAAGTCGAAACCCCACTATCGATCCACTGGTCATCTCAACTCAAGTAGGTCCCGCTTGGATAAAGAGAATCTTAGTTGACAGTGGAAGCTCTGTGAATATTTTGTTCAAGCGAGGTTATGATCAAATGAGAATGGAAGCCACAGACTTGAAACCTTGTCAATCTCGAGTCCATGGTTTCAACGGAAGTGCCACTATACCCACCGGAATGGTGGAACTGCTAGTAGAGTTGGGAGTTGGAGAACGTCGGAGAGTACGGATGTTGCAGTTCATTGTTTTGGACATAGACTCCCCTTATAATGCTTTCCTGGGCCGACCGGCCCTCGCTGAATTCAGGGCAGCCATTCCCCCGTGGTGTTTGACTTTAAAATTTCCCACTGATCGTGGAGTGGGAATCATTCAAGGAGATCAGGCTGCTGCCAGAGCCTGTTATGTTGCTGAGCTGCGGGAGGCGCAACGAAAGGAGAAAGGAAAGGACGTAGAGGAATCTCTCTGCGTCCGTTTTGCCGATAATTGACAATTAACGCCCGGGCCTAGGCCCGGGCACCCTGGCCAATTCCTCAAGAATCTTGACCCAAGAGAAACTGAAGACGAAGGAGAATCTGAAGAAAGTCAAGCATCCCCGGCCGAGCTGACGATTGATACCCCAATTGACGATGATGATGATTCGAAAGTGATAAAGATTGGTTCTCAGCTAAGCCAGCAAACTCAAGAGGAATTGGTTGAATTTCTACGGGCAAATCTTGATGTATTTGCCTGGACGCATTCCGACATTTGTGGGATCGCGCCAGACATCGCGAGCCATACTTTGAGTATTGACCCGCGGCATGTCCCGATCAAACAGAAAAGGCGTGGTATGGATCCAGAGAGATCTGCCGCCCTTAAAGAAGAAGTAGGGAAGCTTAAGGCGAATGGGTTCATTCGAGATGCGCTATATACTGAATGGGTGTCAAATCCCGTGCTCGTTCGAAAGCCGAACGGAAAGTGGAGAACAAGTGTCGACTATTCCGATCTAAATAAAGCTTGTCCCAAAGACAGTTTCCCGCTTCCCAGAATTGATCAGCTAGTAGATTCGATAGCTGGGCATGAGCTCTTATCCTTCATGGACGCATATTCTGGCTACAATCAAATACCAATGCATTTACCTGATCAAGAGCATACCAGCTTCGTAACCAATCTAGGACTTTATTGCTACAAAGTTATGCCATTCGGACTCAAGAATGCCGGGGCTACTTATCAACGATTGGTAAATCAGATGTTTGCCAACCGAATCGGGAAAACCATGGAAGTATATGTAGATGACATGCTTGTGAAGTCATGACTCTCCACCGACCATGTTAAAGACCTGGGAACTATGTTCAACATACTTCGAGAATACAAAATGAAACTTAACCCACTGAAATGTCACTTTGGAGTTGCATCCGGAAAATTCCTTGGGTTCATCGTTAATGCTCGGTGAATCGAGGCTAACCCTGAAAAGATTTGGGTAATCAGAAATCTTGAAACTCCAAAGACTATAAAGCAAGTCCAAAGTCTCAATGGGAAAGTAGCAGCATTGAGCAGGTTCATTTCAAAGTCCACTGACAAATGCATTCCCTTCTTCGATCTGATCCGAAAAGGAAAACGCAACTTTGACTGGACCACAGAGTGCAAGGGCGCTTTCCAAGCACTAGTTCAACATCTATCCACACCGCCTATCCTGTCAAAACCTATTGATCATGAGAAGTTGTTCGTATATCTGGCGATATCAGAGAACGCTATCAGTGCTGCATTAATTCGAGAAGAAGACAGGATACAGAAGCCTGTATACTACGTCAGCAAACGATTGACTAGAGCTGAAAGAAATTATCCGAAGCTAGAGAAGTTGGTTTATTGCCTTGTTATTGCATTGAGGAAGCTCCGACCATATTTCCAGGCACATCCCATTATTGTTTACACCGACCAGCCATTACGACAGGTCCTTTCGTGGCCTGAGACGTCTGGTAGGTTACTCAAGTGGAACATTGAACTGAGTCAATTTGATGTTACTTACACTCCAAGACGAGCGATTCAAGGACAAGTCCTAGCCGATTTCATAGCTGAATTTACCGTTCTAGAGGACTTGCCCGAAACCAGTAAATCCCCCGAATACGTCTGGAAGCTTTATACCGACGGTGCATCAAACGACCGGTGTTCGGGCGCTGGTGTTGTACTTGAAACTCCCGAAGGCCGATCCATATGCTATGCTTTGAAGTTTGACTTTCATGCAACCAATAATGAAGCTGAATATGAAGCCCTCCTAGCTGGCCTGAAACTTGCTAGAGATTTGAGAATTATCGCTGTAGAAATTTATTGCGATTCACAGTTAGTTGTGTGTCAAGTGCGGGGAGAATATCAAGCAAGAGATCGAAGGCTGACTACTTACTTAGCTCGAGTCTAGGAAGAACTGGATCAGTTTGATTATTATGCCATCTATTGTATACCTGGAGACCGCAACCAAAAAGCCGATTCATTGGCGAAGCTAGCCAGCACAGGCGAAGCTCAGCAAATGGGAGTCA
This sequence comes from Allium fistulosum, assembly GCA_030737815.1. NCBI lineage: Eukaryota > Viridiplantae > Streptophyta > Magnoliopsida > Asparagales > Amaryllidaceae > Allium > Allium fistulosum. The sequence goes on from CM060905.1 coordinate 900,340,460, forward strand.
TTCCCATAGAAACGTTATCCTCTCCAAGCATTGACCGGGCAGAAATAGACTGGGTATGCGAAACCATCCTCGAAAAGGATTCATGGATGACTCCACTCAGAAATTACATTGAGCACGGAACCCTTCCAGAGCGCAGGAGTGAAAAGAGACAAGTCCTTCGGAAGGCCTCACGATTTACCATCCAGAATGGGATCATGTACAGAAGAGGGTACTCAGTCCCTCTACTCCGGTGTATCGCTCATGATGAAATTAAATGAGTATTGCATGATGTGCACGAGGGAGAATGTGGCGATCACACCGGGGGGCAAGCACTTGCCAAGAAAATACTTCGATACAGATATTATTGGCCGACCGTGAATCGCGATGCGTCAGATTATGCAAAGAAATGTGACAGGTGCCAGAAATATGCCCGAATTCCTAGATCTCCTCCTACCGAGATAACGCAAATGGTCAGCCCATGGCCGTTTGCAATATGGGGCATAGACATCATTGGCGCTCTACCTTTGGCAAAAGGTGGTGCGAAATACGCCATCGTTGCAGTTGATTACTTTACAAAGTGGGCCGAAGCCGAAGCACTTGCTACCTTAACCACGAAGAATGTAATCAACTTTTTAGTTCGCAACATCATTTGTCGATTCGGTCTCCCACACACCATTATTACGGACAACGGAACCCAATTCGACAGTGCCAAATTTAAAGATTTCTGTAAACGATTTCACATCCAAAAGAAATTCTCTACAGTTGCACACCCTCAGGAAAACAGACTGGTCGAAGCCGTTAATAAAGTTATAAAATCCATTTTGAAAAATCAACTGGAAAAGGTCGGGGGCAAGTGGGTCGATGAACTTCCTATGGCTTTATGGGCTTACCGAACAACCCACAAGACCGTGACCGGCCACACTCCATTCTCTCTCTCTTATGGTTCAGAAGCCATTATTCTAGTTGAACTAGAAGTACCTTCTCATCGTGTGACATACTATGATCCAAGGACAAATGTTATACTACTTGCTGAATCTCTCGATCTACTAGATGTGAAGCGTGAAGAGGCTGATTTGAGGGCAGCCGCGCATCGAAGTCCAGTCGCCCGATTGTATAATGCCAAGGTCCACCCGCGAACCTTTGAACTAGGCGATCTCGTCCTAAAAATAATTTATCCGGTTCCTTCGCATATGAATCTGACATGGGAAGGACCGTATGTTATTGAACGAAGGCTCGGAGATGACACATTCAAATTATCGACCGTTGATGGTCTTACTTTGCCAAGAGCCTGGAATAGCGAGAGTCTTCGCCGCTACTACACATAACAGGCTATGTTTATCCATTTAGTTTATTTTCCATTTTGCAATTTGTTTCTGCATTTCGAAATTAGAATTTGTAATAAGGCAACTGACTTTGCCATATTTTCTTATTTAGGCAATAAAATGCAATCTCCTCAAGCTAGAGCTGGATTTACTTGAAATGCTTCATATGATCATCACTATGCACGGAGAGCTAAGTTTCACCATACGGTGGAATTTATTCAAATAGAGAGTGACTGTGATGCAACCGGTCACTCGCTAAGTGAAACCCAAGCTCGGGGACAAGCCATCACATCAAAATTAAAAACGGATTGATACACGACAATCCCTCACTTAACTCCCGGTTCCCAGAGTGCGAACTTCGGTCTGCTGGATGAGGACCACCACTAACAGTGTTTATCACCAACCTCCCGCTAGTATGAGCGGGTTCCTCCTGTCTAGCCGGATTCGGTACATGATTTTGATTCGATGGGCCCGCACCTCCAGACTGCGGCACTCGCACAAACTGTTCTAACTTCCTCTCTCTTATCAACTTTTCGATGAGATCCTGCAAGTGACGGCATTCATTTGTGTTATGGCTGTTGCTTTCGTGGAATCTACAAAACTTCCTCGTTTGAATTTGCTTCTCCGATGACTGTTTTGAAACAGGCTTCTTGTACTGAATGGTATTGCAGGTTTGTAGATATACGTTCTCCAACGACATATTCAGAGGAGTATAATTATCAATCATAGGAGCTCTACGTCGTGGACCACGGTTTTGATCCTGTTTTCTATTCTGGTTACCATTACCTTTTTGCTGATCTTGCTTATTCTGAATGATCAATTGCACTTTTACGAAAGTCTCCCCGGATTGTTTAACAACAATATTACTCTGAATTCCTTCCACACCAGGCCCCGCATCATCCTTCTTCCTAGACTGTTTCGCATCCTCCCTTCTCAGGAATTGGGCTGCCTTGGAATAGAAACGGTCCAATGATGTAGGGGGTTTTCCGGCCAACCAGTTACCGAACTCATAATCGGGCTCAATCCCTTTAGTCAGTGCTATAAGAATAGAGTTATCATTTGGGTTGCTGATCTCAGCACATGCAGCATGAAATCTTTCTAAATAACGCCTGAGTGTCTCTCCAGGAGCTTGAGTGACACTAGATAAAGTATTAACATCCTTTGGTCTCGCGACATGCATACGAAATTGCTCAATAAACTTTGTTGCCAACTGATCGAAGCATGAGATAGATCGAGGTGGCAGTCGGGTAAACCACATAGTCGCTATGCCCCCCCAGTGAGATCGGGAAGCTTCAGCACTTGACTGCATCATCAGCTCGTGCAGCATTCATCAACCATTCATACTTCAGGATATGCTGATTAGGATAAGAGTTTCCTTCATAAACGGGTAAAGTCGGCATCCTGAATCGCCGAGGTGGTTCAGCATAGAGTATCTCATCAGTAAAAGGGGTATGACTTCGGGAGATTCCCCAGTCATCATTGCTAAGACCCTGACTTTCACGGATCATTTGACGGATCATTGCTGGCAGGTCGGGCATTTGGATATTTTGAGCAGGTTGGGCCAAGGTGTGGTCGGGTTCCATAATGCGAGGAGGGGTCGGTCGCTGTCGAAGGTCCATGTTTTGCCTCCTTGGTTCTATGTCTTCGGGGATGTAAGGTTTAGGATGGTATTCACGCTGGTGATGGTTGGGATCTGTCTGATTTCGGGTCCTAGCGCCCAAATCAGTAGCTGTCGCAGTACGGTTATCAGAAATATGATGTGGGGTAGCGCCTCATCGGGAGGAAGGTCGAGTCTGATGGCTGGTTAACGGACCAACTCTCAATTGCCCAACATTCAATGTATGTTGATGCCCAGTGGCCTATGTGTAGCTTTCATCTAGTCGTGGCATGTAGATCTGTGATGATAATCAGAAGAGGTTGAACTATCGATGGAAGAATAGGAAGCCTGATCCTTCCTGGATCTCCTTTGTCACTGACGGTTCAGTTGGTTGGTTAGTTCCACATTAGCACGGAGCTATTGAGTGAGCTGTTGGCGGCGCTGAGTCAATTCTTGCATCAACATATGAAATTCTTCACTGGTGACAGGGCCTTGCGGATCTGATGGTCCGGTAGCATTCTGATCAGTTGGAGGCAGTTGCATGGGATTCTGTTTGTCCCGGTCTTCAGGATCTGCAGCTGTGGAAGTAGTCCTTGTGTTAACCATGATGGATGATGAAGCTCTCTCCTAGACTTGTAGCAAATCTGAATAGGATGGAAGAACTTCTGAAATTGAGATCTGGATCTTCACCTTGGATGTTTGCAATCCGATATCAGCAGTAGATCCAATGAGCAGAAGGAAAAAACTGGGTTTTTTCTCAATGGAAGCACCAAAGTGTTTGTACCAAAATTGGGCACAACACTCTTCGAAAGGGTTTGAAGAGATAAAATGAAGAAATTAAATGTAAAAAGAGGATTATCTAACAAACACTTCAAACACAATTAAGAAAGTACGCAGAAACACAGAAATTTATAGTGGTTTTGCGTGTTGCCTACGTCCACTATGAAATGATTGATCTTTGTTAACTTTTGGTTGCTGGTTACAGCGAATTACAGCAGTAAATCTCGAGTACAATAGTGGAATTTGAATGCATTGGTGAATTCGGTTAGTCTGGACGTCAAAGAGCAAAAAGATCCTTTCTTGTAGGCTCTGGGGTGCTATTTATAGGCATAGGATGCAAATATCTCGCTCAAATCTCGGGAGACCTCTTCTGGCACGTGTGTGGGCCCACGTGATCGATCCCACATAATTTGCACTCGGTCCGTGATAGATACGAACCAATTTCATATCAATCAAGATTTGGCCCAATCGAGTCGAAATTGAGCATGAACGCTGTTGTTGATGTACGCAAACTCTTTTGAAAATTTGGTGGCATTTGGACTTGTAGATTGTGAGTTATGATCAATGCAAGTTTGTGCTTCTCGTATGTTGTTTTCTTCGTGTCTATACTTGTTTGACTCGATTCACAATGACTTTGTTCGTATCGATCGGAGTGGGTCTGTTCGACTCGATCATTGTTGCTTTGTTCGTATCGATCGAAGTGGGTCTGATCGACTCGATCATTGTTGCGATGTTCGTATCGATCAGAGTGTTGCTCTGTTCGACTCGGTCATTGTTGCGCTATTCATATCGATCGGAGTGTTGCTCTGTTCGTATCGATGGCGGGGGTTGTTTCGTTTCGATAAACCTTTTGCTATTTTAAGTATCGTTCGTTTGATGTTTAATTTGTATCGATCCTTGGCCAGATGATACGAATTGACTCCCATCGATGGATTCGAAATCGAACCAGGCCAGTTGGATACGAAATAGAGGCTATGTGGCGGATACGAACAGAGGGACATTTGATGGATACGAACAGAGGGACATTTGATGAATACAAACAGAGGGACTCAAATTAATGGACACAAACAGATGGATGCAAACAGCGTGGTTATGGATGGATTCGAACAGATCGACTCGAACAATGGTTTTTTAATGGATGCAAACAGAGCTACTGCAGGGTGATGAATACGAACAGAGGCCTTCCCCCTTGATTTTGATTGATCCATATCTTGAGCGTACGAACTCCGATTGACTTGAAATTCGGAACGTTGGCTTTCATAGCTTTGCTTGTCTCGTCACATCAATTGTAGCTTGATTCGGACTCGGACAAAATTCACCGACATCCATAGTGAACCTGCGTATACTCTATATTGGGATGAGCGGACTTTGGTTTTCAGCTAATTCCTTGATATCACGGCCTTGCCAAAAGGCGGGATAACACCCTTCGACTTAGACGAAGGGATAAAAGCAGCTTTTGAAGTCGGAGGGATCATCTGGGCCTACTGAATTGATCTTTTATCTTGCTTGTCTAATTGTGATTGGTCAAGGGGCTTCCACCTATGCTTTCTAATAATAAAAAGTATACAAAAGTCAACCTTTTTCTTAAAACACTATACTTCTTCCCCAAATCAATTTTTGAAAGCAAATTCCCTCCGGCTTTGACCAATTCGAAAGAAAATTTGCAGTTTAGCCCTTAGGCTTAAATAATTTAATTACCTTAGTAAACCACTAAGAAAAATCCCAAAAATCACCAAAAATCCTTTAAATCATATAATTTAACATATTAAAATTTCAGAGCATGTGAAGCTCAGTATAATTCGAAATTTTACCAAAACCGAGATAGACTATGTTAATTAGCCCATTAACATTTAAGACACCTATGTCTTATCCAAACAAAGGTCTAAATGGTTATATTCTAACCAAAATCACAAACATGAATTGGGTATAACCCATAACCGATCCAAACACAGAAACAATGAGATGATAAACATGATTATTCACCTTGATTAGTTGATTGGAGAATGAGACAATTTCCTAGCTTTAATTCCTTAGCTTTATCTTCAATTTATTGCTCTTCCTGGGGCTTTTAATGATCGGCCGAAAGTTGATGAGGAGTTATGAATGAGAGAGTGAAGATTTATTAAAGTGGAGGAAGAGATTTATACAAAGAAATGTTGCCCCATTTCCAAGTTTACCCCTTAGGAAATTCCTCCTTCTTAATTTAGTTAAGTCTTATTTTAGTTCATTCATTAAGACACGGCCATTGGATTTATTAATCTCATCTCCCAAATTATTTACATTATTCAATTTAATTTATCCAATTAAATATCCTGAATAATGCTGATAAAAATTCAGGGGCATTACAGACTCCCCCCTTAAAGAATTTCGTCACCGAAATTTCAGTAAGGACACAACAACAAGCATATAGCCTATGCAAGTAAAGCTAGTATAACCTACCGGCCAAATTCTATATAAACCCTATATAGAACTTACCATCTAAAATAGCCCAGGAAAAGTAACCCTAATCTTGTCTTTTGTCTCCTAAGTGCAGTCCTTCACGTTGTCGCTCCACTATACTTTCACCAGCCCGACTATCATGTTCCTTAACATATTCTCATCTTTTTCCCCAACAAGAACTGGTTGCCTCGCAAAAGTCATATCCGGTTCCACCACTAAGTCCTCCAGTGCCGTCAGAGCGATAGTAGTTTCTGGATCATGAACATACTTCGTAAGATGAGAAACATGAAACATATTGTTGACCCCGACCAAACTACTCGGCAAATCTACTCAGTATGCGAGTCTCCCAATCCTCTCTGATAAAGGAAATGGTCCAACATATCTCGGTGCTAGCTTCCCGATCCTCCCAAACCAAAACACACCTTTCATCGACAATACCTTGATGAAAACTCTATCTCCAACTGAGAACTCTAGGTCCTTACACCTTTTGTCTGAGTAACTCTTCTGCCGAGACTGAGCTTCCTTCATTCTTTCCCGTATCAACTCAATCTTTTCCGTTGCCTCTCTCACCAAATCTGGACCAAGGACCAACCTATCTCCGGTCTCTAACCAACATGCTGGTGATTTGCATGGCCTTCCATACAAAGCTTCAAAAGGCGTCATTCCTATAGTAGTCTGATAACTATTATTATACGAAAACTCCACTAAGTGCAAGTGATCTTCCCAAGAACCACTAAAATCCAGCACACAAGCCCTCAGCAGATGTTTCGGTACCTTGTTGACTCTCTCTGCCTGCCCATCCATCTGAGGATGATATGCATTACTCATCTTGAGCTTAGTGCCTAACACACTCTGTAGGCTCTTCTAGAACTCGCTTGTAAACAAAGCATCTTTATCACTGACGATACTACTAGGAATTCCATGCAGTTTAATGATGTCCTTCATGAACAACTTAGCCAAAACAGATGTCGTCCTAGTTGACCTTATCAAAATGAAATGGGCACTTTTGGTCAATCTATCCACTACGACCCATATACTTTCATTACCCCGGTTTGACCTTGGCAACCCATCAATAAAATCCATGGATATCGAGTCCCACTTCCAAACTAGAACATCCAAAGGCTGAAGCAAACCACTTGACTTTTGATGTTCGGCTTTAACTTGCTGACAGTTAAAATACTGTTTTACCCATAAGCCAACATCCCTCTTCATTCCTTCATAGAAGAACTTCTCTTCATATCCTATACATCTTGGTTCCTTCAGGATGAATCGTAAACTTTGATCGATGACATTCCCTAAGAACTTCCTTCTTAAGGTTTCCAACATCTGGAACACATAACCATTCCTTCTTTCTCAACCAACCCTTGTGGTCAAGAATAAAATCCTTTAACTCATCAATCTCGGTTCCAGTTTCTAACCTTCTAATCCTCTTGGCTAACACTGGATCCACTTTCTGCCTATAAGTAATTTGTTCGATCAACACCGGTCGAACATCCAAACAAGACATCATGGCGATATTCCGACTAGATTCAGTAGTCAACCTCAACTACACACTGCAAGCAGACAGTGCTTCCAAGTCTTTCCATTCCGCCAACATAGCTAACACCACATTCTGATGTTTCCTGCTTAGTGCATTCGCCACCTTATTTCCTTTTCCCGGTGTATACTCGATGCTAAAATCATAAGCTGCAACAAACTCCAGCCATCTCTGTTATCTCATGTTCAGCTCCTTCTGAGAGAATAAATATTGTAGAGACTTATGATCTGTAAATAGCTCAAACTTTTCTCCCAAAAGATAATGCCTCCAAACTTTCAATGCGAAGATTACCACTGCCAACTCCAAATCATGAGTAGGGTATCTCACTTCATGCGGTCTAAGCTGTCTAGAAGCATAGGCAATAACCTTTCAATTTTGCATTAGCACAGCACCTAACCCAGTACCACATGCATTGGTGTAAACTACCAACCCCTTATTCCCATTTGGAACTACTAACATGAGCGCATTGGTTAATAAATTGTTCAACTTAAGGAATGCCTCCTCACATTTGTCAGACCAAACAAACCTCACGTCCTTCCTGGTTAGCATAGTCAAGGATGCCGCTATCCGCGAGAAATCCTTAATGAACCTTCGGTAGTAACCTATAAGTCCAGAAAAACTTCTAATCTCATTACCGTCTCTGGTCTATTCCAATTGTTAACAGGTTCGATCTTATCCGGATCAACTTTTAACCTTTCCTCGGAAACTATACGACCAAGGAACTTCGCTTCCTTCTTCCAGAAATGACACTTGGAGAACTTCGCCTTCAGCTAATGTTGCCTTAGCGTCTCCAACACTATTCTAAGATGATCCGCATGATCCTTCTCATTCTTAGAAAATACCGAAATGTCGTCAATAAAAACCAACACGAACTTATCCAACTGCTCTCGGAAAATCCTTTCACGAAGAAACTGGCGCATTAGTAAGTCCGAATGGCATAACCAACCACTCGTATGACCCATATCTGGTCCTAAACACCGTCAAAGGAATACTGTCCTCTGCCACTCTTAGCTGATGGAAACCTGTCGCCAAATCTAGTTGGGAAAACACTCTGGCTCCACTCAACTTATCGAATAAGTCATCGATCCTTGGCAAAGGATGCCTATTCTTGATCGTCCTCTCGTTCAACATACGATAGTCGAGCACATCCTTAACGACCCATCTTGCTTCTTCACAAATACCGCGGCTGTTCCCTAAGATGAATTGCTTGGCCAGATGAAATTATTTCCTTCCAATTCCACTAGCTGCACCTTTAATTCCTTCATCTCGGTTGGTGACATCCTGTTAGGTGGTCTACTTACGGGTTCAGCTCCCGGTATGAGATCTATCTGAAACTCGATAGCACTTTTCGGCGGCAGGTCCAAAACTGGTTCAAACACATCCGCAAACTCTCTTGCTACATAAACCTGCTTTAACTCTACTTCCATTCCCTATAGCATCCAATAACGCATAAGCATTTTTGTTCTTACTCCTTAATGAGAAAGGGACTCGATTATGGCTATTAGGGTGTTCCAATGATATTTCCCCCTCATGGCAAAATATCATTGCATCATATCTATCAAACCAATCCATATCCAATATGATCCTGAAACCCACGAAATCAAAAATATATAAACTGCATGCAAACATATGACCTAACAAATTAAGTTCTAACTGGTCATATCTCATTCCCAGAGTTGCATACCCTCCTATAGGATTCACAACCCCTAAAGGAGTAATAAGGTATAAAGGTTCCAGACATAAGTAATCTACCAAATATTGAGATATAAATGAGTGCAATGCACTAGTATCAAATAGTATCCTAACCGCAGTACTATGAATCATAAGCATATCTTCCATGGTCTAGAGGATGATGGTTCCAACGCAAAGACCTTTCCCTTTCTAGCCTTAGCAGCCTCGGGACACTTGTCCTTGTAATGCCCCATCTGGCCACAGTTGTAGCACTTCACATTCGGCCTTACTGCAACTGCTCTTCCATCACCCGAGCGACACTCATTAGCATAGTACCCCTTCTTGTCACACTTGTAACAAACAATATCAGCCTTGCTCTTCTTAGTTGTTACCCCGACTGGGCACCTTTCTTCTTGAAGAACTTCCGCTTCTTACCCTGAAAATTCTGAACCTCAACTGGTTTCCCTTTTCCAAAAGTAGAAAGCATCTCTTTATTCCGAATAGCCATCACAACAACAATATGACATGGATCCCGGAGGTTTCGCATGGTTGCTCTGGCGATCTCAGGATTCAACCCCCTGATAAACTTATCATTCCTCTGAATGATAGTATTCACAGTAAAATATCCGTAACGGGATAGCTCATCAAACTCTGTAGCATATTCAATCACCGATATATCCCCATGGACCAAATCTGCAAACTTCCTAAGCAATGCTGACTTGGAAACCTCTGATAGAAATCTTTCTTCGAACCTCCTTCGAAATTCAGCCCAAGTCAGGTCTTCTTCTAGCTCTCCTATAGTAATTCCATTCCACCAGAACAATGATGCTCCCTGCAATTGTCTTGAAGCAAGTCTCCTCTTCTGCAAATCCGTCAAGCCGAGATCTGAAAATATCCTTTTACAATGCAATAGCCATTTCTCCACTCCTACTGCATCCTCGGTTCCCAGAAAAGGCTTTCCTTCAAGACTAGCGTAATCCCTGCTCAACTTGGCATAATTATTGCCAACTGGGGCCATCGGATTAGCTCCTCGATCATTCCCTACAGCCACTCTTGCAGATGCTCCAGCTTGCATCATGTTCACGAAGAACTGATACATTATCCCCATATCAACCGGTGGGATCTCAGCACCAACATTAGCATTTGCATTTGGGTTTGCATTTGCCTATCCACCCTGATTCCTCCTAGTATTGGGTCGAACATTTCCGCATGTTGCGGTGCGTCTCCCACCTTGATTCACTCTTCCATTTCCTGCCTCCATATCTTACTTCCCTACTACCTAAAATCCGACCTTGGTAAGATACAGAAGAACGACCTAAGAGAGTAGGGAATACATACTTAGGTATTTATAGCAAAGTACACATACGTTATTATAACATTTACCCAAGCCCAACCATATTTTAGATTTATTAGATTATGCTTTAAAAAATCTTTTAAGGTTTAAATTCCTTTTCAGTACATAAACCATGCTCTGATACCAACTTGTAACATCCCGCCTTCTAAGGCCCAAAACTAACCGCTTCTGATGTTGCAGTCATCCGTAGTTGTTATTTCTTGGCGACCGAATGTGGCATATTTAATATGGATACATAGGAACATAAGAATATGAAATTTTTTAAACTTCAACAAAATAGAATATCTCATTTCTTATGAATAATATTCAGATTTAAATACATAATCCCAAACATTAACCATGTTCAGATCACATATACATGTACAAAATACGATAAGAGCGACAAATGAAGATGTCCCCTTATGATGATTAGAGAACCAATAATACGAACTTTATAGTTCTTAGTACATCACAGCGAAATACACAAAATAGCTCCTATTTAGCTAAAACTACCTCATGCATATCTTTGAAAGCTTATTCGTCCAAAAACCTAAAAGCCTCCCACTCAGGCTACTCAAATTAATTTTGAATACTCGAGAGTTTGTGGAGAAACACAAACTTCAAGTCAGACAATAAGTGTGGTATGAATAATCCCCTATCATCTCTTATCATAAATAGATATCTAGTAAGACCATGCCGCTTAGCGGAACGGGTTTTCCACTCACTAGTATCCAAAAAAAAACATGCAAATCATTTACTATGTCCCTGCACCCAAAATGATTAGTCTTAACATAATATGAAATAAAGCCATAAATCATATTTATTGGCTTTTATATATCCCATCTTAAAGCAATTTATTAGTTTCCTATCTAAAATCAATTTATTAGAGTTCCCCTCTTAAATATTTAAAATGACTATCCGTCATAATTTAATAGGACTGTCCGTCCAAAATCCATTTAAAATAAATGCAGATTATCCATCGTATAATGTTTTATAAATGATGGTATGGGCTATCCACCGCACACTCCATAGTTTTCCTACGATGACTATGAACCCTTGGGCGCCAAATCCCGAGACTAACCACCTTTGGCAAAACATTCTTTTCTTTAGAAATTTGATGTGGGTTATCCACCGCACATTCCATGGTTTTCCTAGGTTAACCAAGAACCCATCACTTGGCCAATTAAAACATTATGATCCTTATGATTATTTATAAAAATTCATGATCCCCATGATTACATATTTTCCCCAGGTATACTACCTGTTTAACCTATTCTCATTGGTAGCCTCAATCAGGTTAAATTAAATTAAAACACACTGGTAGCCCATTGTATCTCTTCAAAAGCATATTTCTGTTCGTAACCCCAAACTATGTATCAAAAACATAAACCCACCCCGGTGTCCCCAAAGTTTAATAACATTCATTTTATATAAGGATCACCCTTACATATTCAAACAAAGATAAGTATTTTATGCTATAACCCTTCGAAGTAACCCCTTCGACTTAGCAAAGTTTTACTTAAGAAAAATGGCTAAAAACAGCCCTTTAAAACCCTTCGAATGAAGTCCCATTTGAAAGCAAATAAAAATCCAAAGTTAGCCCCTTCGGAAAATTTTCTTTTGAAAGCATCACAAAATCATACCTATCGACCTTGTCGGAAGGTCCTACCTTTCGACCTTGTTGGAAGGTTTCTTTTAGACCTAGTCAAAAGCCTGTGTATCCTCCCTTATAAAACCATTTATAAACCTTCTGAAAGCAATGAAACTCAAAAACCTTTCGAAATCATTGAAACTCAAAACCTTTCAAAATCGAACCTTTTTAAATCAAAACCTTTCAAAATCAAACCTTTTGAAATCAAATCTTTCGAAATCAAACCTTTCGAAATCAAAACCTTTCAAAACCATTCAAAAACAATGAAGTGTTGGTGTTGAACCAACCCTTCGAAAGTGTACATCCAACCTTGTCGGAAGGTTTACCCTTCAACTTTGTTGAAAGGTATTAAAACTTTACTTTAAAAACAATGGGAAGGTTGGGATTCCCGCCTTTCCCTTCGACTATGTCCGAAAGGTATAAAAATATTTCTGGTAAGCATTTAAAACATTAACGCTTGAAGGTTTTTGCTTTTGAAGATCCCCTTTGTGGCCCCACCTTGAGTATATAAAACTTAGTCTTTTTATAAAAAAATATATAATCGAAGGATCCCCCTTCATCTTAGTTGAAAGCAAGTAATATTTCCATTTGAAAGCGAAGGAAGCAGCTCTCCAACCCTTTGCCTCTCTTCCATTCTTCACCATGCCTACCCTCCGACTTAGACGAAGGGATAAAAGCGGCTTTTGGAGTTTGAGGGAATATCTGGGCCTACTGAAGTGATGTTTTATCTTGCTTGTCTTATTGTGATTGGTCAAGGGGCTTCCACCTATGCTTTCGAATAGTAAAATGTATACAAAAGCCAACTTTTTTCTTAAAACACTACACTTCTTCCCAAATCAATTTTTGAAAGCAAATTCCCTCCGGCTTTGACCAATTCGAAAACAAATTTGCAGTTTAGCACTTAGGGTTAAATAATTTAATTGCCTTAGTAAACCACTAAGGAAAAATCTCCAAAAATCACCAAAAATCCTTTAAATCAAACACTTTAACATATTAAAATTTTAGAGCATATGAAGCTCAATATAATTCGAAATTTAATGAAAACCGAGATAGACTATATTAATTAGCCCATTAACATTTAAAACACCTATGTCTTATCCAAAAAAAGGTCTAAATGGTTATATCCTAACCAAAATCACAAACATGAATCGGGTATAACCCATAACGATCCAACCATAGAAAAAATGAGATGATAAACATGATTATTCACCTTGATTAGTTGATTGTAGAATGAGACAATTTCCTTGCTTTAATTCCTTAACTTTATGTTCAATTTATTGATCTTCCTGGAGCTTTTAATGGCCGGCCGAAAGTTGGTGAGGAGTTATGAATGAGTGACTAAAAATTTATTAAAGTGGAGGAAGAGATTTATACTAAGAAATGTAGCCTCATTTCCAAGTTTACCCCTTAGGAAATTCCTCCTTCTTAATTTAGTTAAGTCTTATTTTAGTTCATTCATTAAGACACGGCTACTGGATTTATTAATCTCATCTCCCTAATTATTCACATTATTCTATTTAATTTATCTAATTAAATATCCCGAATAATATTAATTAAAATTCAGGGGCATTACAATGAAAGAATGAAAAAATATGTTGACTTTAAAGAGGTCGGAGAGGAAGTTTGGAGTATGCGATTGGGTGTTTCTTAAGCTTCAATCATATAAACAAGTTACTACGAGAAACAAGAGGGCCATAAATTATCACCCAAATTTTATGGACCATATAACGTAATTGAAAAGATTGGAGAAGTGGCTTATAGGCTTCATTTGCCAACTGCTGCAAAGATTCATCCAGTTTTTCATGTATCACAATTAAAGAAAAAGGTTGGGACTGCCATTATTATACAAGATGATGCCCCGAGCTTTGTGAAGGAAATAGTAGAACAACCTGAATGTATACTTGATAGAAGAATGATACCACGAAACAATGAGGATGTAGTTCAAATTACAGTTAAGTGGAAGGAGAAACTCATTGTCCTACTTTAGACCTTGGGACAAGGTCCCTTCTTAAAGTGGAGGAGAGATGTAATAGTCAAGGAATGGTTACCATGGTCTGGGTGAAGGGTGGATGCTGTCAGGTAGCAGAAAATGCAAGTATTGAGAATATTAGGCCAAGTTCACCACAGTTGTTCACTATTTCATCAGAGAAGCTGCTGGAAGGTGCCAGGAGTGTGTCAGAGAAGAAAGTCAATGAAATCAAGTCATGAGGAGTGAGATAATATGGTGTATCAGTGTGTGCATGTATGCACATGCACAACTGATACAATAAGATATTAGGCCTGTATTGAGTTGCATATATATGCAGTGGTATTGTTAAGTGAAATGGGCTTGTTTGTATGTTGAGACTAGTCTGTATTGGGTTTGCTTGGGTTAAGTGATTGAATCAGGTTTTGCATGTGAGCGACTGTGTATACAGACCTGGGTACAAGCAATGTAATGGTGTGAAGAAAATCTGAAATAAAATTGCATTTCTGTTCTCTGTTGATTCTATTGCTATATTACAGTTAGTATTTCATCCTCGTTCATCATTTAGTTCAATTATCTTCTCGTTTTTGTATACTTTAATCTTGTTGATATGCAATATATTGTTGGTACATTTATTTGCTTATAGATCACTTCAATTTTCTGTTCATTTAATTCATGTAGCCATCTAAATCTTGTTCTTGAATGTGTCATTTGATAATTCTTGTTCTTTTATCTCTTTGTCTAGTAATCAATAGCTTATTAATTTTTCTTCCTGTTATTCAATCTTGTAAGTATAATGCCATCTCGATAAATTTGCAAAATAAATATTGTTATTCTTTGATTGTATAATTTCTTTAAACCGGTGTTATTGTACATGTTATTTCTTGTATTTGTATCTGATACAAGCATTTGACTGTAGACGTTTCAATTCATATATAAATATGCATTCTCCGATCCTTCATTCCTTCAACCACTGATATCATATCAACCTTTGCTTATACTATATCATAAACATCAACCCATTCTTGAATTCTTATATTGCTTCATCTCTCTGTATACACAAACTGTCACCATACCATCTTCTTCCTCACCAAAACACTTCATCTCATCATCAAGAAATGCAACCAGACACCGTAAACAAAACTACAGAGCAACCCACCTCTTCGACTGAAATGGAATTTAAATAGAGAAATCATTATTTCTTCAGTGAAAGGAGAAGATGGTCGCTTTTGTCGATAAGCCAAGTGCATGAGGAACGTTGCGGTCGGCAACACAAGGCGAATAGGACGAGATTAGGGGTGAAGGCGGTGATAAGGAGGATATTATATGATCGAGGGTTTGAGTAAATAATCTTAGGAATAGGGAAGAGGGGAAAATTAGAGAAAGAGTGAAGATGGAAATAATTTAAGGAATAGGCGACCATTAAAGTAAGGTGGGGAGCCTGCTTTTTTCAAGTGTTACTTAGCCGATGCATTCTTTTAATAAAACAAATTAAAAAAATAATAAGACTAGTGTTTATTTTGTTTGTAAAAATGAAAATGCAACTTTGATGATTTATGTGTGTATATACCACTCCAAAGAGATTTAACCATTATATACTTCTAAATGCAAATTACTGGCTCATACACGTTTGTCATTTTCGTTTTGTCTCTTCATCGATCAATGACATAGGTTTCCTGCAAAGTAGAATATATATAGAAATGCTTTTCTATAGTTTTATCATTATAAAATACGAGATTCTAACAATTTCCCCCTTGTTTATGATGACAATTGCATAAGTTTTATAATACTATTGTATAAATGTCCTTCCTCTCACTGTATACTCTCTTATCAATATGGCAGTACAAATTTCTCCCCTTTTGTCATCGGAAAAAGGAGAAATAGTTTTGAAAATAGAAGACAGTATATAACAAGTAAGTAAATATAGTAGAACACAAAGATAACATCACAAAATTTACCAAATGCTTCAAACAACATCATGAAGTTTACAGAACACAAACAAAGACAACATTACAAATTTTACCAAAGATAACATCCTGAAGTTCATCATACAACATCATAACAAATGTTTCAAACATACCCACCATACTTACAATGAAATGTAATAACATAAAACAACATCACGAAGTTTGCACAGACGGAACATAAAACATAAACAACATAAGTAGATAAAACTAGAGACATAGTAAAATAACCACCACACATATCTTCACCGCTTCCACGACCCCATTCTCCCCTTCTTCTTCTTCTTTTCAATCCTAATTGTTAGAATCGTTCTTGGATGGTGATCCTTTTGGAGGAGGAAGAGAAAATGAAGTTGAGGGCCCTGTACAGCCAAATTTCTTCCAAATTTTGTCTAAAAAGCCCATTATTTTATCAACTTTTGATTCAACTCTGGTTAGACTAACATCCAGCTTTCCTTGATTATTAAAGATGATAGTGAAGGAGTTTCTCGTAGATGATTCTATCAGTATTTCAATTATTTCTTCATCTCCTTCGGATTCACTTGTAGCTTCGTGAATAGTTGGCGGAGATGAGTGAGTAGTAAGTGGTGCATCAGAGGATGAAGCTTTGATGTTGCCTCCATTCTTCATAAGATATATAATGCTAAGCTCTAGGTAAAATCTTCATCAATTTCAAAGTTTTAGCTCCAAAAGATTTAATATTGAAAAATTCAGAATCTTCCAAGTTTAAACAAAAGTGATCAAAAATCTACACGATGTAAGGGGCATAAAAAATATTTCACCTTTTCGTATTATGAAAGCTACAAATTTTGTCCATGATATACTTAGCCTAATTGATATTTTTCCCTACATATAGTCCATATAGTGCATAATAATTTAAATCGTATACCTCATCATAGCTACCGGTTCTCAGGATTATAGTGTGAATTAGGATTTTGTTGAGAATTCTTGCTTTAGGCTTAAAGGAAATAGCTGTAATTTCTCTTAAATTATCACTAAAGATATGATGACTAATCTCATCTTTTCTATAGTCATTGAATTCTACTTCATCAAGCTCCTCTCTTTCATAAGGACAATTAAGTATATGTCCTCGTCTTGCAAGAGGAATAACAATTGTTTCCCAAAAACACTACTCCACATAATATCGTCAATACTATGGGGTCTATGAAAATTTAAGTTTAGATTGGCATAGAATAATTTGATCATTAAAGGAGTGATTTATAAATATTGATATTATAATCTATTAGACTAAAAGTACACATTTCGATAGTGAGTTCCTTAATGTTGTAACCAGAGAATTCTTCAGTGTTGGTGAAAGTTCCTTTAAAGACACGTAGGTTCCGTAGCTCCTTAAATCCTCCAATCAATGTTTGATCATTGTGAAGCCATTGAAGAAGTTGATTTTTCAAAGGATCGTTTGAGGATGAAGATGCCCTAGGTTTTCTTTTGGGTGCCATGAACAGAATATGAGAAGATTGAGAGGAGAATTTTTTTATATAATTAGATAGAATTAGGTATATTGAAAGTTGGGGAGAGATGAAGCAATATTTGAATGAAGATAAATGGGTGAAAAGATAGTGGTTGGCAGTGAAAAGGTGGAAAGTTAGGTAAATTGTGCTCATTCATTTATTGGTCTCCTTTTTAAAACGTTTCGAAAATACATTGGTTGACTGGTAGGTAGTAGTCAGTCAACCGATAGCAATTAAACAAGAAATAGTACAAAATAGGGGCTATTCAATCGATTGAAAAAATAATTTTAGTTAACTGGATTTTGTATTTAAAAGTAATGAAAACTATGTTTTCAGTCGACTAACTGTACTTAGTCAGTAGACTGGTTCAAAAGAAAAAATTTAAAATTTTAAAAAATTATGACAATATTTTAAAAACTTTGATAATATTTTCTATATTATGCAAGTAGACGTTTTTATGAGATGCGAAGATATTTAGATAATATTATTTTATTCATTATATTATATATATAAAAAATGTACAAATTATAAATAAAAGAAACTTGTACAAGAAATATAACAACGAAAGAATATTTATTCTTCTAATGGCTTAGTATTGTCTTCAAACATCTCTTGTTTCCAAGGGTTAGCTTGTTTTGGCTCATATATTTTAATAGGTGGTGTTAATGGTTGTATCAAAGGATTTTTGTTAGTACTAATGCTGTTTATAGCTGGCAATTCTCACCAAATCCTATTAAAGTTCTTTCTATAAAATTTAGATGTTCATCTTGTCGACATTGCTCCCGATACATTTCTTTTTTGCATTCTCATTATTTCTCTTAAATAATGATCTACATCATCTATATGATCATCTGAAATAATAGTTAAATACATTTATTGTTTAATTTTCTTTCCTTTGGGAGAAAAATTAGTTTTCTCTTTAGGAGAAGAGATGATTTTAAAAGAAGCTGAGGAGTTATTTTGAGAGGATGACATGCTGTAGTGCTGATTTTTTTATCTTACTTAAAAATTGATGTTTAAATACAAAAAAGGTTACCTAAAATAGATAAGATATTTTTACGATAGAGACTTTTAATTTATCTTAAACCAATTGCTCTTAATTACTATTTTTCGATAAAATTTATTAATCAGTAATAAAAATAGCTTATACAATTTTATGAAGAGAAGTTATTCCTAGGTATCTTCTTAATTTAAAGACTATATATAATCGATTAATTCATTTAAAGAACTGTTATCTAGCCTTTTAACCAGGCAGTATTCGAATAGAATTAAACAATCGAATCAGATGAGTGAACTCGGGTCGGACTCGAGTCAGACATAAAAAAATTTGGGTTTGACTCCAAGCAGGCGAAGGAAAACTCAGGACACAAAAATCTCAAAGAATCTCTCGATCAAATGGCAAGCAAACACTCAAATTTCCCGGATATTACTCTAAGCAAGTTCAACCAAAGCCAAAACAACCCAAATTAAGACAATACAGCAATGGGATCCCCTAAGTTGGGGATTGGTACCGATCCCTAGTACCGACTCCTACCTAGGGATCGATATCAACACCCAAGCATAGCTTGGGTGGACCCAAACTTCTTCCTACATGTCAATCTTGGTGCCAAGAGCCTATTTCCAAGGTTCTTTTATTGATTCAATGTAATTCTCCATCGATTTCCATGAACTCCCGAATCAACAACTCTGTCCTTCTACAACTCCATCACAGGGGCCTTCTCTATTTTGGCTAACTCCTCCCTAGACAACCATTAGAATTCATTGTAATCAAGGATGAAAACGGATCCCAATCACCTTTAATCACAAATTAGTGGAAAACTAATAGAGAACCTTCAAGGAACGTAGGCCAAGTTTGTCGAACCACTATAACAATTTGTATGTGATCTTTACTTGCTTTTTCTTGCTTTTCCATTCACTTTCTTGCATTTACTCCATACATAAAACTTTCTTGCATTAACTTTCTGTAACTTTTTCCTCTTGGGTGTTTGGGTCAAATTTTTCTCAAACAGGCTAAATTTTAGTCAAACATTTTGGTGCTTTCACTGAGAACGATTCCCAGGACATTTGATTCCATTTACTGTTAGATGTCCTATGATCTAAAAAAGAGAACCATTTTCTCCCCATTCAGATTTAAACATCTCTACTTGAAGCTATCTCTAGAGATACCTCAGAAAAGAGAAAACCATTCCTACCACTTCAAGAGCTGCTGATGAAGCGGAGACTGTGGATTTGATCATTCAAGAAGAAGGCACACATGGAGCCAGTGATCTTTAGAACCCTTATGATGTTATCACTAGGATGGACTTAGAGCGTATGATGAAAGAGCTCTAAGATAGTCGTGCAGAACTAAATAGGTAAATTAAAGAGAACAGGACCTTGATGGCCTAGCTAAACACTCAACATAGGAGGACTGGGAGAGAGCTATCTACTCCATGCTCGGATTCTAGAATTTCTTCATCGT
This sequence comes from Allium fistulosum, assembly GCA_030737815.1. NCBI lineage: Eukaryota > Viridiplantae > Streptophyta > Magnoliopsida > Asparagales > Amaryllidaceae > Allium > Allium fistulosum. Next base: position 900,360,629 of record CM060905.1, read on the forward strand.
TGGATCACCATCGAAGGAACAGATGGCGAAGAACAGGAGCATACGAGGCAGGAGCCTCCAAGAAGGAAAATACTAACTCCCACTAAGGCAGAGGGATAGGTAACAATCTCACCCCTAGGGAGGTCACCACCGATCCCTTCCCTAGGGAGGTCACCACCGATCTCTCCCCTAGGGACCTCACCATCGAAATGTTTTTCCTAGGCGCAAGACTTCACTTAGGAGCAACACTTCAACCAAGGGACATACTCAACCCACACATACTGTGACTGACTAGGACACCGGAAGTAAAGATTTTGCTGTCGAACAAGCAACTCTTTCAGAGCAAGGAGAGCCTAGACAATGAGGGATGAACCAGGACCATTTATCGAGCCAAGCACAAAGGGTAGATCACGACTACCGCAAACTAAAAGACATTCAGGGACTAGATTCGAATGTAATGGTGCGGCGGCTTGTCAAAAAGAGCCAAGACCAAACTGATGACGACCGGGGCATTTCCCCTAGTCAGAACCCTTTCACTGAAGCTATCCTACATGAAGGATACCCATGAAGATTCAATATGCTGACACCGCCATCTTACTTGGGAATCATGGATCCAAGACAACACATCATGAAGTACGAATGGCACATGGATTTTGCTAAGGCCACGGATGTCGTCAAGTGCAAACGTTTTCCCATTTTCCTAGAAGGAGGAGCGACCATGTGGTTTACCCAACTATCACTTTGATCCATCTCATCATTTGACCGACTTAAAAGGAAATTTATTGAGTTATTCAGGATGCACGCGACTCGCCTCAAGGATGTCATGTCACTATCTAACTTATTCCTAGGACCGGAGGAGCCATTCAAGGACTTTCTACAAAGAATCAACATTGTTGTGACTGGGGTGCGAAATCCACAAGAAAATATCATACTTATGGTTTTGATTAGAAGGACCCCCCAACATGAATTTTGGATAATGGTTATCCAGAAAGCCACCATCCACTATGGATCGCCTTTACAACAAGGCAGCCTAGTATTTGTTTGAGAAGGAGGTTCCACGGACTAGACGAGGAGATAGAATAGGCACCAGGCAAGCGGAGTTCAGAATAACATTGCTGTAAAGTAGACCGGAGTGAGTTCCAGAAACATTGATGTGAATGTATAGAACAAGACTAGAAATCAGAATAAGAGCCGAGGCAAGGCCGAAGACAAGTACCCAGATTCTAGTAGACGATTGAGAATCCCGAGATTTGATACCTACACCCCCTGAATGATTCAACTGAAAACATCTACTTAGCCACTCATGGCTCGAAGTAGTACCGGAAACCAGCCCCAAGGGAATCGATTGAAAGCCAGAGGAAGTTTTGAAAATTCTATGGATTTCACGAGACCCATAGTCATGACCCAAAAAAATGCAGACACCTCCGAGATACAATTGAAAAGCTGATCTAGAATAAAAGGCTCGAACATTTTGTGAAAGCTCTACTGGATGGCGCGCAGGGGACATCCAACAATCAGCAAGGAAAGATTGCCCCTAGTATTGACAGACCTAGGCAGCCTGAAAGATAATTGATCATTAACTAGATCACATACGATCATCTCCCAACTAGGAAGGGATGAAGCGGCATGTAATGATGAGCATGACATCATTTTACCTTAGAATAAACTCTTTTCCTTATTTGTTTTGAATTTTCTCGTTAGTCAAACTCCGTTATTTCTCTATTTTCAATAGATTTGCTTTTCAATCTTGCAACCTTGTCTTTGCGTGTTATAGGTGTCGTGAACCACGACAGACTCGAATGTGACTTCATATAAACAATGCAGATATTCAGGTACTTAGAGTCAGGTGCCCACCAAATCTCCATGGCCCATGGGCCGACCTTCAGAGCACAACCAGGATAAGCGTAATTCGATCGATTATTAGCAAATTCTTTCCCCCTGACTCGAGGGTAAGCCCGTTATCCAAAATGGATGAGACTTTACCATCCACTCTCAAACGCATACCTGGAATCTTTTCCAAAAACACTTACGCCTTGCTTGGGGCTCAACATGCTCAAAATATAGTCTAACGTGGATGTGACATGATCGTCCACGCACTAACTCAAGATGGATATGACACGACCATCCATTGACTTATTTGTTCCCTTGATCTACTCATTCCCTTAATCTAACAAATGGAGTACGAATTTCGAGATGGACGTGATCCGACCGTCCCTGGTCGACCCTGTAGCGGATGTTACTGGCCATCCATCTCCAAGCTCTTTCCCTTGACCCAACAGGAGGAGTTTAAACCAAAATGGATATGATTGACCATTCATCGACATAACTCTCTCCCATGACCAGAAAGGGGGAGTTCAAACCAAAGTGGATGTCACTTGACCGTCTACTTGCCTCCTTTTATCTTTAACTCGGAAACGAAAGCTTGAAATTAGGATGAATGCGATTCGACCATTCATCCATCAACTTTATTTTCCATGGCTTCACTAGAATACAAACATAGAATGAATGTGAATTGACCATTCATTCAGCTGCTCCTACCTGTGATCCATCAAAGGGAGCATAAACTTAGAACGGGTGTGAAATGACGCTCATTCGCTAACTCAAACCTTAGGTCTGACAGGAAAAGTATAACTTCATAATGATGAGACTTGACCGTCCGTGCACTAACTCCATTTATCTCAGACCAAAAGTAGAGGAATATCATCATCTGATAGTTGAATATGACAGCTCAACATTATGGCTCGTGCCTAGTGTTCGATACACCTTAATGCTACGACCAAAAGGATGCCTCGTAATGGAACGATCAGAATCGTTCAATCACTAACCCATGACTTGAATTCATGATGTCATGGCCAGCCTCATCACCAGCACCTACTATTTCACCTTCATCAACATCATCCTGAGCCTCCTCGACCTCCTGACTGAGGACTGGGGGCCTAATCAGAACTAAATATCCTAGAATAGGATATCAAAATTATAACTCAAGCAGGAATTGCTTCATTCATCAACCAGAATTAGTCGCTTTGACGACTTCCCTTCATCAGACTAGCTTGAATACAATTTGTGATTACAATCCAGTAGATCTTGGCAACGACCCATAGGCATATGAACATGCTTGGAAGCCAACAACATACCCAACATGCAATTTCCTGAATCGACGGAAATCGAATCCTTACCCGAGACATTCCAAAGAAAAGAAACCAGTTCAGATAACTGAAGCCTACTGATCCAATCAACTAGTCCAATGGAACCGAGCATAGACAATCACCGAGAGGTACATCCCGATTTACGATGTTAAATATCGACCATGCATTGCAACAATCATCCAAGACACTGATTGAATTCCATTCTAGCAATCCTGGCCTGTCTCGATTCAAAGCACATCATATTTACAACAAGATGTACTTTAGGAGGCAAACGTTATCCAGCCTTTTGACCAGGAAGTATTCGAACAGACTTAAACAATCGAATTAGATGAGCGAACTTGGGTCGAACTAAGGTTAGGTAGACAAAAAATCTCAAGTTTGACTCTAAGTAGGCGAAGGAAAACTCAAAACATAAAAATCTCAGAGAATCTCTAGGTCGAGCCCAAAGCAAACACTCAAATTTCTCGAGTCGGACACCAAGCAAATCCAACCAAAGCCAAAACAACCCAAATCAAGATAATACAACAATGGGATCCCCAAGTTAAGGATCGGTACCGAATCCATCCTAAGGATCGTTACCAACTCCCAAATAAGCTTGGATTACTACATGTCAATCTTGATGCCAAGAGCCTATTTCCAAAGTTTTTTTGTTGATTTAATATAATTCTCCATCGATCTCCGTGAACTTCTGAATCAGTAACTCTGTTCTTTTACAACTCCATCAATATCTCCAAAACACACCTAGAAGACTATACAAACAAAGCTTGGATTCATCACATAAACATCAAGAGGGACCACCACGAGGAGTCGTAGGGCCCTACTCCCCTTCTTTAGGGATCGATACCAATCCCCATACTTATCACGTGTGGGGTTGGTTTTTATGGAGGACCTCTTCTTGGTAGGGAGCTCTTGTATGCGAATTTTGAAGAAGATATTTGGTCGTTTAGCTTTATAAATACACCAGGCAAACTCCATTACAGGGATCTTCTCTTTTTTGGCTAACTCCTCCAGAGACATCTAGTAAAATTCATTATAATCAAGGATCAAAACGAATCTCAATCACTTATGATCACAAATTAGTGGAAAACTAATAGTGAACCTTCAAGTATATATAGGCCCAGATTGTCGTACCACTATAAAAATTATGTGTGTGATCTTTACTTGCTTTTTCCTGCTTTTCCATTCACTTTCTTGCATTTACTCCCTACATAAAACTTTCTTGCATTAACTATCCGCAACCTTTTCCTTTTGGGTGCTTGGGTCAAATTTTGCTCAAACAGGCCAAATTTTGCTCAAACAAGAACAATTACCTAATTCTCTACTATATTTTAAAATAGATGTTTCGCATATTGATTATGTTAAAATATATGTTATTTGATTTTCCATATTAACAAATTCTAGAGAAATGATTTCTTTTTCTAAGTTATCTCTTAGAAAATGATGACGTACATCAATATGCTTTGTTGTAGAATGTATTATAGGATTTTAGAGAGATTAATTGCACTTGTGCTATCACAATATATAGGAGATTTCTTAATGTCTTTCTCGAATCTCTATGTGTTTGTTGCATATAGATTACTTGAGCATAAGCCAAGGCGGCTGAGATATACTCGGCCTCATGTGTCGATAATGAAACACAATTTTGCTTTTTACTAAACCACAAGACTAAAGATTGAACAATAAAGTGGCAAGTTCTACGGATACTCTTTCGATCCGTCTTGCAACCACCAAAGTGCAAAGTATCGGTTATATGACTAACTTATGTAAATGGATATATACCTATAATCAAGCTAAATAATAATAGATTAAAGTAAAGTAAAAACGATCACATCGAGGATTTTATACCGATTCGAACCTCCCGTCCTAAGTGTTTGAAGCTCCTCTTTGGATTTCCTTAATCAATCACCCTCACTTAGCCTAGAGGAATAGGGATTACAAGAGTTTACCGACTTGACAATATTGCATTCTATCAACATGGATTTTGACCTCTGTTGTAGACTTCCTATATCTCCTTTGAGAGTGGTATGAGTGTATTTGTAAAGATATGGAAGTGGAAAAGCTTTTGAATGAAAGAACAAAGTTGCTGGAGAATTAGAAAGGAAAGAGAATGGAACTCATTGATTGTTTCTTGATTCAAAGATTTATTTATAGATGTTACATAGTAGTATCTCTTGATGAAAAGTAATCACCATTGAAGATGGATGTAACTCTTTACAAAGAGAAGTGTTCGTTCAATGGGAAAGGAACAAATTTCTGCATTTTCAAAATCTACCCGTTACAGGCAAACAGTCGACTGGTAAAGACAAGTTAACGGTCGAGGGTCCAAAAAGTAGTTTTCAACCGAAAAGTATTTAGTTCAAAATTGATCGGTTTTAGTCGACCGAAAACGTGTAAACGATCAACTGATTGAATCATTAGTCGATTGTTTCTATGGTTTTAGTCAATTGGCTATGCTGTCTTATAAAAAATAAAATGCATAGGTATATCAGTCGACTGAATAAGTTTGACAAATTGATTGGTGTTGTATTAGTCAACTTGTTGAGCAGTTTTAGTCGACTAGTTATGCGTTTCTATATATACTACTCCGGGGAGTTTTAACAATTATATACTTCTATACATAAATAATTATGACTCATGCATCTTTGTCATCTTCGTATTGTCTGTTAGTCGATCAATGATATAGTTTCCCAACAGAGTTGAGTATATATAGATATTATTCTTGTGTAGTTTTGTCATTAACAAAATACGAGATTCTAACAAAATTATATATGTAAATTAATATTTATAAACTTATTAGAAATACACCTTGTAGCTAAAGCCTATAAGCACACCTTGAAACAATGAGATCTAATTCTTGAATTGATTCTAATTCAGCAGGTTGCTGGTCTCTAAACCATTGACCAACAGTTATCGATTAGTACTGAAACTAATTTTACTTGAGCTTGATATGAAAGGGGAAAGGATAGGAGAGGTCGGCCAGAAATTGGAGTGGATATGGAGGCTTCAAAAAGCAGTGAATGGGTGAGGGTAATGATGCTTATATAGAGAAGAGAATGGAGAGATAAGTTGGCATCCAGATCTACTTTTCTCTCTTGCTCATTTTCTTCCTTTATCTTATAAAATCAAGCCCTTTATCTACCATCACATGACCACACCCATCATGCTCCATCATAGCCGAACATAACAGCCCCCGTATGGGCTACATACTTATTTAAAGCCCGAACAAATTACATATGCATTTAAATCTAATTTAAATGCATATCGATATTGTATATCTACTAATATATTTATAACAATTGTAAACATATTTAATAATACTTGTTCATCAAATCAAAACATAAATTTATAATTAACATTTCCTAAATATTAATTAATTTAACTAAATTATAACGATTACGAATTAATCAAATCATTTGGTCAAAGCTGTATTCAACATTTCGGTTGTGTGACCTGTTATGTTTAAATTTGGTCGGCAATTAATATTGAACTATTCAAATATTAACTTTCACATGTGACTTTGCACGTGGAATGACATTTTGGCCAAAATTATATCTTACTTGGTTTAGATAAAATCAAATTTTACTTTGTTAAACATTACCCAATAGTGACTATGATTTTATACCAATTTTCTTCGTCAAAACTATATCACTTTGGACATATGGAATTTGGTAATGGTCAAAATTCCAGTATCGTCCACATTTCACTCTATGATCCAAACAAAAATCCTTAGTTCAATAATAACAATTATTATTAGCCGAAATGCTTTGGTTATAGACTTTGACTTTGAGTTGTAAGTTAACCATAATACCAATGTCATATAATTGAGGAGATGAATCCTCTCTTAAATTGTGTTTCACTTCCAATGTGTCCAATTGACCCAACTATAGTCGTTTAATGAACATTGTTCCACGATTTAACTATAATCAAAGCGAAGCTTCCACACTTAAGATCAACAGTATTCTCAACTTAAGAGAATTGTGTAATTTTGTCACTTCAATATTTCCTTTTGACTTTAATTATATTAACCAACATAAAAATATTGACTCATTCATTCTACAGTCATCCAATAATTATTAATATGCAACCCCTTGGCACCCCCAACAGTCATGAATAATGCACTGCCCAACATTTGGAGAGCATTACATACTCTAGTTTTAATGGTTGCATCAATATCCAGTCTCAATACATCTTTACTAGGAACATTTAAAGTGGTATATTTAATTTTATTATGAAAATTACTCATGGTTACAACACTTTGTAACTACTGTCATAAAACATACAATTTATGAATTTGTTTATTAAATATACTTTTAGTTAAATTAATTAATTAGTACAACACATTATATCAAATATATAATAGAAAGAAAACAACCTTTATTTTGAACAATATTGGTTATCAAGTTAGGTATATGTAACAAGTTACATAATTTCCTCTAGGGCATACACCTAACTCTATCAAACTTGAACTGCACATGATGACGATGTTGTCACCTCACTCTACAGAGGTGGCTCATCCCAAATAGACCCCAAGAAGGATGAGATTCGTCAACTGAAAGCTCACGTAAAGCAGCTGGTGAGACTTTGTTGGTAGAACAACAAAGAGGGAGGGGAGAGGGTTCTTTCTCATTTAGTGGAAGTATTATAGAGGCAGACTTCCCCGATAACTTCAAAGCCTCATTAATCGATAAATTTAATGGGAATACTAACCCTGATGACCATATTTTCACTTTTGAGTACTTTATATACATTCTGAAGGTAGGGAGGATGGCTAGATGTTAGCTCTTTCTAGTATGTCCGACTTTCAAATGGTTCAAAATGCATAGGTCAAGCAAGGTTATCTATTAGTCACAATTAGCTGCATATTTCTTAAAACAATTAAACTCTAGGAGAGAGGCTTCTCCAGACGTGAATACCATGTCCTGCATGAAGCAAGACACAAATTGAAAGCATATGCAACTTTATAAAATGCTTGAAATCTGAAGCTCTTTGGATTGGAGTAACTTGTGAAGAAGCACTGTTGATGGTAGCACATGCTGTGATTCGAAGGAACACCGCTATATAGGAAAAGAACTCCAGAAGCCCTACCATAGCATGAAAGCTTCCTACAAAAGGGCTAGTGGCTACGTACAAATAGATGAAGCCAGGGTTGTTGAATTATCTTTATCTGAAAGAACTTCTACTCCCCATAATGAGAAAAGGAGTGGGACAGAAGGATACAATCCACTTGTGAAGCATCACAGATAATTTAGCAGCACAGCTAAAACTCCCCTCAATCATACACCTAATCAAATATATAAGTTGACCATAATTGAACTGACTTACAACATCCCGACCAAAGGGAAGAAGCCAAAACAGAACAGGGGGAGCATATTGTTGCTTCCATGGAGCCAATGGTCACCATATCGATAACTCGAACACTTGAGGAATGAAATTGCAAGACTGATCCAAAAGTGATATTTAGGCAGCTATCAAAAAGAAAGCAATGTGTAGAGAACTCAAAATCTCTCTCCAGATCTAAATGCAACCGACCATCCCCTCATCCGCCTATGCAATTTAATTAGAAGATTTAAGAAAGATTTGGAGTTATATGTCCCAACAATGCACTCTCCATCTCGTGTTTGAAGCTCGCCAAAATACTTATGCTTCTTTTGATGCCCGATAAAATCGGAGTCACACCAAGGGTGGACGTGATGTCACCATCCATGCATCCAATCCTACATTAGACATTTGGGATTATTTGAGGGAACACATGTTTAAAGGTCCAACCCTCAATTTAAAGTCATCAATGACTGACTGCCTACTCGCTAACCATCACGAGATGTCATTTCAACTCTCTTCCTTAGCTCGATCGAAAGAATGCAAAGTATAAATTGGACGTGACTCGACTGTCTGCTCTCCAATTCTTGCACCTGACTTAAGGGAAAATACACAACTCAAAGTGGATGTAGTTCGACCATCCTTTTCCTATGCTCGAGCACAAAGCTTGCCAGAACACTAATCTTACTCCTTAGGCTTAGCAAAAGTGGAATCCAAACGAACATGGACGTGATCCAACTGTCTGTAAACTAAATCTCATCCTTCGTTGAGGGGCATATAAGTGGAAGTTAATCGGGATCCCACCAATCACTCGCTAAGTGAAACTGCGAGCTCAGGGACAAGCCATCACACTGCGGCAATAAGCGATTGATACACGAAAATCCTCTAACTAACTCCGGCTCCCAAAGTGTGAGCTGGAGTATAAACTTACGGACATGGGCTCGAGGAGGATGGATCCGTCCATCTAACGACTTCGCCCGTGTTCAACCTAAACCCGAGGAGGATGGATCAGTACATCTAACGACCTTGCCTTCCATATTTACAAGCTCGAGGAGGATGGATCCGTCCATCTAACGACTTCGCTTGCATACTCAGGTTGGATATGATACAACCGTCCACGTACCTGATCAACTAACTCCAGATTCCCAAAGTGCGAACTGGAGTATAAACATCAACTTCGGATTCCCAGAGTGCGAAACGGAGTATAAACACCAACTCTGAACTCCCAGAGTGCGAGTCGGAGTATAAACATTAACTCCAGATTCCCAAAGTGCGAACTGGAGTATAAACATCAACTCTGGTTTCCCAGAGTGCGAAACGGAGTATAAACATCAACTCCGAACTCCCAGAGTGCGAGTCGGAGTATAAACATCAACTCCAGATTCCCAAAGTGCGAACTAGAGTATAAACATCAACTCCGGATTCCCAGAGTGCGAAACAGAGTATAAACATCAACTCCGAACTCCCAGAGTGCGAGTCGGAGTATAAACATCAACTCCAGATTCCCAGAGTGCGAACTGGAGTATAAACATCAACCAACTCCGAACTCCTAGAGTGCGAGTCAGAGTATAAACATCAACTCCATATTCCCAGAGTGCGAACTGGAGTATAAACATCAACCAACTCCGAACTCCCAGAGTGCGAGTCGGAGTATAAACATCAACTCCAGATTCCCAGAGTGCAAACTGGAGTATAAACATCAACCAACTCCGAACTCCCAGAGTGTGAGTCAGAGTATAAACATCAACTCCAGATTCCCAGAGTGCGAACTGGAGTATAAACATCAACAACTCCAGATTCCCAGAGCGCGAACTGGAGTATAAACATCAACTAACTCCAGATTTCTAGAGTGCGAACTGGAGTATAAACATCAACTAACTCTAGATTCCCAGAGTGCGAACTGGAGTATAAACATCAACTAACTCCAGATTCCCAGAGTGCGAACTGGAGTATAAACATCAACTAACTCCAGATTCCCAGAGTGCGAACTGGAGTGCGAACTGGAGTATAAACATCTACTAACTCCAGATTCCCAGAGTGCGAACTGGAGTATAAACATAAACTAACTCTATGTCCCCAGAGTGTGGACTAGAGTATAAACACCAACTGGGTGCCAATGACCACCCATCAACTTACTTCGGTCCCGAGAGCGCATGCTAGAGTATAAACACCAAATGGGTGTGACTAACAACCCATCAACCAACTCCAGTCCTCAAAGCATGGTTTGGAATATGAATACCAAAAGGGATGTGATTCGACTATCCATCTATCGGCTATGGTTCCTCATCAAGTTCTGTAATACAAAAAGCGGATGTGGTTCGACCGTCTGCTTTGCAATCTTCCCCTGACACGGGGTCACACTTAACACACAAAATTGGATGCGATCAGACCATCTAGCACTAAGCGGGCGTGACCCAACCTTCCATGCATAACCTCTTGTCCCCGGCATGGGACCCATAACATAATTTTATAGGGATGCACTCCAACCCCACAAGACAAAATTTCTTCCTTGATTCGACAGGGAGACGCAGATTCGCGAAACGAACCTAGCTGAATGTCCTATTGTAAATGGATGTGACTACCCATTCTACTGCAAACGAACGTGGCACGACCGTTCATCCGCTAACTCTCCCCTATGATCCAACAGGCTGTTCGTGCAACAGGGACAGATGTGACCTAACCATCTGCCAATCGATTCCTTCCTACAGTTCAGTGGGAGAAGCATCAAATTAAAGTTGTTGTAATGTGATCGAACACACTTCGACTTTCGCCATTGACTAGTGATAGAGGGATTAATTGAGGAAAATGCGGTCCGACCATTTTCTACTAAAACTCTTTGTCCCCATAGTGTGGACTGGGGTATAAACATCAAATAGGTGTGATGAATGACCCTTCAACTGACTCTGATCCCCAAAGTGTGGGTACAAGAATAGACAAACGAATGAATGAGATTCGACCATTCATTCACCAACTCTGACCTGAACTCAACGTGAGGAGTGTAAACTCACTACAGGTGCAATTAGACCATCCACGAACTAACTCTGCTAACCCAAGACTGGGGGTAGAAGTACAAATCACCGAAAGAAGAGAAAGGTGACTCGCTACATCTCCAGCTTAGCGTCCTTTACAACTTAAGGAAATGACTACAAGGAGACCTTAATGCTAACCAATCAGAATGATGCCCGAAGTTTTGGGCAACCAATTATATCGTACCGTCGGATCAACGGGCAATATCGATCTGCACCTTTCATATCACATCATTGGATCGATAGGAAATGAGGTCCGAGCATTCTACATCGTGTCGTTGAATCGACGGTCAATATCGATCCTCTTCGACTACAAATCGATGTGACCCAAATGTCCATCGAATACCTTTGACCAACAAAGCACAGATAGAAGAATAAACCATGAATGAGTGTGACTTGACCATTCGTCTTCTGTCGCCTTCCTTCGATCCGTCAGGAAGAGCATGAGACCAAATGAGCATGACATGACTGCATTTGAGCTGACTTTATCCCTAGATCTAACGGGAGAACGTAAATCGAAATGGACATGGTTGATCACCCAACTCCAAATGAATGCAACGCGACCATTCATTCATTGACTCTTACCATGATCCGACTAAAAGAGCAATTCAAAACAAGTGCAACCTAAACATCTGCACACTGATTCTTACCCTGGATTCGACAAGGGAAGCATCAATCCTGCATTAGATCTGATTGGACGATTCACTCTTCAGTTTTTGCCCAAAGTACGGCGACATAAGCAGCGAAGTGAATGTCATTGACCGTCCAAAATCTAGCTTATGTCTGAATGTTGGCAAAGTAACAATGTATTCCGCTAAGAGAAAAGAACTAGAACATAATATAGGATAGGCAGACTCAGCCTTCCATCGGTTAACTCGATCCCATGGTTCAATGGGATAGAATACAAAATTGAAGCGGACATTATCTACCCTACCACTTATCGAGATATTCCCCAGACTTGGGGGCATGAACAAGAAGATAAGATAATATGATTCAACCATTCATCAGTCAACTCTGGTTCTTAAAGCTTGAACTACAGTATAGACACAACTAGGACGAGAATAGATCGTCCGCGTAATGCATCCGCCAACCCGAGGCTGGGGGCAAAAGAGTAATTATCCGAGAGTTGACTATGACAACTTGAACCTATGACCCATGCCTGATATTCATAACAACTCTAGGTTGCGACCGAAAGGATGCCTAGAGATAAAGTCATCAGATCAATACCAGGACTTATGGGCGACTGATCATCATTCTGACCCTTCTGATGAGCAATGGATCGCAGGTACATTGAATGAAAAGCGCATCATTCAGAAACACAAGTAAATTCAATCTCAAAGCTGGAGCCAGCTATGCAGTAGCATGCAGTACAAGGCTAAATTCTACTAATCCTTTGATTCAACATCCTTATAAGCCTGATCATTTACCATTGCAAATAAAAACATGAGGCGCCTACAACCCATCACGAGTATTGTAGATCAGATCACAACTCTGCACAATGATGAAGAAAGAGTCAACTGTTTTACTTCAGGTTAATCTTGATGTGTTCGCTTGGACTCGATCTCATATATATATAAATGGACTCTCGCCAGCCATGAAGAACCCTGCATTAAATGTCAACCCGAGGTATGTCTCGGTGAACAAAAATGATGTGACATGGATCCGGAAAGATCTGTTGCACTTGAAGAGGAGGCGAATCTGCTCAAAACCAGTGGGTTTATCCATGATGCCCTCCAACCAAAGTGAGTATCCAATCCTTTACTTATAAGAAAAACGAACAGAGAGTGGAGGACATATATCAACTACTCAGATTTGCATGGGGTTTGACAAAGCACGACTTTCCACTTCCAATGATCAACCAACTGATGGACCTGACCATCAGACATGAATTACTCACATCCATGGATTCAAACTCCAGATACAATCGGATACTGAAGCATGTCCTAGACTAGGAATACAACTGTCTCATTATTGAACTGGGCCAGTAGTGCTATGCTGAAATCCCTTCGAACTTGAGAACGCTTAAGCTACTTACCAAAGGACGATTAACAAATCATTCAAAAATCATATCGGTCGGTCGATGAAAGTAGATGTGATTAATATGCTCGTGAGATCGCGGCTATCAAACGACCATATCGATGGCTTGACAGAGGTATTCAGCACTCTCCAAAGAATGCCAGATGAAACTCGATCCTTTGAAATGCTCTTTCACTATTACATCAGAAAGATTCTTTGTTTTCATCATCAATTCTCATCGAATCAAGACTAATTTCTAGAAAATTCTGACAATTAGAGACACCCATGTACCGAGGACAACCAAGCAGCTCTGATAGATCACTTAAAGAGACCTCCCATTTTACCCAAACCTTTGGATCGCGAAGATTTATACAACAATTGGGCCGTGTCAACACACGCCATAAGCGTCGCAATGCTATGTGAAGAGAAACGAATCCAAAGACCAGTATATGATGAAGGCTGGCAATTGACAAGCTCACTTCGTTAACGTCCATATTGACCAACCGTTACGATAGGTCCAATAGAAACCTTAGATGTTTGAAAAGTTAATCAAATGGAATATCAAGCTAAGCCAATTTGATATCACTTATCTCCCTCGGAGAGCTCTCCATGGTCATTAGCATACTTCATATCTGAATCCACCACATCAGACGACTATTCGAAGAACAGTGGAGAACCGTCCAACCGATGGAAAATGTCCACCGATGGAACTTCCAATAATCGGCTTTCTAACATCGAAGTTGCGTTAATGATTCCTGAGGAACAAACGATCTGCTACGCCCTGAAACTCAACTTCCCTGCAACAAATAACGAAGCTAAGTATGAAGCCTTGGCGCTCAAACTTGCAAGAAAACGACGAGTGGAAACTTTACATGTCTTATGTGATTACTGGTTAGTAGTATGCCAAGGCAGGGAAGATTATCTGACTAGGGGGCAACGTCTTGCTCCTTATCTCAACCGGGTCCAAAAGCTACTAGCCGGCTTCGACTATTACACCACTACACAAATCCTTAGAGAACTAAATGAAAAGGCTGAATCACTCGCTAAGCTAGCCAGTTCTGGGGATGCACGACAAATAGACTTTGTCCTAGTTGAAATGCTTATTATTCTAGATGTTGACATATGAAGATCAACTAGATTTTGGAGACGGATCTAGAAAAAGAGTCATGTATGACTCCTATCAAAGATTATCCACAATCGGGGATTCTTATTGAATAAAGGAATAAGAAATGGCATATCCTCCGTGAAGCATCATTGCATGATTATGTCTGGATCGTTTGACTCCATCGATACAAAGCATTACTTTTGTATCCATCGATCCGAGACCCAATATTACGTATCCATCGATACGAAGCATACATTCCAACATCTCAGATCGATCCAGGAGAGGATCGATACAAAGGAAGGACTTAAAACAACAATCGAACGTTGTTACAACTCGAATTTCACATCGATCCAGGAGAGGATCGTTGCGAAACTCGATATAAAAAAAACTTGACAACGACCAGTGAACGTGCAAACATTGACGGGAGTGAGGCTAACATACATGCATGTATGACAGACTAACATTCAATTTTCAAAATTTACAGGAGTTGAATGCTTACCTGATGACAATTACAACAGTGAACAACAAATCGCTAGCACTCGACACTCAGTTACAACAATGCACTACATAATCATTGGCAGTCAACAAATCAACATTTATATTACTGGAAATCAATCGAAGGTTACATCTTTTTACGAAAAGATAGCAACTACTCAACGAATCAGATAGAACTTTTTCAGAATGAAGGATGCAGCATTTCAAAGCACGTCATGTTCACACAAGACGTACTTTGGGGGGCAAATGTTATCCCGCCTTTTGGTAAGGCCGTGACACCAAAACATGACTAAAAACCAAGGGCAGTTCATCCTGGAGATCGGTTGTATGCAGGCTCACTATAGATGTCGACGAATTTTTTTCGAGCCCGGATCGAGCTAAAATTGATATGATATGACAAGCAAAGCTATAAGAGCCAATGTTCCAAATTTCAAGTCAATCAAAGTTCGTATGCTCAAGATATTGATCGATCACCGTTGAGAAATCCAAACTTGCATCGATCATAACTCGAGATCTACAAGCCAAATGCCACCAAATTTTAACAGGAGCTTAAGTATGATCTAAGGAATGTTCCTGCCAAATTTCGACTCAATCGGAGCAAGTCTTGACCGAGTCGAAATTCGTTCGTATCGATCGCGGATGGAAAAACTCCAATTTGCATCGATCATATCTTGAGATCTACAAGTCCAAATGCTATGAAATTTTCACAGCAGCTTAAATACAACATGAAGAATGTTCCTGCCAAATTTCGACTCGATCGGAGCAAGTCTTGACTGAGTCGAAATTCGTTCGTATCGATCGCGGATGGAAAAACTTCAACTTGCATCGATCATATCTCGATATATACAAGTCCAAATGCTATGAAATTTTCACAGCAGCTTAAATAAAACATGAAGAATGTTCCTGCCAAATTTCGACTCAATCAGAGCAAGTCTTGACCGAGTCGAAATTCGTTCGTATCGATCGCGAATGGAAAAACTCCAACTTGCATCGATCATATCTCGAGATATACAAGTCCAAATGCTATGAAATTTTCACAGCAGCTTAAGTATAACATGAAGAATGTTCCTGCCAAATTTAGACTCGATCGGAGCAAGTCTTGACCGAGTTGAAATTCGTTCATATCGATCGCGGATGGAAAAACTCCAACTTGCATCGATCATATCTCGAGATCTAAAAGTCCAAATGCTATGAAATTTTCACAGTAGCTTAACTACAAAATGAAGAATATTCCTGCCAAATTTCGACTTAATCGGAGCAAGTCTTCACCGAGTCGAAATTCGTTCGTATCGATCGCGGATGGAAAAAGTCCAACTTGCATCGATCATATCTCGAGATCTACAAGTCCAAATGCTATGAAATTTTCACAGAAGCTTAAGTACAACATAAAGAATGTTCCTGCCAAATTTTGACTCGATCGGATGAAGTCTTGACCGAGTGGAAATTTGTTCGTATCAATCGCGGATGGAAAAACTCCAACTTGCATCGATCATATCTCGAGATCTATAAGTCCAAATGCTATGAAATTTTCACAGCAGCTTAAGTACAACATGAAGAATGTTCCATCCAAATTTTGACTCGATCGGAGCAAGTCTTGACCGAGTCGAAATTCGTTCGTATCGATCGCGGATGGAAAAACTCCAACTTGCATCGATCATATCTCGAGATCTACAAGTCCAAATGCTATGAAATTTTCACAGCAACTTAAGTACAACATAAAGAATGTTCCTGACAAATTTTGACTCGATCGGAGCAAGTCTTGACCGAGTCGAAATTCGTTCGTATCGATCGCGGATGGAAAAACTCCAACTTGCATCGATCATATCTCGAGATTTACAAGTCCAAATGCTATGAAATTTTCACAACAGCTTAAGTACAACATGAAGAATGTTCCTGCCAAATTTCGACTCGATCGGAGCAAGTCTTGACCTAGTCGAAATTCGTTCGTATCGATCGCGGATGGAAAAACTCCAACTTGCATCGATCATATCTCATGATCGACAAGTCCAAATGCTATGAAATTTTCACAGAAGCTTATATACAACATAAAGAATGTGCTCGCCAAATTTCGAATCTATCGGACGCAATCTTGATCAATACGAAATCCGTAAACACAAAAGAAAGATCAATAAAGCAAACTACTTCATAGTGGACGTAGGCGATACGCCGAACCACTCTAAATTCTTGTGTATCCTTGCACTTTAACTATTCTCATTTCTGAAATTTGGAGTTTTTTTAGATAATTCCTCTTTTTCCATTTAATTTCTTCACTTTATCTCTTCAAAGACTTTCGAAGAGTGTTGTGCCCAATTCTGGTACAAACAATGTATATTTATACAATCATCAAACCACAACAAGTATAAATCAAATCAATCAAAACAACTAATTTCAATCAAAGCAATCAATTCAAACAAAGTAATAAGGCAAACAAATTAAACGTTACGGGGAACTTCCAACCATCCTTCTTCTCCGAAAATAGGGTCTGCTTTGATGGCGTCCCAATTTTCATTGTCATTTGTGAGAGAGACAGGAGGATGTTCTTCATTATCATCCTTGTGCAGGGAAGAAATCATCCATCGAATTGCATCGAAATGCCTTTCTTGCTCCTTGATCATCTGCATTTGACTCTACTATAAGTGTTGCTGGTTACGAAGAATAAATGAGAGAATATTCTTGAATGATTAAGAGTTTCTTCAAGATTCTCGGATAAGTTATGAATTGGATTAGCCATTTTGGAAATTGTGATAAGAATGAGAGATAGAATAGATAAGAAATAATATTCAGTAATGAATTCTGAAAGAAATGGGTATTTATAGGTGTAGAAATTCGTTTGAAATGAATAGACATATGGTAATTATTCAAATTTCAAATTCAAAATGAAGTGTCATTTCTGACCAGTATATGTCGACATGGTCAAGGAGGGAATGTCGATATAAGGCAGTGAAATTTGATTGTAATTTTGATTTTGTGAATAATTGTGTATATATATTTATATAATATACTAACATTTATTCAAGAGATAAGATAAGCTAGACAACAGAAAGGAAATTCAATTTCATTGCATAGAAGAGTAATACAATGATTAATCATAAAGAACTACATAAATACTCAGATTAAAACAAACTTAAACTAATTCGACATGATATGAAAATATAGATCTAGTTAGAGGATGATGAAGATGAAGATAATCCAAGTTTCTTGCTGACTTTGGAGAAAAACTTGTTCAACTTGGATGATGTCCAACTTCTTACTAACGGATCTTTTAATAACCCGTTGATTCTCAACAATAACCTTTTGGTTTTTGAGAAGGGTTTTGTTGGTAGGATTGGAGGGATATTCAATACTTTCTAGTGATGTTTCACCTTCTTCTTCTTCTTTTATTTCCATTTCATCCCCTTCTTCTTCTTCTTCCTCTTCCATTTCTTCATGAGCCAAGCGCTCTTCCTTTTCGGCAAGAGTTTCATAAGATTAAAAAACATATGGGATTTTCATGAGAGAAATGTTTGAGATATTAAAAACTTTTCTTGAAATAAATTCTTCTCCTTTGAAATTTTCTCCAAAATAGTTGAAAATCCGAGTAAGGTAAATTCCATGATATAAAGTGTTTTCTCCCATTTCAAAATTTTTAGGACGAAGTTCATCCAAAATAATTTGCGCCCAATTGATATCATAATTTCCGAAAATAGCAAAAAGTGCTTTGCACACTTTTGAAGTAGGATTGTTAAAATTTCCCGATCTTGGGGTCAAAGTATGTTGTAAAAGAAGATTGACAATTCTTGCTTTAGGACGAAAGTTTCGGTTTTTAAATTCAAAATTTTCATCTCCTTCAAAAATATGATGAAATGTCTCACGATCATGTTCATCGATTTGAAAACTAGAAAGATCCATTCCCGTATTCTTGCAATTGAGAATGGAACCCAAAAGATCATAATTTAAAACAATTCTAGTGCCTTTGACACTACTCCAAATTTCATTATCATTTCCTTCATAAAATTGTCGATTGAGATTTGCATAAAAATTTTTAACAAGATTTGGGTAACAAACAAAATCATTTTGAGAAGAATCAACAAGACTAAGAATTTGATTGTTTGCA
Source organism: Allium fistulosum (assembly GCA_030737815.1). Lineage (NCBI taxonomy): Eukaryota > Viridiplantae > Streptophyta > Magnoliopsida > Asparagales > Amaryllidaceae > Allium > Allium fistulosum. Next base: position 900,379,805 of record CM060905.1, read on the forward strand.
AAAAGAGTATCAATTTCATAAGAAGCAAAATCTTGAAAAATAGCAAACTTTCCGGGATGGACTTTTCCATAATTAGCATAATTGATGTATGCTTTTATTTCCTCCAGATTATTGAGGAGTTGCTCTTTCAAGTTTCTGAAAAGTCTCATGGTGGAGGGGTTTCTTGAAGAAGCCATTAAAGTAGAGAGTAGAGAGCTTGAAGTTTTGAAGAGAGAGTTTGAATTTGAAAATGAAAGTGAAAAGTTGTGATAAAAGATAGTGAATAAATAGATTTTTTGAAAGACATGTTCTCTGGTCAAAAGATGCCTTTTTAGTGTATTGAATGAAGTGAAAAGGTGGAGGGAAATTACACCATTTGAATTCAAATTTTGAATTTCAAATTCTGGTACCTATGTCGACATCAGGGTAGGGACCATGTCGACATATGCCTATGAATTTCTATGATTTATTTTTCCTAAGTATTCTAATATATATATATATATATATATATATTATTTAATGTCTATATATATATATATATCTAGAGTATTCTTATAATATATTCCAGAAAATATTATTATATTATTAAAAAAATAATAAAAAAAATAATAAAATTATAATAATAAAAAATAAATTTAAAATTCAATCAACACACTAATTCAAAATCAATCAATCAAGCAATCAATCATCTAATTCTAAGCATGCAATTTCAATCAATTGTATTGTAAATGTGTACCTTTTTCTGAGTCCGTTTCCTTGAATTTATTGAAGTCGTGAACTGCCGTGAAACACAAATTTGAGTTATCTGTCTTTTGATCATCATCGCTTGAGGATGAGTCTGAGTCATCTAGAGTAGAAGTAAAAGCATGCTTCCGTTTCTTTACTGAATCATTGTTTATAGGAGGATTCTGCCTTTCTGGATACATACAGTCTCTTTTGATATGGCCTGGTTCATCACAGTTGAAACATTTGACATTGTTTGGCACTGCATTCTGATTTCCAGAATTCTTATAGTTGTTTCTCTTGAGATTATTCATCTTTCTGTATTTCAGGAATTTCCGAAAATTTCTGGGCATAAATGCTATCTCTTCATCATTATCACTGTTTGAGTCTGATCCGTCGGTTAATGCATTGAATGCCATTGATTTCTTTTCAGATGCTTTGCTTTCTCTTCTCCCGATCATTTGGACTTCAAATGACATTAGATTTCCAATCAATTCTTTTATCTATAAGTACTAATGTCATTTGCCTCTTCAATTGCTAGTGTCTTTTGATCCCATTCTGGAGAGAGAGAATTTAAGATTTTTCTGACTTGATCTTCTTCCGAAAATTCCTTTCCCAAGGATATTAAAGAATGCACAATATCTTGAAATCGACTATACATATCTAAAATAGACTCATTAGTATTCATTTTAAATAACTGAAACTGATTTGTGAGCATGGAAATTTTGGTCTGTTTAACTTTGCTTGTTCCTTCGTGAGTCGCTTGCAAAGTTTTCCAGATTTCATATGCAGACTTACAAACTGACACTTTATTAAATTCATTTCTTTCAAGTGAACGAAACAGAATATTCATTGCTTTAGAATTATTTTTTGCAACAATATTTTGCTCAGTGGTCCACTGTGCAAAATTAGTTGTGGGTTCAGAATATTCAGTTTGTGTGATATTCCAAGTATCTAATCCTACAGATTGTAAATATATTTTCATCCTACATGCCCAATATGCATAGTTACTGCCATTAAAAAGTGGTGGTCTGGCAGTAGACTGACCTTCTACAAATGAACTAGTGACAGGGATACTAGTGTTAATAACAGTACCAGTGTTGGTAGCCATTTTGAAAACTTTTCAAAATTCAGATTATGAAACTTTTGAAAACCTTGCTCTGATACCAAATGTGAGGAATGCAGAATATGGATCTTAAGGCTAAGAACAACACTAGAGGGGGGGGGGGGTGAATAGTGTTTTTAAGAAATTACTAAATCTTTTCGAGTTTATGTCAATTTGAACACAAATGTATGCAATATTCAAACACAGATATAATCATAGAAACAAACACAGATGCAGAAATAAAGTAAATGCAGTAAAGGAAAGAACACACCGGATTTTATACTGGTTCGGAGTTACCCTACATCCAGTCCCGCACAACGAAGTATGGATTTACTTTCAAAAGCAATTCAACAATTACAACCCTCGGTTTCAAGGCTACTAGGTACACCCTCCAGAATCACAATCCTCTGGGTAGAGATACTTGATTTTTGGGGCAACAAGTTCACCCAATTGATTTCCAAGGCTACAATCACACCTTTTCTCGCTTGAATGATTTCCAAGTCTACAATCACACCTTTTCTCGCTAGATAGATTACAAAGAAGCCTATAACTCTGAATAGTACTTGGATCTAGTTGAGATAGTGATAGAGAATCAAACCAGAGATAATCTAGTTAGATTCAACGTTGATGTTGGCAGAGTAATGACAAGATTTTGAATAAGAAAATGTGGAAGAAGAAGAGAAGTGAAAAACCAAAAAATCTGATATAAAATTCGTTGAAACTAACCTCTATTTATAGAAGAACAACAACCATGTCCATTCGCGAAAGGTTATGACGAATAGAAACTTCTTTTGAAATTCAAATTTTTGGTCCTAACTGACACTATGTCGACATGGGGTACTAGGGCATGTCGACATCCCAAAGGAAATTTTGATATTTTTCTTTTCTTTGAAAATAACCTTTATTTATATTAAAACTATTTTAAAATTTATAAATATACTTGACTATAGATAAAATACATAGATAAATATAGAGAATAATATATATAAAATTTTACTATAATTTTATATTTAAATCTAAGTATAAAGACAGTTTAAAACAAACGAAGTTTAAAACAAGAGTTTATTAAAAACAAAAACAAAGAATATTTTCAGGCTAAAACATCTTTTTGAAAATCATTTGAAAAGATAATTTTTAAGGCTAAAACATTTTGAAAAGTAGTTTTGAAAATCATTCTGAAGTAGTTTTGAAAATCATTTTGAAGTAGTTTTGCAAGCTTCTTCCTGCAGAATATCTCATCATGTCAGGACTCGAGAACTTGTACAAAACCAGGATGTACGTGGGTTTGTAAGCCACTAAAAAGGTAGAAATGGGTTCCATCCCAAAAGAAAATTGGAGTGAAGATTTCATTGATATTGTGATGTTTTACCATTATTCTAGACTCAATACTTATCTTGAAGTCTTAAATTCTTGATAATCTTGATACTCACGATTCTTCAATCTTGATATCTTGAATCTCTATACTGTACAGTCTTCATTCTTGGTACTTGCATGGTTAAATCCTGCATATACATATATATCTAAACTATAATGTTAGTATTTATATTGTATAATCTTATTCTAAGGTTGTTGTCATCAAAACCATCAACTCATGGACTAACAATAACTCCTTCCATCTTCTCTTTTTGAACAAAGTGCTCTATTAATTCTTGGTAAAAGTGATTTGGGATCGGGGATTGAGCCCTCCTTCCAGCGCCAAAAATGTTAACAAGATTTCTTATCATCACTCCAAAGTTATTCCAAGTAGTGTGGTAAGTTCAGAGGGTGTGATTCCCTTAAGGATTGCTTTTGTATTGTTAACCAAAATCATGGTCAACATCCCCAAAGGATATTCCAGCAAAAATAGGAAAGGTAGTTTTAGATAAGGACCAGATAACCTTAAGATATACTTTGACGCTGAACCCCGACAGTTGTTGGTTTATGGTTTGGACCTTTCGGCATGGTTGGAAGGTCTGGTCTTCTAAGTAGAGAACCCTTTACCTTAGTAAATCTTGTAAGTTATCTTGTGATGTTTTACAAATTATTATTCTTCAGTCTTATCCCGAAAGGTTTGACTCCTCATGTGAAGTCGGATTTAACTAAATTGGAAGGTATATGAATGCCACCAGTTTGATTAAACCATATATTCTTGGATTTAAACTTTATCGAATGGTTGTATTGCTCAGATGAAGGTTACGAAAGGTTTAGGTATTGCTAAAGTGCAAGATACTATCAACTTAGGTGAAGAATTCTGATCATAAAGCCGATGACTTCGAAAGTTTACTGCTTAAGTTAACCCGAGTCGGTCGACGACCGTACCGGAAGGTTAAAATGGAGAAGTTGGCAACTTTTTCAGAGTAAGTTGTAGCTTGGTTAGTTAAGTTTCTGACCTAGCCGGGAAGAACCTTCCGATGCAGTTGATCCTGAAAATAAGATTTAATCTAATGAGGATTCAAGCAAAAAAACAAGTGATTTAACAGAACATTATACTTCCCTTTTTATTCAAGATAAGCTCTTTTACATATCCCCAATTGATTCTCAATTATGGTTGTTTGTACCAAAATTGGGCACAACACTCTTTGGAAGTATTTGAAGAGATAAAAATGAAGAATAGAAATGGAATAAGAGGGTTATCTAACAAATACTCCAAAAACAAGTGATAAAAATACGCAGGAACACGGGAATTTAGAGCGGTTTGGCGTATTGCCTACGTCCACTATGAAATTGATGAATTTATTGATATTTCTTTGATGATTACAACTGATTTCAGTGGATAACAGCAGATTACAATGGATTATAGTAGTGAAATTCGAGTACAGCAGCAGCCTTGAAGTGCAAACGTGTTTCCGGCAGAGTCTGGACGTCAAAGAGCCAGAAGACCTTTTTTCTGTAGGCCCTAGGGCTCTATTTATAGGTGTAGGAGGAAAATATCTCGCTCAGATCACGGGAGACTTCTTCTGGCACGTGGGTAGGCCCACGCGATTGATCCCAGGTGACTTCGACTCGATCCGTGATCGATATGAACGAATTTCGTATCGATCAAGATTTGACCCAATCGAGTCGAAACTTGGCACAAACACTCTTCAGAAGTATTTGAAGAGATATAAATGAAAAATAGAAATGGAAAATGAGGGTTATCTAACAAATGCTCCAAAAACAAGTGATAAAAATACGTAGGAACATGGGAATTTAGAGTGGTTCGGCGTATTGCCTACGTCCACTAAGAAATTGATGACTTTATTGATATTTTTTTGATGATTACAACTGATTTCAGCGGATAACAGCATATTACAATGGATTACAGTAGTGAAATTCGAGTACAGCAGCAGCCTTGAAGTGCAAAAGTGTTTCCGGCAGAGTCTGGACGCCAAAGAGCCAAAATACCTTTTTTCTGTAGGCCCTGGGGCTCTATTTATAGGTGTAGGAGGCAAATATCTCGCTCAGATCTCGGGTGACTTCTTCTGGCATGTGGGTGGGCCCACGTGATCGATCCCAGGTGATTTTGACTCGATCCATGATCGATACGAACGAATTTCGTATCGATCAAGATTTAACCCAATCGAGTCGAAACTTGGCACGAACATTCCTTAGGTCGTACATAAGCTCCTGCAAAAATTTCATAGCATTTGGCTTTGTGGATTGCGAGTTATGATCGATGCAATCTTGCGTTTCCTTGAAGGATGTCGCGTTCGAATCGATGCCTTCGTATCGATCCATTCGAATCGATCCAGGCACGTGCTAGCGGGTTGACGTAACGCGCACTCTTCGGATCGATCCACCTTTTATTCCGAGTTGATCGAGTCGTTCCAAGGCTTTCGCCTCGTTCGTATCGAAGACCGTTGCATAGTTCGAATCGATGGAGATGGTTTAGTTCGTATCGATGGAAGTCACACATTTCGTATCGATTGTGTAGTCTCGTTCGCATCGATCCAGGTCGCTTTAACATGATGGATACGAACAAACAATATTGCTATGGATTTGAATAGAGGTCCCACGATGGATACGAAGTAGCTATCGTCTGATGGATTCGAACAGAGGTCCCACGATGGATATGAAGTAGCTATCGTCTGATGGATACGGACAGAGGTTCCATGATGGATACGAAGCAGGGATCGTCTGATGGATACAAACAAGGGAGTGGCCGATCGATACGAACAAGGCATACTCCCCTGATGGATATGAACCGTGTAGTTCCAGATTGGTTCGAACAAATCGACTCGAACATGGTCTTTTGATGGATACGAACGGCTTGATCACTTGAGTCGCATCGATCATATCTTGTGCATACGAACTCGGATTGACTTGAAATCTGGAATGTTGGCTTTCACAGCTCTGCTTGTCGTGTCTACTCAATTGTGGCTTGATCCGGACTTGGACAAAATTTATCGACATCCATAGCGAACCTGTGCTTACTCGGCATTCGGGATGAGCGATCCTTGGTTTTCAGTCAATTCCTTGATATCTCGGCCTTGCCAAAACGCGGGATAACATTTGCCTCCCAAAGTACGCCTTGTGTGAACATGACGTGCTTTGAATAGTCGCACCTTTCATCCTGTATTGTTCTATCCGACTTGCTGAACGATTGTCGTCTTTTCGTCGAAAGTTGTAATTCTTGACTGGTTTTTCAGCAATACGAACTATTGACTGTCAACTATTGTACCATGTACCGTTTTAACTGATTGCTATATGATAGCGATTAGCTGTTTGTTGTTGTAATCGTCATAAGGTGGGCATTTTACCTGTGAATTTTGAAATTTTGAAAATAGGGAATTAGTCCGACATATGTGCACATGTTAACCTGACTCTTGCTAACGTTCGCACGTTCACAAGTCGTTGCTAATTTTCTCGTACCGAATTTCCATATCAATCCTCTCCTGAATCGATGGGAAATTCGAGTAGCAACAATGCTTGACGGTTGTTTTGGAATGTTCCTTCATATCGATCCTCTCCTAGACCGATGTAAAAGGTCGAGAGATGGTTCTCGTATCGATGGATACGAATCCTTAAAGTGCTGCATGTTGATGGATACGAACGGAGCATTTCATATCGAAGGAATCTTCACTGATGGATACGAGATAAATACTGTGCATAGACTGATTCATGATGGTTGCGAATAGAGTAGTTGGTCTTCACATGCTTTGTTCGTATCGACGGCTGTGAACCCTTTTGGAGGCCGCGACTCGATGGATTTGAACAGTGCAGTTCGTATCAATTCGCCTTGGAAAGAGTTAAAAACAATGGATACGAATAAGCGTCTCGTATCGAGGGAATTCAATGCTTCAGAGGAGCCGTCGCTCATATTTTGTATCGACCAGATTCAAGTCGTTTGGATACGAACAGTCAATTCGTATCGATGCGGGGTGAAACCGGTTGGAGTTGGTCGCAATGACTGGGAGACGAATCGTTTTCTCTCCTTCCCCTGGGTCCATATAAATACCATTTGGACTTAGCATTTTTTCTTACTTGTATCACTTTATTTCCCTCATCTTCATATCGCTTCGTGTAGAGAGAATTGAAACTGCTCTTGAACCAAACAATCCATCGATCCGTCGAACCGATCGCTTTAACTAGGTAATTAAATAATCAATATACTCCAAGGACGATGAGACTCGAGTTCGAACGTCATTCTGTCCACGGTCGTCGCCAGTTCCGGTGTCGGCGATGCCAGAGTTGGGTCGAAGTGAGGTTAAGGAAGGATTAATGGCGCTTGCGTCGATCGGAGAAGAAGAAGCGACGACGGATACGAAATATTTAGTGGGTAGTTTTTTGGCCTTAATCTCGGATCGATTGAAGAAGAAAATTTCTTGCTTTGTATCGATCTGGATGGGAAATCTTGTACCGTTACCTTGCCTTGGGTCTCGTATCGATCATGCAATAGTTATTTAGCATTGGCTGCATCGAAACGATACTGATTGATACGACATACGAGTTGAATGATCGATACAAAGTAGATGTTTTCTGATCGATACGAAACTACTAAGCTCCGATCGATTCGAAGTGTTGGCTCTGCCGAACGATACGAGAACATAGGCCGCGATCGATACGAAATGAGGGACTCGAATTGATATGATCTGGCTTTAAGGCGATCGATTCGAACTTGTTTACTCAGGTGATCGATATGAAATTACTAAGCATATGACTCCGATGAGCTTCATTCTTGCATATCTAGATTTAATTGTAGAACTGCATATTTGACTACCCTTCGAAGCTCGTCAATGGAACTGTAATCTGACAAATTTTTTAACAAACTTTAACTCAGATCGATCTCTAAAGTCTGGATGGCACGGTTGCGACGGTCAGCGATGACGATCACTTCAGTTGAATTTCGAAGTCTCATTGTTCTAATATCTTTAGAACTTAAAGAAATATAAAGCATTCTGCAGCACTGCACTACACAACATATTCACGCACTTCACACTGGGCAACACTTGGTCTTTTATTGTCTAATGATGGTTTCTAATAAGTTTATTAGCTATGGAATCCAAAAGTACACAACAGCAAGAGCTTCAGGGTTCATCTCCTTTTGTCCTAGAGATTCCGGCCATCGCGGTCGAAGTTATAGACCCAACTCCAAATGAACTACCTGATGCTACGTTCATTTGTAATCCCCAAGATTCTGTCCCGTCAAATGTCTCTAAAGACATGTTGGGACGAATATGCCTAAGGCATGGTTTGCCATTGGACGATGTACTATTACCGGGACGAAACGATAGACCGCACGCTCTCCTAAAGGGGTTTACTGCCTTCAACTGCCATGCGTGCGTAGCAGCAACACTTCCTCCTTTCAACCAATATATTAGAGAAGTGTTTTCTTTCCTCGGAATTGCCCCATCGCAACTACATCCCAATGGATATGCTCTGTTGAACAGCTTATTTATTGTATTCATGGAGTATCTTTTTCGGCCACGAGCTCCAATAGAAATCAGATATCTTTTTAACTTCAAGAGTAGGGTAGATAGTCCATCCTTCACATTCTTGGAATCGGTCAAGAACTGTCAAGTAGTAACCGGATCTTGGACAAGGTTGAGTTACTTTAAAATAGAATGGTTCTACGTCCGGTGCCCCCAGGATTTCCCAGCTGATGGCTACTCAGACGTAAGCGTTACAGTATTCTTCAAGAAATATCCAGATGATAGTAGTTGATATAAAACTAATAACTCCCCTTCTTTTTTACAGCCGCAATTTCACGACCTGTAGGTGGGTATTTCAAAGAAATAGTGCGGGTCCTTCAAGAATTTCCAAGTGAAATGAGGGACATCGATTCGGTTCTAACTAACAGAAATCTGAGAATCGTCGGTCTAATCGAGTGGAGACAAAGTATAAGGCTTGAAGGGACATTGATGGAAACTTCAAAGAAAAAGAAGTTGAAGCAAAAAACACCCGGGGTTGTAATAACCGAAGGAGACGAAGAAGAGAGAACGCCCACGGATGATGAGATTGTTGTCGGGTCTTCGGCCGGATTCCAAGTGATCGGAGGAAGAAGAAAAGGCAAGGCTGCAACTTATAAACGTCCTAAGTCTCCGAGGTGGAAATCAGTTGTGGTTTCTTTTCCTGCCCCCGGTATTAGAATCTCATAGGCTCCTCTCTCGTTAACAGAGAGTCCTTTTGAAGGGCTTGCCGATATTCCAATTCCAGATTATGTGTCGTTTCAACATGACACCAGGTTGGAGGAGCTTGATAGTGCTCTTGATCTGAGCGAGTCGCTTGCTATAAGTGCGGCCGACATTTCCGGTTGGTCGAGGGGTTGCACATACATGCACTTCACGGCATTACACGATTTCCAATCCTAAATTGTTCAATTCAAGAGATCACTAACTTTCCTTTTGTTTCTCACTTATAGGTACGATGTTTGGGAGAGGATCGATGTTAAGGAGCCTCCGTTCGGCTCGCAAGTCCTCCACTTACCATGAGTCCCGCAGGAGAGATTCGGATAGAGACTGCGATTGCAGGTAATCTAGTCAAAAAAGATACGAGCGGGATAGGGATAGAGACTATAGATACCGATCTAGATCCCGTTCTCCACCTCCTAGAATCCCCTCACCACCTCCTGTTCACGTTTCACATCCATCGGAGCCTCCGCGGCACAGACCGTCTTCTCACATTTCTAGGCCTGAAACTCATCGCTAGAGAGTTTAAACTATGGCCCCCATAATTGCAGAGCAGGCCATAACCGAGCCCACGGGGGAAGGTGCAATAAAGATTGCCCAACTTAAGAAAGATTTCCTAAATATTTGCTTTGACGGCTACATCTTTCCCCCTCATCTAAAGAGAATCCCTTCGGTAGTTGAAAATATAATGCATGATTACATTCATGACATATACGCCCAATATAGAGAGTGGATGAAGGCCGCAGAAAAAGCTTCAAAGATGGCCTTTGAGCGAGCTAAAGCGATTGAAAAGATGGAGTCTGAACTCAATCAAAAGGACCGAATCATCCAAGTGCTCAATACCGAAGCCGAGACTTCTTGGAAATCTGAAATTGAGGCCACCAAAAAAGTTAATGAGGTGAATGAGGTGATGGAGAGATTGAGGTAAACACATGTTGCCTTAGTGGAAAAGACGGGCCACCAAAATACCACAGTCACCGCCGAACGGGACGCTGCCCTGAGAGAACTTGGCGAACATAAAGCTAAATTTTTCAAAATCGCCAAGGAAAGGGACGATGCAAACAACGCAGCCCAAGAGTCATGCGAACAGGCTGTTTTGCTTCGGGGTGAACGAGATGCGGCCATAGCTAAGGTCCGCGAGGTGGAGACTAAGGATGAGGAGGAAATAAAATCGGTTGAGTCCAGGCTAGAAGTCGATATTGAAGATCTTCTTGTTGTTTACAATGCTAACGTGCTGAGGCACAGAGGCCTAGCCTAGCTCGACGACTACCCGACACATTTACACAATGCCTGGGGTCGATTGGTTGAGGAGGAGAAGGCGGTGCATTTGGGTGAGTCACTCGACGAGTTTGAGCTCTAGAATCGTTTGCTGAGTGAAGATGAATGAAAGATTCTCCACGAGTCGATGATTCTGCACGAAAAGGAGAGGCTTGGCACCCAACACTTAGAAGTGGGAGAAGGCTCAGTGGTTGAGCACCACGATGCAAGTATTGAAATTCCTGTGTCAACCCATCCTGAACCCGCACCTGCGGTTGATCCCCAAGCTGTCCCTGCCTACAATCCGGATTAGCCGCAGATATCTCCGGCTATAGAGCAAGCTGCTGAAGCAGTTCAGCCATCTACAAGCCAAACTGAGGAAGGTACTCTGAACATTCTTCATACTTGTTCAAGATCGAGAGCTTTATTCGATATCTTTACTGACAATCATCCTTTTCTTTTGTCCAGTGATCGAAGTTACACCGATCGTGCCTCCTGCAACTCAAGAATCACATCAAACGTAGGAGGCCATTGTCACTGAAGCGACCACCATAACTACAACTGCACCACTTGATGGAATGCAGGGAAGCACTCTTATTTTTGATGAGCAGATGATGGAGGAACTCCTCGGTCATCACAGCGATCCTTTTGCGGACCTACCATTCGTTATGGGTGGAAGCGCACCTGCTGTCGGCTCTTCAATGCCTACCACCGATGCTCCTAGCGAGGCCCAAGCATTTCGTGAAGAAGCAATATTGGCCGAAATTGACGCTGAAATGGAGGCAGTGGCTCATGACGGTAGTTTTGGAGGTGGGATGGTGGCACCTGGTCCAGCTCCATTAAGGATGATATCACCTGGTGGTACAGTTATTGACACCAGCGCACCTATCCCGCCTCCTATAGTCGATCCAGTTCCTCCGACTTCGCCTTCAGGGAACATTCCCGTGCACTTGAGCTCGGATGAGGAAGTTGATATCATGCCCCCTCCTAGAAATCAGCCGTCGAAAGGCAAAGGCTCAAAAAGAAAAATAAGTGGCAGCTCCAGTGGGTCAACACCGAAAGGGAAGCCGAAAAAGAAAAAAGAGTAGACGTGCTTCTTTGGTTTATTTTTGGTTGATAGATAAGAATATACTTTCGTTTTTCTTTCGTAGGTCATGTATAGATGCGGGTTCAGCCCCTGCTAGTAGGAATTTTTTTGGAATAAACTTGTACATGAATTTCTTTCACTGACAGTGGAAATGAAACTCTTCTTTTTTGGCTTCTTCTCAGTTATTGTGTATTTACTTAAGTGTTTAATATTTGAAGTGCACTTGTGAAGTTTCAGCTTCCGAGTCAAGTTTGTTTTTATTTGTCAGGTCCGAAAATCGCGGACACGATTCACAATCGGGAAGTGAGTTGAACTATGATGTCGCACCGCTTCAGTCAATGGTCGACACTTAAGTTCTACTGCCCAGCCTTGGGGATGAGTTGTAAAACATCAGCCAGCGATTGCATCTCACTTTTAACATGTTGAGTTTAGTGCCGCTGAATGGATGTTTGAGATAAGCGGAGATTGAGTGGTTCAACCACACTTGTTTGATATTGGATGATCACATCCGCACTCCGGGGATTTACATTTGTTTACTGGCGGTTGGTTACGCATGCTTAAGTTTTAATTATATGTCCATGCTCTGGGGACTTGGAGTCGACATTTATACTCCGACTCGCACTCTGGGAGTTCGGAGTTGGTGTTTATACTCCAATTTGCACTCGGGGAATTTGGAGTTGATGTTTATACTCCAATTCGCACTCTGGGAATTTGGAGTTGATGTTTATACTCCAATTTGCACTTTGGGAATCCAGAGTGGATGCTTATACTCCAATTCGCACTCTAGGAATTCGGAGGTTATGTTTATACTCCGATCCACGCTCTGGGAATTCGAAGTTGGTAAACAGGCGGTCAGTCACATCTGTTGCATGTTTTTGGATTTCGCTCTCACTCTAGGAACGGAAGGTGTATCAGGATCGTGGATGGTCAGATCACATCCATTCTGAATTAACAAGTGAGGTCGTTAGTTGGACGGGTCCACCCTCCTCAAACTTGGTTCAGATACGGGCGAAGTCGTTAGGTGGACGGATCCAACCTCTTCGAAAATGTATTTGTAAGTTTATACTCCAGTTCACACTCTGGGAATCTGGAGTTAGGTGAAGGATTGTCATGTGTCAATCCTTTTTTTTTACTCTGGTGTGATGGCTTGTCTCCAAGCTCGGGTTTCACTTAACGAGTGACCGGTTGTATCATAGTCACTCCCTATTTGAATAAATCCCATTGTATGATGGAAATCAACTCTCTGTGCATAGTGATGATCATATGAAGTATTTCAAGTAAATCATAGCTCTGGCTCGAAGAGATTACATTTTATTGTTGAAATAAGAAAATATGGCAAAGTCAGTTGCCTTATTACAAATTCTAATCTCGAAATGCAGAAACAAATTGCAAATGAAAAATAAACTGAATGAATAAACATAGCATGTTATGTGTAGTAGCGACGAAAACTCTCGCTGTCCCAGGCTCTCGAAAGAGTGAGTCTGTCAACGGTCAATAATTTGAATGTGCCTTCTCCGAGCTTTCGTTCAATAACATATGATCCTTCCCAAGTTGGCTTCATATGCAAAGGGATCGGATAAATTCTTTTGAGTATGAGATCACCAATTTCAAAGGTTTGGGGTCAGACCTTAGCATTGTATAATCGGGCGACTCGACTTTGATATGCGGCTGCACTCAAATCAACCTCTTCACGCTTCTCATCTAGCAAGTCAAGGGATTCAGTAAGAAGTATTGCATTCGCCTTCGGATCATAATAAGTCACACGATGAGAAGGTACTTCCAACTCGACTAGAATAACAACTTCTGAGCCATAAGAAAGAGAGAACGGAGTGTGGCCGGTCGCGGACTTGTGGGTTGTTCGGTAAGCTCATAAAGCGATAGGAAGATTATCGACCCATTTGCCCCCGACCTTTTCCAGTCGTTTCTTCAGAATGGACTTTATAAATTTGTCAACAACTTCAACCTATCCGTTTGCTTGAGGGTGTGCAACTGCAGATAATTTCTTTCGAATGCGAAACCGTTGGCAGAAATCTTTAAATTCAACATTGTCGAATTGGGCTCCGTTATCAGTGATAATGGTGTGTGGGAGACCAAATCGACAGATAATGTTGCGGACTACAAAGTTGATCACTTTTTTCGTCGTTATAGTAGCAAGAGGTTCAGCTTCAGCCCACTTTGTAAAGTAATCAACTGCGACGATGGCGTACTTCGCACTACCTTTTGCCCGAGGTAGAGAACCAATGATGTCGATGCCCCATACTGCAAACGACTATGGGTTGACCATTTGAGTTATCTCGGTAGGTGGGGCTCTAAGAATTCGAGCATGCTTTTGACATTTATCATAATGCATCACGATTTACAGTCAGCCAATAATATCCGTAGCGGAGTACTTTCTTGGCCAGAGCTTGCCCCCTGGTGTGATCGCCACATTCTCCCTCGTGTACATCGTGTAATACTCGTTTAATTTTGTCGTGAGCGATACACTGGAGTAAAGGAACAGAGTACCCTCTTCTGTACATGACTCCATTATGGACGGTGAATCGTGAAGCCTTCCGAAGGACTTGCCTCCTTTCGCTCCTACGCTCCGGTAGGGTTCCACGTTCGAGGTAGTTTCGAAATGGAGTCATTCATGACTCCTTATCGGGAGGGATTTCAAATATCCAGTCTGTCTCCATCTGAGCAATGCTTGGGGAAGATAATGTCTCTATAGGAACGAGTCCCATTTCCTGTGCTTCACCTGTACTGGCTAACTTTTCTAATGAATCGGCTTTCTGGTTTCGCTCTCGGGGAATGTAATAGATAGCATAATAGTCAAATTGATTTAGTACTTCCTGAACTCGAGCTAAGTAAGCAGCCAGTCTTCGATCTTTCGCTTGATATCCGCCCTGAACTTGACACACAACTAATTGTGAATCACAATAAATTTCCACAGTAATGATTCTCAAATCTCTGGCAAGTTTCAATCCAGCTAAGAGGGCTTCATATTCAGCTTCATTATTGGTCGCACGAAAATCAAACTTTAAAGCATAACACATAGATCGACCTTCGGGGGTTTCAAGTACAACCCCTACACCTGAACAACGGTCATTTGATGCACCATCTGTATGCAGTTTTCAGATATACTCAGGAGATTTACTGGTTTCGGGCAAGTCCTCTAGGATGGTAAATTCAACTATGAAATCGTCTAGGACTTTTCCTTGAATGGCTCGCCTTGGAGTATAAGTAATATCAAACTGGCTCAGTTCGATATTCCACTTGAGTAACCAACCAGACGTCTCAGGCTGCATAAGGACCTGTCGTAATGGCTGGTCGATGTAAACAATGATATGATGAGCCTGAAAATATGGACGGAGCTTTCTTGACGCAATAACAAGACAATAAACCAACTTCTCTAGTTTCAGATAATTCCTTTCAGCTCCAGTCAATCGTTTGCTGATGTAATATACTGGCTTCTGTATCCGGTCTTCTTCCCGAATTAAGGCAGTGCTGATTGCGTTTTCTGATACCACCAAGTAAACATATAACTTCTCATGATCAATAGGTTTTAACAGAATAGGTGGTGTGGATAGATGCTGAATTAATTCTCGGAATGCGCCCTCACACTCTGTGGTCCATTCAAAGTTCTGTTTTCCTTTTCGGATCAGATTGAAGAAGGGAATGCATTTGTCAGTGGAATTTGAAATGAACCTGCTCAGTGCTGCTACCTTCCCATTGAGGCTTTGGACTTGTTTTATGGTTCTCGGAGTCTCGAGATTTCTGATTGCCCAGATCTTTTCAGGGTTAGCTTCGATTCCTCGAGCATTGACGATGAACCTAAAGAATTTCCCAGAAGCGAATCCAAAGAGACATTTCAGTGGGTTGAGCTTCATTCCGTGTTCTCAAAGGATGTTGAACATTGATTCCAGGTCTTTGATATGGTCAGTGGAAAATCAGGACTTCACAATCATGTCATCTACATACACTTCCATGGTTTTCCCGATTTGATTGGCAAACATTCGATTGACTAATCGCTGATAAGTAGCCCCAGCATTCTTGAGTCCGAATGGCATAAATTTGTAACAGTAAAGTCCTAGATTTGTTACGAAGCTGGTATGGTCCTGATCAGGTAAATGCATTGGTATCTGATTGTAGCCAGAATACGCATCCATGAAGGATAAGAGTTCATGTCTAGCTGTTGAATCTACGAGCTGACCAATTCTGGGAAGTGGAAAACTATCTTTAGGACACGCTTTGTTCAAGTCTGAGTAATCAACGCGCGTCCTCCATTTCCCATTCGGCTTTCGGACAAGTACCGGATTAGACACACATTCCGAATATAATGCATCTCTGATAAATCAGTTCGCTTTATGTTTGTCTACCTCTTCTTTAAGGGCGCCAGATCTCTATGGATCCATACCACGCCTTTTCTGCTTGACCGGGATGTATAGCGGATCGATATTAATGGTGTGGCTCACGATGTCCGGCGAGATCCTACACATGTCAGAGTACGTCCAGGCAAACACGTCGAGGTTTTCCCGGAGAAATTCAATCAATTACTCTTGTATTCGCGGGCTTAACTGAGACCCAATCTTTAGCATTCTAGAATCATCGCCATCATCGATCGGAACATCGATCGTCAGTTCAGCCGGAGAAGCTTAACTGTCTTTACTTTCACCTTCATTTTCATTATCTCTTGGGTCAAGATCTCTTTGGAATTGGTTGGGGTGCCCGGGCCTAGGCCCAGGCACCAATTGTTAATTATCAGCAAAACGGACGCAGAGAGATTCCTCTACACCCTTTCCTTTCTCCCTTCGCTGCGCGTCTCACAGCTTAGCAACATAACAGGCTCTCCCAACAGCCTGATCTCCTTGAACGACTCTCACTCCATGATCAGTGTGAAACTTCACAGTCAAACACCACAGGGCAATAGCTGCCCTGAATTCAGCAAGGACCGGTCGACCCAAGAAAGCATTGTAAGGGGAGTCTATGTCCAACACAACGAACAGCAATATCCGGACTCTCCGGCGTTCTCCAACCCCCAACTCCACTGGTAGTTCCACTACTCCAATGGACATAGTAGCGCTTCCATTGAAGCCATGGTTTCAGGACTGGCAAGGTTTCAAATCTTTGGTTTCCATCTTCATTTGGTCATAATCTCGTTTAAACAAAATATTCACTGAGCTTCCACTATCAACTAAGATCCCCTTCATCCAAGCAGGACCTACTTGAGCCGAGATGACCAGTGGATCGATAGTTGGGGCTTCGACTTTATCAGCATCTCTATTTCGGAATACGATGTCGTCAGTCATCGTCTTCAATTGTTTGGCCGGAGCCCCTTCATCAAACTACTACAACACTCGAAGTCCACATGCCTAATAGAGCTAGCATACGACTCCATTTGCTTCCAGCTTCGGTCTGCTGGATGAGGACCACCACAAACAGTGTTTATCACTAACCTCCCACCGGTACGAGCGAGTTCCTCCTGTCTTTCCTAGTTTGGTGCACGATTTTGATTTGATAGGCCCGCACCTCCCGACTGCGGCGCCCGCACAAACTGATCCAACTTCCGTTCACGTTTCAGCTTTACGATGAGATCTTGTAAATGACGGCACTCATTTGTATTGTGGCCGTAACTTTCATTAAACCTGCAAAAATTTCTAGTCTGAATTTGCCTCTCTTATGATGGTTTCGGGGCTGGTTTCTTGTATTGAACGGTATTGCAGGTCTGCAAATACACGTTCTCCAACGATTTATTCAATGGAGTATACTGTCGATCATAGGAGCTCTGCGTCATGGACCACGATTTTGATCTCACTTTTTATTTTGATTTCCATTATCCCTCTGCTGACTTTGTTTATTTTGTATATTTAACTGAACTTTTCCGAAACTCTTACCGGATTGTTTAACTAAAATGTTACTTTGAATTCCTTCCATGTTGGGCCCTGCGTCATCCTGCTTCCTAGACTGTTTTGCATCCTCCCTCCTTAAGAATTGGGCTGCCTTGGAATAAAAATGGTCCAATGACGCAGGTGGCTTCCCAGCTAACCAATTTCTGAACTCGGAATCAGGATATCTCCCCTTAGTTAATGCCATCAGGATAGAGTTGTCATTGGGATTGCTTATTTCTGCGCACGCAGCATGAAATTGCTCCAAGTAACGTCTGAGTGTCTCTCCGGGAGCTTGAGTGACACTAGACAGAGTATTAACATCTTTAGGTCTCGCTACGTGCATACAGAATTGTTCAACAAAATTGGTGGTCATTTGGTCGAAACTAGAAATGGATCGTGGCGGCAAACGAGTAAACCACATAGTAGCAATGCCCCCTAAGGAGATGGGGAAACTACGGCATTTAACTACATCATCAGCTCTCGCAACATTCATTAGCCATTCATACTTCAGGATGTGTTGATTGGGATCAGAACTTCCTTCATAGACTGGCAAAGTTGGCATCTTGAATCGCCGAGGTGGTTCAGCATATAATATGTCATTAGTGAAAGGGGTGTGACTCCGGGAAATTCCCAAGTCGTCATTAGTGAGACCCTGACTTTCACGGATCATCTGACGAATCATCGTCGGTATATCCGGCATCTGGATATTTGTAGCATGTTGTGCCAAGGTGTGGTCCGGTTCCACAATGCGAGGTTGGACCGGACGCGGTCGACGGTCCGTATCTCGCCTCCTTGGTTCAATATTTTTGGGGACATAAGGTTCTGGAGTGTGTTCTCGTCGGCGACGATGCAGATCGGCTTGATTTCTAACATCAACTCCATGTTCGGTAGCGGTGGTGGTAGCGAGGTTGCCTGTGACATGGTAAGGAACAGTACCCCCACGGGAGGATGGTCCGGTCTGATGGCTGGTGGATGGTCCATCCTTGGGTTGTCCAAGATTTAGGGCAAGTTGGTGTCTGGTGGCCAGGGTGTAGCTTACGTCCAGCCGTGGGCGTGTAGATCGGTGATGATCGTCGGAAGAGGCTGAACTCTCGATGGAAGAATAAGAAGCTTGATCTCTCCTGGATCACCTTCGTTGCTGGCGCTACAGCTGGTTGGTCAATACCGCGTTAGCACGGAGTTACTGAGTAAGTTTCTGACGACTCTGAGTTAGCTCTTCCATAAGCATTTGGAATTCTTCCCTGGTAATAGGTCCCGACGGATCTAATGGTTCGGCAGCATTCTAGTTGGATGGAGGCAGTTGTACGCGATTCTGTCTATCCCGTCCTTCCTAATCAGCAGCTGTAGAAGCAGTTCGTGTGCTAACCATGATGAATTAATGAAGTTCTTTCCTAGATCTGATGCAAATCTGAATAGGATGGAAGGGCTTTACGGGTTGAGATCTGGATCTTTTTCTTGGATTTATGCAATCCGGTATCGATAGTAGATCCAAAGAGCAGGAGAAAAACTGTGTTTTCTCAGTGAAAGCACTAAAGTGTTTGTACCAAAATTGGGCACAACACTTTTCAGAAGTATTTGAAGAGATATAAATGAAGAATAGAAATGGAAAATGAGGGTATCTAACAAATGCTCCAAAAACAAGTGATAAAAATACGTAGGAACATGGGAATTTAGAGTGGTTCGGCGTATTGCCTACGTCCACTAAGAAATTGATGACTTTATTGATATTTTTTTGATGATTACAACTGATTTCAGCGGATAACAGCATATTACAATGGATTACAGTAGTGAAATTCGAGTACAGCAGCAGCCTTGAAGTGCAAAAGTGTTTCCGGCAGAGTCTGGACGCCAAAGAGCCAAAATACCTTTTTTCTGTAGGCCCTGGGGCTTTATTTATAGGTGTAGGAGGCAAATATCTCGCTCAGATCTCGGGTGACTTCTGGCATGTGGGTGGGCCCACGTGATCGATCCCAGGTGATTTCGACTCGATCCGTGATCGATACGAACGAATTTCGTATCGATCAAGATTTAACCCAATCGAGTCGAAACTTGGCACGAACATTCCTTAGGTCGTACATAAGCTCCTGCAAAAATTTCATAGCATTTGGCTTTGTGGATTGCGAGTTATGATCGATGCAATCTTGCGTTGCCTTGAAGGCTGTCGCGTTCGAATCGATGCCTTCGTATCGATCCATTCGAATCGATCCAGGCACGTGCTAGCGGGTTGATGTGGCGCGCACTCTTCGAATCGATCCACCTTTTATGCTGAGTTGATAGAGTCATTCCAAGGCTTTCACCTCGTTCGTATCGAAGACCGTTGCATAGTTCGAATCGATGGAGATGGTTTAGTTCGTATCGATGGAAGTCACATATTTCGTATCGATTGTGTAATCTCGTTCTCATCGATCCAGGTCGCTTCAACTTGATGGATACGAAAAACAATACTGCTATGGATTTGAACAGAGGTCCCACGATGGATACGAAGTAGCTATCGTCTGATGGATTCGAACAGAGGTCCCATGATGGATATGAAGTAGCTATCATCTGATGTATACGGACAGAGGTTCCATGATGGATATGAAGCAGCGATCGTCTGATGGATACGAACAAATGAGTAGCTGATCGATACGAACAAGGCATACTCCCTTGATGGATACGAACTGTATAGTTCCAGATGGGTTCGAACAAATCGACTCGAACATGGTCTTTTGATGGATACGAACGGCTTGATCACTTGAGTCGCATCGATCATTTCTTCTGCATACGAACTCGGATTGACTTGAAATATGGAACGTTGGCTTTCACAGCTTTGCTTGTCGTGTCTTGTCAATTGTGGCTTGATCCGGACTCGGACAAAATTCATCGACATCCATAGCGAACATATGCTTACTCGGCATTCGGGATGAGCGATCCTTGGTTTTCAGTCAATTCCTTGATATCTCGGCCTTGCCAAAAGGTGGGATAACAAGGGTTACAACACATTTCTTTTAATATTATTAGTATGAAGTGAGAGGAAAAAATTGGCCCCCAAAACTGGACCCCTTGGGTCTTATTTATAGATGAAGGCGGCCCTCCTTTCGACTTCATGCTCTCGACTGGGTCGGAAGGTCTTCCTTTTATATGTCGTCTTAAACCCTTCGTCTTTCTTCGAAAGGTTTTCTTTTTCATCTATTATTATGAACCTTTTGATCTCAGAAGGTTGCTCTTTTCTTATTTACTATGAATCTTTCGACGTTGCCGAAAGGTTGTTCTTCCGTTGTTCATTGAGAACCTTTCGACATTGTCGGAAGTATGTTCTTCTGTTGTTTATTGTGAACCTTTCGACGTTGTTGGAAGGTTGCTCTTCTTCAATGATGTCGAAAGGTTGTCTTTCATTCTTTGTTCACTTGTGAGTGTTGTTTTCTTCATAAACCTTTCGTTATTGTCAGAAGGTGCCCTGGACGTGCTTCAACCAGTTCAAAAAGCTTATTATGCTTTCGGAAAGGTCATTAAGTACTTGCTCACTCTTGTTTTGACTTCTTCATCCTCTTCAGAAGGTAAGAATACTTTGAATGCTGAGAGATAAACCTTTTGACTCCTTCGAAAGGTCTTCGACTGCTATACACTATTGACTGCATCCCTTCGATTCTTTTAAAAGGTTTGAACTGCAATTCTTTTCTTTAATCTTTGTTGAAAGACCTTTCGTCTTAGAATAATGTTGATTTTTAGTGTAACAAACTCCTTGTATATTAAGAGACGGAACCTTCCAACTCCTTCAAAAGGTTTGATGGTAATGAATTCTAATGATTGCATCCTTTCAACTCCTTCGAAAGGTTTAGTTTGAACTTCTCCTTTGTCTTTGTTGAATGTCCTCTCGACCTAGTCGAAAGGTGAATTTTTGGAGCATCATTTTGCCTATGGACTTTGAAAGATAGCCTTGGACTTCGCTGGAAGCTCCTTGTCGGAAGGTATGATTATCCAGAACATCTTAGTGCTTTCTAATCTTCCCTCATGCTCTTGTGACCCTTCTTTCATATCTTCATTTTTCTAAATATTTTATGGTTAACACATGGTACGTGGATTATACCATCATCTACATCAAGACACTTGCTCTCGACAAATAGTAAAACTTCAGATCTAGCTTGTCGCCCTCCACATGAAATAGATAAGGAGAGAAGGAAAAGAAATGAGGATGAGGCTAGCCAATTAGAGCGAGAGGGGAAGGAAGAGAAAACTAGATGGCGAGAGTAGTGCCTCCAACGACATACACAAGCGCCACAGTGACTTTCATGACCACCGCAGGCCCTCATTATCGACTACTCCTCCCTGTACTGATGCTTGGACTGCTAAAATTTGAAAAATTACATCTTCTCAAGTGGGAACTATTGCAATGGCCCTTACTTCTTCCAGACGAACCGAGAAGTTTGTGCTTCTATTTGGACCACCTATGCTTTAAGCTACCTTTTCAAATCTGTTCTTGAAGGGAGTCAAGTTTGATAAGAAAATAAAGCCCTTTAACAAGGCTATTTCATTCAGCAATCTAGAGACAGTCCTTGAGGACTTGGAAGCTGGGTGTGATATGTAGCATTTAGTGAAGGCCCTTTCGGATGTAAATCGCATTAACTATTAGGAGATTCTCTCATTTGAGGTTGAAAGGGAAGACCATGCTAAGGCAATTAAAGATCATGATGATGAGATAGTCTAGTTGAAGATTGAGAGAGATGTGGCCCTAAAAGGAAAGGCTGTCAGCGATAGGCTGTTGACTGAGGCAAATCGGTCCCATAGTAGAGCCATTATCATGATAAACAACCAACTCAAAGATGCTTATATCGAATCTAGAAAACTAAAAGAGAAGCTTACTGAGGTAGAAAAAACTGTTAAATATCAGAACCGACCTATCGCTAGTCATGCTGTCGTCATTAATGAACAAGCCGCTGAGCTTACTCGCCTTTTTAAGGAGAATGCGTGATTGGTCATAAAAAATGAACAGGCTGCCACCGCTAAGCTAGCCCCAGAGATAGACCATTTGCTAATAGAATCTAAGGTTATAGAGCTTCGGGCAGAGTATGATGATGCCATAAGAAGAATTGATGCCAGCGTGTTCCACCTCTACACCAGCGGCGTGATGAAAAGGGAAACTTGAGATGGCTAGGTAATAACTATCCCCGGACTCTTGTCATGGTTTGGAGGACGTATTGGTCAGGTCTGAGGAGGCTAAGGCTACATGCTTCGAGGAGGAACTAAAGGCTACTTACCTTAGTCCCGAGGACATAGACTTCTTCATTGCTGGTAGAGAGATCCTTAAAGAAGATATGGAGAAGGAAGCTCCGATGCTGCAGCCAAAGCTCTTACTGGCCCAAGCACTTCGGGTCAACACCAAACACTTAATCCTATTTCTCAGGAGCAGACGGCGACCATCCCCTTATCCTTGGCTATTATTTCTTAAGCCGCTCATGCCCATGCAGCTTTTATAGCCTTGGATGAGCCATGTTTTCTTCCAATTGTAATACGACCTTCAGAGAAGGGGACTAGTGGTGAAGCCTTCGAGATTGAAGTTCATGATCTAATCCCTGGCTTAGGTATTTCTCTCGTCTCTTCAATGCTCCATACACTTCAATTTACTTCGGGATCCTTTTCTAAATTGTGCATCTCTCTTTCCCAACTTGTAGTTTAGCCAACTCTCCTACCTCCTCTTGCTGTACAGCATCCAAGACCTGCTGTTATTTTCGCTTCTTCTACCGCCATCTCTACAGTGGCTTCTGGCATAGTTCATGTCTCCAGCTCCAGGCCTGGGCCCGATTCCAAACAGATAAAGGTGCTATAAAACTTGGATGACGTCTCAGTGTCTGTGGATGAAAAGGTGGTGATTACCAGCGAGTCAAGGCCGATAGACAAGACGACTATGGAAGAGAGACTGGAGGAGGAAAAGAAGGAGCCACAGATAAAGAAGGAAAAGAAGGAGCGGAATTGCAAGACTCCAACTACCATCATATTGAAGGTGTCGAAGGTGGAGAGTGTGGCTACTGGAGGGTCTGAGGGCTCCGGCCCTTTGCAGGAGAAAATATTGACAAGGATAGCAAGAAGAAGCTCCCAATTCTCCCATGTAGGGGGAGTAAAGGTAGAAAGAAAGGCGAAAAGAAGTCGGGATGAGTCCGAGCACCAATGGAGTAGGGTACTCGTTGTCTTTTTGTATGTTTTTATGGTATCAGAGTATGTATAAGTTCCTAGAGTCTATACTTAATTCCTTTTTTTGTAGCATTAGTATCATCTGTGCTTTTGCTTTTTGATGTCTGAAACAGGCTGATAGTTTGGGCACGACTCCAGCTTTTTGATATTGTACATAAAATGATATTAGTAATGAAAATGATTAACATCTTTACTGTAATCTCTTATGTGTACGGTTCTACATTCTATGTATTGTGCCTATTTATATACCACTGTATATGTATAGATTGCTTGTCTCGCAATTTCCATATTTTATACTGCTATATTGTGCGATATACGATATGTTTATTTACCACATTTTTATGCATGTAAATAGTGTAACTTGTAGTTATTTAGCATACTGCTCCACTTAGCTCTGTTGTGGTTCCCAAAATTCTCTATTCGGCATAACGAGATTGTGGAGTGATTTTCATTCTGACCAAGTGTTAGTGTGTTGTGTACCCCCCAGTTCATTGGGCTGGTTACCCCACACGCCTAACGTAAGACTGGATGTTATGGGAAGCTCTCTGGTTGCCCTCAGTCCACGATGTACTATAGCTCCTATCTCTAGGAACTTGTAATTTGGATGCTCGATTCCGAGCACCCTGTACTTTGATTGTGATTGATTCTCTCCAAGCTTAGCACCAAGGTTCTATCCGCACATCAGTCTCCATTTCATGAGACCAATGGATAGCTCAATCCCTTGGATTCTTTTTTAGACTTCGCTAGTCTCCGAGGGATGTTAGTTTTGGGAGGTGGGTATTTATTTCTATTAATCCCGCAACCGATGAATTTTCCGATGCTGCCGAAGCAATGTCGGTACTTAGGAGATTTTTGAAATACTAACGATGTTACTGGGGTAACATCAATGATTCAAAGCGCACTAAAATGTGGTTCCATTGGTTCTAGTGTAAATAGAATGGATGCTTGCTTGGATGAGTTTCCATCAGTCCAAGGAATGGATGCTTACTTGTACGCAGTTCCATCGGTCCAAGAAGTAAAGAAATGGAGTGCACTTGAATGCAGCTTCATCGGTTCAAGCGGTAAAAGAATGGGTGCTTATTTGGATGCGGTTCCATCATTCCAAGAAGCGAAGAAATGGAGCTAACTTGAATGTAGTTTCATCTGTTCAAGTGGCAAAAGAATGGATGCTTACTTGGACAAAGTTCCATCGGTACAAAAAGTGGGGTGCGTCTTATGGGTGCGCACGAGGGTTGGGTCTTCCCGATGTTGTCGGGACAACAACAATTTTTAGAAGGTTGGGATCGATTTTCCCTATTGATCCGGCGGATTGAGTATTTTATACCATCGACTCAATGGGTTGCTTAAGTGAATGCGGTTCCATTGGTTTAAGAAGCAAAAACTGATAAAATAATGAGAAAGGCAAATCCTACCTATTTACAATGCCACAGTATCCCTGGGTGGCTTATTTGTGAAAATAGGAAATACATAAATAAGTGCTAAATAAAATAGTGCCACAGCAAGTCACTATTCCGAGCATGGGGAATTGAAATTCCATCGGCCGTTGTGAGCTTGAATCTTCCATCTCTAAGTTTCTGACCGATAACATAGGGTACTTTCCAATTTGGGCCAAGTGTCCACATACTAGGGAAGATTTGTTTCAAGATGAGATCTACAACTTCGAAGGTACAGTTGTGAAATTTGGTGTTGAACTACTATGTCACTCGATTTTGGTGAGCGGCGGTCCTCAGCTCAGCTTCCTCTCACTTCTCTTCGATTTGACCCACTGAACCGAGTAAGAGCTTCTCGTTTTCAACTTGATTGAAGTTTATATCCAATGAGAGGGGACTTACACTTCCACTGGGATTATCACTTTTGAACCATATGCCGAGGCAAAAGGCGAGTGATCGATCATAGTTTTATGGGTTGCCCTGTAAGCCTATAGTGTAAGCGGAAGTTCATCAACCCAATTGTTTTTAGCTATCGTAAGCCATTTCTGGACGGTGGATTTGATTATTTTATTGACTGGCTTCACTTGCCCGTCTACCTGTGGGTGTGCTACTGCATAAAAACTCTTTTGGATCCAGAAACATTTGCAAAAATCCTTGAATTCGACACTCTCGAACTGAGTCTCATTATCCGTGATGAATTTTTGCGGTACTCCAAACCTACAAAGTGTATTTTAGTAACAAAGTTAATTACTTTCTTTGTAGTAATGGTGGCAAGTGGCTCTGCTTCAGCCCATTTGGTAAAGTAATCAACTGCATTTATAGCATACTTGGCTCCTCCTTTACCAATTGGAAGTACGCCGATTAAATCAATTCTTCATATTGTAAACGGCCAATGGTTGAACTTTTGCATAAGTTCTAATGATGGGGTTCTAGGGAATTTTTGCAAATCTCTGGCACTGATCATAATGCCTGGCATAGTCCGCTAAATCTCGGTTGATTGTTAGTCAGAAATATCCATAATAGAGCACCTTCTTTGCTAGTGTGTGCCCCTCGGTATGGTTACCGTAGCTGCCTTCATGAACTTCCCTGAGGATCCTCTTGGCTTTGCTTCCGATTACACATTTGAGCAAGGGATGGAAAATCATGTCCTATAGAGAACTCCATCTTGAATTATGAACCATGGGGCCTTTCAAAGGAGTTTCTTTTGCTCATTCCAGCTCTGGGGAGTGTCCCTCTAAGGAGATAGCCCTTTATTGGTCCATCCATGATTCCTCTTCTTTTGTTGTCTTCAAAATCTAATCAGTGTCCATCTAATCTATGTTAGAATTTGTCAATGACTGGATTCAATCCTATTGATTGTGCTTCTTTGAAACTGGCTAGCTTAGCTAAGTAATCAACCTTTACATTTTGCTCTCTCGGAATATGGTTCATGGTATAGTATTCGATATCGTTTAGCAATTCCCATGCCTTCGACAAGTAGGGAGTGAGATTTGCCCCTTTTGCTTGATGTTCCTTCTTTGCCTGACAAACAATTGAGAGTCATTTTAAATATGCACAGCTTTTATTCCCAATTCCTTCACAATCTTCAATACCACTATCAATGCCTCATGATCCACTTCATTATTGGTGGCAGGAAACTCTAGTCTTATGGCACAACAAATTGATCATCCTTTGGGAGTCTCAAGCATAACTCCTACTCCCGAGCAGAATTCATTTGATGCACCATCGACGGACAGCTTCCATTGTGATATCACTTCCATTTTCTCCTACTCTTCTCTATCTCAAATGGTGAATTCGGCGATGAAATCAGCCAACATCTATCTATTCATGTCCCTTTGAGGTGATAAGTGATGTCATACTAACTTAAGTCGATATTCCATTTAAGAAGTCATCATGATGTCTACAGACGGTACAGTAAACATTTCAAGGGTTGGTCTATTAATACTTTGATTGGGTGAGCTTGGAAATATGGTCGTGGCTTTCTTGATGCGATCAGTAGGAAACGGGCTAGTTTTTCCAAGTTTGGATAGTTTTTCTCGGCTCCAACGAATCGCTTACTGAGGTAGTAAATGGGCCGCTGGATCATAGCTTCTTCACGTACCAGTGTTGTGCTCAGAGCATGTGTTGACACTACAAGGTAGTTAAATAGGTCTTCTCCATCCACTAGTTTAAATAGAACTAGTAGGATCTCTATATGTCGCAATAAAGATCAAAGCGTTTAGAAATCAACATAAAAATTTGTTTCAAAATCCTATGTAAAAACAACTCAAATTTTCAGCTGAAGCAAAACATGCTCCAATACCAAGCTGTGACGCCCCAAATCCTTTATTTATACAACTTAGATGATTATACGAGTTCTCCCTTTGAACTCGTATTTTATCTTTCTTAGATTTAAAATTACAAAACAATATATCCGGAAATATAAAGATCATCAAAATCTCTGGAGAATTGAAATTGCCATAACTTTTGACTCGTAATTACGAATTGAATCGTTGAATTGAATTTCTATGATTTCATATTGGTTTAAAGTATTGCATCATAGAAACAAAGAGGGTAGCTAAAATAATTTGTTTAGAGAATGTGCAGTAGTAAAACAACAATAACTTGCACTTTCCAAATCCTTTTGGGGTCTAACTAGCTCATTAAACCGCAGCCCTGCAAAAGAGATTTGGCAGGCCTGATTCCATTTGAAAATTTTCTTACCTTTCTTTAATGCATCGAAGAATGGTATACACTTGTCTGTTGCTTTGGAAATGAATCAGCATAATGATGCAATATTTCCTTTCAGACTCTGCAACTCCTTTTTTGTTGTACGGGTTGTGACATTCCACAAGGCAGTAATTTGCTTGGGATTAGCTTCACTGCCCCTAGCATTCATGGTGTAACCTAGAAATTTCCCAAAGCTACATCGAAAGAGCATTTCATCGGGTTAAGTTTCATTCCATACATTTGAAGAATCTCGAATATTTCAAGGAGGCTACCCAAATGATTTCCAGACACGCATGATTTGACTAGCATGTCATCCACGTAGACTTCCATTGTTTGTCTAATTTGATCCTTGAACATTGTATTCACTGTTTGCAGCCAAATTGGTCACAAACACCCGAGAATAGATTTATGTAGTGAAATAAATGAAGAAAGTAAAATTAAAATAGAGGAATAGAATAAACTAACAAGAAAATGAAAGCAATAATCAAGAACACAAGGATTTATATTGGTTCGGCATTGTATGCCTACGTCCACTTTGAAGATTCTCTTTATTGATTGATGAATAATTTGATTACAGTAGCAAACAACAAGAAACTAGGAGAAAACTTGATTACAATAAAGACTAATGTAACCAGCAGCGTAAAGATCCTCAGGATGACCCCTGGGCCAATATTTATAGGTAAAGGAGACAACAAATCTATCTGAAACTTCGGCTACCGAACCTTCTAATCCATAAGGGCACACCAGAGTGATCGCTAGGCCCAAATCCTAATGAATAGTGATTGGTACCGATCCCTTCATTGGTCAATTCTGGTGTAGCGATCCTTATAGTGGCTTCTTCATGTTTAGACATGTTGGCCCTTCAAATATCATGTTGATTGGACAAAAGGAAAATGTGCTTCTGTTTTAAATTTGGTTCAGATCCACTTGAAGGTTATTTCTGTCGAACCCTTCTAAATGGATTATGATGATCCCTCGTAGTTGAATCTAGTATGTCGATCCCTATTACATGCTATAGCGATCCATTTTCTTATTCAATCATGCCGATCCAGGCACTTCTACTTATGCCGATCCAATGCACACTTATTTATGCGGATCACTCCATTGCTTCAACTATGCCGACCCCTTGTCCAACTAACTATGCCGATCCATACATTTCCATCTATATCGATCCTAGGAGTTCTGCCAAGTCATGCCGATCCATGCACCATCACCTAAGCCGAACCCTCCATTACTTCATCCATGCCGACCTCATCCAACTAACTATGCTGATCCTAAAGGTATTACCAAGCTATGTCGATCCCTTTCTTATCCAAGCTAATTTCCATATTTCTAGCATCCTGTATTATCTATCTTCAAACTCCATTCAATCCTGGCTTCAAATAACCATCTAAACGCTACTTCCAGATCATACAGCCGTTGCTCTGTGATCGTCCTCCTTGATAACGGTCGAATCTATCTTGCGCAATTAGTTCGATATAGCCGGGTCAGGATACCAGTTAACACTTACCCCCTAAAGTAGGTCTTCTGAGTAACATAACATGCTTTGAATCAAAATCAATCTGAGTTGTTGGAAAGAAGTCCATCTGGCTTCCTGATTGATTGCCACTCCTTTGTCGAATCGTTTTCCAAGGCATTAAATCTTCCATTGAATGCCATGACGCTTGGTCAATTTCCAATAATATAAGTCCAATGCCACATTCCATCAGCATATACAAATCCAGTTATACAAGGCTTATAAACTTTTTATTATATGGTCCAGCCTCGAACTTGAAGGTTTCAGGTTTGATTTCTGTTGGGCCTGTTTTTTGGCAAACAAAGGAAGAAGCCCGAGGCAAGAAAATGGAGCAAGAGCCAGAGCTTCCCAGACCAAACGTTTGGCTCGGCAAAAATGCCGAACAAATCATTTAGACCGGCAAGCCGTACCAGATATTTGGTTTGGTACCCTATAGTATACCGGACCAAGTATTTGGACCGGCATCCTCAGAAGTACTGGACCAGATGTTTGGTTCGTCATTCTCTGGTATGTCGGACCAAATATTTGGTTTAGCACGACCCACCATTTTACCGAACCAAACATTTGGTTCGGTGCAACAGGCACGCCGGACCAGATGTTTAGAGCAGCAAAGAAGGATCCTCCGAAGATGAAGATCATCAAACCAGAGGAAGATGAAGATTGTCGAAGCAACAAAGGATGGAGATTCTTGATCCAAGCTTACCAATCCACCAGTCCCGGACACAAATACCGAACCAGACCCAGGAAGCTATAACCTCTCCTCTACACCACACAATATCACTCTATAAATATCGGCGCTTCTCGATAATAGTGGGGAACAGAGGTTCATAAAAGGAGGGAGAAACTCTACTGAGATCTATCACCCTAGTTATTCTAATTTCTCTAATCATTCCAAGCAACCTTGTACTTGTAACCAAATCTAAGAAGGGATAAAAAGATGGAAAGTGGATGTAAGCACATTCTGGCTGAACCACTATAAAAACCCTGTGTCACTTGTTCTTTCCTTATCTGCTTTTATGAATCTCGAATTTACTGATTACATCGGTATCCGCTAAGGATCATTTCATTATAACTTGAAAGTCTAAAGAGTCGCAAGATAAACACAATCCAACAAGGCTAAATTAAAAATCAGATTAATAAGTGTTTGCCTAATTTTTGAGCAAACATTTTTGGTGCTTTCACTGAGAAAAGGCGGGCATAGAAAGCCAAACTCTCCTGTCCATTATTCTTCCAAACCTTAGCGCATCATTAGAACATGGCTCCCTCTAAGAGAAATGCTGACAAGGGTAAGAATGCAGCTACTGCAAATACGCTCAACCCCATCCAAGAAGATCAAGAAAACTCAACAACTCGCTCTGTACCTTTAGGCCCAGTTGTCACCCGAGAAGGCTTAGAAAGGGTTGTGAATGAGATGACTGACCGCTTCCCTGCCCAACAAGAAGCTTTGGTGGACAACCTCATGACACGCTTAAGGGGCATGGAGGAATCCACTCACAATACTGGATCCTAGGGTGAATCCTAGTCTAGAGAGTCACGTAGAAGGAACAGATCTCCCGCCAATGATGAGTTCAATCAGGAAGATCCAGGAGCTCGAGGCCGAACCAGGACTCAACCTAAAGCTAGTCTAGAGAGGTCCTCAAGATCTGGGCCCTATCAAGGGGGTCCCAGACATGGACCATCTATGGTTGATCCTGTCACGCTTCGAACCCATCATCGCCAGTCTGGCCTAAATCAAGGCACCAGACACCATCACAATCAAAGAGAGGGCCCCGCTTCTCCCAGGGCTGCTCTAGAGTCTGAAGAAAGAATGATGCGTCTCTTCAGGGAGTACCTCAAGTGTGAACAACTCGAAGCGGGATAGACACCAGAGTATCCAACCCTTTCACTAGGGACATAGAGGTAACAGTCATGCCTCAAGAATGAAAGATGCCCAACATGGATCCATATAAGGGCACCTCCGACCCAATCGTCCACCTACAACAATACTCTCAGCACATGCTCATGAAAGGAGCAACTGAAGGTGTAGTATGTAAATGTTTTCCATTATTCTTGTCAGATTTAGCAACCACAAGGTTCTGTCATCTACCTTAGTGATCCATCAGTTCTAGGGAAATGTTGAAGGAAAAGTTCATAAGCCAGTTCTGAATTCATGTGGAATAGCCTAGAGACACTTATTCCTTGTCCGACGTAAAACAGAAATCGGGGGAACCTCTGTAGTAATACCTTACCCGTTTCAACGCAACTGTGGCAGCAGTGCAAAATGCGGATGAAAGACTTACATTAATGACACTATGCGGAGGCGTCCACTCGGACACCAAACTTGCAAGAAGACTGGCAAAGGAGTAGCCTTTAACTCTTTAGGAATTCCACCATGAAGGAAGAAAATATGTGAGATTGGAAGACTCAGCGGCTCTCCGACATGGCGAGCAACACGCAGGGGGTTCCGAGTCCAATGGAAACACGAGAGTCCCACCTCGAGGAGAAGGGAGCAAGCCAAACAATGACGACAAAAGTAACCGTTAGGGCAACCCCGGAACTGAAAAAAGCAATAAACGACGATACAACCGGGACTAAGATTTGATTCCTACACTCCTCTGAATGAGACTATGGAAAACATTTAACTGGCCACTCAACACGAATTGAAGTACAAACGCCCTCCATATAAGAAGGAATCGGAAGCTGCGGTCAGGACGGGAAAGCGCTGTCACTTCCATAAGTCTCACGGACATAACACAGAAGAATGTCAAAATTTACAGGACCTTATTGAAGAATACATCTGAAAAAAGTAGCTAGAATGATACATGCAGCAAAAACACAACTCCCCCGCTCCGACCCACGAAGGGCCAGGGCCGCTCCGACACGAAAATAACAAAGAAGAAGCAAGTGCGAGCCGCTCCAATCAGGAAAAAATACTTATCCATACTATATCAGGAGGCCCGCATTCAGTAGGCGGAAGTTGGGCCGAGATGGAGGGGTACGGAAAATATTTGAGGGATGGAGAAGGATAGGTTCATTCCATTATAGAAGGGCGCCTCGCCAAACGAAGAGAAAGGACCAATATAACCTTCAACGATGAGGATTTGGTTGGAAAGCAGTACCCACATACCGATCCCATGGTCATTTCCGCCTGGATCGGCCCAGCAGAGGTGTTCCGCATTTTGGTCGATACGGGAAGCTCGGTGAACATATTGTTCAAACATGCCTTCAATAAAATTAAGTTATCAATGAAAGATTTAACGCTATGCATTAAGCCCCTACACGGATTCACTAGAGAAGCCACAATTCCGCTTGGGTAGTTGGACTTGTTTGTTGAACTAGGAAGTCACCCTCGATCCGTTATCAGAAAGAAAACATTTGTGCTGGTAGACGGACATTCTACTTATAATGCATTTCTGGATAGACCTGCATTATCAGATTTTCGGATAGTCTTAGCCCCTTCGTGCTTGAAAATGAAGTTCCCTACCAATGGGGGAGTAGGGGAAGTAGAAGGCGACCAAGACGCAGCCCGCGATTGTTATGTGACAGAACTCCGCCAGATCAAAAGGAAGGAAAAGGGTAAAAACGTAGAGGTTGCCCTCCGCGCCAAAACTGTGGAAGCATGGCAATCAAAGAAGGCCCCTCCTCTCGAGTATACCAGCGACCCGTTTAATGAATTAGATTCGAGAGATAGAGAGGAGGAGGCCAGTGCCGAGCCCATGGAGGCTATAGAATATGTTGCAGCAGATGATCGCGATGGCACAAGTCTTTTCAAGATAGGGTCGCAGCTAGACAAAAATCTGAAAATCCAATTGATAGGGTTCTTACGTAGAAATTTGGATGTGTTTGCATGGACCCACGAAGACATGGTGGGAATATCCCCCAAAATAGCTTGTCACTACCTAAACATAGATCCAACCAAAATCTCTGTCAAGCAGAAGAAAAGGAGCATGGGGATGGAACGCTCAACTGCTCTCAACGAGGAAGTAAAAAATCTACTCGCTAACGGTTTTATTCGCTAGGCTATCTATCCCCAAATGGATCTCTAACCCTGTTCTAGTGTAGAAATCTGATGGGAAATGGCGAACCTGCATCAACTTCTCCAATCTCAATGACGCTTGCCCCCAAGGACTGTTTTCCCCTGCCTCGAATCGACCGACTGGTAGACGGAACAGCAGGGCATGAATTATTATCATTTATGGATGCCTATTCGGGGTACAACCAGATTCCCATGCATATTTTAGACCAAGAACATTCTACCTTTATCACAGATCCAGGCCTATATTGCTACAAGGTGATGCCCTTCGGGCTTAAGAATGCTGGTGCAACCTATCAAGGCTTGGCTAATAAGATGTTTGAGCAGCAGATTGGCCATTCCATGGAAGTGTATGTCGACAACATGCTTGTCAAATCGAGAAAAGAAACAGATCATTTACACCACCTAAACGAAATGTTCAGATATTGCGCAAATACCAGATTAAGCTAAGTCCATTGAAATGCTCCATTGGAGTATCCTCGGGAAAATTCTTGGGTTTCATTATGCACGCCAGAGGGATTGAAGCGAGTCCCGAAAAAGTCCAAGCCTTGAAGGACATCAAAATACCAGGCACACGAAGGGAAATGCAGAGTCTAAACGGGAAGGTAGCCGTTCTAAGAAGATTTATATCCAAGGCCATAGACAAGTGCATCCCATTCTTTGAAGCTCTAAAAAGGACAAGGGAAAGTTTGATTGGACTGGCGAATGCCACTCAGCTTTCCAAACCCAACTGGAACACATGCAGAAACCACCAGTGCTCCCCACCCCGGTAGGTGGAGAAAGCCTCTACTTGTACTTAGCTATGTCCCCCCATGCATTGAGTACTGCCTTGGTACGAGAAGATGACCATATCCAAAAACCAGTATATTTCATCAGCAAAAGGTTTACAGGGGCAGAGGCTAGATATCTGAAGATTGAAAAAAGGCCCATTGTTTGCTTATAGCGTCCAGGAAATTGCGGGATTACTTCCAATCTCATTCCATAAGGGTCCTAACAAATCAACCATTGCGTCAGGTCCTACATAAACTAGATACATCAAGACGCCTGCTAAAATGGTGCATCAAGCTAAGCCAGTATGATATCACCTACCATCCATGCACCGCAATAAAAGGGCAGGCCCTGGCTGATTTCATAGTTGAATTCATCATTCAGGACAAGGATACGACCATCAGAATAGAGGAAAGAATCGAGTGGAATATATTTGTGGATGGAGCATCCAACGAGCTCGGCTCGAGGGTAGGAATAGTAATCATCATGCCCCGAGGAAGAAAGTTAAGTTACGCGCTGAGGTTAGAATACACCACAACCAATAACGACACTGAATACGAAGCAGTAATAGATGGCTTGGAAATCACTAGGGAAATAGGGATCAAATCGATATGCATACACAGTGACTCACAACTAATCGTAAACAAAATCATTAGGGAATTCCGGACTCACGGGGAAAGACTTGCCTCTTACCTCAACAAGACTAAAACCCTCCTGAACGAGCTAGACTACTATGTAATCAAACATATCCCAAGGGAGGAGAATCGAGAACGATGCCCTCGCCAAAGAAGCTAGCATGAGAAACAAGCTGATGCTGGGGGCAACCCCCGTCATGATGCAAGCCATACCAAGCTTCGAGTGTCTTCATATCACACCCATCAATAGTAGTGAAGAGACATGGATGACCCCATCATCGAATACTTATAAGAAGTAATCCTACCGACAAATCGCAATGAGATTAGAAAAATCCTAAGGAAGGCATCTCGCTACACCATCCAGGAGGGCATCTTGTACCATCGTGGGTTTTCCAATCCCCTAATAAGGTGTGTTGCAGGAAACAAAGCAAAAGATATTCTCAACAACATACACCAAGGAAGCTGCGGCGATCACACCGGCGGTCAAACTCTAGCAAGAAAGATCCTGCGCTATGGGTACTTTTGGCCCACACTAAACAAAGATGCAATCAAATTTGCTAGAAAATGCGACAAGTGCCAGAGATTTGCAAAAATCCCAAGACTGCCGCCTACTGGTCTAACCCAGATGGTTAGTCTTTGGCCCTTCGCCATCTGGGGGATTAAACTAATCGGGGAAATTCCCATGGGTCAAGGAGGAGCAAAGTACGCCATTGTGGCAGTGGATTACTTCACTAAATGGGTGGAAGTGGAACCTTTAAACAAGATTTCATCTACCAAAGTGATAAATTTTCTAATACATAACATTATGTGCAGGTATGGGGTGCCACAGAAAATCATATCGGACAACAGACTCTAATTTGACAGCGAGTAATTCGCCAATTGGTGCCACGAACATGGGATTGCCCAAAGCTTTTCATCTGTGGCATATCCACAGGCAAACGGACAAGTCAAAGCATTGAACAAGGTGTTGAAAACACTGACCAAGAAGAAACTGGAAAAATCCAAGGGGGCATGGGTTGACGAATTGCCTACGGCTTTGTGGGCCTACCGAACTTCTTATAAAACCGCGATAGGGTACACTCCATTCGCACTGGCATACAAAACCGAAGCCATGATCCCCGTCGAATCAATTGTCCCCTCGCACTGAAGAATACACTATAATCCGAAATAAACGAGGAGCTATTAAACATATTACTCATCCTGATCGAGGAGAAGAGAAATGATGTCGCCCTTAAAGCGCCGCTTATAGACAGAAGGTGGTGAGGCAATACAATTCCAAGGTGAAGCCTCGAACACTACAAGAAGGAGACTTGGTTCTCAAACAAGTCTTCCCACAACCTGGAGCGTTATATAAAATTTGGGAAGGACCATTTGTTGTTCATAAAGATCTTCACAATAGAGCTTACATCCTATCAACGGTAGATGGAGAGGTGTTCGGAAAGGCATGGAATCTCAAACACCTCCACCGATATTTCTCTTGAGCTATAAAGAAATATGTATTGAATAAAGTAATAAAAGAAAGACAGTGGATGTAGGCATATTTTGGCTGAACCACTATAAAAATCTTGGTGTCTTGAGTTAATTATATTAATTACGTACTTTTTCATTCAATGACAATCTCTACTACAAGCGATCGCAGACACTCGCCAGCAGCAATGAAAGTGAGATAGCCATGATCAAGGGCACGAATTAAGCCCAGGCAATTCATTGTTGACGACCGGTAACCCTAGGCCGGTAATGACGAACCGATTATAAGCCACGGATCAGGATTGATTCATAGCCTGGGCAGTTCATCATTGGCATTCGGCTCGTCGACAACTGCGAACCGATCATAACCCCCCGATTAAGGTGTGGCTGCAGCCAGGGGTCGTTCGCACTTGACAATCGGCATTTACGCCGGCAACGACAAATCAAATTATACTCACGATACGAGCACTAGCCCGAGTAGTTGTCGTTAGCGATCGGCCATGAAGAAAAGCACACGATTATGATTTTTAGCATGATAAAGAATAAACAAGTCATATACAAGTCATACACAATCTATAAAAGTCATGCATCACAGAAATAGTTGCAAGCATGTGAAATGCATAAATTGAAACATTAAACATCAAAAACCTTTTTACATACACAAGCTTTTATCCTTATTTACAGGTGCAAAACAGCCATACATTTCTCACATACCAAAAACAAAACGTGGATAACAAAGCCTCTTCAAGACGAGGGGATATCCTTGCCACTTGGCCCACTTCCTTCGGTAACCTTCGTTGAAGGCTTGACTCATCCCAAAGATGTCCCTGCACAATACGAGTGATAAAGATCACGAACTTCTCAATGCGGAATAAGTAATGACAAAATAGGAGGATGCAATACCTACGGTAGCATGAGGCGGATCACCAAGCCCCTCGAGATCAGAACCTTCATCATCACCTTCCTCCTCCTCCAATAACTCGTAACCTCTTGCGATGGCTTTGGTTTCCTCCAAGGAAAATTGGCTATTCACCGTCATAACATTTTAAACGGCCCCTCCCTCCTTTGCAACTGCAGCCTTGGCCTCCTTAGTAAGCCGAGAATGAATTCCAACCATCACCTAAGGGTAATCATCCATCCACTTAAGGCTCTTTTGCTTCCAGAACATGTAATACGTATCTTTCAGCATTTGGTTAACAATGTCGCAAAATTCACTAGCCTTGTTAGCTTCAGTCCAGAGGGATACCACCTTGTTCATATATAACTTCTTATCTATCTTCGAGTGTACTAGCTCTTCCCTCAGCCTATCAATTTCAGTCTGGTAGGAATCTTTCTCCTTTAGCCATACACCCCTGGACTCTTTCAGCTTAGCCAGGGCTGTTTCCAACTTCTTACTCTACCTTTAAGGGAGCGAAGTCATTCCATATCTTTTTCCCGGGCCTTATCCACGGAGCTGATGGCCAAATCAATCTGGGCTTGACATATAGCGGTAGCCTCCTTCAATGCATCATCCATGGCCACTTTTATGGCTTCTTCCTTGCCCTTCCTCATTTCAGACTCGCGAGACACTTCAACCATTGCCAATTCAGCCTCTTTTTCCCTGAGCGCCTTGCGGAGATCCTCCGTCTCTAAATGTAACCGCACGTTGGCGCTCCCAAGCTCTTCACTAGCTCTGGCCAAGCTAGTCTGATAGTCAACAATATTGCGAGTCTCATTAGTAATCTTTACCATCCTAGTTGTCAGATTAGAAAAATCCAAAGATTTATCCTCATCTAATATCCGGACCAAGGGGTTGCGAGGAAGAAGAAACTCAGTATCGAGATCTGCGGTATGATGACCCGCATAATCAAGGTTGATATCAGGATGACTTCCGTAAGGATTCCACATGCGCCACTGATGAGTTGAAGAAGTAGGGCCCGCAATACCTTCTCCCAACTCATTTGGCACTTCATGCACTTCCGTACCCACTGGGAAATGAAGTCGACGATGCGAGGAGGTTTAAGAGCCTGGGGAGATGGCCTCCTTCTCTGGGAACCTCGCATGTTTCTGGGAAGATCCATGGCTCTCTCCCTTATGAAAACCCAACGAGGCCTTACTGAATTCCTCTACCATGGTTCGTTCCTCTTGAGATGGCACCGGGGGAGTAACAGGAGATGTCTTCATTCGTTTAAATTACTCCAGATGCCTAGACACTTCGTTCCTCCTTGGATTCCCCCTTTTCCCTGAAATATACATAGTCACATTAGAACTGAGAAGCAGAAAGAATTTAAGAAAAAAAACACTTATGACACTAGGGCCACTATACTACAAACCCTTAGAATAAGGTGGATCGTGTGGCCGAGGCGGGATCTCACTCAAGTGGAAAATACTCTGAAACGGAACACCGCTCGATGGAGGAAGAACTCTCGGCAACAGGACATCATTGGATTGAGAATCAGGTAGGGGCTGAGACTCGTCAAAAAATAAAATGTTCTCAAGGAGAATCTCAAAATCCATACAGTAATCGAAAGTACATGGGGAAAGCCCGAATTCCTCGCCAATATCGACTCCACCAGATAATGGAGGAGGCATCACTTCACTCGAGTCACTCGGAGCCACGTTTTCTAAAGGAGGGTCTACAATAGAAAACAGTCCGGTGCCTAAGCTAGGGCGTTTCAACTGTTCAGACCACTCCCGCACAGCCTCAATGTCCTCTAAAGGATCCACATTGGGGCCTTCACTACCCATTATGTCCACATCTGGAGATGTGGGAGCTTCCCCTATCGTCGCCTCGTAATCACTCTCTGACCCTTCCTCCTCTTCACTCTCCGTTTCTGAATGTAAGCCTTCCTCATCACCAGGAGAGATGTCTTGAATACGCAAAGATTTCCCTGAGTGGGGAGGGTGAACCGCATCCTTCTTATGTCTCAGCTTTTTCGGGGCCTTAGCTGCATCAACCTCCTCTTCCGGACCTTTGCCCTTATCCCCTTTGTCTCCTTCAGCCCTCTTCCCTCTCTCAATCGAACTCGGACTAATCTTGTACACAGATTTCCTGGGCCCAATCAGGTTATAAAACCGAAGGGCTGCATCACGAAGTAGGAACGAGGACTCTCGCTCGGCCTCTGGAATAGCTAATATCTCCTTAGCCATCTTCTTTAAACCGTAGTCCTCCGTCGCTTTCATGCAACCTAGAAGTTATGAAGGGGTAAGTAACCGAGGTGAAAGAAAACTAAGAAAGGGAAAAGTAGCTACTTACATCCAGAGGTGAAAGAATGTTGAGCCACAACGTCGTTACGAACAAAGAAATACTCCTTCTTGAACATGCTAAATTTGGAATACAAATCCAGGATGGGTTTGAACTTATGTGCAGACTCCAAGCTGATAAAAGGGCTACCCTTCTTATAGCTTCTCACATTGTACAAATACCTAATCTCCATATGAGTTGGAGGCCTCTGATACCGCTTCATGAATATTAGATATAGGGATGTCAGGATAGCATAAGAATTTGGCTGAAGCTGCATTAGAGCGGCCTTCAAATAAATGACGAAGCCTGCAATCCAGGTATTAAGCGGCAGGACTGCTCTGCACATGCAATGATATTCGCTGTACGCCATGTACCCGCCTGGAGGGAAGGCAACTTTGTCATCCAGGCCAGACAATAGCATATCTCTATGATTTACCCGAACGCGGTAGCTATAGAGTTTAACTTCTCAGTCGTTAGTACAGTGGAATAGCATTCAGAAGGCCTAGCCAATATATGGTTAGGATCATAACCTTCCACTAGTGAGTAAGTAGAGTTGGGTTGCTTAAGGAGGTTAGCTGGAACATCCGCAGAAGAAGAACCTGCTCCCGCAGGTTGTGAAGATGCAAACTTAGAACGGGTTTCACGACCAGAAGACATGTTCCTATAAAAAACGGAGGTGGCGAACATCGGCAAAAAGGTCAAAATTATGAATAGAGGTTAAAAACATGCTTGGAATCTCCTATCATCAAACCTAACTAGAATTCCACATCCCCAACCTCACCAATTTCTGCTCGGAAAACCCATGGACAAAACGCTCGACGAACTTGGTCCGGCATTGTCAAGAGCCAATGACAAACCATATAGTGCCACACACCGATTGTCAGTCCATGGTAAACCTTAGCTTCCACCTAACAATCAGACAAACAAATGTGCTACCCCTATGGCTTCTGCCAGTGACAAATCATTCAGGCAATGGGTCAAATACTTTGTGAGCGAATAATTGCATGCGCTCACATAACCAATGCGAATCTCCCAACACCTCGAACACCCTTAGGAGAAAGAGGACCTAACTACTCCAGTCTCTCAACTATTTAAATCGAGTCACCTAGCATCAAAACCCTAGAATTTCGAAACCTAGTACCGAATAGAGAAAACACTTACCTCAGATTTGCAGAAAACATGTAAGCACTGAAGGTCGGTAGTGATGGAAGAATCTAGAAGCCATTTACAACTGAACGAGATAGGTTAGGAAATTTTGATCGAGAAAGTAGGAAGAAGAATGAAGAAGGAAGGCGGTATTTAAGGAAGAATATGGGAAGATGAATAGTTATAAGGTGTGGCATTCGGTGATAGGAGCTACTGACCAGACCAGAACAAAGCATGCCGAGCAAATGCCCAACATGCTTTGGGGGGCAAGTGTTGGGCCGGTTTTTTGGCCGAAGAAGAAGCCCGAGGCAAGCAAATGGAGCAAGAGCCAGCGCTACCCAAACCAAACGTTTGGCTTGGCAAAAATGCCGAACAAATCATTTGGATTGGCATGCCGGACCAGATATTTGGTCTAGTACCCTATAGTATACCGGACCAAGTATCTGGACCGGCATACTTATAAGTATCGGACCAAATGTTTGGTCCGACATTCTCTGGTATGCCAGACCAAATATTTGGTTTGGCACGACCTACCATTTTACGGAACCAAATATTTGGTTCGGGGCAACAGGCATGCCGAACCAGATGTTTGGACAAGAAGGATCCTCCGAAGATGAAGATCGCCGAAGCATAGGAAGATGAAGATTGCCGAACCAACAAACGATGGAGATTGCCGATCCAAGCTTACCGAGTCACCAGTCCCAGACACAAATACCGAACCAGACCCAAGCAGATATAACCTCTCCTCCACACCTCAAATCTCACTCTATAAATATCGGAGCTTCTCAACAACAATGGGGATGGAGGTTCGAAAAAAGAGGGAGAAAATCTGCTAAGATCTATCACCCTAGTTATTCTAATTTCTCTAATCATTCCAAGCAACCTTGTACTTGTAACCAAATCTAAGAAGGGATAATAAGATGGAAAGTGGATGTAGGCACATTCTGGCTGAACCACTATAAAAACCCTGTGTCGTTTGTTCTTTCCTTATTTGCTTTTCTGAATCTCGAATTTTCTAATTACGTCGGTATCCGCTAAGGATCATTTCAATATAACCTAAAACGTGAAAAGAGTCGCAAGATAAACACAATCCAAAAAGGCTAAATTAAAATTCAGATTAACAAGTGTTTGCCCAATTTTTGAGCAAACAGTTTCAATTTCTATGGATTTCAAAAAGTTTAGCTTTTAAATCATTCACATGTATATTCATATACACATTTCCGTTGTTGGCTCCCAAACGCATTCTAACACTCATGGGCCATTGCCAATTTTTATAATATTTTGTATATTCGCATTTACAATCAAACCTCCATGATCACTATCATCATTCATTTTTTACTCATCATTCATTTTTTTATATCATCTATAGGGACCGACATTCAACATATCGATCCATTGTTGAAGCTATGTAAATAGGGATCGGTAAGTTCCTATACTGACCTCTATTCCCTTATTACTCGTTCAACATTCTCGTGGTCGAACCCTCTCCCATCCTTATAAATACGAGCCTCTCTCATATTGCTTCTTCATTTTTTCATTCTACTTGCCTTTGCATAAAACTTCCCTTCCGAACCCAGGCTCTCTGAACTTCTACCTCAAATCCAACCTCAATTCTAGCCAATCTGCTAAAACATCTCTCCTTTGCCTTCGATTCAATTACCCTCGAACGCTCGCCCTACTTAATTCTCACCTCCACGTTTTAATATAGGTATGGATTTGTAATATTTCTTTTAATTACACGATTAGGTTATCAGTTTTGAGCTGCTTATGTGAGCATAAGATGGCGACCGATCTCGGAGTAGTTAATGGGTTCTGGAATAAAGGCTTCATAGGTTGAATTATGCATAGGAATAAGAGATGAAGAGATAGAATGAGGGTTCGGCGAGGGATCCTGAGGAAAAAAGAGGTGGATGTAGAGAGATAAATGATTCGGTGGTGTTGGTGACTCTGGGTGAAGGTATGCCTTGATGGAGGGATCGGTAGTTGATTCCAGAGTTGAGAGGGGAGAAGGATAAAGAAAATGAGGGGTCAAGGAAGGGCATGAATAGAGGAAAAGATAGATGTTTAGTGACATAGGGATTGGTAGACTTTGACATGGCAATGATAGGGACCGGTCTCTTTAGTTGTAGAGAGGGATCGGTGAGGAGGGTTTAGAGAAAGGGATCGGTATTGGGTAGCGATGTAGGGATCGACATTCCCTACTTTGGTATAGGGTTCATTATAGAGGCCTTTGATCAAGCGATCGGCATAGGAATTCATGGGAATGGGATCGGTATCTAAATTCTATGGATCGACATATGCCTAATAAACTACTCCAACTCAACTTATTCGAAAAATTAATGCTAGTTTGCCTTGTAGACCTTGAACATACGATGAAAATGAACAATATAACATGCATACTTGAACTGTCTAACCTGAAATTGATCAACCAAACTTCCGGAACTTCCAATATGGACTAAGCGACAGACTTGCTAATGAACTTAAGTAATAGACTTCATAATTCAATATGCCAATAGTCGGTCCTAAAGCTTTCATTGCCGATCAATTTTCTTGTCGGTTGAGAGTGTCAGCGATGATGGACTCTCTGGGCAAACTCCTAAATCTTGTCATTTTATTTCGCTTTTCTGATTTCAATCTGCTTATGTCTATTACATACTGCACTACACTAGTTCACATTTAGCACGGGGGAAACAGGTTATTTTTCTAATCTCAATTATCTGTTGAGTACATCTGATGTAGATCCTCTTCGCTCGAAGCATTCAGTTGACAAGTCTTTTGATTCGACGACACTACACATTAGTTCTGAAGTGAAATCAAGTTCCACAATTATATCTGGCAGGCCTTCTCCAAGCCATCATGTGGAGCAAACATAAGTCTTTAATCTACAAGCTGATTTTTTCTCTGATGTCCCAGTCCATCCAACGGAGGACATAAGCCCAGCCTTGATGGTGTAGAGGGCACTATTCTTCTTGATAATCTAGTGGATTCATAGGCCTCTCGAATTGGCGAAGCTGCTCTTCGTTGGTTATGCTCTATTCATGGAATTCCGTTTGGGGACATCTTGGTTTGCTCAAGATAAGATAGACCTCACTTGCCACAAGCAGGGTATACATCTTGCAATAAGTTTATGTGTATGGTTGAATGCGTACCGCCTTTCAATTTGTTTGTTCAAAAGATGTCGAGATATCTTGGGATCGCCCCCACACAACTTCATCCCAATAGTTATGCATTTATTCATGGAAACTTCTTGATGTTCATGAACGTTCTATTACATCCGCCAACTCCCAAAGACACAAGATTCATCTATAACTTCAAATAACGATCAGGAAGCCCCTCTTATGTTTTTCTTGAGCCTTCGCCAAATTGTCAAGGTTTGTTGGGCGCTTGGAACAAACTCTCGCTATTTAAGCATGAATGGTTCTATGTGTGTTGCCCTCTTGGGTTTGCAAGGCAATGGTTAGAAGGAAAAGTATTACTTTAACTTTTCTCTCAAGCTCACAAATCCACTGGTTTTTCTAGAGCCGTTACTGGTATCTGCCCTACTCCTGTTGAGGATAGGGACATCAAGCTTCTCGTAATTGATGAACTGCTATCCTTTTTCAGGCTATTGGAAGATGGCCGTAGTATTGGACTTCCTGGGAGTGCAGCATTATTAAGGAATGTTGCAGAACAAAAGAGGGATACTGTCAACCTCGCTATGCCCCCTGTGTAGGGGGCTCGGGATGATACCGAGGAGGGAGAGATTAAGTATTCTCAAGCTAATAAGTCAGGAGATGTCGATGCAAGGCTCGAAAAAGCGCCAATGGTTGAACCATCACAAGCCGGACAATCCCAAACGCCTACAAAGAGAAAGAAGTGGTTGGCATGTAGGCTTCGCAGAAGAAAAACTGCCTCAGACCCAAAGTTTATTATTACTCCGGTTGAGAATAAATCATCTTCTCAGCACTTGGAAAGCTCGTTAAAGGGGTTTATAATCTTCAAATTTCGGACGACATCATGTCCTATAACTTTCCAAATATCAATATAGAAGGACTCAACTCCCCACCAGAAGTGTCAAAGGCATCCAACCTACGGACAAAAGAGAGAAAACACCGATGAGCAAAGCTACCGTTAATGGTATGTTGGGGGAGTACTAGGACACTCACAACCACACGCACTTCACTATACACTTCTAT
Source organism: Allium fistulosum (assembly GCA_030737815.1). Classification (NCBI taxonomy): domain Eukaryota; kingdom Viridiplantae; phylum Streptophyta; class Magnoliopsida; order Asparagales; family Amaryllidaceae; genus Allium; species Allium fistulosum. The sequence goes on from CM060905.1 coordinate 900,424,655, forward strand.
TTATCATTCGTGTGACAATTACTAATATGCTCCCATTCAGTCTTTATAAGGGCAATGTCTCAATCAAAAGCCTTCGATCGCCTTAGAAATTCTCTTTATACCGTCGATCAAGCCGGGATTCAAAGTCTACTCGGTGTAGGAAAAAGGAGGAGGGGAGAGATAAGAATTATCATTCAATGGAATCTTCCTTCTCCTCCGAACGCAAATCCCAATCCCAAACATCTTGATAAGGCGAACAATTTGACTTTCCTACCCAAAGTAGAGAGCGGCCTTCCTATCGTGGTCCTCATATTGCTGCGTCTCATGAGCCACATTCTAGCTCTTCAAGTTCTAGACAATCTCATGAGTGCTGGTTAGGCAAACATCCTCTTGCTACCTCTAAACCACCTTTTTGCCGGCCACTGCTCCTGACGTTTCCACAATAGAGAAGTTGGCCGAGCTCAAGGCCACTTTTCCAAAGATTTGCTTTGATGGTCTTAAATTCCTTCCTTCTATTCATATAATCCTAGGGCATGCCAAGGAAAGTTCTCTCCATTCGTGAACGACGTATTTGTGCAGCACAAATCATTTATACACTTGGCAGAGAAAGTTTCTAAAGTTTCTATTGAGCAACAACACGAGATAGACTGCCTCAAATTGGAAGCTATACACGACAATGATATAATCTAGTATCAGGATGCTAAATTTCTAGAATTTAAAACCAACTTTCTGAAGTGGAGAAGAACGCCAAGGAAACGATAGAGGTAGTAAGCCATTTGGAAGCTACTCACAAAAACAAACTCGACACAGCACTTCATTGTAGCAGGACACTCGCTTTAGAAAAGGACTCGCTGCATAAGGAGAAAGATGCTCTGGCTTGCCATGTCGAGGAAATTGAAGAGCTTTTAAAGAAAGAACGGGAGGACTTGAGGCTCAAGAGGAACCGTATAAATTATGTGAGGAAGTTGTTGAGGCAAGAAGCTTAAAGGCTAAACTTGATGAACAATTTGCTAGAATCAAAGCTCTTAAAAAAGAAGCTATAGGAGGGCAAAAGAGAGATGATCGAATAAATTAACTCCCAAGTGGAAGCTGCGATGGAGTCTGGCAGGAATGAGATTAAGAACTTCTTCAATCTGCTGATAATTGAATACAATACCAAAGCCCCGATTCATCATGACTTAAGCTTTCTCTGTGAGGTTTACCTCAAGTCGATCACTGAAGCTTGGGAGCACGTCGTCGAATAAAAAAGAATGAGCTAGGTGAAGCCAATCTCAATGAGGAACAATTAGTGAGGGAAATTCTTCGTGGGAATTAGCCTTTAGATCTAGCTGCCGCAAAACTTTGAATTTTTAAGGCCTCTGCACCTACTGAAGGAGGAGAGAATATTGTCGGTCTTCAAAAATTGATCCTAAAGGTCCTTCTTCATCTCAAGTAGTTGGAACATCAACCCCTCTTGATATGGAGCAGGATCTTGGTTATGATCCGGACAGGACCGACTTCGAACCTAAGATGTTATCCCCCATTTTAGAGGGAGGCACCCCGACAACAACGGAGAGTCAACCAGATGATGGTATTTTGCTTTTGTCCTTAGTATATGAAAAGTTTTCATTCTTCACGTGCAATATCTGAGCTAATCTCCCCGTTTTACCAAATTTTGTAGGCCTTCTACGTCCCAGTCAAACTCCCATAAGTAACGCAGTTATAGAACAACATGAGGAAATGGCTGAAGATCTGGCTGCTGCTAATGTTTCGAGACCTGATGCTCAAATCATCGGTGCCCTTGATGAAGATAAAACTGAGGATCCACTCCCGGCCGACGAATATGATGACATGATAATTCTCGGTGCCTCGAAACACACTGATAAGACCAGCATGGGGGAACAGATCGAAAATGAGGAACCGTTGAAAAGAAAGTCTAAAATTGAGCCCGCCTAGTTAAACATCGATGATCCTCATAATGTTCCATAGTAAATTATTCCACCAGATGGGTCGATCCCTGATGAACTTCCTTCTACCTCCTCAAGATCTCCGGCCAAAGGTGGTAAAGTTCCCGATAGAGAAGAATAAGTGGCTCTACCCTTGAGAAATCCAAAAGAGAAAGAAAGCCAAAAAAGTAGTTACTTGTAACACCCTTGATTTTTGACAACATTATACCGGAGATTTTATTAGATAAATCAAATAGAATAATGTAAATAATTAGAATGTTAAGGGGATTGAGATTTGAAAATAAAACTATGGGCCGAGCTTAATTAAATAAATGGGCTTAAGAATGGTTATTAAGCAAATTAATTTGCACATGGGCATATTGGGAAATAGCTGCACCTTATTACCATAACCCGTATATATCCATGGCTTACGATCCATTCACGTTCATTTCTCATTTTTCAAAAAACAAAAATTACAAACATGAAAGAGGAGCCAAACATTGTTAAGGAAGAAAAAGAAGAGAAATTCAAACCAAGCTAAGGAATTAAAGTAAGGGGAATAAATCTAAATCTCAGTCCAATCTCCTTATCCTAATCAAGGTGAATAATAATCTATATCATCTCCATTTTATTATATAATCATTTGTTTTCGGGTTTAAGATTAAATCAATTTTAACGATAATTTGGATTACAATATGTTAGATTTAAACAAGATTGTTCAAATACGATTTTACACGATTTTAAGGGTAAAACCAATTATAATTAATTTCAAATGCCATGAGAAAATTTTATGTTATGTAAAACATGATTTTGGAATTAGGTTTTAATTTTCATAATTTTCCAAGTTGTAGAGAATTTATTATGAATTTTCAAAGGATAATATGGTTAACTAGGTTTAGAAATTTATTTTAGAAATTTATTAAGAATTCGGATATGAAATATAGATGTGTTAGATAACGTATTAAAAGTGAATTTCTTTAATTTTTGGGGATTTTTCCTAAGTGATTTATTATAATAATTAAATTATTTTGAAAGGAGGACCTAAATGATTTAATTGTTTTGGTTAATGGAAGGGCTTATTTGTCAAATTGATCTTGGTTTAGATCTGAAAATATGTGACAATTATTTTTGTAAAGAATTTGATAAGTTGAAGCAACAAATCACATGTTTACAAGTAAGCAGGTTAGTTAGAAAGTATATTCTTTAATTGACATTAATCAACTTTTACCTAGAAAAGTGGGTTCCGCCTCTATTAGAAGCACTTTTCGACCTTATGCTTCCACCTCCAATAAAGTCAAAACCCCACAAAGCCGAAATCAATACACAAGGTATCAACAAGGATACATAGTGGATTGGAGGTAGGTGGAAGGCATGGTGTCGAAACCTATCTTCCGATGGGAACAAAACCTTTGCTTTGCTTTTAGATGTTAACGCCTGCTTTTGTTTTACTAAAGCTTTCGAAGGAGTCGAAACATAAGCTATTGAAAGGGATTTTCTAAATAGCTTTCAAGGAAAGTTGCCATCTTTTATTTTTAATTATAAGCTTTCGAATGAGTTCCTTGTTTATAAAACAATGCCTTCGAAAATTGTTGTTCCAACCTAGTCGAAGTCATATTGTCGTTGTTTTGCATTACGAGTGTATTGAGGTCATCAATGCTTTCGAAGGGTAGAATTTGTTTTAGAGATGTACTTAGCCACTTCCTAAATGCTTTCGAAAGGGTGCCGACGCAAACACACTTTCCCCAAACAATTTTATATGACGATTAAAGGTTTCAAAAGAGATACTTTTGTATATATTCACCTTGACCCAAAAGATGTTTTGGAGTAAACCCAATGGTTTCAAAAGGAGAACTTTTATTGGTTTGAAGCTATGTTTCTAAGGATTATTACATACTGTTTTGATACATTCGAAAGATATATTTTGGTTTCAAAACAGATGATTAAAGAGCTTTGAAAGGTATATATTTAATGTTTTGAAAACAAGTTTTCTATGCTTTTGAAGGAGGTTATCCAGGGGTTTCAAAAGTAATGTTTTAAGGTTTCGACAGCCTTTGTTTTAAGAAAACCAAATATCATTTTAAAGGAAAGCCATGGCATAAATAAAGAGTTCTGAAATGATTTTTATGTATCGAATTTTTGAAGAAGTTTTCCTTGATTAATAGGTTAAAGGGATTAACCAAGTTATTATGTTTGCTTCTTCATATATGTATATACTCACATTGTAATGGACTCATAACTATATTTTAGGAAAGGGCAGAATAACCAACTAGGTTGACCCAATGGTGAATATAAATTATGTTAACTCCTAAATGAGTAGAATTGCATCCAGGAGGTCAGAAAGACTAGAATATAGGATGCTAAAATATTGATTAACGAAGTTGTCAGGGAGACAGGTTTATAGTAAACCCATGAAAATATGTATAAAAGAAGTTGTCAGGGAGACAAGTTCATAGTAAACCCATGAAAATATGTATAAAAAAGTTGCCACGGAGACAGGTTCATAGTAAACCCATGAAAACTATGATTAGAAAGAGTTATTGGCATGGGCCAACAGGTTTATAGTGAACCCATGAAAAATTTATCTGGATTAAGTTATTGACAGATGTCAATAGGTTCCTAATCAACCCTTGAATACTAGGTTAAGAGGGAATTTATTTTGGTTACCAATAGGTTCAAGGAGAACCCATGAAACAATGATTTTATTGGCAGAGGCCAATAGGCTCTTAGTGATCTCATGAAATCTATGAAATAGGATAGGGAGTCCATAAATTTAAACAGTTTAATAGTAAGCCTATGAAAACTATGAAACAGGACAGGGAGTCCATAAGTGTTAAACAGGTTATTAGTCAGTCCATGAAAACTAATAGGTTAATAGTGACACTAGAAACTATAAATGAGAGTTAGTCAGAATGAAAGGGGATGGGAAATCCATAATTGATTTATTTGTTTGCATATCGTCATATTATTTTGGGATGTTTTAACCATTGTGGATGTAGGAGCACAATATATGGTTTTATAAAGTTTTAGGATACTAGTGGGAGGAAAACCCGTTCCGCTAAGCGACATGGTCTCACTAGATATCTAAATAGTTTGAGATGGTAGATTATTTTTCATATAGGATTTATATCTGACTCTAAGTTTATGTTTTCCACTTAAACTCTTGGGTACTCAATTGATTTTGAGTAGTTTGAGAGTCGAGGTTTTCAGGTACCCCTTCAGATGAATAAGCTTCTGGAGACGTGTAGGAGGCATGATAGCTATCTAGAGTTCACTTTTATTTTGATTCCGTTGTGTTGTTGTTGTAAAGGCAAAGTTGTTAAATTGCATATATATCTGTGCAGTTAAAGTGCTCGGCAGATTCAATGCGGCGGAGGTGCAAAAAGTCATAGCGGGGATACGGCGAGGATATAGCGAGATATAACAGATGACTTTAAAATAGCTTATAAAACTCGTACTTAATGTTTTTAGAAATATATAAATGGTAATTAAATTAAAAATCAACATTCAATTGAATTATAAATAATACATAAATTATTTTAAATAAAAACATGTGCGAATATACTGTAAATAAACATAAAACTATTATATAACATAATTGAATTTTGTAGAATATTAGAGTATTTTAATTTCCGAAAACATATTAAAAATTCAATTAAATAAATTAATTTCATAATTTTTATAATGTATAAATATCATTTTTCAATTCATTTTTTTAAAGAAGATATAACGGAAATAACGGAAATTGCGGGGCTTAAAGCGGAAAGGCTATATTTGGGGCTATATGGAAAAATGGTAGGGGTAGAAATCCGCTATGAGATATAGAAGGTTATATCATGGCATTAACTACACAGCTATATATACTTTGATCATCCAAGGCGGCATCTTCATATGTCGCTCTTGGCATATGTTGTAATAAATGAATTTTTTCTGAACGTGGTACTCGTATTGGGATTATGTAATGAATTTGAAATATTTTGAAATGGAATGAGAAAGTTGTTTGTTCATTTTAATTTTTTTTCCATATCCATGTATTTCGGTTATATCAATGTATCTAACATTACCGTATTTGGTCGTCGATGATTAATAACTATGGATGATTGCAGCATTCATAGCCGTTAGTTTTGGTCTCCAAGTAGGGGATGTTACAAGTTGATATCGGAGCATAGGTTTATGAAATTTAAAATAAATTTTAACTTAAAAGATTTTCAAACATAATCCAATGAATCGGAAAATAAGATCGGGGTTTGGGTTAATGCTATAGTAACGTACTTTTATTTGATATATAGATGTATATAAGTACGTGTTCCGCTCTCTCTTAGACCGTTCTTCTGTATCTTACTAAGGCTCGTATGTAGATTTATGAGAAAGAAGATATGGAAGCAAGAAACGGAAGAGGAAATCTTTGTGGAGGTAGCACCACAACCAACAGAATTGTTCGAACTAATACTAGGAGGAACCAAGGTCGACGGGCTAATACTAACCAAAATGCAAATGACAATGTGAGTGCTAGAAATCCACCAGTAGATATGGGGGAGATGTATCAATTCTTTGTCAATATGATGCAAGCGGGAGTAGCTGCTGGGGTTGCTGGAAATGTTGGAGGAGCTAATCTTGTGGCTCCAGTTGGGAATAATTATGCTAAGCTAAGCAGAGATTACACCAGTTTTGGTAGGAAGCCATTTACGGGGATAGAGAATGCCATAGAGCTAGAGAATTGGCTGTTGCATTATAAGAGAATATTTGCCGATCTGGGTTTAGATGATGAGCAGAAGAGAAGGTTGGTTTGTAGGCAGTTGCAATGCCGTCATTTCATTGGTAGAACAGTGTTACTGTCGGAGTTCCGAAGGAGGAATTGACTTGGGCTAATTTTCAAAGGAGATTTAAACAAAGGTTTATGTTTGAGGTTGCTAAATCAGCGCTGCTGAGGAAGTTTTTGGATCTGGAGCAGGGTGAGATGTTGGTTGTTGAGTATGCTGCTAAACTTGATGAGTTGTCCCGTTATGGATATAATACTATAGACACCGTCATCAGGAGAAATGAGAGATTCATTTAGGGATTGAGACCTAAGCTTGCTATGGCAACCCTAACATATATCCGTGATCCTAGTAATGTAGTGGTGGAGATGGCAATTCGCCATGAAGAGATGCTCGCTATTTGTGCTAGAGAAAAGCCAGTTGAAACCCAGGATACTCAAGGAAAGAAGAGAAAGTTCTTTAAGAAGAAGGGAGCCTAGAAGGGGGAGGCATCCAAGAAGGCAAAGGCTGATTTAGTTTGCTTCAAGTGTGATAAGAAGGATCATTATGCTCATGAGCGTCTGTCAGGCAAGAGGGAGAAGGCTACAGATAAGAAGAATGTGAAGTGCTTAAACTTTGACCAAGTTGGGCATTATAAGAACCAGTGTTTAGAAACGGTTAGGGCGGGCAAAGGAAAGGCTTTTGTTGTTGGACCATCATCTACTAAGTGAACTACAACTGAAAAATGAAAGACTATGATGGAAGGTACATTTTTGATTCATAGTACACCAGTTAGGATACTATTTGATACCGATGCATCACATTCATTTATATCTCATAATTTGGTTGATAGGTTATGCTTAGAACCCACATACCCTATTACTTCCTTATGGGTTGCGAATCTAATAGGAGGGTATGCAACTCTAGGGACAGGATGTGACCAGTTAGAACTTGATTTGTTAAGTCATAATTTTGCATGTAGTTTGTATGTTTTTGATTTCGTAGATTTCGACATCATTTTGGGTATGGATTGGTAGAGCAAGTATGAGGCTAGGATATTTTTCCAGGATGGGGAGATACCACTAAGACGCCCTGATAGTCATAATCGAATGATATTCTCAATGGAGAATTCTTACAAGAGTACTTTGTTAAGTGCTATGGAAGTAGGAGAAGAGCTAAGTTAGGTTCGAGTAGCAAGAGAGCTTGCAAATATCTTTAAGCCAGTCACAGGACTACCACCAAAATGAGTTGTTGAGTTTCAGATAGATCTTGTGCTAGGAGCTAAACCTGTTAGTAGACCACCTAGCAAGATGACACTGACTAAAATAAAGGAATTGAAGGTGCGGCTAGTGGATCTAGAAGGAAGGAATTTTATTAGACCAAGCAGTTCGCCTTGTCGAGTGGCCACGGTATTCGTGAAAAAACCAGGTGGGTCGTTGAGGATGTGTATCGACTATCGTAAGTTAAATGAGAGGACGATTAAGAATAAGTATCCTTTGCCGAGAATAGATGTTCTATTTGACCAGTTGTGTAGAGCTAGAGTGTTTTTCCAGTTGGATTTGGTGACAGGTTTCCATCAGTTAAGAGTGGCAGAGGATAGTATTCCTTTAACAGCATTTTAGACTAGATATGGTTCGTACAAGTGGTTAGTAATGCCATCCAGGTTAACGAATGCACCCGCTTTCTTTGTGGATTTAATGAACCGAGTTTCTAAGAGTACTCGGATAGGTTCGTGTTGGAGTTTATAGATGACTTTTTAGTGTACTTTAAGAACGAAAGGGAGCATGAATATCATCTTAGAGTTGTGCTTGAGACGCTAAGGCAGCATCAGCTGAAGGCGAAGTTTTCCAAGTGTTATTTTTGGGAGAAAGAGGTTAAGTTTCTTAGTCAGGTGTTTCAAAGAAAGGCTTATCAGTCGATCCAGATAAGATCGAAGCTATTAATAATTGGAAGAGACCAGAGATGGTGAGTGAGATTAGAAGTTTTCTTGGACTTGCTGGCTATTACCGGAGATTCATCAAAGATTTCTCATGGATATCAGCGCCCTTGACTAAGCTAACCGAGAAGGATGTGAAGAATGTTTGGTCCAACAAATGTGAGGTAGCATTTCTTAAGTTAAAGCATTTGTTGACCAATGCACCTGTTTTAGTTGTTCCAGATGGAATCTAAGGGTTGGTGGTGTATACCGATGCATGTGGAACTGGATTAGGAGCTGTATTGATGCAAAAGAGTAAAGTGATTGCCTATGCTTCACGACAACTTAGACCGCATGAAGTGAGATATCCTACTCATGATTTGGAGTTGGCTATGGTGATCTTCGCATTGAAGATTTGGAGGCATTATCTCTTATGGGAGAGGTTTGAGCTATACATAGATCATAAGTCTTTAAGGTAGTTACTCTCTTAGAAGGAGCTGAATATGAAACAGCAGAGGTGGCTGAAGGTTTTAGCTACATATGATTTTGGTATAGAGTATACTCCTAGGAAAGGAAATAAAGTAGCAGATGCTCTTATAAGAAGACATCATTATATGGTGTTAGCTATGTTGGCGGAATGGAAGGATTTAGAAGCTTTGACTACTTGTACTATGCAATTAAGATCGACTACTAGTTCTACTCAGAGCACCACCATGTTGTCCTATTTAGAAGTTCAACCGATGTTGATCGAAAGGATTACTTTAAGCAGAAAGAGGATCAAGTGTTAGCCGAGAAGATTAGAAGGCTTGAGGTTGGAACCGAGATCGATGATCTGAAGGATTTTGGTCTTGACTAGAGAGGATGGTTGGGAAAGAAGGGACGGTTGTGTGTTCCAAATGTCGAGGACTTGAGAAAAGAAGTTCTTGGAGAATGTCATCGGTCCAAGTTTACGATTCATCGTGGAGAGACCAAGATGTATCAGATATGAAGAGGATTCTATTTGGAAGGTATAAAGAAGGAGTTTGGTTTGTGGGTTAGGCAGTGTTTAAGCTGTCGGCAAGTGAAAGCCGAACATCAGAAGCCGAGCGGATTGCTTCAACCTTAAAGATTCCAGTTTGGAAATGGATATCTATGGATTTTATAGATGGGTTACCAAGGTCAAATAGCAGAACTGAGAGTATATGGGTCATAGTGGACAGGTTAACCAAGATTGCCCATTTCATTCCAGTTAAGTCAACCAGGATGGCACCTGTTTTAGCTAAGTTGTTCATAAAGAACATAGTTAGACTACATGAGATTCCTAGTAGCATAGTTAGTGACAGAGATGCTTTGTTCACTAGTGAATTCCTAGTAGCATAGTCAAGATGAGTACTGCATACCACCCTCGGACGGATGGGCATACAAAGAGAGTCAATAAAGTACTCGAGGATTTATTGAGAGCTTTTGAATTGGACTTTGGTGTATCTTGAGAAGATTACCTATATTTGGTTGAGTTTTCCTATAATAATAGTTATCAGACTAGTATAAGAATGGCGCCTGTTGAAGCTTTGTGTGGAAGGTCATGTAAATCACTAGCATATTGGTTGGAGACTGAAGACAGATTAGTCTTAGGTCCAGATTTGATTAAGGAGGCGTCAGAGAGGATTGAGTTGATCCGAGAAAGGATGAAGGAAGCTCAGTCCAGACAGAAAATTTACGCAGATAAGAGGCATAAAGACCTAGAGTTCTCAGTTGGAGATAAGGTTTTCATTAAAGTATCATCGATGAAGGGTGTGATATGATTTGGAAAGTCAGGGAAACTAGTACCGAGATATGTCGGTCCATTCCAGATCATAGAGAGGATTGGAAAGCTCGCATATAAGGTAGAGTTGCCGAGTAGTATGGCAGGTGTCCATAATGTATTTCATGTGTCTCATCTTCGCAAGTATGTGCATGATTTAGAGACTACTATTCCTCCGATAGGGTTGGAAGATTTGGTAGTAGAGCCTAATTTGACTTTTGTTAGATAAGCAGTTTGGGTTGTAGCGAGAGATGATAACAGATTGAGGAACAAGACAGTCAAGTTGGTGAAAGTTCAGTGGAGCGATAACGAGAAGACTGTACTTGGGAGACAAAAGACATGATTAGAGATATTTATCCTGATATGCTTTGAGGGTATGTCTATATTAGATTTATATAGATAGTTGCTAGCTAGATAGACTAGTATAGTTGTTAGGAGTCATTACAAATGATTGCTATGTTTAGTATTTAGTCCTTACTGAATTTCGAGGACGAAATTCTTCAAGGAGGGGAGCCTGTAACTCCCTGTTTTTTGACAACATTATTCAGGAGATTTAATTAGACAAATTAAATAGAATAATGTAAATAATTAAAGTGATAAGGGGATTGAGATTTGAAAATAAAACTAAGGGTTGAGCTTAATTAAATAAATGGGCTTAAGAATGGTTATAAGCAAATTAATTTGCACAAGGGCATATTGGGAAATAGCCGCACCTTATTACCATAACCCTTATATATCTGCAGCTTACCATCCATTCATGTTCATTTTGCATTTTTCACAAAACATAAAACGCAAACATAAAAGAGGAGCCGGCCATTGTTAAGGAAGAAAAAGAAGAGAAATTCAAATCAAGCTAAGGAATTAAAGAAAGGGTAATAAATCTTAATCTCAATCCAATCTCCTTATCCTAATCAAGGTGAATAATCTATATCATCTCTATTTTGTTATATAATCATTTGTTTTTGGATTTAAGATTAAATCCATTTTAACAATAATTTGGATGATTATATGCTTGGATTATAATATGTTAGATTTAAACAAGATTGTTTAAATATGATTTTACACGGTTTTAAGGGTAAAAATGATTGATTTTGAATGCTATGAGAAAATTTTATGTTATGTAAAACATGATTTTTGAATTGGGTTTTAATTTTCATAATTTTCCAGGTTGTGGAGAATTTATTATGAAATTTCAAAGGAACATATGGTTAATTGGGTTTAGAAATTTATTTAAGAAATTTGTTGAGAATTCGGGTCTGAAATTTAGATATGTTAGATAACATGTTAAAAGTGAATTTCTATAATTTTTAGCGATTTTTCCTAAGTGATTTACAATGAGAATTAAATTATTTAGAAAGGAGGACATAAATGATTTAATTATTTTGCTAAATGGAAGATCTTATTTGTTAAATTAATCTTAGTATAGATATGAAAACATGTGGTAGTTATTTTTGTAAAGAATTTTAAAAGTTGAGTCAACCAATCACAGTTTACAAGTAGGCAGGTTAGTTAGAAAGTATATGCTTTAAATGTCATTAATAAGATTTTATCCAAAAAAGAGGCTTACGCCTCTATTAGAAGCACCTTTCGATCTTATGCTTCCGCCTCCAATCAAGTCGAAACCCCACAAAGCCAAAACCAATACATTAGGTATCAACATGGGTACGTAGTAGATTGGAGGAAGGTGGAAGGCATGGTGTCGAAACCTAGCTTCCGATAAGAACGAAACCTTTGCTTTGCTTTTAAATGTTAGTGCATGCCTTTGTTTTACTAAATCTTTCGAAGGAGTCAAAACGTAAGCTATCGAAAGGGGTTTTCTAAATAGCTTTCGAATAAGGTTTCCATCTTTCATTTTTAAGTATAAGCTTTCGAATGAGTTCCTTATTTATAAAGTAACGCTTTCGAAAATGGTGGTTTCGACCTAGTCGAAGCCCTGCTGCCATTCTTTTGCCTTACAAGTGTATTGAAATCATCAATGCTTTCGAAGGGTGGCATTTATTTTAAAGATGTACTAAGCCACTTCCTAAATGCTTTCGAAAGGGTTCAAGGGTTTTAAAGGCAATGGCTATGAAAGGGGGTTTCGATGTTATCTTCAATGTTTTACTCAAATGTTTTAAAGCTTTTGAAAGGATGGTGCTGACGCCATCAAACTTTCCCAAACAATTTTATTTGAAGATTAAAGGTTTCGAAAGAGATACTTACGTATATGTTCACGTTGACCCAAAAGATATTTTTTAAGTAAACCTAATGGTTTTGAAAGGGATACTTTCATTGGTTTCGAAGCTATGTTTCTAAGGATTATTAAGTAATGTTTTTTATAATTTTGAAAGGCATATTTTGGTTTTGAAATAGATGATTAAAGAGCTTCGAAAGGTATATATATTTAATATTTTGAAAAGAAACATTCTATGCTTTCGAAGAAGGTCATCCAAGGGATTCGAAAGTAATGTTTTAAGGTTTCGACAGCCTTAGTTTTCAAAACAAATAACCTAATCTCATTTTAAAGGAAAACCATGGCATAAATAAAGAGTTCTAAAATGGTTTTTAAGTATGGAGTTTTTGAAGAAGTTTTCCTTGATTAATAGGTCAAAGGGATTAACCAATTTATTATGTTTGCTTTTTCATATATGTGTATATTCACATTGTAATGGACCCATAAATGTATTTCGGGAAAGGGAAGAATAACCAGCTAGGTTGATCCAATAGTGAATATAAAATAAGTTAACTCCTAAATGAGAAGAATTGCATCCAGGTGGTCAGGATCTAATAGTGATTAAATACGTTGTCAGGGAGACAGCTTCATAGTAAACCCATGAAAACTATGTATAAAAGAAGTTCTCAGGGAGACAGGTTCATAGTAAACCCATGAAAACTATGATTAGAAAGATTTGTTGGCAGTGGCCAATAGGTTTGTAGTGAACCCATGAAAACTATATCCGAATTAAGTTATTGATAGATGTCAATAGGTTCCTAGTCAACCCATGAAAAATAGGATAAGACGGAAGTTATTGGAGTTACCAATAGGTTCAGGGAGAACCCATAAAACAATAATGTTATTGGCAGAGGCCAATAAGTTCTTAGTGATCCCATAAAAACTATGAAATAAGACAGGGAGTCCATAAATTTAAATAGGTTAATAGTAGCCCATGAAAACTATGAAACATGACAAGGAGTCCATAAGTATTAAACAAGTTATTAGTCAGCCCATCAAAGCTAATAGGTTAATAGTGACCCTAGAAACTATAAATGAGACGGTTAGTCAGAATGAAAGGGGATCTGAAATCCAGAAATGAATTACTTGTTTGCATATCATCATATTATTTTGAGATGTTTTAACCATTGGCGATGTAGGAGCATAGTATATGGTTTTATAAAGTTTTTAGGATACTAGTGAGGGGAAAATCCGTTCCGCTAAGTGGCATGGTCTCACTAGATATCTAAATGGTTTGAGATGGTAGATTATTATTCATACCTGGCTTTATGTCTGACTCGAAATTTATGTTTTCCACTTAAACTCTCGGGTATCAATTGATTTTGAGTAGTTTGAGTGTTAAAGTTTTCAAGTACCCCATTAGACGAATAAGCTTCCGGAGATGTGCAGGAGGCATGATAGCTATCTAGAGTTCTCTTTTATTTTTATTCCGTTGTGCTGTTGTTGTAAAGGCGAAGTTGTTAAATAGCCTATATATACTCTGATTATCCAAGGGGGCATCTTCATATGTCGCTCTTGGCGTATGTTGTAAAAAATGTATTTCTCTAAATGTGGTACTCGTATTGGGATTATGTAATGAATTTGAAATATTTTGAAATGTTGCTGATTTAAAAAAAATTCTATACCCATATGTCTCTGTTATATCAATGTATATAACATTATTGTAATTGGTCGCCGAGGATTAATAACTATGTATGACTGCAGCATCCGTAGCCATTAGTTTTGAGCCTCCAAGTGGGGGATGCTACACTGCTTCTCCAGCTCAATGTACATAGTTTATATAATCATCTCTTTCACTAGTTGTAGTTGTACAGGTATGAATCCCAATCTTTTGAAATAATTTATACTAAAGTTTCGGCGCCTGTTTTGTAAATAAAAGCTTTTGTTTTCTGTCATGCTTCATGTTAATTGTTATTTAAACATATGATTGATTACTTTCCATTCAATGTACTTGTAATTCGTTGCATGTAAATTCTGTTAACAATCCACTGTCTCAATCCCAAGGCCTCCATGTGGTCATGGCCTTGAGTCGTATCAAACAGCAGACCTGGGTCTTAGTGTTATGCTCTCGGATTCAGCAGTTTTTTGCATAGTTGTGCTTCTATCCCTGGCATTGATTTGGTGAGGCCGTAAGTTGGATGGTCGAATTCCATCCTTAGTGAGTTTATAGTCCTCATGTCAATTTCAGGCCGGAGTTTGCGGAATAGAGAAAGGTCGGAACTCACTTATTCATGGAGTTTATGGAATAAAGAATGGTCGAAATCCACTCATCTATTCATGGAGTTTGTGGAATAGATAAGGTCGAATCCACTCATCTATTCATTCATTTTTATACTCTAGTCAGCTTTTTGGGGACTTAGAGTTATTTTGTGGCCAGTTGGTATCCACCAGATTTATGTCTATACTCCAGTCCGCACTCTGGGGACTTAAAGATGTTTGGAGGTCGTCGGTAACTGCCCAATTTATGTTAATACTCTAGTCCGCACTCTTGGGACTTAGAGTTGTTTTGTGGGCAGTCGGTATCTGCCCAATTTATGTTTATACTATGGTCCGACCTCTGGGAACTTAGAGTTGTTTTGGTCAGGTCGCACTCTTTTTTGATTGGTTAATTTGCCCCCTAGAATTTGGGTTTAATCTAGTGAGCAATCGGTCAAATTTCAGTCACTTTGGTCTATGATTTTAGTCCCATGGTCCAACTAGGAATTATTAAATGAACAAATTGACTGTGCTCATCTTGTTTGATCCCAGTGGGAGTTAGCACGATTGATCGATTCCAAGCTCTGGGAGCCTATTCATACACATCGATATCAATCTGTTTCGCTATGTAATTATCATGCAATGCAATAGTAAACATAAATGCAGAGGAAGCCTTAAACTTTATTCATTAAATAGAAGGGAACAACATAAATTGTCTTATTACATATTCAGAAAATCAAATGCTAAAGCAAATTCTGAAAATAAATACAAATGAAATGTAAAGGAAATAAGCTAAGTAAAATAGCGTCGTAGATGTTCGCTATTCCATTCTCTTGGAAGTGTAATGCCATCGACAATCCCTAGCTTGAAAGTTCCTTATCCAAGCCTTTGTTCAATGACATGTGGTCCTTCCCAAACCGGATTCATGTGTGACGGAGTAGGAAATACCCATTTCAGGACAAGATCGCCAATTTCGAAGGTTCTCGGGCGAACTTTAGTGTTGTAATACCAAGCAACTTAATGTTGGTGCAGCTGCCCTCAGATCAGCTTCCTTGCGCTTCTCGTCTATAAAGTCCAAAGATTCCTAGAGGAGGTCTTTATCTATTTTGGGATCGTAGTAAGTCACTCGATGAAAGGGACTTCGAGCTCGATAGGAATAATGGCTTCTGAACTGTAAGCAAGGGCAAATGGAGTATGCCAGTCGCAGACTTGTGAGTGGTTCTGTAAGCCCAAAGTGCTATAGGGAGTTCATCCACCCACTTGCCTCTAGCCTTCTCCAAACACTTCTTTAGAATTGACTTGATGATTTTATTTATAGCTTCAATCTGTCTATTTGCATGAGGGTTAGATACTGCCGCAAATCTCTTTTCAATGTAGTATCTTTGACAGAAGTCATTAAACTTAGTACTATGGAATTGAGTCCCATTATCTATTGTAATGGTCCGTGGAAGACCAAAGTGACATATAATGTTTCGAACAATAAAGTTGATTGCTTTCTCTGTCATGGTTGTAGCTAAATGTTCCGCGTCGGCCTATTTGGTTAAGTAATCAACTGCTACAATAGCGTATTTCGCACCACCTTTAGAGATTGGTAATGAAGAGATAATATATATACCCTACATAACGAACGACCATGGGCTGACCATTTGCGTGATTTTTGTTGGTGGAGCTCTCAGAACTCTTGCATATATTTGGCAATTATCACATTGTCATACATAATCAGACGTGTCTCGATTTATTGTGGGTCAATAATATCCATAACGGAGTATCTTCTTTGCCAAAGTTTGTCCCCCAGTGTGATCGTTGCATTCTCCTTCATGAACTTCTTTTAAAACATGATTTATCTCATCTTGTGCGATACATCGAAGTAGAGGGACTGAGAAACCTCTCCTATACATGATTCCTTTTTGCATAATATATCGTGAAGCTTTGTGAAGGACCTGTCTCTTTTCATTTCTTTTATCAGGCAGGACCCCGTGCAGTAAATAGTCCTTAATTGGAGTTATCCACGATTCCCTTTCAGATTCTACCTCCAGTACCTTGATCGATTTCCATCAAGTTTATACTTGGGGTATCTAATACTTCAACCGGTACCAAACCCATCTGCCATGCATCGCCGGTACTAGCGAACTTTTCCAACAAATCAGCCTCTCTATTTTGATCGTGTGGAATATGTGAAATGTCATAGTATTCAAATTCTGTCAACAACTCCTGAAATTGGATAAGATAAGGGGCAAGTCGTTGTCCCTTAGCCTGGTAATCTCCTCCAACTTGATACACTACCAATTGCGAATCACAAAAGATTCCAAGAGATTTAACTCCAAGTTCTTTGGCGATTTTAAGTCCAACAATCAGAGCTTCATACTTAGCCTTGTTATTTGTCACTGGGAAATCAAGCTTCAAAGCATAACAAACGACCGATTTTCAAGAGTTACAAGCACAATCCCAGCTCCAGAGCAATGATCATTTGACACTCCATCACCATATAACTTCCATTGTACAGTTGGGATTTCACTTCCTTCTGGAAGGTCATCTTACACAGTGAACTCTGTTATAAAGTCGGCCAAAGCCTATCCCTGAATAGCTCTTCGAGGAAGAAAAGTAATATGGAATTGGCTAAGCTCAATGTTCCACTTGAGTAAACCCTCAGACACCTCGGGTCGCTGTAGGACCTATCGTATTGGCTGGTCGGTGCAAATATTGATCGGATGTGCTTGAAAGTACGGACGAAGCTTCTGTGATGCAACTAGCAAGCAATACGCCAGTTTCTCTATTTTGGATAATTTCTTTCTGCTCCTGCCAATCATCTACTAATGTAATAGGCTGACCTCTGGATTCAATTTTCCTCAAGAACCAAGGCGGCACTTATAGCGTATGCTAATATAGCCAAATAAATGAACAACTTTGCATGATCTATCGGCTTTGACAAGATATGGGGTCTCTCCAAATGATTCACCAAAGCTTGGAATGCGCTTTTACAATCGTGAGTCCATTCGAATTATCTTTTCCGCTTTTTAATTAGATTGAAGAAAGGAATGCATTTGTCAGTTGCTCTGAAGATAAATCGACTTAAAGTGGCAACCTTCCAATTAAGACTCCTCACTTGTGTAATCGTTCTTGGCACCTGTTTATCATAGATAGCCTAAATCATCTCTGGATTAGCTTCTATTTTACGAGCATTGACAATAAAGCCCAGAAACTTTCCTGATGCAACACCGAATGAACAAGTCAAAGGATTACTTTTCATCATGTAACATCGGAGGATGTTAAACATTTCTGCCAAGTCTTTGATGTTGTCGCTTGATCATCATGACTTCACGAGCATATCATCCACATACACTTCCATCGTCTTTCCAATCTAATCCTTAAACATCATGTTAACCAAGCGTTGATAGGTTGCTCCAGCATTCTTCAATCCAAACGACATTATTACGTAACAATACAACCCAAAATCTATAACAAAACTAGTGTGCTTGTAACGATTTGGAGTTTCGCGTTCGAAAATTGACATCCATACTTTACATCGTACTCGAATGCCGTAGATTCGACCGTTCACATCCGGGTCGCCGGAGCTTATAACAACATTAAGTAAACAACACAGCGGAAAAAAAATATAGATATACAACATCTGATATAATATCCAGATACAATGATGATACAATGAATATCTATATACATCAGAGATGTGATACAAGAAATAGCAGCGGAAAAGAAACGATATCAACAGCAGCGGATAATCTCCATCTTCAAAGCACCAATCCAGAAATAGCTCGAACTCCCAAATACGAGGCACAAAGGTAAGCAAGTGCAGTCCATATCCAAAGACTGAACTAGCTCCAGAAAATCTACAAATCCGACTATCTGAAAAACCCAACTCTAGACTACTCGTGTAGAAAAATTTTGAGCATCTAGAGTTTAGGAAAGAAACAATAAACTCCGGATCAGTCATTGGACTGGTGTGAGCAACAAAAACAGTTTATCTTTAAAACAAATAGCAAAGAATTTTAAAGTCAATTCGCAATGCTTTTAGAAAATGAAACTACCATAAGACCTCCCGCCACACACACAATGCAAACGCAGACTTGGAGGAGATTTCTTCTTATGATAGTCAAAGATGATTACTACGCAAAAATCAAATCATTGGGTATTATCATTAGTGCATAGTGGGAAAAATATTTCGAAAATAGAATATCAATCTTAGCCAACATACGACCATTATCGTATGCCTACTATAGCTACCATGTTCAATAGCAGGTTACCGCCACATTCCATGGCAGGTAATACAACTAAAACCGTACAGGGCTCGTATTGTTTGATTGGATTTCCAACAAATGGTCAGGCTAAGGAACTTCCTATGCCACGAAAGAACGTCTCTGGCGGGACGCTCCGAGAACCAAACCGTTCTCTGCCAAACAAGGCCGGCTACCCCCTTTCCCAGGGAATATACAAAACCTCATATATGCCACCCCCGGTCCTTTGGGACCTTTATCCGAGAGCTCTCGATAACCAACATCACACATAATAAATAAAGTGTGTCCACATGAGTAAGTATCTGGGCTCCAGACCATGATACTACCCTTTTCCAGAAGGAATGGTCATACCCTAGGGAAGCTACCCCTGAAACCTTGCCGCACAATTCCTGTTTCGACCATTATCGGTTTGTGAGGTTCGACGAAGTCTCGTCCACAAAGCTACGCTTTGGCACAAAGCCTTGCTTTGGGTCAACAGATGATCAACCAATGATCACAAAGATAAATGATCAAACAAATGATCATATCGCAAATGATCAAACACTGATCATCACACAGCAACACTCAGCATGCCACATTACCAAATTGGGAATATATCGCTGATAAATTTCAACTACATAACCTCTGAGCTCGTACGTCTCAGAGAAGGGTGTTAAGCTAAGAGAATAAATTCTCCGCCACCAACAGAAATGTATTTGAAAGAAATCAGCTTTATATCTCAATTTGTAATGTCAGACATACAATCCATACAAGTCTATTCCGGGATAGAACAGAAACGAAGGCACTTCCAAAGAAGCCCTTGCAAATCCGGATAATTTTCTAATCACGTCCGGACTTCCCATCACAAAAAGAGTGATATAAATCTCTATACCGGAGCAACTCGGTGCAGAGACATTTAACAGGTTGTCCTTTCATTTTCGAAAATATCTGGTCTTCAACACCAGTCTTCAAATGCCATCCATATACGACGTATCACTATTCGGAATGGGTTATATGACACAAAGGTCTTTTCCCGGCTAACCCGAATAGTGAGCGCAATATTTAAAAATATATGGATATTGGGATTTCAATTAAGTCACAACTTATTACCCCAAATCTTTCTTTCAAATGGTTTAAACAAATTACCATTTCAAATCTTTAAAAAAAAAGATTTATTTTAAACAACCTTCAACGGTTTAAACAATTTCCATATTTTTAATCTTTTAAATAAAATATTTAATTCATAAAGTTCACCCAGTTTCACAAAAATCCATTCACAGATTTCCAAACAATTTTCGTTTCAATTTGGATTAACTCATTAAATCTTTAAAACAAAGATTCAACTTATAGCTTTCAAAACAATTTCATTTCGAATGGTTTAAAAAAATCATCTTTTTAAATCTGTTAAAAATAACAGATTCAATTCATAGCTTTCAAAAAGAATTCATTCATAACTTGAAAAAACCATTTTTCAATTAAAACTTGAAATTCCTTTAACTAAATTGGAATTTCATTTCTTATCTGAAAGTTTTTATTCTTTTTAAAACAAACAGTTTCATTTTGGAATTTGATTCATTTATACGAGTTAAGGTTCTTGGGTTAAATCCAAATTCTCAAAATTATACTTTTAAAGTGGTTTAAATTCATACAAACACATTTATATCATCTTTAATCCCTAGTTTCCAATCATAGGATTCAATTTCAAAATTGAATTCAAATTTAAATCAAATTATTTAAATTTTCAAAACTCGATTAAGTTATTCAAAATAACTTTTATCTTTGAAATTCCATTTCAAAAGCTTTTCACTTTAAGCCCAAATTTCCAATTTCAAAATCAATTGAAATTAAAATTTCAATTTCAAAAACATCAAATTTAAATTATCTGTGACTTAACCGATTTCCACGTGAAATCCATATTTGTGTGTGTAAAGGTGTAGCCTAGGGGTTTCACACAATAGTGCAACATCATTCAATCATCACAGATCAGAATAAAGAAATATAGTTGATAAGCGATATAAACTATTACGCTTATCGTTCATTCACAGATCAGAGATATATATCACAGATGAGTAAATTACAGATCACAACATAAATCAGGGTATATCACAAAGCATCATATATCAGGGATATCAAACAATCAAATCATCCAATAGAATTCAAACATTCATAAGTAAGGTCAGTTAATTGTCTGATTAATTCAAATCAGATTAATTTGTTATGAATTTCTAATTCTAGTTAATTAACATTGATTAATTACAAATTATTTTGATTAATTATTCTTTAACCATTTATAAATTAACCATTAATAAGAAATTGATTAACCTTTAATTTTTTATTAATTACTTTTAATTATTAATTAATTAACCTTTAATAACTTTCATTAAGTAATTATCTTTTAAATAATTAACTACATTTAATTACTTTTCCTTAAAAACTTCACCAAGTAATTATATTAAGTAATAATCCTTTAATTTATAAATTTATTACCATTTAATTAATTATCCTTAATTATTCTTTATTGTAATTACATAAAGCAATTATCTCTTAATTATATTAAGATCTCAATTAATTAAAAGATAAAACATCTTATCTTAATTAACTACTCTAATTATCTTTTAAGCCTTGTAAAAAAAACTTTGTAATTAATTATTATTAACTACTTAACTTAAACCCTTAAGTTAAATTAATGATTTAAACACTTCATCTTTTAAATCATTTACTTAATTACAATACTAAGTTTATTTAAAATAAACTTTCAAAACAAAGGTTATATATTTATTTAAAATACTTTTAACTTAATTTGCAATAAAACTTCACTTCCTATTAAATTTCAAAACCTGGTTACTGATTGCTTTAAAGTAAAAACTGCTTTTGTTTCTTTTTAAAACTTGAACTTGATTCACTTTTAAAAATTTTGAAACCAGCTACTAAAACAAAACCAACCCGAGATTTTCCTAGGTTTCGCTCGAGTAACGCTTCGATTTTTCCCTCCATCTTCCTCGAGTACACGCTCGAGAATTCATCGCTCAAAACCCAAACGTGCACACGCCTAGCTGTGCACGTTAACTCGCCGCCGACGAACTCTGGCGAACTGCGTTTCCACTCGGCAAGTCGCAAACGACCCTGACATCAACCCCATCATGGCAACCATCTCTGACTACTAAAACATCCTCACTTGCCTCGAATCAAAATCGAGCTATTCAGTAAAACTGGAAACCAAATCAGTCACCAACAAAACCCTTCGTCCCCCTCGCTTCGACCACCGTTTGCTTAGCGACTCCGGCCTCACCTCGCCATCATCTCCCTCTACCATCTCCTCAAAATTTGTGCGGCTCGACCCATCCATGGCGACGAAATCATCGAGTTACAGAACACAAAATACAACTCGAGCCAAACCCTACTTTCGATCCAACCAACTAATCCTTGCATTAGAAATTTTATTTAGCATTTTTCCTATACTCGAGGATCATCAAGCTAGCTTTACATCAAGTTGCAGCATTTAAGATTTGTTGAATCTCCAGAAATTCACAAAAAAGCATTTTTTGTTCATTTTTAAACTACACTTTGTATCTTAATCTAAAAATCATCGTTTTAATTTTAAAAATCTTAGCTTTGTATGTTTAATCAAGATACGAAATCAGATTAACAAATTAAAATATTTGAATTTTAACGTATTGATTTCTATTTACTGAACTTGACTATATAGTGTTTAAGCTACACTGTCCACCTTCAACAATCCTTCCAGGCCTTGATATCCAGTTTAAAACAAGTTTGTTTAACTTAAATTCTTAAGTATAAAATATTTATATGAAAAAGTATTCAAAATTTTCTCTGTTTTACTTTGTTCAAAACTTGAAATATTGAAAAACAGCTTTTAGTAAGCAACCAAAATCACAGAACAACTTGTTTTCAATATATAGCAAACATACAGACATATTTAACGGCTAACAACATTTCATAATGTATTCAAGTATCAACCACAATCTCAAGATATATAAGTAAATCATGGGTGGAAAGTTGCTCACCGAGATTGAAGCAGAGAAGAACAAAGGCTATGTTTTGAAAACATGGAACAGATTTTAAATCTGGAATTTGATTCTTCCAGATTTATTTGCTAGCTTCAGATTGGAACCTTGATCCATTTGAAGTTGTTTTGAGTTGTTGTTCAAGTTGAATTCTTGTTTAAGTTTTGAATGGTATTTTACTTTCAGTTTTTTTCTTTTTGAACGAACTGGAATGGAGAAGATAATATATAAAAGTAGTTTACAGTGTGATGTATTTTTGTTATGTACTGGGTGGTAAAATATTGTACAGGAAATATTATTTGTACAAATGAGATCAGTGATATTTTCCTTGTCTCGTGGCTGATATGCACCATTTTGGGGCTGCATTAATTATGTTGTACGACTTTACATATAATACTAGTATCTTGTGTACTAAAGATGATGGCCTTACTTGCTTTGGTACCATTTTTACATAATTTCTCTTCACTTCGGCTGAGATGATATGTTATTGTGTTGGAGGTGATATTGGGTACATAACTTTTCATTTGTTTGCTTTGTTTATGTTTGATAGATATTTATTTTACTTTGTTTATATTTATATTTATCTGTATTTCTTACTTTATCTTTGTTAGCTTGTTTCCTTTTCCAGGTCTTTGTTTTCTTGATTTGGCAAATGTACATGGATATACATTTTGTTTTGCTTTAGCCTTATTACATAGGAATATAAATGAAATTCTATTGTTAATATGTTGTTATAATTTTATCTAATATGTTTACTTTCTATTTTACAAACTATACAAGTTATGTTATATATATATATATATATATTTCAATTTCCCGTTCTAACTTAAATATTATTTCCAACTCTAATACTTGTCTTGTATTTCTATATTCAATATTTGATTAAAATCTATCTAATGTTGTTATTTTAATTCATTTTATATAATTTCATTTCTAAACCATTTCTTCATGATTTAAATTCATATAATTTTTTTTTTAATTTAAACGATTTATACGGAATTTATTCGAGTTCGGGGAAACTCGCATCACTTTATAATTAATTTTACAAATCTTTATTCAAAATTTCATTTAATCATCAATTTAAATTAAATTAAAATTCGCGGTCGTTACAGTGCTCCTGATCAGGGATATGCATCGGGAGGTTCTATCTCGAATACGCATCCATAAATGATAACAATTTGTGTCCTAAAGTTGAATCAACTAGCTAATCAATCCTTCGAAGGGGAAAACTGTCTTTTGGACTTGCTTTGTTCAGATCTGAATAATTAATGCACGTCTCCATTTTCCATTTGCCTTCTTCACAAGTACGGGATTAGATATCCATTCAGGATAGAGGGTGTCGTGGATAAACCCGTTAAGTTTTAGTTTATCTACTTCCTCTTTAAGAGCGGCAGATCATTCCGGATCCATGCCTCATCTTTTTTGCTTTATCGAAACAAACTTTGGATCAATATTCAATGCATGGCTCGTAATGGTAGGCGAAATTCCACACGTGTCAAAGTGAGTCCAAGAAAATACATCTAGATTCGCTTGGAGAAAACCAGCAAGTTCTTTCATCATCAGAGGGCTGAGCTATGACCCAATCTTTAGGACTCATGATGGGTCGTCTTATCTGATCGTGATATCGATCGTCAGCTTAGTTGGTGCAACCTTAGTCTCGTTGGGCTCCTCTTCGTCATTTCTCAAATCTATATCCCTATAGAACATACCGTGGCACCCGAGCCCAGGCCCTGGCGCTGGTTGTCAATTTTCAATGGTTTAGATGTGGATAGCTTTATCCACACCCTTTCCCTTCTCCTTACGCTGAGCTTTCCTAAACTCAGCTACATAAATAGGCACGTCCAGTTGCCTGATCGTCATGAACAACTACTACACCATTATCCGTCGAAAACTCCAGAGTTAAACACCATGGGGCAAGAGCTGCTCGGAATTCAGCCAGGGTTGATTGTCCCGGAAAAATATTGTACGGAGAGTCAATGTAAAAAATAATAAACGGTAAGATTTGCACTCTCCTTCGTTCACTTTCTCCCAATTCGACAGGTAATTTCACGTATCCTATAGCCTCAGTTGCAACTCCATTAAAACCATGAATACGAGCTTTAGATGGTTTCAAGTCTTTTGCCTCCATTATCATGCCTTTTTAAAGATTATATTTACTGAACTTTCACAATCAATCAAAATCTTTCTTACCAATGCAGGACCAAACGTAGCTGAAATGACCATCGGGTTAATTGTTGGACCCTCTTCTTTGTCTGCATCCCTGCTTCTAAACACAATATCATCCACCGTGGTGCGCTGTTGTTTTGCCGATGTTCCATCTTCCGTATTTGAACAACATTCAAAATCTACATGCTTTATCACGCTAGCATAACGCTCCATCTCTTGCCAACACCTATTCGTATGGTGCGGTCCCACAACTATCATATTAATCATCAGTCTTCCACCGGTCTATGCAGGCTCCTCAGCCCTACGCAAAGCTTGTCCTCGATTGGCGTTGGATGTCCCTTGTCTGCCATCCTGTGGAGTTTTCACTAACTATTTCAACTTCTTTTACCGAATCAATTTTTCTATGACATCTTGGAGGTGCCTACATTCATTCGTATTGTGCCCATAACATTCGTGAAACCGATAATACTTCCCAGTCTGCTTCTGTCTCTTTGACGACTCTTTTGGCTACGGCTTCCTGTACTGCATGGTATTGCAAATGGATAGATAAATGTTCTCCAGGAACGTGTTTAGCGGCGTGTAGTTTACATACAATGGAATCCTAGGCTTTAGTCCCCCAAAATCCTATCTCCATCTTTTTTTTATTGATTTGGCTTTTTCTGAACATTCACCTAAACTTTCCTAGAACAGTCATCGGACAGTCTTATTGCAATATTATTCTGTACTGCTTCTCCACTCGGTCCTGTAACGTTCTTTTTCCTAGAGGATCTGGCCTCCTCCTTCCTCAAAAGCTAAGCTTCCTATGAACAGAAGCGCTCCAACATCGCAAGCGGTTTTCCAGCCAGTCAGTCGCCAAACTCAGATTTTGGATCAATCCCTCTCGTCACAGCCATGAGTATAACATGATCATTCGAGTTGCCGACCTCCGTGGTAGCCATATGAAATCTCTCCAAGTAATCTTTCAACGGTTCCCTTAGGGCCTGGATCACACTGGAAAGGGACATCACGTCTTCAGGACGAACTGCATGCATTCGGATTTGCTCTATAAACTTGGTTGCCAGCTCATCAAATCTCTAAATTGACCGTTGAGGTAGTCTCATGACCACATCATTTCTATCTCGGAAAGGTTTATGGGAAATCATCTACACTTGGTTGCATCGTTAGCTCCAGCAAAATCCATCAACCATTCATATCTCATAATATGCCGCGTGGGGTTGGTTTTCCCCTCGTAGGCAGGCATTGATAGCATATTTAATCTCCTCGGGTATTCCGCATATAGAACGTTATCAGTAGACGGGTATGGCTTCTTGAGATTCCCTAGTCATCATTAGTTAAGCCTTGATTCTCTCTCACTAACTGTCTGACTGTTGATGATAAGTCTGGCATTTTGATGGGTGGTGTCATGCGGTGGTCGCACTCCACCTCAAGTGAACGGTTAGATCAATATCTACGTGCTGTTTCATGCCTTCTTGGTTCCCCATCCACTTGGTGCACACCTTGAACATTTATCTTGTTGTCATTTCGACGAGGTACCTGGTCGGCATTCGATCGAGCTCCAGCATCCAAGCTTCTGGGAAGGACTCCAGCGCGATTCCCTATGTGTAATGGGGGAATCCCACCTCTATATGAGGGGTCAGTACTGATCCCTAGGGATTGATCGGCACCAATCGGTCGTGGAAGACCATATAGTTCTGCCAAGCGGCGCTCCGACATTTCTGTGTGATCTCCTTCAAGCCTACGACACCTAAGCCTCTAGTATTCATCCGATGAGCTTGAACTTTCCGATACCGAGTAAGGAGTGGGTTCTTTTTGGCCTTCCCGCGCTGCTGTTGGGTATTCTGATTCATCAAGCTAATATTGGTCTGAATCTACTCATTTAGTTGTCGATGGCTTTCCATCAACTCTCTCATCAGATTATGAAATTCAGCTCATTAGTAGGGTTCTGGACTTTAACCAGATCGGTATTCAAATTTCAGATTGGTTGCCTGGACTCCTTGTTGAATACTAGTAGTCTCATTTCCATCAATATTCTGAGAATTGGACCAGGTATGTCTCACCGTTGTCAACCTCCTTGTTTAGACTTTTGCAAATATGAGTAGTGTAAGCAAGTTTATGAAGATAGCTATGGATCTCCTTCTAGGGATTTGCCCAATCCAGTAACAACAAAGGGGATCCTAACAGAATGAGAATCAGGTTCTCAATGAAAGCACCGAAATATTTGCAACCAAATTGGTCGCAAACACCTAAGAATAGATTTATGTACTGAAATAAATGAAGAAAGTAAAATTAAAATAGAGGAATAGAATAAACTAATAAGAAAATCAAAGAAATAATCAAGAACACAAGGATTTATAGTAGTTTGACATTATATGCCTACATCCACTTTAAAGATTCTCTTTATTGATTCACGAATAGTTTGATTACAGTAGCAAACAATAAAAAATTAGGAGAAAACTTGATTACAGTAAAGACTAATGTAACCAGTAGTGTAAAGGTCCTCAGAATGACCGCCGAGGCCAATATTTATAGGTGAAGGCGACCACCAACCTCTTTAAAACTTCGACTACAGGACCTTCTAATCCATAAGGGCCCACCAGAGGGGTCGCTAGGCCCAAATCCCAATGAATAGGGATCGATATCGATCCCTCCATTGGTCGATTCTAGGGCAACAATCCCTATGATGGCTTCTTCATGTTTAAATATGTTGGTACTTAAAATATCATGTTGATTGGATAAGTGGAACATATAATTCTGTTTGATCTTTGGTTCAAATCCACTTAGAGGTTATTTCTGCCGAACCCTTCTAAATGGATTATGCCGATCCCTCATAGTTGACTCCAGTATGGTGATCTCTATTACTCATCTGCTTATCCAATCATGTCGATACATGCCCTTCTACTTATGCCGATCCATGCATAACTATTTATGCTGATCTCTCCATTGCTCCAACTGTGCTGACCCCTTCAACTAACTATGCCGAACCAAACATTTCAATCTATACCGATCCCAGGAGTTCCACCAAGTCATGTCGATCCATGCACCATCACCTATACCAAACCCTCCATTATTTCATCCATGCCGACCCCTCATCCAACTAACTATGCCGATCCTAAAGGTATTACCAAGCTAGGCCGATCCCTTGCCTATCCAAGCTAATTTCCATATTTTTAGCATCCTGCATCGTCTATCTTCCAACTTTGTTCAATCCTGACTTTAAATAACCATTTGAACTCTACTTCCGAGTCCTACAGCTATTGCTCCATAGTCATCCTCCTTGATAATTGTCGAATCTATCTTGCGCAATCAGTTCAGTATAACTGGGTAAGGATATGAGGTAACATTCACCAACTATTGAAAAGTTGCTTGGGCATTCTTTAGGCCAAATGGCATTACTCGGTAATAATACAATCTGAGGTCGGTGATGAAGCTGGTGTTTTCTTGATCGGGTTTGTGCATCATAATTTGTTATCCCGAGTAAGTGTCCATAAAGGAGAGTAGTTTGTGCCATATAGTTCCGTCCATGAGCTGGTCAATTCTAACTAGTGGGAAGTTGTGCTTTCGGCATGCTTTGTCAGGTCTGAGTAGTCAACACAAGTTCACCACTTCCCATTTGAATTTTTAGCCAGAACTGTATATGATACCCATTCAGGATAAATAACATCGCGGATAAAGCCATTAGCCAACAGATTATCCACTTCCTCCTTCAGTGCAAGGGATTGCTCCTGACCCAGACTGCGTCTCTTCTGCCTCACTAGAGTGAACTTGGGATCGACATTGAGTGCTTGACATGCTATCTCTGGTGATATCCCACGCATATCGAAATGTGTCCAAGCAAACACGTCTAGGTTGGCACGAAGAAATTTGATCAATTCTTGTTGCATTTTGATCCCAAGCTATGACCTTATTTTTAAAACTCCATTTAGGTCAGCCATATCGATAGATTGACACCATAATCTCTGCCGATGCTACCAGTTCCTTCCCTAAAATCTTCTTCCTAGGATTCAAAGCCTTATCGAAATTACTATGGTCCCCGAGCCAGGCGGTTCTGTAATTGCTATGTTGATAGTTTGCGAATATGGAGAGACTTCCCCACATTCTTTCCCTTTTCCTTTCGTTTTGATTCGCATAACTCGGTGACATAACGTTCTATAATGACACTTTGACCTCCCTTTATAACTCTAACCCCATTCTATATCGGGAATTTCATGGTAAGGCACCATGGAGCCAAAGTGATCCTGAAGTCAGAGAGTCAGTAGACCCAAGAAAGTATTGTATGCTGACATTTCATCCACGATCACGAAGGGTTGGATAAGGACTATCTTTATTCTCCTTATCCAAGCTCCATGGGCAAGTCAATCGTCCCGACTGATTGTCTTAATTCTCCCATAAAGCCTTAGATTTTCATTCGGCAAGCAGCACATATTTCATACTGATTTCATCTGATCGGTCAAAACAAGATGTTAACAAAACTTCCACTATCAACCGGGACTCAACGTACAACTGCCAGTCCAATTTCAATTGTCACTACCATTGGATCGATAGACGGTTTTTCGACTCCTGTAGTGTTTCTGTTCTAAAACACTATGCCATCATTGAGTGTCCTTTGCTGCTTGGCTGAAGTGGCATCCTCAATTGCAAAACAAGCTTGTTTCAGAGCATGTTTAGTGAACTCGCATATCGCTCCATCTCCTTCAAGCTCTTCTATATTGGTGAGATCCTCTAGAAATAGTGCTAATAAGAAGTCTCTGTTCTATCCATTTGGATCCTTCTTTGCTGAGTCCAAATTGGTTTCCTTGAGTACTTGGAACGTAGGTTCTAGTAGGCTGGTCATATTTTTGCGATTTCATCAAATACCGCCGAAGCCTGTTGTTCCTAATCAATTCCTCAATTAGATCTTTTAAATGTCGGCACTCGTTTGTGTTGTACCCATGAGTTTCATGGAAGCAGAAGAATTTTCCCGATTGATTATGTCGCCTAGATTCTTCCTTCTCTAGAGGCATGTTGTATTGCTCAGTTCCCTAAGTTGCAAGGTAGATGTTCTCCAAGCTGTCATTCAATGGCGTATACTCCCCGGGTTTCAGGTTCCTAATCCGCTTTCCATTCCCATTATGCCTACCAGTGTTCTATTTTTTACTTTTCTGATTTCCATCTTCCCTGCATTTCCTATAGTGACTCCAGAATTGCTTCCATCTTATTTGACAGCTAGATTGCTTTAAACTATCACCTTTGGTTGCACACTGGTGTTGCCCTCTAATGCGTCTGCCTCTTCCAATCTCATATAACGACTCGCCTTTCGATTAAACTCATTCATGGTGGTTGGTTGTTTCATTTTAATCCATCTTCCAAAGTCTTTGTCCGGATGGATAGCTCGGACTAATGCCATGAATACCATATCTTCATTAGGTTTGTTTAATTCAGTTATCGTAGTATTAAATTGGTTCATAAAGGTTTTTAGTGACTCAGTTGGTCCTTGGAAAAGGCCAAATAGAGACATAACATCTTTTAGATGTGCCATGGGAAGTCTAAACTGTACCAAGAATTTCCTTGCCAACTCGTCAAAGGTAGAAATGGATCTTGGTAATAGGCTGGTAAACACATAGAAGCAACATCTTCTAAGAAGATAGGTAAACATCTGCAGCAGACAGCATCCGTTGCCCTAGCTCCATACATATGCCAATTGTACTTGTATAAGTGCTGTTTGTGTCCGTCGTCCTATTGTAAGATGGCATAGTAGGCATTGTACATTACTAGGGTACTTTTGCCTTAAAATGTTTTCAGCAAACGGATTTCGGCTTGATGCTGAACACCAATCATCGTCCTTCCTACCCTTACTTTCTTCCATCAAGCATTTAACCATGTTCTTAATAAATGCCTCACTATTCCAGTAGTCCACAGGTCAACAATCAGGGGCTACGCCAAGCGTTTGACTTTTCAAATGGCCTTGGTTTACCAACTGAAGCTTAGGTTCTCCATTCTCCCGGAGAACCACTCTTGTAGAATTCCATTGGCGCATGGTTGGCTTTATAAATGTATTTGAACTTCCTTTTTGGCATTTTGCCTGCCTATGTCAGCATTTAATTCCAATTCTTTTGTATCAAGTTGCATATCATCTTTAAAATCAGGGAGAAGCATTGCAATATTCCCTTATGGGGCCTTCACCCCAAGGTTAGGGTTTGCGGCAGGTTGCATCTATGGTAGGAGGAGTGCTCCCATTACCTTCAATAACAATTCCAGTCGCTCCACCAACTATCTCCTTTTGCTTTTGCTTGCCATCCTTCCTATTCAAGCCTGAGATGGAGGAATTCTCCTATTCCATAGCCTCTGCAATTTCTGGCCTAGTGCTTGGACCAGTTGGTGGTTGTAGTGCTAGCAAAGCATCAACCTTGTCCATAAGAGCCTTCTGACTATTAGCCATCTTTTGGTTAAGTTGATTAACCATCTGGTTGCGATATCCTCTAATTACAACCTACTGTTGAGTAAAAGCACTTGGTGCAAGATTTCCAGCATTAACCTATGTTCGATGAGTGTTAGTGTTGTACACTTCTGTTTGCTGGAGATTGATTTTATCAGCACCAAGAGTTGTTCCAATAGATCTTCCAAATGTTACCTTCCTCTTAGGAGCCATTAGAATAGCAATGCTCTAATCTTCTTCAAGCAAACTTTCCTAATCTAACATTTGGATCTATCTAATCCAAAGTAGATTGCTAGATCCAAGCTCGGGTTCTTGGTTTCAGTGAAAGCACCAAACTGTTAACCAAAAAATGAATCAACGCCCTAGAGTATGATGTGAAAACTCTAACCCTATTAGAATAGAGCAAATATAATAGAGAATAGCAGAAAAGTAAATGAGAGACAGAGATTTTTATAGTGGTATCGTTGTTAACTAAGCCTACGTCAACTTTATAGCTCTGATTATTGGTTTGATCTAGCTTGAATGAGATTACAAGGTGATTGAGAAAGAATTAGTCACAAGTATAGGGGTTAGACTGATTCTAAGTCCTAGAATTGCCTAGAGTAGCTGCCTTGGGGACTATGGTGTAGAGAAAAGAGTTGAAGAAAAGATGGAGATCCTGCATAGTGGTAGCAAAATGCAGATCATTTCTTGGTTGCTCTATGATTTTTATTTATAGAAGTAGCACTCATACTAGATTAGAAGCCTGCTTCTAGAGAAGCCAGAGACCGACCTAAGATAGCACAACAAATATCATAACGACATGAGTTCGCAATTAAACTCGGTACCGAGTCAAGCCTTTGAATCGGGGCCGAGTTTTATCCTTAGCAAAAAATCGATTAAATTCTCCTTTTTTGAGTTTCTTGGTTCTTCAATATATCCTCTATGTAATTTTGTAGGTTATCAATGAGTTTTGATTATCGTTCTTCGACAACTTGAATTATCCTGCAATTTGGACCGTCACATTTTCATTTCTCACAATTGACTCACTAGAACTCTACGAAACTTCTTAAACATGCTTAGGAAGACTCAGGGACCACATGCTAAAAATATGAAGATGCCATGACTTGGCATTTAGACTCGGTACCGAGTCAAGGAGGTTGACCCGAGCCGAGTTAGCTACTTAGCTTATTTCTGGCTTATACTTTCTTCAGCCTTCCCTCTTGTCCTTCTGAGTATCTCTGCCATGTTTTAGGTCATTTTGTTCTTGTTTCAGCATTCTAATTCATTGTGATTCTGCTTGGTTAAAAACCCAATTAACATATTCATCTGCCAATATGATGTCATGCTTGCAAGAGGAGTGGGAGCCGCTCCCGCACTAAGTACCTTAACTACCTCTCTTTCTTCAGCATCCCCCTTCTCTTCATACTATTGAGAAGCATAGAAAGACAAGTTTTCAATGTTTTCTCTTAATTCTTTGATTACCTTTTCATAAATAACTCTGTAAAGTGTTTCAGTTTCCTTAAGCATTTGTTGTAGCTCAACCACCTTTGAATTTGTAACATCAAACTCAGTGCGTAGTTTGTTATTATGTTTGTATTGGCACTCACACACATCCTTAGCATTTTCAAAATCAGAAGAGCATTCTTCGGATATTTTTCAAGCTTTTCATTGATAAGTATTAGCTAAAGTTCTATTCCTCTATGATTACAGTAGAGATTGTAGCCACAACCTCAAATTCAGTTATGCCTGAGTCATTCGGGCTATAGATTATGAAAACTAAAGGTGCACTGAACTCGAAGACATTTTTAGCCTCAGAGGGATGCCCATGAGAAGGAAGGGAGGTGACCTATTGATAACCATTGGAACTAATTTCAATGGGATTCAAATTACAAAATGTTAAGTTTGGAAAAACATATTGCATAAGACAACTTTTATATAAAGAGTGCAAAAAATTCACATGTAAAAAATATACAAGGTTCACTCCTTATTTAGATTTCTAAGCCTAATCCTAAACCATTCCAAATAAGGGTTGTGAGAAGAAAAAGAACCGCTCTCCGAGGTATAGCGCCAATGATGCAGTACAAAGTCACTAAGTGCTTCCTTTTTTAGCTACTTGGTCAATTCTATAAAGCAACCCTTGGGTTTCTTCTTTAAGTTTCACAAATGACCCTATCAAACTCTTTCTCCCACCTGCAAATTGTTGCTGCACTAACACCAAGGCAATCTATATTTTAATTTTGAAGTTTTTCCATGCTTACCTTCAAGAGTTTAGTAAAAACTACTTCCTTAGAAGACTACAAAGAACAAAGGAATGTAAACAACGTGGTAGTTCATAGTGCAGTAGCAAAATAGAAAGACAATCAAAGAAATTGGCTATGACTAGATTGGAAAGCAAGTTCATTTCATTACATACCAAAAGATTCACAAGGATAAGAGAAAAAAATGAAATTATTTATAAAAGTTCAAGTAATTACATGGACTTGGAAAGTAGAGGTGACCTCAATACCCTTAGACAATTCATTTTCACTACCCCATTGCAGTGAGGTGTCTTGGGAAGCTAAAATGGTTTCCCTTTCTGTATCTTTATCTTTAGCCATCTCCTTAACCCACTCGGTCCTGCAGTAGGGAAGTGCTCCTTTAATTTTTGTAGGGTCCCCCAAGAAGCCGAGATCAATCTCAATAGTAATATCATCTATGCGGTTGGAAAATAATTGGTGCTTAAACGCGGCGTACATCTTAAAGAGAACACGGTAAGTAATCTGGTTAAGCCTATCCTTAAACCTAGCCATCTCCTAGCATGTCCCCTCTAACTCTTTCTCCTTCTTCCTTAAAGCCTTATCCTTCTTTTCAAACTCTTGACCCTTTAACTTCAAAGCCTCCTCTACTAGCCTTGTAGCCCCCTTTGCCTTCTCCGCCTTCTCCAGTTGAGTCATAAGCTCGACATCTACTCCTGTTTTTTAGAAGCAGCCACAACAAGATCCGTCTCAAGCTTAGAAATTTGAGCATTAGATGAGTCAGGTCATTCTTAGCCCTCTTTCGAACCTTGGCTATTAAAGCCTCCATCTTTCATAAAGCAATCGTAAATAAGATAAGAATTTATGATGTAAATCATCATTAAATAAAGAGAGAAAGGAAGGCACTTACATAAGCCAAAGTCCAATAAAGCTCGATGACAAGTTTGGGGAAGGGGTGTATAGGAAACGAAAGTGCAATAGGATAAGATTGAAGAGCAAAAACAATGCAGGATAAACCATCCATGGCAATGTGCCTTACCCTATTAGAAAGATCAATGACATGCCCTTTCAGTAGGGGCAAAAAGCAAAGGTTTGGGTCTCGGAAGGACTGAAGAGGTGGGATGGGAAGTATGTTTGAGGAAGGAAGGGAAGAAAGAAGAGGCACATAAGGTTTCTCCAAAGGCCGAACAGAGGTATCAGTGTCATCATTTTTTCTCCTCTCCCCCTTCTTCTTTGTCATCTCCGATGCCAATGGCGGAAGATCATCAAAAATCACATCCGAGAGGTTTCCAGCTGTCTTACCTACATAAAAGAAAATTTAAGATTAGCAATCATCTTTGCAAAAATCAAATATAATTCCACAGTCCATCATATCAAATTATACCCCTATATACATATCTAACTATGGAGAACTTAAAGATGGAGTGAGAAAAGTTATGGTTAGTATGTAGAAAGCCGTACTTGCAAAGTAACAATTCAGTAAATAATAACTTCATTTTCCTATCTTCTTTACCCAAACCAAGGATGTCCTTCCTGCGATATACAAATGACCTAATAGCTTGATCAGATAAGATAGGATGACCGAGCTATGGTTGAAAAGAAGAAGGAAAGTTATCTAAGTTTGAAATGAAAAATATTGATTATTCCACTTCGGGTCTTTCGAGGAACATACGCGAGAATTGATTTTTTTTGCTTGTGTGTAACAAATCCCATAATCACCGTCGGAAGGACTTTTGTAAATGTTAAAAAAAAATTGAAGTTCCTCATAAGAAGGAGAGGAACATTTCTCTGCATAAAGGATGAAAGTTGCAAAATAAATGGAGTAAGAAATTAGGGCAAGTTACATGGAAGTAGCACTAATGAAAGAGAGCCATTCACGAGAATTAGATTGGAAGGAAGATAGATCCCACATCGGATGTATTCGGAAATAATAGAAGTAAAACCATTTGGAGGCATATGGATACGTTCATGGGATTCAAGAACCCTAAACACGTGACCCTCAAACCCAAAATGGTCCAAAATGCTTTCTATTTCTCCTGATTTGGTTATTGTAGATGTTAAGGATAAATGAGAGATGGTCCCCTTGATAGAACCAGTTTTCATACCGAATATAATGAGTTGGTTATTGATTGACACTAAGATATAGAGAAAGAAATTACAAGAAAAAGAATACCCTTACTGTTGTTCGAAAGAGAAACTACTCTTAGAGAAGATGAGATTTGCGACTAAGGTTTTCAAAAGCACGTAAAGGAATAATGAAGATGGAGAAAAATATATACTTACCTCGATTTGAATCTCAACTACGTAATTGGAATGATGGAAAATCCCCAAAACCTCAATTGATTAATGACAGGGAAGAATAACGCAAGGATCCATAAAGATTTTCTTGGAAGTCAAAAAATTAAGGTGATAGCTTTTAGAAGATCGACCAATAAGAAATTGACACCTGTAGTCGGGCTTTAAACGTGAAGCAGCAATAAAGACTTTTTTCATTCAAAAAGTAGAGAGAGAAAGGCAAGAACCGATGGGTCAAAGGAAAATATGGAAGCAGAAACAAGTCTACATCGATCTTTAATTGCTGCAGACTTAAGGGGCAAGTGTTACACTCATATTTTCTATTATCTAGGTTTTCAACCCAGCAGAATACAAAGGAAGTCGAAATAGCTTCGTTGAGTCAAAACAACTCAAGTGCCAACCAAAAGGACTAGAAAAATCAACCAAGAAGGATGAGAGAATAAGAAAGCAAAAACACGCTAAGGTGATGGATCGCTAGCGATCCATAATGTTCAATCGTGGGTCCATCCATCCTCTTGCATCATGATCTAATATGCATTTTAAGAATGATGGCTAAGTTTGATGGAATTCCAAGCTAGATAAATTGAGAAGCGAGTATTCATCTAATTCAATCGGCAGTTCGATGCAACCAGTGTGTGGATCTTCGCAATCGAAATGAGGCATAAAGCTACGAAATTACATGGAGAACACCAACACAAGAAAAAAATGCAATCCAGAAGGCAAAGTCCAAAATACTCTAAGTACATGGATCGGTAGCGATCCATGCATTATGGATCGCTAGCGATCCAAATGATTGAGCCATGTCGCCATGGAGTTTAAAGAAGAAGATGAAGGAAAGCATCGCAAGCAGTTGAACCATCAGCGACCTAAAAGCTAGATCCATGGGCTATAGATCACTAGCGACCCATCAATTTGATTCGACCCACTGTGATACTTTTGATGCACCTTCGTACGGTCATATACAAGCATCTGCCAAGGCAGCCTAGCCCAATATCTCTCCAACCCTTATAAATACGATCCTACCAGCAACATAAACAGGATCTGCGGGACTGGTTGTTAAAACTCTGTAGAAACTACTCTTCTCCTCCCACACAATAGTCATTTACAGGGTTCACTATGATTCTCTAATGAACTCTAACACTATTTACTTGATCTAACATACAATATTCAATTGCATTGTAACTTGGAATTGCAGTCAGTCAATAATAAAAGTAATAAAGTGGACGTAGGCTTCGTTAACAGCTGAACCACTATAATAATCTCTTGTTCATTTACTTTTTCTACGATTTACTATTGCCTTTTCAATTTTATTTGCCTTGATAAAC
This sequence comes from Allium fistulosum, assembly GCA_030737815.1. NCBI lineage: Eukaryota > Viridiplantae > Streptophyta > Magnoliopsida > Asparagales > Amaryllidaceae > Allium > Allium fistulosum. The sequence goes on from CM060905.1 coordinate 900,462,063, forward strand.
AATGTTGGTGCTTTCATACTCAATCCAGGGTGTTGATCCACTTTTTGGATTAACATTTTGGTGCATTCATTGAGAACCGAACTCAGAGAAGGGATCTAGCTATCTACTTTAGATCAGATAAGATCCATAAGTTAGATCCTTAATTTCTACTCGAAAGATCTACTGTTAAGAACCAATGGCTCCGAGAAGAAAAGGAAATGCTTTTGAAAGATTCATAGGGGCGATAATTGCCGAAGAAGAAATAAATCATCAACAAATTGAAGTAAATAGCGCAAACGTAGGAGATCAGGTGTTAGGATCCTCTAATCAACACGGAGTTGTAACTAGAGATGAATTGAATAAAATGGTTGACGAAATCAATCAGAAAATAGAAAGCGGTCAGAGGGCTCTTATGGAAAACCTAAAAGCCCTCTTGACCTTACAATCACATCCTGCTCCAAGAACCATGACATAACCCGCGGCTGTCATAGAGCAAGAAAATTCTTCCGTTTCTAGCCTAGATAGAAGGAATGGGAAGCAACCGTAGAAAGGAGTGATGCTGGAACCGTGGGAATCAACGTAGAAGGAAATATAAGCATTCCACCGACCGCGAGACAACCAGCTATGAACTTAAATCTAGGAGCAAAGACCCCACAAGAGGATATAGCCATGGACCACTTCGATTCGGAAGATGGAGAGCAACTTAACGATGGCAAATTGGAAAGAAATGCCAATGCATTCGATAATATCAGGGATATCCAAATTGCCTCAATCAGGCCAACCGCAAGCCAACGCAATCCCGAGGGAGTGGCTCTTCTGAAGACAGGAGAGCTTAGGCTTCAGCCCACTCACCAAGATCGGTTGCAATGCCAAACACTTGGTGTAGTTACTGACGGCCGACCTCCGGATTACCGGACATCTAAGGCATATATCGCAGACATGGTCAAGTGACTGATGAATGAGAGTAAGAACAGAAGAGATGATGAATGGGGATTTGGTCCAAGTCATACTCCTTTCACTGATGAGATTTTAAATGAGCGATACCCAGAAAAATTCACTATGCCAACTATTCCTTCTTATGATGGAACGAGAGACCCAAAAACTCTATACAAGTACAGTTGGTATATGGACGGAGCGAATGCTTCAGATATCATTTGATGTAGATATTCTCAATTTTTCTAGAGGGAATTGCTTCCATGTGGTTCGCTAGGCTTCCACAAGATCTATCTCCATTTTCGATCAACTAGCCACAAGATTACTTAATCAATTCAGACACACGCCTTGCAGCCTAAAGATTTGGTGTCTTTGTCCGGTCTATTCCAGGGATGAAACGAAGCCCTAAAATCTTTCATGAATCGGTTCAATTCCATGGTAACAGAAGTAAGCAATCGAAACGAGGATATGGTTTTTATGGCCTTGGTCCGCACCATCCACCCTGAAACTAAGTTCGGAAAATGGATCAAAATGAAACAACCTACCACCAGGAAGGACTTTAACCATAAGGTGAGTCAATAATTGAGATTGGAAGAGGGGCAAGAGTAAGAAAGGAAATCTACTAGCTTACAACCGATGAACGTTGGGCTGAGTGGCATGGCAATAAACCAAGATATGAATACCTTTAGGGCCCCTAAAGTAAGTGTGGGAAAAGACAGAAAATAGAAAAGGAAGAATCAGAATTCAAATAAACGAAATGGTAACAACAAGAGGCTTAATGGTTTCAGGCCCGAAGATTAAACCCACTCAATGATACTCTAAATAACATCTATCTCACAACATAGGGGATAGAGGAGTACAAGAAACCCCCTAAAAAGGAAGCGATTGAATATCAAAAGCATTCTGGGAAGTACTGTCGCTTCCACAAAATGCATGGTCATAACATAAACGAGTGTCATCACCTAAAGAACTGGATTGAAGAGCTGACCCGAGAAAACAAGCTTCGGCGATATGTGAGGAAATCGCAAAATCCTGACCAACCTATGGTTCCCCAAGCTCCTAGGGATTGAGGAAACCAAGCTAGAACCAGCGAAGAGGGATCTAAACAAATTGACCAGAGACTCATCATTGGAACGATATCTGGAGGACCTCATCCCACATAGAGGAGCTGGGTGAAATGGAGCAATATGCGAGCTCATTAAAACATGCACCCGAAGGATTCGCGCCTCGAGATCGAAGATGGAGCCCCTACTAAGCAGCAGAGAACTCTAAGCGATGATATAGTATTTTGAAATTAGGACACTAAAGAGATTGATGCTCTAACTCTCGATCCCATGGTCTAATGAGTATTGATTGACAATGGAAGTTCTGTGAATATATTTTTTCAAGCACGCCTTTGACCACATGAAGATCAGCATGAGAGACGTATCTACCTTCCAAACAAAAATCCAAGGATTCACCGACGAGCCTAAACAACCGGTCGGGACAATTGACTTTCCTGTAAAGCTTGGGGAAGGCGACCAGAGGGTCACCCTCATCTAAACTTTCATGATCGTAGATGAAACTTCTGCATACAATGCCATCTTGGGATGGTCCGTGCAGGCGAATTTCAAAATTGCCTTAGCTTAGTGGTGCCCTACTATGAAATTCCCAACAGAGAATGGAGTTGGGTGATTAAAAGAGATCAAAGTGCTGCTCCAGAACTTTATATCGTAGAATTATGCAAATCTAAGAGAAAGGAAAAGGGGGAAAATGTAGGGAGAACTCTCCATATTCGTGAACCTGCCGAATAGCAATTGCAAAGCCACCTATGGCATGGGGACCATAGCCGATTTGACAAGACTTTGGACCCTAGAAATAAGAGTTTAGGGGAGGATCGGGCAGCACCGGTAGAATTGACGGTGTCTGTCCCAGTCGATGTGGATGACCCAACGTGGGTCTTGAAAATTGGATCACACCTTGGAAACAGGATGCGATTGGAACTCACTAAATTTCTTCACGCCAACTTGGATGTGTTCACCTTGACACATTCTAATATATATGGGGTATCATTGGAAATTGCATGTCACACACTTAACATTGATCCTAAGTACACACCGGTAAAGTAGAAGAGGCGCATCCTGGGCGCCGAATGGTCCAAGGCGTTGAGAGAAGAAGTAGATAAGCTGATGGTCAATGGTTTTATCCGTGATGCGACCTACCCTGAATGGGTATCTAATCCGGTTTTGGTCAAGAAGTCCAACGGGAAATGGTGAACTTGCATCGATTACTCGGATTTAAACAAAGCATGCTCAAAATACAGGTTTACTCTACTCAGAATTGACCAGCTTATGGATGGGACGGCTGAACATGAACTGCTACCATTTATGGATGCATACTGGGGATACAACTAGATCCCGATGCATGAATCTGATCAGGAAAACACCAGCTTCATCACTGATCTTGGATTATACTACTACATGGTAATGCCAATCGGTTTAAAGAATGTTGGGGAAACCTATTAAAGGTTAGTAAATGCCATGTTCTAGCGTCAGATCGAAAAAAACCATGGAAGTCTATGTTGATTACATGTTGGTTAAATTACGAATAGCTGCCAATCACTTGCATAATCTCGCTGAAATGTTTGAAATACTTTGAAAATATGGAATGAAGCTCAATACGCTTAAATGTCACTTCGATGTAGACTCCAGAAAGTTCTTGGGATTCATAGTGAACGCTAGAGGCAATGAAGCAAATCCAGAGCAAATAAGTGCCCTACGAGAAGTCGAAGCCCTAAAGAACAAGAAGGAGTTACAAAGCTTGAATGGGAAAGTTGCAACGCTAAGCCGGTTCATCTCAAAATCCATCAACAAATGTATACCGTTCTTTAATGCACTAAAGTAGGGAAAGAAGAATTTTGAATGGAACGAGGCTTGTCAAACCGCGTTTGAAAAGTTGCTGCGACATATGGAATCCCCACCAATCCTATCGAAGCCAGTAGACGGAGAGGACTTTTTCATCTACTTAGTAGTCTCCCCTCATGCATTAAGCACTACACTTGTACTTGAGGAATCTAGGATCCAATGACATGTGTATTACGTTTGTAAACGTTTTACTGGAGCCAAGAAAATTTATTCGAAATTGTAAAAGCTAGCGTATTGTCTCTTGATCGCATACAGGAAGTTATGACCATATTTCCCGGCACACCTAATCAAAGTATTGACTGATCAACCCTTGAAGCAAATATTGTGCCGCCTCGAGACTTCCGAGCGGTTTATCAAATAGAATATCGAATTGAGTCAATATGAAATCACTTACCATTCTAGAAAGGCAATCAACGGGCAACCAATGCTTGATTTCATCGCCGAATTTACCATAAGGGATAATGAAGAGGAAATAACACCGAAAGTGGAAACATGATGGAAGCTCTTCGTCAATGGCGCATCTAATAACTTATGCTCGGGGGTAGAGGTAGTGCTTGAAACTCTCGAAGGACGAGCCATTTCCTATGCCCTACGCTTGGAATTCCCTGCAACAAATAATGAAGCCAAGTATGAGGCATTGATAGAGGGACTGCAATTCATGGAAGAACTCAGAATAAAATCCATTCACATATACAGCGACTCTCAATTGGTCATCTTCCAGGTGAAAGGTGAATACCAGGCTCGAGGGAGAACTTTGCCCTATATCTATCTAAAGTGCAAAAGCTGTTGAACGACATCGAACATTACACCATAACTCACATCCCAAGGGAGCAAAACACAAAGGCTGACTACTTAGATAAATTGGTCAACTCCAGAGAAGCTTAGTCGTTGGAACTAGTCCCAGTTGAGACCGTGACCACTCCAAGTATAATCCAAATGGATATCAACTAGATTTTTGAGACCACCATTGAAACAAAAATGTGAATGACCCCAATCAAATATTTCTTGCTTATCGAGACTCTTCCCACAGATAGGAACCGGCGAAAAAAGCTTCTTTGGAAGGCATCGCGATTTATAATACAGGATGAGATACTCTACTGAAGGGGGATCTCTACCCCTTGCTCAGATGTGTGGCCGACGACGAAGCCTGACGGATCCTAAGAGAAGTTCACGAAGGCGACTGTGAAGGCCATATTGGGAGGCAAACCCTTGCAAAGAAAATCCTCTAATACAGGTATTTCTGGCTAACGGTAAACCGTGACACAACAGAGTATGCCAGACGGTGCGATCGATGCTGAAGATTCAACAAGATCAAAAGAACTCCTTCAACAGAGATAACGCGGATGGTTAGTCCATGGTCGTCCACAATATGGGGAATTGATGTAAATGGTGTATTTCTAATTACTAAAGGAGGGGCTAAATATGCTGTAGTTTTCATTGACTATTTCACCAAATGAGCCAAAGCGGAACTGCTGGCCACCATTACCCAAAAGAAAGTCATTAGTTTTGTTACTAAAAACATTATTTGCAGGATTCATATGTCATAGAAAATCATCATTGATAACCGAACTCAATTCAAAAATGCTGAGTTCAAAGACTTCTACAAACGCTTCCGAACCGAGAAGAACTTTTCTGCGATCGCTCATCCGTAAGCAAACGGGCAAGTGGAAGCAATAAACAAGATCATCAAGTCCACCATCAAAAAGCGGCTAGCTAAAGCTAAAGGGAATTGGGTTGATGAACTTCCACTCACATTATGAGCTTACAGAATAACACACAAAGCAACAATTGGGCATACTCCATTCGCCTTGGCGTATGGTTCAAAAATAATGATCCCCGTTGAACTAGAAGTCCCCTCTCATCGAAGGTAGAATTTCAATCAGAGACAAAAACGAGTAGCTCCTTCTCGAATCGCTTGATATGATTAACGAGAAGAGGGAAGAAGCCGAGTTGAGGAATGTTGTTCACCAAAAAAGGATTACAGGGTACTTCAACTCCAAAGTCCACAGCCAACCCCTGAAGTGGGAGACCCCATCCTCAAACGAGTCTATCTTATACCAAGAACCTTTGGACTAAACTGGGAAGGGCCGTATGTGATCAATTAAAAGCTAGGAGACTGAGCTTTCAAAATAACAACCATTGAGGGAATTAAAATTCCCCAGGCATTAAATAGGAATCATTGCGTCATTACTTTATCCGAAGCTATCTTATGTACTTCTTATTTTTCAGCATATAAGCCATCCCGGAATACCCGGAGCATTGTGAATAGGCAGAACTTGCCAAACTTTTCTTAATAAAATTGCTTTACCTTTTGAACCAACAAAACTATGTTCATAAAAATAGCCTATTAAGTCGACAGGGTCAAATCAGATCAAAACAATTCAATCGCTGCTTGAGATAGTGGAATCACACTCAAGTATGCCCCATTTACCCCCCGAGAAGACAGAAGCAAATCGACTCAAACCGTTGGATCAGCAGAACCCGATCCCTGCATTTTGAGAATCGGTGTTGCCCCGGCAGCAGTGGGAAGGCCCAAATCAAAGCCGCGCATCCCATAACCCGTGCATTACCTTTTGAGCCGTGGAATCATGCTCTTAAAGCATAAACTTCTCGCGTTGCTCGAAGATTGGTAAAGTCGAGAAGTTCCGAACCATTCTGGGTCGACTGGTCATATCGATCCCGGAAGCCGCACATCCCATAAGTCGCGCATTACCTGTTGAGTCATGGAATCACACTCTTGAAGCATAAACACCTCATGTTGCTCGAAGATTGGTAACATCGAGAAGTTCCGAACTGTTCCGGGTCGATGGGTCATATCGATCCCAAAAGGCGTGTGTTTCATAAGCCACGCATACTCTTAAGTACCGGCATTGCCCTGGCGACACTGGGAATCTCGTATATTGCAGGAATAATAAGAATCAACTCACTTCTGCTATCAGGAGAAACGGGTATGAATCCAATAGTGTCAAACTATTACAAGTCAGCAGAAAATTCTAATTGTTGATGAATAATAAATCTGAAATCAAGTTGTACAAATAATAAGTTCTCGAATATAGGTACCACAAAATAGATCCAGCTATAGACATCCAAAAATCACTCGGATCAGCCGGTCATTTGTCAGGTGTTCAAAGTAAGCAGCCATGTGAACTGGGGGCACATATCGATACTCAAATAAAATACTCAAAAACAAAAACACTTCGTAGTTCTGTTACAAAGAATTTTGGTGGTAATCATAGGACTAGATAAATTAAAATAGTAGTAAATTGATAAAAGTGCATGAAACGGAGATAAGTAGATAGGTAAAGTTACAATCAAAATGTTAACATTGTATTAGTAATAACATTTTCTGTACGAAATCAAAATGTGGGGGCCATACCCAAACAATGTCGGCCAACAAAAAGGAAAAATATAGACACTACAATGATCAAAGCAGTAATTGCAGATTTTACACTTGAGCAAAGCCCGTATCAAACATAACAAAATGTCTCAAAAAACTAGCTTCACTATTATTAGGACCTATCAATGCCTCTTTCCACTGCCCCCCTTCATACCTTTAGTTGGAAGTTTTTGCTTCCCCTCAGAATCCCGACCAAGGGTAGTGTCACTGCCTATAATATCAACTACCTCCTCGGTTTCGGCATCTCCTCCCTGCTCTCCTACTTTCTCCAAAGGCTCCCCTACCGTCTTGCACTTCCGAGATTTGCGGGGGCTTCTAACAACCCTAATTTTGAGTGACGTTATTTAGGACATTGGACATTTAATTAGTTAAATTAAATGAAATAATGCAAGTTGGTAAAGAGTTTGAGATTTGTATAATTTAAAGGGTAGCCGTGCCTAGTTAAACTAATGAAGTAAATGGAGTTAAAATGAAATAGGAAGGGGAAATTATAAGGGTAAAATAGGAATGTGTCACATTTATATACCCTAAGCCTTTATAACATTTCATTTTATAGTTCATAAATTAAAATCTAAACCTAGAGAGGCCGACCACCATTAAGGGAAGCAAGACGAAGCTAAAAATCAAAAGAAGAAAGCTTAATCAAACTTATTCAAGATCAAACCTCAACTCCTTAACAAAGCTAAAGGTGAATAAACATCTCATATTTTTTATGTTTCGGTTTCTGGAATCAGATCTGAATGTTTTTGCAAGTATATTTCCATATCTTGAATTAGATATATATATATATACGCTAGTTAATGAATTATGCATATTCATGTTGATTTTATGACATGTTTTGAATTGAAAAACCTATCAAATGACATCCATATGCCTTATGATTTAAATATATGGTCAGAAATGATATTTTAGAAAAGGGTTTCAAGTTTCAAAATTTTCTGAATTAATGTGGATTATTATTAATTTTCTAGTGAAGAAAATGGGTTAATTAGGTTTAAAATTAATTACAGCCAAATTATATTGTTTTTGGGTCAGAAATTTACATATGTTAGAAAACATATTAAAAATGATCTATGGGAATGTTTGTCGAATTTTCCTAAGTGTTTTAATAAGTATATAAAATTATTTAAGGTATGAGACTTAAATGTTTTATATATTTATAAAAGGAGAAAGGGCATTTTGTAAACATCTTAAATTATTTACTTCTGAAATTTCGGCAGCACTTTTAGAAAAGAATTTGGAAAAGAATTTAGCAACCAATCATATGTTGACAAACAAGGCAGGTTAGTTGAAAAGAATTAATTTTAAAAGATAAAAATCAGTTTTACTTTATTTCTGCTATTTCGCCATTTTCGGCACCAACCTTTCGACTAGGTACTTCCACCTCCATCTTCATCGAAACCAATGCACATGGTATTAAAGACTTGGTACGTAGTTAAGTGGACAAAGGTGAAAGATATTGGGTCAAAACAAGGGGTTCCGAATGGGTCGAAGCCTTAATTTGCTTTTAAAAGGAAATGCACCTTCTTTGCTTTCGAAAGGAACGCTTTTGACTTAGATAGCTTTCAACTTAGTTAAATGGTTTTAAAGAATGGTTTCGAAATGGGTTACGCCTTTTGTTTTATAAAGAAGCTTTTGAAGGTGTCAAAACCACTTGCTGCCTCATCCTACCTTTTGAAGCAATGCTTTCAAAAGGGTTTCCTTGTTCTAAAACCTAAGCCGCTTCCCCAATGCTTTCGAAGGGATTGGTTTCGACACCATCCACTTCTTTACTTAGAAAATTGCTTTCGAAAGAGTGTTTTCGACTTAGTTGTTTTACGACCCTTTGTGCTATTGAAAGTTAAACCCAAATGGTTTTGAAAGGTTTAGCTTTGAATGGTTTCGAAAGGTTATTCCACATGTTTTACTTAAACCCAAATGCTTTCGAAAGGTTTAATTTATGTAAAGAACTTAATGCCTTCGAAAGGTCTAAGTTAAAGGTTTCAAAGGGAAGGTTCCCTAATATTTCCAAAAGGGTTTAGATGGAAGGTTTCCAATGGTTTCGAATGGAATGTTTAAAGTGGCTTAAAAGAGGTTGTCTAAGGTTTTATAAAGCTTTCGAAGAGATGTTTTCAATGTTTTCAAAAGGGATATGGTAAATGGCTTTGAAAGGTATGTTTTGGCCTTTCGGCCTAAGGTTATAAAGTACAGTAGTTTACTTGTGTCGAAAGGGGTACTTTTAATGGTTTCGAAAGAGATTGTTTAAAGGTTTAAACCAAGGTTTTGAATGTTTTCATCAATAATATCTTGAGTAAAGCATATATCATGGCAAAGAGATTAGAGTAAAGCAAATAGTATGTTTTCCTTGTTTAAGATGGTTTAAAGAGTTAAATCAATTTGAAAAGGTTTTCAAGGAAAATTTAGTGGGTAGTTAACCCTAAGTAAAATGACTCGGATATTTGTATACAAGATGGGACCGGTAGAGGGTCACACCCTATACATTATCTATTAACCCCTAGCTAATGTAGTCCAAAATTCTACTATGTAGGGCTAAGTCATAAGTAAGAATTAGATGATGGTTACATACAAAAAGGAATATATATTTATATATATATATATATGTACAGAGAAGAAGAATAGGTTATTGGTAAGCCCGAAAAACCATTAGGATCAGGTGACGCTTGGAGAAGTAAGTTAAGGACAGATCGTCTAGAAGTATGTCTAACAGTTTTTAGATAATTTGTTTGGTAGGCCCGAGTCGGCCAAAGGTTAGTAGTTAGCCAAACAAAACTACATTATTTGGGATAGATGGTGCATTTATTACCTGTTTTTGAGCATATATGATATTTTCTACTATTGATATAATCTGTTTGATTAACTAGTTTGGTTGCAAGGTTTGATTGGCAAAAAGATATGTTTTAAAAGGATATTATTAAGGTGAAATTCGTTCCGCTAAGCGGCATGGTCTCACTTAATATCAGTAAACTGAGGTGTAATAGTATTATTCACACCCGGCTTTATGTCCGAATCAAAGTTTATGTTTTTCCATTTAAACTCTCGGGTGCTCAAATTTAATTTGAGTAGTTTGAGAGTTTGGGTTTATAGGTTTAGTAGAAGGGCGAATAAAGCTTCCGGAAACGAGCAGGAAGCTGATGTTATTTATATTTTGGATTTGTTCTTTTTGTTTATTCAGATGTGATGTATTAAGACTATTTATGTCTATATAGTTCTCTAATCATCCAAGGGGGCATCTTCATATGTCGCTCTTGGCGTATTTATGTAATAATTATATTTGAGCTGAACCTGGGAAAAGATTGGGATTATGTAATGGAATATAAAACATGTTTTGTGAAATGTAATCAGAAATTTAATATTTTTGAAATCTGTGATTTTTTTTTCATGTTCATGTGCTTTGATATTATGGATACCATTAACAATACTGTATTTTGTAGCTGGAAGTTAATACTATAGATGACTGCAGCATCTGTAGCGCTTAGCTTTGGGCCTCAAGATAGAGGATGTTACAACTTGGTATCATAGCATATGTTTATGAAAAACTTTAAACTAAAATGATTTTGGAAACGTAATCTTAAGCAATTAGAGAAAAGATCGGGGTATGGGATAATGTTATAGTAATGTACTTGTATTTGTATATATAAGTATACGCTATATCTCTATTCATCCATCTCTATTAGGTTGTCCTTCTGTATCTTACGAAGACTCGAATGCTAGAGGTGGAAGAGTTAACCTTGGTGGAGGAAGCACCATAACCAATGGAAATGCCATACCTAATACTAGGAAAATCAAGGTCAGGCACAAGCTGCAAATGTGGGAGCTGGAGTAGGAGCAATGTATCAGTTCTTCATAAACATGATGCATGCGAGAATTGATGCTGGAGTAGTTGGAGGAATGCTAGAGGAGGGAAAGAAGCTCCAGTGGTGAATAACTACGCTATTCTGGGTAGAGATTGTGCTCGGTTGGGAGGAAAGCAGTTTATTGGTACTGAAGACGCAATCGAAGTGGAGAACTGGTTATCACATTGTTAGAGGATTTTCGTTGATTTAGGACTCAACGATGAGCTGAAAAGGAGACTCGCCTATAGACAGCTACAAGGGGCAGCACTATATTGGTGGAACAGTGTGACAGTTGGAGTCAACGAGGAGAATATGACTTGGGCTGATTTTAGGAGGAGATTCGAGGAAAGGTTTATGTCAGAGATTGCTAAGTCCACTCCGCTCAGGAAATTTGCCGATTTAGAGCAGGGGGATACGACTGTGCTTGAGTATGCGATGAGGTTTGAAGAGCTAGCAAGATATGGCTATGCTATGATTGATACTGTGATTAAGAGGAATGAGAAGTTCATCAGGGGTTGAAATCTGAGCTTGCTAAGGCTATATTACCGCATATTAGGGATCTGAGTGATGTTGTTGTTGAGATGGCCCTGAGAAATGAAGAGATGCAGGCTTTTCTTGAAATAAATAAGGCCAATGAAGAACAAGGAGGGCAGAGTCAGAAGAGGATGTTTTTCCACATGAAAGGAGCTCTGAAAGGTGGTGTTGCTAAGAAGGGAAAGGCGGTAGTGGTCTGTTACAAGTGTGACAAGAAAGGACACTATGTCCATGAGTGCTGGACAGATAAGGGAAAGAAAGCTACTGAGAAGAAAGGGATAAAGTGTTTCAACAATGATCAGATTGGGCACAATAAGAACTAGTGCAAGGAGCCAGCCAAGGATGGGAAAGGTAAGACGTTTGCATTGGAACTAGCTACCTCAAGACCAACAACAAAGGAGAGGGGAAAAGCTGTGTTGGGAGGTACGCCTTTGATTTATGGTGTATCAGTTAGAGTTCTCTTTGATACCGGCTCATCGTATTCTTTTATATCTCATTGTTTGGTAGATAAGCTTAATCTATAACCCTCATACCTAGTTACTTCCTTAAGGGTTGCAAATCCAATAGGAGGTTATGCGACACTTGCGATGAAGTGTGACCACTTAGAGTTTGAATTGTTAGGTCATACATTTGTTTGCAGTTTGCATGTGTTTGATTTTGTAGGGTTCGGAATTATTTTGTGTATGGATTGGTTAAGTAAATATGATGCTAGGATATTTTGCCATGATAGGAAAATATCGATTGGACACCCAAACTGTAGTGATCGGATTGCATATTTTGTAGAAAACCCTAGTTATGAGGTTAGTAGCTTGTTGAATGTTATGGAGGTAGAAGATGAGTTGAATAGAGTTTTCATTGTTAGAGAATCCGTAGATGTCTTCGAACTAGCAGTAGGACTACCACCGAAATAAGCCATTGGGTTTTGGATAGATTTGGTACCAGGATCAGAATCGGTGAGTAGACTGCCAAGAAAGATGACACCTACCGATATGATGGAGTTAAAGGTGCAGTTGGTGGATTTCGAGGGCAAGAATTTTATCAGACCTAGCAGTTCGCCTTGGGGAGTAGCCGCAGTGTTTGCTAAGAAGCAGGGCGGATCGTTAAGGTTGTGTATCGATTATCGTAAGCTGAATGAGAAGACGATAAACAATCGATACCCGTTGCCTAGAATTTGTTCGATCAGTTGAGTGGAGCTAAAGTATTTTTCCAGTTGGATATAGGAGTAGGGTTCCATCAGCTTAGAATGGCGAAGGATAGTATTCCTTTGACGGCCTTTAAAACCGGATATGGATCGTATGAATGGTTAATAATGCTGTTCAGACTAACTAATGCGCCAGCATTCTTTGTGGATTTGTTGAATTAAATTTTCCTAGAGCACTTGGATAGGTTCATGTTGGTATTTATAGATGATATTTTGATATACTCTAAGGATGAAAAAGAGCATGAAGTTCATCTTAGAGTGGTGCTTGAGACGCTGAGGTAGCATTAGCTGAAGGCGAAATTTCTAAAATGTCATTTCTGGAAGAAGGAAGTGAAGTTTCTTGGTCATGTAGTCTCAGAAAAAGGTTTGTCTGTCGATCTAACCAAGATCGAGGCAATGAATAATTGGAAGAGACCCAAGACAGTGACTGAGATAAAGAGTTGTCTTTGATTAGCTGGTTATTATCGGAGATTCATTAAGGGTTTTTAGCGAATAGCAACACCGATGTCCAAGCTAACGTGAAAGGATGCGAAATATTTTTTGATTGATAAGTGTGGGGAGGCACTCCAGAAGCTGAAACACTTATTGACTAATGCACCTGTGTTAGTTGTTCCAGAAGAGAATCAGGATTTAGTGGTATATACAGATGCATGTGGAGCAGGGTTAGGAGCTGTGTTATTGCAAAGAGGTAAAGTGATTGCCTATGCATCTCGATAGCTCAAATCACATAAGGTTATATATCCAATGCATGAAATGGAGTTAGCTGCGGTAATTTTTGCGTTGAAGTGTGGAGACATTACCTTATGGAGAGATATTTGAGCTGTATATAGATCATAAGTCGCTAAAGTATTTATTCTATCAGATGGAGTTGAATATGAGACAGCAGAGGTTTAGAGTTTTTAGCAGTTTATGACTTTGGTATTGAGTACACACCGGGAAATGGAAATAATGTTGCAGATGCACTTAGCCGAAAACATCAGAATGCAGTGTTGATAATGGTAGCTAAGTGGAAAGATTTAGAAGAGTTGACGGCATGCAGAGTGCAGTAGAGATCTCAAGCTAGATCTAGTAAGGAGACTGCTATGTTGTCATGTTTAGAAGTTCGACCAGTGATGATCGAAAGGATTTCTTCTAAGCAGCAGAAGGATCCATTATTAGTTGAACAAATCAGAAAGTTAAGTGATGGAATAGAAAGCGTTGACTAGAAAGATTTCAAACTTGACCAAAATGGGTGGTTGAGGAAGAAAGGAAGATTATGTGTTCCGAATGTAGGAGACATGGGGAAGGAAGTTTTAGAAGAATGTCATCGTTCGAAGTTTACTATTTATCCGGGAGGAACTAGGATGTATCAGGACATGAAGAAAGTTTCTTCTGGGAAGGTATGAAGAGAGATGTAGGCTTATGCATGAAGCAGCGTTAGGACTGCCAATAGGTAAAAGCCGAACATCAGAAACCAAGTGGATTACTATGGCCTTTAGATGTTCCAGTTAAGAAATGGGATTCGATCTCAATGGATTTTATAGACGGGTTGCCAAGGTCTAACAAAGGAAATGAAAGTATATGTGCCATAGTGGACAGGTTGACTGAGAGTGCCCATTTCACTCCAGTTAAGTCAATAAGGACGATAGCATTTTTAACTAAGTTGTTTTTGAAGAATGTAGTTAGACTGCATGGAATTCCTAGTCGCATAGTAAGTGATAGAGATTCCTTACTCACTAGCGAATTCGAAAGAGTCTACAGGAGATTTTGGGCACCAAGCTCAAGATGAGTACCACTTACCATCCACAGACAGATGGGCAAATGGAAAGAGTTAACAACTTAGAAGATTTGTTATTGAGCTTGTGTGCTAGATTTTGGAGGATCATGGGAAGACCATCTACACTTAGTCGAGTTTTCTTATAAAAACAGTTATCAGGCTAGTATAGGGATGGCATCGTTTGAAGCTTTGCATGGAAAGCCATGCAAATCTCCCGTTTGTTGGTTACAGACCGGGGATAGGTTGGTTCTTGGTCCGGATTTAGTTAGAGAAGCTACTGAAAAGATTGAGATAATTCAAGCTAGGATGAAGGAAGCTCAATCTAGGCAGAAGAGCTATGCCGATAGAAGACGGAGAGACTTAGAGTTCTCAGTCGGAGACCGTTTTTTCGTCAAAGTGTCATCGATGAAAGGGGTAATTCGATTTGGGAAATCGGTAAAGTTAGCACCAAGTTTCATTGGACCATTTCCTATTATAGAGAGGATCGAGAAACTTGCATATAGAGTAGAGTTACCGAACAGTTTGGTAGGAGTCCACAATGTTTTTCATGTTTCTCACTTAAGGAAGTATATTTGAGATCCAGAGACTACTATAGCACCGATTGTATTAGATGACTTAGTAGTCGAACCGGGTTTGACTATAGTTAGAAAACCTGTTAGTATAGTTGCGAGAGATGAGAAGAGGCTAAGGAACAAGACAGTCAGATTAGTCAAGATCCAGTGGAGTGACGATGAGAGAGACTGTACTTGGGAAACTAAGAGTGGAATTTGAGATACTTATCCTGACTTGTTTCATGGTACGTTTTACCTTTTCGATTGATTTTGATGAGTACCTTATCGTAATTTTGAGGACGAAATTCTTTAAGAAGGGGAGTCTGTGACAACCCTAATTTTGAGTAACATTATTTAAGACATTTAATTAGTTAAATTAAATGAAATGCCAAAAGTTGGTTTTGGGATTTAGATTTGTATAATTTAAAAGGTAGTCATACCTAGTTAAACAAATGAAGTAAATGGAGTTAAAATGAAATAGGAAGGGGAAATTAGATAAGGGAAAAATAGGAATGAGTCATATTCATATATCCTAAGCCTCCATACCATTTCATTTTACACGTTCACAAATCAAAATTTAAACCTAGAGAGGTCGACCACCATTAAGGGAAGCAAGAAGAAGAGAAGCTAAAAATCAAAAGAAGAAAGCTTAATCAAACTTATTCGAGGTCAAATCGCAACTCCTTAACAAAGCTAAAGGTGAATAATTGTTACATTTCGTATTTTTGATGTTTCGGTTTCTAGAATCGGATCCAATTGTTTTTGCAAGTATATTGCCATGTGTTGAATGTTAGATTGACATATGTATGCTTGTTGATGAATTATGCATATTTATATTGATTTTATGACATGTTTTGAATTGAAAAACCTATCAAATGACAGCTATATGCCCTGCGATTTGACATATCGTCAGAAATGATATATTAGAGAAAGTTTGAAGTTTCATAATTTTTTGAATTAATGTGGATTTATTGTTAATTTTCTAGTGAAGAAAATGGGTTAATTGGGTTTAAAATTAATTATTGCTAAATTTTATTGTCTTAGGGTCAGAAATTTATATAAGTTAGAAAACGTATTAAAAATGATCTATGGGAATTTTTGTAGAATTTTCCTAAGTGTTTTAATAAGTGTATAAAATTATTTGAGGTATGTGACTTAAATGTTTTATATATTTATAAAAGGAGAAGAGGCATTTTGTAAACATCTTAAATTATTTACTTCTGAAATTTCGGCAGCACTTTTAGAAAAGAATTTTGAAAAGAAATTAGCAACCAATCATATGTTGACAAATAAGGCAGGTTAGTTGAAAAGAATTATTTTTAAAAGATAAAAATCAGTTTTACTTTATATATGCTGGTTCGCCACTTTTGACACCAACCTTTCGACTATGTACTTCCACCTCCATCTTCATCGAAACCAATGCGCATGGTATCAAAGACTTGGTACGTAGTGAACTAGACATAGACGAGAGGTATTGGGTTGAACAAGGGGTTCTAAAGGGGTCGAAGCCTTACTTTGCTTTTAAAAGGAAATACGTCTACTTTGCTTCCGAAATGAATGCTTTCGACTTAGATAGCTTTTGAATTGGTTAAATGGTTTTAAAGAATGGTTTCGAAAGAGGTTGCGCCTTTTGTTTTATAAAGAAGCTTACAAATGGGTCGAAACCACTTGCTGTCACATCCTACCTTTCGAAGCAATGCTTTCGAAAGGGTTTCTTTGTTTTAAAACCTAAGCCGCTTCTTCAATGCTTTCGAAAGGATTGGTTTCGACACCCTCCATTTCTTTACTTAGGAAATTGCTTTCGAAAGAGTGTTTTCAACTTAGTTGTTTTATGACCCTTTGTGCTATTGAAAGTTAAACCCAAATTTTTTCGAAAGGTATAGTTTTGAATGGTTTCGAAAGGTTGTTCAACATGTTTTACTTGAACCTAAATGTTTTCGAAAGGTTTAATTTATATGAATAACTTAATCCTTTCGAAAGGTTTAAGTTAAAGTTTTCAAAGGGGAGGTTCCCCAATATTTTCAAAAGGGTTTAAATGGAAGGTTTCCAATGGTTTCGAAAGGCATGTTTAAAGTGTCTTAAAAGAGGATGTCTAAGGTTTTATAAAGCTTTCGAAAGAGATGTTTTCAATGTTTTTGAAAGGGATATGGTAAATGGTTTCGAAAGGCATGTTTTGGCCTTTCGGCCTAAGATTATAAAGTAAAGTAGTTTACTTATGTCGAAAGGTGTACTTTTAATGGTTTCGAAAGAGACTGTTTAAAGGTTTAAACAAAGGTATTGAATGCTTTCATCAACAATATTTTTAGTAAAGCATATATCATGGCAAAGTGATTTGAGTGAAGCAAATAGTATGTTTTCCTTGTTTAAGATGATATAAAGAGTTAAACCAATTTGAAAAGGTTTTCAAGGAAAATTTAAAGGGTAGTTAACCCTATGTAAAATGACTCAGATATTTGTATACTAGATGGGACTGGTATAGGGTCGCGCCCTATACATTAGCTATTACCACTAGCTAATTTAGTCCAAAATTCCAATGTATAGGGCTTAGTCACAGGTAAGACTTAAATGATAGTTATAAACAGAAATATATATATATATATATATGTATATGTATATGTATAGAGAAGAAGAATAGCTTATTGGTAAGACCGAAAAACCACTAGGATCAGGTGACCCTTGGAGAAGTAAGTTAAGGACATATGGTCTAGAAGTATGTCTAACAGTTGTTAGCCCGAGTCAGCCAAAGGTTAGTAGTTAGTCAAACAAAACTATATTGTTTCGAACAAATGGTGCATTTATTATCTGTTTTTGAGCATATATGATATTTTCTATTATTGATATAATCAGCTTGATTAACCAGTTTGGTTGCAGGATTTTGATTTGCAAAAAGATATGTTTTAAAGGGATATTAGCGTGAGGAAACCTGTTTCGCTAAGCGGCGTGGTCTAACTTAATATCAGTAAACCAAGATGTAATAGTATTATTCACAGCGGGCTTTATATCCGACTCAAAGTTTATATTTTCCCCCTTAAACTCTCGGGTGCTCAAAATTAATTTGAGTAGATTGAGAGTTTGGGTTTGCAGGTTTAGTAAGAGGACGAATAAAGCTTCCAGATACGAGTAGGAGGCTGATGTTAGTTATATTTAGGAGTTGTTGTTTTTGTTTATTCCGTTGTGATGAATTATGACAGTTTATGTCTATATAGTACTTTGATCATCCAAGGGGGGATCTTCATATGTTGCTTTTAGCATGTTTATGTAAAAATTATATTTGATCTGAACCTGGGAAACGATTGGGATTGTGTAATGGAACATGAAACATGTTTTGTGAAATGTAATTAGAAAAGTTGTTTTTTTAAATCTGTGATTTTGTTCCATATTCATGTGCTTTTGATATTACAGATACCATTAACATTACTATATTTTGTCGTCGGAAGTTAATACTATAGATGACTGCAGTATCTATAGCGCTTAACTTTGGGCCTCAAGATAGAGGATGTTACAGGGCTCCTCAAAGATTTTAACGCTTCAACCTTTTCCTTCTTAACGGCAACATGTTGCTGTTCAGATTCACACAGCTGTTCAGTCTGGCCCTCCTGCTTTCGAGCTTCAGCTGCCGTGGAGTCGCCCTCCAAAGATACGAAAGGGTTTTCTAGACCATGCAATGCAGTGATCTTCTCGGATTCCGGTCCCGGTTGCGAACCAAACACAGTTGTATGATCGGAGCAACTACGGAGACAAGCATCGAGGCGGTTGAAATAGTGGCTATCCTGGGCATCGAGGAAACCGGAAGATCAATAGGTGAGGAAGATGGACCTATAAGATCAAAAATGAAAGTGTTAAGTTCGTCACGTTCTTGCGGCGTGAGCTGAAAATTCTCATACTCGGGGGAAACAAGGAGGTTACCAACATCAGAGGAATGGCCAAGAATGTCAATCTCATGTTCCCCGCATTCTCCTTCTTTTGATGGCTACACGATCTTCAGAGAAGTTTCGGGCCCACAAGTCGCTAATTGATTGCGAGGCTAACTTGACAATTTGCCAGGTCCAGAAATGAGGGGCTCTGGTAACGTTTTGGTAGTTGAAGTCATAGCAGCATCGTCAGCCTCCTATTCCTTCTCAATCCATAGGACCTCTCGACCATTTATCGGTGCTCTCTTTGATTCCTCATTAAGGTAGGCATCCTCCAACTCTCACTCAGTATAGACGTTCCCGTTCTCTCGAAAACAGGCCATAATTTCCTCCCAAACCACGGCGAGAGTGTGTGGGAACTTAGGGCCCAAATAGTTGAGACTACCCTGATGCAACAGGGAGTTGACATAGAAATTTAATATGGTATCGTCCATTTTCTCCATCTTCTTTTCGAAAGTGCCCTATAGCTCCAATTAATCCACTATAATGGCGGCCTTCTCAACTTAAACACAAATTTTGTCGGCGCTAAGCTGTACAACTTTTTCTTGGAGCGAGGCAATTGACTGGGCTTGATTAGAAACGGTCTTGTCATGGGACTTCACGATCTCCCATATTTCACAATTTTTTTGTTATGCCCTTCAAAAATCTTGTCGTGATCAGCAATAGTCTTCTTCTGGGCTTCAATAATCATGTCACGAGCTTCGAGCTCCTCTTTCAACTTAACTTCATCGACATGGGCCTTCTTGATTTCATCTCGAAATATAATAATTATTTTTGCATGGGACTCTTTCAACTCCTTAAGTAAGCTGGCACTGTTCTTGCTCTCCTGGAGTGCCGCATCCCATTCCTGTATCAGTCGCTCAATTTTGGCGTCACATTCCTCTAACACCCTCGCGAAGTTGTCTTTCTCCGATTCAAAAGAGTGAATCTTTTGATAATCATTGTGGTTCGTTTCCACAATTTACTTCCATAATTTTTACCATCCCTCAACTTGCGCTAAATCGCTTTGGACCGCCTGAAGGTAGGGCATATAGGAATCTTTGCAGAACGGGAAAAAGTCGCGATCAAACTTAACTCCCTTTAAAAACCACCCGGAGAGCAAAACTTTGAGTCTAGGGGGACCAGACGAAAGAATGTAGGTTTGCCTCCTGTGAGGACACGAGTAACCAGAAGCGGGTACCACGTCGGTCGATGGGGCTTGAGATGAAGATAGAGCCTAAACAGAAGAAGTCGGAACTTCAAGACTGGCAGAAACTGGGGCCGGGGCAAGGGCCTGATGCTCAAAAGGATGATAACCACGATCAACCTTTGACTTCTTGGAAAGTTCCTTTCGGTCATTATGGGTTTTTCTCTTCTCGTAGCCACTTTTATACGTCCGACCCTATTCTTTGTCATCACGGTGACGATCTTCAGCCTCTAAGTCTTTCCGCCTTCTCCATTCCTCCTCAGTCTTACGGGGCTGATGGCAGCTCGTGGATCGTTTTGACCAACGTTGGGAATCAGTGAATTGCTTAAAATCGTCATAAAGATCACGGCCTCTCATGGTACCTGATATGAAGAATAAATAAAGAGCTTTAGCGACAAGAAATAGGCCCAAATAATGCGTGTGTAAGTGAATGTGACCCTAGTGAAATGCGTAATGCGTCTTGGAAGGCCAAAAAGGACGTCACAAACTAGATCGGGAAGCCACTGCAGTAGAAATCGAGCTGACCTTGGGCACAATATTACCCGGGATAGGAGGCGCCCCATCGAATCCTACATCTTCCCCCATAAGTTCGTCGATATCCACGTAAACGTTGCTCAAATCCCTAAAGTCTACGCCAACGTCTTTAATCAAGGAATCCTGACATCCCTCAGCTACTGGGGGTTTGCATATCTCTCGGGGAGATGAGTCTTAGAGAATGGGACTCATTCCCGGAGTCTCATCACACAATTCAGAGTCTCCATCACCAGAACTTGTGTCGAAATCATCATCACTGGAGGAAGAATCCTAACTACTGCTAATCTCAACTTCACCCTCCTCATTTTCTTTTACCACTGCAGCCTTGCCCTCTCGCTGTTTGAACTCTTCTTCCGCTTCCTTTGGGATTAGAGGAATTCTGGCCAGACAGCTGGCGTCAGTCGTGACATCCCTTCCCTTATGAGTTTCTTTAGTTGACTTGCTAAACAAGCCTTCCTTTGCTTGAAAAACACCCACTTCAGGGCTATGTAATGATGAATTGGTGCATGTTCATATTCTGGAACGAGAAGGAGATGGGATTTCAACTGCTACGACAGATCTCCGAGGATGTAATAGTCCATACCGGAGAAAATTTTCATTCGTTTGCAAAATTTTGACCGATCTCTCCCTGGCATCTACGGCCTTCAGGATCTGGAAAATATGGTCAAGTGATAGGTCTTTTTTGGACTTGGAATAATTACAGGAAATATTTGAACTGTCAGAAATCTTATAGCAACTTATCGAAACTCAATGAGTAAAGAAGAGAACTTAACCCCGTTGTCCAAAGGCGGTTAAACCTTGCGGGACATCTAAGGAAGAAGTACTGAGTTTTGAATTGAGATAGATTGCTCTGATGCTGTAGCTAGATCTTGCGATTCCTCTAGGCCTCGATGACAACAAGGTATGTGCATTCGTCTCTCCTCTTAAACGAGAGAAAATATCTCAACCCATCGAAACTCGAGACATGATTAAATGTTCGCATAAACAAAACGTGAAGGCCAGTCAGGATTGCATATCTGTTAGGATGAATTTGGAAGGTGGAATTCCCAAGTTCGAAAGAGTTTCTTTAAAGAAATTATTAAAGGGAGGAACTGCTCTGTTTAAGCACATGAACCGATGGCAAGCAGTGTATCCCGGAGGCAGCATATGGGCAAACTCATTCTTCTCTGGAAGGCACACGTCGTCCACCGGAATGCCATGTTGCAAGAAAATGTTATGCAAAACCTTAGCAGAGATTACAGAGGAGGCTCTCTTTGGTGGATTAAGTAGAACTCTGAGATACGGAGGAGTCCGGTCTACAACCAGGCTAACCGGAACTAGTTGACCATATTCAGCTTGCGAACCAGAAGAGGAAGTGCGACGGACAATGATTCAGCTTCTGAAAGTGCTGGACTTCCTCCACTAGACTTACGGCGAGAAGACGGATACTTCATTTTGTACAGCAGAACTTGCATCCAATGCGGTCAGGTAATTCTATCGTTAACTAAAAACTCCCCTACAACACTTGAATTTCCAAGGAATATCGATCTACGCCAACACATCAGACTTCAAATACATACTAGGGCAAGTGCAGTGTGTTATCAATGTGGGTTGAGCTCGATGTCCTGAACACTACAAATGCTCTATCCCATGTGGATAGCTCGCTCGTTGTAAAGAATGAAAAGGGCTTTTCGTATCACTTTTTAAAATTATTTCTTCTACACTTACCCATTATTGATCAATGATCGATAACGGATTCATTGTCCGAAGTGACGTGGAAAGCTCTTCTCACTTCATACACCGAGTGTGTAAAAACGAGACTAATCCAAACTCTCTGAAAGGCGATAACAACATAAGCTGCTTGTTAGACGCTATCCCAAGTCGTTATTCCCCTCCAAAAGGATTGAAACCAATTCACGATATGTCGTGTTATATCAGCAATGTAACTTAGTACAAGTCAATTTTGATTCTGTGGATGAAGACAGGAAAACATGTCAAGCACCGGGGCAAGGCCCAAGTGTCGTTCCATGAAGAACTCAAGACTCGATTTACCATCTTCTTCCGTGAAATCACAATCAACTCGGATTTTCCACGATAATAATCCTAATACAACACCATCGTCGAATTGCTAAATGAATGCCAGAATCAGGATCACCCACCTTGAATAAGTAATCAAAGGGCAAGGATGATTGAAGTTTTCGACAACAGTGACCCAACGATAAAAAAGAAGCAAGTCGGTAGCGATCTAAAGGAAAATGGTCGGCAGCGATTCAGAGAAGAAGGACCGATGGAAATTTGGAAAGGCAGAGCAACAAAGTTGCATGGCTAAGTCAAGGCGATGGCATAGTAAGGGTTGGTCGAAGACGAGGAGCTCTGGTGGCGATGAATGGTGGCCATGGCAAGATAGGAGTTAAGTTTCGCAATTCTAGGATCGGGTCGTAGGAAAGATAGCTCGGATCGCAAGGAAGAATAGCTCGGATCACCAAATGAAAGTATGAAGGGAAATAAGGTTGGCTCGAGAGGGTTAAATAGAAGCTCACACAAGAGAAAATCACTAAGTCTTTGGATCGCTGGCGATTCATGGGCGATGGATTACTAACGATCCATCAACTAGGACCAACTTCTCCAAATTTGGCAAGTGCGATCCACGTGCTATTTTAAGGCATCCTAAAAGTTATGGGCTCAAAATTGGTTTGTTGTGACGAGCAACGATGACCCATGTCAGAACTCAATGATCAATTGAAAAGCCAAAGCCAAATTCGCATGATGGCCTTAAAAGTAGTTACTTCCAGAGCACGCCTTGTTTCCTATGAAGGCATACTCTAGAAGGCAAATGTTATCCAAATTTTTAACCCAGTAGAATTAAAAGGAAGTAGGAATAGCTTTGTCGTGTCAAAATAGCTCAAGGGACAACCAAAAGGACTAAAAAAATCAACCAAGAAGGATCGGAGAATAAGAAAGCAAAAACATGCTAAGGTAATGGATCGCTGGATCGCTAGCGATCCATAATGTTCACACAGGTCCATCCATCCTCTTGCATCATGATCCAATAGGCATTTTAAGAATAATGGCTAAGTTTGATGGAATCCCAAGCTAGTTAAATCGAGAAGCAAGCATTCATCTAATTTAATCGGCAGTCCGATGCAACCAATGTAGGCAACAAGCTATGAAATTACATGGAGAACACCAACACAAGACAAAAAATGCAATCTAGAAGGCAAAGTCCAAAAATACTCAAAGTACATGGATCGCTAGCGAACCATGCACTATGGATCGCTAACGATCCATATGATTGAGCCAGGTCGCCATGAGTTTAAAGAAGAGGATGAAGGAAAGCATCGCAAGCAGTTGAATCGTTAGCGACCTAAAAGCTATGGATCGCTAGCGATCCATCAAATTGATTCGGCTCGCTGTGAAACTTTCAATGCACCTTCGTACAGTCATATACAAGCATCTAGCATGGCGGCCTAGCCCCATAGCTCTTCAACCCCTATAAATACGATCCTACCAGCAACATAAACAAGATCTTCGGGACTAGCTGCTAAAACTCTGCAGAAACTACTCTTCACTCTTCTCCTCCCACATAACAGTCATCTACAGGGTTCATTGTAATTCTCCAGTGAACTCTAACACTATTGACTTGATCTAACTTACAAGATTTAATCGCATTGTAACCAGATTAAACTTGGAATTGTAGTCAGTCAATAATAAAAGTTATAAAGTGGACGTATGCATCGTTAACAGCCAAATCACTATAAAAATATCTTGTTCATTTACTTTTTCTACAATTTACTATTTCTTTTTCTATTTTATTTGCCTTGATAAACAAGGCTGGTGCTTTCATACTCAATCCAGGGTGTTGATCCACTTTTTGGGTTAACATTTTCCAAACATTATTAAAGGCAAATCGATATAAGCACAAAGCAAAAGAAATGCTCCAACAATAGAAGTTGGACTACGAAGAGGAAACAAAGGAAAAAAGAAAAGTCCAGATAGTACTGCACCAAAGTCTTAAGACAACTGAGACAACCACAAAGTGTAGGGACTGCTCTATAACCCTAGTACTTACTTCAGTGGTCGGAATTGCATCATGGTCTTTATGTACCAAATATGAAGGTTACGCTCCGGTTTCGAAAGTAGCATTAATAGGTTAGGACTTCGGAATAATCTTTGAGTAACAACAAAATGCAAAGATTTTGTTACGGCCTCAAAAGCAATATTTCTTAAAGTAATTATAAGCAATAGGGATCCGCCACAAACTTAAACTAACATTAAAGTGATAGGGCTACACCGCAATTTAAAAGAAGTACTACCTAGCAACTACAAGGGCTAAAAGGATGAGGCAATAATTTGGAATGCTTTTCTGCACCATTAAAACAAAGCGTAATAAGGAATGACCAATATTGCTCCGCCCTAGCAGCCCCATGCAATTGAAAACTTATAACAAGTCATAGCCTATTGAAAAGTTGGGTTTCCAGCTTTAATTTCAAGCTTTCCACCGAAGTTAAAATCCATCAACCCAAATCAAAGTTTATCATCAGAGATCATGTCAGTAATCCGTGTAAAGTAAATAAGCAGGATGGATAATCAACACGTGGCACAATCCAAAAGCATGAATCAAAAGCACAGAAGGTTGATGTTGGAAATCCATGTAATTCTTTGTCTACCATAAATAGGCAGGAAAATGTGGCAGAAAGGAGGATGGAATTTACATTGCTCTTTTTTAGCACTGAAATCAAAATTATACCCTTTGCCATTTTTGTTTTTACCAAAAATGAAAAAAGAAGAAAAGGAAATTTTCCCTATGTACGTAGGATTTGGTAAATCCAAACCATATAAATTTTTTGTGCCATTTATTGCTTTCCATACTTTATTTACTATTTCTCTCTTTAAATTTTAAATTGAATTGGATTTCTTTAACGAATTGGGTGGAGACATTTCATAAGATTTTGAATACTATTCCTCATGACTATGCAAGCATTACAGTAGTTGCTTCACTTAAAAGAAATTTTAATATTACATAATCTTGCTAATATCTAATCACGAAAGCGTTTAACATCATAATTACATCTAAAATACTTGGGTGCTTCTGGGACCTAAAATTTCATTAACATGGATGATATTGGAATTTTGACCATTACAAAATTCCATAAGTCCAAACCGATACAGTTTTGACAAATAGAATTGGTGTAAATAATTGTCCCAATCGGGTAACGTTAAAAAGTAAAATTGGATTTTACCGAAATTAAATAACGAAATATCTAGTCATGACATCACACTACCTACTAAGTGACGTATGGACATTAATAATCGAATTGTTCAATATTAATCGCTGACCAAATTTATACGTAAGAGTCACATAATCAGAAATATGAATACTCCTTTTATCACCTAATTTAATCAATTTTTATTTGTTATAAATTAATTAACATTTATTAAATATTAATTATAAATTTTTTTATTTGACGTGTTGAACAATGTTAAACAATGCATTTACAATAGTTATACATATATTAATTGATATACAATATCGATACGAGTTTAAATTGGATTTAAATGCAACAGATATTGTTCAGGCTAGAATTTGCTTTGAGGCCCATATAGGACATGCAATTTTTGCATAAAATAGCTTGGATAGGCTAGCCAAATGTTGTCAGAAGAAGGAGGCTTTTGAATGGATTAAAAGAGTGGAATTGGTAAGAGAAAGATAAGGATAAGATGCACTTTTCTCCATTTGACTTCCTATTTATATGCCACCTCTACATCATTCTTTTGGACACTTTTCTTTCCACTACCTTCGCAAATTTCAACCAGCAAACTCTATTTAAACCCAAAAGAAATCCAAGCACAAATCATATTAAAACTCTTCAATTCGATCTTTGGCGATAAAAAAGTTCGGGAGCCAGCAACTATAGAACTTGGAATTTGATTCAAAGGAGCCATTTCATCATTTCAAAGTGAGATCTCTGTGCCTTGGTGAAAATTATTCGGCATGTTTACTAATTCATTTAATATTGTTATCTATTATTGTAATGTGTTGTAGGTTATTAGATTATATTATAAATCTAATGTATTGATGTTATGTCATATACTGGATGGTTGAATATATTGATGCATCTATATAGTGAAAATAAAAAAATAAAAAAAATTATTTTGTATGTTTGCTAGTATTAAACTCATGGCCTAAAATACCTAATTTTTAGTTGAATTATATTGTATATGATTTTATCAATTAATAAATTATATCCTAAAGGTTAAAATCATATGATAATTATTTAAAATCTCTAAAAAAATGTTTCGAACAATAATAATTCAACAACAAATATTACTTTATTTTAATATATATTTATATTTATTATATATTTAAATATTAATATAATTGTTTATTTAACTAGAAATTCGTTTTGTATATATATTAATATAACTTGAAATTATTTATAAATTTTAATTAATAAAATTACATAATTTATAGATTTTGAAAATAATTTTTTAACAATTTTAATTATAATTTCGATTGGTTTTTGAATTATTTTATAATTTTTATTTAAAAATCATTTTATAAATTCTAAAAAAAGTAATTTACTTTTTTATGTCGTGAGCTCCTAGTCAGCTAGCATCAATTCTATAAAATTATGCATATATATATATATATATATATATATATATGTATGTATGTATGTATGTATGTATGTATGTATGTGTGTGTGTACATGTACATGTATATGTATATCCGTATGTGTTTGTATGTTTATTAATTAAAAAAAAATTGTTCTCGGTTTTGCAGCAACAATTAAAAATTTTCAAATTTTTAATATTAATTATTAATTGAATATGTTATTTAATTTAAATGAACATTTGTACAAATACATCTTAAATATTTTATAAAAGTTATTACAATTATTATTTCCACATATTATATATAAATATATGATTGTATTTTATAAATGTATAACTTTATGTGTGTGTGTGTATTCATTTAGACATCGCATAGAATACTAGAGAGGCTAACATGTCCGTTGTCGTGTAAATCTCGGTACCTATACATGGGCATGTCAAACCATGCACACTTTATTATGTTGCATGTGCACGTACACACATATGTGTATATGATATACATATTCAAACATAATACAAAAACAAGATTAAAAAACTTTATAATTAAAATTTAAAAAAAAATTATTTAAAACAAATTTAGGAAAGTCCTAAATGCATCAGACTTCATAGGCCTGATAAAGATCAAAAATGGTGAAAAAATTGAAATCCATGTATTTACCTCGCTACATGCTGGTCCATTTCCACAATGTATCGGAGCCCAATTAGCATATGCAGTCTAAATTAGTCATATTAGGACTAACTAATTAAGCGCACAACCAAGTTAGTAGAATGTCTAAGAAAGGTAGTGTCTACGTTGGATTGTTTGGTAACCAAGTACCATATCCTACTTGGCTATCGGCCTGGCCCGAACAGTTTTGTGAGCCCAAAGTTACCCTAATAGAAAAGGCACAAATTGAATTGAACCTTGGGCTAATTTAAAATTTGTTTTGAAATTAAAAATAAAAGTTTTATATTTAAAAATTAAATTAAAAATAAGAAAAATACTATAAATGTTATAATATAGATTTTCAAATTATTTTGAAAATTAAAATAAAAGTTTTAAATTTAAAAGTTGAATTTAAAATAAAACACATATTATAAAAGTTATAATATAAATTTTCAAAAATGTTATAAAATTAATTTTGAAAATATTATTTATTAGTAGGATTAATAAATTAATGAATTAATTAAATAAGTTAATTAATTAAATATATATACATGTATAATATATATAATGATATATGTTATGTTGTCTTGAATTGTCTAAGACAATATGAGTATGCACATGTGTATAAAAGAATTTCGAAACTAATAAAAGTTAATTAAATTATTTAATTATATAAATTAATTATAAATTAATTAATAAATTAAAATACATATATATAAGATGTATGTGTATTACTATAAAGATTATGGTATATATATTCAATTTAATATGTTATAACTGAATAATATAATAATTAATTAAATTTTTAAATAATTAGATTTAATTAATATGATGTTATACATAAAATACTATATAAGTTAAACAAAAGTATAAAAGTTATATAATAATAAGACTTATATAATGAAAATGTATAAAGTAAAGTTGAATAGTAAAGAAACCCCAAATAGACTTAAGAAATAAATACATATGTATAGTACATATACCATTATTTCCGATATGTTTGACACTTGAATCACGAGGGTATTTTGTAACGACCTGGAATTTCACTGCTTTGATTTGCGAATATTAAATTAATTTTTAAATATTCAAATAATTAGTTTTATAATGAAAATAAAACTCTTTTACATAATAAATACCGATGGTGAAATAATTATTCAAATTTGTCTACAAAAATATTTAGTTCGAAGAAAGATTGAAAATGTTACCGGAATTCATTTTCCGAATCTTCGATTTTTCATATGCTAAAAGTTGTCACAAACATTGTGAACTCTACTGAAAATATATTCACATACATTTACACATTTATTAGTTAGAATTACATATATACATAAATATATTGCATTTATATAAGTTTATATAAGTAGTGATGTGACATTTTTCCTAAAAATAAAAGGTATTTAAAATAAAAGATTCCTTTAGAAACATAAAGTACAACTGGTTTAATGGCATGTTTTATTTGATGGGAAGGGAGGGGAAGGCTTGGTGGGAGGATTTAAAGGAGATGGAAAGGAGGTGGTGACGTGGAATTCAAGAAGTGGAGGGTTAAGGACATAGGGGTATATTAGTAATTCAATTTCTGTCTTAGTAATAATACTAATTTTCATATTTTTTTCTCATTTTCTCATTTTTTTTCATTTTCAACTTCATAAAGCTCTTAATACCAAAACTTCCATGGCTACCATTGTTTCTTTTTAAAAATTCTAAAGCTTAAAAATCCAAGTTTTAATTTTTAAATCTTTTCAAAATGGTTTTAAACTCCTCCTTTTTCCATCTTTATGTCCTCCTTCTTCAAAAACAACACCACATACACCCCCACAAGCCTAGGCCCGACCGTAGTAGTGCTATGGCCGGGCCTATTTCAAGGCGCAAGGGTCCAAAAATCAAGTTGCTGTAAAAGTTTTAAAGTTCTTACAAGTTCCAAAGAGATTTGCAAAATTTTGGTGAGTAAACATTTCATTTATATTTAAAGTTTTTAACTTTGGTTTGTTGAATATAATTATTGTATATTATATGTTGGAATTATTGGATAATGATATGTTTAGTAATATATATGTTCATATGTGATTTGTATGGAATGTTGAGTATGGGCTTGAAATTGTTAAGAAAGTTATGATCTTTGGCTCGTATTTGATGTTATGGCTTGAATTTGGGTATATGGACCTATGTATGTATGTTTGTGCTCATAGATAGGTTAGTATGTGCTAATGGTAAGTTAGAAATCAAAAAATTTTCTTATGTGTGATATGGAGATTCCTTCAGTTAAATTGCTTTACTTACTTTGTTTTTAACAAATGTTTTATTAAGTTTCTAACTTTTATTTTTTTGTTTTAAAAAAACTTTATAATAAGTTAGTAAAGTGAGTTGAAGTTAAAAATGTAAGAGTCTATAAGGTTATTGTATATGCAAAACAAGTGTGATAGTTACGACATCCACAACGATGGTCGCTATGAATGTAGTTCGCTGAAAATCCGAAATTTTCAAAGTTAAGTTTTCATGCTTTGAAAATGTTTGAAATGTTTTATAAACTTACCAAAAATGTTTTAGAAAGTTAATTAAGTTATTAATAATTAATTATTATTTAATTAGTTTTAACAATTGATAATTAATTAAAATTAAACAAGGTTTATAAATTATAATTACATGAAGATTAGTTATTAATTAATTATCTTTTAAAGAAAAGATTAATTTTAATTAAGTGTTGATTAAGTAAGATTTAATTTTTACTTAATTATGAGTTGAGTATATGATTTTTTTTATTAATTATTAATCAAATATAAGGTCAATTATTTATTTACTTATTTATTTAATCAAGTGTTTATCTATTTTTAATGATAAACTAATTAAGGTTTTAATTTCAACTAATTATTTATTAAAGGTTTAATTTATTATTTAAGTTTTAATTAAAGATTTTTTAATTAAGTAATTGAGATTAATTAATAGTAAATTATTAATAAAGGTTTTAAATTATTATTTAATAATTAATAAAGGATTAATTAAGGATTTAAAATTATAAATAAATTATCTATTATAGGTTTAATTAATTATTAATTTATAGCTAAATTAAGTTCAAATTTAATAAATATTAATTATGATTTAATAAAGAGTTTAACTTGTAATTAATCATTTTAAAAGGGGGTTTTACGTTTTC
Source organism: Allium fistulosum (assembly GCA_030737815.1). Classification (NCBI taxonomy): domain Eukaryota; kingdom Viridiplantae; phylum Streptophyta; class Magnoliopsida; order Asparagales; family Amaryllidaceae; genus Allium; species Allium fistulosum. Next base: position 900,493,169 of record CM060905.1, read on the forward strand.
AATCCTTATTTTCTAAGAATCAAATTTGTTTTAAAGGTACTTCTTTTTCAAAGATGGTTTTGACCACAAGGGATTTAAATGTCGGTACCATTAAGTAGACAAACAATGGTGGATGAGATATGTAAATTGTTTGATTATGTGAACATGTTTTAGTAGAATAAATACCTGTTCTGCTATAATGTAATTGTTTATTATGTGGACCTGTGTAGTTAATGCCCCGCTATTACCCCGCTATAACCCCGCTATATCTCATAGCGGATTTCTACCGCTACGATATTTCCATATAGCCCCAAAATATAGCCTTTCCGCTTTAAGCCTCGCTATTTCCGCTATATCCCGTTATTCCCGCTATATTCCGCTATTTTCCGCTATATCTTCTTTAATAAAATGAACTGAAAAATTGCATTTATACATTATAAAAATTATGAAACTGATTTATTTGATTTATTTTTTAATATATTTTCAGAATGAAAATACTCTAATATTCTACTAAGTTCAATTATGTTATATAACAGTTTTACATTTATTAAAGTATATTTACACATGTTTTTATTTAAAATTATTTATGTATTAATTATAATTCATTTGAATGATATTTTTTTTCATTTAATTACCATTTATATATCTGTAAAAAAAATTAAGTACGAGTTTTATATGCTATTTTAGAGTCATCCGCTATATCCCGTTATATCCTCGCTGTATCCCCGCTATGACTTTTTGCACCTCCACCGCTTTGAATCTGCCGAGCGCTTTAACTGCACAGATGTGGACGCATGTTTAGCAGAATAAATTTCCATTTTGCTATAAGTAGTGAATTATTTGGACATTTATTTAGAAGGACAAATCACCATCCTACTATTATGTTACTTAGACATGTATGTGCTAACTAAGTTGTCTTGACACGTTATTCCCTGATTTGGATATGAATTGCATTTACGTATATGTTGACTTATGTAAATAAATGATTAAGTGATTTGAAAGTGAAATTGATGTTAAATGGTAACTTAAATTACTACCATTAGGTTTGCTAAATCTCCTTTTGAAATTATAAAGTATGGTTTTAAATTAGCTCTAATTCTTTAATTAGTTTGGGGTTAAGGTTTATAAATGATTTTTCAAGTTGTATTATTATTTTATAAAAGTATTTATAAATAATAACTTGTTTATAAAAATGGGTTTTATTAAGTAAAAAGGTTTATTTAAAGTGATTTAAAAGGATGAGTTGCGAAAGATATTTTTTAAAGGATTTTTTCAAAGAAGATATATCAAAGGAGTTTTAAATGGGGAAATGTTTTATAAATGATTCAGAGGTTTATAAGAGGTTTATTGACTTGTAGACTTATAAAAGTGTTATGTAAATTGATTTTGGAAATTTATAAAGATGTTTAAATGTGAAGTGAGCTTTTAAAAGAAACTTTTTATAAAGGATAAATGGAACGATTTATAGTAATTAATGTTTTCAAAAAGAAATTTGGAAAGAAGGAGAATTTTGTAAAGTTTGGTAAATATACTTATATCATTGAGATAAGTATATAAATGTTTTCCAATTATAAAAGGGATGTAAGGGGTTTTGGAAATAATGTTTTGTAAAAGATCTTTTGATCGAATGTTTATAAAGTGATTTTAATTAATGAAAGATTAATTAATAAAGGATTAGTGGATCCTATGTGGAATTAAATCAATTTTGAATGATTTTTTATTTGATAGTAAAATAACCGACTATCAAACCTGGACCAAAACATAACTTTGGAAATATCTAGGGAAAACACGTAAGTTATATAACACAGTCATCCACAATGATGATGTACTGTGCGTATGAATCTTGTTTCGTTCTTCTGGGATATATGATAATGAAATATGTCCATTGATAGTTAGGAGGTGATCTCTGCTCTTATCTTGTCTGTTTATTTCCAAAAGAACCGAGGTTGAGTTTATTGGAAATTGTCGGAAGTTGTTTCGAAGAGACCAGGATCGAATATGTTATCCAAAAACTACTTTGATCCAACTCAAGGGTTTTGACTTGAAGAAATCTTAAAGAATATGGAATCGAAGATAGAGATTTAAAGCATAAGAGCTATTTGCTATTAATATTGGGAGAGATTCCTCTAAAAGGATGTAATAGAAGTATTGCCTTTGGTTACATTCAATCCTAGAATGAACTTGTATGGATGAATGCTAGCATTGCATTGATGCTTGGAGGGCAGTGTATCATTCCAAGTAGGAAAGTGCTAAATAAAGGTAAAATGTAGCCCCAAGCCTTGTCAACTGGGAAATGACAAAAATTGAGCATGTAGTAGGGCCTAGTGGGTCGCTCCCATCAGGGTATGGTCATCCTAGATCTAGATCGGTTACTATCAACTCATTTATGCTTCATGGCCCAAAGTGGGGGTGATCATATTTGGTACTACCAGTCAAATGGTAGGCAGTCCTATGTGGTAGGGGTACAAGATGTTCTTGTCAGACCCTGGTGAATTTTATCTAGAGATGCACCATCGAAAGGTAGTTCCTTACCCTGTCATAGTATGGAATCCATTCCCAAATACATGCCTTTACGGTTTTAGATGTACCCAACTATATTTAAATGTGAGATGCAAGCATTTAAGCTATATTCATATTTTACTTGAACCAATAGACATTATTATAATATCAATGGATTTGCCACAAATAATATTTTGGTTAACGTAAGGTAAAAACCCATCCGTGTTTATGTGCGGCATGGTCTTACGAGATACCTTTAATTTTAAAAGAGTTTTAAACATAATAATCTAGTTGTTTGAGTTTACTCAGACCAAACTCATGTTTGACCCGGAGTTTTATTTTCTTTCGCTAAAACTTTTGGGTGCTCAAATTTTTATAGGCAGCAAAGTAGTTCAGGTTTTTCTCGAATGCATCTTGTAGGAGCTTGAAGCAGGAGGCTTTATCGATAGCTAGTTATTATATTGTTTCCGCTGTAGTGTATGTATCTTGTATTAGTTAGGTAGGGACAGGATGTTACAACTCTTCTAGGGTAGAATTTGTATTAGTATGACTCTGATGTATCATTTTGGAAATGACTTTGTAAAGAAATATGTTGATTAATATATGTTATTCCGTTGCGTTGTAAGATTCTATGATTGTTTAGTTTCTTCTTATCTTCGATCTCCTTTCTTTCCCCTAACAATCTCTCTTTCCGGCACTTAGTTATTTGGCACGTGAATACCGTGGATGTATTGGTGTCGACTTCTGGGGTTCGAAAAGGCGGGTCGATACAGCGTGGTACCAGAGCACAAGGTTAAGCAAGAACCTTGGCTTTAGTGGGGCAACTCATTAAGAGATAAGGTAATGGAATGCCTTATTATGAGTTTGAAATAATTTTACCCAGGATATATTTTATATATAAAGAATGATTTTCAAAATAGTATAGTATGGTATTGTATAGTTAGTTGAGGTGTTGTTTTTAAGAGACAATAATATTCTATTATTATCAATTAGGATTTTGTTAGTCATGCTTGTCCAGTTGAGCATTGACTATTGTTAGTCCATGTAGGTGGCTTCCCTTTTTAAGATTTAGGGTGGGTAAATAGAAATAGAGAAAACATTGAAACGAACACCTTGTGAATTAAGTTTCGCAGTTTGACTATAAGGCATTTAATCGATAATGTGGGGTTTAATTGATTTAATAAAAGATGTTTATTAGAAGCTAGAATATTTGAAATAAATATTTGGAAATGATATTATAAAATTTGATTTATAAACTGAATTTATAAGAAGGTGTCTTTTAATTAAAAAGAATTTAAGTTAAACACTTAGGGACTAAAATCCCAGTGCTTTTGAAAAATGATTTTTTATGTTTTGAAAGATAATAATAGTACTATTTGAAAGAAAAAATTGGGTTAAGGAAATTTTAGTGATGAAAATGTTAAGTAAGAAGTGTTTTCTCTGATTGGTTAGGGATAAATGAGGTCTTGATTGTTTTGTAATTATTGGAATAATCTTCTATGTGACGATCGAATGTTTGTCTAGGCGAACGTTGTAGTGCACTTAGTAAATTACTCTCCTTATCATTGTATAATCAAAACAAGTTCAACCCGAATGAACCCAAAACAAGTTGGTAATAAATGTTTTGTTGGAAATATGAGAAGTAATGTTTCAAAAAATGGGATTTTGAAATAAAAGTAATATTCTTAAGTTAACTAGTTCGAGTGGCTCGAAAATAACTTAAAATTGGGATAGAGATGTGTTCGGATGGTAAACACTTCTCTTGAGTATTACCCTTCTTAGTAAGGGTGTGTATGATATTTTTTAGTAGTACTAGTTCCTTAGTATCATTTTGGAGTTACTCGGACTATATATATATATATATATATTCTATGATTAAAATATATTGTTTTAATTCAAAAGGTTTTCGAAATAAGACTAGGTATTTAGATCTTGGTTTTTCTTAGGGAAATAAGTGCAAAATGGAATAGTTGGATCAAACAGTGGTATATACTCTTAGGATGTAGTGGAATAGTATACAAGTTGAACCTAAGTTTAGCTTATGATATGTTTTCATAAATAATTTAGTGGAAATAGAGTTGGTATTAGTGAGAACCAATTAAATAAGTGCGTAAGTTGGGTGTAAATCATTTCTTGTTTTATATAGTTTGATCTAAAATTCGAGTACATGACTTTGAGGTGTTTCACGCCGTTTGGGATAAGGATCTATTACTCAATTTTTGACGCCGAACACTTGATGAGAATTTTTGGTAGGGACTAAAGTTTTCTATCATAATTACAACTATGTAAGGAGAATAGAGATTCATAATCAAGAAGCCTAATCAGAGTCTGCACTAGAAAATCGGGTGATCGATACTAATTTGGAAGTAAAGTTATGTATTCAAGTAGTGATCGAATCCGACTTTGTACATGAACGATCTACATACATCATACGAACTGATGTATAGTGCTAAGTGTTTTCTAGGATAGGTTGAGGTGTAATTTCGGGGATATAATTCTTTTAAGGGGGGAGAATGTAACGACCCGAAATTTTACTGCTTTGATTTACGAATATTAAATTAATTTTAAATACTCAAATAATTGGTTTTATAATGAAAATAAAACTCTTTAAATCATAAATAACGACTGTGAAATAATTTTCCAGATTTTTGTACAAAAATATTTAGTTCGAAGAAAAATTGAAAATGCGATAGGAATTTGTTTTTCGAATCTTCGATTTTTCGTCGGCCAGAAGTTGTCACAAACGTTATGAACTATAATGAAAACATATTCACACACATTTACACATTTATTAGTAAGAATTGCATATATACATAAATATATATATGCATTTATATAAATTTATATAAGTACTGATGTGACATTTTTTCTAAAAATAAAAAGTATTTAGAATGACAGATTCCTTTAGAAACATGAAGTACAAGTGGTTTAATGGCATGTTTTCTTTGATGTAAAGGGAGTGGGAGGCATGGTGGGCGGATTTAAATGAGGTGGAAAGGAGGTGGTGAGGTAGCATTCAAGGAATGGAGGGTAAAGGACATAGGGGTATATTAGTAATTCAATTTGTGTCTTAGTATAAATACTAATTTTCATATATTTATTCTCATATTCTCATTTTCTTTTCATTTGCAACTTTGTAAATCTCTTAATATCGAAAATTCCATGGCTTCTTTGTTTCTTTTAAAAATTTCAAAAGTTGAAAATCCAAGTTTTAGTCTTTAAATCTTTTCAAAATGGTTTTAAACTCCTCTTTTTTCCATTTCTACCTCCTCCTTCTTCAAAAACAACACCACACACACCCTAACAAGCCTAGGATGCACCCTAGTAGTGCCATGGCCAAGTCTATGAGCACTTAATCCGACCTTATTTCAAGGTGCAAGGGTCCAAAAATCAAGTTGCTGTAAAAGTTTTTACAAGTTTCAAAGAGATTTGCAAAATTTTGGTGAGTAAACATTCGGTTGAGATTTAAAGTTTTTAACTTTGATTTTCTTGAATATAATTATTGTATATATGTGTTTGAATTGTTGGATGGTGATATGGTTAGTTATATATATGTTCATTTGTGATTTGTATGCAATGTTGTTGATGGGCTTAAAATTGTTAAGAGATGTTAAAGTTAAGATCTTTGGCTCGTATTTGATGTTATGGCTTGAGTTTGGGTAATTGGACTTATGTATGTATGTTTGTGCTCATAGATAGGTTAGTGTTTTCTAATTGTAAGTTAGAAATTGAAAATTTTTTTTGTATGTGTGATATGGAGATTCCTTGAGTTAAATTGCTTTACTTACTTTGTTTTAACAAAAGTTTTATTAAGTTTCTAACTTTTACTTTTGTTTAAAAGAAACTTTATGCTAAGTTAGTAAAGTGATTTAAAGTTAAAATGGTAAGAGTTTATAAGGTTATTGTATATGCAAAATAAGTTTGAAAGTTACAACATACTTTGCCATAGTCGTTATGGATGCAGTTCGCTAAAAATCCGAATTTTTCAAATTTAAGTTTTCATGCTTTGAAAATGTTTGAAATGTTTATAAACTTACCAAAAATGTTTTAGAAAGTTAATTAATTTTTAACAATTTGTTATTAATTAGTTAGATTTTTATTAATTGATAATTAATTAAGATTAAACAAGGTTTATAAATTATAGTTATATAAAGATAAGTTATTAATTAATTATCTTTTAAAGATAAGATTAATTTTAGTTAATCATTGATTAAGTAAGATTTAGTTTTTAATTAATTATGAGTTAAGTATATGATTTATTTTTAATTAATTATTAATCAAATATAAAGTCAATTATTTAATTATTTAACCAATAAGGTGTTTATCTACTTTTAATGATAAACTAATTAAGGTTTTAATTTAAAATAATTATTTATGAAAGGTTTGATTTATTATTTATGTTTTAATTAAAGATTATTTAATAAGATTACTCAATTGTTAATTAATAATAAAGGTTTTAAATTATTATTTAATAATCAATAAAGGATTAATTAACGGTTTAAATTTATAAATATATTATTTATTAAAGGTTTAATTATTTATTAATTTGTAACTAAATTAAGTTCAAATTTAATAAAGATTGATTATGATTTGATAAAGAGTTGACTTGTAATTAATCATTCTAAAAGGGCATTTTAAGTTTTTAATCCTTATTTTCCATGAATCAAATTTATTTTAAAGGTACTTCTTTTTCAAAGATGTTTTTTAACACAAGGGATTTAAATGTTGATACCATTAAGTAGAAAAACTATTTTGAATGAGTTATGTATATTATTCGATTGTGTGGACATGTGTTAGTGGAATAAATACCCATTTTGGTATAATGTAATTGTTTATTGTGTGGACATTTGTTTTGCAGAATAAATTCCCATTTTGCTATAAGTAGTGAATTGTTTGGACATATATTTAGAAGGACAAATTACCATCCTACTATTATGTTATTGGACATGTATGTACTAGTTGAGTTGTATTGACAAGTTATTCTCTGATTTGGATATGAATTCATTTACATATATGTTAACTTATGTAAATAAATGGTTAAGTGACTTGAAAGTGAAATTGATGTTAAATGGTAACTTAAATTACTACCGTTGTGTTTGCTAAGCCTCTTTTTAAAATTATAAAGTATGATTTTAAATTAGCTCCAATTCTTTAATCAGTTGAGGTTAAGGTTTATAAATGATTTTTCAAGTTATATTATTATTTATAAAGGTATTTACAAATAATAACTTGTTTATAAAAATGCGTTTTACTAAGTAAAAAGGTTTATTTAAAGTGATTTAAAAGGATGTGTTGCAAAAGAAATTTCGTAAAGGATTTCCCTTAAAGAAGATTTATCAAAGGATTTTTAAATGGGTAAATGTTTTATAAATGATTTCAGAGGTTTGTAAAGAGGTTATTGACTTGTAGACTTATAAAAGTGTTATGTAAATTGATTTCGGAAATTTATAAAGATGTTTAAATGTGAAGTGAACTTTTAAAATGGAACTTTTTATAAAGGATAAGTGGATCGATTTATAGTAATTAATGTTTTCAAAAAGAAATTTGAAAAGAAGGAAATTTTTGTATAGTTTAATAAATAAACTTATATCATTGAGATAAGTATACAAATGTTTTCCAAGTATAAAAGGGATGCAAGGGGTTTTGGGAGTAGTATTTTGTAAAAGATCTTCTGATAGAATTTTTATAAAATGATTTTAATTAATGAAAGATTAATTAATAAAGCTTAGTGGATCCCGCGTGGAATTAAATCAATGTTGAATGATTGTTTATTTTATACTTAAATAACCGACTATCAAACCTAGACCGAAACGTAACTTCGGAAATATCTAGTGACATGTGACTTATATGGCACAGTCATACCCAATGATGTTGTATTGTGCGTATAAATCTCGTTTCATTCTTCTAGGATAAATGATAAGTAAATCCATCAACTAATGATTAGGAGGTGATCTCCACTCTTATCTTATCTGTTTATTTCCTAAAGAACCAGGGTTGTGTTTACCAGAATTATTGAAAGTTGTTTTGAAGAGACCGGGATTGGATATATTATCTGAAAACCCTTCGATCCAACTCAAGCGTTTCGACTTGAAGACATCCTGAAGAATATGGAATCGAAGATAGAGATTTGAAGTGCAAGAGCTATTTGCTATTAATCCTGGTAGGGACTCCCTGAAAAGGATGTAATAGAAGTAGTGCCTTCTCTTTCGTTCAGTCCCAGAACGAACATGTATGGATGAATGCAAGAATTGCATTGATGCTTAGAGGGCAGTGTAGGATTCCAAGTGGGAAGTGCTAAATAAAGGTAAAACGTAGCCTCAAGCTTCATCAATTGGGAAATGACAAAAATCGAGCACGCAGTAAGGCCAAGTGGGTTTCTCCCATCAAGGTATGGTCATCCCATATCTAGATCGGTTACTATTACTCATGTATGCTTCGGTCTTAAAGTGGGGTGATCATATTTGGTACTACTAGTCAGTGGTAAGCCAGTCGTGTGTGGCAGGGGTATAAGATGTTCTTATCAGACCCCGGTGCATTTAATCTAGAGATGTACCATCGGAAGGTAGTTCCTTACCTTGTCATGGTACGTAATCCATTCTCCAAAATGTGCTTTTATGGTTTAGATTTACCCAACTATGATGAAATGTGAGATGCGAGCATTTCAGCTATATTCGTATTTTACTTGAATATTTAGACATTATTATAATATCACTGGATTTTCTATAAAAAGTGTGTTGGTTATCGTAAGGTAAAAACCCGTCTGTGTTTATGAGCAGCATGGTCTTGCGAGATACCTTTGATTTTAAAAGGGTTTTAAATATAATAATTTAGTTGTTTAATTTTACTCACACCAGACCCATGTCTGACCCGGATTTTTATTTTCTTTTCCTAAAACTCTTGGGTGCTCAAATTTTTATGCGCAGCCAAGTAGTTTAGGGTTTTCCCGAATGCATCTTGGAGGAGCTTGGAGCAGGAGGCTTCATCGATGGCTAGTTATTACCTTGTTTCTGTTGTATTATATGTACCTTGTACTAGATAGGTAGGGACTGGCTTTTATAACTGTCTTAGGGTAGAATTTGTATTAGTATGACACTGATGTATCATTTTGGAAATGACTTTGTAAAGAATTTTGGTTGAATAATATATGTTATTCCGTTGCGTTGTGAGATTCTTTGATTTTTTAGTTTCTTCTTATCTTCTATCTACTTTCTTTCCCCTAACAATCTATCTTTCCGACACCTAGTTTTTCAGCACGTGAATACTGTGGATGTATTAGTGTCGATTTCTGGGGATCGGAAAGGTGGGTCGTTTCATATTTCATAAGATATACATTATTTTATAAGTCGATATCACTCAATTAAATACATTAAAGATTATGAATCTTTAGTATAAATGTTGTCTTCTACCATTTATATATTAATAAGTTACTTGCATACTTTCTGATTGATGTGCGAACTTAAGCCAGAAATGTTAGATGTAGTATTATTAATATATTGAATAGAACGATGTAAGATAACTATATGTATTTGTTGAGCAAACTCAAGGTGCATAAATTATACTTAGGCTATTACTAAATGTAAGGTATGAGAGAATAATCTCTTATGATTTTTTGAGTGAACTCAAGGTCAAAATTAGATTAGGATAAAGAACCATGAGTTAGGAGTTGTATATGTTACAATCGACAATGAGTTATCCATCGTTTATAGGGCCATGACTTGTTGAGCAAACTCAAGGTTAGAATCCTAAAAGAGATGAGTCCTAACACCCAGTAGTGAATTGGAAAGACTTCTATGTTTTGTCTTAAGGTTTGGAGACACATAAAAGACTATTGGGAGCCTTAATAGAAAAATGAAATGGTAGCATTTAACTTTTCAAATATTGTAAGAACATCTGCTATAAAAATTAATAATAATCCACATTGAAAAATTTGTGTAGTAGGTATAACTGATAAATGTTTATCAATTAAATATACAAATGTACTGAATTAAATATTAACAAAGAAATATTAAATATACTTACCAATAATTTTTTGCATGTTGACCCATGCAAGTGCCTAGTCATACAATCAATAAATATGATAAAAACTTGGTCACTTATGAGGTTACTTTCCAGAGACTATCTATTGTCTTCAACGAGTTTTAAACACAAAAAGCAATATAAGAATATAAATATTTTATCCATATATGATCACATATAATATTATACCGTGAACAGTAACAATTTGTAATATACAAAACTTCGATGAAATTAGTTCATTGAAATTAGCAAGCAAATTATGGTGTGAGATCCTGTATTCAATATGATTGATTACGATAATGATCTTGTTGTGTTAAATGTAACACCCGACTAAAGGCTACAAGATAGATCTAAGAATTCGATCATTGAAATGATAGTTTGATCAGTTTACATAGAGTGCAACTTATTTGATGTCCTTAAAAATTAAGAATGACCAAATGCACTTTTTATAAAGAGTTCGTTATGATATTGTAGTAAGAATTTCCTTTGAATGATTCAACCGTTTAGAAAAGAAATTGAATGTATAAGAGTCGATATAACCTAAGACACGATTGGGATGAAGAGAGTGAATGGTTGCTTCTGCTTTATAACAAAATTTGGAAATGAGAACTGTAAATAATAATAGATACTTAACATTGGAATAAGAAATACGATTTTATTCCAAAAATGTATTTTCACATTGAAAATTGTTTTCTATGAGATTTATTTCTTTGAATTTAAGATATTTGATCTAAAAATTCTCGATGACAAATCAGTTATAGTGAATGAAATAAATATCCTATATTAAATGGTTGAGTGGAGCTTCACATTTCATATGTTATTATAGTAACGGCAGAAATATTGGGACCATGCCAAATAGCACTCATTAGATGCACCAAAGTACGAAAATGGTTTTGGTAAAACGTACCAAATACTATTTATGAAATAATAGTTGTTACTCGGTATTGACTAAAAAATAGAAATAGTTTTATTTCAATATGAATACTAGGAATATTCATTGTAAAATAAAATAATGATTATAGTAAAATCGTGGTATGTCCCTCATCGAACGACTATAGTTGGGTCAAGTGGAAGCATTGGAAATGAAACATTATTCAAGAGAGGATTTGTCTCGTTATATGAGGTTAGTATCACGATCAACTGGAGTCAACTCAAAGTCAAAGTCTTTGGCCAGAGCATTTCAATTAATAATAATTGTTATTATTGAAGCAAGGGCTTTGTGTTTGGACTCTGGAGTTGCATTTATATAATATTGGAATTTTAACCATTACCAAATTCCATAAGTCCAAAGTAATATAGTTTTGACGAAGAGGATTGGTGTACATAATTGTCATGATTGGGTAACGCTTAATAAAGTAAAATTGGATTTTACCAAAACCAAATAAGCGATAAATTTGGTCATAATGTCACACCACCTATTAAGTGACATATGAACGTTAATATTCAAATTGTTCGTTATTAATTGCTAACCAAACTTACACATAAGAGTCACATAACCAAAACAATCTTTTATCACCTAATTTAATTAATTTGTAACTATTATAATTTAATAAATTAATTAACATTTATGAAATATTAATTATAAAATTTTGTATTTGATGTGTTGAACAATGCTAAAGAATGAATTTATATTAGTTATAAATATAATAATCGATATACGATATCGATACGCATTTTAATTTAGATTTAAATGCAATGGAAATTGTTCGAGTTGATATTGGTTTGAAGCCCATATGGGGCATGAAAATTTCGCCTAAAATAGTTTGGATAGGCTAGCCAGATGTTTGCAGAAGAGGGAGGCTTTTAAAGGGTTTAAAAGAGTGGAACTGGTAAGGGAAAGATAAGGATAAGATCCACTTTTCGCTTTATTTGACTTTCTATTTTTATTTTGCTCTCTACATAATTCTTTTGGATACTTTCTCTCCTCTCCCTCTGTAAATTTTAACTAGCAAACCCACTTTAAACCCCAAAGAAACCCAAGCACAAATTACATCAAAACTCTTCGATTCGATCGTCGATGGTAAAGCAGTTCTGGAGCCAGCAACTCTAGAACTTGGAATTCGATTCAAGGAGCCATTTCATCATTTCAAAGTAAGATCTCTAGGCCTTGGTGAAAGGTATTCAACATGTTTACTAATTCATTTAATATTATTATCTATTATTGTAATATATTGTAGATTATTAGATCATATTACGAATCGGCTATATTGATGTTCTGTCACATATTGGATGTTTGAATATATTGGTGCATCTATATATTAAAAATAATGAAAATAAAAAATTCTTTTTTATGTCTATTGGTATTAAACTCACGGCCTAAATAAAACCATTTTTAATTAATTGATATTATATATGATTTCATATATTAATAAATTATATCCTAAAGATTAAAATCATATAATAATTATTTTAAAATCTCTAAAATTTTGGTTTTGCACAACAATAATTTGGTAGCAAATTTATTTTATTTTAATATATATTTAAATTTATTATACATTTAAATATTATTATAACTAGAAATTGATTATATATATTATTATAATTTGAAACTATTTATAAATATTATTTTATAACATTACACAATTTTTAGATTTCGAAAATAATTTTTGAATAATTTTAGTAATTAATTTTAATCGGTTTTTAAATTATTTTATAATTTTTTATTCAAAAACTATTTTATAAATTCAAAAAAAGTAATTGATTTTTTTGTGTTGTAAGCTCCAAGTTAGACAACAACAATTATATATATATATATATATATATATATCTTTGTATGTGTGTCTATGCATGTGTTTTTATTTATAATTATTTATTAATTAAAGTAAATTAATTTTATTCTCGGTTTTGCAACAACAATTAAAAATTTTCAAATTTTTTATATTGGTTATTAAATTATTTTTTTATTTAATAGAAATGAACATTTATTCAAATACATCTTGAATATTTTGTTTAGATTATTACAATACTACATGTTTATATATAAATATGTGATTATTGTTATAATTTTATATATATATAATATTTGATGCATATATATATTGTTAGTGGCTTAGGCATTGATTTTAATGACAACAACAATACGACAATATATAAAATATAGATACTAATATTTTTATCAAGTTATATATAGTATAGTGGCAGATATTAGACAAGTGTTAATTAAAAAGATTGTACAGTATCAAGTGAAAATTCAAGAGGCTGATATAGAAATTTAAGAGTTAGAGATTGAAGACTCATGAGTATTGAAGAACTCAAGAAATCTATATAAGTTATAGAGTCATAGATAATTGTTAAAACCGTAATAACATTTCTTTGCTCTTTCTCTATTCTTCTTTTTAAATGGTTTTTAAATATTCTAAATTTCAAAAATAATTTCAAAAGAATTCTTGTTTTCAAAATGATCTCTCAAAATAACCTTCATATTATTTTTCAATTTTGATTTTACAAGATTATTATATGTTGAAAAATTAAGTTTTTAATTAGTTTATATTTTAAATATACTTTTAATCTATTATACTTTGTTATAGTTTTGATTTTATGATTTCTAAATATTTATAAGTATATTATAATATTTATAACTTTGATTTTAATTATATCCATTCATGCTTTATATATTTTATTTTATTTCAAAATAAATTCATATTAAATCCTTTATATATTTCAAAATAATTTTTTAAAGTTTTATTAAGTTTTGATATGATTAGATATGTATAAACTATGTTTAAATAAGCTTACAAAGTACAAAAATATTTTACAATGTATAACTTCTCAAAACATTTAAAAAAATAAGTTTTCAAAAGGGATACGTTGACATATCCTCACCCTATATGTCAACGTATGAACTAAATTTTTCAAAATTCAAATTTGAATTGAAGTGTCTTTTCATTGTATCTCTTTACGAATGGACATGACTATTGTTTCTCTATAAATAGGGGTTAAACTAACGAATTTTCTTTAACTACTTTCTCGTATTTTCTCTCCTCTTTCACCTTCTTGTTTTTTAAAAGAAATTCTACTGAAATTCAATCAGAATCAAATTCAACTCCACTGATTTTATTCTCTATTGAATAATCTTTTATCTCCCTGATCTCTCTCAATCAAACAAAGATCAAAGTGTTATTCAAAAGGATATAGAATCATTTGTATTCAAGATCAACGATCGATGTCTGTAGAACTCTTTCAAAACATACTCGTACATTGGTGGGTGTGATTGTTGTCCGTGTAAATTGTAACGACCCGGATTTTTCGATATTTAATTTGGAATATTTAAATGGTTTAAATATTGAATTTGGAACTTTAATTTAGTTAATAAGTTTTTAAAATTGAAATTCAAGCGATTTCGTAAATTTTGGAATTCGTCGATTTAATCGACGTGTTGAAATAGCAATCCAGGGCACAGTCCTAGAATTTGATGAAACAAGTTCCATTGGATCCATAATAGTGTATTATTATCGAATTTCAAATTTCTTAGCGTTTGGAGTTAATATTTGGTTGTACGGGATACAAACGCATTGAATTTAATATCGAAAATTCAATATAATAATTGCGTCCAAAGAGCTATCTTCTCCATACGATCAAATTAGGACTCGAAACCTTTTCCATTGCGTTCAGAATAGGGGTATAACATTACAAACGCCTAGCGGCATGCCTCGATAGGGGTTCGAGATTTTGAGTTGCGTAAATCGAGATATTTTGAAAATTTAAACAATTTATTTTTGTTTGAAAGGACTAGGATGTCCCTTCTTTCGTTCAGTCATTGTACCCCCCCTCCTTGTCAAACACACCGCACCCTTTCTTTTATAAATCATGTCTTCTCCTTTCAAAAATAAATTCCATTCGACAGCATAACAAGAAAAAAAAGAGAAAGAAGATCTCGAATCGAAATTTACTCTGGAAAAAAACAAACTATAGTATCACAAGGCCATGGCGCTTGATGCACACGCGAATTGGGCGAACGAAGGCACCGCATTAGGGTTGTAGTCGCGATGAAGGGTAGTGGTCGCGATGGCTCGGGAAGGGGAAACACGAGGCTAAGGCGATTTTCATTGTTCGATTTGGGGAATCACGTTGCACGAGCAGGGAAGCATTGAAGGGAATTCGCGAAGCTAGGGTCTAAAGTGGAAGGTCACGGTCTCTAGTAGGTGACGTGAGTGGGATGGGTGCGGTGACGTTGGTGATGGGCGTGGGCTATCGTGTGCAGTCGATGGTAGAAGTAAGTCGTGTGCAGTTTAAAAAAAATCGCGTGGGGTTTCTCAGTTGCACGCGATGCCTGGAGGGTCAATCGAGTGGAGGGAGGGGGCTCTAGTGAAATCTGTCGATCTGTGGTGGTGGGTTTTATGGTGGCAGCACGCGACTTAGAGCTGAGGATGTCGAACATGAAAAAACAATATGATGAAAGCAGCGACCAGGATTCACGGTAAAATTCATTTTTATAAATTTAGTAATTAATTAGACTAATTTTAGTTTGTAAACCGATAATTAAAAAAATTCAATAACTTTGTCATACGAGGGGCAAAATGAATAAATCAGTCGTGTGGAATTCGTAGCTGGAAAATCTACGCAATGGAATTAAAATTGGAATGGATTGCAAATAAAATCAAGGTGAGAAATTCTCACTCATTTGGATTGCCGAAATTAATTTTAAATAGTTAAAATTTATTCTGGATGTTTGGTTGAATTTATTAATTATTATCTGTTGAATAATATTATAGTAATATATATATATATATATATATATTAGTAGTTGGGTATATACCTGCCGATTGGAGCAGATGGGACCCTATGCACCACATATAATAACGGATGACCCTATATACCGCGATATCAACCTCGAAGTGGGATTGGTATTTTTATGCTGTATTAACATCTGTGGATGCAGGGAAACAGGTTGGAGGAATCCAACTGGATTTCTCAAATTTATATTGATTGTTTTTCATATATAATAATATATGATGTGTTAGAATAATCAGTTATAGATTATTGTTGTGATGTGAATCATTGGATGCTATAGTAGCACTGGCCTAAATTTTGGTATTTTAAATACCATAAATATTATTTTGGGATTTGAAAAGATTTAAAAGGAGATTTTGAATATAAAAATATTTATATAGAAATTTGGATTATTTTTAAGAAATTGATATGGATAAAAACAATAATTGATTTTGGTTTGTATTTAACTATTCGTAAAAATATTTTAAATAGAGATTTTAAATAATTTATATAGAAGATTTTTAAACGATGGATTTTTAAACGATATTTCTGGAAAATATGAAAAGGAGTTAAATCGATATTTTAAATGGATTTGTGGAATAAATGAAATTTATTAAGAAATGGATTTATAAAATGGGATTTTATAAATGAAATTAGTTTTATAAACAAGTGAAAACTCAAAGGAGTTTATAAATTTATAAATAATATTTATAAATAAGAGTAAAACGATATCAGTTGATAAATTGGGGATATAAATTCATAGGGTGAATTTATATTAGGATATGGAAACAGGGTTGAGGAAAATAGTGGATACTATTTTTGAAAAGTGGGAATGGTTAGGAGAATCGCAATGAAATCAATGTGTTGTGAATCAAGAGGGATTTGTAAATTGAAATTTGGTTATTGAGATTTAAAAATATATTTTTATTAAGAAGTTAAGTTTTATTTTAAAAAGGAAAATTTTATTAATTAAACTATGTAATTTATGGTTAGTTAGTATTGAAATACTTCAGAAGTGAATTTTTCAAATACTTAATATTAATTGAAATAAATTCAAAATTTTATAATAAGTTTTGGAAATTGATTAGTTTTATTTAAAAATGAGTTGGAATTGATTTGTTGATGTTTTATTAAAAATGTTTTGATATTTTAAATAATTACATAAACGTGTTTTAAAAATAAATTATCATCCTTTAAAAATACTTATTATACATATATATGTTTTGGAAATAATTTGAAATTATTTATAAACTCTCTCGCGATATGGAAACGGATATGATTTTTAGAAGTTGCCAATGAATAAATGAGATTATAAGTAAGTATAATCAATTTTGGAAGATGTAAAAGAATTTAATATAAATTCCGGAAAATGTAGGAGATAAGATAAGGAATTCCTAAGTATTGATATTTGGAATGATTTTGGAAAAATGGACTTAAAATTTAAACCTATTTGTAAGAAATATTTCTATCCATGTTAGTTATTTTCATATGAACTTACTAAAGATGGAGATAGTAATTGTTTCTTTTACTGCCTAAAATTTTATGCGTACTTATATTCTAAGTTGGATACTGTTCTTCCTCCTCTTCTTCACAGGCTATTATAGTGGTTTGCATTTTAGAGCTACCAGAAGCTCGGTAAAGAAATGCAACATATAGAGCTAGGATTAGAGGGGAAGAATCCGCTATCAAGATTCTTGCCAAAGAGAAAGGTTTATATTAAACCATTGAGGTAGGTGTTACTGAATTTTATATATCAACTTTATCATTGCTATTACTGTTGTTTACCACCAAGTCAGTGAAACTTACCATGGTTCTGTAATTTTATTTACATATTCAAAATTTTCATATTTGTATAATATATATTCATGCATTTCAACTATAAACACCGCACTACATTATTTGGAACAGTTAACATGAGATTGTTGATATGTAAAGCGGTATACCTTGGAGCAGATTAAAAATGCAACCTTTAATTGATTTTTTCACCAATTTTTAACAAATATTTGATGCGGTTAGGTTGATTGTGTTATCTTAAACTATTTTGTACATTAAATTTATACATATTCGTTAATATATGGAAACATTTACAAAACACGAGATTGTTGATGTGTAGAGCCATATACCCGACAGTAGATTAAAAGTGCAACCTTTATAATGAAGTAACCACCAAGATCGAGAAAGCAATCTACCTAAGAAATAACATTGCCAATGAGTGCACACCAACTAAATTAACAAATTGTCAATTATATGATTGTAAGATGCAAATATACCAAGTTTCGCAAGTTTAGATTCATTCTTTTCATTTAACACATAATGAGAACTTCAGATCATGATTGGCATACATCCAATTGTAACTTTTGCCTGAGCTCAGTAAGGATAAAATAAAATCATTAGATAAAGTACAAAAAACTTAAAATGTTAACAATTATTTGAATAATTACCTTCTTCTCAATATGCTTATTTCTACGATTTCCTTTAGTGTACTCAACATCAACATAGATTGGAGCAGCATAACTGCACAGTAATAGGACTATTAGATGACACATAAATAGCACACGTACAGGGATTATTATCAGTTCATTAAAGAACTATCAAATTAACCCATTCTCCATTGATTAAAAATGTAACCTTTAATTGCTTTTTCAACGATTTAGATGATAACGTGTCAACGAACAATTGTATAGTTTTGATTATTGAGGAAAGCAAGAGGGATGCAATACAAGACATTTTTTATTATTACTTGCATTTTTGGGACCATTTAATCTATATGTACTTGCTAATCAAACAATTATATTACTCTGCAAAAATTACTACAAGTACACAAGCGCAAGATGCATAGTGCGAAATCACATAAAAAGAGCATCTCAGGACCTTAAATCAGTCATCACAAATATTAATTGTATGTATCCTGTATGTGTTTGACATGTTTGACTCTTCAATTTTATGTAAATTACATGTTTGACATGGGACGTATTTCTGAAATATAGTTCATATGAAATATAAACAAATATTAGAAAATGTAATAAAACTCACTGTCATTGTTTCTATTTCTTCAACATTTCACATTTTAAATTGTATAAATAATGTTAATAAGTATAAATATATACACACACACGTGTATATAAGTGTAGCCAATTATCTGCACTTTGTATAATTTGCTGTGAAAACACCATTAGTTAAAAGTTGAGGTCAGGGGGCCAAGGGGTTAGCAAGAGTAAAGTTGCCCAATTCTAACGGCAGTACAATTAGATCAGAGAAAACGTGATGTGGACTCCTTTACACAGCAACTAAATAGTTATCTGACGTATACGAGCCACAGTATGCAACAGAGTATGAAGAGATGTTTGCTTTTATATTGAAGAAATAAGAATACAAGAACACAAATCTTAAATGCATGCCTTTTCAGTCATTCCTATAACTGCACCTGATCTACATTAATTCCCTTAGCACCTGATCCATTATTACTACCCATGTTTCCTATAATTGCTCCTTCAACTTTTCCTACAGACTAGGCAGATAATTACTTTTCCACTCAAAAATTTTAATACGTCCACCACTGTATATTATAACCACATCTCTGTTAACAGTCTCCACACACACCACTCTCTGTCCTCAACATCTCATCTCCATAAATTCTTCTACCTTCGCCAATTCCACTCCAACATTTAAACCTTCATATTACTTTTTCTGCAAAATGACAAAGGTATTACTATCTTTTATTCACAAATTTAGTCTATACTATCCTATTTGGGATTTTATGACTAAAGCCTCTTTCAGGCAAATACTTTTTTAGACATATTCTATTCAAAAGCTTTTGCACATGCTTTTTCAACCATGTACTATATTCGTTTATGCATACAAGCTTTTAGCTATAATAGCTGTCCACGAGTTGAGCACGCGAAATATTTGAGTACGGTGGATTTTCACAAATTTTACTGCCCTGTCTTAAATATGCAAGTTATTATGTACACGTACATACGTTGTTCAAAGTCCAAAATCTATTTACTTCTTAACTATCAACTGTCTCAATCCGTATATATACTGTCCGTACGTTTTTCCACAAGTTACCATTTTTTTCACCTGCAGAACAAATCTATACAACAAGGTAAAGAGCCTGTATTATCCCCTTCCGTAGACAAATTCAAACGTAAAAGTACGCGTTTAACAAAACACCGTCAATCCGCTACCAATGAAAAAGTTAATGCTTCATCCAACGTCTCAGAGGTTAATCTTTCCTAGATTGAATCGGACAATGTTAACAAACCAACCCACTTTGTTCAGCTTCCTCCGGTTGGGACAAAATTTTTTGAAACCAACAAAAACTTATCAAAATCTTCCACCTGTGAAATCCAGATGATACAGTCTGATGAACTACAATATTTTCCACAATGTTCTGAAGATGATAAATGGGAAGATTTTTTTAATCCTGAAGTGGTATGCCAACATTTAATTATTTGATACACAAACACATATATACATATGTACATACATAAATATATATATATATATATATATATATATATACAGATACATATATGCTTATACTACATACTAATCATAAATTTTAATTTCTCCTGCAGATTGAACAATGTGATGCAGCTGTTGAGCATTTCCTCAAGAACCGTACTTAATACAGCTTCAACTCTTTGTTGGCCAATAAATGGTCCATTTTCGCTCTTCCGTACCTTTTCCTTTGCTCTCTCTTAATACAAAGTTATTTGTTTCTGATGTATTCGTTACTGTTCGGTTAAATTTGTCGTGTACTCCATGCTTTCGTCATTGCCTAAATAAATTTGATGTTCTTTTCACGTGGACGTAAGTGCTGTTAAAAATGTATATGTGTGTTATATTATCCGAGGCTGATACATGTAATATTCGTTCGACATTGATACTACCTTGAATATATACATGAACTATCACTAAACATACATGAACTATCACTAACATTGACGTAGAATTATTACATTCAAACGAAGCAAAAATTAATACGGAAGAATATGTTCAAATCTAGGTATACACAGTTAGCTTATAAGTGAATAGCTTATAAGTGAATGGTCATGTCATCTTGCTTTTACTTAAACAACTTAATCACGTAAAACATCCAGAGAGAAAATCATTTGTTGTTGTGAAACTTGATTAAACCTTGCTCAACAAATCATTAAACCACTAATTGAATGTTTCTAAAAAAAGAAAATTCTGCTTTTATAAAGTTTTCCGTATATTTCAGATTCTGCAGGGACTACATTGTTGAATTGTTCCATGTACCCATATTTTTATCAACGCATGGTTAAGTATACCACATAATTAACCAACTCATCAAACTAACCAAAGATACTCAGCCACCCATTATTACTTATTAACTGACCTTTATATTGGCATGCAAATTGATGTGCATTTTGCAAAACATATTTTCCTTCATTGTATTACAAAAATCTATAAATTACAGAGGTGACTAACAAAACTCAAATGGTTTGACAAGTTAGCATACGTAAATAAATATGAACGAATGGATGTCAAGATGATAAATAAAATTTTCTCCATTGCTTAATAAACACACCAGGTGTATATACGTCCTCAGTTTGATGCATACCAATTTTCCTATGACTACCCTGTTGTTATGGCCACTTTAACGCAACGTATATAATAAAATTTCATCCCGTTACCAAAAATCAGCAGAGCACATCTCGGATCTCTACCAATTCAACAACGTTTACCTACTCATTTTCAGCAGTTATACCAACTTACGTAACCGTTGGTTTACCTATATATACATACTTGCCAATAGACTGTCCTTCACTTACAACTGTACTGCCTTTTCTGCTACTGCCATATATCTCTTCAACTCAGTCACAATTTTTTTTCTTCTTTACTACTATTTATTACCTCTTCAGTTTATCTTCAACATCTAATGGAACAACAACAAAGAGAAAGACGTAGACTTAGTCAACAGGCTAGACGTGCACAAGCAAGAGAAATACGTATTGCAAATACAAGAACACTGTTGAGTGAAGGCTTCCACGGTCGACGTTTAACAGGTAATTTTTTTCCACTCTCCGTCCTTACGTTCTTAACACCAACTCTACAGCTCAATTGCTTTACTCTATTACTTCACTGTGTAGAGCATTTAAATTGTTCATACTTATGCTTTATTTCCTCATGTCTTCGTCCACTTCGTACGACTATTTTTTGTTAATGGAGTTGCATGATATGACAGAACGATGGATCACACATCCTACTACACAGCCTACCTATTGCTTTATCTAACAGTACAAAATATCCATATAAAACTGACACACACCCTAACCGTACACTGCTTCTACCCTTCTTATGAATAGGAAATGTCAAAAAAATTGACACATAGGCAACCGTACACACAATATACTATTACTAACTATAGCTAATAAATTATGAATATGAAATGTGGAACGTTGAAGCTACTACTCGATTCTGACTTAACGATGCAGGCTGCATACAAAATGAAATGTTATTTACAGTGTTTTGCATTAATTATGTAAAACAACCTTTTTATTTTGAAACAAGTAATTTACTTATTACCTGATATATATTTTAGTCGTTATACAATATACATTATTAACAGCCATCTCTCATTATTTCATTTCAACTTTTAAAATAAGTACAAAATTTAAAACCCATTTCATATACCAAAAAAACAGTGCACATCCATTTTATTGTTCACTTAATAACGTACAAACAACATCTCCCAGCGCATATTTGACGTTCAGTACTGCATAAATATTATAACTTTAGTTATGATTGAATATTTTTATTACGTACTTGGACTTTTACAACTTTATTTCATATACAACACTCCACTGGCCAGTGCACCGACTCCACACCTCAGTTCATGTACTCGGCTACTTAACTGTGTACCACATTTAAATATTTCGTACATATTTTTTAATTTATCATCTCTTGGTCCACTTCGTAGTATGATTTAGTTTACTGTGTGCCTATTCCGTATGTTATGCTTAAGCCATCCAATTTTTCATCCAATAACGTGTACGGCGGTACACATGTCCTATTATTTGATGACAAATAAAATAGACCACTGTAAATAAAGCTTTCAACACTAAAAAATAGCCATATAAAAATGATATATACCCAACCGCCCGTAAATTATAACATTACTAACTAGAGCTAATAAAGTATGAATAGGAAAATGTCACACGTCTACGGTACTATTCTGACTCCTGCATACTACGTTGTAATTCAAACACAATAATATTTTTTCACAAGCGTTACGCATCCTTTCCAACAGATATGATTACTATCTTAAATATTTATCATCCCGGCATTTGATACGATTATATATATATATGCATAAAAGGACGGTCATTCATCACTTGATAAAACGTGTACGTATATTTTTATGACCTTTCAATACATTCTGTTAACATCTGAATACATTATACCAATTCAAATAATAATTAACAAATATGCATATACATAAGCCAATAATAACTACAAAACTAAATCTACAGCAAAACCAAAAATTTCAAACAAATTATAAGAAAATATGTGTAGTGCTGTTTTACCCATCGATCCATGTTAGCTCAAAAGTTGTTTTAAAAACTTCACAAAATATTTGTACCCGAAGATATTATATTTTCATACCAATTTACATTGTTACATTTAAACTTTTGAGCCTAAATTTTAAAGGTTTCATTAAGTAACAGCAAAGATTTTTGCCTACTTATGTTGAGAAAAATTATCCACATAATTGAGAAAAACAATCCTTTTCAGTGAACATTGCATTTAACATCGAAAAAAACTTTTATCTTTCACACTGTTTTTCGAACTAAGCTATTTTACACTATCAAATATCAATAGTTTTGAAACAAAAGGGTAGTATTATAATAGGCGGTTTGGGAATAAAATTTGCATTTATTTAATTTTGTTTTCTTTTTGATTATTTTGAGCAAAACCACATAGATTCTTTACATTTTGTTTTACAAGATAAAAGATAAAATTTTGGGAAGTAATTTTCTTTATTCCACTTTATGCACGGTCATTATTTGAATTAAAACGATGATATGTTTGCAAGAATCAACATTTCAAGTAGAATGACAGTGATGTGAAGTTGTAAAAGTATACATTTTTCCATTTGCTTATACATATCGTGAAACGATATTATTATTTAACAAGGAAAAAGGACGTGTGCTCCAAATAATATATTTGCTTATTCCTAAATGATATTTTCACTAAACTTTCAACTTACACTTTTTGAATGAAAAGATATAACATGTCTATCGTTTATGTTTCATTTTCCACTCGCTTTATATTATCATATAATTGTTTTCATGCAAATAGGATAACCTTTATAAATGTATTTATTACAGTCATTTTCAGATTGTTAATATTACTAGGTTAGATACAAACGATATAGAAAGCAGCTGTTCTAGCTCCCTTCTAAGCCTAAGATTTAATGTTAATGAATGGTCACTAAGGAAAGGATATGCAATGCGAAAGCGGAACTTTCCTAATCTTTGCAAACAACAATAACGAAGCTCTGTATTTCAAAGGTCAAACACCCAAACAGAAACATACATGCATTAGGTGTAGGCGTGTGTACAATATGACAGACATGCCAACAAAGTTGTGCTAGAAAGAAACAATTGCAGACGTATTTATAGTTCAGAGCAATGATGTAGCAATGTTGTTTCCTCTTTATTAATAACGCCATCTCAAATTTGACGCTCGATTATTATTACTTTCACAACTAAAAATTAAAATTCTTGCACATATAACTATTAGAAATACAAAATTTATGTTCTTTCGCATTAAGCATACTTTAGAAGTTGAACAAAAATTACATGTATTGTTTAATCACTATCAACTTGCAAAAGGATACACTCCTTTATAGTGTACGATATTTTGTTTAACTGCTCTATTACTATTACTTCGATGTTTTACTTACTACTCTATAACTACTACACTGAATACTAACCTTATTTTTTTAGGTTCTTCAATAACACGGGATGGCAAAGAAATGATACTGCGGACTGTATTAAGAAGTAGTCATAACTTGGTCGAAATTTTAGCGCAACCATTCCCTACCACAAACATCGACTTCCTCAACCCACTTACTGTGATTTCTGCAATGCTAAAATATTTTTCCATGAAAGCTTACATAATTGTTGCTCTGGAGGTTCCATCGACATTCATCGTCCTACCACAACACCACAACAGTTACTGAGCTTATTCCAAGATCAAGGTGAAGTGGGTACCCATTTTCGGACAAACATCTGATCCTATAATAATGCATTTTCATTCACGTCTATGGGTGCATCAATTGACAATAACCTGGCCAATGCTAGAGAAGGAGTTTACACAAATTGCGTGCAAGGTTCAATATATCATAGTATTGGAAGTCTTTTACCCTTGGCTGGAAGTAGACCAAGATATTTGCAACTGTATTTATATGACACTGACCATGAGATTGAAAACCGACTTCAAGATAGTGAAGCAATGAGACCGGAGATAATCATGATTTTAAAACAAATTTAAGATACTCATAACCCATATGTCTCCATACTTCGACAGTTGGGGCAACAACCTGACGTGCAAATATGTAGGATCAAAATCAAAGAGATCACAATAGATCGACATCTTCATGAGCAGCCAACCACATCCCAAGTAGCAGGAATAATAATTGGAGATGAACCAGACAATTTGCAAGGTCGTGATATCATTGTTGAGACAATAAGTGGAAATCTACAGAGAATATCAGATATTGCAGGTTTTTACGATCCGCTGCAATATCCACTATTGTTGCCTTACGGTCAGCATGGATAGGATTTGAGCATCCACAAAAATGGAAGTACACCTATAAGTTGTAAATCTTACTACTCTCATATTTTACAGGTACGTATAGCCTAATTGATATCCAATATTATTTGTTCGTAAATAGCACAAAACTTCATTTATATCAACATCAGTACTAATGTTACTTGCATTTTGTCTATCGCGTACACACAAAGATACGACCAATTGAGACATCACTTATACTGCTTGGTGGTCGTCTATTTCAACAATATGTCATTGATATGTATGTAAAAATAGAAACAATGCGGCTATGGTTTCTTCGCAACAATCAGACTACTATCAGAGCGGAGTTATACCAAGGTTTACAAGATGCCTTAGCTACTGGAGAAACATCTGCCAGTAAGTTTCTTTACCTCCTTCAATCAACCATTTGTTGTTCCCAGTAATTACTAACCAGTTATTTCACTACTACTCAATCCTATGCCTTTTCACACATTAGGAAGTGTTGGTGTCAAGAAGATTCTTCCTTCCTCCTATATTGGTAGTCCACGAGATATGCATCAAAGATACCAAGATGCAATGGCATTAGTGCGAAGGTATGGAAAGCCTGACTTATTTATTACTATGACATGTAATACTAACTGGGTAGAAATTACACAAGAATTGCTTCCCGGTCAACAACCACAAGATAGACCAGATTTAACAACTAGGATTTTTCGATCAAAACTAGAGCAACTGAAAACTGACCTATTTGACACGTGTGTTTTAGGTAAAGGCATTGCCTATGTCCACGTTATTGAATTCCAAAAAAGAGGACTACCACATTCTCACATTCTACTTATCCTAGATGAAAACGATAAAATTATCAATCCTGATGATTATGATGCTTTAGTTCGCGCTGAAGTTCCATGTACACATTTAGAACCCGAACTACACAACGTTGTAATGAAACATACGATTCATTATCCATGCGGACATTTTAACCCAAGAGCCGTCTGCAAGAAAAATAACCGCTGTAAGAAGGGTTTTCCAAAAGCTTTTTCTCCATTTACTTTAAAAGGAACTGACTCTTACCCTATTTATAAAAAGACACGACAACGGAATAAAATATCAAATTGGAAGCCACATAATCGATAACCGTTGGATAATACCTTATAATCCTTACTTACTTTTGAAATATGATTGTCATATAAATGTTGAGATTTGTTCAAGTATTAAATCTATGAAATATCTCTACAAATATGTTTGCAAAGGTTCAGACCGCGTTTCTGTAGGATTATCCAGTACATCTGACGATAATGATGAGATTTCAAATTTTGTTAATGCTAGATGGATTTGTGCTCCAGAAGCTTTATGGAGAATATTTAAATTTTCCCTAAGTAATATTTTTCCGTCTGTTACCGGCTTACAAATACATTTACCAAATAGACAACAATTATTATTTCGTGCAGAAGAGCACATACACACTATTTTGGATGATCAACATAGATCTAAAACAATGCTTACTGAATTTTTTTGTAAAAAGTTTTTGATGAACAAGCACGTCAATATTTATACTACGAGTTTCCTAAAAAATATTGGTGGGATTCTACAAGTAAGCAATGGAACCGTAGGCGAAATAACCGTAGGGCAATTGGTAGAATTTACACTGTACCTCCCACTGAAGGAGATCGTTACTATTTGCACCTACTATTAACACATGTTAGGGATCCTCTATCTTTTACTGACTTACTAACAGTTAATCAAATAGAATATAACACATTTAAAGAATCAGCTGAACATAGAGGTTTACTTGAAAATGATGATAGTATAAAGGACTGTTTGACAGATGCTTCAAACACACATATGCCTAATGCTTTAAGAAGATTATTTGTTACAATTTTAGTATACTGTGACCAATGCCATGTGCATGAATTGTGGGAAGAGTTTTCACCTTTATTACTTGAAGACTATCCTACTACATCTGCTACTACTATGACCAATTCATTTTCAGTAATTCAATGTATATCTGACCTCGACAACCTTCTCAAACAATATAATAAAACAATTTTTGACTATGACATTCCTCATACTAATTTCACCAACTTTACTCATACAAACACATCCACTCTTATTTCAGAAGAACAATGCATTGAAATACCCAATAATGATATCAAATTTGTAGATAACTTGAACTCCGAACAAAAGAAGGCATTTGACACGATAATGTCTTCTGTCGAAAGTGGAGCTAATACTATATATTTCGTAGACGGTCCCGGAGGTATAGGAAAAACATATTTATATAGAGCAATCTTAGCACATTTACGAATTCAAGGTCATATTGCAATTGCAGTCGCTACTTCTGGAATTGCTTCTCTTGCTCTTCCAGGAGGTCGAACTACACATTCTCGATTTAAAATACCAAATAATTTAGACTCTTCCTCTACATGTCATATTCCCAAGCAATCTGAACTCGCAAAACTTTTATTGTCCGCTACTGTTTTCCTATGGGATGAAGTTACCATGGCTCACCGCCATGCATTTTAGGCCGTAGACAGAACATTGCGAGATTTAACTAATTTCGACGCACCATTTGGAGGAAAGATTGTTATTTTAGGCGGTGATTTTCGTCAAGTTCTACCAATAGTCGTAAACGGTACTAGAGCTCAAACCGTCGAAGCATGTATAGTACGTTCATATTTATGGAAAAATGTTCAGGTAATTCATTTAACACAAAATATGCGCGCAAAAGACGATCAAACATATGCACAATTTCTTTTACGTATTGGAAATGGAGATGAAGTCTATGTTCAAGACGATATTATACAACTCCCAAATGATATCATTGAACCTTGGACCAATAGTTCTTCACTCTATGCTCTGATTAATGAAGTCTTCGCTGAACTCAATGACAGATTAGGTGATCCTAATTTTATAATGGATAGAGCAATATTAGCCCCTCCAAACGAAACAGTGGATGACATTAATAACAAAGTTATAGAACTGTTTCCAGGTAGTGAGCGCATTTACTACTCCTTTGACAAAGTCGAAGAAGATACACATAATCTATACCAATATGAATTCTTAAACTCACTTGCTCCGGGAGGTCTACCCCCACATAAATTAAGACTGAAAGTAAGTGCACCAATCATGTTGCTTAGGAATATTGATCCATGAATTGGATTATGTAATGGAACCAGATTATTATGTCGTGTCTTTCACAGAAATGTCATAGATGCAGAAATAACTGTTGGACATTTTCGTGGTACAAGAGTATTTATTCCACGTATACCACTAAAGCCTTCTGAGAATACTAACATGCCTTTCAACCTAATACGTAAACAATTTCCAATTAAATTAGCTTTTTCCTTAACGATTAATAAATCACAAGGACAAACCATCCCTCGGGTTGGTATTTATCTTCCCGAACATGTTTTCAGTCATGGTCAGCTATATGTTGCGTTATCAAGAGGCGTTTCACGAAAAACAACAAAAGTTTTGGTGAAAAATGGAAAGATTCGAAATAGAAATGGCACACATACTAGAAATGTTGTTTATAAGGATGTGTTATTACAATGTACTCACGAACTTAATTAACAATACTTCATTTTTCCACTTCACATGCTGTAGTTTTACAATAATTATTACTCTATAACATTGGGTACAAATATAAGTTCTTCGCCATTATTTTCTTACTCTACTTAAATAATTAAGTGATTTTTAATCCGACCATAAATGAGTAATATCTGCACTTATAATCTTTTTCTCCACTTTATTGTTTTTTGGTCGTATATTTAGCTACAGCTTATACAAAATACAAAACTGGGTTAACAAAAAATTCCTTCTTTACTACTCCAACTCACTTTCGGTTCACATAAAAATTCCCTTAAAAACGTTTTTAACTCCACCATCAACTTACTGTTGATGTCGGTCTCAAGCCCGGAACAAGGAGGAGAGAAAACGGTTACGACAACTACGCTTACTACCTACAATTTACTATCAAATAGTTTCTTAGGTGCAACAACTCATTCTGCTTCCCTATCCCTACAAAATGCATTCATATCTATCTCTGATCACCTACTATACGTAACGAAGACCATATTCTATTTCCATTACAAATCAAAGTTATTCTCTACGGTTTGCATGAACATGCGTTAATAATTCGTTACACCATATGTATATTACTTTTCTTCCTACCCACACAATGTCAGTCTGATATAACGCTTCTTTCCATGTTCGATACAAATTTTCTACGTCCACGTCCATCTGCTGTAGATTCATTCTGCATGTCAATATCCAAAATATTCAACAATACATGTACGTCACACTGATTTTTCGCATTCAACAATTCTCATAGACATTGTTTCTTAACACCAGCTCCTTCTGCGCATGTGCATCGCACGTGCCAAACTACTCGTGTATATATATATATATATATATATATATCTTTGTATGTGTGTCTATGCATGTGTTTTTATTTATAATTATTTATTAATTAAAGTAAATTAATTTTATTCTCGGTTTTGCAGCAACAATTAAAAATTTTCAAATTTTTTATATTGATTATTAAATTATTTTTTTATTTAATAGAAATGAAAATTTATACAAATACATCTTGAATATTTTATTTAAATTATTACAATACTACATGTTTATATATAAATATGTGATTATTGTTATAATTTTATATATATAACATTTGATGCACATATATTGTTAGTGCCTTAGGCATTGATTTTAATGACAACAACAATACGACAATATATAAATTATAGATACTAATATTTTTATCAAGTTATATATAGTATATGGTGGAAGATATTAGACAAGTGTTAATTAATAAGATTGTACAGTATCAAGTGAAAATTCAAGAGGCTGATATAGAAATTCAAGAGTTAGAGATTGAAGACTCATGAGTATTGAAGACCCCAAGAAATCCATATAAGTTATAGAGTCATAGATAATTGTTAAAACCGTAATAACATTTCTTTGATCTTTCTCTATTCTTCTTTTTAAATGGTTTTTAAATATTCTAAATTTCAAAAATAATTTCAAAAGAATTCTAGTTTTCAAAATGATCTCTCAAAATAACCTTCATATTATTTTTCAATTTTGATTTTACAAGATTATTATATGTTGAAAAATTAAGTTTTTAATTAGTTTATATTTTAAATGTACTTTTAATCTATTATACTTTGTTATAGTTTTGATTTTATGATTTCTAAATATTTATAAGTATATTATAATATTTATAACTTTGATTTTAATTATTTCCATTCATGCTTTATATATTTTATTTTATTTCAAAATAAATTCATATTAAATCCTTTATTTATTTCAAAATAATTTTTTAAAGTTTTATTAAGTTTTGATATGATTAGATATGTATAAACTATGTTTAAATAAGCTTACAAAGTACAAAAATATTTTACAATGTATAACTTCTCAAAACATTTAAAAAAAATAAGTTTTCAAAAGGGATATGTTGACATATCCTCACCCTATATGTCAACGTATGAACTAATTTTTTCAAAATTCAAATTTGAATTGAAGTGTCTTTTCATTGTATCTCTTTATAAATGGACATGACTATTGTTTCTCTATAAATAGGGGTTAAACTAACGAATTTTCTTTAACTACTTTCTCGTATTTTCTCTCCTCTTTCACCTTCTTGTTTTTTAAAAGAAATTCTACTGAAATTCAATCAGAATCAAATTCAACTCCACTGATTTTATTCTCTATTGAATAATCTTTTATCTCCCTGATCTCTCTCAATCAAACAAAGATCAAAGTGCTATTCAAAAGGATATAGAATCATTTGTATTCAAGATCAACGATCTATGTCTGTAGAACTCTATCAAAACATACTCGTACATTGGTGGGTGTGATTGTTGTCCGTGTAAATTGTAACGACCTGGATTTTTCGATATTTAATTTGGAATATTTAAATGGTTTAAATGTTGAATTTGGAACTTTAATTTAGTTAATAAGTTTTTAAAACTGAAATTCAAGCGATTTCGTAAATTTTGGAACTCGTCGATTTAATCAACGTGTTGAAATAACAATCCAGGGCACAGTCCTAGAATTTGACGAAACTAGTTCCATTGGATCCATAATAGTGTATTATTATCGAATTTCAAATTTCGTAGCGTTTGGAGGTCATGTTTGGTCGTACGGGAAACAAACGCGTTGAATTTAATATCGAAAATTCAATATAATAATTGCGTCCAAAGATCTATCTTCTCCATACGATCAAATTAGGACTTGAAACCTTTTCCATTGCGTTCAGAATAGGGGTATAACATTACAAACGTCTAGCGGTATGCCTCGATAGGGGTTCGAGATTTTGAGTTGCGTAAATCGAGATATTTTGAAAATTTAAACAATTTATTTTTGTTTGAATGGACTAGGCTATCCCTTCTTTCGTTCAATCATTGTACCCCCCTTCCTTGTCAAACACACCGCAACCTTTCTTTCATAAATCACGTCTTCTCCTTTCAAAAATAAAATCAATTCGACAGCATAACAGGAAAAAAAAGAGAAAGAAGATCTCGAATCAAAATTTACTGTGGAAAAAAAAACAAACTATAGTATCACGAGGCCATGGCGCCTGATGCACACGCAAACACGGCGAACGAAGGCACCGCGGTAGGGTTGCAATCGCGATGAAGGGTAGTGGTCGCGATGGCTGGGGAAGGGGAAACGCGAGGCTAAGGCGATTTTCATTGTTCGATTTGGGGAATCACGTCGCACGAGCAGGGAAGCATCGAAGGGAATTCACGAAGCTAGGGTCTAAAGTGGAAGGTCATGGTCTCTAGTAGGCGACGTGAGTGGGATGGGTGCGGCGACATTGGTGATGGGCGTGGGCTATCGTGGGCAGTCGATGGTAGAAGTGAGTCGCGTGCAATTTAAAAAAAATCACGTGGGGTTTCTCAGTCGCGCGCAATGCCTGGAGGGTCGATCGAGTGGAGGGAGGGGGCTCTGGTGAAGTCTGTCGATCTGTGGTGGTCGGTTTCATGGTGGCAGCAGGCGACTTAGAGCTGAGGATGTCGAACATGAAAAAACAATATGATTAAAGCAGCGGCCAGGATTCATGGTAAAATTTATTTTTATAAATTTAGTAATTAATTAGACTAATTTTAGTTTGTAAACCGATAATTAAAAAAATTCAACAACTTTGTTATACGAGGGCCAAAATGAATAAATCAGTCGTGTGGAATTCGTAGTTGGAAAATCTACGCAATGGAATTAAAACTGGAATGGATTGCAAATAAAATCAAGGTGAGAAATTCTCACTCATTAGGATTGCCGGAATTAATTTTAAATAGTTAAAATTTATTCTCGATGTTTGGTTGAATTTATTAATTATTATCCATTGAATAATATTATAGTAATATATATATTAGTAGTTGGATATATACCTGCCGATTGGAGTAGATGGGACCCTATGCACCCCATATAATAGTGGATGGCCCTATATACCGTGATATCACCCTCGAAGTGGGATTGGTATTTTTATGCTGTATTAACATTTGTGGATGCAGGGAAACAGGTTGGAGGAATCCAATTGGATTTCTCAAATTTATATTGATTATTTTTCATATATAATAATATATGATGTGTTAGAATAATCAGTTATAGATTATTGTTGTGATGTGAATTATTGGATGCTATAGTAGCACTGGCCTAAATTTTGGTATTTTAAATACCATAAATATTATTTTGGGATTTGAAAAGATTTAAAAGGAGATTTTGAATATAAAAATATTTATATAGAAATTTCGATTATTTTTAAGAATTGATTTGGATAAAAACAATAACTGATTTTGGTTTGTATTTAACTATTCGTAAAATTATTTTAAATAGAGATTTTAAATAATTTATATAGAAGATTTTTAAACGATGGATTTTTAAACGATGTTTTTGGAAAATATGAAAAGGAGTGAAATCGATATTTTAAATGGATTTGTGGAATAAATGAAATTTATTAAGAAATGGATTTATAAAATGGGATTTTATAAATGAAATTAGTTTTATAAACAAGTGAAAACTCAAAGGAGTTTACAAATTTATAAATAATATTTATAAATAAGCGTAAAACGATATCAGTTGATAAATTGGGGATATAAATTCATAGGGTGAATTTATATTAGGATATGGAAACAGGGTTGAGGAAAATAGTGGATACTATTTTTGAAAAGTGGGAATGGTTAGGAGAATCGGAATGAAATCAATGTGTTGTGAATCAAGAGGGATTTGTAAATTGAAATTTGGTTATTGAGATTTAAAAATATATTTTTATTAAGAAGTTAAGTTTTATTTTAAAAAGGAAAATTTTATTAATTAAACTATGTAATTTAAGGTTAGTTAGTATTGAAATACTTCAGAAGTGAATTTTTCAAATATTTAATATTAATTGAAATAAATTCTAAATTTTATAATCAGTTTTGGAAATTGATTAGTTTTATTTAAAAATGAGTTGGAATTGATTTGTTGATGTTTTATTAAAAATGTTTTGATATTTTAAATAATTACATAAACGTGTTTTAAAAATAAATTATCATCCTTTAAAAATACTTATTATACATATATAGGGTTTTGGAAATAATTTGAAATTATTTATAAACTCTCTCGAGATGTGGAAACAAATATGATTTTTAGAAGTTGCCAATGAATAAACGAGATTATAAGTAAGTATAATCGATTTTGGAAGA
Organism: Allium fistulosum; assembly: GCA_030737815.1. Classification (NCBI taxonomy): domain Eukaryota; kingdom Viridiplantae; phylum Streptophyta; class Magnoliopsida; order Asparagales; family Amaryllidaceae; genus Allium; species Allium fistulosum. The sequence continues at coordinate 900,527,851 of CM060905.1, forward strand.
TGTAAAAGAATTTAAAATAAATTCCGGAAAATGTAGGAGATAAGATAAGGAATTCCTATGATTTATATTTGGAATGATTTTGGAAAAATGGACTTCAAATATTTTCCTTAGTGTGGAAATGAAAGGTTTTTGGAAATATTGGCGACGAAGGATTTATAACGAGATATTTTTCTAAGTAAGGGATTATAAATCGAAGTTGGAAATATTTCACTAAGTGTAGAAGTGAGATACAGATTGAAATATCCTGATACGGATAAGTGTTGAATTCGTTTTCAAATATTGATAAATTGGAAAGAGATTTGAATATATATCTTTTTAAAAATATTTTGAAATGAATGTTTTAAAAGGACTATAAACAATGGCCTAGTGACTGCTTATGGATGTTATTTGATAGTTAATAACCGACTATCAAATATTGGCCAATTTCGTTAACCGTTTCGAAGAGACCGGGATCAGATTTAATTATCCGAAAACCATTTCGATCCGATTTGAGCGTTACGAATGGATATCCTGAAGATAGTGAAGACGGTGGTTCAGTTTTCCAGACCCAGGACAACTTGTATGGACGAATGCTATCAGAACATTGTCATTGGAGGACAATGAGCATTCTAAGTGAAATTGTTCTTGAAAGGTAATTGTAACGATCCGGATTTTGCCCGCTCGAAAATCGACATCCGTACTTCACATTGTACTAGAATGCTGCAGATTCGACCGTTCAAATCCGATTCGCCGGAGCTTATAACACCATTAAAATAAACTACACAGCGGAAAAAGAATATATCAATTACATACATTGATACAATGACAGATACAAAATCTGATACAATATGATACAACAGAATGATACAACGGATATCAATATACATCAGAGATATGATACAAGAAATAGCAACAGAAAGAAAATAGATAACACCAGCAGTGGACAGAATATCTCCAATAGAATGCTCCAAGATAAGCAACGTCAGTCCATGAACTCCAAGAACTAAACTAGCTCCAGATAATCTACTCAACCTGAATATCTGAAAAACCCAACTCTAGACTGCCCGTGTGGAAAATGGTGGGCACCCAGAGTTTAGGAAGGGAACAATAAACTCAGGATCTGTCATGGGACTGGTGTGAGCAACAAAAACAGTTTATCTTTAAAACAAGCAACAAAGGCTTTTAAACATTGAAATCCGCAATGTTTTTCGAAAAATGAAACTACCATAAGACCTCCCACCACACACACAATGCAATCGCAGAATTGGAGGAGATTTCTTCTTATGATAGTCAAAAATGCTTACTACGCAAAATCATTCGATATTATTATCATTAGTGCATAGTGTGAAAATCCTTTCGAAAATACAATATAAATCTTAGCCAGCATACAACCATTGTTGTATGCCTACTATAGCTACTACGTTCAATAGCAGGTTACCGCCACATCCCATAGCAGGTAATACAACTAAAACCGTACAGGGTTCGTATTGTTTCTTTGGATTTCCAACAAATGGTCAGGCTAAGGAACTTCCTTACCGAAATAGAAACGCCTCTGGAAAGACGCCCCGGATCCTAACCGGATCTCTGCAAACAAAAGGCCGACGCTACCTCACGTTGTACATCTGTAACTAGGTAACTAACACACTGACGCTACCTCACGCTGTACAGCTGTAACTAGGTAACTAACACACGAGTCATGTCATCCCCCGGTCGTTACTGACCTTTATCCGAGGATCCTCAATCGCAAAGCAAAAGCCACAAAATATAATCAACATAGGTAAAATATCTGGGCTCCATACCATGATATCACCTTTTATCCAGAAGGAAATGACATACCCTAGGGGCGTTACCCCTACAAACCTTTGCCGCAACATTCCTATTTCGACCATTACCGGGTTGTGAGGCTCGACGAAGTCTCGTCGAAAAAGCTACGCTTTTTCACAAAGCCACGCTTTTCCACAAAGCAACGCTTTTTCACAAAGCAACGCTTTTTCACAAAGCAACGCTTTGATCAATCAAATGATCAGCAGCACTTCGTATGCCACATTACCAAATTGGGAATTATCACTAGTAACCATCAACTACATAACCTCTGAGCTCGTACGTCTCAGAGAAGGGTGTTAAGCTAAGAGAATAAATTCTCCGCTACCAACAGAAATGTATTTGATAGAAACCAGCTTTACATCTCAAAGTGTAACGTCAGACACACATCCATACAAGTCCGTTCCGGGATCGAACAGAACCGAAGGCACTTCCAAAGAAGCCCTTGCAAATCCGGATAATTTCTAATCACGTCCGGACTTCCCATCACAAAGGGTGATAAAATCTCTATACCGGGGACCAGTCGGTGCAGAGACATTCGATGAGTTGTCCTTTCATTTTCGAAAATATCCGGTCTTCACCACCGGTCTTCAAATGCAATCCATATACGTCGTATCACTATTCGGAATGGGTTATATGACACAAAGGTCCTCTCCCGGCTAAACCGAATAACGAGCGGAATTAAAAATCATATGGATACTGGGGTCTCAGTTAAATCACAGCTTAAAGCTTAAAACTTTTCATTCGAATGGTTAAAATAATTTACCATTTCCAATCTTTTAAACAAAAAGATTCATTTCAAAAACCTTCAATGGTTTAAACAATTTCCACACTTTTAATCTTTTAAACAAAAAGATTCAATTCACAAAGTTTACCCCATTCACAAAAATCCATTTACATATTTCAAAACAATTTCCATTTCAATTGGATTAACTCGTTAAATCTTTAAATCAAGATTTAACTTATAGCTTTCAAAACTCGTTTCCAAAGATTCATTCATAGTCTTCCAAAACAATTCCATTTCAAGTTAGATTAACTCATCCGGTCTTTGAAATCAAAGACTCATTTCATAGTTTTCAAAACATTTCAATTCCATTTCAAACTTGAAACCGTTCAACATAATTTGGAAGTTCATTACTTATGTGAAAGCTTTTACTATTTGAAAACAAATAGTTTCGTTCCATAAAAATCCAGTTATATTTACACGAGTTAAAACTCTTGAATTAAATTCAAATTCCCAAATCAATACCTTTAAAATGGTTTAACCCATATATAACTTGTACAACATCTTTAATCCCTAGTTTCGAATCATAGAATTCAATTTCAAACTTGAATTCAAATTTAAATCAAATTATTTAAATTTCAAGATATCCAAATTATCTTTAAAACTCCTTTGAAAAGATTTTCATATTAAACCCCAATTTCCAATTTCAAAATCAATTGAAATTAAAATTTCAATTTAAAAAAACATTGAATTTAAATCATCTGTGACTTAACCAATTTCCACGTGAAATCCATATTTGTGTGTGTATAGTGTAGTCCAGGGATTTCACACAATAGTGCACAACATCAATCATCACAGATATATCGATAACGATAAGCGGTATGAACTATAATGCTTATCTTTATTCACAAATTCACAGATAAAGTAAATTTATCAGTCACAAAGATTCACTATTATAATTCGATGTGGGTTTCGGATAACCAACTGGAATCCGACTCCCTGTCGCATCGAAATTCAAGTGTCGTTTTACGGATCAAGGGTTTTCATATTCACATAGTAATATATTACATATAAGTAAATTACATATCATAACATAAATCAGGATGTATCACAAAACATCATATATCAGGGATATCAAACAATTCAACATTCCATAGAATCTAATATCGATAAGTAAGGTAAGTTAATTGTCTGATTAATTCAAATCAGGTTAATTTCTATGAATTACTAATCCTGGTTAATTACAAATCATTTTGATTAATTATTCTTTAATCATTTATTAATTAACCATTAATAATAAATTTACTAACCTTTAATTATTATTCTTTAATGTAATTACATAAAGCAATTATTTCTTAATTATATTAAGATCTCAATAAATTAAAGAATAAACATCTTATCTTAATTCAACTACTTTAATTATCATTTAAACCTTGTTTAAAAATCTTTGTAATTAATTATTATTAACTACTTCACTTGAACCCTTAAGTTAAATTAATGATTTAAACACTTCATCTTTTAAAATCATTTACTTAATTACAACACCAAGTTTATTCAAAATAAACTTTCAAACAAAGGTTATGTATTTATTTTAAAATACTTTTAACTTAATTTGCTATAAAACTTCATTTCCTATTAGATTTCAAAACCTGGTTACTGGTTTCTTTAAAAAAAAAACTGGAAGCCTTACAACAAACCCGAGCCAAAAAGAAATTTACGCGAGCCAAGCACCCAGCAACTCGAAATCTCCTTCCACTTCGAGACCATCACGAGAAAATTCGAGCCAGACCCGAACAATATTTGCTTCGAGTAAAACTCGAGAAAAACGCATGAATAACCCAACTCCAATTCAAAAAAAAACGCCCAGATTCAAAACAACGTGCCCGTGCACGTGCACAGCACCGCCGATCGCTGGCGAACTCCCCTCCGGCCTCTGACAAGTCGACATCCACCCCGACAACCCCATGCAAGCATCAGATCCTTCATCCAACAACTCGAAGTCAAATTCGAGTTCAAACCAAACCTGGAACACTCAAACACATCGCGACCCCATCCCTGTCAACGTCTCACTCTCGGAGCTCTGACCATCTGACGTCACGCGACTCCGGCCACGTGTTCCCTGACCATCGACGCTCCCCTCCCCTGAATCTCGTACCACTCGATCACCTAGAGAGGTCGTGGTGGCTTCACAAATCTCGGCGACCCTAAAACCAATTCGAACCCTAAAGTTGCTTCGTTCCAAAAATCCTCGCAATAGAAAATTTTTTAAACAATTTTCCTAACATCATTGAGTTCCAAATTAGCTTCAAGCGAAATTACAACATCCTAATTTCATTTGATTTCTAGAAATTGATTAAAACGTGTTTTCGGTTCAACTCCAGGCTGTTCATAGTGTACTTAACTAAAAATTTCCATTTTTGTTTTATAAATCCTATTTTCGAATGTAGTTTCTAGTTACAAGATCGAATCAATAATTTTTAACATTCGAAAATTTGCATATATTTAAGATATGCTCTGTAAACCAAAATATACAGAGTCAATCTACCACTGTCTTACTTAAAACAAAATTTTAGATCATAGCCTATGCTTAAACAACTTGTTTGTTATGATACTTTAGGCCTAACAAGAGTTGGATGATAATACTTTGAATCTAGATAAAATATTTAACTCTGTAACTTCAACAGAGAAAACAATATATATTACTGAACAAACACAGAAGCTATATTTAAAACCAAAGCATATACAAACAATATTATCACTTAATTTTGTAATGCTTTAAAATGTATGTTTACTCATAGGTAAAGAAACAAGGAAATCTGGTTTAAAAAGAAAAGTTACTCACTTGATTAGAAAAGGAAGAACAGAGCAATCTAAATTTGCTTAGCAACAGGCTTTTGAAAACAACATGAATTTGCTAACAGAAACTCCTCTTGATCTCTGACTTGTTGAATTGCTTGATGTTGTAGTATGTTTTTCTTTGGTTTTTTTTGAAGTTTTTTTCTTCTTGGTTTTATTTAGTTCGAACTGAAAATGAAAGCTGGTATGGGGAAAAAGTAGCTTACAGTTTGATATTTATAAAACTGGTTACATGGTGCACTATACTTTATACAAAGCAGTGTACAAGTTGTACAAATTTCAGAGATGGTTTCTTTGCTTGGAGGCTGAAATCGTATATTATTGTACTAGAAAAGATATTTGTATGAGCTAACATTAAATGCTTGACTAAATTTTATACTCTACAACTTATTTAATATTGTATGTTTTCCTTACAGCCTACAAAACTTTTGATTTGGTTGTTAAGACTGCATACCCATATATTCGAACCACTTGTTTTCACACTTCCTATGCAAGCTTTTCTAACAAGTTGTTATTATTTTAACTATGCAGATTTATCTTAGGGGCTGGCAAATCATCTTAGGTATTATACAAATATATGTTACTGGTTTAAATGCAAATGAATGTAAGTGGGTGTTATTCTAACATGTTGTTTGATTATTTGTATTAGTTTAACTTAGGTTGCATACTTGTCTTTATACTTAATTGAATATATTTTATTTTGTTTTTTTTTCATGCTTTTGTTCTATTATTTTAAATGAGATTCTATAAAGTGATTTTACTTCATATTTATTGTCTTATATTTATTAGCTTAAGTATTTTGTATTTTCTTTTATGATTTTATTTCTATTTTAATTTCTTGTTAGATTTTACTTAATGTATTTACTTTGTATTTTATTTTACTTCTATTTTTTATTTAACTCTAATACTAATTATTTTTATTGTTTATAAATATTATTTAAATTTAAATGATTCATATCAATTTATTTTGATTCGGGGAAACTCGCTTCCATTTATCAATTTACTATACAATTTTAAATTCAAAAATTCAATAAAATATTAATTTAAATAAATTAAATTTCGGGGTCGTTATAGTAATCGTAGCCTCAAGCCTCATCAACTGGAATGACTGAAAATCAGGGGAGAAGCAGGAAGGCTAAGTGGGTCGCACCCAATTAGGGTATGTTATCACCTTTCAAGATACCCTCAGATATATTATAAATTATGGATATGGTGGTGCATGGAAAAGGAGCTCGCGATAATGGTGGGAACACCCAGGGTGATAACATATTCGGTTCTATCCAGGTTAGGGATAGGGCCGGTCTTGTCTTGTAGGAGATCCTGGCGAGGTCCTCGGTACATTTTCCTAGAAGTGTACTATGACAGGTGGTACCCCAGTGCCTAGTCATTGTATGGAATCCATTCTCCAATAAGCGCCGTATGGTTTTGATTGTGCCCAACTATGCTGAAACGTAAGATGCAAGAATTTCAGCTATTTTATATTTACTTTGTTTAGACACTATTATAATATCATACGCTTTTGATAAAAATGTTTTGGTTATCGTAAGGTAAAAACCCGTCGTGTTTATGTGTGGCGTGGTCTTACGAGATACCTTTGTTTTTCAAAGGATTTTGAAAATAGTAAAAATTCAAATTGAGTGTGTTTTCTCACGCTGGTTTTCCAGACTAACTCGGGTGTTATTTTATTATAATGCTCGGGTCAGACCGAGTATTACAGATTCAGGATATGATGCAATAGAGCTCAGGACAAGCTGGATGACAAAGACGTATTTCCGTACTTGATTTGTATTTCCGCTGTATGAGGAAAAGTTATTATAACTGTCCAGATTGATGTATTGATTGTTGTACTCTGATGATTGTAAGTATATAAACAATTACAAATTCTTTTATATAAAAATCTGTTATTATATATTATATTTTGTTTCGCTGCGTTTGTGAGATTCTGTGCGGTTGTTCTATTTTCTTCTATCTCTTCTTCTTTACCCCAGTTATTCGCTCTTTCATACAATCTGGATTGAACAAGAGTGAATTATTATCAACTCAAACGGTTTGGAATTGCGGGTTGCTACACACATGAACTAGGTGTGCTTGGTGACTTGGAAATTCAAGTGGGTGTTCTTGTGGCCCATGTTAATCAAGTGAGTCAACCTAGAGCTTGAAATGTTTGGAGGGTGTGTCTCGTTGCCTTGAAATCAAGATTGTGTTGACTTTTCTATTTGAAAAGAAATATGTACAAGGAATCGTACAGGAATGGATGTAGGGTAACTCTGAATCAGTATAAAATCCTGGCTGTTCTTTCCTTTTAATTTTACTGCACTTATATTTATCTATGTTTGAATCTATGATTGTTAATTGCATTGTTTAAACTATATCTTAAGAGATTTCAAAAACGATTCACAAAAATTAGAAAACACTATTCACCCCTCCTCTATTGTTAAATTAGCCCTAATATCCGTCTTTTGCTGAATAACGTTTGGTATCAGAGCATTAGTTTTCAAAAATTTCATAATTTTGAGTTTTGAAAAAAAATTAATGGCTAACAACACTGTTAGTAATAGTATTAGTAGCACTGTTAATCCACTAATTAGTAATTCCTTTGTGGAAGGACAATCTACTGCTAGACCCTCTACTTTTTAATGGCAGTAATTACACATATTGGTCATATAGGATGAAAATTTATTTACAGATAATTAGTCCAGATATTTGGAACATCATACAAAATGAGTACACCGAGGCCAAGACTAATTTTTCAACTTGGACTGCTGACCAAAAGGCAGTTGCACAAAGTAACTCTAAAGCCATGAATGTTTCATTTTGTTCATTGGATAGAAATGAATTTAGTAGAGTGTCTATCTATAAGTCTGTATTTGAAATATGAGGAACATTGCAAGTTACATATGAGGGCACTTGTAAAGTCAAACATATCAAAATTTCCATGTTAACTAATCAGTTTCAATTATTTAAAATGAATTCAAATGAATCCATCTCTGATATATATAGTATATTTCAAGATATAATTCATTCACTAATTGCACTTGGTAAAAGTTTTTTTGAACAGGATCAAGTTAGAAAAATTCTTAATTCACTTACTTCTGAATGAGACCAAAAGACTCTTGCGATTGAAGAGGCTAACGACATTAGCACTCTGAAAATTGAAGAGTTATTTGGTAATTTAATGTCATTTGAAGCACAAATGTAGAGCAGGGGAAAAGCAAGGCAATAAAGAAAAAATCCATTTTAAATATACTTATAATCTATTATACTTTGTTATAGTTTTGATTTTAATTTTTAATAAATATTATAATATTTATAACTTTGATTTTAAATATATTCACTCATACTTCATATATAATATTTTATTTCAAAATAAATTCATATTAAATCCTTTATATATTTAAAAATAATTTTATTAAGTTTTGTATGATTAAAATATGTATAAACTATGTTTAAATAAATTAACAAAGTACAAAAATATTTTACAATGTATAACAATTTCAAAACATTTCTAAATTTAGTTTTCAAAATAAAAGGGATATGTCGACATACCCTCACCCTATATGTCGATATATATACCAATTTTTTCAAAATTCAAATTTGAATTGAAAGGACTTTACATTAAATCTTCTCATGAATGGACATGACTGTTGCTTCTCTATAAATAGGGGTTAAACCAACGAATTTTTTAAACTACTTTCTCATATTTTTCTCTCCTCTTTCATTCTCCTGTTTTCGAAAAGGAATTCTACACAATTTTTTCTCAAATTCAATCAGAATCAAATTCAACTCCCTTGTTTGATTCTCTACTTACTACTCTCTAGTCTCTCTTAGCTCTCTTAATCAAACAAAGATCAAAGTGCTACTAAAGAGTTTATAGGATCATTTTTATTCAAGTTCAACGACCTGTGTTCGTAAAACTCGAGCAAAACATACTGTACATTTGTGGGTATGATTGTAGTCCATGTAAATCAACTAGGTGTGCTTGGTGCTGTGCAGTTAATGCCCCGCTATTACCCCACTATAACCCTGCTATATCTCATAGTGGATTTCTACTGCCACGATTTTTCCATATAACCCCAAATATAGCCTTTCCGCTTTAAGCCCCGCTATTTCCGCCATATCCCGTTATTCCCGCTATATTACGCTATTTCCACTATATCTTCTTTAAAATAAATTAATTGAAAAATGACATTTATACATTATAAAAATTATGAAATTAATTTATTTAATTGAATTTTTAATATATTTTCAAAAATGAAAATACTCTAATATTCTACTAAATTCAATTACATTATATAACAGTTTCACGTTTATTTATAATATATTCGCAAATGTTTTTATTTAAAATTATTTATGTATTATTTATAATTCAATTGAATGTTAAATTTTCATTTAATTACCATTTATAAATTTGTAAAAACATTAAGCACGAGTTTTATATGCTAATTTAGAGTCATCCACTATATCCCGTTATATCCTCGCTATATCCCCGCTATGACTTTTTGCACCTCCGCCGCATTAAATCTGCCGAGTACTTTAACTGCACAGGCTTGGTGACTTGGAAATTCAAGTGGTTATGCTTGTGGCCCATGTAAATCAAGTGAGTCTACCCAGAGCTCGAAAAGTTAGGAGGGTGTGTCTCGTTGGCTTGAAATTGAGATTGTATTGACTTTTATATTTGAAAAGAAATATGTACAAGGAATCGTACAGGACTGGATGTACGGTAACTCTGAACTGGTATAAAATCCTGGTGTGCTCTTTCCTTTTTACCTTTACTGCATTTATATTTATCTATGTTTGAAGCTGTGATTGTTAATTACATTGTTTAAACTATAACCTTAAATGAATTCAAAAGGATTCACAAAAATTATAAAACACTGTTCACCAACCTCTAGTATTAAATTAGCCTTAAGATCCATCTTCGACTAAATAACACATAAACACGCGCGCGCACACACACACACACACACATATACATATATGTATTCGTTTAGACATCACATATAGTAATATAAGGGCTAACATATCTGTTGCAATATAAATCTCAACGCTTGTACACACGCATGTCAAACCATGCACACTTTATTGTTTTGCATGTACACATATAAATATATGTGTATGTGATACACATATTCAAACAGTAATAAATAATATAAAGTAAAACTTTATTTATAAAATAAAATAACATAATAATTTTATTTAAAAGAAATTTAGAAAAGCTTTAAATGAATTAGACTTCATAGGCTCAATAATGATCCAAATGGTAAAAAAAGTTGAAATTCATCAAGTTTCCTCGTTTTGTGCTAGCCCAGTTCAAACAGATCATACACCTTGAAACGTAGAATAAAAATCCTTGAAATGATTTCAAAATCCAAAAAAAGCTACTAGACTAAATACATCTACCACCAATATTTGAATCTTTTTTAATAATGTTTTAAGCTCAAAAAATTTGAGGATAGGGGAAAGGGAATGGCCGGCCATGACTATAGCAAATAGAGGAAGAGTGTTAAAAAAAGTAAAACAAGGTGTTGAAGATTAATATATAGTGCATATCTAAGGAGAAAAAGGAGGATCTAGATCCACTTTTCTCTCTTACATATTCATCTCGTTAAATTTAAAGTTCAGGCCCTCCTTAGCATCATACGGTCGGCCTCCCTATGCCATCATAGCCGTACTCAATGGGTCCCAGCATGGATGTCAAAATCACTTGAAGCCCGATCAATAATAACACATTTAAATTCAATTGAAATGCATGTTAATATTGTATATTGATTAGTGTATTTATAATTATTATATGCACACTTCTATTAATCAACAAGTATCAAATAAAATTTTATAATTAATATTTCATAAATATTAATTAATTTATAAAAATTAGAATTTAATTAAATGGAGGTAGTTACATGAGTATTCCGCGTTTCAGTTGTGTGACTCTTAGGTCTAAATCCAGTCAATGACTAATATCGAACAATTCGAATATTAACATTTACATGTACTTAGCAGGTGGTATGACATTATAACCAAATTATCGCTTACTTGGATTGGATAAAAATCCAAGTTTACTTTATTTAAGTGTTATCAGATAGTGACAATTATTTACACCAATTCTCATGTCAATCACTTTGGACTTATAGAATTGGGTAACGATCAAAATTCCAATATCGTCCATATTTAACTCTATAGTCCAAACACAAAGTCCTTCATTCAGTAATAATAATAATTATTAATCGAACTACTCTGGCCAGAGACTTTGATTTCGAGTTGACTTTAGTTTATTGTGATACTGTAACATCGCTTATTTTAAGGCCCGAAGCAAAGCGCTGCAGATGCTGCAGTCATCTATAATATTAACTTCCGGTGACAAAATATGGTAATGTTCATGGTATCCATAATACCAGAAGCACATGAATTTGAAATAAAACAACACAGAGTTCAAAAGTAGCCTTTCTGATTACATTTTAAATCAATATTTCATATTCAATTAAATAATCCCAAATCGATTTCCAAGTTTTGCTCAAATATAATTATTACAAATTACGCCAAGAGCGACATATGAAGATATCTCCTTGGATGATCAGAGTACTAGATAGACATATTAGTCATAAATACATCACAGCGGAATAATACAAAAATAGCTTCTACATAGCTAGTTTTCCTCCTACACGTCTTTGAAAGCTTATTCATCCAACCTACTAAACCTTAAAAGTCCTTAACTCTCAATCTACTCAAATTTAATTTTAAGCACCCGAGAGTTCAAGGGGAAAACATAAACTTCGAGTCAGACACAAATCCTGGTGTGAATAATATTATTACATCACGGTTTTCTGATATCAAGTGAGACCACGTCGCTTAGCGGAACAGATTTCCCCTCACTGATATTCTTTTAAAAGCATATCTTTCGTAAATAAAAATCTTGCAAACAAGCTAATTATAACAATAATAGCAATAACATACATACATATAAATCAGGTAATCAATGGACTGTCTGTCCGAACAATATAGTTTTATCAGGTTGACTATTAACCACTGGCTGACTCGGGCCTACCAGGCATAATAAACATTCTAACTTCTGTTAGACATAATACCGGGCTATCTGCCCTTAACTTTCTTCTTCTAAGGTCAACTGATCCTAATGATTTTGCGGGCTCACCAATAACCTTTCTTTACTCTATATATTCACTTTTGTATAAAATATTATTTTAGTCCCATCTGTGACAAAGCCCTACATACTGAAATTTTGGACTTATATTAGCTAGGGACTACTAGCCAAAGTTAGGGCGCGACCCCATACCAGTCTCATCCGGTCTTCTAATATTTGAGTCATATACTTAGGGTTAACTACCCTATCCAATTTTCCTTGAAAAAATTTCTTTCAAAATGATTTAACCCTTTTTAAATCATACCTAAACAAGGAAAATATATTCTTTGTTTTACTAAAAATAATTATGCCATGATATATGTTTTACACAGAACAACGTTGATGAAATCTAAATCAAGGGGATTTTCTATCCCATCAAAATAAGTTAAAACTCCTTTCTAACTTAGAAAACTTTAGACTATAAGGTTAAAACAACACCTTCGAAACCCTTGTTTAAAACCTTAAATAATTCCTTTCAAAATAGTTAAAAGCATCCCTTTTGAAACCATTTAAAATTGTCTTTCGAAAGCATTGGAACATCGTTTCTTAATACTTAAAACAAACCTTTTGGAACACTTAAATATACCTTTCGAAAACATTGGGGACTTCCCCTTCGAAACACTTATAACATACCTTTCGAAACATTGGATTCAAGTAAGGGTCTGTGGAAACATTGCTTCTAGACTATTTAAAATTTTCCTTGTCGAAATCATTGAATTTAACCTTTAAAATAACTAAAGGGTCATAAAGAACGAAGGCATTACTTTCGAAAGCATCAATCCGAAGTAAAAGAAAGGGGACAGTTTCGAAACCCACCATTTTGAAACCATTGCCTCCGAAATCATTTAAAAGTGGCTAAACTACCCTTCTGAAAGCACTGAGAAGGCAACTTTTAAAATTAAAATACGAAAGCACACCTTACGAATACATCATTTTAAGGCTATATAGAAAAGCGGCCTTAACTAATTCCAAAGGTATAAAGGCGGCAGCATGGGTATCGAATAGGTTCAAAAGTGTCTATCCTTTCAAAAGCTTCTTTTAAAGAAAAACAGGCGGCAACTCTTTCGAAAGCTCTTTTCTAAGAACAAAGGCAAGTTGATTGATTTGGAAGCAATTAAAAGTGGCTTCAACCACTTCGAAAGCATGCCCTCGACACCATCATTCCTTCTGCCTTTCTCTAATACACTACATACCAATTGCTTGATACCACCCGCATTGGTTCTAAATAGGTGCGAAAGGTCTAACTGGGATGGTGACGAAAGCAAGCAAAGGAAGTGGCAAAGTTGTAATTCATAACAAAACTAATTTTATGCCTTTCAAACTTTTACAGAACTTGCCCAATTTGTCAAAATATGATAAATTGCCCACTCTTTATCAAAAATTATTTTCTAAAAAGGCTGTCGAATTCAAAATTTACAATTAAAAACATTTTAACAAATAAACCCTCTTCCTTAACAAAACATGTAAAACATTTAAGTCCCTTAACTTAAATAATTTTTTAACCATAGTAAAATACTTAGGAAAATTCCCTAAAAATTATAATAATTCGCTTTTAGTATGTTTTTAACTTATATAGATCTCAGACCTGAAATCATTATTGCCTTAAATAATTTAAACCCAATATTAACTATTTTCACTCGTAGAAAATTCATAATAAATCCACAATTACTTAAAAAATTATGGAACTTGAAACCCACTTATAAAATAATGTTTTTGATCATATATCAAAAACAAAAATCATATGGATGTCATTTAATAGGTTTTCCAATCTAAACTTATCATAAAATCTATATAAAACAGTATAAATCATCAACATGCATATTTATCCATTTAAACAAACACAACTTGGCATGTAACTTGCAAAATAATTCGGACATAGTCATGAACCGACATCTTTATCAAAACTAAATTGTAAATCAAACTATTAACCTCGGTTTAGTGTTAAGAAGGTTGAGATTCGCCCTTTGATTGATTTTCTTAAGTTTTCTACTTGAATCCTAACTTTTCTTCTTCTTGAATCTCCTTAATGGTGGCCGGCCGAGCTCAATAGGGTTTTAGTTTTGTTTGTGAATGTTAAAATGAATAAGGAATGAAGGATAAAAGGGTTTAGGGTATTAGAATGAAGGATGTTCCTATTTTACCCTTACCATATTCCTCCTACTTATTTTAAATTTTCTTTTACTTATACATTCATTAAGGCACGATCCCTTATTAATTAACAAATCTCAATCCCTTAACTGTTAACATTATTTTATTTTATTTATCCAATTAATTGTTCAAAATAATGTTACCCAAAATTAGGGTCATTACAGACTCTCCTCCTTAAAGAATTTCGTCCTCGAAATTATGATAACGTACTTACAACAATCAAATATAAAGGTAAAACACACCATGAAACAAGTTAGGATAAGTAACTCTAATCCTGCTCTCGGTTTTTCGAGTACGGTCTCTCTCATCGTCACTCCACTGGACTTTGACTAATCTAGCTGTCTTGTTCCTTAGTTTATTCCCATCTCCCGCAATTATACGAACTGGTTTGATAACTATGGTCATATCCAGTTCCACTACTAGATCATCTAACACAGTCGATGTAATAGTAGTCTTTGGATCTCGAATACACTTCCTTAGATGAGAAATATGAAAAACATTATGGAATCCTGCCAAACTGTTCGGTAACTCTACTCTATACATGAGTTTCTCGATCCTTTCTATAATAGGAAATAGTCCAACAAAGCTTGGTGCCAATTTTCTTGATTTTCCAAATCTGATTACACCTTTCATCAGTGACACCTAGACGAAAACATGATCTTTGACTGAAAACTCTAAGTCTTTCCTTCTTTTAACATTATAACTCTTCTGCCTAGACTGAGTTTCTTTTCTCCTAGCCCGAATTAACTCAATCTTTTCTACAGCTTCTTTAACCAAATCCGGTACAAGAATCAATCTATCCCCGGTCTCTAACCAACAAACGAGAGATCTATATGGCCTTCCATAAAAAGCTTCAAATAGTGTCATCCCTATACTAGCTTGATAACTGTTGTTATATGAAAACTCAGCTAAGTGTAGATGGTCTTCCCATGGTCCTCCGCAATCTAGCACGCAAGCTCTTAACAAATCCTCTAAGACTTTGTTAACTCTCTTTGTTTACCCATCTGTCTGCGGATGGTAAGTTGTAATCATCTTGAGCATGGTACCTAAAGTCTCATGTTGACTCTTCCAGAACTCACTAGTGAATAAGGAATCTCTATCACTTACTATACTACTAGGAATTCCATGCAGTCTAACTATATTCCTCATGAATAAGTTAGCTAAATTTGGTGTTGTCCTTGTCGACTTAACGGGTATATAGTGTGCACTCTTTGTCAATCTGTCCACCACAACCCATATACTCTCATTTCCTCTATTCGACATTGGCAACCCATCTATGAAATCCATTAAGATAGAATCCCATTTCCAGATCGAAACATCCAAAGACTGAAGTAACCCACTCGGTTTCTGATCAGCTTTTACCTGTTGAGAGTTCAAACACTGTCTCACCCATAAGCCTACATTTCTCTTCATACCTTCCCAGAAGAAACTCCTTTTCATATCCTGATACATCTTAGTTCCTCCCTGATGAATGATTGCTTCAAACGATGGCATTCTCTAAGAACTTCCTTTCTAATGTTTCCCGCATTCAGAACACATAGTCTCCCTTTCTTCCTCAACCATCCATTCTGGTTAAGGATGAAATCTTTATAGTTATCGCTTTCTGTTCCATTCCTTAACTTTCTGATATGTTCAACTAATAATGGATCCTCTCCTTGCTTAGAAGCAATCCTTTCGATCATCATCGGTCGAACATCTAAACATGACAACATATCAGTTTCTGGACTAGAACTACTATTAGATCTCCATTGTGTTCCGCATGTAGTTAAAACACCCCACACCCCGTAATATACCCAAAAGGACACATTAAAAGGCGTGGTACATTGTAGGTATAACTGAAACTAACAGAGACTAAGATTCACAAGACAAAAATAAGTAAAAACAGCGGAAACTAAATAATAACTTAATTAAAATAAAGCTTCATAATTACTTTATAAATAAGTCAAATACCAAATACAACATCCATATCTCAAAACCCATCATGTCTTATGAAATAAAAATTCATAGTCTCAAAATCAAAGTACATAATATCCATCATAATAAGCTAGTACATAGAAGAACAAAAGCTGAAAATAAAAGAAGTACATAGAAGAAATCTCCTCCAAGAAGAACTCCAAGCTGCAGCAATCTAGTAGCTTCTCCCTTGATTTCCTAAGGGGGGAAAGGGGGAAATAGAGGAGTGGGTCGGACTAAAAGTCTGGTGAATGATAGTAATTACATGAGTCTTTAAACAAGATAAAAGTAATAAACTCTACAACAGTTCTAGCATAAATAAGGATAACAAAGGAAATAGAAAAGAGATAAACTGGAAATAAGTACGACTTAATATTGCTCAAGATAGGTTAACTTTGATTGCTTGCACTTGTTCTGATTTAATTAGGCTGAATTCCTAATCATGTAATTAGGATGTGACCCTAATTCTACCTTTTTGATTGGCCTACTACTCCATAGACCTTACTGCGGACCAGTCGCTATATAACTCCCTACACAGCAGCCAATGGCATCTACGAAAGATGCACAGAGCAACTACTATGGATCTGGACGACATATATAGCTCCCTAAACAGAAGGCAATGGTGTCTACGAAAGACACTCATACTAAGAGCTTGGAACTCATAGCTATTACTGAGCACCCGAATGGAAGTCGCACGCATAACTGCCACGATGCCTATGCTACCTTTTGCTCCAACTATTGGGTCTTCTTATTACCTCAACATCCAGCATAAGCGTGCCCCTTATCCCACTTTAGGCTAACGTGAGATCACTGTGTGTCCATAAAATCTATAGGGGAAATGCTGTTGGTACTGGCCCTTCATCCAAAAAATATCTAGTTGCGCCCCTTTATCCAAATCCCCTGTGATTTCCAATTACTACCATTCTTAGCATAAGCATGCCCTAGGGAATGCTATTTGGTACAGGTCCTACTTTCATCTTTTCTTATTAACTTAGTTAAATTATTTAAATAAGCCTTTGCATTTTTCTCTACTATTTGTGCTTATTAATTTATCCTAAGTCTTAAGATAAGCCTTATTCTGTTCTTTTCTTATTATAACCTACGTTATAATCATGCTTATTACTTAACCCAAGGTCTAAGTGTGAAAATAAGCTTCTTTCATCTTTTACTCTATTTAGTTATAATTCTAAGTTATAACTATGCCAATTATCTTTAATTAGTCCAATTCTAATTATAATTAGGCGTAATTTCAGTCCAATTCCATTATTTATTACAGTCCAATTCCAATATTTATTACAGTCTTTATAATTTACATCTTATTTACTTCATTCAATATTCTTACTTATATAATCCATATTCGCATTTAATTTATTCTAATCCACACGTGAAGAAAAGGAAGATGAAGAGAATAGACGCTTGCATAAAATCCAAAACGTCGAAAAAGATGTAAATAAGAAATAAATATCAGTAAATAAACTTAAATACTGTAAATAAACCGAATATCAATAAAAAGCTATGCTTAACAGTAATAAATTATAATTAACAGAAATAAACTAAAATTACTGAAAAGAATAGCTGAAAGGAAATATACTGAAAATAATTCTAAAAACTATAAATAAACAACTGAAAAGGCTATTCCAAAAATCGAAAACTATAACTATTGGAAACCCTATTATTTTAAATTACTTAAAGAAATCTTAAAATAATTACAATCACTCACCTCCGGCCCTAAGCTCTTCCTTTGGTCTTCCTGGATCCACTTGGAGTTGTAAAATAATTGAATTTATAACAATTTTCTCCTTTGGAAAAATTATTCCGTTTAGCGTCCTTCCTAGAAAGGTGAACCCAATTGGAGAAAACCTAGAATGAGAAAAAGTGTTAGGTCTAGGGGTCTATTTATAGGTGTAGAAGTGGATCTCGGACCGTTGGATTTGGAGATTGAATAGGATGCAACCACGTCATAATCTGAATAGGGGCCATCAGATGTAGAAACGGAGGGACTAGATCAGTTTAAACGATGCAAAACACGTCACTAGAGGCTCTGGAACGTTCGAACGAACGAACATCCATTCGTTCGCAAATTGCAGAGGCGGGTCGACCGCCCCTTGCCCAGGTCGACCGGTCGGTCGACCTGTACACACACACACACACACACACACACAAACACACACACATATATATATATATTCTTTTTTTTTCTTCTTATTTATTTATTTTATAACTTGGTCATATTAGTTCGGTTTCTGATGTTCTATATATGGAAATTGACCAGAAAATTACCACGGACACAATAGTGCAACTTCCGTGGCTTGATTCTGAAAATTTCACAAAGTTATTTTATTATTTAATTAATTAACAAATTAATTATTACGGATTAAATTTTGGGTTGTTACAGTAGTCAATGCTTCTAAATATTTTCACTCAGCTATCATTGCCAATACTGCATTATGATATTTTCTACTAAGTGCATCTGCAACCTTATTCCCTTTTCCAAGTGTATACTCTATACCAAAATCATAAGCGGCTAAAAACTCTAACCACCTCCGCTGTCTCATATTCAACTCTTTCTGAAAGAATGGATACCTTAGTCACTTATGATCCGTAAATAACTCAAATCTTTTCTCCCAAAAAGTAACGTCTCCACACCTTCAACATGAAAATTACCATAGATAATTCCAAATCATGAGTTGGATATCTAACCTCATACAGTCTAACTATCGAGAAGCATGGGCAATCACTTTACCCCTCTACATTAACACCGCTCCTAATCGTGTTCCACATGCGTCCGTGTATATGACCGAATCCCGATTCCCTTCTGGAACAACTAACACGGGTGCATTTGTCAATAAGTGTTTTAGTTTCTGAAATGCCTCCTCACACTTATTAGTCCAGACAAACTTCACATCTTTTCAAGTTTGTTTAGTCATCGATACAGCTATCCATGAGAAATCCTTAATGAATCTCTGGTAGTAGCCAGCTAACCAAAGAAAACTCTTTATCTCAGTCACTGTCCCGGGTCTCTTCCAATTATTAACTGCCTCGATCTCAACCAGATCTATTAACAACCCTTTCTCTGAGACTACATGGCCAAGAAATTTTCCTTCCTTCTTTCAAAAGTGACACTTCAAAAATTTCGCTTTCCGTTGATGCTGCCTCAGCGCCTCAAGCACTATCCTAAGTTGAACTTCATTATCCCATTCATCCTTAAAATATATCAATAAGTCGTCTATGAACATTAGTACAAATCTGCCCAGATGTTCATGGAAGATTATGTTCATCAAGTCTACAAAAAATGTTGCCGCGTTAGTTAGACCAAATGGCATCACTAACTAGTCGTATAATCCATATCAGGTCCTAAACACCGTCAAAGGAGTACTATCCTCTACTACTTTAAGTTGATGGAACCCCATTGCCAAATCCACTGAGAAAATACTTTGATTCCACTCAATTCGTTGAACAAATCGTCAATCCTAGGTAATGGATATCGATTCTTTCTCGTCTTCTCATTCAGCTTATGATAATCGATACACAACCTCAATGATTCATCCGGTTTCTTTGCAAACACTACGGCTACTCCCCAAGGCGAACTGCTTGGTTTGATAAAATTCTTACCTTCTAGATCCACCAACTGCACCTTTAGCTCCTTCAACTTGGCAGGTGTCATTCTACTTGGCAGTCTACTCATAGGTTCCACTCCTGGTATTAAATCTGTCCAAACTCAAAGACTCGTTTCGGCGGTAATCCTATCACAGACACAAAGACATATGTGAATTCTCTAACAATGAAAACTCGGTTCAACTCGTCTTCTGTCTAAGTGATATTTCCCTATCATAGCAAAATATCCTAGCATCATATTTATTTAACCAATCCATACCAAAAATAATTCTAAACCCTACGAAATCAAATACATGCAAACTACAAGCTTATACATGACCTAACAATTCAAACTCTAAGTGATCACATCTCATCCCAAGAGTCGCATACCCCCTTATCAGATGCGTAACCCTTAAGGAAGTAACTAAGTATGAGGGTTCTAGGTTAAAGTTATCTACCAAACTATGAGATATAAAAGAATGCGATGCACCAGTATCAAATAGTACCTTAACTGGTATACTATGAATCAAAACTCCCAACATAGCTTTTCCTTTCACCTCTGCTATTGGCCTTGAGGTAGCTGGTTCTAATGCAAATATTTTGCTTTTTCCATCCTTGGTTGGTTCCTTGCACTAGTTCTTATAATGTCCAATCTGATCACAGTTGAAGTACCTTACTTCTTCCTTGTCACCAGCCTTCTTTGCTTTGTCCGACACTCATGAGCAAAATGTCCCTTCTTGTCGCATTTGAAGCAGACTACATTGGCCTTCCCATTCTTGGCTGCTCCTCCTTTCTGAGCGCCTTTCTTATGGAAATTTTTTCTCTTTTGGTCATGCCCTCTTTGTGTTTCCACTGCTTTGTTATCATTAAAGAGAGCAAGCATCCCCACATGCCTCAAATCCATCTTAACAACTACATCACATGGATCGCTAATATGTGGCAAAGTTGCTTTAGCAAGCTCGGATTTCAATCCGCCGATGAACCTTCCATTCCTTTTGATAATCGTATCAACCGTAGCATATCCGTATCTCGATAACTCCTCAAATCTGGTAGCATACTCCAGCACTGTCTTGTTTCCCTGCACCAATTCAACAAACTTCCTGAGCAGAGTTGACTTGGCAATCTCCGACATGAATCTTTCCTCAAACCTCCTTCTTAATTCTGCCCCAAGTCATGGTCTCTTCATTTAATCCCACAATAACATTGTTCCACTAGTACAACGCTGCTCTTTGCAACTATCTGGATGTCATTCTCCTTTTTTGCTCATTGTTGACTCCTAAATCAATAAATATCCTTTCTAATGAAGTAACCAATTTTCCACTTCAATTATATCCTCGGTCCCGATAAACTTCTTTCCTCCAACCCTAGCATAGTCTTTGCTTAGTACTACATAGTTATTGACCACCGGAGCTCCCTGATTTCCTTCTCCAACATTTCCTCTAACTAATCCAATAGCAACTCCAGCTTGCATCATGTTGACGAAGAACTGATACATAGCTCCCATATCAACTTGCGGTGCTCCAACGCCCACATTAGCAATTTGTGCCCGACCTGGATTCCTTCTAATGTTTGGTCTGGCATTTCCATTGGTTGTGGTGCTTCCTCCACCAATGTTAACTCTTCCATTCCTAGCATCCATATCTTATTTCCTTAAAATATGCATTCGAACCTTTGTAAGGTACAAAAGAATAGCCTAAAAGAGATGAGAGAATTAGAGATAAAGCATATACTTATATATAGCAAACATAAGTATGTTACTATAGTGTTATCCCATACCCCATTCTTTTCTTTAATTCCTTAGGATTATGTTTTCAAAATCATTTTAAGTTTAAAATTTCTTTTAAGTTTTCATAAACCAATGCTCTGATACCAAGTTGTAATATCCTCCACTTTGAGGCCCAAAGCTAAGCGCTACAGATGCTGGAGTCATCTATAGTATAAACTTCCGGTGAAAAAATATGGTAATGTTAATGGTATCCATAATATTAAAAGCGCGTGAATATGAAATAAAACAACACAGATTTCAAAAGCAACCTTTCTGATTACATTTTAAATCAATATTTCATATTCGATTACGTAATCCCAAAATGATTCCCTGGTTCTGCTCAAATATAATTATTACAAATTATACCAAGAGCGACATATGAAGATATCCCGTTGGATGATTAGAGAACTAGATAGACATATTAGTCATAAATACATCACAGCAGAAATAATACTAAATAGCTTTGCCTCCTGCACGTCTTCAGAAGCTTATTCATCCAACAACCTAAAAAATTCTTAACTGTCAATTTACTCATTTTTAATTTTGAGCACCCAAGAATTCAAGGGGAAAACATAAACTTTGTGTCAGACGTAAAGCCTGGTGTAAATAATATAATTACATCACGGTTTTCTGATATTACGTGAGACTACGCCGCTTAGCGGAACGGGTTTCCCCTTACTAATATCATTTTAAATGCATATCTTTCGCAAATTAAAATCATGCAATCAAGGTGATTTAACGTTAATAGCAATAACATACATACATATAAGTCAAGTAATCAATGGACTGTCCGTTCGAAAAATATAGTTTTAGCAGGCTGATTATTAACCACTGGTTGACTCAAGCCTATAGACATAATAAACATTCTAACTTCTGTTAGACACAATATTGGGCTATCCACCCTTAATTTTCTTCTCCTAGGGTCAACTAATCCTAATGGTTTTGCAGGCTCACCAATAACCCATCCTTAGTCAATTTATTCTCTTCTGTGTGTAACATTATTTTAGTCCCATCTGTGACAAATCCCCACACACTGGAATTTTGGACTTATATTAGCTAGGGGCTACTAGCTGAAGTATAGGGTGCAACCCCATACCAATCCCATCTGGTCTTCTAATATCTGAGTCATATACTTAGGGTTAACTACCCCATCCAATTTTCCTTGAAAACATTTTTCTCAAAATGATTTAACCATTTTTAAATCATACTTAAACAAGGAAAATATGCTCATTGCTTTACTCAAAATACTTATGCCATGATATATGTTTTTCACAAAACAATGTTGATGAAATCTAAATCAAGGGGATTTTCTATCCCATCAAAATAAGTTAAAACCCCTTTCTAACTTAGAAAACTTTACACTGTAAGGTCAAAACAATACCTTCGAAACCCTTGTTTAAACCCTTAAACAATTCCTTTCAAAATAGTTGAAAGCATCCCTTTCGAAACCATTTAAACTTGTCTTTTGAAAGCATTAGAACTTCCTTTCGTAACACTTTAAACAAACCTTTTGGAACACTGAAATATACTTTTTGAAAACATTAGGGATTTCCCTTTCGAAACACTTCTAACATAACTTTCGAAACATTAGGTTCAAGTAAGGGTTTGTAGAAACATTGCTTCGAAACCATTTAAAATTTTCCCTTTTGAAATCATTGAGTTTAACCTTTAACATAACTAAAGGGTCATAAAGAACAAAGGCTCAATCCCAAGTACAAAAAAGAGGATATTTTTGAAACCTACACTTTCGAAACCATTGCCTCCAAAACCATTTAAAAGCGGGTAAACTACCATTTCGAAAGCATTGAGATGGCAGCTTTTAAAATTAAAATATGAAAGCACCTATTTCGAATACATCGTTTTAAGGCTATATAGAAAAGCGGCTTTAACTAATTCGCAAGGTATGAAGGCGACAACATGGGTATCAAATAGGCTCAAAAGCGGCTATCCTTTCGAAAGCTCCTTTTAAAACAAAAACAAGTGGCAACTCTTTCGAAAGCTCCTTTCAAAACAAAAACAAGTGGCAACTCTTTCGAAAGCTCCTTTCTAAAAACAATGGCAAGTTGATTGATTCAGAAGCAATTAAAAATGGCTTCAACCCCTTCGAAAGCATGCCCTCAACACCATCATTCTTTCCACAGTTCTCCAATACACTACATACCAATTTCTTGATATAATGCACATTGGTTTCGAATAGGTGCGAAAGGTCTAACTGGGATGGTGACGGAAGCAAGCAAATGAAGGGGCAAAGTTGTAATTCATAACAAAACTAATTTATGCCTTTAAAACTTTTACCTAACTTTCCCAATTTGTCAAAATATGATTGGTTGCCCACTCTTTATCAAAAATTCTTTTTTAAAAAGGCTGCCGAATTCAAAATTTACAATTAAAAATATTTTAACTAATAAGCCCTCCTCCTTAACACAACATGTAAAACATTTAAGTCCCTTATATTAAAGAATTTTATAACCATAGTAAAATACTTAGAAAAATTCCCCAAAAATCATAATAATTCGCTTTTAGTACGTTTTCTAACATATATAGATCTCTGACCCGAAATCATTATATAATTGCCTTAAATAATTTAAACCCAATATTAACTATTTTCTATAATAAAAAATTCATCATAAATCCACATTTACATAGAAAATTATGAAACTTGAAACCCACTTCTAAAATAATGTATTTGAAGATATATCAAAAACATAAATTATATGGATGCCATTTAATAGGTTTTCTAATCTAAATTTATTATAAAATCTATATGAAATAATATAAATCATCAATAAGCATATATATATATATATATATATCCACCTAAACAAACATGACATGGCATGTAACTTGCAAAATAATTCGAACATAGTCATGAAGTCGAAATCTTTATCAAAGGTGAGATGTGAATCAAATTATTCATTTTGGCTTGGTGTTAAGAAGGTTGAAATTTGCCCTTTGATTGATTTGCTTAAGCATTCTACTTGAATCCTAGCTTTTCTTCTTCTTGAATCTCCTTAATGATTGCCGGCCGAGCTCATTAGTTTTGCTTGTGAATGTTAAAATGAATAAGGAATGAAGGATAGAAGGGTTTAGGGTTTTAGAATGAAGGATGTTCCTATTTTACCCTTACCACATTCCTCCTACTTACTTGTTTTAAATTTTCTTTTGCTTATACATTCATTAAGGCACGACCCCTTAATTATCAAATCTTTATCCCTTAATTATTAATGTTTTATTTAATTTATCCAATTAAATATTCTAAATAATGTTACTCAAAATTAAGCTTATTACAGATACTAACCTCATATAACTGAGGAGACGAATCCCCTCTTGAATAGTATTTCACTTTCAATGCTTCTCCTCTATTCAAATTTAGTTATTCGACGAACACTGTGTCACGATTTAACTATAATCAAAATAGAGCTTTCATATTAAAGATCAATAGTATTCTCAATTGGAGAGAACTGTGTAACTTTTTCACATCGATATTTTTTTTGTTTGGCCTCGGTTATATTAATCAACAGAAAACTATCGAGTGATTCATTTCATAGTTATCCAATAACTATCAGCATGTAACCTCTTGGTTAATATCCAGTCATGAGTAATACATTACCCAACATTTGTAGAGCATTACATACTCTAGTCTCAATGGATGCATCGATATCTGGTCTCGATACATGTTGACTACGAATATTAAAATGGTATGTTTAATTTCATTATGATAAATTACTCACGGTTACAACGCTTTATAACTACTGTCACAAAATATACAATTTATGAATTTTCTATTAAATATACTTTTAATTAAATTAATTAATTAATATAACATATTATATCAAGTATCTAACAAAAAGAGACACCTTTTATTTCGAACAGGATCAGTTATCAAGCATATGTAAATTACATAATTGCCACTAGGGCAACCCCTAACTCTATCAAGATATACTTACCACACTTAATGAGTCTAAAATGAAGCGAAACATCATAATTCAATCTATTTCCTTCGGTCATTGCCCACAACTTAGCAAAGGATAACTTACTAAACACGTTCTCAAAATGAACTGGCATGTACTTAATATTTGAACCACCATAATTAATTAGTTCTTAAAGACTAGATATAGTTTTTTTGAAAATGTATTAAAAAAGGCCAAGGCCCAAAAGAGTTAAACGGGTAAAGACCCGATACATCGCATAACTAAACCCTAGAAACAACTACCGCAGACACATATGTCGCCTCTATTCCGAAAACACAGAAAACAAAATAATGGCGGAACTCCAACCACCGCAATGCTTCCAGACTTTAGATCTGAAGAAGTATCTTGAGAAATTGTCTTCAAGGGGGCTTCCACACCTTTAACTTTTTAGATTGGAGACTGTCAAACTCAGGAGCGAGGCAAAAGTGGTGAAGTCTTGCTATTTTTGCCTTCTTATCCTTGGAGCTAGCCTCTTTACTAACATAAATGCTTCCAGACTTTAGATCTGGGGAAGTATGGAAAGTCGAAGCTTGATCCTCTTTTAAATTAGTACTTGAATGCACGGGAGAAGAAACTGAGGAAGATTTGCTAGATTCTCCTTTATTCCAGACAGATAAGTGGTAGATCTGATTGATTAACTTGCTTAAGTAGAAGGAGTCTCCTAATCTTTGTTCACTGATGACCAGGAGAAATTTGTTGTCGTTTTCAACAATACCACGGCTCCTCCTTCTAGAATCAGGTATAAATTTTTTTGTATTAGTGTGAGATTGAATTGCTATTAATATAAGCTTTGTTACTTCCCTTGCAAGCTTTGAGCTGATTGACAGGGGAGTTGTTAGAAGTGAACTTGTTAGCTCCATTAACTTGAGCCAAAGAAGATAAGTGCTTGTCATAATTTTTGGCTTTAACTCTAAAGTCCGCAGCATTTGTCTTGATGTTATTGCTTTGAAGGTGACAGTCATTGAGAAGCATTTGCTCAAAGTTGAATGGACGGCTATTTCTATTCATATCAGGTAAAAGAGTATAAAAATTAATATCAGAAAATTCATTATAACTAGGATTAATACTAATAAGGTGTGTTTTCTTCCGTTATAGGAAATATTCCTGGTATGAATATTGTAGCAGCAACCTTCAACTGAGGTATTGGGATCAATGGACTCTGTTGACTTTCCCATGCATCTTCTACTAGTAGCATGATAATGGGAATTTTTGATAAAATTTTCCCTTTGTAAGTATTCTTCAACATAGTCTTCATAGTTATCAGCTTCTAATATATTATGAGTTCGATTGCTGTTTCTGTTGGTATTGCTTGCTTTTTGAAGAATGATGTTAAATTCTATTTCAATGGTTTTCCAAAGTTGTATGCTATCAGTTTCAACTTTATTATGAAGTCTGTTGTTTCTCTCTTTCCAAATAAAGTAGATAATTGTGGTAAGAACATCAGTTGCTTTGTTAAATTCTGCTTTCTTGCCTTTGAATGTTTTCTGGAAATATTGTATGCTATCTCTTATGTTTTGGAGAGCCAAATGTTGATTTATGTTTCCTGGAGATTTGACCAGGCAACTGAGTACTCGGCGTACAGGACGACTCGGTGTCAACTAGTGATCGGCATCTCATTGTAGTCGGCGTAGTACTCAGCGTCTCATAGTACTCAGCGTAGTACACAACATCCATTGTACTCGGCATCAGGTAGCACTCGGCATCTCATAGTACTCGGCGTAGTGCTCGGCATCCATGGTACTCGGCATCCATGGTACCCGTCATCAAGGAGTACTCGGTGTAATACTCGGCATCCAGTGGTACTCGGCGTTAGAAGACGTTCGGCGTATATAACTACTCTACATGGCAGCATCGTTCGGCCAAAGGATCGTTCGGCTAAGAAGCATCGTTCGGCCAAAGGATCGTTCGGCTAAGAAGCATCGTTCAGCCAGAAGGCACGTTCGGCTTCGATTGACAACTGTTCTGCACTTCCCACCCATCAAACGTACCGTTCGGCATTGAGAAGGTGGTTCGGCGTCAACGTGTTCAGTCTACTTGGTTCGGCATACAGCGACCACTACACTTGGGCTAGAGTGTTCGGCCACCAAGCCCACCTGGGAAGTCCAGCCCATATTTGTCTATAAATAGAGGGGCAGAGTCACAGTGAAAAGGGACCTTTTTTGGGAGAACAATGGGGAGACTCTGCCATTTTTTATACTCTCCTCTTTTTAACTCAAACTTGTATTCAAGTCATTAATATATGGATTGTATCTGTATTCAACTACTTATGAAAGAAATAAAGATCAAAACTCAAAGTGGATGTAGGCAGTTACGCTGAACCACTATAAATCCGGTGTTCTTACTTTCTGCATTTAAATTAGCATATTCTTCCTTGTTTAATTTAACTTCATCACTTACATCTCTACACAATCTTTTTCAACGAGGTTAGTGACCAATTTCTTCCTTGTTTAATTTAACGATGATCACCGATCCTAACACGGGCGATTACAAACACCTCTAAGGTGTGATCGAAAAGATGACCTGGAAAGGAAAGCTTCAATAGTATGTACAAGTCCTGCAGAATGGAGGGCAGCGAATATCTGATGCCTATTAATAAAGGGCTATGATTATCAATTGGACGGTTGACGGCCGACATCCCTTTGAAAGGAGCCAAGGGCGGAGTCAAATAGCGAGCACACGATGCTGCTTCACATATCAATGAGATTTACCATAATCTTCTTTGAATTATTTCCATTTCCATCTCTATTTCAATTGTTCTATGAACTACGACTAGCTTGAACTAAACTACTTTCAAAACGATGCAGGTGACCAGGTACTCAGATTTGGTTGCCAACCAATCTACGCAGACCATGATCGGACGTGTGGAGTTACATCTGGACGAGCATAATTATATCGCTCATCATCAACCATATGCCTTTGATTTGGGGCTATGGGTTAAATACAATGTACAACATCATGATGCACGGAGAGCTGAATTCCATCCTACAAGTGGAATTTATTCAAGTAGAGAGCGGCTGCGATACGGCCTGCCACTCGCTAAGTGAAACTCGAGCTCGGGGGCAAGCCATCACATCAAGGCTAAAAATGGGTTGATACACGACGATCCTTCGCACAACTCCGTACTCCCAGAGTGCGAGATGAAGTATAAACATCTACTTAACTCCGTACTCCCAGAGTGCAAGACGGAGTATAAACATTAATCAACTCCGTACTCCCAGAGTGCGAGACGGAGTATAAACATTAATCAACTCTGTACTCCCAGAGTGCGAGACGGAGTATAAACATTAATCAACTCCGTACTCCCAGAGTGCGAGACGGAGTATAAACATTAATCAACTCCTTACTCCCAGAGTGCGAGACGGAGTATAAACATTAGCTTAACTCCGTACTCCCAGAGTGCGAGACGGAGTATAAACATTAATCAACTCCGTATTTCCAGAGTGCGAGACGGAGTATAAAAATCTACTCAACTCCGTACTCCCAGAGTGCGAGACGGAGTATAAACATACATCAACTCCATAGTCATCCCCAAAACTGGGGGCAGAACCAAAGCAAAGCACGTTAGTTGAACATTTGTCTAAAAGAAGATTGCAACGAAACGATTAAAAGACGACTGTCAAGCAATCAACTGAACGGAAATATTCAGCATGAAAGACTGCGGTTTTTCAAAGCACGTCATGTTTACATAAGACGTCCTTTGGGGGGCAAATGTTATCCCGCCTTTTGGCAAGGCCGTGACACCAAGAACTTGATTAGAAACCAGTGACAGTTCGTCTTGGAGATCGGTTACACAAAGGCTCACTATGGATATCGATGGATTTTGTCCGAGTCTGGATCGAGCCACGATTAACAAGACATAACAATCAAAGCCAGGGAAGTCAACGTTCCAAGTTTCAAGACGATCTGAGTTCGTATGCTCAACTTATGACCGATTCGAACTACCGACCATCCATCCATCGACCTCCACGTTTGACTCGGAGACCTGAGCAAGGCTTGGAATGGGTATGGCCTGATCATCCACTCAAATCGAGTCATAGAACAAAGTTCGACAAAATAACAGATGCCCCTCCTGAAACTCGGTGGCGCCAGGATCTGTCTAGAGTAGACGTGATTTGATCATCTACACATCAAATCCTACCCTGAACACGAAAGGTTGTTCGAAAGCCCAACTTGACGTAGCTATGGTAGACTGCCTACTCGCTAACCATCGCTCTCAATACATGGACGCGACTGCACCGTGAAACATATGCAACTTACTTTGTCTACCCAGTAATCCATCATCCTTGCTTTCTAGAAAGAGATACGAAGCAAATTGTGCGAGACTTGATTATCCAACCCCAGCATGGATGTAATCCAACCATCGGTCATATACCGCCTTCCTTGACTTGATTGGAAGAGCTATAATCACCAAGCGGACGAGAATCGATCATCCATTTTTCAAATTCCGTCCCTCATCCTGGGGGGTAGAATCCCATCCCGCGAGCAAACGTGGTTCGATTGTTCATTCGACGACATTAGCCTCGATACAGTAGATGAATACAAATTAAAGAGTGGAAATACGACTGCTCTCAACTAAAACCTCCAAGTCCCCAGAGTGCGGACTGGAGTACTCTAAGTCCCCAGAGCGCGGACTAGAGTATAAACGACTTAAACCTCCAAGTCCCCAGAGTGCGGACTGCAGTACTCTAAGTCCCCAGAGCGCGGACTAGAGTATAAACGACTAAAACCTCCAAGTCCCCAGAGTGCGGACTGGAGTACTCTAAGTCCCCAGAGCACGGACTAGAGTATAAACGACTTAAACCTCCAAGTCCCCAGAGTGCGGACTGGAGTACTCTAAGTCCCCAGAGCGCGGACTAGAGTATAAACGACTAAAACCTCCAAGTCCCCAGAGTGCGGACTGGAGTACTCTAAGTCCCCAGAGCGCGGACTAGAGTATAAACGACTTAAACCTCCAAGTCCCCAGAGTGCGGACTGGAGTACTCTAAGTCCCCAGAGCGCGGACTGGAGTATAAACGACTAAAACCTCCAAGTCCCCAGAGTGCGGACTGGAGTACTCTAAGTCCCCAGAGCGCGGACTGGAGTATAAACGACTAAAACCTCCAAGTCCCCAGAGTGCGGACTGGAGTACTCTAAGTCCCCAGAGCGCGGACTAGAGTATAAACGACTTAAACCTCCAAGTCCCCAGAGTGCGGATTGGAGTACTCTAAGTCCCCAGAGCGCGGACTGGAGTATAAACGACTAAAACCTCCAAGTCCCCAAAGTGCGGACTGGAGTACTCTAAGTCCCCAGAGCGCGGACTAGAGTATAAACGACTTAAACCTCCAAGTCCCCAGAGTGCGGACTGGAGTACTCTAAGTCCCCAGAGCGCGGACTGGAGTATAAACGACTAAAACCTCCAAGTCCCCAGAGTGCGGACTGGAGTACTCTAAGTCCCCAGAGCGCGGACTAGAGTATAAACGACTTAAACCTCCAAGTCCCCAGAGTGCGGATTGGAGTACTCTAAGTCCCCAGAGCGCGGACTGGAGTATAAACGACTAAAACCTCTAAGTCCCCAAAGTGCGGACTGGAGTACTCTAAGTCCCCAGAGCGCGAACTAGAGTATAAACGACTAAAACCACCAAGTCCCCAGAGTGCGGACTGGAGTACTCTAAGTCCCCAGAGCGCGGACTAGAGTATAAACGACTTAAACCTCCAAGTCCACAGAGTGCGGACTGGAGTACTCTAAGTCCCCAGAGCGTGGACTGGAGTATAAACGACTAAAACCTCCAAGTCCCCAGAGTG
The DNA here is from genome assembly GCA_030737815.1 of Allium fistulosum. Taxonomy (NCBI): domain Eukaryota; kingdom Viridiplantae; phylum Streptophyta; class Magnoliopsida; order Asparagales; family Amaryllidaceae; genus Allium; species Allium fistulosum. The sequence continues at coordinate 900,559,578 of CM060905.1, forward strand.
CGGACTGGAGTACTCTAAGTCCCCAAAGCGCGGACTAGAGTATAAACGACTTAAACCTCCCAGTCCCCAGAGTGCGGACTGGAGCACTCTAAGTCCCCAGAGCGCGGACTAGAGTATAAACGACTTAAACCTCCAAGTCCCCAGAGCGTGGACTGGAGTGCTCTAAGTCCCCAGAGCGCGGACTAGAGTATAAACGACTTAAACCTCCAAGTCCCCAGAGTGCGGACTGGAGTGCTCTAACTCCCCAGAGTGCGGACTCGAATATAAGCGAATCGGATCTCCAAGTTCCCTGAATATGAACTATGACACAAATGACTTGAATTTGTCAAATCCCTGACATACGGGCTAGAAAGTATTCTAAGTGCTCGAAGCACAGAATGGAAGTTCAACGATTCCCGAAGAGTTTCCGAGTTATGTGAAGATGGACTGAGAAGTCTATGTTACTCACAACTGCTTGGATTAAAATCACAATCACAAAGAAAACTGAACAATAAGAGTCTTTTGTAAGACAGAAAAAGGAACTAAACCTTATTCAGAAATGAGTTTCTATTACAACCCCTCCAACTTTCAGAGTCGACATTCTATTTACAAGGACTAAGAAAATAGATGAAAATAATTACATGACTTAAACTAACTCTCGTTGAACGAGGATAGTAATCACTTCTTGTGCTTCTTCAACTTCTCCTCTCCAGAGCATTTACCCTTGGTACTCTTCTTTGATAGAGGGGTAGCAACTGAAGGAGCATAGGGGCCTTCCATGGGCTTGGACCTGCCAGGAAGGATGACCTTCAACGACTTGTTCAAAGGATCGTCCAAGTCCACAACTCGGGGCTCTACTATGACCTTGACCGTCTCCTCCTTCTCTTTCCCGAGCCGCTCCTCCATGCTCAACTCGGATGTGTGCTCAGAGGCGCCTATAATTTCTACTTCATAACCCCCACCGGTAGGAGAGGAGGTTTCAGACTTGTCTTCATCAAGCGCTCCGATCACCTGAGCGTCTGAACCAGGAGCCTCCCCTGCGTGAGTGGCTTCACTTGTTTTCTCCCCCACTTCCATGGCGACATCGCTCCTCGGAGTGGGCTCGGGGTCAGAACGGCCTGCACAAAATCGTGGAAAACAAGCATTAGAATGTAATAGTCCTATATAAAGAATAACGACTTTCGAAATCTTAAAGAGAATCTTAAAGAGAAGGATTATCTACCAGGTTTAGGCAAACTCTCAGCCATCCGGGAGGTCTCACCCTCTGGAACGGGAGACAGAATGCGGACTAAAGTACTCTAAGTCCCTGAGTGCGGACTAGAGTATAAATGACTCAAAAACCTCTACGTCCCCAGAGTGCAGACTACAGTACTCTCAGTCCCCAGAGCATGGACTAGATTATAGACGGCTTCAGAAATATCCCTAAATCCCAAAAGCGGACCAGATTACTCTAAGTTCCCAGAGTGCGAACTAGAGTATAAACGAGTCGACGAAAATCTCTGCGTCTCGAACTGTGGACTAAAGCATAAACCGTTCGACAAGTCTCTAAATCCCCGGGGCATGGACCGAAGCATGAACACAAATTGGGCGTGAGTCAACCAGGAGAAGTATGAAACTGGATGAGCAAAACCCGACTACATTTGTAGCCAACTTTACCCCGAGATCTGATTACAGAGCATGAACCAAAGTGGACGTGGATGACCATCCACTGCCCAAATTACGCCCTGAAACTTACGTGGCATTGAAGTATTCCTCTTGGAATGAAAAACCACGATAAAATCCAAGATAGGCGAGACCTAGTCTCCCATCGACTGACATGATCCCATGATCCAACGGGAAAGAGAGTAAAGCTAAAGTGGGCGTGGCTGGCCTTCCTACTTATCGATATATGCCCCAGACCTGGGGGCACGAGTGAGAAGCAAGATGAATGTGAACCGACTATTCACCAATCACCTCTATGTCTTTGTAGTTTAGGTGAAAACATAAACATAGCTAGGATGAGACTCAACCGTCCATGCAGTACATTTATCAACCCGAGACTGGGAGAAGACGCATGGTCATCCAAGAACTGGCTACGATAGCTCAGTATTAAAACTTATATATAGTGCTTACAGCTACTCAAGGCAACGACCGAAAGGATGCCTAGAGATAGAATCATTAAATCGATGCCAAAGCTTGTGGGCAACTGACTGTCACTCCAACCCGAAGGTCGAGTGAAGGATCATGAATGAATTGAATAGAAAATGCGTTACTCGAATATACAAGCAAATTCAAACTCATAGCAAGATCCAGCTATGTAGTTGCACGCAACTCGAGGCTGGCCCCTACTTGACATTTCCTTCAACGAGCTTTTAAGCCTGATCTTTGGCCATTTGCAGATAATCAATTAGAGCCTTCAGAGCCCTTCATTATTTGACTTAACAACTCATGACAAGACTTTAGGATTCGACCAGAGTAACCATCAACATTGCCAGTCCCAACCATATTTCACATTGAATGTTATGCAAAATAGTTACATCTTTACTCAAAGAATCTGGGATGGCACCTGCTAAGCTGACGGTCGACATTACAACCAGCCATGGCGACCCTTTACGGGTGCTGAATATCGGATCACAGCTCAGTGCAGTGATGATAGAAGAGTTAGTTGGATTTTTCTGAATAAATGATGATATGTTCCCTTGGACCCATTCTGACATGCATATGTGATTTCATTAACTATCGCGAGCCATGCATTGGATATCAGCCCGAAGCTACAAAAGCTAGAACAATCTCTATTGATTTCTTTATGAAAGCTCCACTCATACTTTTAGGCTCACCCCATCAACGCCTATGCCCACCAGCCGTTGCGACAGGGCATACGATGACCTGAGACGTCTGAAAGACTATTTAAATAGAATATCGAACTAAGCTAATTCGATATCACTTATTTCCCACGAAGGGCTATCCAAGGACGGAAATTAGCAGACCTCACACCCAAATTCACTACCTCAGATGACTATTCAAAGAGTAGCAGAGAACCAACCATAAGATGGAAAATGTACGCGGATGGAGCACCCAATGATCAGTGTTATGGCATAGGAATCATGATAATGACTCCTGAGGAACGATCACTCTGCTACGTCCTAAAACTCGATTTACCTGTAACAAACAATGATGCTTAGTATGAAGCCTTGACTGCCAGCCTCAAATCTGCTAGAAGATTTGAAGTGAAAACTTTACATATCTTTTGTGATTCTTGATTGGTAGTATACAAATTTAAGGAAGTTGATCTTGCTAGGGGGCATTGTCTTGCTCCTTATCTCGGCCAAGTCCAAGAGCTACTAACCGACTTCACGTATTACATCATTACACACGAACTCAGTGAACAAAATGAAAAGGTGTCATGGTTGACTCCTATCAAAGACTATCTACAATAAAGAATTCTTATTGAACGGAGGAATGGAAAACGACAGATCCTCCTTAAAGCTTCACGCCAAATCATCTAAGAATAAGTCGTGTGTCAAAAGGAGTTTATCCATCCCTACGCTTCGGCATATCGCCCATGATGATATCTTGAGCAAAGTCTATGAAGAAGAACGCGGTAATAACATCAGGGGGAAAACCATGATAAAGAAGATACTCTGCTACAGGTATTACTGGCCAACTATCAACCCAGAAGCGGTTGATCATGCTAGACAATGTGACGAGTGTAAAATGTTTGCAAAAAATCCGGGAACCCCGCCGATGGAAATTAGTCAAATGGCTAGTTCATAGCCGTTTGCCACTTGGGGGCACTGAAATCATCTTCTTGTCGATCCTCAAGATGGTGTGAAATACACCACCATAGCAGTTGATTACGTCACCAAATGGGAAGATGAAGAACTCTAACCATGACCAAGATGAAGAAAATAATCAACTTCTTTATCCGTAACGTCATCTGTCCTTATGACCTTCCATGATCCATTATAACTGCAAATGGACAGGTTGAAGCTGTGAACCAAATCATAGAGTCTGTACTAAAGAGAGGTTTGGAAAACTCCTCAAGTGGCTGATTGCAACACTTATTTCACAGAAAATACAAACAAGGAATCGCGATTGAATTGCAATTAAACTAGACGGAGTTGGTGATGACTTATGAGCCTATAAAACGCATCCGAGAGCCAATGGCAAGAACATGTACCCGAACGTGCATGTGTACATCCTTAAAAGTTCGACTTCTTGAAATCAACAGAAATTGAATTCTCACTAAGGGTTATTAAGAAAAGACTAGATCAGATAGCCGAAGCTTATTAGCTCTGCAGAATCAGTCATGTATGGCCACTAATGAACCACAACCCTGGATTTATAATATTGGGAATCGACCAAGCATCACGATGACCAAAGAAGGATACAACACCTTGGGAGGATAAATTGGAGGATAATGACTATTCAAGAAACATGGTGGATTTCTGTCTGAAGACAAGGAATACTCGTTGATTCAAAGCGTGTTGTGTTGCTTCACACGACACACTTTGGGGGGCAAGTGTTTCCTGGAGATTTGACCAGGCAACTGAGTACTCGGCGTACAGGACGACTCGGTGTCAACTAGTGATCGACATCTCATTGTAGTCGGCGTAGTACTCAGCGTCTCATAGTACTCAGCGTAGTACACAACATCCATTGTACTCGGCATCAGGTAGCACTCGGCATCTCATAGTACTCGGCGTAGTGCTCGGCATCCATGGTACTCGGCATCCATGGTACCCGTCATCAAGGAGTACTCGGCGTAGTACTCGGCATCCAGTGGTACTCGGCGTTAGAAGACGTTCGGCGTATATAACTACTCTACATGGCAGCATCGTTCAGCCAAAGGATCGTTCGGCTAAGAAGCATCGTTCGGCCAAAGGATCGTTCGGCTAAGAAGCATCGTTCAGCCAGAAGGCACGTTCGGCTTCGACTGACAACTGTTCTGCATTTCCCACCCATCAAACGTACCGTTCGGCATTGAGAAGGTGGTTCGGCGTCAACGTGTTCAGTCTACTTGGTTTGGCATACAGCGACCACTACACTTGGGCTAGAGTGTTCGGCCACCAAGCCCACCTGGGAAGTCCAGCCCATATTTGTCTATAAATAGAGGGGCAGAGTCACAGTGAAAAGGGACCTTTTTTGGGAGAACAATGAGGAGACTCTGCCATTTTTTATACTCTCCTCTTTTTAACTCAAACTTGTATTCAAGTCATTAATATATGGATTGTATCTGTATTCAACTACTTATGAAAGAAATAAAGATCAAAACTCAAAGTGGATGTAGGCAGTTACGCTGAACCACTATAAATCCGGTGTTCTTACTTTCTGCATTTAAATTAGCATATTCTTCCTTGTTTAATTTAACTTCATCACTTACATCTCTACACAATCTTTTTCAACGAGGTTAGTGACCAATTTTGGTGCTAACAATTTATATTGAGCTTATTTTTAGCAATGAACCAAACATGTCTGGAGTATGAGCAATCGAAAAAGAGATGATCGGTATTTTCAATTTCAGTTTTACAAAGTAGGCACTTGACATTTCCAGAGTTTTTGTTCCATTTTCCACATCTTTCTCTTGTTGGCAGACGATTTAATAATGCAAAGTAGATACAGAAAGCCATTTTTTGGGTAGTTGGCTGAATTCCAAACTGATTTATACCAATCAACTTCCACTTCCCCTCCTTTTAAGAAGTCCCGAGTATTTTTGAAAGAAAATTTTCCTTTTAAAGATAATTTCCAGCACCAAACATCTTCTAGTTTATAATACAGAAGCTTTCATTTGTTAGGACTGGAGTTATGTATCTTCCCTCAGTATCGTATGTTCCTGAGTCACCACCATGCTTGGTCTTGTGTATGCTTCGTATATAGATAAGAAAGAAAGAAAAAGTATCTAGCTTTATATTCAAACCGTTTACCATATATATTAGGAAATAAAATATGTGTTTAATTCTCTTGTATCGATGTATTAATCAATGTGCCAGGAGAGTTGGGTAGCTCATTGCTCCCTTATCGAGAATAGCCATGACAACAGAAAGTATGACATTAAAGCCAATACCTCGAGACCCTGCAAATTTAAACTTAGTAGCAACATCTCGGTAATCAGAAGTAAATTGAAACGATACTTTGTATCATCTCTACATCAATTATGGACCGTGAGATCTTCTTCAGATCTAAAGGCCAGAATCTCTTCGTGTAACTGTTCAAGATTGCCAACCTGTCATGGGCTTCAGCCCATTTAGTCTATTCTTTTATAAATACAGTTTTGTACAAGACTCTGTATCATCACAATTTACATTTCAGTTTGTATTCTCTGTATCAAAGTATATCAATACAAATATTTCTTTATGGTATCAGAGCCATTGCTCTTTGTCTAACGACTGATCATCAGAATTTGCCATATAATCATCATAGAGCCATCCAGAAAGACTGATCTATAATCAATCTTTCGGTTGCTCTCAGTTCTACAGAGCATTTCATCATTTGATTCTATTGTCTCTCTCCCTTTTTTTTTCATTTCTGTTTCCATTTCCCTCTCTTTTCAAGAAACACCTTCTTGAATCGAATCACTTTCTTGAATCAGCACCTGGCTGAAAAATAATTTGCCTCGCCAGTCTCCTGATCATCTCATCATGACTGAAGAAAGTGCAACATTTGTTACATCAGAATTCAAAGCCAACAATGCAGGCATCCTCTCTGGAATAATCAAATTAAAAGGTCAGACAGCAATTTAACTAGATGAAAGCAACTATATCATGTGGAAATATCAAATAGAAACAGCAATAAAAGGTCATGGATTAGAGGAATACATTGATGGTACTCTATCCATTCCACCCAAAATGATAACTGGTACTCAAGATAAAGTCATCCCTAATCAAGAATTCATATTCTACCAAAGGCAAGATAATCTTCTTGCAACATGGCTAATGTCTTCAATTAGCACGAATATACTATCTCATATTGTTGGATGTAAAACCTCTCAAGAAATATGGGAGGCAATTGAACAATTCTTCAATTCTCAATCCTCTGCAAGAATTATTCATTACAAAAGGCAATTACAGAATTTAAGGAAAAATGATATGACTATGAGAGAATACTTAACAAAGGCCAAGAACTATTGTGATCTTCTCAGCACAGCTGGATACAAAGTATCTGAAACTGAACAGATTCTTACAATTCTAAGTGGATTAGATGAAGATTATGAATCCATAGTAGCAGTCATCTCAGCAAAAAAGAACTTGCCAAACATTCAATATGTTCATGCAACACTCCTTGCACATGAAGGAAGAATTGAAGAAAAGAAGACACAAAACTCTGACTATTCTGTCAATTACACTTCTGTAAATAAAAGAAAAAACCAAGACACCCCTCAAAATTCAAACAAGAATCAAACTGGAGGGCATAGAGGAGGAAATCAGAATGGCAGAGGAAAAGGTAGAGGCAGATGGAACAATTTTAACAAACCAAAGTGTCAGATCTGTGAAAGAATAGGACATACAGCATCAAAGTGCTATTTCAGATTTGATCAGAACTACTCTCTCAACAACAACAACAATAATCAGAGATCAACCAATCCAAATGTCAACATGACACAAACAGGAGTAGATACCACCAATCAAAACACTGCACAACACTCAAAGAATGAGGATGCAGCATATGAAGAATGGTACCCAGACTCAGGAGCTACTAATCACATTACCAACAATCTGGAAAATGTGAATTTAGGCAACAAGGAATACAAAGGTACTCAATCCATTCTCTTAGGTAATGGTAGATCTATAGGAATCACACACACACTGGAAATGCCAAAATCTTTGGTAAAAGGGAACTACACTTAAATAACTTACTCAGAGTTCCTCAAATAAAGAAAAATCTCATAAGTGTTTCTCAATTTGCCAAAGATAATCATGTATATTTTGAATTTTATCCTAAACTTTGCCTAGTTAGAGATACATCAACTAGAGAAATTTTACTGCAGGGTAATGTGCAAAATGGTCTATACTCTCTCAATCTGAGGCAGCACAATAGGGTAGGCAATTCAGAAAAATGGTGCAACAATGTTGAAAATAATATCAAAAATAACAAAATCTTTGATCTATGGCATTGTAAATTGGGTCATCCCAGTATTAACATTGTAAAATCTGTTTTGAAGAATAATAAAATCAATATTAATGATATATCTCTACCCTATGTTTGCTCTGCATGTCAAATAGGAAAGAATCATAAATTGCCTTTTTCTGATTCATCAACTAAATATACCAAACCCTTAGAGATGGTAGCCACAGATTTATGGGGACCAGCCCCAATAAACTCTGATTTTGGATTCAAATACTACATATCTTTTGTTGATTCCTTTTCTAGATATACTTGGATATATTTTTTAAAAAATAAAGCTGAAACCCATAGGGCAGTTATTCAATTCATTACTCAAGTCGAAAGACAACTAAATCATCAATTAAAAATAATTCAAACTGATGGAGGAGCAGAATTCAAACCATTAAAGAATTATTTCTTAGATAAAGGAATAATACATAGAACTACCTGCCCTTATACTTCTGAGCAAAATGGGTTAGTTGAGAGGAAGCATAGGCATATTGTTGACACTGGCATCACTCTCTTGGCACATGCTTCAATGCCACTCAAGTTCTGGCCTGATGCATTCTATTCAGCTGTTCATCTCATCAACAGAATGCCAACAAAGGTACTGCATAATAAAACCCCTTTAGAACTTCTATTTAATACTGTACCAAATTACAATAACCTCAAAACATATGGTTGTTTATGTTTTCCTTATATGAGACCATATAATTCTCATAAGCTAAGTAATAGATCCACATCCTGTACCTTTATTGGCTATACTTCTAATCAGAAAGGGTACAAATGTTTGACTAGTAATGGAAAAATTATTGTATCTCGACATGTAGGATTTAATGAATCTATATTTCCATTTGCTAGTACAGAAATCAAAACTTCTGAGGAGGTATATAACATAAAAAATGTTATACCTGATATACCCATCCTCTCTCACAATGAAGTAGTTGAAGCTACTCATCAGAATCAACTTGAACCTCAACTCACTGTGTCAAGTGAAGGACCAGGTCAAGATTCAAGCAATTCCAATAATAACTGCAACAATGACAATGAGTCTCATGCAGAATCTACGACTGCTCAAGAAAATCAAAGCAGTACAACTCCTCATCAGTATAACACTAATGAGGATGAAACAGGTCATCACATGATGACCAGATCAAAGCATGGTATATTCAAACCAAAAGCATATCACGTCATCAGCAACTCTTCTGAACCTGTTTGCTTCAATGAAGCCTTACAGGACAAGAAATGGAAAGCAGCTATGGATGATGAGTACAATGCTCTCATCAAAAATAAAACCTGGACACTTGTACCTGCACCAAAGAATAAAAATATCATTGGATGTAGATGGACATATAAAGTCAAAAGAAACTCTGATGGTAATATCGACAAATACAAAGCGAGACTTGTAGCAAAGGGCTACTCTCAACATTATGGGATAGACTTTTGTGAAACTTTTTCACCAGTCGTAAAACCCACAACTATAAGAATTATCCTCACTATTGCTCTTCACAATAAGTGGGAAATAAAACAACTAGATGTCAATAATGCCTTTCTAAATGGTGAACTTCATGAGGAAGTCTATATGCATCAACCATCAGGATATGTTCAGAATACCAAAAAGGACTGGGTTTGCAAGCTTGACAAAGCTATTTATGGGCTTAAACAAGCTCCACGTGTATGGTATGAAAAGCTTAAATCTACTCTTGTTAGTCTCAATTATCATCCCACTAAGTCTAATAACTCTCTATATGTTAAATTTCACAACAATATTACTGTGTTCATTCTGGTGTATGTAGATGACATTATCATCACAGGAAATTGCATGAAGGAAATCAGGTATGTCACCAACTACTTAAACAACAAATTCTCTTTAAAAGACTTAGGAGATTTAAAATACTTTCTAGGTGTTGAAGTCATAAGAAAATCTGAACATGAAATAATTCTTTGTCAAAGAAAATACATATCTGAAGTTCTTAATAGAGCTAAAATGAGTGCTGCAAAGCCTATGCCTACCCCAATGTCAAGTAACTTACGCTTATCTAAAGACAAAGGGGAAACCTTTGAAAATGAAAAACTTTACAGAAGTATTGTAGGAGCTTTGCAGTATATCACGATTACTAGACCTGACTTATCATATTCTGTGAATAAAGTTTGCCAATTCATGCAGAAACCTCTAGATCTTCACTGGAAAGCAGTTAAACATATTCTAAGATACTTAAAGGGAACAATCAATGAAGGTCTAAAGCTAAATGCAGGTAAAGACTTATCTATCAAAGGATTCGCTGACGCTGATTGGGCTTCGGACAATGATGACAGAAGATCTACAACAGGCTACTGCATCTATTTAGGAAGTAATCCAGTATCGTGGTGTTCGAAGAAGCAACCCACCGTGTCTCGCTCCAGCACTGAAGCAGAGTATCGTAGTGTGGCAAGCACGACAGCTGAAATCATTTGGGTCAGATCTCTTCTCAGAGAAATCAGATCTACTTCCTCAAATCAACCTGTAATATGGTTTGACAACTCTGGAGCCGTCTCCATCTCAGCCAACCCTGTTCTTCATTCTCGAACGAAACACATCGAGATCGATCTGTATTTCGTTCGAGAACAAGTCATTAAAAAGGAACTTGCTGTTAGCCATATTCCAGCTAGCCATCAGACTGCTGATATCATGACAAAAGCCCTATCGAAGCATAACTTCAAAAGATTTAAAACCAATTTGATGATTGAAGATGTCGAGAGCAGATCTAGGTTAAAAGAGGAAGAGGCTGATAAAATCCTAGATCAAAATGAGGGTGGGAATCAGAAGTAAATTGAAACGATACTTTGTATCATCTCTACATCAATTATGGACCGTGAGATCTTCTTCAGATCTAAAGGCCAGAATCTCTTCGTGTAACTGTTCAAGATTGCCAACCTGTCATGGGCTTCAGCCCATTTAGTCTATTCTTTTATAAATACAGTTTTGTACAAGACTCTGTATCATCACAATTTACATTTCAGTTTGTATTCTCTGTATTAAAGTATATCAATACAAATATTTCTTTATCGGTAACAATCAATTGAAATTTCAGTAAGATCATTCAAATCTGGTACCATAGTAAAGATTATAAAATGCATTCAAATCTGGTAGCAAATTATTGGCAGCATATAGAGCTCGAGGTTACCAAACAAAAGTTTAATCTATTAAACAAAGATTAAAACGCATTATTTGTGACCGGTCATAATTCGTGCAAGTAATAACATGTAAAACATAACTAATTTTTTTTTAAAAGTTCAAAATTCATTGTGTATACATTTATATATGTACCTTTTCTGTACATCTTTAAGCTTAAGTTGAACATGGAAAAAAACATTGAAATAAAAGAAGAAACAATTTTATCTCCTTGTCCAATTGCATCAAACAATAAGAAAAGCTAATATCAAAGTCTGAACTATTGTTCCACTAAATATTCCACCCGGAATACCCTGCATAACAAATCTTATCAGTAAAGTATACCATAGAAAAGGTAAAAATATACTGTCATGATAAACTGTGTATTATATATATAGAAAACTCATACTATAAATCCTAAATTAAAGAGCCATCCTAAAAGAATTCCAGTAGGAATTCTGATTACCAATGTTAACATATGCCACCATTGCTTGCCATAAACTTGCAATATAACGATGTGTGTCAGCTTACAGTATACATGGACGCTTATACTATCTCTCATGAAAATTACTAATCTTACTGCCTAAGAGCATCCATAAGCTTTATTATATAATGTAAAGATATATTATTTAAAAACTGTTACAAAGTAAAAATTAGTAATTTCTACTAATGGAACAGAAATTAATAGGTGGGACATGCAACTTACATTTCGTCTTTCTTTATTATGGATGAATTTGAAAATTTTATAGCATCAACAATGAATTACTTAAATTTCACTAGTTAAGTGTTGTCATAAAATTCATAAAGGTGTTATCAACTACCACACTCATATGTTAGGTTTACCAGTGATCTTTATTTATGTTCGATATGACCAATTTAACCAGTCATGTTATATTATATACTATTTTAGTAACAAAATGAACTGACACGTAATATTAATATCCATATATGCTCATCCTTGTATTGTTAAGGGTGGGTTGGTCCATCATTACCATACCCTGAACATGTATTCAAGTTAGTCTAGTAATAAAATAATGATTTGAACTCCATCTATAGACAAGGTTATTAACTTAAGATTGTCATCTAAAGCTAGGAGTACGATCTTTGTCAGCGCAACCCATAACCTAGGCATGAGCATAAGGTCACCGGTCAAGTGATTAACGTGTTGTTATACTTGGGTACAATCATATTCAAAATAAATATATCACCAAAATTGCAACCAAATAGCATTACCACAAAATGAAATCCTGACGCAAGATATATACCTTAAAGCAAGGCAATTTGGATATAGATTTTATACTGCCCTTTGAAGCAGCACCCTCTAGCCAGTCCAATTGACCTCGCTAAGTATATGTTTCAATATGTCAACTGGAAAAACTACAAATAAATTCAATGAATTACAAACTACAACCCTAAGCAACAATAAATTTGCTAAAAAATAATACGTCACGTACTTAGTCTTCTTAAGCACGTGCTGGGGCATAGGACCTAATGTTTGTTAACGTTTATAAAACGTTTATAAAATCAAGTAAGAAGAAGAAGAAGAAGATAATTCATATTATTCAGCAAGACGGCTGAGCAAGAAGATTGATTCATTAGGGTTACAGAGATAGGTTTATATAGATAGAAAACAGATAAAAGGCCAAACAGATAAAAGGCCAAACAGTATGCTAACATCCCCCCTCAAACACGCGATGGTACAGCAAGAAGCATCGAGAGTTTGCCAATGAAAAATCTATGACGTTCGATAGTGTGAGCCTTCGTGAAGAAATTTGCAAGTTGCGTCGATGACGAAGTAAAAGGCAGAGAAATGGTTCCATGCAGCAAGTGATACCGAGTGAAATGACAGTCAATCTCAATATGTTTGGTGCGCTCATGAAAAACAGTATTGTGAGCAATTTGAATAGCACTCTTATTGTCACAATACATAGAAGTGGGAGAGGAAATCGAAACACCCATATCTTCCAATAGCCAGCGTAACCAAATGATCTCAGATGTAGTGGAGGCCATAGCACGATACTCTGCCTCAGTAGAAGACCGAGAAACAACATCCTGTTTCTTGCTCTTCCACGAAATAAGGGAATCACCTAAAAATATGCAAAAGCCAGTTGTGGATTTTCTATCCGTTGAATCACCAGCCCAATCTGCATCAGAGAAAGCACGAAGCTCCAAAGATGAGGTCGATGGAAACAAAAGACTCTGATAAAGTGTTCCTTGTAAGTAACGAATAATGCACATAATAACAGCCCAATGAACAGAGGTAGGGGAAGATACGAACTGGCTAACAATGTGAACAACATAGGCAATATCTGAACGAGTGATGGTCAGATATACAAGGCAACCAACAATAGAACGGTATAAAGTGGGATCAGAAAGAGGACTCCCATCTGTCGGAGTATATCGGGAATTTACCTCAAGTGGTGAATCAACATGACGTGTATCAGTAAGACCAGCACGATGAATAATATCAGTGGCGTATTTGGATTGGGAAAGAAGATAGCCTTTTTCTGAGGAAGCTACTTCAATGCCTAAAAAGTAACGTAGATGACCCAAATCCTTCATATCAAAACAGCGAGACAATGTGGCTTTAATGCTCATAATACCATTACTGTCATCACCTGTAATGATCATATCATCTACATATAGTAGAAGAAGAATACGGCCTGCAGAAGTTAATTTGACAAAAAGTGCTGAATCATGGGAACTAGAGGTAAAACCAAGTGATGTAACAACATTCGAAAATCTCTCATACCAAGCACGAGGTGCTTGCTTAAGACCATATAGAGCTTTCTTAAGCCTGCAAACCTGACCTGGAGCATGAGAAACGCCAGGTGGAGCAACCATGTAAACTTCTTCCTTAAGATCTCCATTAAGAAAAGCATTTTTAACATCCATTTGAGATATGTCCCACTTACGACTGGACGCAACAACAATAAGAACCCGAACAGATGTCATCTTAGCCACAGGAGCAAATGTCTCCTCACCATACTCTTGGGCAAATCCTTTAGCAACTAAACGAGCTTTGTATCGCTCAATTGAACCATCTGACTTTGTTTTAATCTTATATACCCATCGACAACCAATACTTTTCTTCCCAGTAGGAAGATATACAAGATCCCAGGTACCAGTTTTGTCTAAAGCAGACATTTCCTCAGACATAGCACGTTGCCACACAGGAGAACGAACAGCCTCAGAGTAAGAAGAAGGCTCATAGAAAGTGTCAATGGAAACAAGAAATGAAGCAAAAGCCCGAGAGTAACAAGAGTAAGCAAAATCTGATAATTGAGTAGATTTACGTGTGCGAGTGGGATAGCGAGGTTGAACAGGATCTGTCATCACAGGAGGTGTTTGAACAATCGTAGTAGTAGGAGATAAAGTGTCACCTTCAGAAGGAGGAGGAACAGAGTGTGTGGATGACGGTGTTTCAATGGTAATGAGTGGTGAATCAGAGGGGTTATCAGCAGGAAATGGATCAATGTGAATAAGATCAGACTTAGTCATATTATGAGGACTAGCTGGAATAGAGTAGAAGGGAATATGCTCAATAAAGGAAACATGACGAGAAACATATAGTTTATTTGAAGAAGGATCATAACAGCGATAGCCTTTTTGTCCAATACCATACCCAAGAAAAACACATATAGCAACACGCGAAGATAATTTTGTACGCTCTACGTGCGGACGAAGAACAAAACAAGTGGAACCAAACACTTTTAGGTGTGAGTAATCGGGAGTTTGACCGAACAACTTAGCATGAGGAGAAATACCAGAATTATGAGAAATTGGGATTTTATTAATAAGATAAACGGAAGTAAGTACAGCTTCTCCCCAAAATTCTTTTGGAACACTAGCTGAAAGAATCATAGAACGGGCAGTTTCAACAATGTGTCTATGTTTTCTTTCAGCAACACCATTTTGTTGCGGGGTATCAGTGCAGGAAGACTGATGCAAAGTACCATCAGCCGTGAATATGTTAGAAAGGTCTCCCTTAGTATATTCCCCCCCTAAATCAGAACGAAAGCATTTAACAATAGCAGAGTGTTGTGTTTTAACATATGCTTGAAAAGCAGTATATATATCAATAAACTCAAAACGACGTTTCATCAGAAAAACCCAACAATAATGAGTATAGTCATCGATAAAAGAGACATAATATCTGCACCCACCTTTTGTGGGGATGGGTGCTGGACCCCAAACATCAGAGTGAACTAAATCAAAAGGTGCAGTAGAAGTAGAAAGACTTTGATTAAAGGGTAAAGCAGAAAATTTTCCAAGTTTACAACCACTACAATCTGAAATATCATGAGAACGTAAGTCTCCCAAAACACCAAAATTACATAAAAATTTAAGACGAGAGCTTGAAATATGACCAAGTCTAGAATGCCACAAATAAAACTTAGAAGACAATGGAGTTAAATGAAAAGAAGAAAGGTCAATACTGGCAGTAGCGGCATGACTTGGAATGTGTAAGTCATCCAAAACATAGAGACTGCCCTGCCTACGGCCTGTCCCAATCACCTTCTTGGAGTTGGGATCCTGCACAGAGCAAGTGGTAGAAGAAAAATGAACAAGATATCCAAGATCACAAAGTTGTCCGACCGACACAAGGTTCATAGTTAATTTAGGAATGCAATAAACATTTGGGAGGGAAACGTGTGTGGTTTGAATTGTACCGATTCCTGTTAATGGCAAAGATGTGCCATCAGCAGTCAAAATAGAAGGTGAGCGAGAATCAAAAGACATAGATATAAATGATGAACAAACAATCATGGGACATATGATATGAAGCACTAGAATCCAAAATCCACAAAGGAGAATTCAAACCTGATATGGAGGGAGCTGACATGGCAAAATGCTGAGACCGAGGAGCAGTCATGTTTTGAGACAAAGACTGGCTAGCAAGGAACTTTTGAAATTGTTCTGCAAGAGAGTCCATAGAGGAGTCCACACCTGATTCACCAGAAGGATGTACCAATGCAACAGTCTTAGGCTGGGAACTACCACGTGACTGTCCATAACCTTGTGTAGTAGAGAAGGACTGTTGTTGGCTACCACGTTGTTGCTGTTGTGATCTATCACCTTGCTTTTGATTTTTTTGACGAGCTAATAATTCAGGACATTGATTTTTCCAATGGCCTGGTTGTTTACAGTAATTACAATCACGACCATTCTTGAAATTTATTTTGTTGCGTTGAGACGGGATTGGTAAAATCCCCGTAGCAAGAACAGATGCAGAAGAGGTCTGTGCAACTTTCTCAATTTGAGACTTCAAGCGAGTTTCTTCAGCTAACAATTCATGTAGAACAGAGTCAACAGAAGGTAAAGGAGTGCGATGTAGGATGGACGCACGACAATGCTCATACTCTGGTCGAAGAGCCATCAACAATTGAACAAGACATTGTGCGTCCCTACGAGCGGTATATGGAGCAAAAGACCTAAGCTCAGCATCCTCAGTCATAGCCAATTGATCCCAAAGAGCAGTAATTTCAGAATAAAAATCTTGAATATTTCGATCATTCTGAGACAATGACTGAATATCAGCCTCTAATTGATATTGAATGGCAAAGTTAGAGCGTACAAAAAGTCGCTCCAAATAGTCCCAAACTTGCTTAGCAGTATCATACTTGGCCAATTGCATACCAATTTTATTCTCAACGGAATTATTAATCCAAGTGATGATCTTTGAATTGTTGGTATCCCATTTCTCCATTGATTCAACATTAGTAGTTTCAGGAGCCACAATAACACCAGAAATATATCCCCACATCTGTTTTCCTTTCAGAAAATTTTTCATGACATAACTCCAATAAGAATAGTTTTTTCCATCTAAACGAACACTAATAGCCTGTAATGAATCATCACCTCCTGCCATATTTTGAAGTCAGCAACTGCTTCAGGTTGAGATTGGTATCAATTGGGCTAGAGTTTCGAGAACTAGGGCAGGCTAGGAAAATTGAGACAAGGGTAGGGTTTCAGGTGCTAGGCTAGGAAAATTGCTGGGAACTAGGGTTTTGAGACAAGGGTAGGGTTTCAGGTGCTAGGAAAAGGGCAGCAGGCTTCTGGGCAGGGTTTCAGGTTTTGGTGAAGACAAGGGCAGCAGGCTTCTGGGAGGGCAGCATGCTTCTGGGCGAGGGCAACAGGCTTCTGGGCGAGGGCAGCAGGCAAGGGACGAGGGCAGCAGTCTCTAGGGCAGGGGACGAGGCTTCTGGGGCAGGGGACAAGGGCGGGAGGGTAGGGGACGATGCTCTGGGGCAGGGGACAAGGGCGGGGCAACGACGAGGCTAAGGTTTCGGGCTGAGTGCTCGACGACGAGGCTAGGGTTTCGGGCTGAGGCAGGCTAGGGTTTCAGGTTGAGGCAGCGACGAGGCAAAAACAGGAACCTTGCTCCGATACTATGTTAACGTTTATAAAACATTTATAAAATCAAGTAAGAAGAAGAAGAAGATAATTCATATTATTCAGCAAGACGGCTGAGCAAGAAGATTGATTCATTAGGGTTACAGAGATAGGTTTATATAGATAGAAAACAGATAAAAGGCCAAACAGATAAAAGGCCAAACAGTATGCTAACACTCTCCATCATAGCCAATTATTCTAAATCTTCATGGGTTTGAAACGATGCCTCCCCCTGTTCTCATAACTTCCTAATAAATATCAACTCAATCAAATAGTGGGGAACAAACCAAAATCACTTATAGTGTGAAGTTCTACAATTATGCAACAAACACTCCAGATGTCACATGGATAGCTCCATCCAGATCTTGATAATTGCATGAGTGTTTTGAGTAGATTTTTATTCATCGCGAAAACATTAAGATATGAGATTAATATTGACATTAATAAGAGGGATGCAGAAAAGAGAGTGTGTGTATTATTACTTTGATAGCGCTACATTTTGGTAATCTCAGATAGCAAGATCTAGCCTTGATAAACAACCAATAACCATATAATTAATAAAATTAGATATATTCATACGACCATGATTTCAATTCTAACACCTAGAGCTTGGGATTAGAGAGCTTGGGATTGGAGGAGGTAGCGATGAGGAGCG
The DNA here is from genome assembly GCA_030737815.1 of Allium fistulosum. Classification (NCBI taxonomy): domain Eukaryota; kingdom Viridiplantae; phylum Streptophyta; class Magnoliopsida; order Asparagales; family Amaryllidaceae; genus Allium; species Allium fistulosum. The sequence goes on from CM060905.1 coordinate 900,577,838, forward strand.
GGAAGAACGTGGAGCTAGGATTTAGGATTAAGGAAATCGCCTTGTCACTATTTTGGAAAAAATAAAATTAGAAAGGAGCGGGAGACAAAAAAAGAGTGTATGGGCGTACGATTTTGGCACATCTTTCTTAGTGTAACTAAGGTTTCCAACGGTCCTAAGCCGTTAAAGTATTGTAATGGGCCAAAGTCGTTGCTGATTTGTTAGCAATGGCCCGTAGCTGTTGCAATATTCCCGCGACAGCTGTTGTGAATTTTCCGCATAGGGGCATTGCAAATTTAATCATATGGTGTAGTGTTAGTCATGTTTTAGAGTAAAACATGATTTAATTATATTTATATGTCACGAAAAATTAATATGATTATCTAATGATAAAATAAAGATGGATTCTTAATTTCGAAGTTTTTGGATGAAGAAATAATTTATTATGAATTTTCTAGGTAGAAATGGTCAAATTGAATGTAAATTAATATTTGAATTAAAATATTATTTTTAAAACTTCTTCTTGAGGAAGAAAAAGATTTTTAGAATTTTGGTGAATTTTTTGGAATTTTCCCATTGATTTTCAATTTAATATAAATTAACCGTCTAAGGAAAAATGTACCTTAATAATGAACGTAATTGAAAAAATGATTAATAAATGAAGGTTAATTTTCGGTTATAGTCATGAGTTACTATTACAAAACAGAAACAACTAGTAAATAAATAACATGTGTATATGTTAGGTAAAAAGATACTGGTTGTCAAAATATCGTTTTTCATTTAGTTACGGATTTGCAACTTGGCATGCGATAGCAATAGGATGTGATAGTTATAGATTGCGATAGTTAGGTTGCGGTAGCATTATAATTATGGTATGTGATGGCTAAGTTAACAATGGCACTCGATAGCCATTAAACTATGCCTGGGGTACCTAATAAAGTTGAATTCTTTAAATAAACTAAGAAAGTTTTTAGTGACATTTTGGAAGACAGTTATCAAAATGTTGGTTTTAAATTTTATAGGGATGAAATTATAAAGGAAAATTTAAAATTCCAAATTGTGTTAATTAATTTGAATTTATAAAGGAAATGGAGTAAGCTTAGAAAAGCTAAGAAATGATAGTTGTGTCATATAAGTTAAAGATAAAAATGTTTTGTCTGAAGAATGTGTAGGGTACATAATAAATAAATAGAAGAAATGGATTAAACTAAGATCGTAAAGATATACCGACTCATGGAGTTGTTGAATCATAGGGCGTTAAAACTAATTCAGTCTAAAATTCAGCATTATTAATTTACTTTTAGAATTTTGAATTTTGAAAAAAAAAATAGTTTATTAGCAAAAATACGTAAATTTGATAATTTTTTCTCTATATTTAGCTTTTAAACAATCAAGTAGTTAATTAATCATTAAACAAAAGACAAATGAATTAAATTTTGAATAAAAGGTAGATAAAGATAGATCTTAAATAAAATAAAAAAATATCTTTTTGTGAAAATCCTTTTCTTTTACATTTTCATTTTATAAAGTTTTGTTTATGATCATTTTGTTAGTGTTTAGTTTTAAAGAAAATGATCAATATATTAAATAAAAGGTTAATAATTATGCTTTGAATAAAAGATCAATGCATAATTTGTGCTATTCTCTCAAAGTTCTTAATTTTCATTTTTCTTGCTAGAATTGATTTGTTTGTTTAGTTAATTAATTGTTTGCTATGATATTTCGCATGTTAGTTTAGTAACATGAGTTTGGTATGAAGCCAGGTAGCATGGTAGTATTAATATTGGAGGAGATTGGACACGCATAATAGTGTTTTTATAAATGGTGATGATGGTTGGAATAGTACTGGAGGATACAGTAAACACTAGAATCGTTGACTGTCTGTGATGCTGGTTGTCGCCACTAGTGGTAGCAGTACCGCTACCAGCACTGCCTCATCCACCATCACCATTATAAAAGCACTGTCATGCATGTCTCTAATCTCCCCCACTATCAATACTACAATACATGTTTCTTTGGTATGAAGTCGGGTTGCATATGGTCCTAAGTGTTGGAACCTGGCCAGCCCGCAGTGGAGTTAAATGTTAAATTTCAAAATTTTCCTTTATTGGAACTTTGTTGGGCATATGAAATGAAAATTCATTTAGATCTTATCTAAATTTTCTTTTAAATAAAATATTTATTTTATTTAACTTTTAAGTAAAATTTTAATTTGGTGTTATATTTATGTTATATAATATGACCATGTGTATCATATACACATGTGTGTGTACGTGCATATGCAACATGTACAATGTATATGGTTTAACATGCTCGTATATAAGTGCCAAGTTTTACACTGCAATGGACACATTCGCCTCTCCATATACCTACATGTTGTCTTATATATATAATATGAAATTATACTTATAATAGTATAAATATATATATACAACATTATAAAATAGTTATATTTATAAATACAAATATAAATTTATAAATAAAAATATAAGTTATTTCAAATATAAGTTTAAATTCAATATACACACATATACACACAAACATATATAGTTTTGCTTATGTATACATACATACATACATACATACATACATATATATATAATCTTATAAAATTATTTTGCTAATCAAAAGTTTATTTGTATTCAAGTAGCAATCAATTAGGTTTAAATAGACAATTAATAGGAAGAGAAAAGAGGGTAGGTTTAATGAAATAATTAGAATTTAAGAAAGTAATAAAAGAGAATCAATGAAGAGTGTGTGTATCTATATATATATAGTCTTATAAAGTTATTTTTGACTAATCGAATGTTTACTTGTATTTAAGTAGCAATCAAATAGGTTCAAATACGCAATTAATAGGAAGAATAAAGAGTGGAGGTTTAATGAAATTAATTAGGATTAAGAAAGTAATAAAAGAGAATCTATGAAGCGATCTTTCTTCTTCCTTTTATTGCTATCTTGTCTTTTATAATAATAAAAAAATCTATCACATCTTAATCTTAAAACTTTGTTTCCCTTTCGCCTTTTAATTAATTATAAACAAAATAAACATTTACATAAGTACATGTATACAAAACAATTTCATGGGGGGAGGGGGTGTGTGTGTATAACTTTATGCTTATTAAATATACATACAAATATGTATTTCATTTAACAAACATATTAGAACAATTTATTGTGTTACAAATACGTACATACATACATATATTTAACAATTAGACACATATATAATCAAATAAAGTTGTAATTCCTTTTTATTCGAAAATAATAACATACATAAAGGTAAATACATGATCTAGCAAATTGTATATACAACCACATACTTTGCGCTTATGTAATTAATATTAATTTGTTCAAATTCTCTTTCAAACAATGTAAAATTTGAAATTAAAAAGAAAAAGAAATTTACTTTTGATTCAATAGCCAAAGTCATATGTCTAAACACACACACACACACACACACACACACATATATAGACACACACGTACATACAAAGAAATTTGTGATCACATATATATACACACAATCACATATTCACATCTCATGTTGACAACACATACGAATAAAAATTCGTGATAAAACCTAATCTATATAAACATAAAGCATATGATGATCAAGTGTATAATTATATAAATTTGTAAATATGGATAGTACCGTGCAATTTACCAGGAATATACCTTGAATGTTGAATCTAAAAAACTTCGCTTGAATCTCTATTCAACACTTCCAAAAGGCGCAACCCGATTGGGATAACAACACACCGTTCTTTTGATTTTAACTGAATTTGCGTTTGAATTTTTTTGCTTAAATTTTGAGAAAAGGCAAGAGGAATTTTCATTTGTTTGTACCAAAATGGGCACAACACTCTTCAGAAGTGTTTGAAGAGATAAAATGAAGAAAGTAAATGTAAAAAGAGGATTATCTAACAAACACTCCAAACAATAATCAGAAAAACAGCAAAAGAACGCAGGGATTTAGAGTGGTTCAGCGTGTTGCCTACGTCCACTATGAAATGATTGAATTTTATTAACTTTTTCTTGCTGGTTACAGCGGATTACAACAGTAAATTTCGAGTACAACAGTGATTTTCGAGTGCAACAGTGATTTCGGCAGAGTCTGGACGTCGAAGAGCCAAAAGTCCCTTTTTTGTAGGTTCTGGGCTACTATTTATAGGCGTAGGCTGCAAATATATCGCTCAGATCTCGGAAGTCCTCTTCTCTCACGTGGGTGGGCCCACACGATCGATCCCTTGACATTTGCACTCGGTCCATGATCGATACGAATGAATTTTGTATCGATCGAAATTTCGTCCAATCGAGTCGAGATCGATCATGAACATTCTTGAGGATGTACGTAAGCTCCTGTGAAACTTTGGTGGCATTTGGACTTGTAGATTTTGAGTTATGATCGATGCAAGTTCAGATTTATTGAAGGCTGTTGAATTCGCATCGCTCCTGTTCGTATCGATCTATTCGTATCGATTTGAGCACGTGCCTGCAAGTTGACGTGGCGTTAAATTCTTGGATCGATCCACTTTTCATGCCGAGTGACCGAGTCAACCATTTTTACGCGTTCTCTTCATATCGGTCACTTGAGACTCTGTTCGTATCGATGCTCATAGGTTACTTCGTATCGATGGCTGGGGGCCATTTCGTATCGATAGCTGGAGGTCATTCTCGTATCGTTCATTCGATGTTTCATTCGTATCGATCGTTGATCGATCCATATGAGCTGTACAATTGGAATCGATACGAATTGACTACAATTGATGGATACGAAGTTGAGCCAATTTGATGGATACGAAGTAGAACCAGGCCAAGTGTACACGAAGTTGAATGTACGTGATGGATACGAATAGATGGATGCTTGATGGATATGAAACAGATGGATGCAAAATGATGGGTACGACCTGATCGATGCGAATTGACGGATGTGTGTGAGTTGATTTTCTTGGTTTGCATCGATCATATCTTAAGCATACAAACTCCGATTGACTTGAAATTTGGAACATTGTCTTTCATAGCTTTGCACGTCGTGCCTTATCAATTGTAGCTTGATCCGGACTCGGACAAAATTTATCGACATCCATAGTGAGCCTGTGTATAACCGATCTTCGGGACGAACTGTCATCGGTTTCTAGTTAAGTCCTTGGTGTCACAGCCTTGCCAAAAGGCGGGATAACATTTGCCCCCCAAAGTACATCTTGTGAGAATATGACGTGCTTTGAAAAGTTGCAATCTTCATCTTGAACATTTTTATCCGACTTATCGGAACGGTTGTTGTCTTTTCGTTGAAAGCTGTGACGTTTGATTGGTCTTTAGAAATGTAAATTATGAACTGCTGACTGCCAATTGTTGTACCGCGTACTGTAGTAACTGAGTGCTGTATGATAGTGATCTGTTGTTTGTGGTTGTAATCGTCACCAGATGAGTATTCAATTCCAATGAATTTTAAAAATTGGATGTTAGTCCGTTATACATGAATGTATGTTAGCCTGACTCCTGTTAACGTTCGCACGTTCACGAGTCGTTGTCAGTTTTTCATTTTTTTGTATCAAATTACGTATTGACCCTCTCCTGAATCAATGTGAAATTCGATTCGTAACAACGCTTGATGGTTGTTTTGGAATGTCCCTTCGTATCGATCCTCTCCTGGATCGATGTAAAAGGTCGAAAAATTGTTTTCGTATCGATGTCGATCGTTACGAATTAGTTGGTTTTTCAAAGCATTTCGTATCGATGGATACGAGTCTTAGTGGGCTATATGTTGATGGCTACGAATAGATCAGTTCGTATCGATGCATTTCAAATGGATTCGAATAGTCCAATCAGTCTTTGCTTTGCGCTTCGTGTCGATTGTCTGATGGATACGACCAAGCGTTACTCTGGATAGATGGCACATGGACACGAATGACTGCCTCGCATCGCTTGAGGAAGTAGACCGCCTCGACCGGTTAGCTTGTATTGGGAGACGAATGGTCACTTTCCAAGTATAAATATCTTGATACTTAGAATTTTTTCAATTTGTTTGCCTTTCCTCTCTAGCCTTCGTATCGCTTCGAACAAAGGAAATCAAATTTGTTTTCGCCTTCAAACCGAGTCGAGCTCCAAATCCCTCGAACCAGCTTGTTAGACCTAGGTAACTTAGCAATGAACTATGTTAAAAACGATGAGGCTTGAGATTCATTGTCGTTCCATTCGACTTTATTGCCGATACGGGTGAGGGGATAGCCGTGGAAGGTTAGAATGGGTTTGGAGAAGCATGAGATGGCGCCTGAGTGGATTTGGAGAAGAAAGAGTGTGAGGACACGAAGAGGATGCTCGTATTGATCCAGGGAGTGGAGTTCATATCGATCTGAAAATGATGGGTTAAAGGAAGAAGCTCGTATCGATCCAGGTTGAAGTGTGATTTCGTATCGAGGGAAAATCGTGCTTCGAATCGATTGCTAGTGGAACTACGTATCGATTGACTAATACAAAATGACGATTGACACGAAGATGTTAACGCTGATCGACATGAAGCATGGTATATGGCATCGATACTAAATGGCCTCTGATGATCGGTACAAGATGATGCCTTGAAATCGATACGAGATGATGGTTGCCTGATCGATGCGAGGTGAAGGTCTTAGTGATCGATCCGAGTTGAATTTTAACGAATACGAGACTCCTTGCACACTTGAACACTTGACTCGGACGAGCTTCTGCCTTGCATAATTGTACTTAATCATTTCACTGCATATTTGACTGCCTTTCGAAGCTCATCGATGGAACTATAACTTGACAAAATTTAATGAACTTTGACTTGGATCGGTCTCCAAAGTTTTTATAGCACGGTAGTGATGGTCAGCGATGACGGTCACTCTGGTCGAATCTCAAAGTCTTGTCGTTTGAACATTTCTCTTTTATTTTCATGAAGTTTCTCGAGTAACATGTAGCACTGCACTCCACAACACCTTCACGCACTTCACACTGGGGAACACACGGGCTTACTATCATCTAATGATGGTTTTTGATAAGTTGATTAGCTATGGAAGCTACAAGTTCACAGCAGTAGGAGCTCCAAAGTCCAGCTCCCTTATTAATAGAGATACCGGTCATCGCGGCCGAAGTTATAGATCTAACTCCGGACGAGCTGCCAGGTGCCAGGTTTATCGGGGACCCACAATTTTTTGTGTCGTCCAACGTCTCCGAAGATATGTTGGGGGCAGATATGCCTAAGGCACAGTCTGCCGTTGGAAGACGTCTTATTACCGGGACCGAATGACAGACCACATGCTCCCCCGGAAGGGTTTACTACCTTCAACAGGCATTCATGTACAGCCGGAATGCTTCATCCATTCAATCAATATATTCGGGAAGTGTTGGCTTTTTTCGGAATTGCCCCATCACAATTACATCCCAATGGATACGCGTTGTTGAACAGTCTATTCATTGTATTCATGGAGCATCTTTTTCGCCCTCCGACCCCGATCGAGATCATATATCTGTTTAGTGTTAAGAGTCGGGGAGATAGCCCTTCTTTCACGTTCTTAGAGGCAGTTAGGAACTGCCAAGTTGTGACTGGTGCCTGGACCAGATTGAGCTACTTCAAAACTGAGTGGTTCTATGTTCGATGCCTCCTAGGGTTCGCTAGTCGATTGTTAGCCAGACATAAGTGCTGCACTTGTTCCAGTAGTTAACGAGATAGCCATAGTTGATGTTGAAACTAATATCTATTTCCTTTACAGCTGCAATTCCACGACCCAAAGGTGCTCACTTCAAAGAAATAGTGCGAATTCTCCAGGAAGTGCCGAGCGAAATGAAAGTTTTGGACTCAGTGCTAACAGACAGAAACTTGAGGATCATTGGGCTGATCGAACGAAAACAAAGCATAAAACTTGAAGGAGCGCTTAGGACAGTCTCGACGAAGCGGGTGAAGTGTAAAGCACCAGGGGTCGTAATAGCTGAGGAGGGTGATGAAGAAAACAAGCCTACGAACAACGAACCCGTAGCCGGGCCTTCTAACAGTTTTCAGAGTTCGGAGGGAAGGAGAAAAGGCAAGGCAGTTGCACACAAGCGTCACAAATCCTCAAGATGGAAATCTGTAATAGTGTCCCTGCCAGCCTCCGGTGTTAGAATTTCGGATGCTCCTCCCTCGTAAGTAGAGAATCCTATTGAAGGACTTGCTGATATTCGGATTCCGGACTATGTGTCACTTCAACACGACACTGGATTGGAGGGGCTCTGAAGTGCTCTAGATTTAAGTGAGTCTCTTCCCACAAGTGCGGCCAACATTACTGGTTGTTCGGGGGGTAGCACGCACATATACACTTTACGACACTATACGGTTTCCAGCCTTAAGTTGCCTGCTTTGAGAGATTACTAACTCCGTTTTTCTTTTACTTTACGGATACGATGAATAGGCGAGACTCTATGCTTGGAAGTCTCGCTCAGCATGCCAGTCATCGGGTTCGTATTATGGGTCCCGCCGGAGGGAGGATGATAAAAACCGCAATCGCGGTTATTCTAGCCAAGAGTGTTATGAGAGGGATATGGATAGAGACAGAGAGTACAGATGTCGCTCTCGATCGCGTTCTCCACCTCCTCGAGTCCCTACACAACCTCCAGGCCACGGAGAACAACCAGTAGAGCCTCCTCATCAAAAACCATCTTCTCAAACTTCTAGGCCCGAATAACAACGTCGTAGGACTGAGGCCGAGCCTCCCACTATTGCTGAACAAGCCATCACTGAGCCCACTGGGGAATGGGCTATTAGAATTGCCAGTTAAGAAAAGATTTACAGAACATTTTCTTCAATGGCTTTATCTTCCCTCCTCACTTAAAGAAAATCCCATCTGAGGCCAAACAAACAATGCACGACTATATTCATGATATCTATACCTAATATAAGGAGTGGATGAACCGCGGATAAAGCGTCAGCGGAGGCTTTTGAGCGAGCAAAAATAATTGAGAAGTTAGAAACAGACCACGCCCAAAAAGACTGTATTATCCAAGTGATTAATGATGAAGCTGAATCCTCTCGGAAATCTGAAAAAGAGGCCACCCAAAAAGCTGATGAGGCAACTCAATCTATGGAAAGAATGCGACAAATTCATTTCGCTTTGGTGGAGGTGACGGGACACCGAAACACCACCATCACAGTCGAAAGGGACGCTGCTCTGAAAGAACTTAATGAGCTTAAAGCCAAATTTTCCGAAATCGTTAAGGAAAAGGATGATGCAATTAAAGCAGCCCAGGAGGCGTGTGAACAGGCTGTGGTGCTTCGGGGTGAACGGGATGCAGCATCACTTAAAATTCGGGAGGTTGAGGCTAAGGTTGAGGATGAAGTTAAAATGGCTGAAGCCAGGCTAGAGGCAGATATTGAAGATCTTCTCGTTACTTACAATGCCAATGTTTTGAAGCACAGAAACTTGGCCTGACTTGATAACTATCCAACACATATGTTTAATGCTTGGGGCCAATTGGTAGGATGAAAAGGCTGCTCATCAAGCTGAACCGATCGATGAGTTCGAGCTCGAGAACCGGGTGTTGAGCGAAGATGAGCAGAAAGTTCTCCACGATGCAATGATCTCGTATGAAAAGGAGAAGCTTAGCGCTCAGCATTCAGAATTTGGAGAAGGCTGTGGTGCTGAGCATCATGATATAAGTTCTGAAACTCTCGTGCCGACTCAGCCTGAGTCCACACCTGCGGTTGATCCTCAGCCCGTTCCTGCTTAAAACCCGAATCAACTGCAGTTGTCTCCAGCTCGCGAGCAAGTCTCTGAAGCTGTTCTGCCACCCGCGAGCCAAACTGAGGAAGGTACTATGAATATTTTCTATGCTTATCCGAAATCAGAAGCGTCACTTGAAATAATTACTAACAGTCCTTCCTTTACTTTTATCCAGTGATCGGAGCAACATCGGTCATGCCTCTTGCAACTCAAGAATCACATCATGTGCAGGAGGCCATTATAACAGAAGCGACCACCACATCGACCACGGCACCAACTGATGGAGCACAGGGAAGCACACTTATTTTTGATGAGCAGATGATGGAGGAACTTCGCGGTCATCATAGTGACCCCTTTGCAGATTTTCCTTTCGTTATGGGTGGAAGCGCACCAACGACAAGTTCTTCGGCCCCAACTGTGGGAGCCCCGGCGATGCACAAACACTCCATAAAGAGGAAATTATAGCTGAAATCAACGCTGAAATGGAGGCAGCCGCGCGGGGCAGTGGCTTTGGAGATGGAATGGCGGGACCTGGTCCAGCCCCTTTGCGGATGATATCTCCGGGAGGAACAGTCGTTGAGACAAGTGTGCCTATCCCGCCTCGTACTGTTGATCCCGTCCCTCCGACTCCGCCTCCAGGAAGCATTCCAATACATTTGAGTTCGGAGGAGGAAGTTGATATAATGCCCCCGACTGGAGATCGGCCGCCGAAAGGCAAGGGCTCAAAGAGAAAACCAAGTGACAGCTCCAGCGGATCCACACCAAAGAGGAAACCGAAAAAGAAAAAAGAGTAGATACGTCTCCTCGGCTCATTTTTGAGTAGATAGGAATTTTTTATCTTTTGTAGGACGTGTATAGATGCGGGTTCGGCCCCTGCTAGTAGGATTTTTGGGATAAACTTGTACATAATTTTCTTCCACAAATAGTTGAAATGAAATTCCATTTTGTCTTCAACTCAATTTTCGTTTATTTGCTTAAGTGTTTCAGCATTTGAACTCCAGTCCGGTACACTTGTGAAGTTTTGACCTTTGGATTGGATCCGAGTTTATTTGTTAAGCCCTGAAATCATGACTATGAGTCATGACCGAACGTTAAGCTGGACTCCGATGTTGTACTGTCTTAGTCAGTGATTGGCACTTTAGTTCTGCCCCCAGTTTCAAGGACGAGTTGTAAAGATCAGGTGGCAATTTTATTTCGACTTCAACACATCGAGCTTAACGTCATTTAATTGATGCTGAAACAAGGAAATTCGAGTGGTCGAATCACATTCGCTCATCTATCGACGATTGCATCCACACTCCGGGGATTTGCATTTTTATGTCGGCGGTCGGTCATGCCTACTTAAGTTTCAAGGATATGTCCACGCTCCGGGGACTTAAGTCATTTTCACGGGCGGTTAGTCACACCCATTTAATGTTTGTAACCATGTTCACACTCTGGGGACTTTAGATGGATTCGCGAGTGGTCAATCATACCCGATTTGCATTTACACTCTGACCGCGCTCCGGGGACTTAGAGTCATTTTACGGACGGTCGATTCCAATCCGGTTTGTGTTTAAACTCCAATCCACTCTCCGAGGATTCAGAGTTAACGTTTATACTCCAATTCGCAGTCTGGGAATTTGGAGTTGGTGTTTATGTTGACACTCCGGTTCGCACTCTGGGAATCCAGAGTTAGTTGATGTTTATACTCCAGTTCGCGCTCTGGGAACTTGGAGTTGGCCGACAGATGTTCAGTCACATCTGTTCAGGCTTTAGGATTTTGTTCGCAATAAGGGAATGGCGAATCTATCAGGATCGTGGACGGTCGGTTCACATCCACCCTGAGTGAACAAGCGAGGTCGATAGATGGACGGTCCATCCTCCTCAAACTTGGTCAAGATACGGGCAAAGTCGTTAGGTGGACGGATCCACCCTCTTCGAGACCGTATTTGTAAGTTTATACTCCAGTTCACACTCTGGGAATCTGGAGTTGGTTAAAGGATTGTCGTGTATCAATCCTTTTTTGACTTCAGTGTGATGACTTGCCCCTGAGCTCGGGTTTCACTTAGCGAGTAACCGGTCGTATCACAGTCACTCCCTATTTGAATAAATTCAACCGTAGGATGGAACTTAGCTCTCCATGCATTGTGATGATCGAATGATGCATTTTATAAATCACTGCTCTGGCTCGAAGAGATTGCATTTTATTGCTGAAATAAGAAATTATGGAAAAGTCAGTTGCCTTATTACAAACTAAAATTTCGAAATGCATAAACATCTTGCAAATGAAAAGTAGACTGAATAAATAAATAGAGCCTGTCGTGTGTAGTAACGGTGAAGAATTTCGCTGTTCTAGGCTCTCAGAAGAGTGAGACCGTCAACGGTCGATAATTTGAATGTGCCATCTCCGAGCTTTCGTTCAATAACATACGGCCCTTCCCAGGTTGGCTTCATATGCGAAGGGACTGGGTGAATTCTCTTAAGGACAAGATCGCCAAGTTCAAAGGTTCGGGGTCAAACCTTGGCATTGTATAATCGAGCGACTCGACTTTGATATGCTGGTGCCCTCAAATCAGCCTGTTTTCGCTTCTCATCCAATAAATCCAAAGATTCGGCAAGTAATATAGCATTTGTCTTCGGATCATAGTATGTCACAAGATGAGAAGGCACTTCTAATTCGAATGGAATAACAGCTTCTGAACCATAAGAAAGAGAGAACGGAGTGTGGCCGGTCGCGGACTTGTGGGTTTTCGGTAGGCCCATAAAGCCATAGGAAGTTCATCGACCCATTTGCCCTCGGCCTTTTCTAGTCGTTCCTTCAGAATAGACTTTATAACTTTATTAACAGCTTCGACTTGTCCATTCGCTTGAGGGTGTGCAACCGCGGAGAATTTCTTCTAAATGTGGACTCGTTGACAGAAATTCTTAAATTCAACACTGTCGAATTGGGTCCCGTTATCAGTGATGATGGTATGTGGGAGACCAAATCGGCAGATGATGTTGCGCACTACAAAGTTGATCACCTTTTTTGTCGTGATTGTAGCAAGGGGTTCAGCTTCCGCCAACTTGGTAAAGTAATCAACTGCTACGATGGCGTACTTCGCACCACCTTTGGCTAGAGGTAGGAGCCAATAATATCAATGCCCCATACTGCAAACGGCCATGAACTGACCATCTGAGTTATTTTGGTAGGTGGGGATCTTGGAATCTGAGCATGCTTCTAGCATTTGTCACGTTTTCTAGCGTAGTCCGATGCATCGCGATTTATGGTCGGCTAATAGTACCCATATCAGAGCACTTTCTTGGCAAGAGCTTGCCCCCCGATGTGATCGCCACATTCTCCTTCGTGCACATCATGCAACACTCGTTTGATTTCATCGTGAGCGATACACCGGAGTGGAGGAACAGAGTATCCTCTTCTATACATGACTCCATTCTGAATATTAAACTATGAAGCTTTTCGAAGAATCTGTCTCTTTTCACTCCTACGCTCTGGCAGGGTTCCGTGTTCAATATAATTTCTGAACGGAGTCATCCATGACTCCTTATCGAGAATTACCTCACATATCCAATCTGTCTCCATTTGATCGATGCTCGGGGAAGCTAACGTCTCCACAGGAACGAGTCTCATTTATTGTGCCTCACCTATGCTGGCTAACTTTGCTAATGAATCGGCTTTTTGATTGCGCTCTCGAGGTATGCAATAGATGGCATAATAATCGAACTGATTTAATATTTCTTGAACCCGAGCAACGTAAGAAGCCAGTCTTCGGTCCTTGGCCTGGTATTCCCCCCCGAACTTGACACACGACCAATTGTGAATCACAATAAATCTCCACAGCAATGATTCTCAAATCTCTGGCAAGTCTCAATCCGGCAAGCAGGGCTTCATACTCGGCTTCGTTGTTGGTCGCATGAAAATAAACTTTAAAGCATAGCATATAGATCGACCTTCAGGAGTTTCAAGTACAACCACTGCACCTGAGCAACGATCATTTGATGCACCATCAGTATGCAGCTTCCAGATATACTTGGGAGATTCACTGGTTTCGGGCAAGTCCTTTGGGATGGTAAATTCGGCTATGAAATCTGCTAGGACTTGTCCTTGAATGGCTCGCCTTGGTGTTTAAGTAATGTCAAACCGACTTAACTCGATATTCCATTTGAATAACCTACCAGACATCTCAGGTCGCGTAAGGACCTATCGTAATGGCTGGTCGGTGTAAACGGTGATAGGATGAGCCTGGAAATACGGATGGAGCTTCCTTGAGGCAATAACAAGACAATAAGCCAACTTCTCTAGCTTCGGATAATTTCTCTCAGCTCCGGTTAGTCGTTTGCTAATATAGTAGACCGGTTTCTGTATTCGGTCTTCCTCCCGAATTAGGGCAGCACTGATTGCGTTTTCCGATACCGCCAAGTAAATGTACAATTTCTCATGATCAATAGGCATTGGAAAAATTGGCGGGGAGAGGTGTTGAATTAGTGCTCGAAATGCGCCCTCACATTCTGTAGTCCATTCAAAGTTTCGTTTCCCTTTTCGGATCAGATTGAAGAAGGGGATGCATTTGTTAGTGGATTTTGAAATGAACATGCTCAGTGCTGCTACTTTCCCGTTGAGGCTCTGGACTTGCTTTATAGTTCTTGGAGTCTCAAGGTTTCTAATCGCCCTGATCTTTTCGGAATTGGCTTCGATTCCTCGAGTGTTGACGATAAACCCAAGGAATTTTCTTGATGCGACCCCAAAGTGACATTTCAAAGAATTAAGCTTCATTATGTATTCTCGGAGAATATTAAACATTGACTCCAGGTCTCTGATATGATCAGTGGAGAATCATGACTTTACCAGCATATTGTCTACATACACTTCCATGGTTTTTCCGATCTGGTTAGCGAACATTCGGTTAACTATCCGTTGGTAAGTTGCCCCGACGTTCTTGTGTCCGAAAGGCATAACCTTGTAGCAATAAAGTCTTAGATCGGTCACGAAGCTGGTATGTTCCTGGTCGGGCAAGTGCATGGGTATCTGGTTATAGCTTGAATATGCGTCCATGAAGGATAGGAGTTCATGTCCAGCCGTTGAATCTACGAGTTGATCGATTCGAGGAAGTGGGAAACTGTCTTTAGGGCAAGCTTTATTCAATTCTGAGTAGTCAACACACGTTCTCCATTTCCCATTTGGCTTTCGGACAAGTACAAGGTTGGATACCGACTCCGGGTATAATGCATCTCGAATAAATCCATTCGATTTTAGCTTATCTACCTCTTCCTTAAGGGCGGCAGATCTCTCTGGATCCATACCACGCCATTTTTGTTTGACCGGGATGTGCCACGGGTCAATGTTCAATATGTGGCTCGCGATGTCCGGGGAGATTCCACACATGTCAAAATGTGTCCAGGCAAACACGTCGAGGTTTGCCCAGAGAAATTCGACCAATTCCTCTTGCATTTGTTGGCTTAGCTGAGATCTGTGAGAAATGCAGATTAAGGATCTTAAGGCTAGAATTAACAGTAGAGGGGGGGTGAATAGTGTTTTAAGAAATCTGTTAATCTTTTTGAGTTTATCTTAATTTGTTAACAATGTATACACTAATCAGACACAGATATGAACACAGAATCAAACACAGATGCAAATATAAAGTAAAAGCAGTAAAGGAAAGAACACACTGGATTTTATACTGGTTCGGAGTTATCCTACATCCAGTCCCGCACAACTAAGTACGGATTTCCTTTCAAAGCCAATTCAACAATTACAACCCTCGGTTTCAAGGCTACGAGGTACACCCTCCAGAATAACAATCCTCTGGGTAGAGATACTTGATTTCCGGGGCAACAAGTTCACCCAATTGATTTCCAAGGCTACAATCACACCTTCTCTCGCTCAATTCATTTCCAAGGCTACAATTACACCTTTTCTCGCTCGATTGATTACAAAGAAGTCTATAACTCAGATTAGCACTTGGATCTTGTAGAGATAGTGATGGAGAATCACACTAGAAATAATCGAGTATGATTCTATGTTGATTTCGGCAGAGTAATGGTATGATTTTGTATTAAGAAATGTGGAAGAAGAAGAGGAGTGAAAGCCAGAAAAAAGTGATTAAAAATTCGTTGAAACTGACCCCTATTTATAGAAGAGCAACATCCATGACCATTCATGAAGAGTTATGGCGAATAGACACTTCTTTTGAAATATGAATTTTGAAGCCAACTGCCACTATGTCGACATGGGGTATATGGGCATGTCGACATCCCAAAGAGATTTTTGGTGTTTTGATTTTCTTTGAAAATAACCTCTATTTTATATTAAAATTATTTTAAACTTTATAAATATACTTAACTATAGTTAAAATACATAAGTAAATATAAAGAACAATATATACATAATTTAACTATAATTTTATATTTAAATCTAAGTATAAATATTTAAAAGTTAAATATATTATTTGAAAAGATAGTTTAAAATCAAGAGTAATTTGACTCTGAAAATAAAGATGTTTTTGAGGCTAAAATTATTTAAAATCGGGACAGAGAGTTTTGAATCTTTTAAAAGGAAAGTTTTGAAATCATTTTGAAAACAAGATAATTTTGTAAAATCATTTGAATTAAAATTAGTGGATACAAAACAATGTCCCACTAGATTTTCGTAGGTTCCATCCTACTTAGGGTTCCATCCCTTTAACGGGCTCGAAGTGGATTCCATTCCACGAATAAATTGGAAATTAAGATGTCAGTGCCTTTCTATGAGTTTTAACAATATTCCTAACTATATAACTTATCTTGGAAACTTGAACTCTTGAAATTCTTGATACTCATGAGTCTTCAATCTTCGATATCTTGAATCTCTATACTGTACAGTCTTCATTCTTGATACCTGCATGGTTAGATCCTGCATATACATATATATCTAAACTTGTAATGTTAGTATTTATATTTTATAATCTATTCTAAGGTTGTTGTCATCAAAACCAACTCCTTAGGGACTAACAATCTCCCTCCTTTTTGGTGATGACAATCTTTGTTTACAAAATATCACTTCTATCCTAATAACTCCACCCTAAAACTAACAACTCCCCCTTAATCTATGCCTAACTACCCTACTTTATATTTATCCTCCTTTGTCATCAATAGAAAACTTACTCCCCTTATTCTTGGACTTCAATACCTGTATTGATAAACTATACAATGGAATATATACTATATAGATTAAGAAATAATGATACTTATGAGCATAATAACTTAATTAAAAACTATATTCATTTCAGTATATATATATATGTTTCACACATCAAACTTCAAACCAAATAAAATCAATCCACACAAAGTATCAAATCAAACCAAATCAAACAAATTAATTCAAACAAATCAAACAAAGAAAGAAAATTAAACATTTCGAGGGACATCTACCCATCCATCTTCTCCAAATATAGGGTCTGCATTAATTGCATCCCAATTCTCATTGTCATTGATGAGAGAGACAGGAGGATGTACTTCATTATCATCCTTGTGTAGAGAGGAGATCATCCATCGTATTGCATCGAAATGCCTTTCTTGCTCCTTGATCATCTGCATTTGACTTAACTCTAAGTGACACTGGTTTCGTAGAATAAAAGAGAGAAGATTCTTGAAAGAATTGAGTGTTTCTTCAAGGTTTTCAGATAGATTATGAATAGGATTGGCCATAATTGAATTAGAGAAAGAAATGAAGGATAAGATAATGAGAAATAAATTTCAGTGAAGATTTCTGGAAGAAAAAGGTATATATAGGTGTAGACATTTGTTTGAAATGAATAGACATTTGGTAGTTATTCATATTTCAAATTCAAAATCAATAGTCACTTCTGACCAGTATATGTCGACATGGTCTACTAGGGGATGTCGACATGGGTTAGTGAAAATTTATGACAATTTTGATTTTGTGAATAATTGTGTATATATATATAAATTTATAATATACTAACATTTATTCAGGAGATAAGATAAGCTAGATATTAGAAAGAAAATTCAATTTCATTACGATAATACAAAGATTAAGCATAATGAACTACACGAACATTCGAAAGAAAAACAAACTAAGACAAATACAATAAGATACTAAAAGATAAAACTAGTTAGAAGATGAAGATGATGAAGATAGTCCAAGTTTCTTGCTAACTTTTGAAAAGAACTTGTTCATCTTGGAAGACATGTTATCCAACTTCTTACTAACGGATCATTTTAAAATCCGTTGATTCTCCAAAATTATCTTTTGGTTTTTGAGAAGGATTTTGTTGGAAGGATTGGATGGATATTCAATACTTTCTAGAGATGTTTCACCTTCTTCTTCTTCTTCTATTTCCATTTCATCCCTTTCTTCTTCTTCTTCCTCTTCCATTTCTTCATGAGCCAAACGCTCTTCCTTTTCAGTAAGGGTTTCCTAAGGTTGAAAAACATATGGGATTTTCATGAGAGAAATATTTGAGATATTAAAAACTTTTCTTGAAATTAATTATTCTCCTTTGAAATTTACTCCAAAATAGTTGAAAATCCGAGTAAGGTAAATTCCATGATATAAAGTATTTTCTCCCATTTCAAAATTTTTAGGACGAAGTTCATCCAAAATAACTTGCGCCCAATTGATATCATAATTTCCGAAAATAGCAAAAAGTGCTTTGCACACTTTTGAAGTAGGATTGTTAAAATTTCCCGATCTTGAGGTTAAAGTATGTTGTAAAAGAAGATTGACAATTCTTGCTTTAGGACGAAAGTTTCGATTCTTAAATTCAAAGTTTTCATCTCCTTCAAAAATATGATGAAATGTCTCACGGTCATGTTCATCGATTTGAAAACTAGAAAGATTCATTCCCGTGCTTTTGCAATTGAGAATGGTACCTAAAAGGTCACAATTCAAAACAATTTGAGTGCCTTTGACATTACTTCAAATTTCATTCCCATTTCCAATATAAAAACCAAGGTTCAAATTAGCATAGAAGATTTTGACAAGATTGGGATAGCAAACAAAATCATTTTGAGATGAGTCAATAAGACTTAAAACACCATTGTTTGCAAAAAGAGAATCAATTTCATAAGAAGAAAAATCTTGAAAAATAGCAAATTTTCCGGGATGGACTTTGGCATAATTAGCATAATTGATGTATGCTTTAATTGCCTCCGGATCATTGAGTAATTGCTCTTTGATTTTTCTGAAAATTCTCATGGTTGAGGGGTTGCTTGAAGAAGCCATTAGAGTAGAGAGTAGAGAGCTTGAGGATATGAAGAGAGAGTTTGAATTTGAAAATGAAAGTGAAAAGATATGATAAAAGATAGTGAATAAATAGACTTTCAAAGGACATATTCTCTGGTAAAAAGGTATCTTTTCAGAGAAATAAATGAAGTGAAAAGGTGGAGGGAAATTCAAACATTTGAATTCAAAATTTGAAATTCAAATTCAGGTAGGCACGTCGACATCGTGGTAGGGGCCATGTCGACATGTGCCTTTGAATTTTCATGACATGATTTTCCTAAGTTATCTAATATACACACATATATAAATATTATTATTAATGTCTATATTTCTGAAATATTATTATATATTTCAGAATGTGTCAAAAATAATAATAAAATAATAAAATAATAGTAAAAAATAGAAAATAAATTTTAAAATTCAAACAACATATCAATTCAAAATCAATCAATTCAAAAACAGCCAATCAATCAATTCAAGCATGCAATTTCAGCCAATGTATCGTAAACGTGTACCTTTTTCAGAGTCCGTGTCTTTGGTATCGACTAAATCGAGAATTGCTGTGAAACACAGATTTGAATTATCTTTCTTTTGTTCATCGTCACTGGAGGATGAGTCAGAGTCATCTAGAGTAGCAGTGAATGCATGTTTCCGTTTCTTTGCAGAATCATTGTTTGTAGGAGAATTTTGCTTATCTGGATGCGGACAGTCTCTTTTGATATGACCTGTTTCGTCACAATTGAAGCATTTGATAAAGTTTGGTACTGTAGTCTGATTACCGGAATTCTTAAAGTTGTTTCTCTTGAGATTATTCATCTTTCTGTATTTCAGAAATTTCTGAAAATTCCTGGTCATAAATGCTATCTCTTCATCATTATCACTGTTTGAATCTGATCCATCGGTTAATGCATTGAATGCCATTGATTTCTTCTCAGATGCTTTGCTTTCTCTTCTCCCGATCATTTGAACTTCAAATGACATTAGATTTCCAAACAATTCTTCTATCTTTAAAGTAATGATGTCATTTGCCTCTTCAATCGCAAGTGTCTTTTGATCCCATTCTGGAGTGAGAGAATTCAAAAAATTTCTGACTTGATCTTCTTCCGAAAATTCCTTTCCCAAAGATATTAAAGAATGCACAATATCTTGAAATCGACTATACATATCTGAAATAGACTTATTAGTATTCATTTTAAATAACTGAAACTGATTTGTGAGCATGGAAATTTTGGTCTGTTTAACTTTGCTTGTTCCTTCGTGAGTTACTTGCAAAGTTTTCCAGATTTCATATGCAGACTTACAAACTGACACTCTATTAAATTCATTTCTTTCAAGTGAACAAAACATAATATTCATTGCTTTAGAATTATTTTGTGCAACAGTCTTTTGCTCAGTGGATTGTGAAAAATTAGTTGTGGGTTCAGAATATTCAGTTTGTGTGATATTCCATGTTTCTAATCCTACAGATTGTAAATATATTTTCATCCTACATGCCCAATATGCATAGTTACCGCCATTAAAAAGTGGTGGTCTGGTAGTAGACTGACCTTCTACAAATGAACTAGTGTTGGTGGAAATAGCAGTACTAGTGTTAGTAGCCATTTTAAAACTTTTCAAAATTCAGATTATGAAACTTTTGAAAACAAAGCTCCGATACCAAATGTGAGAAATGCAGATTAAGGATCTTAAGGCTAGAATTAACACTAGAGGGGGTGAATAGTGTTTTAAGAAATCTGTTAATCTTTTTGAGTTTATCTTAATTTGTTAACAATGTATACACTAATCAGACACAGATATGAACACAGAATCAAACACAGATGCAAATATAAAGTAAAAGCAGTAAAGGAAAGAACACACTGAATTTTATACTGGTTCGGAGTTACCCTACATCCAGTCCCGCACAACTAAGTACAGATTTACTTTCAAAGCCAATTCAACAATTACAACCCTCGGTTTCAAGGCTATGAGGTACACCCTCCAGAATAACAATCCTCTGGGTAGAGATACTTGATTTCCGGGGCAACAAGTTCACCCAATTGATTTCCAGGGCTACAATCACACCTTCTCTCGCTCAATTGATTTCCAAGGCTACAATTACACCTTTTCTCTCTCGATTGATTACAAAGAAGTCTATAACTCAGATTAGCACTTGGATCTTGTAGAGATAGTGATGGAGAATCGCACTAGAAATAATCGAGTATGATTCTATGTTGATTTCGACAGAGTAATGGTATGATTTTGTATTAAGAAATGTGGAAGAAGAAGAGGATTGAAAGCCAGAAAAAGTGATTAAAAATTCGTTGAAACTGACCCCTATTTATAGAAGAGCAACAGCCATGACCATTCATGAAGAGTTATGGCAAATAGACACTTCTTTTGAAATTTGAATTTTGAAGCCAACTGACACTATGTCGACATGGGGTATATGGGCATGTCGACATCCCAAAGAGATTTTTGGTGTTTTGATTTTCTTTGAAAATAACCTCTATTTTATATTAAAATTATTTTAAACTTTATAAATATACTTAACTATAGTTAAAATACATAAGTAAATATAAATAACAATATATACATAATTTAACTATAATTTTATATTTAAATCTAAGTATAAATATTTAAAAGTTAAATATATTATTTGAAAAGATAGTTTAAAATCAGGAGTAATTTGACTCTGAAAATAAAGATGTTTTTGAGGCTAAAATTATTTAAAATCAGGACAGAGAGTTTTGAATATTTTAAAAGGAAAGTTTTGAAATCATTTTGAAAACAAGATAATTTTGTAAAATCATTTGAATTAAAATTAGTTGATACAAAACAATGTCCCACTAGATTTTCGTAGGTTCCATCCTACTTAGGGTTCCATCCCTTTAACGGGCTCGAAGTGGATTCCATTCCACGAATAAATTGGATATTAAGATGTCAGTGCCTTTCTATGAGTTTTAACAATATTCCTAACTATATAACTTATCTTGGAAACTTGAACTCTTGAAATTCTTGATACTCATGAGTCTTCAATCTTCGATATCTTGAATCTCTATACTGTACAGTCTTCATTCTTGATACCTGCATGGTTAGATCCTGCATATACATATATATCTAAACTTGTAATGTTAGTATTTATATTTTATAATCTATTCTAAGGTTGTTGTCATCAAAACCAACTCCTCAGGGACTAACAAGATCCAATCTTTATCATTCTAGAATCGGCATTATCGTCGATCGAAACATCAATCGTCATCTCGGCCGGGGAAGCTTGACTACCTTTACCTTCATCTTCACTTTCAGTATCTCTTGGGTCAAGATCTCTTTGGAATTGGTTGGGGTGCCCAGGCCTAGGCCCAGGCGTCAATTTTCAATTGTCAATTTTCAACAAAGCGGACGCAAAGAGATTCCTCTACGCCCTTTCCTTTTTCTCTTCGTTGCTCATCTCGCAGCTCGGCAAAATAACAGGCTCGTCCTGCAGCCTGATTTCCTTGAAAAACTCCAACCCCATGATCAGTGGGGAACGTTAGAGTCAGACACCATGGGGCAATAGCAGCCCTGTACTCAGCTAGGGCCGGTCGGCCCAAGAAAGCATTATACGGCGTGTCTATATCCAACACCACAAATTGTAACATCCGGACTCTCCGGCGTTCTCCAATTCCTAACTCCACTGGCAATTCCACCATTCCGGCGGGTATAGTCGCACCCCCGTTAAAACCATGGATACGGTACTGACAAGGCTTCAAATCTTTAGTCTCCATTTTCATCTGGTCATAGGCTCGCTTGAACAATATATTCACAGAACTTCCACTGTCTACCAAGATCCTCTTCATCCAAGCAGGACCTACTTGAGCCAATATGACAAGTGGATCGATGGTTGGGGCTTCGATCCTGTCGGCATCTCTGTCTCGGAAGACGATGTCGTCAGTCATCATCTTCTATTGCTTGGCCGGAGCCCCATCTTCCAAACTACTACAACACTAGAAGCTCGCATGCCTAATAGAACTGGCATACGAATCCATTTCCTTCTAGCTTTGGTCTGTTGGATGTGGACCACCACCAATAATATTTATCACTAACCTCCCGCCAGTACGAGCGAGTTCCTCCTGTCTTGCATGATTCGGTACATGATTCTGATTTGATGGGCCCGCACCTCCAGATTGCTACGCCCGTACAAACTGCTCCAACTTTCTCTCTTTTATCAACTTTTCGATGAGATCCTGCAAGTGACGACACTCATTCGTGTTATGGCCGTAGCTTTCGTGGAATCTGCAAAACTTCCCTCTCTGAATCTGTTTCTCCGATGACTGTTTCATAGCAGGTTTCTTATACTGAATAGTATTGCAGGTCTGTAAATACACATTTTCCAATGGCGTATTCAAAGGAGTGTAATTATCAAACATAGGAGCCCTACATCGTGGACCACGATTCTGATCCCATTTCCTATTTTGGTTACCATTTCCTTTCTGCTGATTTTGTTTATTCTGAATGTTCAATTGCACTTTCCCGAAGCTCTCTTCGGTTTGTTTGACAGCAACATTGCTCTGAATTCCTTCCATACTAGGCCCCACGTCATCCTTTTTCCTAGACTGTTTCGCATCCTCCCTTCTCAAGAATTGGGCTGCCTTGGAATAGAAACGGTCCAATGACGCAGGAGGTTTCCCGGCCAAACAGTTACCGAACTTAGAATTCGGATCAATCCCCTTAGTCAATGCCATTAGAATGGAGTTATCATTAGGGTTTTTGATCACAGCGCATGCAGCATGAAATCTCTCTAAATAACGTCTGAATGTCTCTCCAGGAGCTTGAGTGACACTGGATAAAGTATTAACATCCTTCGGCCTCGTAACATGCATCCAGAACTGCTCAACAAACTTTGTTGCCAACTGATCAAAACACGAGATAGATCGAGGTGGTAGTCGGGTAAACCACATAGTTGTTATGCCCCCTAGAGAGATCGGGAAGCTTCGACACTTAACTTCATCATCTGCTCATGCAGCATTCATCAACCACTCATACTTTAAGATGTATTGATTGGGATCAGAGCTCCCTTCATAAACTGGTAAAGTCGGTATATTGAATCGCCGAGGTGGTTCAGCATAGAGTATCTCATCAGTAAAAGGAGTATGACTCCGGGAGATTCCCCAGTCATCATTAGTAAGACCCTGACTTTCACGGATCATTTGATGGAACAACATCGGGATATCAGGCATCTGGACATTTTGAGCATGTTCGGCCAAGGTGTGGTCGGGTTCCACAATGCGAGGAGGGGCCGGTCGTGGTCGACGTTCCATGTCTCGCCTCCTTGGTTCTATGTCTTCAGGGACATAAGGCTCAGAAGTATGGTTGCGTTGGCGGTGGGTCGGATCCGTTCGGTTTCGAGCATCAACTCCCAAATCTATAGCAGTGGTAGTACGGTTGTCAGGAATATGATATGGGGCAGCACCTCCTCGGGAGGAGGGTCCAGTCTGATGGCTGGTTGACGGGTCAACTCTCGGTTGCCCAAGATTCAATGTATGCCGATGCCCAGTGGCCTGTGTGTAACTTCTGTCCAGTCGCTGGTGCGTGGATCTATGATGGTAGTAAGAAGAGGCTGAACTCTCGGTGGATGAATAGGAAGCCTGATCCCTTCTGGATCTCCTTCGTCTTTAACGGTTTAGTTGGTTTGTCAATTCTGCGTTGGCTCACAGTTGCTGAGTAAGCTGTTGACGGCATTGAGTAAGCTCTTGCATTAGCATTTGGAACTCTTCCCTAGTGACAGGGCCCTGTGGATCTGATGGTCCGGCAACATTCTGATCGGTAGGAGGTAACTGTACGGGGTTCTATCTGTCCTGTCCTTTTGGATCTGTGGCAGCTGAAGTAGTCCTTTTATTAACCATGATGAATAGCGAAGCTCTTTCCTAGACTTGATGCAAATCTGAATAGGATGGAAGAACTTTAATCTTTGAAATCTGGATCTTCTTCTTAGATTTATGCAATCCGATATAGATAGTAGATCCAACGAGCGGGAGAAAAACTGGGTTTTCTTAGTGAAAGCACCAAAGTGTTTGTACCAAAATTGGGCACAACACTCTTCGGAAGTGTTTGAAGAGATAGAATGATGAAAGTAAATGTAAAAGGAGGATTATCTAACAAACACTCCAAACAATAATCAGAAAAACAGCAAAAGAACGTAGAGAATTAGAGTGGTTCGGCGTGTTTCCTACGTCCACTATGAAATGATTGACTTTTATTAACTTTTGCTTGCTGGTTACAGCGGATTACAACAGTAAATTTCAAGTACAATAGTGATTGTCGAGTGCAACAGTGATTTCGACAGAGTCTGGACGTCAAAGAGCCAAAAGTCCATTTTCTGTAGGTTTAGGGCTACTATTTATACGCATAGGCTACAAATATCTCGCTCGGATCTCGGATGACCTCTTCTCTCAGTGGGTGAGTCCACACGATCGACCCCATGACATTTGCACTCGGTCCGTGATCGATGCGAACGAATTTCGTATCGATCGAAATTTCGTCCAATCGAGTCGAGATCGATCATCAACATTCTTGAGGATGTACGTAAGCTCCAGTGAAAATTTGGTGGCATTTGGACTGGTAGATTTTGAGTTATGATCGATGCAAGTTCGGATTTATTGAAGGCTGTTGAATTCACATTGCTCCTGTTCGTATCGATCTATTCATATCGATCTAAGCACTTGCCTGCAAGTTGACGTGGCGCTAAATTCTTGGATCGATCCACTTTTCATGCTGAGTGACCGAGTCAACCATTTTTACGTGTTCTCTTCGTATCGATCACTTGAGACTCTGTTCGTATCGATGCTCATAGGTTACTTCGTATCAATGGCTAGGGGCCATTTCGTATCGATAGCTGGAGGTCATTTTCGTATCATTCATTCAATGTTTCATTCGTATCGATCGTTGATCGATCGATACGAGCTATGCAATTGGAATCGATACGAATTGACTCCAATTGATGGATACGAAGTCGAGCTAATTTGATGGATACGAAGTAGAACCAGGCCAAGTGGACACGAAGTTGAGTGTACGTGATGGATACAAATAGATGGATGCTTGATGGATATGAAACAGATGGATGCGAAATGATGGATATGACCTGATCGATGCGAATTGACGGATGTGTGTGAGTTGATTTCCATGGTTTGCATCGATCATATCTTGAGCATACAAACTCCGATTAACTTGAAATTTGGAACGTTGTCTTTCATAGCTTTGCACATCGTGCCTTGTCAATTGTAGCTTGATCCGGACTCGGAAAAAATTTATCAACATTCATAGTGAGTCTGTGTATAACCGATCTTCGGGACGAACTGTCCTCGGTTTCCAGTTAAGTCCTTGGTGTCACGGCCTTGCCAAAAGGCAGGATAACATCATTCATTTCTGATGGAGAGAGGTGGAGGCATAAACCTTAGAAAGAATTATGTGAAAAATTGGCAAGATATCTTTAAATAGCATAGGAAAGAAGAGGTTTAAGGAAGTAAACATATCTTTCTTTCATAAGCCTTTTCACATCTTTTTGGAATAAAATTCCAAGCCTCTTCTGACCCATCATTGTATGCCATACAAAATCCTCTATTAGGTCTCAAAACACTTCAAGCTTGTTCAGATATTTTATATTTAAATCAAATTTAAACATACATCAATATCGTATATCGACAAGTGTGTATACAACTTATACACACTATTTTTAATACTGATCAACACAAATCAAATAAAATTTTATAATTAGTATTTTATAAATATTAATTAAATTAATTAATTGTAACAATTATAATTAATTAAATCAGGTTGTAGATGGAGGATTCAACATTGTGGTTGTGTTAACTCTTTAGGTGCAAATTCGGTCAGTGATTAATATCAAACAATTCGAAAATTAACGTTTGCAGAAGCACAACCGAAGGAGTATGTACCATAATTCTTTTGTGGAGTTGGGGATAGGCTAAGAATGCTAACCTTACAATCCCTTTGAATGAAGATGAAAACTTGCTGAGATGGTAAGGTGAGTTATGAGGGGTGGATTGCTAAACCAGAGCTGGTAAGATGTAAGTAGGAGTCCATTCACTTCGAACATTCGGTATGCTAGGAATCCGCCTGACTTCAAATTACCTACGTTAAAAACATACGATGATAAGACGGATCCAACAGTTTATTTGATGAGGTACATCCTGCACATGGAAGTGTTGGGTGCGTCCGAAGAGGTAATGAGACGGTGTTTCCTTTATATTTGACAGCATCTGCAGCACAATGATTTAAACAGCTGGAGAATGGTTCCATTAGCACGTGGGCCATGTTAGTAAACAGATTTGTGAAGCAGTTCCGGGTCTATATTTCACGACCCAAGAATGTGAAGACACTTGCAAGTATAAACCAGCGATTAATATCAAACAATTCGAATATTAACGTTCACACTTCATCTTAGCTAGTTGTGTCACACTTCACCTTAGCTAGTGGTGTGATATTATGGTCTAATTTATCACTTAAAAAACTTCGAAAAAATCCAACTTTACAAATTTAAGAGTTACTTGACAATGACAATTATTTACACTAATTCTGTTCATCAAAACTATATCACTTTGGGCTTATATAATTTGGTAATGGTCAAAATTCCAATATCGTCCGTATTCAACTTTATAGTCCAAACATGAAATCCTTGGTTCAATAATTATTATTAACCGGTATCCTCTGGCCAGAGACTTTGACTTTGAGTTGACTTCAGTTGTTCGTGATGTTAACCTCATATAACTAAGGAGACAAATCCTCTCTTGAATAATGTTTCACTTCCAACTCTTCCAGCCCATCCAACTATAGTTGTTCGATGGACGTCGTGCCATGATTTAACTATAATCAAAGCGGGGCATCCACACTGAGGATCAACAGTATTCTTAAGTCAAGAGAAACGTGTAATTTTGTCACATCAATATTTTCTTTTTGACCTTAGTTATATTAACCAATATAAAACTATCTAGTCAATTATTCCATAGTTATCATATAATTATTAGTATGTAACCCCTTAGTGCCCACACTAGTCATGAATAATAAATTACCCAATATTTGGAAAGTGTTACGTACTCTACTCTCAATGGATGCATCGATATCCAGTATCGATATATCTTGACTAGGAATATTTAAAGCGATATGTTTAAGTTTATTGTGATAAATTACTCATGGTTACAACACTTTGTAACTACTTGATGTGCACGTAAATGTGCATATTCTTACCACCATATTTAATCTATTTAAATTAAATAAATGATCATATCAGGCATTTTAACTTGTTTAAACCAAAATTCAAATTATTTGAAATTGTCACATATTCATCTTCATATAGGGGCAAAATGGTCATTTTTATGCATTTATTAAATTGTGAAAATTTACTTGGAATTTTCTATGTTGTTTTGTAGGAAATTAAGTGAATTTTACAAGTGGTTACATGATGATATATGCATGCACAAGAGTGAAGAGAACAAATGAAGAAGGAAATAATTCAAAGTGAAGATAATGGAGGACCCCACCTACCCACCTACCCTAATGTACAAATTAGAGGCTAATGCACATGCTTATGGAATTAATGGCTTCATGTACACTTAAATGTGGTTTATTTGAAGCTAATGATTACTTGACCTCCACACTTCCTAAGAAGGTATTTTGGGCATTCCCCAAAATTATGAGTTAGGGTTTAACACATATATAAAATCCCCTTATGTTTCATGTAATCCTCCTTCTCCTTTAGTCTCTCTTTTAGGCTCTCTTCTCTTAGGAAAATAAAATGAAAGCTCTCTTTCTTTTCATGGCTACTTAGCCATTTCTTCTTTTATGTAATTCTTTTTTATGCAATTTAATACATGTTCTTTTCCTTTTCTTGTTTATTTCCTTTCATGTTGTAGTGTATATCTCTTTTATTTTATGCAAGTAGAATAGTAGTTCTCTTTTCCATTAGCTTTCATTTTCCTCTTCTTTTTATTTTTGTTTATTTCATGTTGCTTTCTACTAGTGTTGACATGATAACACAAATGAGAGGCTAATCCCTACAATTTAGGGGTAATGATGCTCTCTTGAATCATGTAGATGCAACATAATTTCTCATTTATGTCTCTTTTGTGCTTAATGGAAAGTTGGATGTTTGTGTGATTTTGTGTTTAATATTGAGTTTGATAGCTTATGTTGTTCAAAACAAATAGGCTATGCTTAGTCATATGAATCACTAATTACCTCTTCATCTACATATGATCATGGTAATGGAAGTGGATTTAGAATCAAAATTTGATGGTTTATGTTTCTAATTCAATAGTTAATAAGCCATGCTTAAAATAGATTCTACTTTTAATTTCATATCATTTTCATTGAAGTTAGTAAGTGGGTTAGAGGGTGCATTAAAGTTTGATGGTTTAAGTGTGTTAATTAATAACACAATTAGACCATGCTTATGATAAATGCATCAACTAAACTCACAAATGACCAAAAAGAGATCATAATTTCATTATGTTGAGTTATGTGATCATGAGAGGGGATTTACCTCTAAATTGCTCTTTAATCTCATATTTTTATTCTTCTTAGTTTTAGTTTGTTTTTACTTTCTTTTAGTTAGTTAACAATCACTCGACTTTGGTTTAATTTGATTGAATAGAATTTTAAAATCATCAATTCACTGCGGATCGACCCGTATTCGCCACGTGCTACATTCGTACACCGTGCGCTTGCGGTTAATTTTATTATAAAATTCGTTTGGCTATTTTCTAGTTCATAGACACTTAGCCGTACGAACACTACTATCGTAAAACATACCATTTATGGATTTTCTATTAAATATACTTTATTTGAATTAATTAATACATAACTCATTATATCAAGTATAGAATAGAAATAAAACGCCATTTATTTTGAATAAGATTGGTTAACGAGTTAGATATATGTAACAAATTAAATAATTGCCCTTAGGACATACTCATAATCTATCAATCTCCCACTTGCACATGAGAACAATTATGAAAACTTATTCCAACTTTTCCAATCGGTTTTCTCAAAACCAATTGGACCAGTCCCTCCATGAAAGGGTATGCTATTATGTTTTCATTTTCTACTTTGTCAATCAACTCTATCCGATGCCAATAAACTACATTTATCATATGAAACAATTCGGAGTATGTCTCTCGACTTCTAGTAAGCTTTACATTATGTTATGAACCATATCATGATGTCGTTATCATATAACAATGCTATAGGATCACGACATTTGGAATCACCCTCTGCTCAGTTATAAATTTGTGCATTTATATTTATATATATTGCTATTATTGCAGCGCTATTCAAGGCAACCTACTCAGTCTTTTTCATTGAATCATCCATAGTCTTTCATTTGAAACATTTCTAACTTAAAGATTCTTAACTTGAATTTACTATTGACATGTTATACTCAATATCACTTATGAATATTGGAGTCTGAACACTCTTTCATAATGAGTTTATTGTTTTTGTAAACAATTCTCTAGTATTTCATAAATATATGAGAAAACCTTAAACAACCATTTTGTGATATCAATTTAGATTTCATATTTGCTTCATGTATCAAATACAAAAACAAATCACGATATCATAGACATCATAACATGTATAATAATTCCTATTTCCAATACATGAGGAATCCTTCTTATATGTTCTCTATTAAACATTTATTAGGTGTCCTTGCATGTAGTTTGGGACATTCCCAATATCTTTTATACTTACTATAAAAGACATCATTTACAAATCCCACATAGATTATTAAAACAACTAAGACCGATTTTAACAAAAGTACACCTTTAAAAAAATCAACAACGTGTTATTTGCTTATAGCTTAGAAATATCAATGTACCTTTTAACACACTTTCTTATAAACACACGCTTTCTCTGTATTTTGATTGATAATCAAACTATTGGATATTTATTTCAAACCACTTGTTCAATTTTGATGATTTTTCAATTGATACTTTCATATCCATTCTCGGATCGTATCCGAAATCTCACAAACTCAATATCACTCCCACTGACTTCAAGACGCTTTGGTTATGATGTGTAAACGGTTTATTCTAAATCAGTATTTAGAATTTTCTATTTTTGCACATATATACCAAAATACAAAGTCATACTAAGCGACAATTTTGTCAGTAAATCTAAATTAATTAAGTACGTTGAATAATGAATTTACTATGTTAATTTCAACAATTGAAATCTAACAAGAATATTCTTATCAATGCTGCTCATTAAATTCCAACTGCATTGGTCTTGCTGTTGAAGACACATTTGCGGTCAATGGATCATATCCCTTTGATAAAGCTATCAAAATTATATTTTGATAATATACTTGGAATCTATTTCAGATCTGCACATCATACCATATCATAAAGTCAATACTCTTAACTGTTTAATCTAAACAACCGAGTATTATTTATTCTTGACATTGACAAGAAACTCATAGTTTCTCTTTAATGTATAAGAACAATGATTAGACGTTCTAATATATTGTGTTCATTTAGGTTCCAGCAATTTCATTTTATCCCTTGTAATCAGTTTTATACTTGAATTGTATCCAAATTCATTTTATACCAATAATTTCTTAAATAAATTCCTTGTTACAAAGTTTGTATTACTTGAAACAACAGTTGTTTCTTAGTGCAAGGGAGCGGGCATTCATAAACATTTTATGAATTGCCTTACATAAAACTGATTTGCATTAGTTTACAATATCTTTATGTTCAAAACATAAATCAGTCATCTAATGACAATCATTCCCAAAATTCTCTTAGGACGATCCATACAACTAAGTACAGATTTACTTTCAAAGCCAATTCAACAATTACAACCCTCGGTTTCAAGGCTATGAGGTACACCCTCCAGAATAACAATCCTCTGGGTAGAGATACTTGATTTCCGGGGCAACAAGTTCACCCAATTGATTTCCAGGGCTACAATCACACCTTCTCTCGCTCAATTGATTTCCAAGGCTACAATTACACCTTTTCTCTCTCGATTGATTACAAAGAAGTCTATAACTCAGATTAGCACTTGGATCTTGTAGAGATAGTGATGGAGAATCGCACTAGAAATAATCGAGTATGATTCTATGTTGATTTCGACAGAGTAATGGTATGATTTTGTATTAAGAAATGTGGAAGAAGAAGAGGATTGAAAGCCAGAAAAAGTGATTAAAAATTCGTTGAAACTGACCCCTATTTATAGAAGAGCAACAGCCATGACCATTCATGAAGAGTTATGGCAAATAGACACTTCTTTTGAAATTTGAATTTTGAAGCCAACTGACACTATGTCGACATGGGGTATATGGGCATGTCGACATCCCAAAGAGATTTTTGGTGTTTTGATTTTCTTTGAAAATAACCTCTATTTTATATTAAAATTATTTTAAACTTTATAAATATACTTAACTATAGTTAAAATACATAAGTAAATATAAATAACAATATATACATAATTTAACTATAATTTTATATTTAAATCTAAGTATAAATATTTAAAAGTTAAATATATTATTTGAAAAGATAGTTTAAAATCAGGAGTAATTTGACTCTGAAAATAAAGATGTTTTTGAGGCTAAAATTATTTAAAATCAGGACAGAGAGTTTTGAATATTTTAAAAGGAAAGTTTTGAAATCATTTTGAAAACAAGATAATTTTGTAAAATCATTTGAATTAAAATTAGTTGATACAAAACAATGTCCCACTAGATTTTCGTAGGTTCCATCCTACTTAGGGTTCCATCCCTTTAACGGGCTCGAAGTGGATTCCATTCCACGAATAAATTGGATATTAAGATGTCAGTGCCTTTCTATGAGTTTTAACAATATTCCTAACTATATAACTTATCTTGGAAACTTGAACTCTTGAAATTCTTGATACTCATGAGTCTTCAATCTTCGATATCTTGAATCTCTATACTGTACAGTCTTCATTCTTGATACCTGCATGGTTAGATCCTGCATATACATATATATCTAAACTTGTAATGTTAGTATTTATATTTTATAATCTATTCTAAGGTTGTTGTCATCAAAACCAACTCCTCAGGGACTAACAAGATCCAATCTTTATCATTCTAGAATCGGCATTATCGTCGATCGAAACATCAATCGTCATCTCGGCCGGGGAAGCTTGACTACCTTTACCTTCATCTTCACTTTCAGTATCTCTTGGGTCAAGATCTCTTTGGAATTGGTTGGGGTGCCCAGGCCTAGGCCCAGGCGTCAATTTTCAATTGTCAATTTTCAACAAAGCGGACGCAAAGAGATTCCTCTACGCCCTTTCCTTTTTCTCTTCGTTGCTCATCTCGCAGCTCGGCAAAATAACAGGCTCGTCCTGCAGCCTGATTTCCTTGAAAAACTCCAACCCCATGATCAGTGGGGAACGTTAGAGTCAGACACCATGGGGCAATAGCAGCCCTGTACTCAGCTAGGGCCGGTCGGCCCAAGAAAGCATTATACGGCGTGTCTATATCCAACACCACAAATTGTAACATCCGGACTCTCCGGCGTTCTCCAATTCCTAACTCCACTGGCAATTCCACCATTCCGGCGGGTATAGTCGCACCCCCGTTAAAACCATGGATACGGTACTGACAAGGCTTCAAATCTTTAGTCTCCATTTTCATCTGGTCATAGGCTCGCTTGAACAATATATTCACAGAACTTCCACTGTCTACCAAGATCCTCTTCATCCAAGCAGGACCTACTTGAGCCAATATGACAAGTGGATCGATGGTTGGGGCTTCGATCCTGTCGGCATCTCTGTCTCGGAAGACGATGTCGTCAGTCATCATCTTCTATTGCTTGGCCGGAGCCCCATCTTCCAAACTACTACAACACTAGAAGCTCGCATGCCTAATAGAACTGGCATACGAATCCATTTCCTTCTAGCTTTGGTCTGTTGGATGTGGACCACCACCAATAATATTTATCACTAACCTCCCGCCAGTACGAGCGAGTTCCTCCTGTCTTGCATGATTCGGTACATGATTCTGATTTGATGGGCCCGCACCTCCAGATTGCTACGCCCGTACAAACTGCTCCAACTTTCTCTCTTTTATCAACTTTTCGATGAGATCCTGCAAGTGACGACACTCATTCGTGTTATGGCCGTAGCTTTCGTGGAATCTGCAAAACTTCCCTCTCTGAATCTGTTTCTCCGATGACTGTTTCATAGCAGGTTTCTTATACTGAATAGTATTGCAGGTCTGTAAATACACATTTTCCAATGGCGTATTCAAAGGAGTGTAATTATCAAACATAGGAGCCCTACATCGTGGACCACGATTCTGATCCCATTTCCTATTTTGGTTACCATTTCCTTTCTGCTGATTTTGTTTATTCTGAATGTTCAATTGCACTTTCCCGAAGCTCTCTTCGGTTTGTTTGACAGCAACATTGCTCTGAATTCCTTCCATACTAGGCCCCACGTCATCCTTTTTCCTAGACTGTTTCGCATCCTCCCTTCTCAAGAATTGGGCTGCCTTGGAATAGAAACGGTCCAATGACGCAGGAGGTTTCCCGGCCAAACAGTTACCGAACTTAGAATTCGGATCAATCCCCTTAGTCAATGCCATTAGAATGGAGTTATCATTAGGGTTTTTGATCACAGCGCATGCAGCATGAAATCTCTCTAAATAACGTCTGAATGTCTCTCCAGGAGCTTGAGTGACACTGGATAAAGTATTAACATCCTTCGGCCTCGTAACATGCATCCAGAACTGCTCAACAAACTTTGTTGCCAACTGATCAAAACACGAGATAGATCGAGGTGGTAGTCGGGTAAACCACATAGTTGTTATGCCCCCTAGAGAGATCGGGAAGCTTCGACACTTAACTTCATCATCTGCTCATGCAGCATTCATCAACCACTCATACTTTAAGATGTATTGATTGGGATCAGAGCTCCCTTCATAAACTGGTAAAGTCGGTATATTGAATCGCCGAGGTGGTTCAGCATAGAGTATCTCATCAGTAAAAGGAGTATGACTCCGGGAGATTCCCCAGTCATCATTAGTAAGACCCTGACTTTCACGGATCATTTGATGGAACAACATCGGGATATCAGGCATCTGGACATTTTGAGCATGTTCGGCCAAGGTGTGGTCGGGTTCCACAATGCGAGGAGGGGCCGGTCGTGGTCGACGTTCCATGTCTCGCCTCCTTGGTTCTATGTCTTCAGGGACATAAGGCTCAGAAGTATGGTTGCGTTGGCGGTGGGTCGGATCCGTTCGGTTCCGAGCATCAACTCCCAAATCTATAGCAGTGGTAGTACGGTTGTCAGGAATATGATATGGGGCAGCACCTCCTCGGGAGGAGGGTCCAGTCTGATGGCTGGTTGACGGGTCAACTCTCGGTTGCCCAAGATTCAATGTATGCCGATGCCCAGTGGCCTGTGTGTAACTTCTGTCCAGTCGCTGGTGCGTGGATCTATGATGGTAGTAAGAAGAGGCTGAACTCTCGGTGGATGAATAGGAAGCCTGATCCCTTCTGGATCTCCTTCGTCTTTAACGGTTTAGTTGGTTTGTCAATTCTGCGTTGGCTCACAGTTGCTGAGTAAGCTGTTGACGGCATTGAGTAAGCTCTTGCATTAGCATTTGGAACTCTTCCCTAGTGACAGGGCCCTGTGGATCTGATGGTCCGGCAACATTCTGATCGGTAGGAGGTAACTGTACGGGGTTCTATCTGTCCTGTCCTTTTGGATCTGTGGCAGCTGAAGTAGTCCTTTTATTAACCATGATGAATAGCGAAGCTCTTTCCTAGACTTGATGCAAATCTGAATAGGATGGAAGAACTTTAATCTTTGAAATCTGGATCTTCTTCTTAGATTTATGCAATCCGATATAGATAGTAGATCCAACGAGCGGGAGAAAAACTGGGTTTTCTTAGTGAAAGCACCAAAGTGTTTGTACCAAAATTGGGCACAACACTCTTCGGAAGTGTTTGAAGAGATAGAATGATGAAAGTAAATGTAAAAGGAGGATTATCTAACAAACACTCCAAACAATAATCAGAAAAACAGCAAAAGAACGTAGAGAATTAGAGTGGTTCGGCGTGTTTCCTACGTCCACTATGAAATGATTGACTTTTATTAACTTTTGCTTGCTGGTTACAGCGGATTACAACAGTAAATTTCAAGTACAATAGTGATTGTCGAGTGCAACAGTGATTTCGACAGAGTCTGGACGTCAAAGAGCCAAAAGTCCATTTTCTGTAGGTTTAGGGCTACTATTTATACGCATAGGCTACAAATATCTCGCTCGGATCTCGGATGACCTCTTCTCTCAGTGGGTGAGTCCACACGATCGACCCCATGACATTTGCACTCGGTCCGTGATCGATGCGAACGAATTTCGTATCGATCGAAATTTCGTCCAATCGAGTCGAGATCGATCATCAACATTCTTGAGGATGTACGTAAGCTCCAGTGAAAATTTGGTGGCATTTGGACTGGTAGATTTTGAGTTATGATCGATGCAAGTTCGGATTTATTGAAGGCTGTTGAATTCACATTGCTCCTGTTCGTATCGATCTATTCATATCGATCTAAGCACTTGCCTGCAAGTTGACGTGGCGCTAAATTCTTGGATCGATCCACTTTTCATGCTGAGTGACCGAGTCAACCATTTTTACGTGTTCTCTTCGTATCGATCACTTGAGACTCTGTTCGTATCGATGCTCATAGGTTACTTCGTATCAATGGCTAGGGGCCATTTCGTATCGATAGCTGGAGGTCATTTTCGTATCATTCATTCAATGTTTCATTCGTATCGATCGTTGATCGATCGATACGAGCTATGCAATTGGAATCGATACGAATTGACTCCAATTGATGGATACGAAGTCGAGCTAATTTGATGGATACGAAGTAGAACCAGGCCAAGTGGACACGAAGTTGAGTGTACGTGATGGATACAAATAGATGGATGCTTGATGGATATGAAACAGATGGATGCGAAATGATGGATATGACCTGATCGATGCGAATTGACGGATGTGTGTGAGTTGATTTCCATGGTTTGCATCGATCATATCTTGAGCATACAAACTCCGATTAACTTGAAATTTGGAACGTTGTCTTTCATAGCTTTGCACATCGTGCCTTGTCAATTGTAGCTTGATCCGG
The DNA here is from genome assembly GCA_030737815.1 of Allium fistulosum. Lineage (NCBI taxonomy): Eukaryota > Viridiplantae > Streptophyta > Magnoliopsida > Asparagales > Amaryllidaceae > Allium > Allium fistulosum. The sequence continues at coordinate 900,614,873 of CM060905.1, forward strand.
ACTCGGAAAAAATTTATCAACATTCATAGTGAGTCTGTGTATAACCGATCTTCGGGACGAACTGTCCTCGGTTTCCAGTTAAGTCCTTGGTGTCACGGCCTTGCCAAAAGGCAGGATAACATCATTCATTTCTGATGGAGAGAGGTGGAGGCATAAACCTTAGAAAGAATTATGTGAAAAATTGGCAAGATATCTTTAAATAGCATAGGAAAGAAGAGGTTTAAGGAAGTAAACATATCTTTCTTTCATAAGCCTTTTCACATCTTTTTGGAATAAAATTCCAAGCCTCTTCTGACCCATCATTGTATGCCATACAAAATCCTCTATTAGGTCTCAAAACACTTCAAGCTTGTTCAGATATTTTATATTTAAATCAAATTTAAACATACATCAATATCGTATATCGACAAGTGTGTATACAACTTATACACACTATTTTTAATACTGATCAACACAAATCAAATAAAATTTTATAATTAGTATTTTATAAATATTAATTAAATTAATTAATTGTAACAATTATAATTAATTAAATCAGGTTGTAGATGGAGGATTCAACATTGTGGTTGTGTTAACTCTTTAGGTGCAAATTCGGTCAGTGATTAATATCAAACAATTCGAAAATTAACGTTTGCAGAAGCACAACCGAAGGAGTATGTACCATAATTCTTTTGTGGAGTTGGGGATAGGCTAAGAATGCTAACCTTACAATCCCTTTGAATGAAGATGAAAACTTGCTGAGATGGTAAGGTGAGTTATGAGGGGTGGATTGCTAAACCAGAGCTGGTAAGATGTAAGTAGGAGTCCATTCACTTAGAACATTCGGTATGCTAGGAATCCGCCTGACTTCAAATTACCTACGTTAAAAACATACGATGATAAGACGGATCCAACAGTTTATTTGATGAGGTACATCCTGCACATGGAAGTGTTGGGTGCGTCCGAAGAGGTAATGAGACGGTGTTTCCTTTATATTTGACAGCATCTGCAGCACAATGATTTAAACAGCTGGAGAATGGTTCCATTAGCACGTGGGCCATGTTAGTAAACAGATTTGTGAAGCAGTTCCGGGTCTATATTTCACGACCCAAGAATGTGAAGACACTTGCAAGTATAAACCAGCGATTAATATCAAACAATTCGAATATTAACGTTCACACTTCATCTTAGCTAGTTGTGTCACACTTCACCTTAGCTAGTGGTGTGATATTATGGTCTAATTTATCACTTAAAAAACTTCGAAAAAATCCAACTTTACAAATTTAAGAGTTACTTGACAATGACAATTATTTACACTAATTCTGTTCATCAAAACTATATCACTTTGGGCTTATATAATTTGGTAATGGTCAAAATTCCAATATCGTCCGTATTCAACTTTATAGTCCAAACATGAAATCCTTGGTTCAATAATTATTATTAACCGGTATCCTCTGGCCAGAGACTTTGACTTTGAGTTGACTTCAGTTGTTCGTGATGTTAACCTCATATAACTAAGGAGACAAATCCTCTCTTGAATAATGTTTCACTTCCAACTCTTCCAGCCCATCCAACTATAGTTGTTCGATGGACGTCGTGCCATGATTTAACTATAATCAAAGCGGGGCATCCACACTGAGGATCAACAGTATTCTTAAGTCAAGAGAAACGTGTAATTTTGTCACATCAATATTTTCTTTTTGACCTTAGTTATATTAACCAATATAAAACTATCTAGTCAATTATTCCATAGTTATCATATAATTATTAGTATGTAACCCCTTAGTGCCCACACTAGTCATGAATAATAAATTACCCAATATTTGGAAAGTGTTACGTACTCTACTCTCAATGGATGCATCGATATCCAGTATCGATATATCTTGACTAGGAATATTTAAAGCGATATGTTTAAGTTTATTGTGATAAATTACTCATGGTTACAACACTTTGTAACTACTTGATGTGCACGTAAATGTGCATATTCTTACCACCATATTTAATCTATTTAAATTAAATAAATGATCATATCAGGCATTTTAACTTGTTTAAACCAAAATTCAAATTATTTGAAATTGTCACATATTCATCTTCATATAGGGGCAAAATGGTCATTTTTATGCATTTATTAAATTGTGAAAATTTACTTGGAATTTTCTATGTTGTTTTGTAGGAAATTAAGTGAATTTTACAAGTGGTTACATGATGATATATGCATGCACAAGAGTGAAGAGAACAAATGAAGAAGGAAATAATTCAAAGTGAAGATAATGGAGGACCCCACCTACCCACCTACCCTAATGTACAAATTAGAGGCTAATGCACATGCTTATGGAATTAATGGCTTCATGTACACTTAAATGTGGTTTATTTGAAGCTAATGATTACTTGACCTCCACACTTCCTAAGAAGGTATTTTGGGCATTCCCCAAAATTATGAGTTAGGGTTTAACACATATATAAAATCCCCTTATGTTTCATGTAATCCTCCTTCTCCTTTAGTCTCTCTTTTAGGCTCTCTTCTCTTAGGAAAATAAAATGAAAGCTCTCTTTCTTTTCATGGCTACTTAGCCATTTCTTCTTTTATGTAATTCTTTTTTATGCAATTTAATACATGTTCTTTTCCTTTTCTTGTTTATTTCCTTTCATGTTGTAGTGTATATCTCTTTTATTTTATGCAAGTAGAATAGTAGTTCTCTTTTCCATTAGCTTTCATTTTCCTCTTCTTTTTATTTTTGTTTATTTCATGTTGCTTTCTACTAGTGTTGACATGATAACACAAATGAGAGGCTAATCCCTACAATTTAGGGGTAATGATGCTCTCTTGAATCATGTAGATGCAACATAATTTCTCATTTATGTCTCTTTTGTGCTTAATGGAAAGTTGGATGTTTGTGTGATTTTGTGTTTAATATTGAGTTTGATAGCTTATGTTGTTCAAAACAAATAGGCTATGCTTAGTCATATGAATCACTAATTACCTCTTCATCTACATATGATCATGGTAATGGAAGTGGATTTAGAATCAAAATTTGATGGTTTATGTTTCTAATTCAATAGTTAATAAGCCATGCTTAAAATAGATTCTACTTTTAATTTCATATCATTTTCATTGAAGTTAGTAAGTGGGTTAGAGGGTGCATTAAAGTTTGATGGTTTAAGTGTGTTAATTAATAACACAATTAGACCATGCTTATGATAAATGCATCAACTAAACTCACAAATGACCAAAAAGAGATCATAATTTCATTATGTTGAGTTATGTGATCATGAGAGGGGATTTACCTCTAAATTGCTCTTTAATCTCATATTTTTATTCTTCTTAGTTTTAGTTTGTTTTTACTTTCTTTTAGTTAGTTAACAATCACTCGACTTTGGTTTAATTTGATTGAATAGAATTTTAAAATCATCAATTCACTGCGGATCGACCCGTATTCGCCACGTGCTACATTCGTACACCGTGCGCTTGCGGTTAATTTTATTATAAAATTCGTTTGGCTATTTTCTAGTTCATAGACACTTAGCCGTACGAACACTACTATCGTAAAACATACCATTTATGGATTTTCTATTAAATATACTTTATTTGAATTAATTAATACATAACTCATTATATCAAGTATAGAATAGAAATAAAACGCCATTTATTTTGAATAAGATTGGTTAACGAGTTAGATATATGTAACAAATTAAATAATTGCCCTTAGGACATACTCATAATCTATCAATCTCCCACTTGCACATGAGAACAATTATGAAAACTTATTCCAACTTTTCCAATCGGTTTTCTCAAAACCAATTGGACCAGTCCCTCCATGAAAGGGTATGCTATTATGTTTTCATTTTCTACTTTGTCAATCAACTCTATCCGATGCCAATAAACTACATTTATCATATGAAACAATTCGGAGTATGTCTCTCGACTTCTAGTAAGCTTTACATTATGTTATGAACCATATCATGATGTCGTTATCATATAACAATGCTATAGGATCACGACATTTGGAATCACCCTCTGCTCAGTTATAAATTTGTGCATTTATATTTATATATATTGCTATTATTGCAGCGCTATTCAAGGCAACCTACTCAGTCTTTTTCATTGAATCATCCATAGTCTTTCATTTGAAACATTTCTAACTTAAAGATTCTTAACTTGAATTTACTATTGACATGTTATACTCAATATCACTTATGAATATTGGAGTCTGAACACTCTTTCATAATGAGTTTATTGTTTTTGTAAACAATTCTCTAGTATTTCATAAATATATGAGAAAACCTTAAACAACCATTTTGTGATATCAATTTAGATTTCATATTTGCTTCATGTATCAAATACAAAAACAAATCACGATATCATAGACATCATAACATGTATAATAATTCCTATTTCCAATACATGAGGAATCCTTCTTATATGTTCTCTATTAAACATTTATTAGGTGTCCTTGCATGTAGTTTGGGACATTCCCAATATCTTTTATACTTACTATAAAAGACATCATTTACAAATCCCACATAGATTATTAAAACAACTAAGACCGATTTTAACAAAAGTACACCTTTAAAAAAATCAACAACGTGTTATTTGCTTATAGCTTAGAAATATCAATGTACCTTTTAACACACTTTCTTATAAACACACGCTTTCTCTGTATTTTGATTGATAATCAAACTATTGGATATTTATTTCAAACCACTTGTTCAATTTTGATGATTTTTCAATTGATACTTTCATATCCATTCTCGGATCGTATCCGAAATCTCACAAACTCAATATCACTCCCACTGACTTCAAGACGCTTTGGTTATGATGTGTAAACGGTTTATTCTAAATCAGTATTTAGAATTTTCTATTTTTGCACATATATACCAAAATACAAAGTCATACTAAGCGACAATTTTGTCAGTAAATCTAAATTAATTAAGTACGTTGAATAATGAATTTACTATGTTAATTTCAACAATTGAAATCTAACAAGAATATTCTTATCAATGCTGCTCATTAAATTCCAACTGCATTGGTCTTGCTGTTGAAGACACATTTGCGGTCAATGGATCATATCCCTTTGATAAAGCTATCAAAATTATATTTTGATAATATACTTGGAATCTATTTCAGATCTGCACATCATACCATATCATAAAGTCAATACTCTTAACTGTTTAATCTAAACAACCGAGTATTATTTATTCTTGACATTGACAAGAAACTCATAGTTTCTCTTTAATGTATAAGAACAATGATTAGACGTTCTAATATATTGTGTTCATTTAGGTTCCAGCAATTTCATTTTATCCCTTGTAATCAGTTTTATACTTGAATTGTATCCAAATTCATTTTATACCAATAATTTCTTAAATAAATTCCTTGTTACAAAGTTTGTATTACTTGAAACAACAGTTGTTTCTTAGTGCAAGGGAGCGGGCATTCATAAACATTTTATGAATTGCCTTACATAAAACTGATTTGCATTAGTTTACAATATCTTTATGTTCAAAACATAAATCAGTCATCTAATGACAATCATTCCCAAAATTCTCTTAGGACGATCCATACAAGATCCCTTACATACAATTGTTATGTCCAGTTTTTCAATTCGCACAATCTGAAACTCCTTGGCCTAGGACATGATTGGGTTTCTTATAAACCCTTATCTCGTATGGTTTTGGTAAACTATTCTTCGGATGACATTAATCTAAATATTATGTACTACTCTTAAGTACACACCTTATAGAAAGAATTTAACATAACCACACTTAGCATTTGACCGTCCTTTGTCTAATATAGTTCGATTAATCCTTATCAGTACATCGTTATGTGTTGGAAGGAGGAGTGACCCTTGAGATTGAATCTATATTCATTTTAGGCACGTAGGAACTTGTAACAACCCATCCTAAAACATGCCTTAATTTTCGACCCGAAAAAGAACCATCGAACATTAGAACCGTTCCAAAGCCGGCTGTTGGTTGCTAAAGTTTTACAAAACATAGAGCTATCTATTTACATATTTAGAATTTCACTGTAGAAAGATAAAATAAAATATCATAAACAATACCTATTTTATAAAAAATCAAGTCTTAGAAAAACATACCATAATACAACATAACAACCCCAAATATCAGTATTGCAATATCCCAAAATACAACATCATCTTGTCTAAATGATTACATCAAAAATATAAGAACAACATAAGTAGATACGTAAATAACTGCCACAAGAATCCATCTTCGCCTTCATCTCCTAAAATCTACATCTTCTTCTCTAACCTATGTTATAATGAGGAGGTAGTCAAAACAATAATGTCTAATGGATAAAAATCTTGAGTCTTTCCAAATTAGTGTTTGGGCAGTATAACTTAGATAATCATATGTCTTACACGTCCTAACTATATATTTATAATTTCTCCAACAGTAAGCTTTAAAGCTTTTCTAGTCCAATAGTATAATCTACATTATTCCAATCCAACTCTATAACTTACATGTAACAATCCTAGTTTTGGAGATTACCTATTAATATTAAATTATAATAGTAGTTATAATTAAATATTGTAATTTAAATAAAATTGGAGATTTTATATTGTTTATTTGGAATAAACAATGAATTTTGGAATTAATATGTGAAAATAAAGTTTGAAAACTTTATTTTTGTTTGTTTTGGGTTAATAATGAATGGGAAATGATTTTTATTTAGAGAAAATGCAATAATTTATTAATTATTGCTAATTACTTCTTTTAATAATTTTTAAAGAAAGTTTTGTATTTTTAAAGGTTTTATTTAAATAAAAAGTTGAAATTTGGTTTTAAAATGTGTTTGGTTATAAATTTATGTTTAAAATGGTTTTTCTTATTTTTTTAAGTAAGAAAATAATTTTTATAGAATTTTTGAATTTAAAAATAAGGACTTATGCATTTATTTGGTGTAAATTGTTTATTTTTGTAAAATAAGAGATTTTAATAATAAAAATGTTTTAAAAAATAAATTTTCTTTTTATGTAGTGTAAAATATTTGTATTTAGCGTGTTTATAAGTTTACATGTTTATTAGTATTAAAACTTGACGTAAAATGTAATTTGTTTTATAAAATAGTGTAAACATGTGCATTTTTGTTTAAGTGTTGTATTAAAGCCTTAGGCTGATTAATTTATTCCTTTATTTGGGTCCAAATGGCCCATTAGCCAACTTAACCTAATAGAGGAAGTGAGAAATATTTTACAGTACGTTCAAAACCATTTTCACCTTCTTCCTCTTCAGCCTGTAAAAGAAAATAGCCATTTTTCTCAATACTCAAGCTTTCAAACTCAAATTTCTTCAAAACAAGCTGTAATTTTTATCAAATTAGAGTAAATTAACATGTAATTTAATCCCAAAACCTAAATATTTCATCCAAATCTTGTTTTTAGAAGAGTTTGTTTGTTAATAGTCTTTTCCTTCTTTGCATGCATCCTTTTCTTCTTCTACAGGTGCTTGAATGCTGAAATCATGCCAAAGTTTCAATCTTTCAGCTCTAATCCGAGATTTTGTACAACTACAGCAAGGTGAGTAGTAATACTCACAAATACTAGCTGAGCCAAGCTCAAAATCACCAAAAACTGTGAATAATTTGCTCTTTGTACAAATTTTCTGCTGTTGTTCTCTGTTCAAAATCAGTTTCATGTTGCTACTTTGGAAGCCTATAACTTTTGATTCCGGCAACAAAATGCTGCCAGATTTCTTTCATTTGGTAGTTTGTATGTTTATCTTGGTCTCTGCAAATTTTGGTTGAAAAATATTGTCATTTAGATGTTCAAAACAGAGGTAGAAAATCAATACAAACCCATATTTTTGCATGTACACGTTTTGTTTTCCGAGTTGCTGCAAACATGGCCTGAGTCCATGTTTGACACAGCATATCTCTTTAATTTCTTATTGAAATTCAATGATTCTTTGTTTTTTGAAAGATAAAGTTTTCTACTACATGCACACCAATTTTCAGCTCAATAAGAGGTCGTTTGTTCCTCTGATTTAGGCCTGTAAGTTGAACCCAAGATGGTTTTCAGGCTTGGGCACATTTTTGTTTTTGAACTATTGCAAACATGACCCAAGTCCATGTTTGAGACAGGGTAATTATTTCATTTCCAGTCGGAATTCATTTTTTTTTGAAAGCTGAAGTTTTATACAATGCGTACACCAATTTTCAGTTCAGTTAGAGGTTGTTTGGCCACCTGTTCCATGTCTGTATGTTGAACCCGACAGGGTTTTAGACCTGGGCAGAATTCAACATGGCATGAGTCCATGTTTGAGGTTTCATATCTTTAGCATTTCATATCGGAATTCAGTGAATCTTTTTCCAGATCATAGATAAATTGTTTTACTTTATGTGTATCAAATTTTAGACCATTCCGAGGTCAATAAACCTTTCAAATTATGTCTGAAAGTTGAACCCAAAGAAGATTTCAGACCTGGGTATTGTTTTGCCTATGCATTTATGTTCCTTTTCCGTCCGACTTTTGACTTTTACTTCATATTTTTGTGATATTTCTGAAATGTTTTGAGGGCTTTGATGCCTATCAATAGGCTAGCCAAGTTTTGATGAATTTGAAATTCAAATTTGAATTGAATTTGAATTGAATTTGAATGACGGTTTTGAGTGATTTCTTTGATTTCGAGCATGGATTTTTCCAAACGATTTTGAAACAATTTTTAAAATAAATTGACATTTAAAATAATTATTATATAATATTTTTAAATTAGTTTAAGCTATAAAAAAATCTATTTACTCTATAATAAGGGAATTTTCAAATATTGATTTCAAAATTGATTTCGGGAAAATGGTTTTAAAAGCTTGTATTCTCAAGTAAATTATTTTATATATAAAATACACGTTTTTGCACTATTCGAGAAAATGAGAAGGAGAATTAAACGGTTTGGAAAAACACATGGTATGGGACACGTGCGTTTATCTTATCGATTAATTCCTGATTTGTCCATTTGATAGTTTTGACCATCAAGTCGAGTTTACCGATGAGATGAGGTAAACTTTTTACTGCTTTGAGTGTGAAATTTACTAGCGGTTAGTAAGCCGTTTAGTGAGAACGTGTGGTATGGGACGCACGTTAACACTTTTCGGGTTCTTATCCGAGAGTTTGTGACACATTTGCCATTGCGGCGTATTGCCAGTACTGGATCTTCGGGTCATTGCCATTTCGGTGTATTTGTCCTAGAGACGTTTTGCCATTGCGGCGTATTTGCCATTATGGCGTATTTTCCATTGCGGCGTATTTGTCATTCTGACGTATTTGCCCTCGGGCGCGGTACCTATTTAAGAAAATAGTACCTGGCAGTCTTCGGCCAAATGCATGTGAAAATTTTTGAGATGATTTCATTGATATTTCTGATTTCCCAAGTGCATCACTCTTACATTGTTGGCCTTTCTAGCCATTTGAAATATTATATATAACGATTACCTTTTTGGGAATTTCAATTCTTTTGAGTTCTATCTTTGAGATTTGGGTTGCCTACACTAGCGTTTATTGAGATTTTGCCGATATGGCGTTATTTGGGATTTATATTCTCCTATTTGTAGATATACATATATTTGCCTATATGGTGTATTTTGAGATGATGTTTTCTCTTTTGAGAATACTTTTGAGATTGCCGATATGGCGGGTTTAGGACTTCTCTTCTTTGGAGTTATGATTTCCCCTAAACCATATTTATTGATTTTTGATACGTCGATGATATGAGGCGTGCTTTTGATTTGTTATGGAGTTATCTCTTGTGAGATTGTCTACATGTTTAATGCTACCACTATATCACTAGTAGTAACCATTCTTCTTTAGATATGTCACTTGAAGTAACCATATAAACTTTGAATGCCTTCTTCTCATTTGAGAAGTATTATCACCCTTATCTATATGCTCTTATTATCGTTTAGCCTATTTAACTGATTTGTTTAGCTAGACTGACCCGTGTATTATATACTCGGGTCAGACCGAGGTGTTTCAGGTTAGGTACCCTTATGGACTTAGCCTATTCTACTTCTGCTTGGATATTCTGCTATCGCCTTTTTGATGTAGCTTTTTGTGTAGACTCTGATATGTATATTTTTGACTCATTGTATATTGTGTGGTCGTCATACCACTTATGTGTATCATTTTGTATTACACTGGGATGTATTTGTATATATATGTATATATCTGTTGTTTGCTATTCTGCGATGTGATATGCATTTAGTTGTTGTGTTTTGTTTTGATAGATCCGTAGCCACCTATAGTTTTGTATTAAGCGTTTATTGGATATGTCGATCTACTTGAGATAGAGAAAAAAAATAGAGCATTTATCGACGTATTCAATAGATGTTTAAGACAAAGCTATAGATGGTCGCTCCTAACCAGCCCTATTCTCCGCATTAGCAGATAGTATTACCTAGTAATACTCTTTTTAATGTGGGTCTCGGGGTGGGGCGTCATAGCTTGGTATCAGAGCTGAGTTCAAAACAAAATATGATAAACACAGAACATAAACATATATGACGATACATCCAAGCATTGTACAAGTGTTACCAATCCCATAATCTTTAGGTCCTTAGCTTTTCCTTGTTCTTTGAAGTAGATAAGTTTGGGATATGTCTAGGAATAGATTTATTCCGTAGTATTCCATAATTATTGATGATATCTTATCTTAGGAATAATCTTAATTATGATTATTCTATTCGAGTCCTCTTCGATACGGGATACGGTTGCTTGACACTCATTCGTATCGGAGGAATTTATTGATGCTTTTTGATGTTCTTATCTTGTGATTTCTTTAAGGATTGCGAATCCTATTGAGGGGATCCGCAATATTTGACATGATGTATGAGAATTTTGGGATTGTTCCTTGTAGCTTATCTTTTCGTGTGAATTATCATGCTATTTTCTATCTAGAGTTTGGAATGAATTGGGATAGTGTGGCTTGTATATTATCAAGCCACTTTCCATGAATCTAAGGATCCTATATTTAGGTATCCTAATTCGGCTGATTTGTTGTTCTTATTCTTTGGAATGTTAATGATGATTCCGAAGTCTCTGTATTCACTCTTGACTTTCGAGATGTTGATGATATATCTCAAATTCCAGTTGTTGTGACTTTGTTGATTTCTGTGAGTCCGTTTCGGGTTTGACACCCAATCAGGCAATCGAGTATTGTATTGACCTCGTTCCCGGTTTTTAGCCTTTCGGTCGTCCTTCCACGAGAATATCCACTGGAGAAATGAGGCGATTGATTGGGATTAATTGTGGTTTTCGTTCTTGCCTTATCCGAGATATCCTTTTAGGATACTCAATTGTTGATATATTTTGTAGTATTACTTCAATCGAAGTAATAATGTGTTGTTTGTATTTTTTCTTCTCATTCGAGAAGATATTTTGCCATTACTCTTACATCTTATCGATCTTTTTTAATCTATCGGAAGTTGCTAAGGTCATTCCTCGGCTTGACCTTACACCGATTTTTTTTGAGCTACGAGTTGTAGAGGATAGCGTTACTCTTACCGCATTCCACACTCGTTATGAGCTTTGTGAGTGCTTCGTTATACCGTTGGGAATGATGAACACTCTAATCTATTCCATCAGTCTTGTGAATCGAGTATTATGAGAATATCTCGAATAATTCTTCTTATGTTTTGATTTTGAGTATAAGATATAAATTGAGTTTTCAAAACTTTCAAATTGAAGATATGTTTTCAAGAGAAATTAGATTTTGTTTTGAGATAAATAAAGAATATTTTGAGTATTATATCAGGAATTTCTTTTATAGAAATGGTTTTCTTTGTGTTGGGTCGTCCATCAAGTATTTAAGAATTCTGGTCGATGCGCCTGATCAACGTTATCGATAGGAATTTCCTAAACGCTGTGATGAGACAATCAGACACGATAAATTGTGTTTTAATGAGATTAAGTTTAAAAATTAATATTATGGCACTACGCCATAGATGGCCTACTGCAACGAAATTACATGGTGTTGCTAGCTATAATGTAACGATAGGTATACTGATTTTTGTCTATTACAACACTCGCTTTAAGGTATTAGCATAGGTATCAACAAGATGTTGCAGTAGCTATAGATGTATTCAAATTAAAAAATTAATAAAATTAGCAATCCGTTTGAATACAATCCAACGGTCTACATTTAATCTGATTGTTAAAATGGATCACCACTACAATTTGTCCCAAATTTTCGTTTTCCCGCTTTACTTTTCATATCATTTCGTTCTCGCCCCCAATTTCCAAATCCCTAATTTCCAAATCATATTTTCGTTCCCTTTTTTTTCTTCCAAAAACAAAATCTCGTCCTTTTTTCAAAGTTTGGTAGTGATCTCAGACGAGCTTCGTTCCCATTTTGTTCTCACTCCCAATTTCGCTGCTGTTTGCCGACATGTCGAGCGCCGTTTGCTTTATTGCCGAGATCTGAAAATGTATGTCGTCTACTAAGGTGAGCGAGACTACTGTTGCCAGAGGTTGCGTTTGTGTATAGAGGAGATTCGGGTTTGCTGAGATAGGAATTTGAGTGAGGATTTGTCGATTTGTGTATAGAGGAGATACGGCAGTTTGCAGGCGATTTCAGTTGTGCTTTGGAGGTGGTTTGGGGTTCGGATTTGGGTTTGTTGATTTTGTTGCAAATTTGTAGTGTGAAAGTTTGATGATGTTTGGGTTGTCGGAATGGGTAATCAGCGATTGTGATTAGGTGATTAGGCGATTTGACAACCTGAAGTCGAATTTGGCAACTGAAATAGTTTGTTGGTGAGGCAATTAGAGGATGGAAGCTGGTGGTTTAGAAGTATGTGTGGGTTTGGGTGAAGATTTGGAACTGTGAGATTTTAGTTGGCAGTGGCATCTGGTTGGTAATGAGGTTTGGTGAGTGTTTTGGCATAGGTTAAGGGCTGTAGGGGATGTAAGTTGCAGCAGTTTGGGGGAGTGGATGGTGGCAGTGTAGAGGTTAAAGTTTGGTAGTGTTCAATTAGAAGGAGTTGCTGTCTAGTAGGAAGTTTGGATGAGTGAACTATGGTTTGGATGAGGCGGCGATTGTCGGTAATGGAGGATGGTATGTCGATGCTGCTTCCAGGCGGTGTTGTTGATGATGTAATTTGATGAGGCATTGAGTGGATGTTTTGTGAAAGAGGTTGGGAGTGTGGTCAGTGTTTGGTAGATGGTCAGTGTTTCAGGCAATCGTGTTTCAGGTAAGTGGTAGATGGGCAGTAGTTCCAATGGGTGATGAAGTTGTTGAGGATGGGGTTTGCTAAGTTCAGTCTTCATTTGTGCATCATTTTACGTCGTTTCAAAGAAGGCTCGATCTTCCGAAATCGGATGAATCGGACTGCGGGGCCCCGGATCCCCGTCGGCGCTGCGCCCGGACCCGCTACTCGGCTCGCCTTCGGCTCGGCACTCGGCTCGTCATATATTTGTTAGTGTCGGTGTCTGTATAAATTGAAACTACATATGTAATGAGTGAACTGAGTGATGTAGTGAGGAATATCTGTATATGTGAATATCAGTGTTATATATCATTGAATTGTAAAATAGTGGAGTCAGGAATTTGTACTATTTTAAATGTTGAAATAAAATATTTATTTAAATAAATTACTGTTTGAATATCAAATTCTGTGCAATATCATTTTATTAAATAAATATTTATTTCTATTAAAAAATCAAATATGCTCTACATTGTGGGCCCCACAAATTCAGAAAGTTAATATCTATAACAACATTTTGGAATGTTGGTACAAACACCTATGGATGTTGGTATAGACCCAAATAGGGTTCTATTGCAAGAATATTTCTTATGTTGCCTTAGATAGTCAAAATATTGCCTTTGAGGTCTGCGGCAACGCGGCAAAATGCATCACCGAGAAAGTGTTGCCTTTGCCCTTTTTTAGCCTACAGCAACATTTTTTAGCACTTCCTGCATCACTTCTTTGGTGTTGCAGTATGAAATCTATGGCGTAGTGTGGGATTAGAATATAAAAAAATTATTTTTAATGGCTTATGTAAATTGTTTTGGAAATTTTTGGAAGTGGGATTTTTAAAAATTCTCTTTTAAGAAGTGTGGATTGGATTTAGAAAATTCTTTTGGGAAAATTAGTTTTTGTAACAAGAGGGTATATGGATTTGAATTTATTCATTTTACTGAGTGTTATGTTAAAAAGTTTTGAAAATTTTCAAGTATTGGGAATTGAGATTTTAATTTTGGAAAGGATGAGTTTTGAAACTCTAATAAATTTTGATTGTAAATTAAAATTTATATTTATTTTGCTCCTTAAGTTTGTCTTGCCTTAGTGTAATGGTCTAACGACTAGCATTTTTGTGGTCGTTTGAGTTGGGTAGCCTTTGAAGTAACCACCTCTCATCGTAGTTTTCTTTCCTCAAGTATTGTTATCTTAGTATCTGTATGGCTCCTTCCGTGGTGACACACGGAAAATCATCATCTTGTTGTTTGGAGTTCGGATGAAGCGATGCTGAACCCCAACTCTATTCGAGAAACTTCTGTGAAATCAATCTCCTTCGATTGATTTTTGGGTAGCACTCCATTGTGTTCTTGTTTCGAAGGTGAGATACTTTCGAAATCATGATGTATTGCTCAAAGAAATTCAATTGTCCGCTAATCCCAGTATTTATACTTGGGAAAATCATTGAATTTACAAAGCAATTTTATCTTATCTCCTTTCATCTTAAGTAGAGAGTGAGGAATTTTAATCTCGCGCTTGTCTATCCTTCCTTTGATTGATGAAATAATTATGTTGAATACAAACTCTTCTCTAGAAATTACGAGGACGCAATTTTGTTAAGAGGGGAGTCTGTAACAATCCTGGTTTTGAGGATTACCTGTTAATATTAAATTATAACATTGTAAATAAAAATAAAATTGGAGATTTTATATTGTTTATTTGGAATAAACAATAAATTTTGGAATTAAAATGTGAAAATAAAGTTTGAAAACTTTATTTTTTGTTTGTTTTGGGTTAATAATGAATGGGAAATGATTTTTATTTAGAGAAAATGCAAAAATTTTATTAATTATTGCCAGTTACTTTTTTTAATAATTTTTAAAGAAAGTTTTTTATTTTTAAAGGTTGTTTATTTAAATAAAAAGTTGAAATTTGGTTTAAAAATGTGTTTTGGTTATAAATTTGAGTTTAAAATGGTTTGTCTTATTTTTCTAAGTAAGAAAATATTTTTTGTAGAATTTTTAAAGTTAAAAATAAGGACTTATGCATTTATTTGGTGTAAATTGTGTATTTTTGTAAAATAAGAGATTTTAATAATAAAAATGTTTTAATAAATTAATTTTCTTTTTATGTAGTGTAAAAATATTTTTATTTAACGCGTTTATAAGTTTACATGTTTATTAGTATTAAAACTTGAAGAAAAATGTAATTTGTTTTATAAAATAGTGTAAATATGTGTGTTTTTGTTTAAGTGTTGTATTAAAGCCTTAGGCTGATTAATTTATTCCTTAATTTGGGTCCAAATGGCCCATTGGCCAACTTAACCTGATAGAGGAAGTGAGAAACATTTTATAGTACGTTCAAAATCATTCTCACCTTCTTCCTCTTCAGCCAGTAAAAGAAAATAGTCATTTTTCTCAAAACCCGAGCTTTCAAACTCAAATTTCTTCAAAGCAAGCTGTAATTTTTATCAAACTAGAGTAAATTAATAGGTAATCTAATCCCAAAACCTAAATATTTCATCCAAATCTTGTTTTTAGAAGAGTTTGTTTGTTAATAGTCTTTTTCTTCTTTACATGCATCTTTTTCTTCTTCTACAGATGCTTGAAGGCTGAAATCAAGCCAAAGCTTCAATCTTTCAGCTCTAATCCGAGATTTTGCACAACTATAGCAAGGTGAGTAGTAATACTCACAAATACTAGCTGAGCCAAGCTCAAAATCACCAAAACAGTAAATAATTTTCTCTTTGTACAAATATTATGTTGTTTTCTCTATTCAAAATCAGTTTCATGTTGCTACTTTGGAAGCCTGTAACTTTTGATTCCAGTAATCAAATGTTGCCGGATTTCTTTCATTTGGTAGTTTGCATGTTGATCTTGGTCTCAGCAAATTTCGATTGAAAAATATTGTCATTTTGATGTTCAAAACAAAGGTAGAAAATCAATACAAACCCAGATTTTTGCCTATACTCACTTTGTTTTGAGTTGCTGCAAACATGGCTTGAGTCCATGTTTGAGACGACATATCTATTTCATTTCTTACTGGAATTCAACGATTTTTCTTTTGTTTGAAAGATAAAGTTTTGTACTATATGAACACTAATTTTCAGCTCAATAAGAGGTCTTTTGTTCCTCTGTTTCAGGCCTATAAGTTGAACCGAAAATGATTTTCAGACTTGGGCACATTTTTGTTTTTGAACTATTGCAAACATGGCCTGAGTCCATATTTGAGATAGCGTAACTTTTTCATTTCCAGTCGGCATTCATTGATTCTTTTTTTGTTTGAAAGCTGAATTTTTCTACAATGCATACACCAATTTTCAATTCAACCAGAGTTTGTTTAACCACCTGTTCAGTGAATCTTTTTCTAGTCCATAGGCAAATTGTTATACTTTATGTTTATCAAATTTTAAACCATTCCTGAGGTCATTAAGCCTTTCAAATTATGTCCGAAAGTTGAACCCGGAGAAGATTTCAGATTTGGGTATTTTTTTGCCTATGCATTTTTGTTCTTTTTCCGTCCGGCTTTTGACTTTTACTTCATGTTTTTGGGATATTTCTAAAACGTTTTGAGGGCTATGATGCCTATCAATAGGCTAGCCAAGTTTTGATGAATTTGATATTCAAATTTGAATTGAATTTGAATGACGATTTTGAGTGATTTCTTTGAATTCGAGCACGAATTTTTCCACACGATTTTGAAATAATTTTTAAAATAAATTGGCATCTAAAATAATTATTATATACTATTTTTAAATTATTTTAAGCTATATAAAAATCTATTTATTCTCTATAATAAGGGAATTTTCAAATATTGATTTCAAAATTGATTTCGGAAAAATGGTTTTAAAAGCTTGTTTTCTCAAGTAAATTATTTTATATATAAAATACACGTTTTTGCACTATT
The DNA here is from genome assembly GCA_030737815.1 of Allium fistulosum. Taxonomy (NCBI): domain Eukaryota; kingdom Viridiplantae; phylum Streptophyta; class Magnoliopsida; order Asparagales; family Amaryllidaceae; genus Allium; species Allium fistulosum. The sequence goes on from CM060905.1 coordinate 900,631,944, forward strand.
CGAGCGAATGAGAAGGAGAATTAAACGGCTTGGTAAAACATATGGTATAGGACACGTGCGTTTATCTTATCGGTTAATTCCTGACTTGTCTGTTTGGTCGTTTTGACCTTCGGATCGAGTTTACTGATGAGATGAGGTAAACTTTTTACTGCTTTGAGTGTGAAATTTACTAGCGATTAGTAACCGTTTAGTTTGAACACGTGGTATGGGACGCACGTTAACACTTTTCGGGTTCCTATACGAGAGTTTATGACACATTTTCCATTGCGGCGTATTGCCAGTACTAGACCATCGGGTCATTGCCATTACGGCGTATTTGCCATTGCGGCGTATTTGTCCTAGAGACATTTTGCCATTGCGGCGTATTTACCATTACGACGTATTTTACATTGCGGCGTATTTGTCATTGTGACATATTTTCCTTCGGGCGTGGTACCTATTTGAGAAAATAGTACTTGGTAGGCTTTGGCCAAATGCACGTTCAAATTTTTGAGATGATTTCATTGATATTTGTGATTTCGCAAGTGTATCACTCTTACATTGTTTACCTTTCTAGCATTTGAGATATTATATCTAGTGATTACCTTTTTGGGAATTTGAACTCTTTTGAGTACTATCTTTGAGATTTGGGTTGCCTACACTGGCGTTTATTGAGATTTTGCCGATATGGCGTTATTTAGGATTTATATTCTCTTATTTGGAGATATACATATATTTGCCTATATGGCATATTTTGAGACGATGTTTTCTCTTTTGAGATTGCCGATATGGCGGGTTTAGGACTTCTCTTCTTTGGAGTTATGATTTCCCCTAAACCATATTTATTGATTTGTGATACGCCGATGATATGAGGCGTGCTTTTGATTTTTTATGGAGTTTTCTCTTGTGAGATTGTGTGCATGTTTAATGCTACCACTATATCACTAGTAGTAACCATTCTTATTTAGATATGCCACTTGAAGTAACCATATAATCTTTGAATGCCTTCTTCTCATTTGAGAAGTATTATCACCCTTATCTATATGCTCTTATTATCATTTAGCCTATTTAACTGATTTGTTTAGCTAGACTGACTGGTGTATTTTATACTCGGGTCAGACCGAGGTATTTCAGGTTAGGTACCCTTATGGGCTTAGCCTATTCTGCTTCCTCTTGGATATTTTGCTATCGCCTTTTTGATGTAACTTTTTGTGTAGACTCTGATATGTATATTTTTGACTCGTTGTATATTGTGTGGTCGTCATACCACTTATGTGTATCATTTTGTATTACACTGGGGATGTATCTGTATATATATGTATATATCTGTTGTTTGTTGTTTTGCGATGTGATATGCATTTAGTTGTTGTGTTTTGTTCTGATAGATCCGTAGCCACCTATAGTTTTGTATTAAGCGTTTATTAGATATGTCAATCTACTTGAGACAGAGAAAAAAAATTAGAGCATTTATCGACGTATTCAATAGATGTTTAAGACAAAGCTGTAGATGGTTGCTCCTAACTAGCCCTATTCTCCGCATTAGCAGACAGTATTACCTTGTAATACTCTTTGTTAATGTGGGTCTCGGGGTGGGGCGTCACATTACACTTAACTATAGGTCAAAGGCCTTTCCCAACCCAATACATCTACCACCAATCATTTCCCAAACAACATGAGGGAAAGTACCTAAGCCACTTTATACATTTTTCAACGGGAATTAAGCAGACTCTGACCATTTAATACCTATATCTTAGGCAGGGCCCAGTCATTTAATACCTAATCCAAGGTGGAATCCTCTTTGGTACGATCTAGCAACATCGCATGGAACTTTATCTGACCACTTAATACTTTTTTTAGAAGAGGTGGACCCTACAGTAGGCACATAATACCTCCTTTCACGAGATTTCCAATTACCGTGCCTAAATGCTATCACCGACCATTTAATACTTCCTAATTAGGGAGGAGGCAAACCCTACAATAACCACTTACTACCGCCGTTCCCTGTGGCAGGTCCTATGTATTATGACCCATAACCCAATTATGATGTCAAATATTAGTCCGACTATTCATAGGCATTGGTAGCCTGATTAACTAGTCAGGCTTACCTTACAGAGTTTGGACTAACCTCGCATCCACCTTGGGTATTTATTATAGACGATGTCTCGCATTAGACGGAAAGTAATGTTGTTGGTAGCTAGATTAGCTGGACAGACTTTCATGTTCTTTTGACTGACCTCGCATCCCTATAATTTAGTGATAATTTACACTTCCTACCCATACTACCATACACCTCACCACATTTTACTAAAGCTATAAAGAAAGATTCTTTATTCCACCATTAATCATAATAATTCTTAACTTTCATCCTGGGGGTTTTATCACTAATAAAACTATTTATTACGCTATTAATACGTTAATAATTATGCATTATTTATATGCTAATATATATGTATTATACATAACTAATATATTCCTAAGTGTGCGAAGTTTGCATCCTATGCTAACCGTTAAAGGTCAAAACTTCCCATTTATACAAGTTTAACCCCATACCATAACATGCAACTTAGCTAATATCCTTAGCCCACAATATACTTCTGTAAGAAATGGAATCAATTACCAAACTTATTTTATATCAAAATAATTGAACCAACATTAATAAAATTTACAATTCAATTTTTTACAGTCTATCCAACTTTCAAATATAAAGTGGAAAAAGGTATTCATACCCAAAAACCCTCAATCATATCAAAGAGAAATTAAGAAGAAGAAGAGAATGTAAAATATTAAACCAATAACTACACAAATTCTACTATTTTAATATAGAATAATTGAGATCACAAAAACATAAGAATTGACATTTCGCTTTGGGGGAATTTTAAGGGTTTAGATTTGAAGTTTTCATGAAACAAAATTATTCAAGGCATATTTCAAATCCAACCTACTATACAATTAATAAAATGAGAGAAACTAAGATTTCTACTCAAAGATAATTCCTAGCTTTCTTTTATGGATTTGAACATGCCTACTTGTTAAATCTCTTTCTAGATCTCTTTCTGTAGAAATATACAAGTAGTGGGTTGAATATAGATTAGATTTAGAATTTCAGGGATTAGAGAAGAATTGAATTAGAAATTAAATATTAACATCTAAAACTCTTACCTAAAAACCTTAAGAAATTTCTAAATCATGTGGAAGAACTCACAGAGCTCCGCTTACGTTCTCAAATAATTTGTGAATAAAAGTAAGGGGGCTAGGCTCTTATATATAGTGGATAGAAAGCACCAAAATAGCCGGATTTAAGTTGGTTTAAAAATAATAAAATCTGAGCCATTCATGGTCGAAATAGTCTTAGTGGCCACAACACACATCGATCGACTGCTCCTACCGAGCGGTCAACTGGCCCTAGGTTGGCGGTCGACGGGTTGTCTATAAAAGGAATGTATTTGTCTAGATGTTTAATTTTTTTTATTTAATACCATATTTATATTTAACATTAATGTTTTCTTTTAATGTTTACTTGACCCCTAAGTTTCTAATTACCATTAACTTTTTAACTTTCAAACTTTAGCATTAATTACAATTTGAATATGAACTCCATTTGAGTTATTTTAAATTTGAAGACTTCAAACGTCGATAACTTTTGCGTTTGAGCTCTGATTACAAAATTTATATATGGAAATTGATCAGAAAATCATCACGGACACAATCATGTACTTCCATGGCCAAATTCCGACATCTACAAGATTCCCGTTTTTAGCCTTACTATTAATTAATTAATTAATTTCTTATTATTAATTTTTACTGGGTGCTACATTCTCCTCCTTAAAGAGGATTTCGTCCTTCAAATCCCTAAGGGACAGATAGTTTAATGCACATTATGCATCCATGTTATACAATTAAGTTATCAACATATCCATCTACTCAAAAAATGCAATGTGATTATGTATGCAGAAATACTATAAATGAGCTTAATCCTAGCTTGAATGCAAAGTCGTGACATATAAGCATGTATATAAGCATCCTAAACATGCATAAAGTTCTACATAAATGCAAAAATGATAGTAAAAAGTGTGACAACCATTCCCTACCATCCAGTCTAGCAACCACGATGCAACTAATACCTAATTTTGGGGAGAAAAGGTTTACCAGAGAAATGTTCAGGATGAGAAGTCCTCGTCTTCTCTTTAGTTTACCATGTACTTGCCGCTATATTATCTCCTCATTTTACTCGAACCAGCCTAATTTTTTTGTTGCGGAGCTTCCTAGTCCCATACTCCATAATGTGTGCGGTGACATGGGTGTTATCCGCTCCATCTCAACGTCTACAAGCTGATCAGGCTTTACTATGTTGGTAGTGCTACGAAGGCATCTCCTCCAGTGTGAAATATGAAATACATCATGTAATCCTGCCAACTTATCTGGTAGCTCTACTCGATATGCAAGTTTCCTTATTCTTTCTAAAATCGAAAATGGACTAATAAACCTTGGTGCTAATTTCCCCAATTTTCTGAATATTATAACTTTCTTAAGAGTGGAAACTATAATGAATATCATGTCTCCTACCTCAAACTCCAATTCCTTTCTCCGTTTGTCCACATAGGATTTTTAACGATCTTGTGCGACCTTCATCCACTGCCTAATCAACTCTATCTTTTCTGAGGTCTCGCGAATCAAGTTTGGTCCAAGTAGAATTTTGTCGGAGGTTTCCCACCAACAATTAGGCGATTTGCATGGCCTCTTATAAAGAGATTCAAAGGGTGCCATGCCAATCGTTGCTTGGTTACTATTATTATAAGCGAAATCTACTAAAGGTAATTGCTACTCCCAATGTCATCCAAAGTCCATGATGCAAGCTCTTAACTAGTCTTCCAAGATCTTATTCACCCTTTTACTTTGATCGTCGGTCTGTGGGTGGTAAGTAGTACCAAGATTTAATGAAATTTCTAAAGCTAACTCCAAATTTCTTTAAAATTCGCTAGTGAATAAAGGGTCCTTATCACTAATAATGCTAATTGGGGTTCCATGAAGTCGAATCACCTCCTTAATGTAAATTTGCGCTAAAGATGCTACAGTCATATTAATTCTCATTGGAATAAAATAGGCACTTTTAGCGAGTCTATCCATTATAACCCAAATAGCTTTATTGCCTCTTTGACTCTCAGGAAACCCGTCTATAAAGTCCATTGATATATGCTATTATTTCCAAATCGGCACCTCCAATGGCAATCTTTGGCCTACGTCCACTTTATAGCTTTATTGGTTATGGATCTAAGAGAGTTTTATAAGATTATAGAGAATTAAAGTCACAAGTAAAAGAGGTTGAAAAGTTCTAAGGCCTAAAACCACCAAGAGTAGCTGGCTTGGTGACTATTGTGAGGGAGGAAGATGGTGAAGAGGAATGGAGTCCCAGATTTAGACTGAAGAAAGTACAGGGAGAAAATCCTATTTTGGTTGGACTATAGCTTGTATTTATAGGGAAACAGGTGTACTGGATCAGAAGCTTGCTTGCTGTAGAGTCCAGACGTCGGCCCAAGGTTACAGAAGAAAACATAGAGGAACCGAGTTAAATAAACAACTCGGTACCGAGCCATTTAACTCAGTGCCGAGTTATTTTCTTATGAGGAAATTGCACCATCATTTTGCACTGCTTTCCTATCTTCTAGTTGATGTGTTCCATGCTCTTTTCATCGACTGTTATTTAATTCTACTGATTGTTCCATAATCATTTGAGTTATCCTCCTGCCTTGCCTTTCTTCTCTTCAGCCCTTGAAATTGGTCGTCCAAACTCAAGGAAAACCACTTAATCACGATTTGATGGAATAAGGCATGAGATGTATGAAGATTGGAAGGCGATTGGAGAGATGAAAATGACTTGGTACCAAACTAAATAACTCGATGCTGAGTTATTTCCTTAGCTCCATTTTGGGTGAAACTTTCTTAAATTATTTTCTTGCCCCTACTAAGTCCATGATTTTGAGTCGTTTCATCTTCATCTTGTTGTTCTAACTTCCGTTGACTTCTTCTTAGTTAAAAATCTAGTTAACACTTGCATCCATGAGTATGATTTCGTTAAATACTAAGCGTGCTCTGGATCGAGACGATTCCTGGACTACTATCCTGTAAATTCCAGCTGACCGTTTAAGTTTCGTCTTAAGAAATTGCCTTCATTTGCAGAAAGGCTTTCCTTTAGCTGTTCGGCTTAGTTATGGTTGAAATTTCACTCTACATTGAAGATGTAACCCATGCTCTGGAGTTCGCTTCGCACATTGGGTTGGTATAGCTATTCTTTGCAATGCTTTAAGGACAAGACATGCGAAGAAAATAACTCGGCACCAAGTTAAATTGCTTTTTCCCAAGCCTATTTATTCAACACTTAGAAATTTTTTAGTTTGCCTATCATTTTCCTTTTATTATCTTACTTTGCACCCGAGTTCTCAAGAGTCGACCAAAACTTAACCAACCCAACCCGAATCCGCTACCGATTGTTCTCCCCCACTGCTACCGCCAACCGTCGACTTTCTGTCACCACCCAGAACCATTCACTACTACTTGTCCACCATGCAAATAGCTCAGGTCTGATCAATCGAAAAACCCTAGCTCCGATTTTGTTTGAATTTCGAGGTTGTCAAAGGTTGGTGTTATGATGCGATGGCGATGGGGGTTTGGTTGATTGCAATTAAAGGGAGATAGTTGAAATTTAGGTTGTGTTTGATTGGTAGTGAAGTTGAGTTTTTCCCCGATCGAATGCATGCGGTTTCAAAGACAAATCTTGTTCTCCAGATTCAACTGTCTTCTTCTTCAAGAATTTGGCTAAGTCTCTATCGTCGCTTGAATTCTAGCGTGATGATTTATCCCGAGATCGATCGTACTGGATGATACCATTGCACCGCTTTTCCCATTTTTGCACTTCCAATGGTCTTGAAAAGAAAGCTTTCCACGTCGCTCCGGGTAGCAGTAACAACCCACCTCAGAATAGGCCTAAATTTCGAGCCCGAAAAGGTCTATTGAAACTTAGATCCATTCTAAGGCAAGCTATTGGTAGTAAAATGAAATAATATTATAGAGCCATAACTAAACTTTTAGAACCCACAGCGGATGGAACAAAATATAATAGTAAAGTGTACCCATTTATTTCTAAACAAGAAAAATGCCATAACACAAAATCCCATAAAAACCATAATATAATATCTGTTGCAAAAATTGTTTAAAAACACATGAAAGCAAATAATAATAAATACTGCCTCTAGCCAAGCTTCTCCATGTTTAAGCATCATCACCGCCATCACTACGTCCTTAACCTGTGTTGTAATGAGGAGGGCGTCAGAATAACAAGTGTCTGGTGAATAAAAACCTCGAGTCTTACCTTTTCAATACTTGGGCAGTATATTTCAAAATAAGAATATGCCTACGAACATAAAACCATTAAAATCATTTAATTTTTCTTTATTAGGAAAGAAAGAAAGTCCAACCACTTAATACCTTCCATTCTAGAAGTACATCCCATATCCCAATAATACGTCATAAATAGCTAATAATGTAAGAGACGGTACCAAGCCACTTAATACTTCCCAATGGATAATAGGCAGACCCCATCATTTAAGGTCTATTTACTGAAGCATGCTCCACAATGGTACTGTCTAGTTGACATCATATGGAATCTCATAGGCCACTTAATACTTCCAAGTGGAAAATAGGCAGACCCCTTCATTTAAGGCCTAATTCCAGAAGCGGACCCATGTAGAGATACCACCTAACGTAACCCCTAGGCCATTTAATACTTCATATAGGGAAAAAAGTGGGTCCAACCACTTAATACCTCAAATCCCGAAGCACGCCCTTCGTCTTATGGCCCATACCCATAACGATGTCTCACATTAGTCTGTTATTCGTAGGAACTGATAGTCAGCTTTGCTAGGCAGATTTCCCTTACAGAATTTGGAACTAACCTCGCTTTATTACAAATATTTATCATAAGGATATCTCATATCAATAAAAGTGTACACAACTGCTGGTAGCCTCAAAGTGAAGGGCGGAATTCTATCATATAACTCTATTGACCTTGCCTATGACTTAGCCTTAAATTAATTACTATATATATATATATATACACACACACACACACACTCATCTCATCATTTCATAAATAAGGTCTTATAAGGAATCTTCCTTATTGCGCCTTAAAAGGATAATTAGGCTATATAATAGTTTCCTCTTATTTTCACCTAACAATCAATTACCTTCCTAATGGGGAAATGATGATAAATGCCTAATTAACGCCATATAAGCAATAATTATATGTTAATTACATAAATAGAGATAAATAAATATTTGTGCCTAATAAGTCATAAACGCACGGATTTTAAGCTCTAAACTAGCGTTAAATGTCAACTCCCTAATCAATTATTATTACAAGTCCTTTTTCTTCAATTTCCCCAGATTTCATGGTCCAAAACAGGGAATAAATATTCATAATCAAAACTGCAATAACAGACTTGTAAATAAAATAGAAACTCAATCTATTACACCAATTCAATGGAATATCTTAAACAGTAAGAATTATAATCTAAACCTTATATTCTATTCAACTCCTCTTTTTACAAGGAAATAGAATAAGTGGCGTAAACTACGAATAGAATTCGTAATCTAAACCCCTTATTTTATCGAAGGATCACAATTTGATCCAAAGAAGAAGGAGAAGTGGAATAGACTATGAAATTATCAAAAATTGCATAAATGAAACAAATTCCATCAAATTAATAGAAATAATTGAGTATCTCAACATAGAATTGACATTTCAATATAGAAAGGAATTTTGGGTGATTTTATCTGTCATATTTTTGGAATCTCAAAATCCCTAAGGCATATTCAAATCCAAAAAGAAATACACTAAACAATTGCTAGAAAGAAATAACAAGATTTCCACTCACAGATTAGCTTTAGCTTTACTCAATTGGATTTATAGCCTTCCGATCTCTTCCAGAATCCCTCACTTTTGATATACACACACAATAGGAAAGAGGTATATATATTCATTAGATTTATAATAATTGGAGAAGAATAGGATAAGAATAGATTGGAGGAAGAAGAAACAAATAAGAAATGGGTTGAATCCTTACCTGAATTCTCTACGGAGTTTCTGAATCTTATTAGAGAGATAGCATTGGTAGAGTTTCGTCGTATTCCCCAAAATAAAATGAATAAAAGTGAAGTGGATAGAGTTTTATTTATAAGAGTTAAAATGCACCAGAAATGTAGGATGGATGCATGTAGGAGACGGATAAATCTGGAGTGTGCAACCAAACAGAACATAACGTAAAACTCTAGCCACCACTGGCAACTGCAGTTGCAAAGCGATCAACCGCCTTTGGGCGATCGATCGACCGCAATGGTAGACCGGTTGACCTATTTAGGTCGACCACTCTTTTATTCAGGGGCGTTTATTTTTGTATTCATTGCCGTATTATTTTATTCCCTAATTAACTTTTTAATATTAAGTGTTAATTAATCGTATACTTAGCTCCCAAGCTAATTTTTGAAATTTAAATTTTAAATTTGGTTTCTCATTTGAACTTGAATTTAACTAAATTAATTAAAATCTGAGAACTTCAATTGCTCATAACTTCTTTGTTTGAGCTTCGTTTTCAGCATATTACATATGGAAATAGATCAAAATTTTTCCATGATCACAACGAAATAACTTTCGTGGTAAAATTCCCACTCCTATAATAAGATTCCCGTATCCAACCCTTATCATATTTAATTTAATTTACTTTATTTATTTGCTGTTTATTTTACGGGGTGTAACATTTTTCCCCCCAAAAAAGGATTTCGTCTGGAAATTTTCCAAAGGGCAGCGTAACTCGCAATACATCCATGTTACACAACCAAGTTCTCTATACAACCATCTACTCAACCATTAGTGCAATGTGATTATGTACTACAGACATGCTAAAATGAGCTCAATCCTAGCGTGAGCGTGTAATCGTGTCATATAAGTATGTATGAAAATATCCTAAACATGCATAAAAATTTCTATATAGGTGTAAAGTGATTATGAAAAAAGTGTAACAACCATCTCCTACCATCCAATCTAGCAACCGCGATGCAACCAAATTTTTATTTTGGAGAGAAAAATTACCGTTGAAAAGCTTTGGGTGGGTATTCTTCATCTTCTCCTAGCTCTCCCACGCGCTTTCCGCCGGATTGCCCCCCATTGTACTCGGACCAACTTAATTATGTTATTGTGGAGTCTCCTAGTACCGTGCTTCATAATGCATGCGGTGGCACGAGGCATTGTTGGCTCCATCTCAAAATGACCCAACTGTTTAGGCTCTACTCTGCTAGTGGTGTCATGAAGGTATTTCCTAAGGTGAGAAACATGGAAAACATTGTGGACTCCCGCCAACTTGTCAGGAACCTCCACACGATATGCCAATTTTCCTATTCTTTCTAGAATTCGAATGGCACAATAAATCTAGGTACCAATTTTCCAAACTTGCCAAATCTAACAACTTTTCTAAGAGGGGAAATTAACCATATCTCCAACCTCAAATTCAAGCTCTTTCCAACTTTTATCTACATAAGATTTCTGACGGTCTTGCATACCTTCATCCTCTCCCTGATCAACCTACTTTTTCTATGGTATCATAGAACAAATCAGGTCCGACCAACACTTTATCGATGGTTTCCCACCAACAACTAGGCGATTTGCATGGCCGCCCATAAAGTGCTTCAAAAGGGGCCAAACCAATCGTAGTTTGATAGCTATTGTTATACTAAGCTCAACCAAAGGTAGATGATGCCCCCAACGTCCTTCGAAATCCAAGACACAAGCTCTCAATAAGTCTTCCAAAATTCTATTCACCCTCTTTGTTTATTCGTCAGTTTGTGGGTGATACGCCCTGCTAAGGTTCAAAGAAGTTCCTAAAGCTATCTGTAGGCTCCTCCAAAACTCTCTAGTGAACAAGGGGTCCCTATCACTAACTATGCCTACAGGAATTCCTTATAGACGAACTAGCTCGTTAATATAAATCTGGGCGAGAGAGGTTCTAGTCTTATTTCTCCTAATCGGAACAAAATGAGCACTCTTGGTGAGTCTATCTACAACAACCCAAATAGCCTCATTACCCTTCTGACTTTTAGGCAATCCTTCCACAAAATCCATCGAAATATGCTTCCACCTCTAAGTTGGAACTTCCAAAGGTAATAATAACCCACCAGGCTTTCTTTGCTTAGCTTTTATCTTTTGACATGTCAGACACCAAATAATAAACTCAACTACGCTCTTCTTCATTCCATCCCAAAAGAAAATTCTCTTCTTGTCCTTATACATCTTATCTCCTCCGAGATGAATGGTCATCCTTGAGTGGTGACACTCAATAAGCTCATCTCTCATCAAGTCACCGATCAATGGGACAAAAAGACGTCCATCTCTCCTCAAATATCTCTTCTCATCAAGTAAGTACCTCCTAGCGTGGGGAAATTCTCTCCTTTTCTTAATTTTTCCAAAATCTCTACTAACTCCTTGTCTTTTACTTGCTTGTGCCCTATATGATCCATTAAGGCTGGTCTAACCTCTATAACTGATAAAAAAAATTGGATGGGTTCTGTTGACGGTTGGAGGTTAAAATTTAAGAGAAACTCCAACTGTCTCCATTCATATATAACACCTAGGGTAGCATGTCTCCAACTAAGGCCATCGGCGACTACGTTCCATTTTCCAGGGGTATATTGAATACCAAAGTCAAAGGATGCTACATGCTCCATCCACCTTTGCTGCCTAAGATTCAAATCGTTTTAGGAAAATAGGTATTTGAGTTATTTACGTTCAGTGAATAACTCAAACCTTTCCCCCAAGAGATAATACCTCCACATCTTTAAGGCAAAAACAATGGCTGTCAATTCTAAATCATGAACTAGATACCTCTTCGCATGAGCTTTCAGCTATTTACTAGCATAAGAAACTACCTTCCCTTTTTGCATAAGAACTACTCCTAATCCTGTGCCACATGCATCCGCGAAATCTATAGACAACTTGGTTCCGTCTGCAATAGTGAGCACGGGTGCGCTAGTCAATGACTCCTTAAGCTTCTCAAATGCATTGGTGCACTTATCATCCCAAACAAAGACTATATTCTTCTTAGTCAATCGGGTCAAAGGGGCTGCTATTTGTGCAAAGCTCTTGATGAACTTCCTATAGTAGCCTCCAACCCTAGAAAACTTCTAACCTCTGATGCATTACTAGGAACCTTCCATCCTTGGACAACTTCCACTTTTGTAGGGTCCACCACCAATCCTTTCTCCGAAACAATATGCCTAAGGAACCTAACTTCATTTTTCCAAAAGTGGCATTTAGAAAACTTGGCTTTGAGTTGGTTTCTCCTCAAGGTCTCTAATACCTCCCTAGGTGGTCCTCATGCTCCTTCTTTCCTTTAGAAAAAACCAAGATATCATCAACAAACACCATGATAAATTTATTAAGTTGCCCTCTAATTATTCTACTCATCAAATCTACAAAGTATGCTGGGGCATTCGATAGTCCAAATGGTATTAATTCCCACTCATAGGGTCCATCTGGCGAAGGGAATGCATCTTCGGCTTGCTTTCCTCTGTAATCCTCAATTGATGGAATCCCGTTGCTAAGTCTAATTGGGAAAAGACTTTAGCTCCTACAAGTTGGTCGAACAAGTCATTTATTCTAGGTAGAGGGTACCTATTTTTCCTTGTTAACTTGTTCAACTCCCTATAATCGATGCAAAGTCTTAAATAATAATCTGCCTTAGTAGCAAAAAAAACAAGGGCTCCCCACTTAGAAGCACTCCTACGAATGAATCCTTTCTTCAATAGCACTAAGATTTGCTTATCCAACTCCCTTCTTTCTTTGGGGGCAATATGTCTCAAATATAGAGCGATGGGTCTTACGTCCTTCTAGAAATCGATTTGAAACTCATTCTCCCTATAGGGTGGGAGATCCGAGACCTCTTGGAATACATCAAGAAATTCACAAACTACGGGTATAGATAATGGCTCTCGATTAATAGATAGATTTAGTGAGTATAGGTGGCTTAACACAACTAAAGCTTTAGGTGTACAAATAACTTTTAGGTTACAACCTCCATGACTCCTTAATCGTACTACCTTTTTTATCACAGTCAAGAAAGGCTCTATAAAATGATAACCAATCTATACTCAAGATAAGTACATACCCCTCGAAATTTAGAACGTACGTTGTATATATGAAATCAACATCGCATATGTCTAACACTATGTCTTTGCAAATAAGAGAAAGATGGGTCGAACCCCCAATGGGATTGGAAACCTCTATTGGGCTGTTGACCATATGGGTTTTAAGGTTAAAGGAATTTACTACATCCCTAGCTATAAAGGAATGTGATGCCCCCAAATCAAATAGGGTAAGAATAGTGACCCCAAAAATAAAAGTTATACCTTCTAGAGTAGCTTTTCCTTGGTCTTTTGGTGGCTTACCGGCAAAAGGGACAACTTCAATATTGTAGGCATTTCCACTTGGTTCTTCCTTGTCCACCTTGGAATGTTGATTCTTGTGACGATCTTCTTTATGGAAGTTAAAGCACTTTCCTTTAAAGGCTTCCTTCATCAGAGTCACCATTCAATCTTTAGCTTCGTGACCCCTCCTTTGGCATCTCTTACACACCTTTACTTCATTCTTAAACTTCCCCTTCGACTTCTTGTTAGGCGTAAAGCTCCCCTTCTTAGACCCTCCTTTCTTTTGGGACTATACAAACTTCTTTTTCTCTCTCTGTCTTCCTCATTGGCGACGTGTAGCATCACTGTTTCTATCAACATCTCATACGTGGCCCCCATAGGTACTTGGGTCGACAACATTTCTCTTAGTGGGGAATTTAAGCCCTTCATCAAACTTCATGGCCCTTTTCATAGTTGTGTCTATCAGGCTCATCCCAAATTTAACAAATTCAGTAAACTTAGTTATGTACTCCTTAAGGGTAAAATATATTTATCTCAGCTAAATGAACTTTTCCAATTGCAAGCTAACATCTTCTCTAGACATGAATGTCATCTTGAATCGGTCCTTGAATTCATCCTAAGAGAATATCCTACCCGAGTGCTCATCAGTATCAAAGTTCCACCAATTTAAAGCTTATTTCCTGACATGCCAAGCTGCCATAACCAAGCTCTCTAAATATCTTCTCGCAATTACCAACCCATGTTTTAGCTTTCGAATATCCTTCAGTTTCAGAGTATGTCTTCCCCCCATATTGAAAAATTCCTTACATAGATTAGGAAAGTTGGCAGCATGGGGTGCTGCATCAGTGACCGGGGCAGTGGGTGCTATTGGTGTTGCTGGAGGAATAGGAATCTGCCCGACAGTCCTAAGGTATTGTTTAAACAATTCGGGCATTCCGCCAGTGGGTGGTCTTCCATGGATAGGGTTCCCTTGTTCGAAAGAAGATTGATTACCAGCCATATCAACTATCTGTATGTTAAACCTTTAGTGATGATTTCCTAAGATAGTATTTACATGCTGAAAGAAAAGAAAAGTTTGCCTAGTGTATATGCGTATGTTCAAGAAGAGGAGGTGTGTGTTGTATAGTAAGAATTCTTTTGAAGCAGTTTTTCAAAAACCTTTTTTAAAATAACAAATACGTCTCTCATACGTATAGTTTTTCTCCATTGATCGGGTAACCTAGAGCTCTGATGCCAAATGTAATGACCTACCCTAGAACAATTCTAAATTTTGACCCAAAAAAGGCCTATCGAAACTTAAATCCTTTCTAAGGCAAGCTATTGGTAGTAAAAAGAAATAACATTGTAGAGCCGTAACTAAACTTTCAGAACTCATAGCAGATGGAAGAAAATATAACAGTAAAGTGTACCCATTTATTTCTAAACCAGAAAAATGTCATAGCATAAAATCCCATAAAAACAGTAATAATATCCATTACAACAATTGTTTAAATCCATGGGTACACATAAAAGCAAAATACCGTCGCTAGCCAAGCTTCTCCATCTTTAAGCATCGTCAATGTCACCACTTCGTCCTTAACCTATGTTGTAATGAGTAAGGGATCAGAATAACAAGTGTCTTATGAATAAAAACCTCGAGTCTTACCTTTTCATACTTAGGCAGTATATTTACAAAAAAGAATATGTCTACAAACATAAAACAATTAAAATCATTTAATACTTCTTTATAAGGAAAGGAGGCAGATCCAACCACTTAATACCTTCCATCCTAGAAGTAAGTCACATATATCAATCATACGTCATAAATAGCTAATGATGTACGAGACGGTACCAAGCTACTTAATACTTCCTAGTGGAAAATAGGCAGATCCCTTCTTTTAAGGCCTATTTCTAGAAGCGTGCTCCTCAATGGTACTGTCTAGCTGACATCATATGGAATCTAATAAGCCATTTAATACTTCCAAGTGGAAAATAGGCAGACCCTGTGATTTAAGGCCTAATTTCAGAAGCGGGCCCCTATAAAGAGATACCACCTAACGTAGCCCCTTGGCCATTTAATACTTCATCTGAGGAAAAGGCGGGTCCAATCACTTATTATCTCAAACCCCAAAGCAGGCCCTTAGTCTTATAGCCTATACCCATAATAACGTCTCACATTAGTCCGCTATTCATAGGAACAAGTAGCCAGATTAGTTGGGCAAATTTCCCATATAGAATTTAGAACTAACCTCGTGTTGTTATAAATATTTATCATAAGGATATCTCATATCAATAAAATGTACACAATTGCTGGTAGCCTTAAAGTGAAGGGCGAACTTCTATCATGTAACTCTATTGATCTCACGACCCTATGACTTAGCCATAAATTAATTACTCTGTACATATATACTCATCTCACCGTTTCATAACTAAAGCCTTATAAGGAATCTTCCTTATTACGCCTTAAAATAATAATTAGGCTATATAAGCATTCCCGCTTATTTTCACCTAACAATCAATTACCTTCCTAATGGGGAAATAAATGAAAGTATGACTAATTAACTATGCCATATACGCAATAATTATATGTTAATTACGTTAATAGGGACAAATAAATAATTGTGCCTAATAAGTTATAAACGCACAGATTTTTGCTCTAAATTAGCGTTAAATGTCAATTCCCTAATCAATATTACAAGTCATTTTTCTTCAATTTCCAAAGATTTCATGGAATTCAAATGTATAAATAGGGAATAATATTCATAGTCAGAACTGCAATAACAGACTTGTAAATAAAATAGAAACTTGATCTATTACACCAATTCAATGGAATATCTTAAACAATAAAAATTGCAATCTAAACCCCATATTTTATTCAACTCCTATTTTTACAAGGAAATAGAATAAGTGGTGTAAATTACAAATAGAATTCGTAATCTAAACCTCTTATTTTATTGAAGGATCACAATTTGACCTAAAAAAGAAGGAGAAGTGGAATAGACTATGAAATTATCAAAAATTGCATAGATGAAACCAATTCCATAAATTAATATAAATAATTAAGGATCTAAACATGGAGTTGACATTTCAAAATAAAAATGAATTTTGGGGGTTTTCATCTATCATATTTTCGGAATCCCAAAATCTTTAAGGCATATTCAAATCTATAAAAAAAATACACTGAACAATTGATGAAAATAAATACTAAGATTTTCACTCACAGATTAGACTCAGCTTTACTCAATTGGATTTGTAGCCTCTAATCTCTTCCAGAATCTCTCTCTTTTGATATATACATACAGTAGGGAAGAGGTATATATATTTATTAGATTTAGAATAATTGGAGAAGAATAGGATAAGAATAGATAGGAGGAATAAGAAACAAAGTGAAAATGGGTTGAATCCTTACCTGAATTCTCTACCGAGAGATAGCAATGGCAGAGTTCCGTCATATTCCCCAAAATAATATGAATAAAAGTGGAGAGGATAAGGTTCTATTTATAGGAGTTGAAACGTACCAGAATCATAGGATGGAAGTAGGTAGGAAACGGGTAAACTGGAGCACATAACCGAATAGAACATAACGTAAAACCCTAGCCGCCACTGACAATTGCCATTGCCAAGCAGGACCAACCTTGGATGACCAGTTAACCGCCCCTTTTATTCAGAGACGTTTATTTTTGTTTCCTTTGCCATATTATTTTATTCCCTAATTAACTTTTTAACAAAGAGTTAATTAATCATTTGCTTAGCCCCCAAACTAATTTTTGAAATTTAAATCCTAAATTTGATTTCTCATTTGAATTTGAATTCAACTTTAAATCTGAGAACATCAAATGCTCATAACTTCTTTGTTTGAGCTCCGTTTTCAGCATATACATGGAAGCAGATCAGAGTTTTGCCACGAGCGCAATGGAATAACTACCGTTGTCAAATTCCAACTTCTATAAAATTTCCATATCCAACCCTCATCATGTTTAATTTAATTTACTTTATTAATTTATGGTTCATTTTACAAGGTGTTACAATAGTGGCTCCGTTATTGATTACCCATCGATAACAAGTAAGTTTTAAAATATAATTTCAATGTATAACACACCTTGCTTTTCTATCATAAGTGAGCTATCTACACAGGATAGTCTGTTTGTGATGCACGGGACATTTGACTCACACTGCATAGATTGACACACTGTACTTACTATGGTCAATGCTCATAATCTGATGAGTCAACACTCGTCAACATCCTTTAGACTATGGGTGTTCATCACACGGTTTTATTATTCAAAATATAACATACTTGACCATGTTGAACACTTAGTTTTATTGCTTAGAATGACTTGCCGATCACCCTGACTTAAGTCTGACGAAGGAACTTCCACTCCTCCTGAAGTTGAATCTTCAATAGCCTCTGCTTCGCCGTTTATCCCTATCAGACCAACCCTTCCTGAAACTTTTGAATCCCAAAGTCAAATAGATCCAGTTGAGCCGGTAGTTGGCCAATTACCTTCGGGATTAAGAATCTTGAATAACCTGCTACTGTAGGTACCTTTCATCTTATCTGCATGGTCGCTTCGAAACATATCTCTTTAACACGACATCCCTAAGGATGATGTCTATCTGTTGACAAGGGTTGAATTCGCTCACAATCCCCCATCGGACTTTACAACATGCAATCAGTATATATGCTTGGGCTGTGCCATCCCACCATTCAATCCTCTCCTAATGATGGTGCTGTAAGAACTTGGACTAGCTCCATTCCAAGTCCACTCAAATGATTATTCTCTTCTAAGTTTGTTGTACATCCTCTTCATGAATAGATTCAACCGACCTCCAAGATTCAACGAGCTGACTTATCTTCTGCAATTCAAGAAAAGAGGGGATTCCCCATCCTATCTGATTATAGAGGCCTGGAAGGGATGTAAAGTGATTGAAAAGTTCTATAACAAGTGTTCTGCCTTCAAGAACGAATATTTCTTCGTGCGATGCCGGCATGGTTTCAACCGATGTTGGCTATCTGGATGTACACTTCTTCCCTGCTTCTGTCATAATAGAATTCCTAAGTTTCTAACTTAATGTGTGTTTCCTCATAGGCATCCTAGCTCATGACAATAGAAAGGAGCTTGAGAGAACATTCAATGCTCTGAAGGTAGATAGATTCAATCAACGCACCATTGAATTCATTTTAATGAATGACAATATATGGCGGTGTGGTCTGCTTCGCCATGACAGATTTGTCGTTGAGCAGCCTCTAGTGCAAAGTGGCTCTGGGCTCATTGAAATGACCCTCCTATTTCTACCTTAATTTCATAAGGATTTTTTTTCCATCAGAGGGAATTTAAATCAAATAGAAATCAGAATACCATACAAGCTATTGACATAGCCACTTATTTCTTTTCTAAATAGGCAAATTAGGAAAAATCAGCAGTTCAGACGTCTAAATTCTTATGATAGACGTCTAAATTTAATCTCAGACGTCTAAATTATATTGACAGACGGCTCAGAGATCTAAAATTGAAACAGAGAGTAAAAAAACATTTTGAACTAAATTCAGACATCTAAATTTTTTGTGACAGACGTCTAAATTTGATCTTTATGTACATGCATATGTACATTTAATTTATATGTGTCTGGATGTCCACCTATATTCATTTGCACTTTTAAGTTTGATTTAAACTTCCTTTGAATTATCAGAGTCATTTTTCTTTCAAACAATTCAACCAGGATTCAAAACTCATTACCAATATAAATATATCAGTGTATCCCTAATAATATACACATACATATGAAGATGTACGTGTTTCTCTTGTTTAAATTTAGAGTATATATTTTTTTGTTAAACAAGAGTATTCTGTTTGATTTGGATTCTAGCAATTCTGACTAAAGTTAATTACTATATACTTTTGAATATTTGTAACAAGTCAGTAAATCCTATGCATATTTAATTTATATGAACTTGCTCATTCTAATTGATAGTTTTTAATATCAATTTACCATGACAGTTAAATCTCAAGATTCTTGAGATTTTTATTTCAGATCATGGATCAAAGGTATTGATATTTGGCTAAGGCCAGAAATGATATATTCACTTATCATTTTCCACTTATGTATTTTCTAAAAACTTTCTTATTTAAGATTCAATCTATGTGACTTGTTTGCCTTAATCTTAGCCCACATGACACCTAGTGAGTTGTGTATTTGCATAAGCTTTGCTATGTCAAGAATTTGAACTTAAAAATATTCATAAGAATAATTCCAGGTTTTCATAGCTAACACTTGAGCATGTTTTACTTGTTTATGTTCCAGTCAATACTTCAAAAAGATCAAACCTTAACATACAACAATCTTGCCAGAACAACTAATTTAAATCTAACACTTTACAGAACATAAGAGCAACTTGATCACTAACCATAGAATATTCATTACATGACTGGAAATCTTAGAAACATAATTTTTCCTGAATACATGCAGATATAATCATTTTAAGCTCTTATTGAAACTAGCTAGCATGTTCATTCACTCCTCCACAATAGCCATAACTTCATTTTCTACTTAGTGCCTGCATTCCCTGAAAGAGCATGAGTGGCTGCCTCATTTTAAAATGAGACACCCCCATATGCCATGAGCAAACAAGGGTCAGATCTAAGATCTGGTATGAGCAACATCAAAATATTCAAAACATTAAGCTCTGGGTGATGAGCCTTAATACTTATTTTGTATGCATGTAATTTCTTTAATCCACTGCTTTGTTATATTTCATATATTATGATACCAGAATGATATCTTTATCTATCATCTATTCACACAAATTTATTTATTCAATCATGAATATCAATCTACAGTGTGTATATTCAATGGAATAACCAGTGTTCCATTCCAACCAACCTAGGAAATACTCATCTTCCTATTTATTCATTTACAGGTTGTTTTCATTAGTTTAAATCTCTAGCCTCATCTGCTAGTAAGGAATCACAGGGACACATTGCAATGAACTAATTCACATCATTGCACAAAGATCTCAGGGCTTAAACAAACCATGTGCCAACTTGCATACTTCAAATATGACAAGCATTCCAGCAGCCTTCTTGGCTCATAGCCCTAGTATATTTACTAGTAGTGTTGGTTAAAATCCTAGCATCAGATAGCTAAATGGACATGTCACAGTGTAAAAAAAACACCTCCCTATATCTTGCAAGTAAACTGTTCAAAAACAAACAGATAATCATTTCATAAATATTGCTATAAGATGTCTTAACTTCAAATCATACAAAAGAACAACTACAACTGAGTGTGGAGCCATGGCATGCTATGTTATTATGATTTACAAGTAACTGTGATTGAACTAGATTCAAGATCTAGCTGAATCACAATTTTTATCTTGTGAATTTTGTTATTTCATGAGGGAATCAGCACATAGAAATTTCTATTGCATCCCTTACACTTTCTTTTCTTAAGCCTCAGCACTTATATAAAATATAATGCAGCTCATAATATATTTTCTTTTTTTTTTAAAGAATAATTCCCTGCCATAGATCCCCATCAGTTGTGAGTATTCCTTCCTTGATTTTAAGGTATTGTTGCCTTAGTTTTTTTTTTCAAAATGTAGTAAATAGTAGTATGCACATCCATAGCAACCATTCTAACAGATCAAAGGAATTCATCCAAAGAGCATCCATAATAAACATTATATCAGCTTAAAAAAAATCCATTCAACACCATTAATATAACAGTGATTAATAAAAATCAGAAAATATCAATAGCAACATAAAAACTTGGCTGCCTCATATCAGGTCTTAATGCCATGAATCTAGTGAGATTACTCACCTGAATATTTCTTCTTATTAATCCAGAAAATCCCTGAGTATATTTTCTCTTCCTTTAAAATGTTTTCTTCTTTTCCTATTATAAGTAGCTCGGGTAAAAACATTTCTCTGGCCATAACTACTTATTTATAAGCATATTTTTACTAGGGTTTTTCTCAACACAAAATTCCATTTCTGTCCTGGCTGGCATCATGCATTGTTTGCATTTTCTCATTTTTATCCCTAATTACCCCCGGCCATATTAACCAATTAAAGGCTGCATTTTCTTTTCTTTACTTTTTCAGAAAATGGCCACTCACTCAAGTCATGTTAAAAGTGTGTGACTATATTTATTCATTTGCTTATTTTTGAAAATCCCCCTTCTTTCTATTTCTGCATATACATAACATACATACCTGTTTAATGTTTCATACCTATTTAATGTTACTCTTTTGCTTAGCTTTGACATTTTCTGCTCATAGAATATACATGTGTAAAAATATTTATTTATTTAATCTCTCCTTGTTTCTCAGAAAATACATTTAAGCATATACTTCATTTTTAACTTATGCTTAAATTACAATCCAATGCTTTAGATAAGGAATTTACTTTCTTATATATATATATTTTTCAGAAATTTTAAATCTCTTCCTTGTGCTATTTCCAGTGTACATGTGCACACATATCTCTGCACATTATTTAATTTAAAATTCCATCAATATTTGATCCAAATATTTTTAAACTGAATCATTTTATTAAAAATCATTTTCCATTTTGGGGCATTACACTCATACCCGTTCCTCTGCCCTCACTCGTAGCTCTAACAAGAATGTTCAAGGGGAAGTTGCCAGTCTTCGGACGTAGTACATGCTGAAGGGCCCATGATGAGAGAGCACGTAAGGCCCCTCGAAGCCGACATCAAAGTGGTAGAGATGAAGGCGTGAGGATGTCTTCGATCCAAGAAGAAGACGAGGGATTCACAAGGAGAGAAGGAAAAGAAGTGGTTGAGGAATAAGAGGATGCCGCTGATAGCGATAGTGACTATCGCGCTCGCGAAGAAGTGGACGAATCGTTCGTTGAATCGCCTAGGGTGAGTCCTTATCTCCCAATGTAAAAACTCAGAATTTTGGGTCATTGGATGTTCAATATTTAATTGATTTAAAATATTGGAATAAATTGGTTTTTAAGTTAGATAACTTGAATTCAAATATAGGGATCATTCAATTATTTGAATTGGTAATTTAATATTTGAATATTGATTTAAATATCGAGGTTTTAAGTCGAATATTAATTAAACAGTCTTATTTAACTCCTTTTAAATACTAACGGTGAATTCATTTTGCAAATTTATTTGCAATAATAAATGGTTCGAATAAATAATAAGAAAATTTATTTTTAATATAATAACTTGATTTGTAGTGAAGTATTTTCAATTTAACTTATTTGGTTTTCCATAATTTTTAAAGTGAAAAATATTTAAATTAATCGTTCGATGATTTTTTGGTGAAATGAAAATGTTTTCGTGATTTTACAGAATTAGTTAAACAATGTATATTATTATAGTTTTGGGGTCATGTCTCATTTCTAAGCGTGACCGTATTTTTATTTCGATGTCCGTGGTTCGTACGCGAATGAAATACTGTGTGGCGAGATGTCAGAAATTGGTGAATAAATATCTCCTAAACACTTAAAGAAAATTCAATATTTATTTCATTTTGCTCTCTAATGTTCCATTCATTTTCATTTTGAACAAAGAAAAAATATATCCTCCTCCTTGTAAGTTCCATAACAAATCAAATAAAAATCTAAAAAGTCAAAAGCTTGAATCTTTGAACTTAGGAAGCCTAGATCTACATATAGATGTGTGTATGGTTGGGTGCAATCAAGTTTAAGGGCCTCGACATTTTATGAACGTAGCCATTTGTGACTAGGGTTTAGTATAATGGAAGACTTAGGCGGCATTAAGGATTTGTAAAATATACGAGTCACATAACCGATATGATGAATTCTCTTTAGACCAAACGATTTAATTAGTTTATATTTGTTATAAATTAATTAATATTTATGAAATTTTGATTATGAAATTTTGAATGTGATTTGAGGAATAAATATTGGTGTATATATTTATAATAGTTATAAATATAATGATCGATATACAATATCGACAAGAAATTAAATCATATTCAATTAGTAATATTTATTTGGACCTAAATGGGGTATTATCCTATGATTATAACGATACATATGGCAGAAACATACATGATAGGGGCGGCTAAAAGATTTGTAGGAGGATTTTTGATGGAAGGCCCTGATTTAGGGAGAATGGGAAACAGATTTGGTCCACTTTTCTCTCTATTCCTTCCGCTATAAAAGAACTCATAGCCCTAATTCATTAGAGACTTTTCGACCGCTATTTTCATCTTCTTGCTGGCCGACCACATCTACACAAAGCTCCATCAAAACTTATCTCAAATCAATTTCAAATCAACAACTAATGGATAGTCAACGGTATACAATTCAAAGAATAACAGTCTGTCGAATTGAGAAGAGTTCTAGGGAGAGATATTCATCATAGCAAGGTGTACTTCAAGGCATAGTTTTGGTATGTTGTCTTATTTCATATATTATAATTCATGTATAATATTCCATTGCTTGTACATATATCATATTTATATTGGTAGTTAGGTGAGATTCTTATATGTATGAGCGTTGTCACATATTGAATGATTATGTGTGTGTATTTATAATAAAAAAATTATTTATATCTGATGTAGACACAGCCAAAATTATTTATTTTAATATATATGTATATATATATACATATAAATTTATTATATTTATATTAAAAAGTCATATTACACAAAATTAAATAACCTATAATTCACAATGTCACCAGATCATGTTAAAAATTGATCTAATATTTTATGTATCCAAATTTATACTAAATATAATTTTAGGTAATAGTAGAATAATTTTTTTATAATTATTTACTATTTTTAATATTATTTAAACCAAAATAAAGGTTATATAATTAATATAAAATAATATATGATTAGAAAATTATATTTTAAATTTTGTAAAAATTTTCCATCATCATATTAACTTTTAACCAAAACTATAAAATTTAAAAATTAAATTTAGGACTTTTAAAAAATCATTTATAATAATGGTCGAAATTAATTAAATAATTAAAAAATGTAATTTCAACTCAGAAAATTATGGAAATTTTTTTATGACCTTACAATATCATATTCAAATTTAAAAAAGTTTAAAATTTGAAAAATATGTTATTAAATTATTTTAATATTATTTTAATGTTTTTCAAAATAATTGAAATTTAAAAATTTATTAATAAGATTAATAAAATAAATTTACTACATAATTTAATTAATAAATGAATACATGTATTATATACTATGATCTATGTTATGTTATTTTAAAATGTTTTAAATAACATAAGTTATACTTGTATGTATATCAAATAAATTGTGAAATTAATATAATTTAATTAAAATAGTTTGATTAAATAAATTAATTTAAAGACTAATTAATTAAATAATATAAACATATATATGATATACGTGCTATACTATAATAGCTATAGTATATAATAAATAATGGATATAAATGTCATATTAATAGGAAATTAATTAAAATGTTAATTAATAAAAATTAGTTAAATAAACATTTAATTAATATAATGTTATACATAAGAATATTATATAAGTAATATAAAATATGAGAGTTATATAATAATAAAACTTATATAATATGAATGTATAAATTAAAGGTGGAACAGTAAAGAAACCCTAACTAGACTTGAGGAATAAATATATATGTAAATGTACGTATACTGTGGATTTCGATGTGTCCGACACTTGAATCACGAGAGTATTTCATAAGAAATACATTATTCCATGAGTCGAAATCACTCGATATAATATATTGAAGTTATGAATCTTCAATATAGTGTTGTCCTTTAACATATATATTAATAAATTACTTGCATACTCCTTAGTTGTTAAGCAGACTCAAGCTGGTGATGTTATGTGTAGTATTATTAATATATTGAATAGACGAGGTAAGACAACTGTATGTATTTGTTGAGCAGACTCAAGGTACATATACTATACTTAGGCTATCACGATATGGTAGGTACAAATGAATAATTTTGTTTCAATTTGTTGAGCAGGCTCAAGATCGAAACAGAATTAGGACAAGGTACCAAAAGGTTAGGAGCTATATATGATACAAGCGATAAGGAGTTATCCATCGTTTGTAAAGCTATGAATTGTTGAGTAGACTCGAGGTCAGAAACCCAAGACAAACGAGTACTAACGTCCACTAGTAAAGTCGAAAGACTTCTATGTTTTCCTTAGGGTTTGGTAAAACGTAAAAAACTAGTGGGAGCCTTATTCGAAAAACGAATGATAACATTTAACCTTCCTAATCTTGAAAGAACATATGCTATACAATGTTACAATAATCTACTATGATAAATTTGTGCATTTCATACGACTGATAAAATGTTTCTCAATTAAGATATACTTTGAATCAAAGATTGACAAATAGAAATATAACATATACTTACTAATAAACGCTTTTTTCATATTAACGTTTCAACACCCATGCGAGCTCCTGATTTTACAACTAATAAATATGTTCATAATTTGGTCACTTACGTGTTTATTTGGTTGAAACCGTGTATTGCAATTCTATGATTTTCGAACTCTAAATGCAATACAAGTTTATGGATATTTGATCCATATACTATCGCATATAAGTTTTATATGAGGAACAGTCATA
The DNA here is from genome assembly GCA_030737815.1 of Allium fistulosum. Taxonomy (NCBI): domain Eukaryota; kingdom Viridiplantae; phylum Streptophyta; class Magnoliopsida; order Asparagales; family Amaryllidaceae; genus Allium; species Allium fistulosum. The sequence goes on from CM060905.1 coordinate 900,657,971, forward strand.
GTTCATAATCTATAATACTTCGATGAAGTTAAATCATTCGAAAATAAGCCAATAAACAGTACTATGAGGTCAAGTATTCAATTTGATTGATTAAGATAAAGATCGTGTTGTGTTAAAAGCAACACAAGACAAAAACTACAATACAAATTTAAGAACTCGATCACCGAAACGTTAGTCTGATCAGTTTACGCAAAGTGCAACATATTTGCTGTCCTCAAATGTTAAGTATAATCAAGTGCGCTTTTGCAAAGAGCTCATAATGATATTGTAGTAAGGACATTCTTTTGGATGGTTCGACCATTTAGAAAGAAAAATGAAAGTTCATGAGTAGATGTGATTTAAGGTATGGTTGGGATAAAGAGAGTGAATGGTCACTTTTGCTCCATAAAGAAACATTGGAAACAGGAATTGTAATAATAACTAATACTTAATAATGGAATGATAAATAGGATTTCTATTCCGAAATGTATTTTAATATAGAAAATCATTTTCTATGAGATTTATTTCTTTAGGTTTAAGATATTAGATCAAAGAACTCTCCTCTATAATATAGTTACAGTATATGAAATAAATTGTCTATATTAAGTGAATGATGGACCTCCTTTAGTATGCTATTATAATAATGGCGAAAATGGTGGGAGCATGCCATGTTGCACTTATTGATTGCATCAAATTACGAAAATTGTTTTTGTAAAACATACCGAACATTATATATAAAATAACGACTATTTTTCAGTATCGACTAAAAGATAAACATGGTTATATTTTAATATAAGTATTATGAATATCCATTATGAAATAAAACTATATTATGGGATTTGTTTTCATAATAAAAGTAATGCATTAGAAAATATAGAAGTATATAATATTATTTACAATTATTTTGGAATTATAGACTAAGCCTTAATTTTGATAAATAATTTTATTATATGATAATGAATCATATGATAATGGTTAATTATATCTCAAACAATTTAGGCCAATGCACCAATTTAGTGGACGTATTATAAGAGTTGATGAACTCTGTACACAAACACAAGTTTATTAATACCAAAACGATTCCATGTACTTCATCATATTCACCGATAAGTTATCACAGACATGGACATGTGTATTTGATATGCATGTGTAAGTCTACGGTAAGCCCATAGAATATACAACGAAAGTAAATAATGTAACATGCGATAGAAATAATTTGATTTGATCGAATATGTGAATATATTGGAAAGAGTTCTGAAAGTACCTAAAACTGAATAAAAATTCAATCTCAAAAGTCACTCCTCTATGTGATACATAATGATGTATCGATAAGGAGTAATCGAACTTTATTGAACAAAGTATAATTAATTTTACTAAAGTTGAGTAATTTCTTTCTATAAAGTCATATACTTAAGAGTAGTATACAAGGTTAATATTATTTCACTTAAATAATAGTTTACAAAATCATACATGATAAGGGTTTATATGAAACCACAACATATCCTAGGCCAAGGAGTTGGCAGGTTGTGTAAGTCAAACGTTTGCACGTAATAATTGTTTGTGAGGAATCTTTTATGAATCTCCCCAAAAGGAGTTTGGAAAAGAATTTCGTTGGATGACATATTTATGTTTTGAACATAAATTTTGTAAACTAAAACCAAATTAGTTTTATAAATAAGGAAATTCATAAAATGTTTATGAATACCTATTCCGTTGCATTGAGAAACAATTGTTCTTTCAAGAAATACAAACTTCATAGTGAAGGAATTTTTTTAAGAAATTATTGGTAGTAAAATAGAATCGGATACGATCCAAAGATAAAGATGATTATATGAGATGAAATGAAATTAACTTACCTAAATGAACACATCACATTGGAATGTCCAATAAGTATTCTCGCATATTGAAGAAAAACTATGAGTTTCTTATCAATGTTGAAAATATATAATCCTCGGTTGTTTAATTAAACCATAAAGAGTGTTGACTCTATGATATGGTATGATGCGCAGATCCGAAATAGATTCCAAGTACATTATCAAGATATGATTTTGGTAGATGTACCCAAAAGGGATATGATCCATCGATCATGAATGTGTCTTCGAGAGCAAGACTAATGCGGTTGGAATATAATAAACAACATTGATAAGAATAACCTCACAATTTCAATCATTGAAGTTAGCATAATAAATTTGTTATTCCACGTCTCGAAGTTAATTCAGATTTACTCACAAATTATTGCCTAGTATGGCTTTGGATTTTGGTACATGTGTGTTGAAACAAAAAGTTTTAAATATAGATATATACTAGACTATTTGCACATAACCAAAGAGTCTAAAGTCAATGGGAGTGATATTGAGTTTGTGGGTTTTTGGATATGATTCAAGAAATGATAGAAAGTATCATTTTATAAGCATCAAAATTGAACAAATGCTTTGATAGAATTAAAAAATAGTTTGATTGTCAATCAAAGTGCAGAGGAAGCGTGCATCTATAAGAAAGAACTTTAAAATGTACATTGATATTTCTGTAAGTAAACAACACATTGCTGATTCGATGTGCTTGTATTAAAATCAGCCTTAGTTGTTTTAATACTCAATGTTGGGTAACAAATGATGTCCTTTATAGTGAGTATAAAAGATATTGGGAATGTCCCAAATCGATATGCAAAAAATACCTTATTAATTGTTTAATATAGAACATATGAGATGAATTTCTTATGCATGGCAATAGGAATTATCATCCATGTTATATTGTGTACGCTATCGTGATTTGTTCATATATTTGATACATGAAGCAAATATTATATCCAAACTGATATCACCGAATGCTTGTTTAGAGTGTTCTCATGTATTTATGAAATACTAGAGAATTGTTTACAGAAACAACGAACTCCTTGTGAAGAAGTGTTCGGACTCAAAGTTTCATAATCAAATAGAGTATGCTAGTTAATAATAAATTCAAGTTAAGAATCTTCAAATTGGAAATGTTTCAAATGATAGATCGTGGCTGATTCAATGAAAAATGCTAAGTATATTTCCTTGAATAATGCCTTAATAAAAACGATGTATATAAATATAAATGCACAAATTTATAACTGAGCTGAAGATGATTCCAAATATTGAGAATCTCATAACATTGTTATGTGATAACAATGTTACAATATAGTTCATAACAGAACTTAGTGCTCACTGGAAGTTAAGAGATGTATTCTGAATCTTCCACATGATAAAGGTAGTTTATCAGCATCGGAGGGAGTTGATTGACAAAGTAGATAATTGAAATATAATAGCATACCCATTCATAGAGGGACTGACCCAGTTGTTTTTGAGAAAATCAATTGGAGAAGTTGAAATAAGATTCGATAATTGACCCCAAGTGCAAGTGGGAGATTGGCGGAGTAAGGTGTATGCCTTAGGGGCTATTATGTAATTTGTTAGATATATCTAATTCAATAACCAATCTTGTTCGGAATCAAAGGTATTTTCTACCTATGATAACATGATATAATGTGGTTATATTAATTAATTAATTTAATTAAAAGTATATGTAATATAAAATCCATAAATGGTATGTTTTGTGATAGTAGTTACAAAGTGCTGTAAGCCTGAGTAATTTATCACAATGAAAATAAATATACCATTTTAAATGTTCCTAGTCAAGATGCATCGAGACTGGATATCGATGTATCTGTTGAGACTAAAGCACGTAACGCTCTCTAAAAGTTGGGCAGTGTATTAGTCATGGCTGCTGGGGGGCACATAGGGGTTACATACTGATAGTTATTGGATAACTATGGAATGACACATTTGATAGTTTTCTATTGGTTAATATAACTAAGGTCAAATAGAAAATATTGATGTAACTGATTTACATAGTCCTCTTGACTTGAGAATACTATGGATCTTCAATATTAAAACCCCGGTTTGATTATAGTCAAATCATGGCATGGCGTCCATCAAGTGACTATAGTGCGTTGAGTGGATGTATTGGAATTGAAGTACTATTCAAAGGAGGATTCATCTCCTCAAGTATATGTGGTTAGTATCATGGTTAACTCAAGTCACCTCAAAGTCAAAGTCTTTGGCCAGAGCATTTCAGTTAGTAATAATTATTATAATTAAACCAAGGACATTGTGTTTGGACGATAGAGTTAATATGGATGATGTTGGAATTTTGACCATTATCAAATTCAATAAATACAAAGTGATATAGTTTTGACGAAGAGAATTAGTGTAAATACATGTCACAATTGGGCAACGCTTAATTAACTAAAATGGGATTTTACCGAAACTTAGTAAGCAATAAATTTGGCTAAAATGTCACATCACCTGCTAAGTGAGGTGTGGACGTTAACATTCGAATAATTCGATGTTAATCACTTACCAACTTTACACCTGACGATTCACACAATCGATATGATGAATTCTCTTTAGACCAAACGATTTAATTAGTTTATAATTGTTATAAACTAATTAAATTAATTAATATTTATGAAATTTTGATTATGAAATTTTGAATGTGATTTGAGGAATAAATATTAGTTTATATATCTATAATAGTTATAAATATATTGATCGATATATGATATCGAAAAGCAATTAAATCAAATTTAATTAGTAATATTTACTTGGACCTAAATGGGCTAATAGTCCATAAGGTATGATGATACATACAGCAGCAACATACATGATTGGGGCAGCTAAAAGATTGTAGGAGGATCTTTGATGGAAGGTTCTGATGTAGGGGAAATGGGTAAAAGATTTGATCCACCTTTCTCTCTATTCCTTCCACTATAAAAGAACTCATAACCATATTGCATTAGAGACTTTTTGGCTGCCATTTTCATTTTCTTGTTGGCCGATCCCATCTACACAATGCTTCATCATAGCTCATCTCAAATCGATTTCAAATCAGCAATTATTAGATAGTCAACGGTCTACAATTCAAAGATTAGCAGCCTGCCGAATTGAGAAGAGTTGTAAGGAGGGAGATTCATCATAGCAAGGTGTACTTCTAGGCATAGTTTTGGTATGTTTTCTTATTTCATATAACTTATAATTCATGTATAATATTCCATTTCTTGTACATATATATATCATATTTATATTGTTAGTTAGGGAAGAATCTTACATGTATGAATGTTGTCACGTACAGAATAGCTAAGTGTGTGTATGTATAATAAAAATATATATTTATATCTGATGTATACACAGCCGAAATAATTTATTTAAATATATATATATATATATATATATATATATATATATATATTAATAGGCCATATTACACAAATTTAAATAACCCATAATTCACTACGTCACCATATTATGTTAAAAATTGATCGAATATTTTATATATATCAATTGTATACTAAATATAATTTTGGGTAATAGCAAAAATAATTTTTGCAGTTATTTACTATTTTAGTATTATTTAAATCGAAATGTAGGCTATATAATTAATATAAAATAATATATGATTCAAAAGTTATATTTTAAATTTTGTACAAAATTTCCATCATCATATTACCCTTCGGCCATTAAAAACCAAATTTATTATTTTTTAAAAATCATTTGTAATAGCGGCCAAATTTAATTAATCGAAAAAAATATAATTTGAGCTCAAAAATTATGGAAATATTTTCACGACCTTATAATATCATATTCAAATTTCAAAAAATTTCAAATTTCAAAAATATGTTTCAAAATTATTTTAATTGTAATAGAATTATCTTTTATGTTGTGTATTAGATCCGGATTGGCTTCAATGCCCCTTGCATTCACAATAAAACCAAGAAATTTGCTAGAAGCAATGCCGAAAGAAAACTTCATCAAATTTAACTTCATTCAGTACTTCCAAAGGATCTCAAACATCTCCATGTGATCATCCAAATGGTTTCCCGACACTCGCAACTTCACTAGCATGCTGTCCACATATACTTACATCGTTCGTCCAATCCGATCCTTGAACATTGTATTCACAAGTCTCTGGTAAGTATCTCCAGCGTTCTTCAGACCGAACAACATTACGCGATAGCAATATAGTCCTAAATCTGTGATGAAGTTGGTTTTCTTTTGATCTAGTTCATGCAACATAATCTGATTGTACCCTGAATAGGCACCCATAAATGAGTGCAGCTCATGCCCCATAGTTCCATCAACAAGCTGGTTGATTCTGGACAATGGAAAGCTATCCTTCGGGTAAGCTTTGATTAAATTTGAGCAGTCAATACAAGTTCATTACTTCCCATTCGATTTCTGGACCAACATAGGGTTTGGCACCTACTCAGGATATTTTGCATTATGGATGAAGCCGTTGGCGAACAGCTTATCCACTTCTTCCTTTAATGTAGAGGATCGCTCAGGACCCAGGCTGGGTCTCTCCTGCCTCAAATGGCGTGAACATGGGATCGATGTTAAGTGCGTGACATTCTATCTTCGATGATATCCTGCACATATCAGAATGTGTCCAAGCGAACATGTCCAGATTGTCATGAAGAAAGTTTATCGATTCCTTTTGCATCTTAATTCCCAATTATGAACCTACTTTCAGGACCCGAGTTAGGTTATCCATGTCAACTGGAACAGCTACCATAATCTCCGCTGATGCTGCCAGCATTTCCCCTAAACTCTTCTTCCTACAACATTGGCCTTGTCGAAGCGACCATGGTCCCCGAGCCAGGGCGGTTCTGTAATTTCTATGCTTGCAGTTCCTGAATGTGGAGAGCCTTCCTCACATTCTTTCCCTTCTTACGGCATTTAGCTTCACGTAATTCAGCAACATAGCATTCCTTGTAGCACTTTGATCTCCTCTTACTACTCCAACCCCATTTTCCATTGGTAATTTCATCGTAAGACACCATGGAGCCAAAGCGATTCTAAAGTCAATAAGGGTCGGTCGGCAAAAAAGCGTTTTAAGCATAATACTCATCAACAATCACAAATGTTTAGATGAGAACCACCCTCCATTCTCCTTCTTCGATTTCTATAGCTAGTTCGATCGTTCCAATCGGCTATTTAGGTTCACCTGTAAATCCATGAATCTTTGTTTTGCAAGCGGTCAATCCTTCATGCTAATCTTCATTTGGCTAAACGTTATTTGGAATAGGATATTGATCGAGCTTCCATTGTCAACCAACACTCGATGTACAACTGCCGGTCCGATGCCAATCGTTATCACCATTGAGTCAAGAGTTGGTGCTTCTACATATTCAGTGCCCCGATTCCTAAACATAATGCCATCCATAATCATCCTTTGCTGCTTGGTCGGAGCTCCGTCTTCGACGATGTAATAACTCTCCTATGGCACATGCTTCGGAGAACTATCATATCGTTCCATCTCATCCAATCTCTTTTATGCTGGGTAAGGTCCTCCAGAAATGGTGTTTATGACTAGTCTTCCGTCTGTTCTCTTGGATCCTTCTTTGCTGGGTCTAGCCTGATTTTCTTGAGCACTCTGCCCTTAGGGTCTAACAGGTTGTTCGGCGTTTGCGATTTCTTCACATACTACTGGACCCTGTTTTTTCTTATCAAGGCTTCAATTAAATCCTTCAAATGCCAACATTCATTTGTGTTATGCCCGTGAGTTTCATGGAAGTGGTAATACTTCCCCAACCTTCCTGTTGCTCAATCGCTTTCCTCTTGGGTGGTTTGTTATACTGCCCAGTTGCCTAAGGGCAAGATAGATTTTTTTCAAATTGTCATTCAATGGCGTATAGTCCTTGGGTCTTAGATTCCTTGGATGCTTTCTATACCTATCATGCTACCAGCATTCTGATTCCTCTTTTTTTGATTTGCACCTTACCTGCATTTCCTGTAGTAGTTTCAGAATCATTTCCATCCTATTTGACTTCAACATTACTCTGAATTACTTCTTTTGACTTCTCGATGGGCTTGCCTTCAACCATATTTGCTTCTCTAGCCTTGAATTTACCTTTCGATGGAATTCCTCCATGTTAGTGAGTTGCTTCATTGTTATCCACCTACCGAAATCCATGCCCGGGTGAATACCACAGATAAGTTCCATGAATACAAGATCTTCCTTTGGATTGCTAACTTCTGTTACAGAAATGTTAAATCTATTCAAGAAAACTTTCAGTGACTCCTTGGGTCCTTATGACAAGCCAAACAATGACTAAACGTCCTTTGGTCATGCCGCATGGAGCCTGAAATCCTCTAGAAACTTCTTTCCAAAATCATCAAACGTCGATATGAATTTAGGCGCTAGCCTGGTAAACCACATCAAAGCGACTCCTTCCAAGAAGATAGGGAAATACCTACAACGAACAGCATCAGTAGCTCTAGCTCTGTCCATATACCATTCTTATTTGAGTAAGTGTTGTATGGGATTAGTACTTCCATTGTAGGATGGCGGCATGGTAAACTTCTGGGGAAATTCTTCTATCAAAACATTTTCAGTAAATGGAGTTCGACTTGGTGCAGAACTCCAGTTTTCATCTTTCCTTCCTCTGCTCTCCTTCACCAACCATTTGACCATGGCAGCAATGTACTCCTCGCTGGCATGGGATCTGCAGGTCGACTGTCAGGGGGCTGCACCGAGTGTTTGGCTACACAAATGATCTCGGCTTTCTCTTTGAAGTCTAGGTTCTCCATTCTCCTAGAGAACCACTCCTATAGAGTTCCATTGGCGTCAGCTGCCTTGCCATGGAAGTTTGAACTCCATAACTATTTTTTTTGTTAACACCTGTATTCAACCCCTCATCGCCATCATCCAGCTGCATGTCATTATCATAGTCAGAATACGCAATGCATCTCCCTCCCGAGCATCATCAAGTGGGATATTTGGGTCGGAACCGAGTGGTTTTCTTACGAGGGGAGCGCTCCTACTTCCTCCCGTACCAACTCCTGCCACCCTGATAGTTACTTCCTTCTGCTTTTGCTTTCCATCTCTCATATTTATGTCAAAAACCAAAGAGTTCTCTTATTCTATTACAGGAGAAGTTTCTCTTCTAACTCTTCTTGTCGTTGATGGCTACAAGGTTAACAGTGCGTCCATCTTATCCATGAGAGCTTTCTAGCTATCCGCCACTCTCTAGTTAAGTTGATGAATCATTTTATTAAGCTCTCCTCTAGAGATAGCTTCCTATTGAGTAAGCTCTGGCATTGCATTTCCATTATTAACTTCCGTTTGGTGCGTGTTTCCTTCATTACCATAAGCCACCGCTCCTACGGATCTTCTGGAAGCATATCTTTCTTTTCTAGGCGCCATTGATCTTTAACGGCAAGTTTTCAAACTTCTTAGAGAAAGCTTTTGGATTTGACCATTGGATCTCTTCAAATCCACAACATCAAGCTAGATCGAACACAGTATTCAGTTATCTTAGTGAAAGCACCAAAATGTTGACACCAAAAATGGATCAACACCCAAGAATGAGTTGTAGGGAACCTGTAGGACCTAGATCTAGCTAATGGTATTGAAAGTAAAAGAAAATAGAATGTGAAGACACTAGATTTTTATAGTGATTCGGATGTCCACTTTATAGCTTTATTGATTATGAATATGAGAGAGCTTGTATGAGATTACAGAGAATTAGAGTCATAAGTATAAGAGGTTGACAAGTTTTAAGTCCTAGAACTGCCAAGAGTAGCTGTTTTTGTGATAGTTGTGTGGAAGGAAGATGGTGAAGAGGAATGGATTCCCATATCCGGAGTAAAGAAGAAAGAGCAGGGAGAAGATCCTTTTTTGGTTGCACTATGGCTTGTATTTGTAGGGAAACATGTGTACTAGGTCAAAAGCCAGCTTGCAGTAGAGCCTAAATGTCAGTCCAAGGTTGCACAAGAAAATTGGAGGCAATTGAGTTAAACAAAAAACTTGGTACTGAGTCATTTGACTTGGTGCCGAGTTATTTTCTTAAGTGGAAATCGCTCCAACCTTTTGCACTGCTCTCTTATCCTCTACTTGATGTGTTCCATGCTCTTTTTATCGACTATTGGTTGATTCTAGTGATTGTTTCATAATCAATTAAGTTATCCTACATTCTTGGTTTTCTTCTCTTCAACCATTGGAATTGGTCGTCCAAACTCAAGGAAAACCACTTGATCATGATTAGATGGAGTAAGGCATGAGATGTATGAAGACTGGAAGGCAATTGTAGGGAGTAAAATGACTCGATCCTGAGCCAAATAACTCAGCGCTAAGTTATTTCCATAGCTTCATTTTGTATGAAACTTTCTCGAATTGTTTTCTTGCTCCTTCTAGGTGTGCTTCCAAGATTTCAAGTCATTTTGTCTTGTCTTTCTAACTTCCGTTGAATCTACTTGGTTAAAAAACTGGTTAACAACTATCAACAAATTATGCTACCTTCATCTTCATCCCTGGCTAACAGAAAATTCTCTTCATATCCATATACATCTTATCTCCACTAGGGTGAATGGTCATTCTTGAATAGTGACACTTCATATGCACTTCCTCCAAATATCATCAACCATCGAAACACAAAGGCTTTAATCTCTCCTCAAGCACCCTCTTCCATCAATCACATATCTACCGCCATGGGGAAAGTGATCCCCTCTCCTCAACTTGACAAAAATATTCACCATCGCCTTACCCTTCTTCTACTCTATTTCAATGCGGTCCATCAGCGCCGGCTTAATATCCATTACTTCCAAATAGCCTAGAGTGGATTCTATTAGTAGTTGGAAATTGAAATTCGAAAGGAATTCTAACCGCCTCCACTCATATATAGCACCTAGGATAGCATGCCTCCAGCCAACGGCATTGGCAACAATATTTCCTTTTCCTGGTGTATATTGTATCCCAAGAAAATAGGTATTTGAGTGATTTGTGGTCGGTGAACATATCAAACCTTTTTCCCAAATGATAGCGCCTCTACATTTTTAAGGCAAAAATGATGACTCCTAACTCCAAGTTATTAGTTAGATATCCCTTCTCATGGTCCTTCAATTGTCTACTAGCATAAGCTATCACCCTTCCTTCTTGCATAAGGATGGCTCCTAATCCCATACCACATGCATCTGTGTAAAATGTGAAAGGCTTTGTCCAATCAGGAATAGTTAATACTAGAGCACTAGTCAGTAGTTCCTTCAACTTCTCAAATGCTTCCGTGGATTTCTCATCTCTTGCAAAAACAAGATTTTTCTTGGTTAAGCGAGCTAATGAGACACCTACCTTTGCGAAGTCCATGATGAGTTTCTTATGGTAACCCGCCAACCCAAGAAAACTCCTAACCTTCATGGCAATTTTTAGAATCTTCTGATCTTGAATAGCTTCCACCTTTGCGGGAACTACATACAATCCTTTCTCGGAAAGAATGTGTCCAAGAAACCTCGCATCCTTCTTCCAAAAGTGACATTTTGAGAATTTGGCTTTAAGTTGGTGCCTTCTCAAAGTCCCTACTACCTTCCTTAACTAATTTCATGCTCTCCCTCACTCTTGGAGAATACTAAGATGTTATCTACAAACTTACGATAAATTTATTTAGCTATCCTTAAATACTCTACTAATCAAATCTACAAAGTACAATAGGGCAATTATCAATCCGAAAGGCATCACTTCCCATTCATACAGTTTGTTTGGAGTGTGAAATGCAGTCTTCTACTTTTTATCCTCTACTATCCTTAATTGATGAAATCCAGTGACTAAGACCAATTAGGAAAAGGTTTTGGCTCTAATAGGCTGATCAAACAAGTCGCCTATTCTTGGTAAGGGATGAATATTCTTTTTAGTCAACTTGTTGAGTTCTCTATGATCGATGCATAGCCTTAATGAGTCGTCTGCCTTAGTGGCAAGAAAACATGTGCTCTCCATTCAGAAGTATTTTGACGAACGAATCCTTTCTACAATAGCTCCAAAATCTACTTACCAACTCTCGCTTTTCTTTAAGGACCATGTGTCTTAATGGAAAAGTGATTGGTCTAGCATCCTTCTCCAAATCAATCCTATACTCGATCTTCCTTCAAGGAGGGAGACCCGAGACTTTTTCAAAAACATCAAGAAATTCTCGAACTACATGTATAAATGAGAGCTCATCTCGTGATTGGCTCAATGAATATAAATAGCTTAACTCGACTGAGATTTGGGTTATACGATGGACATCTATATTTCATCCTTTACAACTCCTTAACCATGCAATTCTCCTATTGCAATCTAGGACAACCTGTAGTAAGATAACTAATCCATCACTAAGATAAGTCCATACCCCTCAAAACTAGGAACATGCGCGTTACATATAAAATCGACGTTACAATGTCCACAACTAAGTCTTTGCAAAATTAAGAAAAGATGTGTAGATCCCCCAGTAGGATTTAAAATGACTATTGGATTGTGACAACTTGGTTTTTAGGCTCAAAGAGTTAACTATATTTTTAGCTATGAATGAATGTGATGCTCCTGAGTCAAATAGGGTACGAATGATATACCTAGAAATAATAGTTGTAAACTTCCATTGCATCCTTTTTTGATCTTTAAAGGGAGGTCTACTCGACATAGGAACAGCTTTAATGGCATAGGCTTGCCAACTCTATCCTCCCTTCGAAAGTTCTGGACATCGATTCTTGAAGTGCCCCTCTTCATGGCAGTGATAGCACTTCCCCTTGAATTCTTCCCTCATCAAACTCACTCTACAATCCTTAGAAATGCATCCTTTCTTTAGGCACCTCTGACATGTTACACCCTCTTTCTTAAACTTTCCCTTAGCCTTCTTGTTCATCCAAAATCCTCCTTCTTAGCTTCTCCTTGATTTTGCACCAATCATGCCTTCTCCTCCGAACTAAAGCCATTTCAACTAACATCTCATAAATAGCACCAATGGGTACTTGGGTCAAAATCAATTCTCTAATTGGGGAATTCAGGCCTTTCACAAACTTCATAGCCTTCTTCATGGGGGTATCTATCAAACTCGGTCAGAACTTAGCCAGTTCTATGAACTTACTAATATATTCCTTTAAAGTGGAATCTCCCTACCTAAAATGTATAAACCTTTCTAATTGCAGATTCACCTCGGCCCTAGACATAAATCGCGACTCAAAGCGATTTTGAACTCTGTCCAACTGATAACTCTCTATGCACTCTCATTAGCCACAATAGTCCACCAATCTAAAGCCTCTGCTTTAGATGCTATACCATCATTCTCCTCATAATGTGATCGTCCCATCCAAGTTCCTAAAAGATACGCTTACAGTCGTTAATCCAAGTCTTCGTCTCCACAAAACATTCAACTTCTTTATACACCTTTCCACCCATATTCTGGAAGCCTTTACACATATTGGGAAAGTCTATAGGGTAGGGTATTGCTTCAGCAGGCGGAGCAGTGGGTACAACTGGTGTAGCTTGTTGAGGAATGAGAACTTGCCCTACATGCCTCATGTATTGCTTGAACCATTTAGGCATTCGTCAAATAGTGGGTATCTCTTGGGTAGAGGGGCTCCCATTCTCAAAGGAGTGATTTTTAGCCATTATCGACTATTTATAGGTTTAAACTTTTAGTCATAAGTTTCTAAGATAGTACTATTTGCCAAAAAAGAAGATTTGCCTAGTGCGTTTGCGTATGTTCGGAATAAGTGTGTGTGTTGTAAGGTTTTGAAAAATATGGTAAGGTTTTGAAAAATACTTTAAAAACAACAAGTATGTACTCATACGTAAACCATACCCATTGACCGGGCAACCTAGGTTGTGATACCAAATGTAACAACCCACCTAGAAACGTGCCTAATTTTCAACCCAGAAAAGTCTCATCGAACATTAGACCCATTCCAAAGCTGGCTGTTTGTCGATAAATTTTTACAAAGCACAGAGCTGACTATCTACACATTCAGAATCTCATAGCGGAAGGACAAAATATAATACCAAAAACAATACCCATTTTATAAAAACTGAAGTCTTGGAAAAATAGAACATAATACAACATAACAACTCTAAATATCTGCAGTGCAATATCTCAAAATACATCATCATGTCTAAATGGGTACATCAAAAATATAAGAAAAACATAAGTAAATAGGTAAATAACTACCACAGGACTCCGTCTTTGCCTTCATCTTATAAAATCTGCATCGTCTTCTCTAACTTATGTTGTGATGAGAAGGGAGTTAGAACAACAATGTCTGGTGAATAAAAATATTGACTCTTTCCATATTAGTACTTGGGAAGTATAATTTAGATAAGTATGTGTCTTACATGTCCTAATTATATATTTATAATTTCTCCAACAATAAGCTCTAAAGCTTTTCCAGTCCAATACTATAACCTACACTGTTCCAATTCAACTCTATAACTTACCCTTAACTGCTGGCCAAATGCCTGTACTAGTCCCACACATCTACCATTAATCATGTCCTAAACAATATGAGGGAAAGTACCTAAGTCACTTAATACTTTTCCTTGGGAATTAGGCAGACTCTGGCCATTTACTACCTATAGCTTAGCAGGTCCCCATCATTTAATACCTAACCCAAGGCAGACTCCTCTCAGGTATGATCTAGCTAACATCGCACAAAATCTCATGAGGCCACTTAAAACTTGTTTTTGGAAGAGACGAACCTTACAATAGCCACATAATACCTCGAACCCAAACTGGACCCTTCCTGAGATTTTCAACTACCGTGCCTAAATGTTATCCCTGACCATTTAATACCTCCTAATTAGGGAGGAGTTGGACCCTACAATATCCACTTACTTCCTCCAATCCTTGAAGCATGCCTTACATATTATGACCCATAACCCAACTATGATGTCTCATATTAGTCTAACTATTCGTAGGAACTAGTAGCCTGATTAACTGGGCAGACTTATCCTATAGAATTACGACTAACCTCACATTCTTCTTGGGTATGTATTATAGACGATGTCTCACATTAGCCCCAAAGTCACAATGGTGGTAGCCAGATTAGCTGGGCAGACCTCCGTGTGCTTTTGACTAACATTGCATCCCTATAACTTATTCATAATTTACACTCTCCTAACTAAATTACTATATACCTTACCACATTCTACTAAGGCTATAAAGAAAGATTCATTATTCCACACTAATCATAATCATTCTTAAATTTCATCCTGGGGGTTTAAATGCAAATAAATAACCTATTTATTATGCTATTAATAAGTTAATAATTATATATTATTTATACACTAGTATATATGCAAAACTACACAAATAATATATTCCTAAGCATGTGAAGATTGCGTCCAATGCTAACTGTTAAATGTCAAAACTTCCAATTTATTCAAGTTTAACTCCATACCGTAACATGCAATTTAGCTAATATCCTCAGCCCATAATAAACTTGTATAAGAAATGGAATCAATTACAAAACTTATTTTATATTAAAATAGTAGAACCCACATAAATAGAATTTACAATTCAATCTTTTACACTCTATCCAACTTTCACATATAAAGTGGAAAAAGGGATTCATATTCAAAAACCCTCAATCATATCAAAGAGAAATTGAGAAGTCGAATAGAATGTAAAATATTAAAAGAGCAATAACTACACAAGTTCTACTATTTTAATATAGAATAATTGAGATCCCAATAATATAAGAATTAACATTTCGCTTTGGAGGAATTTTGGAGGTTTAGATATTAAGTTTTCATGAACCAAAATTTCCTAAGGAATATGTAAAATCCAACCTGTACTATACAATTACTTAAATGAGAAAAACTAAGATTTCCACTCACAGATAAATTCTAGCTTTCTCCTTTGGATTTGAACACGCATGATTGTTAAATCTCTTTCCAGATCTATTCCTTCAGAAATATATAACGAGTGGGTTGTAAGTAGATTAGATTTATAATTTCAGGGATTGAAAGAGAATATAATAAGAAATTAAATATAAAAATTAAAATCTTTTACTTAAAAACCATGAGAAATTTCTAAATCGTATGAAAGAACTGACAGAGCTCCGCTTAAGTTTCCAAATAATTTGCAGATAACAGTGAGGAGGTTAGGTTCTTATTTATAGTGGTTAGAAAGCACCAAAAACGTCGAATTTAACTTGGTTTATAAATAATAAAATTCGGGCCGTTCGTGGTCGAAATAACCCTAGTCGCCACAGAACACGCCGATCTACCGCTCTTACCTAGGCGGTTGACCGGTTACCTATATAAGGAATGTATTTGTTTAGCCGTTTAATTATTTTATTTAATACCATATTTATATTTAATGTTAACGTTTTCTTTCAACATTTACTTAACCCCTAAGTTTCTAATTAAGTTAACTTTTAAATTTCAAACTTTAGCATTAATTACAATTTGATGAATTATATTTGAATTATTTTAAATTAAAAGATTTCAAACGTCTATAACTTTTGCGTCTGAGCTATGATTATAAAACTTTATATATGGAAATTGATCAGAAAATTGCCGATGGTGTAATTTCCATGGCCAAATTCCGACATCTACAAGATTTCCGTTTTTAGCCTTACTATTAATTAATTAATTTCTTATTATTAATTTTATGAGGTGTTACAGAACTCTTTCCGGTATACTTGCCCATTCGATAAAATAGAATCATTTTATTGCATGTTATTTTATTTACTTCTATTTTATATTCTATGAACTTATCATATACATGCTTCATATGTATTAAATAAATGTATTCATGCTTGTGATGTTTCATCGGTGAATACAACGAAGTGTTTGGAACCATTATGGTATTATCATACTTGTGATTACATACATCTTATAATTAATCTGAATAGTTTATCAAATCTTATTACGCTCCCACTTAATGGGTGAATAGCCATTAATTGTTTGAGATCTAATTACCAGTATCATGTAATTCATAATCATATGATAAAAATTATTTCTCAAAACTACTGCATAGTCTATAATTTCAAAATAATTGTAAATAATTTTGATACTCCGGTATTTTCAATGCATCACTTTTTTGTGAAACAAATACTACATTACAGTTTTATTTCATAAATGATGTGCGATACGTTTTAGGAAAATAATTTTCGCAACTTGATGTAGTCAACAAGTGTTATATGGAATGCTCCCACATTTTCCGCTATTACTATAATAGCATACCAAATGCGGAGATCCATTATCCAATTAATATAGACCATTTATTTCATATGCTGCTACTAGTTTACACTAGAGTGTTTTAATCAAATATCTTGAACTCAAATAAATTAATCTCATAGAAATTAATTTTTTATATGAAATACACTTCCAAAATAGAAATCATATTTTTTATGCCAGTATTAAAGTATCAATTATTATTATTACAATTCTCATTTTTGAAGTTTCTTTACAAAGCAAAGGTTACTATTTACTCTATTCATCCTAAATGTATCTTAAATCACATGTACTGTTATACATTCAATTTCATTTTTTAAATGGTCGACCATTCAAAAGAATACCCTTACTACAACATCATAACGAATACTTTACAAAAATGCATTTGATTATCCTTAACATTTAAGGATATCAAATATGATGCACCTTACATAAACCGATCAAACTGATATTTCAATGATCGAATTCATTGGTCTATATTGTAGTTTTGATCTTGTATTACATTTTACACAATACAATCTTTATTATAACCAATCAAATTGAATACTCGATCTTACATTATGGTTTATTTGTTTGCTTTGAATGAACTAATTTCATCGAAGTATCCTACATTACGAACTATGTCTGTTCACTATATAACACTTATATGTGATAGTTTATGGATCAAATATCTATAGTCTTGTATTACTTTTGAGTTTGAAACTCATAAAATGCAATACATGGTCTCGATGAAATAAACATGTAAGTGACCAAATTACAAACGTATTAAATAGTTGTAAAATTAGGCACTTACATAGGTATAGAAAACATTTACATGGAAGAAGTATTTGATAGTTAGTATATGTTATATTTCTATTTGTCAATCTTTAATTCAGTTCATTTGTATATCTTAATTGACAAACAATTTATCAATCGTATTAAATGCACAAATTTATCAACATAGATTATTATAACATTATATATCATATATTCTTACAATATTAGAAATGTTAAAGGTTATTATTTCGTTTTTCTAATAAGGTTGCCTTTAGTCTTTTATGTTTCCTCAAACCCTCAACGAAACATAGAAGTTTTTCGACTTCGCTAATGGGTGTTAGGACTCGTATACCTTGAGATTCTAACCTTAAGGAAAGCTCAACAAATCATAGGCCCATATACGATGGATAACTCATTATCGGTTGTATCATATGTAACTCCTAACCCATGATTTCTTGTTCTAATCCCACCTTTACTATGAGGAAAGCCAACAAGTAAAGTGGGTTATTCACCCGAACCTATCGTTTCGCGACGGCTTATGTATCATGCACATACCTTGAGGAAAGCTGAAAAGACATGTGCAGTTATGTTACCTCATCTTCAATATATTAATGGTACTGCACATAAATTTCTTAGCCAGAGGAAAGCTTAACAAATAAAGAGTATGCAAGTAATCTATTAATCTATAAATGATAGTGGATAACTTTATATTAACGATTCATAATCTTCAATATATTATGTCGAGTGATGTTGACTTATGGAATAATTTATTTCTTATAAAATACCCTTGTAACTTAAGTGTTGGACACATCAAAAATCACAGTATATGAACATATATGTATGTATTTATTTCTTAAGTCAATTTAGGGTTTCTTTAATGCTCCACATTTACTTTATATATTCAAATCATATAAGTTTTATTATTATATAACTTTTATATTTCATATTACTTATATAATAGTTTTATGTATAATATTATATTAATTAAATCTTAATTAATTAATTTTAATTAATTAACTCTTTAATTAATTTTATATTAGTATTCCAATACAACTTTTACATTGGACATGTCTATTATAACCTTTATAGTACATGTTATAACCTTTATAGTAATACGTATTATATTTATTTTTTATAACTTTTGTAGTAGAACATTTATATCTTTTATATGCATATTTTTACTTAATTAATTAACTATTTATTTATTTATTTATTTATTTAACCTTTAATTAAATAAATCAATTAAACAATTTTAATTAAATTATATTAATTTTGAAAATTTATTTTATACACATATATACATATATATATATATACTTATGTTATCTTAAACACTTTAAAATAACATAACATATATTAATATATATAATACATGTATATAAGTATTAATTAATTAACGAATTTAATTAATTCATTTTATTAATCTTATTAATAAATTTTAAATTTTGAAATTAGTATTTAAAAAATTTCAAACATTTTGAAAATATCATTTTCTTTTCAAACATTTCAAAAACTTATGTTGTATTATAAATTTTATAATAAACGTGTTTTTGTTTTAAAATTAACTTTTAAATTTAAAATCTTTTATTTTTATTTTCAAACAATTTTGAAAATTAGCCCATAGCCCAATTCAAATTGGGCATTTTCTATTAGGGGTATCCTTTAGGCTCACTTCACCTTTTAGGCCGATAAATAGTAGGACATAGTGCTTGATTACTCAATTTCAATCCTAGACATTACCTTTCTAGGCACCATACTAAGTGGGCAAGCTTAATTAGTTAGCCCTAACATGACTAATATAGACCGCATAGGTTATTGGGCTCTGATACAATTGTTGGAACTAGGTTAGCCTGTAGTGGAGTTAAATGATAAATTTAAAAAAGTTCTTTATTGGATCTTTGTTGGGCCTATGAAATCTAAATTTATTTAGATCTTATCTAAATTTTATTTTAAATAAAATCTTTATTTTTCTTAATTTTTAAATAAAGTTGTTTTGATGTTATATTTATGTTATATAATATGACCATGTGTATCATATACACATTTGTATACGTTTATGTGCAACATATACAATGTACATGATTTAACATGCCCATGTGTAAGTGCTGGGATTTACACCGCAATGCACACATTAGCCCCTTCATATACATATGGGTCGTCTTTTATATATATACACACACACACACATATATATATATATATACATATCTTTGTGTGTGTACACACACACAGATATATATATATATATAATTTAGTTTGATATGAAATTATACTTATAGTAGTATAAATATATATATATGACATTATAAAATAGTTATATTTATAAATAAATACAAGTTTAAATTCAATATATATACATAGTTTTGCTTATGGTGATATATATATATATATATATAATCTTATAAAGTTATTTCCTAATCAAAAGGTTTATTTGTTTTCAAGTAGCAATAAATTAGGTTTAAATAGGCAGTTAATAGGAAGAGGAAAGTGTTTGTACCAAAATTGGGCACAACACTCTTCGGATGTGTTTGAAGAGATAAAATGAAGAAAATAAATGTAAAATGAAGCAGATCTAACAAACACACCAAAAAATAGGTAAGAAAATGCATAGAAACACGCGGATTTAGAGTGGTTCGACGAATTGCCTACGTCCACTATGAAATGGCTGATGTTTATTGAACTTTACTTGCTGGTTACAAAAGATTGCAGCAGTACAACAGAAGTTTAATGGTGATTCCGGTAGAGTATCAGCGTATCGAAGCCAAAAAGTCCTTTTTCTGTAGGTCCAGGGTCACTATTTATAGGCGTAGGCAGCAAATATCTCGCCCAGATCTTAGAAGACTTCTTCTCTCATGTAGGTGGGCCCACGGGATTGAGTTCAGGTGATTTTGACTCGATCTGGGAGCGATACGAATTGAGTTCATATAGATCCATAATTGGTCCTCTTGGGCTAAAATTGATCAGGTACATTCTTGCAGTTATAGACAAGCTCCTGTGAAAATTTCGTGGCATTTGGACTTGTAAATTTTGAGTTATGATCGATGCGAGTTTAATTTGTTGAAAGTTGTTGAGTTTGCATCGCTTCTGTTCGCATCACTTCTAGGCGCGAGATGTCCGATGACGCGGCTCTAACTTTTAGGATCTATCCACTTTTCATGCCGAGCGATCGGGTCAGCCATCTTTACGTGTTCCCTTTGTATCGCTCTCATTCAGTTGCTTCGTATCCATGTCGTTCGTGTCCATTGATATGGCTTCGTTCGTATCCATTAATTGCTATGCTGTTCGTATCGATGATTGTTGCTCCATTTCATATCGATCAACGAGGGTGTCACTCGTATCGGTCCATCTTGCATTATTCACATGATCACTGGCCGATCGATACGAATAGGGTGCATCGGTGGATCAATACGAAATGGTGGCTTTTTATGGCTTCGATGGGTACGAAGTAGACATGGGTGGATCGATACGAATAGGCTAGGGGATGATGGATGCAAAGTAATATGAGTATGGATGGATACGAAGTGGGACATGCTTGATGGATTCGAACTAACAGACGTTTGGTGGATACGAATGAGGTTTCCTGGATGGATACAAATGAAAGCAATACGAAGGAGGTGGTCTAATGGATACGAATGAAGAGTACTGCTTGATTTGCATCGATCATATCTTGAGCATACGAACTCCGATTGACCAGCATCCATTGCGAACCTGTGTATAACCAATCTTCGAGACGGACTGTCTTTGGTTTTCAGCCAATTCCTTGGTGTTACGGCCTTGTCAAAAGATGGGATAACATTTGCCACCAAAGTACGTCCTGTGTGATCATGATGTGCTTTGAAAAGCTGCCATCTTCATTTTGAAAAGTTCTATCTGATTCGCTGAATAGTTGTTGTCTTTTCGTCGAAAGATGCAACCTTTGATTGACCTTCAGTAGTACAAATAATGAATGGTTGACTGCCAATTGTTGTATTGTGCACTGTTGTAATTGAGTGTTGGATGATAGCAAACTGTTGTCCTAGGCCCTAATTGCCATCAGGTGATCATTCAATTCCTGTAAATTTCGAAAATTAAATGTTGATTTATGGCACATAAAACATATGTTAACCTGACTCTCATTAACTTTTGTATGTTCAAGAGTCGTTGTCAGTTTCCTTGCATCGAATCCTGTATCAATCCTCTCCCGAATCGACGTGAAATTCGAGTTGTAACAATGCTTGATGGTTGTTATTGAATATCTCTCTGTATCGATCCTCTCCTGGATCGATTTGAGAAGTTAAAAAGACTATCTTCATATCGATGGTGATCGATATGAATTTGTTGGCTTTTTAAAAATATTTCGTATCGATGGGTATGAATCCCAGTGGTCTTCAAAATGATGGATACGAAGTTGTAATTTCGTATCGATGGACCTATGATGGATACGAACAGCCCAATCGGTCCCTCGAGTACATTCGTATCGATGGAGATTGGATACGACAAAAACCTTCTTCGCATTGGTTGGAGGAGAAACTGCTTTGATCGGTCACTTGCATCGGGCGACGAATCGACACCAGCCTAGGGCCGGGTCATATAAAAGCTTTCTGCACTTAGCATTTTTTATCACTTGCTCTTATTTTTCTGCCTACCATTCGTATCGATTGCAAAGCCAGGAACAAAAATTGCTTTCGTCTCTAAACCATTTAGCCCCTTAATCCTTTGAGTTAATTGCCTAAAATAGGTAAATCATTGAACAAAATCGATTGTAAGATGATGAGGCTTGAATTCTCGAGTCCTTCCACTTGTATTCGTGACCAATTCTGGTGAAGAGGAGGCCATAGATGGTTGGAGCGAGGTCAAGGAAAGTCAGAGTGGTCTCTGTATTGATTGGGGAGGATGAAGCATGGAGGGATATGAAGTGCTTATGGAAGAGGAGCTCGGCCTTGACCTCGTACCGATGGAAAGGAGAAGGAAATCACATATTCGTATCGATTTTGGAGAAAGAAAGCTTCGTATCGATCTGTGACTGATGGATACGAGTAGGAAATTCATCTCAGTCTGGAGCTATGGAGCTTCATATCGATCCAAAGCCATCGATACGATGTGATGGCAACACGATTGATACGAATAAGTACTAGGCGACCGATACGAAACCCTAAAGAATGATCGATACGAATGTGGGCTCATGGTTGATACAAAATAGGCTTGTGGTAACCGACACGAACTCGAACTTTGATGGTTTTGAAACTCATGTACACTCTAACATTTGACTCTGACGAGCTTCTGCCCTGCATAACTAGACTTAATATTCTCACTGCATATCTGACTGCTTCCTGAAGCTTGTTGATGGAATGGTAGTTTTGACAAAATTTAACGAACTTTAACTTGGACCGGTCTCCAAAGTATGGATGGCACGGTTGTGACAGTCAGCAATGACGTTTACTCCGGTTGAATCCTGAAGTCTCACCTTCAAACACTTTTCTATATCTTATAGTATCTTTTAAGTAATATACAGCATTGCATTGCACAATACATTCATGCACTTCACATGGGGGAACACATGGGGTTATTGTCATCTAATGATGGTTTTTACTAAGTTGATTAGCCATGGAACCCAGGAGTTCACAACAACAAGGGGCTCAAAGTTCACCTCCTTTGGTAATAGAGATGCCGGCCAACGCGGCCGAAGTCATAGGTCCAGCTCCGGACGAGTTGCAAAGAGCAATCTTTAT
Source organism: Allium fistulosum (assembly GCA_030737815.1). Classification (NCBI taxonomy): domain Eukaryota; kingdom Viridiplantae; phylum Streptophyta; class Magnoliopsida; order Asparagales; family Amaryllidaceae; genus Allium; species Allium fistulosum. Next base: position 900,681,415 of record CM060905.1, read on the forward strand.
TGGGAATACACAAGATTCTATACCATCGAAAGTCTTCGAAGATATGTTGGGGATAATTTGCTTGAGGCACGGGCTATCGTTGGATGATGTCCTACTACCAGGGTCGAACGATAGGCCACATACTCCTCTAGAAGGGTTCACTGCTTTTAACCGATTTTCCTGCACAACCGGGACACTTCCACCATTCAATATATCCGGGAGGTGCTATCTTACCTAAGAATTGCTCCATCGTAGTTGCATCTAAACGGATATGCATTTTGAACAGCTTATTTATTATCTTCATGGAGCACCTTTTTCGGCCCCCGACTTCGGAGGAAGTAAGATTCTAGTTCAATGTCAAAAGTCGAGGAGATAATCCCTCATTCACATTCTTAGAGGCAGTTAGGAATTGCCAAGTCGTGATTGGAACTTGGACCAGACTTAGCTACTTCAAAACCGAGTGGTTCTATGTTCGGTGTCCGCCAGGGTTTGCCAGACGGTGGCTAGTTAGACATAAGAGCCACAATTTCTCTGGTGACTAACGAGATAGTCATAATCGACGTTGAGTCTAACATTTTGTTTCCTTTACAGCCGCAATTCCATGACCCGAAGGTGCCCGATTTAAAGAAATAGTGCGAATTCTTCAAGAGGTTCCGGGCGAGATTAGAGAGATCGACTCGGTACTTACGGATGAAAATTTGAGGGCCGTTGGGCTAATTGATTGAGACCAGAGCATAAGGCCTAAAGGATCTTTTAGGGCAGCTTCAACAAGATGGGCTGGGCGTAAGGCGCTCGGGATTGTAATTGCTGAGCAGGGTGTTGAAGAGGATACGTCCACCGAAGACGAACCCATAGCTGGGCCCTCAGATAGTCCTCGACATTCGGAGGGAAAGAGAAAAGGCAAGGTGGTTGCTCATTAGCTTCACAAGTCTTCAAGATGGAAATCCGTGGTCATGTCTCTGCCAGCCACCGGTGTTATAATGTCAGAGGCTCCTCCCCCACCTGTGGAGAATCCTTTCGAAGGACTTGCAGAAATTCCAATTCCGGACTATGTGTCGCTTCAACAAGATACCGGGTTGGAAGGGCTTTAGAGCGCCTTAGACCTAGGTGAGTCGATTCCTTCGAGTATGGCCGACATATCCAGTTGGTCGGGTGGTTTGCACATGCATACACACACTTCACGGTACTGCATAATTTTAATTATAAGCAATTCATTTCTGGGAAATACCAACTATGTTTTCCTTTTCATTTTACAGGCACGATGTCAAAGCGAGGATCTATGCTTGGCAGCTTCCGTTCTCCATGTCACATATTATGAGTCTCGCAGATGTGAGGCCAATAGAGACCGCGATCGCGGCTACTCTAGTCAAGAGAAGGAGTGCTATGAAAGAGAGAAAGAGTATAGGATCCACTCCCAGTCATGCTCTCCACCACCTAGAGTTCCCATACAGCCTTTTGGCTCTAGCAAACAAACCTATGAATCTTCACGTCAAATACCACCTTCTCAAGCACTAAGGCATGACCCACAGCGTCGGAGTACCGAAACCAAAATCCCCGTCATTACCGAACAAGCTATCACAGAGCCCACCGGGGAAGGAGCGATTAGAATTGCTAAGCTGAAAAAAGATTTTCCAAACATTTGTTTTGATGGCTTTGTCTTCCCCCCGCACTTAAAGCGAATTCTTATCGAGGTAGAACAAACAATGCACGACTACATTCATGATGTCTATGGCCAATAACGGGAATGGATGAAGACCGCGGACAAAGTATCAGCGGTGGCCTTTAAGCGGGCGAAGACAATCGAAAAATTAGGGACCGATCTCGCTCAGAAGGACTGCATAATCTAGGTGCTTAACGATGAGAATGAGTCTGTGATAAATTCAGAGACAGAGGCCAACAAAAGGGCTGATTATTCAACTCGGTGGATGGAAGAGATGAGGCAGACACACTTAGCCCTGGTTGAGGAGATGGGACATCGGACCGCTATAGTAATGGCCGAAAGAGACGGGGCGCTTAAAGAGCTTGAAGAGCTTAAAGCCAAATTTTCTGAAATTGTCAAAGAGATAGACGATGCAAACAAAGCCGCCTAGGAAGCATGTGAACAAGATGTGGTGCTTAGGGATGAAAGGGATGCGACACGCTCAAAGTTTAGGAAGCCGAAGCTAGGGTTGAGAATGAGGTGAAAGCGGTAGAGGCCAGGTTGGAGGGTGACATCAAAGATCTTCTTATTATATACAATGCCAATGTGCTGAAGCATCAAAATCTAACTTGGCTCGAAAATTATCCATCCCACCTATACAACGCTTGGTGCCGCTTGGTGGAAGATGAAAAAGCAGAGCATCAAGCTGAATCTATCGATGAATTTGAATTGGAGAATCGGGTGCTGAGTGAGGATGAGAAAAGAGTTCTCCACGACATTACTACCACATTCGAGAAGGAGAACCTCGGTACTCGTCTCTCGGATGTTGGAGAGGGTTCTAGCATTGACCATTATAATGCAGGTTCCCAAATTCCTATGCCAGCCCAGCCCGAATCCACTCCTGCGGTTAATCCTTTATCTGTGCCTGCATACAATCTTGATCAACCACAGTTATCTCCAGCTCGTGAGCAGGTCACTGAAGCTGTTCCAGCTCCATCCGCAAGCCATTCAGAGGAAGCTATTCTGAACATCTCTCGCACCTACTCGAAGTAAGGAACTTTGTTCAAAGCAGTTATTAACATCTTTTCTCTTATCTTTATCCAGCGATAGGAGCCGCACCGGTCGTGTCCCTATAACTCAAGAGTCGTATCATGAGCAGGAGGCCCTTATAACAGAAGCGACCATCACAACAGCCACTGCACCAACCGATGGAGCATAGGGGATCACGTTTACTTTCGATGAGCAGATAATGGAGGAACTTCTTGGCCACCAAAGCGACCCTTTCGCAGATCTGCCATTTTTCATAAGCGGAGGTGCACCCATGGTTAGCTCCTCGGGCCTAACCGGTAGCATCCCCACGGACACTCAAACAACCCACGAAGAAGAGATAATAGCTGAGATCAATGCTGAGATGGAAGCGACTGCGCGGGCCAGCGGTGTTGGAGATGGGATGGCGGGCCCTGGTCCGGCCCCTCTGGGAATGATTTCTCCGGGAGGCATGGTCGTCGACACCGGTGTGCCTCCCCCACCTTCCAACATTGATCCTATCCCTCCGACTCCGCCTTTAGAAAGTATTCCAATCCATGTGAGTTTGGAGGAAGAGGTTACCATAATTCCCCCGGTCGGAGACCAACCACGAAAAGGCAAAGGCTAGAAGAGGCATCTAAATGGTAGCTCCAGTGGGTCAACGCCGGGGAGGAAGAAGAAGAAAGTGAGAGAATAGGCATGTCTTTTTGCCTCATTTTTGGTAGACAGATAGGAATTTCTTTTCGTTTCATGTAGGCCATGTATAGATACGGGATCGGCCCCCGCTAGTAGGATTTTTTGGAATAATTTTGTACTTATCCTTCTTTTCCAAAGAATAGTTAAAATAAAATTCCATTTTGTTTCCAGCATAGTTTGTATTTATTCGCTTAAGTATTTCAGCATTCGAACTTCCATTCAATGTACTTGTGAATTTTTAGTCTTCGAATCGGACCTGAGTTTAATCATTAAGTCCCGAAGCCACGACTTCGAGTCATGATCGAACGTCAAGTCGAATTTCAATACTGCACTGTCTCGATCAGTGGCTGATACTTAAGTTTTGCCCCCAGTCCCGGGGATGAATTGAAAAAATTGGTGAGCAATCGCTATTTGCCTTTAATACATCGAGCTTAACTTTGTTGAAATGAGACTAAAACAAGACGAGTCCGGGTGGTCGAATCACACTCGCTTATCTATTAATGATTGCATCCACACTTTGGGGATTGCACCTGTACATCGGCAGTCGGTCATGCCCGCTTAAGGTTTGGAGATATGTCCGCGCTCCGGGGACTTGAGTTATTTTATGGACGGTCAGTCACACCTGCTTGATATTTAGAGTTTCGTGCGCACTCTGGGGACTTAGATTGATTCATGGGTGGTCAGTCACACCCGATTTTCGTTTATACTCCGGCCTGCACTTCGGGGACTCGGAGTTGTCTTACGGGTGGTCGTTTCACACCCGATTTGTGTTTATACTCCAATCCGCATTCTAGGGACTTAGAGTTAGTCAATGGGTGGTCAGTTACACCCATTTTGATGTTTATACTCCAGTTTGCACTCTAGGAATCTGGAGTTGGTTAACAGACGGTCGATCACATCTGTTTTGAGTTTTAGAATTTCGTTTGCACTTCGGGAACGATAGATCTATCAGGATCGTGGATGGTCGATTCACATCCACCCTGAGTCAACAAGCGAGGTCGTTAGGTGGACGGGTCCATCCTCCTCAAACTTGGTTTAAATACGGACGAAGTTGTTAGGTGGAAGGATCCACCCTCCTCGAAACTGCATTTGTAAGTTTATACTCCAGTTGGCATAATCTGGAGTTAGTTAGAGGATTGTCGGGTATCAATCCTTTTTTGGCTCTAGTGTGATGGCTTGTCTCCGAGCTCGGGTTTCACTTAGAGAGTGACCGGTCATATCACAGTCACTTCCTATTTGAATAAATCCCACTGTAGGATGGAACTTAGCTCTCCATGCATTGTGATGGTCGTATGACGCATTTTAAAAATCACTACTCTGGCTCGAAGAGATTGCATTTTATTGCTGAAATAAGAAAATACGGCAAAGTCAGTTGCCTTATTACAAATTCAAATTTCGAAATGCATAAACAAAATGCAAATGAAAAGCAGACTGAATGAATAAATAAAGCATGTTATGTGTAGTAGCGACGAAGACTCTCGCTGTTCCAAGCTCTCGGCAAAGTGAGACCATCAATGGTCGATAATTTAAATGTGTCGTCTCCGAGTCTTCGTTCGATAACATACGGCCCTTCCCCGGTTGGTTTCATATGTGAAGGAACCGGGTAAATTCTCTTAAGGACGAGATCGTCGAGTTCAAAGGTTCGGGGTCAGACCTTGGCATTGTACAATCGGGAGACTCGACTTCGATACGCGGCTGCTCTCAAATCAGCCTCTTCTCACTTCTTATCCAATAAACCTAGAGATTCAGCAAGTAATATAGCATTTGTCTTCGGATCATAATATGTCACACGATGAGAAGGTACTTCCAACTCGACTAGAATAACGGCTTCTAAACCGTAAGAAACTGAAAATGGATTGTGTTCGGTCGTGGACGTGTGGGTTGTTCGATAAGCCCATAAGGCCATGGGAAGTTCATCGGCCCATTTGACCCCGGCCTTTTCCAGTTGTTTCTACAGAATGGACTTTATAACTTTATTAACAGCTTCAACCTGCCTATTCGCTTGAGGGTGCGCAACTGCGGATAACTTCTTCTGGATGTGGAATCGTTGACAGAAATTCTTAAATTCAACATTGTCGAATTAGGCTCTGTTGTCAGTGATGATGGTATGTGGGAGACCGAATCGACGGATAATGTTGCGTACAACAAAGTTGACCACTTTCTTCGTTGTGATAGTAGCAAGGGGCTCAGCTTCCGCCCATTTGGTAAAGTAATCAACTGCAATGATGGCGCACTTCGTGCCACCTTTAGCCAGAGGTAGAGAACCAATAATGTCGATGCCCCATACTGCGAACGGCCAAGGACTGACCATCTGAGTTATTTCGGTAGGCGGAGCTCTCGAAATCCGAGCATGTTTCTGACATCTGTCACATTTTCTGGCGTAATACAATGCGTCGCGATTTACAGTCGGGCAATAATATCCATACCGGAGAACTTTTTTGGCTAGAGCTTGCCCCTCAGTGTGATCGCCACACTCTCCTTCATGCACATTATATAGTACTTGATCGATTTCATCGTGGGAAATACACCGGAGTAAAGGAACATAGTACCCTCTTTTATACATGACTCCATTCTGAATAGTAAACCATGAAGCCTTTCGAAGGACTTGTCTTTTTTCACTCCTGCGCTCTGGCAGGATTCCATGCTCGAGATAGTTTCTGAATGGAGTCATCCATGACTCCTTATTGGGAGTGACCTCAAATACCCAATCGGTCTCCATTTGATCATTACTCGGGGAAGATAATGTCTCCACGGGTACGAGTCCCATTTGTTGTGCCTTACCGGTGCTGGCTAACTTTGCTAAGGAATCGGCCTTCTGATTTTGTTCTCAGGGTATGCAATAGATGACATAATAATCGAACTGATCCAATATCTCCTGAACCTGGGCAAGGTAAGCAACCAGCCTTCGGTCTTTGGCCTGGTACTCTCCCCAGACTTGGCACACGACCAATTGTGAATCGCAGTAAATCTCCACAGCAATAATTTGCAAATCTTTGGCAAGCCTTAATCCAGCGAGCAAGGCTTCGTATTCGGCCTCGTTGTTAGTCACACGGAAATCGAACTTTAAAGCATAGCATATAGATCGGCCTTCAGGAGTTTCAAGTACAACCCCGGCGCCTGAACAGCGGTCATTCGATGCACCATCAGTATGTAGCTTCCAAACATATTTAGGAGATTCATTGGTTTTGGGCAAGTCCTCTAGGATAGTGAATTCAGCGATGAAGTCCGCTAGGACTTGTCCTTGAATAGCTCGCCTTGGTGTGTAAGTGATGTTGAACTGACTCAGCTCGATATTCCATTTGAGTAACCTACCAGACGTCTCAGGCCACGTAAGGATCTATCGTAACGGCTGGTCGGTGTATACAGTGATAGGATAAGCCTGAAAAAAATGGACGGAGCTTTCTCGAGGAAATGACAAGACAGTAAGCTAACTTATCAAACTTTGGATAATTTCTTTCTGCCCCGGTCAGTCGTTTGCTGATGTAATAGACCGGCCATTGTATCCGGTCCTCCTCCCGAATTAAAGCAGCATTGATTGCGTTTTCGGACACCGCCAAGTAAATGTACAGTTTCTCGTGATCGATGTGCTTTGACAAAATAGGGACAGATGCTGAACCAGTGCTCGGAATGCGTCCTCACATTCTGTAGTCCATTCAAAGTTCCGTTTTCCTTTTCTGATCAGATCGAAAAAGGGAAAGCATTTGTCAGTGGATTTTGAAATGAACCTGCTCGGTGCTGCTACCTTCCCATTGAAGCTCTGAACTTGCTTTATAGTCCTTGGAGTCTCGAGATTTCTAATTGCCCAGATTTTTTTGGGATTGGCTTCGATTCCCCAAGCATTGACGATGAATCTAAGGAATTTTCCAGATGCTACCCCAAAGTGACATTTCAACGGGTTGAGTTTCATTCTGTACTCTCGGAGGATGTTGAACATTGTTTCCAAGTCTTTGATGTGATTGGTCGTGAATCACAACTTTACAAGCATATCGTCCACATATACCTATGAACATTCGGTTGACAAGTCTTTGATAAGTTGCCCCGGCATTCTTAAGTCCGAACGGCATCACTCTATAACATAGAGTCCCAAATCGGTGAAAATGCTGGTATGCTCCTGATCAGGCAGATGCATCGATATTTGATTATAGCCAGAATATGCGTCCATGAAGGATAAAAGTTCATGTCCGGCTATTGAGTCTACGAGCAGATCAATCCGGGGAAGTGGAAAACTGTCTTTAGAGCAAGCTTTATTCAAATCTGAGTAGTCAACGCAAGTTCTCCATTTCCCGTTAGGCTTTTTAACAAGTACAAGGTTGGACACCCATTCTGGATACAACGCATCTCGGATAAACCCGTTCGATCTTAGTTTATCCACCTCTTCCTTAAGGGCGGCAGATCTCTCTGGATCCATACCATGCCTCTTTTGCTTGACCGAGACATGCCGCAGGTCAATGTTCAATGTGTGGCTCGCGATGTCCGACAAGATCCCACACATGTCGGAGTGCGTCCAGGCAAACACATCGAGGTTTGCCCGGAGAAATTCAACCAATTCCTCTTTCATCTGTTGGCTTAGCTAAGATCCAATCTTTAGCATTCTAGAATCATCATCATTACCGATTGGAACATTGATCGTCAGCTCTACCGAAGAGGCCTGACTGTCTTTGACCTCGTCCTCACTTTTAGTATCTCTCGGGTCAAGATCTCTTGGGAATTGGTTGTGGTGCCCGGGCCTTGGCCCAGGCGTTAGCTGTCAATTATCAGCAAAGTGGACACGGAGAGATTCCTCTACGCCTTTTCCCTTCTCTTTTCGCTGCGCCTCCCGCAGCTCAGCAAAAAACAGGCTCGTCCAACAACCTAGTCTCCCTGAACGACTCCAACTCCATTGTCGGTAAGGAATTTCAAATTTGGACACCAAGTGGCGATGGCAGCCCTGAACTCAGCTAGGGCCGGTCGGCCTAAGAAAGCATTGTATGGTGAATTAATATCCAATATAATAAACTGCAATATCCAGACTCTCCGGTGCTCTCCAACTCCCAACTCCACTGGTAGCTCTACCATTCCGGTGGGTATAGTCGCACTTCCATTGAAGCCATGAATACGAGACTGGCAAGGCTTCAAATCTTTCGTTTCCATCTTCATCTGATCATAAGCTCACTTAAACAATATGTTCACTGAACATCCATTGTCCACTAAGATCCTCTTCATCAAAGCAGGATCTATTTGAGCTGAAATGACAAGTGGATCAATGGTTGGGGCTTCGACTCTGTCGGCATCCCTGCTCCGAAATACGATGTCGTCTGTCATTATTTTATATTGTTTGGCCAGAGCTCCGTCCTCCAAATTACTACAACATTCGAAGCTCGCATGCCTAATAGAGCTGGCATACAACTCCATTTCCCTCCAGCTCCGATCTGTTGGATGAGGACCACCACTAACAGTATTAATCACTAGCCTCCCGCCAGTACGAGCGGGTTCCTTCGGTCTCGCCTGATTTGGTATTTGGTTCTGATTCGATGGGCCCGCACCTCCAGACTGCGGCGCCCGAACAAACTGCTCCAACTTTCTTTCTCGGATCAACTTCTCAATAATATCCTATAATTGACGACACTCGTTCGTACTGTGGCCATAACTATCGTGAAATCTGCAAAACTTCCCCATTTGAATCTATTTTTCTGACGATTGCTTCGGAGCAGGTTTCTTATATTGAATAGTATTGCAGTTCTGCAAGTACACATTTTTCTGATGAGGCTAGATGGGGGCTCTACGTCGTGGTTTGCGATTCTGATCTCGTTTCCTGCCCTAATTTCCATCGCCTTTCTGCTGATTTTGTTTATTCTGTATGTTTAACTGCACCTTTCCGGAACTCTCCCCGGTTTGTTTTACATAGACATTGCTTTGGATTCCTTCCACACCGGGCCCCATGTCATCCTTTTTCGTAGACTGTTTCGCATCCTCTCATCTCAAGAACTGAGCTGCCTTGGAGTAGAAATGGTCCAATGACGCAGGGGGTTTTCCGGCCAACCAGTTGCCAAATTCGAAATCGGGATCGATCCCCTTAGTCGGTGCCATCAGAATAGAGTTGTCATTGGGATTACCAATCTCAACGCAAGTAGCACGAAATCTTTCTAAATAACGCTTGAGTGTTTCTTTGGTAGCTTGAGTGACACTGGACAAGGTATTAACATCCTTCGGCCTTCTGACGTGCATGCGGAACTATTCAACAAATTTTGTTGCCAACTGGTCAAAACATGAGATAGATCGAGGTGGTAGACGAGTAAACCACATAGTCGCTGTGCCCCCTAGGGAGATTGGGAAACTTCGGCATTTGACCGCATCATTAGCCCGTGCGGCATTCATTAACCATTCATACTTTAAAATGTGCTGGTTAGGATCAGATCTCCCTTCATAAACAGGTAGAGTTGGCATTTTAAATCGCCAAGGCGGTTCAGCATAGAGGATATCATCGGTGAAAGGGGTATGATTCCGGGAGATTCCCCAGCCGTCGTTGGTGAGGCCCTGACTTTCACGGACCATCTGACGGATCATTGGTGGGATGTCTGGCATCTGGACATTTTGGGCATGCTGGGCCAAGGTGTGGTCGGGTTCCACAATGTGAGGATGGGCCGGGCATGGTTGATGGTCCATACCTCACCTCCTTGGCTCTAGGTCTTCAGGAACATAAGGTTCAGGAGTATAATCACGTTGATGGAGGTTCGGATTTGTTTGGTTCCGAGTGTCGGCTCCCAACTCGGTAGCAGTGGCAGCAACGCGGTTGTCAGTAGTGGGATAGGGAACCGTCCCTCCTCGAGAAGAGGGTCTGATCTGGTGGCTGGTTGATGGACCAACTCTCGGTTATCCAGTAGTCAAAGTGTGACGATGTCTGGTAGCCTGCGTATAGCTTCCATCTAGCCGTGGGCGGGTGGATCTGCGATTGTAGTCAGAAGAGGCTGAACTTTCAATGGATGAATAGGAAGCCTGATCCCTTCTAGATCTCATTCGTCTTTCATGGTTCAGTCGATTGGTCAACTCCGCGTTGGCACGGAGCTGCTGAGTAAGCTACTGGCAACTTTGAGTCAGCTCTTGCATTAGCAGTTGGAACTCTTCCCTGGTGATAGGGCCTTGCGGATCTGAAGGTCCAGCAGCATTTTGGTCGGTAGGAGGAAGTTGCACGGGGTTCTATCTATCCCGTCCTTCTGGATCTGTAGCAGTTGAAGTAGTCCTAGTTCTGACCATGGTGGATAGCGAAGCTCTTTCCTAGACTTGATACAAATCTGAATAGGATGGAAGAACTTTTAGGCTGGAAATCTGGATCTTCTCCTTAGATTTTCGCTATCCAATACCAGTAGTAGATCCAATGAGTAGGAGAAAAGGCTGGGTTTTCACAATGAAAGCACCAAAGTGTTTGTACCAAAATTGGGCATAAAAATCTTCGGATGTGTTTGAAGAGATAAAATGAAGAAAATAAATATAAAATGAAGCAGATCTAACAAACACACCAATAAACAGATAAGAAAATGCACGGAAACACGCGGATTTAGAGTGGTTCGGTGAATTGCCTACGTCCACTATGAAATGGCGGATGTTTATTGAACTTTACTTGCTGGTTACAAAAGATTGCAGTAGTACAACAGAATTTTAATGGTGATTCTGGTAGAGTATCAGCGTATCGAAGCCAAAAAGTCCATTTTCTATAGGTCCAGGGTCACTATTTATAGGCGTGGGCAGAAAATATCTCGCCCAGATCTCGAAAGACTTCTTCTCTCATGTGGGTGGGCCCACGGGATTGATATTAGGTGATTTTGACTCGATTTGGGAGTGATACGAATTGAGTTTGTATCGATCCATAATTGGTCCTCTTGGGCTGAAATTGATCAGGTACATTCTTGCAGTTGTAGACAAGCTCCTATGAAAATTTTATGGCATTTGGACTTGTAAATTTTGAGTTATGGTTGATGCGAGTTTTAATTTGTTGAAGGCTATCGAGTTTGCATCGCTTCTGTTCGCATCGCTTCTATTCGCATCGCTTCTAGGCACGTGATGTCAGATGACGCGGCGCTAACTTTTAGGATCGATCCACTTTTCATGTCGAGCGACCGAGTCAGCAATCATTACGTGTTCTCTTCATATTGTCCTTATTCAGTTGCTTCGTATCCATGTCGTTCGTGTCCATTGATATGGCTTTGTTCGTATCCATTAACTGTTATGCTGTTCGTATCGATGATTGCTGCTCCATTTTATATCGATCAATTAAGGTGTCACTCTTATCAGTCCATCTTGCATTATTCACATCGATCACTAGCCGATCGATACGAATAGGGTGCATTAGTGGATCGATACGAAATGATGGCTTTTTATGGCTTCGATGGGTACGAAGTAGACGTGGGTGGATTGATAAGAATAGGCTAGGGGATGATGGATGCGAAGTAATATGAGTATGGATGGATACGAAGTGGGACATGCTTGATGGATTCGAACTAACGGACGTTTGGTGGGTACGAATGAGGTTTCCTGGATGGATACGAATGAAAGCAATACAAAGGAGGTGGTCTAATGGATATGAATGAAGAGTACCGCTTGATTTGCATCGATCATATCTTGAGCATACGAACTCTGATTGACCAGCATCCATAGCAAACCTTTTTATAACTGATCTTCGAGACAGACTGTCTTTGGTTTTCAGCCAATTCCTTGGTGTCACGGCCTTGTCAAAAGGCGGGATAACATTTGCCCCCCAAAATACATCCTGTGTGAACATGACGTGCTTTGAAAAGCTGCCATCTTCATTTTGAAAAGTACTATCTGATTCGCTGAATAGTTTTTGTCTTTTCGTCGAAAGATGTAACCTTTGATTGACATTCAGTAGTACAAATAATGAATGGTTGACTGCCAATTGTTGTATTGTGCACTGTTGTAACTGAGTGTTGGATGATAGCAAACTGTTGTCTTAGGTCGTAACTGCCAACTGGTGATCATTCAATTTCTATAAATTTGGAAAATTAAATGTTGATTTATGGCACATAAAACATATGTTACCTGACTCTCGTTAACGTTTGTACGTTCACCAGTCGTTGTCAGTTTCCTTGCATCGAATCTCGTATCGATCCTCTCCTGAATCGACGTGAAATTCGAGTTGTAACGATGCTTGATGGTCGTTATTGAATATCTCTCTGTATCGATCCTCTCCTGGATCGATTTGAGAAGTTGAAAGACTATCTTCGTATCGATGGTGATCGATACGAATTTGTTGGCTTTTTAAAAGTATTTCGTATCGACGGGTATGAATCCCAATGGTCTTCAAAATGATGGATACAAAGTTGTAATTTCGTATCGATGGACCTATGATGGATACGAACAGCCCAATCGGTCCCTCGAGTATCATTCGTATCGATGGAGATTGGATACGAAAAAAACCTTCTTCGCATCGGTTGGAGGAGAAACTGCTTTGATTGGTCACTTGCACTAGGAGACGTATCGACACCAGCCTAGGGTCGGGTCATATAAAAGCTTTCTGTACTTAGCATTTTTCTCACTTGCTCTTATTTTTCTGCCTCCCGTTCGTATCGATTGCAAAGTCAGGAACAAAAATAGCTTTTGTCTCCAAACCAGTTAGCCCCTTAATCCTTCGAGTTAATTGCCTAAAATAGGTAAATCATTGCACAAAATCGATCGTAAGATGATGAGGTTTGAATTCTTGAGTCCTTCCACTTGTATCCGTGGCCAATTCTGGTAAAGAGGAGGCCATAGATGGTTAGAGCGAGGTCGAGGAAAGTCAGAGTGGTCTCTGTGTTGATTGGGAGGATGAAGCATGGAGGGATACGAAGTGCTTATGGAAGAGGAGCTCGGCCTTGACCTCGTACTGATGGAAAGGAGAAGGAATTCACACATTCGTATTGATTTTGGAGAAAGAAAGCTTCGTATCGATCTGTGACCGATGGATATGAGTAGGAAATTCGTTTCGGTCCAGAGCTATGGAGCTTCATGTCGATCCAAAGCCATCGATACGATGTGATGGCAACACGATTGATACGAATAAGTACTATGCGACTGATACGAAACCCTAAAGAACGATCGATACGAATGTGGGCTCATGGTTGATACAAAATAGGCTTGTGGTGACCGATAAGAACTCGAACTTTGATGGTTACGAAACTCATGTACACTCTAACATTTGACTCCGACGAGCTTATGCCCAGCATAACTGGACTTAATATTTTCACTACATATCTGACTGCTTCCCGAAGCTCGTCGATGGAATTATAGCTTTGACAAAATTTAACGACTTTAACTTGGACCGGTCTCCAAAGTCTGGATAGCACGGCTGTGACAGTCAGCGATGACGGTTACTCCGGTTGAATCCTAAAGTCTCACCTTCAAACACTTTTCTATATCCTATAGTATCTTTTAAGTAATATACTGCATTGCATTGCACAATACATTCATGCACTTCACACGGGGGAACACAAGGAATTATTATCATATAATGATGGTTTTTACTGAGTTGATTAGCCATGGAACCCAGGAGTTCACAGCAGCAAGGGGCTTGAAGTTCACCTCTTTTGATAATAGAGATGCCGGCCATCGCGCCCGAAGTCATAGGTCCAGCCCTAGACGAGTTGCCAGGAGCAATCTTTATTGGGAATCCACAAGATTATATACCATTTAATGTCTCCAAAGATATGTCGGGGAGAATTTGCTTGAGGCACGGGCTATCGTTGATGATGTCCTACTACCTGGGCCGAACGATAGGCCACATACTCCTCCGGAAGGGTTCACTGCTTTTAACCGATTTTCCTGCACAGCTGGGACACTTCCACCATTCAATCGGTATATCCGGGAGGTGTTATCTTACCTAGGAATTGCTCCGTCGCAATTGCATCCAAACGAATATGCATTGTTGAATAGCTAATTTATTATCTTCATGGAGCACCTTATTCGGCCCCCAACTCCGGAGGAAGTCAGATTCTTGTTCAATGTCAAGAGTCGGGGAGATAATCCCTCATTCACGTTCCTAGAGGCGGTCAGGGATTGCCAAGTTGTGATTGGAACTTGGACCAGACTTAGCTACTTCAAAACCGAGTGGTTCTATGTTCGGTGTCTGCCATGGTTTGCCACACGGTGGCTAGTTAGACGTAAGTGCCGCAATTTCTCTAGTGACAAACGAGACAGTTGTTATCGACGTTGAGTCTAACATTTTCTTTCCTTTACAGCCGCAATTCCACAACCCAAAGGTGCCCAATTTAAAGAAATAGTGCGGATTCTTCAAGAGGTACCGGGCGATATTAGAGAGATCGACTCGATACTTACGGATGAAAAATTGAGGGGGCCGTTGGGCTGATTGATAGAAACCAGAACATAAGGCCTGAAGGATCTCTTAGGGCAGCCCCGACAAGATGGGCTGGGCGTAAGGCGCCCAAGATTGTAATTGCTGAGCAGGGTGTTGAAGAGGATACGTCCACCGAAGACGAACCCATAGCCGAGCCCTCAGATAGTCCTCAACATTCGGAGGGAAAGAGGAAAGGCAAGGCGGTTTCTCATAAGCTTCACAAGTCCTCAAGATGGAAATTCGTGGTCATGTCTCTGCCAGCCACCGGTGTTATAATGTCGGAGGCTCCTCCCCCACATGTGGAGAATCCTTTCGAAGGACTTGCAGACATTCCGATTCGGACTATGTGTCGCTTCAACAAGATACCGGGTTGGAAGGGCTTCAGAGCGCCTTAGATCTAGGCGAGTCGATTCCTTCGAGTATGGTCGACATATCCGGTTGATCGTGGGGTTTGCACATGCATACACACACTTTACTGCACTGCATAATTTCTAATCATAAGAAATTCATCTCTGGGAAATACCAACTATGTTTTCCTTTACGTTTTACAGGCATGATGTCAAAGAAAGGATCTATGCTTGGCAGCCTCCGTTCTGCACGTCATTCCTCAAGTTCATATTATGAGTCTCGCAGACATGAGGCCGATAAAGACTGCGATCGCGACTACTCTAGTCAAGTGAGGGAGCACTATGAGAGGGAGAAAGAGTATAGGCGCCGCTCCTGGTCATGCTCTCCACCACCTAGAGTTCCCACACAGCCTTCTGGCTCTAGCAAACAAACCTATGAATCTTCACGTCAAATACCACCTTCTCAAGCACCAAGGCCTGACCCACAATGTCGGATGACCGAAACCGAAATCCCCGTCGTTACCGAACAAGCTATCACAAAGCCCATCGAGGAAGGAGCGATTAGAATTGCTAAGCTAAAAAAATATTTTCCAAAAATTTGTTTTGACGGCTTCGTCTTCCTCCCGCACTTAAAGAGAATTCCTGTCGAGGCAGAACAAACAATGCACGACTACATTCATGATGTCTAAGGCCAATACCGAGAATGAATGAAAACCGCGGACAAAGTATCAGCGGTGGCCTTTGAGCAGGTGAAGACAATCAAAAAAAATAGGGAACGATCTCGCTCAGAAGGACCGCATAATCCAGGTGCTTAAGGATGAGAATGAGTCCGCGAGAAATTCAGAAACAGAGGCCAACAAAAGGGCTGATGAGGCAACTCGGCGGATGGAAGAGATGAGGCGGACACACTTAGCCCTGGTTGAGGAGATGGGACATCGAACCACCATAGTTATGGCTGAAAGAGACAGGGTGCATAAAGAACTTGAAGAGCTTAAAGCCAAATTTTCTGAAATCGTCAAAGAGAAAGGTGATGCAAACAAAGCCGCCCAGGAAGCATGTGAACAGGCTGTTGTGCTTAGGGATGAAAGGGATGCGGCAATGCTCAAAGTTTAGGAAGCCAAAGCTAGGGTTGAGAATAAGGTGAAAGCGACAGAGGCCAGGTTGGAGGTGACATCGAAGATCTTCTTATTACATACAACGCCAATGTGCTGAAGCATCGAAATCTAACCTGGCTCGAAAATTATCCATCCCACCTATACAACGCTTGGTACCGCTTAGTGGAAGATGAAAAAGCAGAGCATCAAGCTGAATCTATCGATGAATATGAATTGGAGAATCGGGTGCTGAGTGAGGATGAGAGAAGAGTTCTCCACGACATTACTATCACATTCAAGAAGGAGAAGCTTGGTACTCGGCACTCGGATGTTGGTGAGGGTTCATGTAGCAATCGCATAATTTTCTCTTGTGTAATTAAAATTAATTTGTTCAAAGTCTCATTAAAATATTATCAATTTTGAGATTAATTAAAAATCTATTTTTGATTCAATAACCAAAATCATATGTCCAAACATATACATATACAAAAGAAATTTGTGATCACGTATATATACAAAGCTACATATTCACATCTCGTGCTTATGACATATGCAAATAGGGATTCATGTTAAAACCTAATGTAACAACCCCACCGCGATACCCAGTTTAGCGAAGAACATTACTAGTAATGTTGTCTGCTAATCCGAAGAATACGGCTTGTTAAGGGTGATCGAATATGAATATATCTTTATACTAACACTGACTTGTCATTTATACCTTTGTACTTAATATCTAAACTAAATTTGATGTGTATAGTATTAATACAAATTAATAGACACACCGATTTCTCAAAATTAGAGAAATATATCATATAAATAACAGTCACAAATCACAGCGGAATAAATCTCAACTTACATATAAACAAATTTTTAGTTTACAAAATGAAATACTAAACTCGATTGTTATACAGTTCTACAATTCTCTAATCTCAATTGTACATATTATAAACATATTCACAAATTTTCTAAATGAGATAAACTAAAAGTCAAAAGTGTTTATTTCCTTGCTAGCTCAAACATCCAAAGGTCAACTTGTCCTGTAACATGAAAAGTCTCAACCTGACCCAAGCAAAATAGCACCCGAGTCAGACTATCTCTAAATATCCAATTGGGTGAGAACAGAATATAACACAAAAATAAACAACATATAAGTAAATACAGATGTCCAGGATATAACGAGTTAGGGAATTAATTTAACTCAGAACATGGTTATAAGTTTAAGTCACAGACACGAACTAGTCACTAAACACAGAATAATAGAATTAACTTAATTTAGCATCCATTAAAAAAACAAGAATATATATTTATTTCACGAACACAGGACACAAGAATATATATTTATTTCACGAACACATGACACAAGAATATATATTTATTTCACTAACACAAGACACAAGAATATATATTTATTTCACGAACACAAGACACAGGAATATATATTTTATTTCACTAACACATAATAGTCATAGAATCCAAATATCCAGAATCCAAGAGATCTTAATCCAAACCGATCGTAATGATCGTCTAAAACAATCGCAATGATTGTACTCAAAACCCATGGCAAACAAACAAACAAATTGGTATCACTCGAACCGATCTGGTACCAAAGATTATACTCAGACCGGGAACACAGAATCACCGAATGATCTTAAGGATAGTCCATACCGATCAAGGTGATTGTAAAAACATGACTCGATAACTCTACATTTATTTAATATTAGTATATTATTATGTTCGCAAAGAAATCCAGGAATAAACTTCTTAAGGATCTAGTAGCCGCTCGCCGCACACCAAAAGAGAGTAAACTCTAAAGTGTCAAATACTATCACCTTCAGTAATCACTAGAATTTACAGAAAATTTTGCTCAAGGACGCTTTTTAGGTCTTTTTTTAGATGTAGGACAGCCCGCTAAAAATTTTCTCTGAAGGACAAATTATCATTTTTTTTCTTTCCAGCACACTGTCGCGCGCTTCTTTTTCTTCTTTTTGATCAAATTTTTCAGTCGCAATCAAATATCTCTCTCGCAATAAAAATATCGATCTACTTCGTTCGGTTATTTCAATTTTGTCCTTCTGAAAATTGTAGTTCATCGATCAATTTTTTCTTACGCGCGTTATGTTGATTTCGTTCTTTTCATATTTGTACCGTGATCTTGTTTTTCTTCAAATTGTATTAATTAGGTATGCTTATATTACTCTATTTTTTGTTGTTTTTCTGTTCGAGTTAAAAAAATTGGCCATGATTTCTAATTGTGTTCATTTTTACAAATGATATGCAGTATTGTTGTTCTCATTGTTTGTTCGTTCATCTATGGCAAATTGTGGAAGTACAACAGGTTTTTATTAGTTTTATTATTCATTTCTTTATGCAATTTTTCTCAGTGTTGTATTTAGGTTCGGTTTTTGGGTATCATTTTTATTTTTTCTCAGTATCATTTTTTTTATTATCAGTAACTAGGTATCAGTTTTGTATACGGTAGGTATCGGTTTTGTGAAATTGAATAATTAATGTTCTAAATTGAACATATTTTTACTATTTTTTATTTTTTTTGGCCGTGGGGATAACAGTCTTCTTTGTCTGTTTGTGTTGAATAATAACACTTTTACCACTCGATTGTCTATCAATTGCTATTTGTATGATTTGAAGAATGAGATATAAGCTTGTTATGATTGGAAAAGTATCATTGATTGGGTTGTATATAAGCTTGTGATAGAGTGGAAAAGTATCATATCTTAGGTTCAGTTTTTTGGTATCATTTTTATTTTTTCTTAGTATCAATTTTTTTTATTATCAGTAACTAGGTATCAGTTTTTTATACCTTAGGTATCAGTTTTCTGAAATGGAAAAACTAATGTTCTAAATTGAATATGTTTTTACTAATGTTTTTTTTGGCAGTGCTGATAATGTGGTGCAGGTAGACCATCGGTTAAGCCTAAAGGAGGATTTTCATATTTTCAGAACAAGCAAAATAGATGTGGCAAGTGCAAAGCAGCTTGGTCATAATAAATGGAATTGTCAAGCTTCGAAGAAGATATGATTTGATTTTTCATTTTGAATTTGTTCAGATTAATAAGTGGATGTGTGGCTTGTTTTGGTGGTTTATTGTAATTGAACCTTTTGTTATTAATTTGTATTCAGTATAGCATATTATCAAATTGATTTTTATTTCAAGTATTTAGTATAAGTGATAGTATCAGTTTTAGTATCAGTTAAATGTTTTTAAAGTATCAGTTCTGGTGTTTGTTTTTACAAGTAAGAGCAACTTTGTTTTAAGAACATAACATCATTACTTCATAAGTATCAAATTGCAACAGAACATCATTACTTCACAAGTACAGATTTCAACATCACAATGTGAATTTAGTTCTTTCATTTTATTTCTTTTTCTAAGCTTGATATGTATTTAGATAGACTCCAGCAATGTTCACCATCTGTCAATATTGCATGTACAATCTTTGCTCTTGTGGATAATATTTCCTTCTTTTCAAGTTTTATTGGTATTCTGTTTTTGTTCAGTGAAACGATGAATATCATTACAAATATTCCACAGTCAAGCCTGTCGAAACCAAAATGTAATGTTAGTATCTGTTTGCATAAGTTGTATTATTAGGTTTACAATTGATACAAAACATTGAATTTCAGGGATAATGGTACAAGCATATAGTATGCTTTGAATTAAAATATTTAACAGTTTTACTAGCACAGTTAGTATCGATTTGTGTATGAATTGCGTTTGTAGTTATTACTTTAATATATATTTGCTAAATATTTTGTTTTATTTTTTATTATGTAGTTATCTTTTATGTTTTTGTAGGTGTCAGTTTTGTTTCTGTAGGTATCAGTTTCTTTTTATGTAGGTATCAGTTTTGTTTCTGTAGGTATCAGTTTCTTTTATGTAGGTATCAGTTTTCTTCCTGTAGGTATCAGTTTCTTTTATGTAGGTATCACTTTTCTTCCTGTAGTAACTGTTTATTTCCGAACTAACTGTTTTTGAAATTGAGAGATAATATTTTTCAATATTTTGTTTTGAATCACAGTTTCTATTTGTATTTTGTTCTGAATCGTTTTATATTTCTTCTTTTTGTTCTTTGTTCTCTTTTTTGCATATTTTCTTCAATTGTTTTCTCTGCAGGTATTTTTTGCTGCATGTTCTCTTCTTTGTTCTATGCTAAAAAATTCAACGTTACTATAACAAAACTATACTAACTTTGTTATATTTTATTTCATAGTATCAGTTACCTTCTTTGGTATAATTTCACTTATTTCTGGTCTGCTTTCAATTTCTGTATTATTTTCATGTCTTCCTTTTGTTCTTTTTTCTCTATTTTGCTTTTCCTCTTCTACTGATGTAGGTTTTTAAGTTTTAACTTGCTGCTTCTTCCCTTTACTGTCTTTGGTATCATTTCCAGTAGAGGTAGGTTTCCCTCTTGTATCATTGCGTTTTCTCTTTTAATATCTACTGTTGGAAGTGATTCGACATTTTCATTTTCACTTTATTGCTCCACTTTCGATGTAGCTAGGGTTTCTCCGACTGTCGACTATTGTGCTTGTTGTTCCTCGGTTGTCGATTGTTGCAGCTGTGTTGGAGATGTAGATTTGTTTCTAGTCTGCGGTCCCATTTTTTTTCGAGCAAAGTTTCGTCAATTTCTGATTGAAAGCGAGGAGGAGGAGACGAACAGAATTCTTTGTTTTGTTTTAATTTGTATCTGGGCTTTGTCCTTACGGTAAAAGTTTTTTGCCCGTGTCCTTGTGAGCAATTATTTACTTTAATTTGTCCTTTAAAATTATTTACCCTAGAATTTAACCAATACGTCCCATACTGTATAGTGAAATCCAAGTATTTACTTAAAACTAGTAAATATCACTTATTACGGATACCACCGATAAACCTGAACTACATTCTATTAAGGATCTAGCAACCACTTGTCGCACACCAGTAGAGAATACAACTCTAAAGTGTTAAGTACTTTCCCAAATACGATCAAAAGAATTTAACCAAGGCATCCCATACTACTCGGTGGAATTCGATTATTCGCTAATGGGTTAGTAAATTGCACTCAAACATTATATTCAATGGGCCGTGCCATATTCGACGAAGCGTGATTCGAAAGCATTTAAACCAATCGATAACACTAAGTCGTTATTAGTACTCCCCAAATTATAGAATTAAGGTTCTCAAAATATTTATTTAATTTGTCACTTATCAAAATATTCCGTTGTTCCAAATTGTTCCAAGAGTATTTATTTTAAAAACAAGATTTTCCATATTCCAAAATCACATTGATTCTTTAAATTCCATAAGGTTATAATGTTTACACACCATACTTTAAAAGCCACTTATAAATGTATTCATTTATTTGTGAATCCATAAATCCATTTTCGAAACCAATTTAGTATTCTAATAATTAGTTAAAACCTCGTACACTTATATTTCCAAAATTTGAAATTTCAAATCCATAAAATCACTTATAAAAGTAACTAGACTACTTTAGAAAACAAGTTTGATATTTAGAACTTAAATAAACTCTCTTTGCAGAATTATTTGTATACAAAACAAAGCATTTATATACATTTGCAAAATAGGTGGATTTAAATTTATAAATTTTCAAAGCTTTGAATCAAAAATGATTCAAAGTCCATAAAGCACAAGAAATTCACTATTACATATCACAAGATTGTAACGACCAATAGTTCCATAAGGTTTAATTTTCATATCATCTCTAAACACAATTTATAACTTAACAAACCAATGGAAATATATATATCAAAACGATCACAACCAAACATTCAAAGCACATTTGAATAACATTACAAACATAGCAACAAATCACAGGTCATGATAGATTTTCTGTTTTGAAATACCATTTTGGCCAATTTATCCTCAGAATTTTCGAAAACTTACAACATGAAAGTTGTTCCTTAAAGTCTCTACTTTCCATCAAAAAACGTTTTCCACAATTTGGATTTACGATTAAAAATTTATGGCCAAAACAATTCTCAGGTTTTAAATTCATTGTCGTTGTTGTTTATTCTCAGAGAAGCAACAAAAAATATATTATTTCGACTATATAAAATTCAAAATTTTGCAAAACTCAAAACATGAAAGTTTTAGATAAAAGCTTAAAATTTCAAAAAATAAAATGATAATCAAATTTGGAATTACATTTCAAAAGTTATGACCAAAACAATTCTCAGATTTAAAATTCAATATCTTTGTCGTTTATTCTCAGGATAGCGACAAACAAGTGCAAATTAGACCATTTAAAAATCAGAATTTTACAAAACTCAAAACATAAATCTTATAGCGCAGAGTCTATGCTTTTCAGAACATATAAAATTATCGAATTCCGATTAAAATAGAAAAATATATGGCTAAATCAATTTCAGATTTAAACTCAGAAAATTTTGTTAAAGACAGAAATGTACTTTTACTTTCAATTCTCTTTCCGGTCAGTTAAATGGCGAAATC
This sequence comes from Allium fistulosum, assembly GCA_030737815.1. Taxonomy (NCBI): domain Eukaryota; kingdom Viridiplantae; phylum Streptophyta; class Magnoliopsida; order Asparagales; family Amaryllidaceae; genus Allium; species Allium fistulosum. The sequence goes on from CM060905.1 coordinate 900,703,985, forward strand.
CCTAAATGTAACCAAAATAAAGATTGTTTCCCATTGAATCTAGTTTCTAACCTAAAAAGAATGACCCCAAAAGGATTAGAAACGTACAAGTTATCGTTGTTTTACTTCAGCGCATTCCTAATATACTTCAGCAATCATCTACACCACCAATTTCACACATTGCTTACATTCATATCATAGAAACAATATGAGAAAACTAAAGTACGGTAGGAAATTAAGGTCAATGTTATAATTGTGTTCTTAGTAAAGCAATTAGCAAGCATTCAACCAAATCTCATCCAAAGAAATTCACAATCACTCCAAAAAATCAAAAGCATGCTATAAGAAATTTAGGGATAGATTTGTGAGGTTTAACTCACCTTTTACTCCTTAATCCAGCAGAAAAATCAATTATGGAAGCCACAAATAAGAATCACAAACTCTAGTAGTTCTCTATCAAAATAACCACAAAACCCTATTTTAAATTATTGCATAATTGAGATACAAGAATCTATTTGTATATAAACAAGTTTGAAACCATTACCTGAATTTATTTCTTCAATAATTAGGTAATTGCCCTTTGATTTGCGCTAGAATTTGATTGATTTAGGTTTAAAGTTTTCAATTTTATGATTTTCTATTTCTGATTTTTGTTATTGATAAAGAAGGGAACGTACAAAATAAGAGAAAGAGGATCTATCTCTTTGACTAAGTGGGCTTGGGTTAAGAACCAAACCCAATAAGAAAAGAATTGCTACTAATTTGATTCCTAGGAGAGTGTTACTAATTATTTCTCAATTCTCTTGTTATTAACACTATTTATACCTTAAGCCAATATTTTATTTTCCATAGGTTAATCTCTCAAAATTTAACAAAACCATTCACAAGATAAAAAATTTCATTTCTAATAATACTGAGATGTCATATAAAATTAAATATTACTTTTGAAATAAAAATTATTCTCATTATTTTGATAAAAATAATTTGTTAGTTATAAATTCTCATTTTAAACAATGAATCTCAATATTAATATTTTACTCAATTTACCAAAATTAAATAATTGATTTAATAATATTTCAAATTTAAATTGAAATACTCTTTAAGAAATAAAACTTGTTTCTTAATTAAATTAAATCAAATATTCACAAAACCAGGTTTAATTTCACAATTAAATTTCACAAATCGTAAATTAGAATTATTTATCCATAATTAAATTTAATTAATTAGGTGATTAACTACGAGGTTGTTACACCAAATCTATTTAAACATAAAGCATATGAGGATCAAGTGTATAATATATAAATTTGAAAATACGGATAGTACCTTGCAATTACCCAAGAATATACTTTGAATGTTGAATCTAAATAACTCTACTTGAATATCTATTCAACATTTCCAAATGGCACAACCCAACTAGAAAAACTACACACCGTTCTTTTGATTTTAATTGAGCTTGTGTTTGGGTTTTTTTTGCTCAATTTTGAGAAAAGGAGAGAGGAATTTTTAGCCATATTTTAAGGGGAGAGGTGGAGGCACAATCCTAAAAGGAATTATGTGAAAAGAATGGCAAGAGATCTTTAAATAGCATGGGAATGAATAGATTTAAAAAGGTAAACATATCTTTTCTTTCCTAAGCCATTTCACACTTTTTTGGAATCAAATTCCAAGCCTCTTCCCACCCATCATGGTTGGCCATACACACCCCTCTGTTGGGTCTCAAAACACTTCAATCTTGATCAAATATTTTACATTTGAATCAAATTTAAACATATCATATATCAACAAGTGTATATACAACTTAAACACACTATTTGTAATACTAATCAACACAAATCAAATAGAATTTTATAATTAATATTTCATAACTATTAATTAATTGTAACTATTATAATTAATTAAATCAAGTGGTAGATAGAGGATTAAACATTCCAATTGTGTTGACTTTTAGGAGCAAATTTGGTCAGCGATTAATATCGAATATTAACTTTCACACTTCATCTTAGCTAGTGGTGTAATATTATGATCAAATTTATTGCTTCAAAATCTTCGGTAAAATCCAATTTAATAAAATTAAGTGTTACCTGATAGTGACAATTATTTACACTTATTCTCTTTGTCAAAACTATATCACTTTGAACTTATAAAATTTAATAATGGTCAAAATTCCAATATCATTTATATTGAAATTTATAGTTCAAACACAAAGTCCTTGGTTCGATAATAACAATTTTTATTAACCAACTACTCTGGCTAGAGACATTGACTTTGGCTTGACTTTAAGTGACCGTGATAATAACCTCATATAATTGAGAAAAAGAATCCTCTCTGAAATAGTATTTAACTTCAAATGCTACCACGCCCAACTATAGTCATTCGATGGGCGTCGTACCATGATTTAACTATAATCAAAGCGGAGCTTCCACAATGAAGATCGATGGTATTCTTAAGTCGAGAGAACTGTGTAAATTAGTCACATCGATATTATCTGTTTGACCTTATTTATATTAACTAACAGAAAACTATCAAGTGATCAGTCATTCCATAGTTATCCAATACTATTAGTACCTAATCAATTGGTGCCTCCAGCAGCCATGAGTAATACATTGCCCAACATTTGTAGAGCATTATGTACTCTACTCTCAATGGATATATCCATATCAAGTCTTGATACATCTTGACTAGGAATATTTAAAATGATATTTTTTCATTGTGAGAAATTACTCACGATTACGACACTTTATAACTATTATAACAAACATACCATTTATGGATTTTCTATTAAATAAGTGCTTTTAATTAAATTAATTAATTAATATACAACATATTATATCAAGTATATAATAGAAAGAAAACACTTTTTATTCACAAGATTGGTTATTGAGTAAGATATTGCCTCTAGGGCATGCCCTTAACTTTTATCACTAAGAAACTCAAACATCGACCTCGGTTGCATGACATGGTAGCATGGCAATATTAATAGTGGAGACGATTGACATGCGAAGTTGTGCTGTTATAACTAGTGGTGGTTGGTCGGGATAGTGCTGGAGGGGATATTGTTAACATTAGAGTCGTTGACTATCAGTGATGTGAAGATCTGCCTTTCTTACACACAAAGACGACACTTAATACATCCTGGGTATTCATGTGCCGATCATTTAAGTGTCCGAAAAACAGGTCATGAGGTAAAGAAAATAAAAGACAAAGGAAACAAATACAGATTTTTCTTACAAACGACAACGTCACATATACATCATCATAGAATAGTACATATAGTTACTCCAAAATGTTACATCAAAGTTACAACAAATACTATTCCCAAAAAGGACAGCTATATCAGCCTACCTAAATTACTAATACATAATGTACAATAATAGCATAAATAAACATAACTACTAGATACAGTGAAAGCTTCTACTCCATACCGCTTCCCAAAATGCTCCAAAGAAACCTGACTACTTGGCTACTCATAAAAATTTGAGTACCCAAGAGATTAAAGGGAAAAATAAAACTCCGGGTCAGACATGGGTCTGGTGTGAGTAAAACATAAGTTTAACTATAAAAAACCTTCAAATTAAAGGTATCTCGTAAGACCATGCCACACATAAACACGGACGAGTTTTTACCTTACGATAACCAAAACATTTCTATATAAAATCCTCTAATATTATCAAAATGTCTAGGTTTAAAATAAATATGGAATCAAAGCCGAAATTGTCACATTATTAAATTCCAGCATAATATGTATACAATCAAGTCCGAAGGCTCGTATTAGAAAATGGATTCCAACAGTGACAAGGTAAGGGACTACCTTTTGTATAGTACACCTTTAGATAAAATGTACCTGGGATCAAACCTTGAACTTGGCCTACCACTGCAAACACAAAACCGGCCTACAGCTAAACTTGGATAGTACCGAATATGATCACCACTTGGTTGCGATCAACAACCATAAAGGGATCCCGAAGCATACATAAATCATAGATATCGCTCTAGATTAGGCTATGATCATACCCTAATGGGCACGACCCACATAGCCCTGCTGCATCTACCCTGTTTTAGCCACCTTCGGGTTGTGAGGCTTGAGGCTATGCATTTACCTACCTTCTAGCAGACCATCTTAAATGCTAACATTGCCCTCCAGGCATCGAATGTAATGATAGCATTCATCCATACAAGTTTTTCCAGGAACGAAGAAACCTTTAACATTTACTATCTTTCGTTTTTGAATCACCCTTAGGAAGAATAGTATAGCTCCATAACATACTTCATAACCATCCATCACGAACGTTATTAGTTTGGAGTGGTTCGAATAAATTAAACTTATCTGGAGCCGGTGTCTCCAAACTAAGAAATAGTTTCCGGCTAACTCAATTTCGGTTCTTTGGGAAGTATGTAACTAGTATTCGAGTCCTCATCGGGGTACTCTAATATACACAACATACTTCCTGAGTTAAAACATGTCAAGTTATAAATAGCGACAATCCACTACTTAGGGTAATTATACAAAGTTCACATATGAATAACCATAAACTTAATTTAAACATGATCCATTGATAGGAATTAACCCTCCCAGATCTATCACATTTCCGAGATTTCGACCTTACTCTATCCCTCGCCTAGAAATAAATTCTAGATCTCATAGATAGAAGATCAGCCTACTCATCGGCTTTTAGTGTTAACTATAGGATGACTTTGCTTCCCATAAGTGTGTCACCGCATTAACATTGGTTTCATATTTGTTTGAGGTTACTTAAGGGTAATTGGCATAGAAATCCCTTGATTTAAAACATTTTTGAAATGGAAAAAACAGTTTTAAACAAAATAAATAATTAAAAACAAAGCGATTTTAAACCCTTATTATTAATTAAATAATAAATTAAACCTTTATTATCAATAAATAATAAATTAAACCCTTATTATTAATTAAATAATAAATTAAACCATTATTAAATAATTAATTAAATCTTAGTTAAGTTTTAATTACAATCTTAATTAAATTTAAATAATCAGTAATTAATTATTAAATAAATAACCCTTTTTTACAAATAACTTAAAATAACTAACCCTTAATTTTAAATTAAATAATAATTAACATTAATTAACTAACTAATTAAAATTTACTTCATTGATTAACGCTTAGATATTAATTACTTTTATTAACTATTGATTAAGTACTAATTACTTAATTAATTAATTAATCATTAAATAAATAATTAATGAATTAATAATAACCTTTTTAATTACTTAATATAAATTTTAAAACATTTTCGAAAAAGATTTCTAAGTTAAAGCATTTTAGATTTCGAAAAGAGTTCGTTTTCACGAACTGCACTTATAGCGACTATCGCTATACGGCCCGAAATTTCCAAACTTGAAATTTGTTTTCTAAGTCTTCTTTAAAACTTTAACTTTTGGAAACATTACTACCTTGACATAAAGGTGTGGGTTATGAATTAAATAAGTTTAAACATAAATATATTTTCAAAATTTATGTCCAAATTTCAAACTTTGAAAGAGCGATTTCATAAGTCGCTTAAGTTAGCAAAAATGCTAACTTTATTAGCATGAAAAACATATACCAAGATCATAACCAATATCGCAACCACAACACAACAACATGATTCCAAACATAAGCAAGATCATACCTTACTAATGTACTACATTTGAATTCCGATTTCAAGTTTATACAACACGACATACAAGCATACTTATATACAACCAAATCAACACCATTTCCAAGTATACTTATGCATAACCAATTCAACATCATAACTACTCAAACAAGCATCATATTTAACTAATAAATATACATCATGTATAAAGTTAATAACTTTGCATAAAGGTGAGAACTTTACTCATCGAAAATGGACTAAATCAAGCTAGCTTCTTTTATAACTCGAACACAACCTACGTTTTTACTTTTAACTTGGAAAAGTGGAGTCTTTGGTGGCTTTTAGGTGAAAAATATTCGTCCTAAGGGGGTCTTAGTGCTCGGCCAACATGGTGGAGGGGTGTATGGACTTGTTTTTGTGAGGAGGAAGTGTAGAAGTGGAAGAGAAGAGTTTTAACAAGGATTTGGCACTTAGAAGAGAATGGAATTAGATTTTTTACTTAGGAATTATTTTTGGATGCCATGGAAATAAACATGAAAGCATTGGAGGAATTTTTCATGAAATAGAAATGAATGAAAATGGTGGACAATGTTAGGAAAGCCTTATATACTAAGTGCATAAATCAAATTACCAAAATACCCCCAAGTACATGGCCTCCACTACCATCATGACACATCATCCTCCTTGTCCCCTCCTTATAAACATTCTCCAACATGTTTAAATATGTTTTAGTACTTCATGTACTTTATGTTTGCTAATGAAATTTTTCCTTTAACTTCTTTTCTTATTAATTGTAAGAACCCGCATATTTATCGATTTTATATTTAAATATTTTATTTAAATATTTCGCCGTTCGTCGGATTTTAGTCCGAAAAGCTACTTTTTGCAAACAGTCGAATTGGGACTCGAGACCACCCCCATTGAGTCCAAAATTACGTTTGCGATCTTTTTGAGTGTAAACTTCGATATGTTTGGAGTAAGTCGAATTTTGCTATTTTTTCTATTGGGTTTTGAGTTTGGGTTCAGCCCACTAGCCAACTTAATACCCCAAACTGAAACCCCCCTCTTCATTCACTCCCTCTTCCTCCACTTTTCAGTTCTAAGAAGATTAATGGAGGAGAAGAAAAAGAATTAAAACTCCAAGCCCTAGTTTCTCTTGCAATCTCAAATTCTTACTCCAAATTCAAAGAGAACCCATTGGTAAGCTTCATCTCCTTCTTCTCCAACTCTTTCTCTTTCCAATTTCAGTTTATTTCCTAAACCTAAATTTGGGAAATGCTTGTTTTGATCTTAGTTGGAGCTTCTTGTGTTGAGAGTGAAGAGTAATTGCTCTTGACATTGCTTCAAAGCTTCTTCTTCATTTGTTTGGGTTCAAAGGTGAGATTTTTATCTCACATCTAAGTCTTTAATTATCTTCGATTGTTAGGTATGAATTCCTAACACTTATTCTTGTGCAATTGATTTTGGTTTGGATTGATTTGGTGTATATTCCAATTTTTGGTGTTTTGAAATCAAAATCTATGAAAATCCTTTTATGGATATTTGGACATTGGTATTTGAGGCGTGTCGAAGAGCCGTTAAGGCTGGGTTGTCGCTTGGCGTAAATCCTTAGTCGTTGTCGCTCGATCGATCGCTTTCGGTATTCATTTGGCCATTTTTGGTCTAGGTTCAGGGAATGCCCTGAACCCCAGTTTCAGACGTCTGAAACGTTAGATTCAGACGTCTGAATATTATATTGGGAAGATTTTTATTCCCAGATTCAGACGGCTGAATCTTTGTCTCAGACGTCTGAATTGGCTCGATTTCAAACAGAAAGAAAATAGGCTTAAATTGCCTATTTCAGACGTCTGAAATATTTCGTTCAGACGTCTGAATCTGTGTTCTGGAAAATATTTAATTTTCCAGATTCAGACGTCTGAACCAATTATTTCAGACGTCTGAATCTGCAGTCTTTTGCCTATTTCCCTATTGTGCTTGAATTTCCAACTCTAATCAATTCGTGTTGATTCCCTTTTTGTTGTTATCATTTATTATCGGCCACTTTGTTAAGTCGCCCGCCTTTTTAAACTTAGGTCGCTTGTCTTCACTAAGTCGTACCATTTTGACGGGGCGCATCTTATCCGTATAACTCTGCGTAGGCAATCTTATCCAAAAACCATTCAACGGAACTTCTTACTTTGATGGTTTTGGGAATTGATTTCTTTGGATTTTATTCACGTCTTCGAATGTGAACTTTTATAATTGATTGTTTCTACAATCACTTCTATGACTTGTCACTTTAAAAATATAAAGGTTTCAATACTAGTAGTAAATATCAAAACTCTATCATCAAAACGATTTCAACTCTATTTTCAATATCAAACTCGTTTATTAAACTGTTTTCCAATCTACTAGTATATACAAACCTTTACCTCATTCGTATTAGAAAATATAATTAAACGGCTTAGCAAAACAAGTGGTATGAAACGCTTGCGTTTACTTCGTCGGTTAATTTATGGACTTGTTCGATTGAATCTCTTGTGACAATTTTCTAGTGCAGATCTACAATTTGTTCTTAAATATTTGAGTTAAGCAAGTGGTTATGGGACATGAAGCTAAACTCTTATATTTACTAGCTTAGTGTAATCGACACTTCCTTATGATCATGATGATCATTCTTGTGATTTAGACTAGCGATTGAGCGATGTCTCTTTGTTTGCGAGGTTAGACTAGACACCATTTGTGTGATTTCGATTCACACATATCTCTTTATCTTCAAGGTTAGTCTATACCTCATTGGTGTGATTTCGATTCACACATATTGAAACTCTTGTGACAATTTCCTAGTGCAGATCTACAATCTGTTCGTAAATATTTGAGTTAAGCAAGTGGTTATGGGACATGAAGCTAAACTCTTATATTTACTATCTTAGTGTAATCGACACTTCTTTATGATCGATGATGATCATTTTATGGTTTAGACAAGCAATGTGCGATGTCTCTTTGTCCATGTGAAGGACTGTACTTCATTTTATTGAGCTTCGACTCAATCAGGAGGAGCTTCGGCTCAAAGTCCGCAATGGGGGACTATACCCAGTCAGGAGGAGCTTCGGCTCATCAGGAGGAGCTTCGGCTCAAAGTCCGCAATGGGGGACTATACCCAGTCAGGAGGAGCTTCGGCTCATCAGGAGGAGCTTCGGCTCAAAGTCCGCAATGGGGGACTATACCCAGTCAGGAGGAGCTTCGGCTCATCAGGAGGAGCTTCGGCTCAAAGTCCGCAATGGGGGACTATACCCAGTCAGGAGGAGCTCCGGCTCATTTTCATAGGATTGGCTATCCTCTTTTCTTGTGATTTCTGGATTTCTCGTTGTGATTTCTGGAATTTTATGTTTCACCACCTTTTAAGTTGGCATTGATATGTATGTCATTTATTGTGGCTTGGTGAATTAAATAAAGAATATGACATTCTTTTTATGCTATGAGATTCTTGAGATTTTGTATGACTTTCGTGATTTTATAATGTATACTTATCACAGTATGACTTTATTGTTATCATACGTTTTATTATCATATCTCATATTCTATCTCATTTTATCTGATAATTATAGCTAGACTGATCCGTTTATTATTTTCTTCTTAAATAATACTCGGGTCAGACTGAGATTTTACAAGTGCTTCCTCATGACTTCCTATCTGGAACCATCATCTGACTTTTGGCTAACTACTCTAGTTTAGTAGTTTTTGTTGTATGCATTTGAGATTAGACTCTATGTTGTGTACTTATTCTTTTGTGTAGCACATGATGCTATTCTTTTGTATTATCGTGGATCTTTCTGACCACTACTCTGATGTACACTTTCATGTGTTGTATATTTATTCATATCTTCTTCCGCCTTTGTGATATGGATGTCTGTGACTGATTTATGTTATGTTTATTTCTATCTTTGTTTCCGAAGATTATATATAGCCACCGTGTGATAGCTTTGTGTTTGTATCGGTATGTCGGATTTCCTCTTTAAAAGATATGCATTCTATTCTATCTGACATATCGGTGCTCGCACAAAGAAGTTACACGGATGGTCGCTCCTCAACAGCCTTATTCTCCGTGCTAATTGACAGCACTACCTCATAGTGTTCTTGGTTAGCGTGGGTATAGAGGTGGGGCGTCACATTAATAAATAATGCATAAAAGGTCACATCACCTTTATATTTATTTAAGTTAATAAATGTGTGTGTGTATCAATGAAGGAACTGGGCCAGCCTGCAGTGGAAGAAATGGGTGAATTTTAAAATTTTAGCCATGCATTTCGGATCTTTAATGGGCCTATGAAGTCTAAATTTATTTAGAACTTTTCTAAATTTGATTTAAATAAAATCATGTATTTTATTTAAATTTACAAATAGTAGTTTGAGATTTGTTTAATTTTGGTTTTGCTGATATATTTGTGTTTTTATATGTATCATATACATATATATACGTGTGTGCATGTATAACATAACAATCCGTGCAAGGTATAACATGCCCGTATATAGATGTTGGGATTTGCATCGCAACAGACACATTAGCTCATTTTGTATGTATTGTATGTTGTCAAATATATGCGTAAATATAACTATGAATTTCATGTGATTATTTTGAAAAATTATATATATATATATATATATATTTTATGTATGCATAAAATTTACTTTTATCATTAAAATATTGTAGAAAATATTTATTTATATGACAATATATTAAACCATAAATAATAATATATATATATATAAATTAAAAATTCCTTTCATTTACAATTACCAGTTAGAAAATATACTAAATTTGGAATTCCAAAGATTTTATTAGTTAATATACATATATATTTAATATATTGAATAAAACAGATTTAACCTTAATAAATTAAGCATATGATAAAATTATAAATTTTATAATTTCAGAAAATCTAGAAACGCATTTTTGGCCTCAAGAAAAATTTCTAAAATTTTCTCAATTAAAATAATATTTTAAATATATAATTTATTATAGACCCGAAATCAAATTAATTATTAAAATTGTAAAATTAATTTATAAAAATCTAAAACCTTTTCTGAGGTTTCTATAACATATTTTGGTTCTTAAGAGAAATTTCTAGAATTTGTAAATTAAAATGTTATTTTTATTCAATTAATTATTTTCGGGTGCGAAATAAAATAAATTTTAAAATTAATATTTTAAGTTCAAAAAATCTGAAATTTTTCCTGAAGGCTTCTAAAATGAAGGATGAATGTTATAAAATATTAAACTGAAGTTAAGAAACGTTTATTATTATATAAGAGTTTATTAGTTCAAATAATCATTAAATACTCAAATTAATAAAATATATAAATACAGAAAAAAAATTCAGCACTTATAATTCATAATAAACACAAAAAACATTTGCAAATGTTCGGATCTATATATACAACATATAATAAAACATATCCCTTAATTTAAATTGTATGTGAAGATTTAACACAAAAGATTAACATATAAGATTTACACATATGATCAATATGTATAAACATAAATAATTTCAAACTTAAAATTAATTTTAATGTTTAATTTCAGATTTGAAACATAATCATGGAATAGATCTTTAATTATTATACACATATCCAATCTCCATTGTGACAACATAAATACGTACAAAAATCTCACCTAACTAACAAAACAACAATCTAATTATACACATATGTTCATATGATTAACAAATTATGAAAGCGCAATATATGATAAAAATAAAATCAAAGTTACCCACCTAAATTCCACCTTGGATAATCAATTCCCTTCTTTTGAAATGTTTTGATTCTTCAGATTGCTAATCTGGAATCTACGACCAATTACTATCAAATAGCTTTTAGTTTTGATTTGAATTTGATATGAGAATTTTAGGATTGAATTAGAGGAGGGTTTCATCCATGAAAGAGGAAAGAGGGTGGCGGCTCAAAAAATGAACAGAAAGAATTCTAACAAATTAGGGTTTTGAAACCGTTTATTTATATGGTAAGATAAGAGAACAAACCACTAGATCTTAATCACACATCTCCAAACTCTAACCATTTGTTCAAGACACCTCAAACCCTAGCCATAACCAACGCCTACAACTCCATAATTTCATGGCTTGTTAGCCCATTTAACCCAAATTCAATATGTACAATCATATTTAACTCAATTTCTTATCGATATCTTGTATCGACCAATATATTTACAACTATTATAAATATACGTAATAAATTTATTTCTCATATCATATTCAAATTTCATGATTAATATTTCATAAATATTAATTAATTTATAACAATTATAAATCAATTAAATTGCTTGGTCTATAGAGAATTAATTATTTCGGTTGTGTGACTCTTGGGTGTAAATTCGGTCCGCGATCAACATCTCTGGCCAAATTTATCGCTTACTAAACTTTGGTAAAATCCAATTTCACTTTATTAAGCGTAACCCTTTTGTGAAAATTATTTACACCAATTTTCTTCGTCAAAACTATATCACTTTGGACTTATTGAATTTGGTTATGGTCAAAATTCCAATATCATCCATATTCAACTCTATAATCCAAACACAAAGACCTTGGTTCAATAATAACAATTATTATTAACCGAACTACTCTGGCCAGAGATTTTGACTTTTTGTCGACTTAAGTTGACCGTGATACTAACCCCATATAACCGAGGAGATGAATCCTCTCTTGAATAGTGTTTCACTTCCAATACTTCCACTCGACCCAACTATAGTGACTTGATGGACGTCGTGCCATAATTTGACTATAATTAAAGATGAGCTTCCACATTGAAGATCTATAGTATTCTCAAGTCAAAAGAACTGTGTAAATTAATCACATCAATATTTTCTATTTGACCTTAGTTATATTAACCAACAAAAAACTATCGGGTGAGTCATTCCATAATTATCCAATAGCTATCAGTACGTAACCTCTAGGTGCCCCCAGCAGTCATGAGTAATACACTGCCCAAAATTTGGAGAGCGTTACGTACTCTAGTCTTAACGGATACATCGATATCCAGTCTCGATGCATCTTGACTAAGAACATTTAAAATGGTATATTTGTTTCATTGTGATAAATTACTTACGGTTACAACACTTTGTAACTACTACCACAAAACATACCATTTATGGATTTTCTATTAAATATACTTTTAATTAAATTGATTAATTAATATAACCACATTATATCAAGTATATAATAGAAAGAAAACACCTTTATTTCGAACAAGATTGGTCAACGAGTTAGATATATGTAATAAATTACATAATTGCCCCTAGGGCATACCCCTAACTCTATCAATCAAAATATATATCTAACGTATTTATGAATGTGAATATGTTAATTCAAATGTGCATAACATTTTTCGACAACTTTTAGCCGACAAAAAGTCAAAAATTCGGAAAACAAATTCCGGTCACATTTTAGATTTTTCTTCGAACTAAATATTTTTGTAAACAAAGTTTGAAAATGATTTCACCATCATTAATTATTATTTAAAAGAGTTTTCTTTTCATTATAATATCTATTATTTGAATATTTAAAATTAATCAAATATTCACAAATTAATGCAGTGAAATTCTGGGCCGTTTCAAAAATTATTTCACCATCTTTAGTTATTATTTAAAAGAAGTTTATTTGAGTTATAAAATCCTTTAATTTGTTAATAAAATATAGATTTAAATATTCATTATTAAGGTAATTAAATTCTGGGTCGTTCCACTCTTCCCTCTTAAAAGAATTTTGTCCCGAAATTAGCACATAAGAAGATTACTCAATTACTTGAAAAGCTATATATTCATATCATAGAATACATACAAAAGACATACACTAAACATCCATAGCAAATAATGCTTAACTATTCATACAAACAAACAACTAGCTATCTGAACATTAACTCAGGATAGGCCTCCTTCATATGGACTACAGTCTCCCACGTGCAGTCCCTAGGATCCTTACTCCATTGAATCTTTACTAACTTCACCACCTTATTGCGCAACCTTTTCTCATCCTGATCTACAGTATGAACTGGATGTCTAACCACTGTCAAGTCTGGCTCCACTTCCAGATCCTCCAGCTCAGACGACTCTACAATCAAGGTCGGATCATGCATGAATTTCCTTAAAAGCGACACATCACTACAAGAAAACTTGTTTTCGCTTGCATTGATTAGCAGCGTTTCAAAGCCAACTGCTGCTATTAATATTTTAGAAACGCGGACAATGTTTTCCCGCCACTAAATCACTAACATTTCACGAAATTTTTCTCTGCCGCCCTCTCTTAATAAAAGTAACGTTTCTATTAGCCTTCTCCTTCAACATTTCCTTTAAAAAGAAAAACATAGAATTTTTCTTCAATAAAACTAAAATTATGATCCTCTTCTTCAATAAAATAAAATTAGGGCCTATAATTTTGAAAAGAGAAAAGACATGGTTGTCAGTTTGCTTTTACTGTTCAACACCACAAAAACTGCTGAAGTAGCAAGTAGTGTTATCCTCTGTTGTCAAATCGCATGCTTTCTCGGATAAGGTAGTTTTGTGGCATTATAGGTTCGCTTTTTCTCCCTTTCCATTTTGTTCTGGCATAGCTAACTATTTTTGGGTCTTTTGGGTTCCTTGTTTTGCTTTTGGTAATGCTGTCATTGGAATATGGTTTGTCTTATAGCTATTGCTTGTTGTTGCTGGCCGAGTAATCATGAGTGAAGGTTTTTTCTTCTAGCAGTCATGTAAATTGGAAGATTTTTCTTATATTTGCTTGCTTGCTTGCTACTACTGGCTGTTGCTTGCATGCTTGCTTGTTGTAACTTGTCATGAATGTTAGTGTGGTTAATGTTTGATGTCATAATGTATGTGCTTTATATGTCGCTAATCCTACATTAACTAGTATATTTCGAGATGTGGTAGGATCTTATGACAATGGGGCAGTTGTTATATCCTCGTTATTGCTTATATTTTACTTGTTTATAAAGGCGATGAATCATGGGCTTTGTGATGGGGTTTGGTTCCGCACTTGGTTACTTCCACATGGTGTCGGCATGGGGTGGGGGTGTTTACATTTTAACTCTTAGGAGATTGATTTGAAGAAAGCTATTAAGATCGATCCTCGGAACAGGTGTGTAGTAATTTTTTTCTCTTTTTTTAACTTGCAACATGCACAACATTAAATGGTATTTATAGTACTTTGTGTTTCATTCAATTCAACGATGTGAAGCTAGAATGTGAAGCACTTGGAAGAAGCAGTATTATTCCCTAAGAGTATGTTGGTACTTATACTTAGCTAGAGTTATCAAATGTAGCTGATATCTATTCATAAATATAACTTATTGCTGATTTTTTATGCAGCCGATTTGATATTATCCAAATCTCAGAGGTTTACTATTCATTTAAGTTAGAGATAATCAAAACTTGAGAGTATATGTCTATATTTGCATACGTTTATGTTTATATGAAGTGTGGTTATATATATAGTAATATTACAAACTCAAATACTAGAAATACATTGAAAACGAGTGCAAGATGGTGTGATGGGGGGTCGTTCCCCTAAATTATGATTTGAAATGCAGTGATAACTATACAAAGCCTTTTGAGTCATTGTTAATCATTTGAAGAGAGGCAATCGCTCTTATGTTTGCATTTTTAGTTGACAAATATCAGATGTCGGACTGATTTTAATTTAAAGCTATGCTTATTATATTTTTTTGCTTAGCTTTAAAATGCAATGAAAGATATATATCTTTGTTTATGGTTTGATCAATATCATGTTAAATAAATGAGTTTTCTAAGAAAATAATATCCATTTTTTTTAATTCAAGCTGTTTCCATTATTTTCCCAGTAATTTATCTTTTTGATGATTTAAAATCATATACGGTTATAATAATTTTACGATTTAACTTAGTATTTGAAATACTTTACAAACTCAAAAGGAAGATTTTAGTTAAACTCAATAAATAGTTTATCATTCAAATTCTAGATGTGCTTTTAAAAAAGGGTAATTTTGACATGTTGTAAATAAATATTGGAATAGTGGTGTTTCATTTTTATAAGGTGCTGGTGTTGCATAGAATAAAAATGAACTTTGTGGTATGAGGCAGAACTCCGGTGGTTGTTTTACAACAGTATCTAATCTTGTTCGTTTTATTTTTTCAGTCGTGTCAAAGTCATTGTGTTGAACACCCAGAGTGTATTTAAGGGTAATAAGGATATGCATAATTTTGATACTTGCAGACAACATTTATTTTTATGTCTAAGGAAAAAAGTATAACCGTAGTTTCATCTTCTTGATTTACTTGTAGAAAACAATTTAAGGGTATACTTGGTAAGTTTAATTTTGATAAAAAGAAAATAGTTAGAGCTTAAGGTTAGACATTTTATATGCAATCCTTGTAGCCACCAAGTGTATGCCTATTGTTGACATGTTTAAAAGGTGATAATTTATTTTGTTTCATACACTCATGGAAGGTGACAAGAAGTGGAGGGTATTCAAAGGAGGAAAGCTAGTTTAGTGTGTTCATCTTCTGGAATAGTCTTCCAAAGGTATGTGGCTCTCAGGTTCAAATTATATATGTGTGATGTAATAGATAATAGATACCTTTATCTCTCCACTGCATGGGTCATCTTGGAAAGCATAAAAGATCTCTGGTGTAAATATATACACTCCATGGGTAATGTGATCACTTACCTGAACATATAAATTAAGTATAGCATACAATAGTTTACAAACACCAGGGGAATTAGCACACATACACAACTGAGTACTTACAAAAAAAGTTAGGCTTCTCTGTGTAATGCAACAATTCTTTTGATTTAGACTCAGCTACCAACTCGCCAAACCGATGTGCTAATTCTATAGAGACCTATTTGTGTATATATAACAGTAAAGAAAATATATGAAGCAAGAATTAAAAATACAACTCAGAATTATGTTTAGGTTTTTCAAAAAGGTGAAGTTTTATACAAAATTATGTATAACTAAATTCATTAAATCTCTGACTTTAAATAAAATACAACTCATTAATATTACTTCCAATGATGTCTTGATTTAGTATGTGATTGATATGATGTATTTCTTAACTTGAGAAGGAAACATGGGTTAAGATATGAGTTGCACAGAGGGATGAGAAATAAACTAGATATGATTTGAAATAGACTTATAGCTGAATTGGATTTTACTAATAAAAAAGAAATATCTTTTAGGAATTTCTCTTCAGTTCACTTACTCAAAGCAGATGACAAAGATGATAACTGTGAAGAGGAGCACGATATATATGGTGTAGTCAATTGTTATAGTACAGAATGTAGGAAGAATCCAGTTCCTGATAGTACAATGTATAGAATTACAAATGTTCTGATAGTTTCTTTGATTATATTATATAATATATAGTAATTTAAAGTAAAGTTTCTTTACTTTATTATATAATATACATCTAACAGTCAAATAAAGTATGTGTTGTAGGTTTATTGCCGACTCTCTCAGATTTTACAAGCAAACTTTCGTTTTTTTATTGATACTAGCGATAAATGAGTCTGCAGTCTTAGTGTAGATCTGTATTTTGGCAATTAATGGACAATAATGTTGTTGATTAAATCGGGATGAATTGGAGTTCATGAAGTCCACCATCTTCTACAACTAGCACAGTTAAAGACAGCAAAGACATATGCAGAGTCATTTAGCTGTTAAAAACACATAAAATTGAAGTACCTCAGTCTTGGTAGTCAGTTCGTTGACTTTCTTCTCTACATTGGCAAGCTTGCAGTCAGCTCTCTCTTCTCGTGTTGGAGCTCTTTGCTTTGCCTTCTAAGCTCGACGACTTCAAGTTCAAGTTCTCTTATTCCATCAGTTTCCTTTAAAGCTCAGCATTTTTTCTCGCTGGTGCTTCTTCTTTTATGTGTAACAGGGAAACTTGCTGCTTCAACAGCAGCAATTGGCCTTTGGTCTGTCCTGAGTTGAGCTGTATTTGCCTTTGCAACTCCTTTATTTTGTTCCTTGCAACCTCTAATTCTTTTCTTGCTGCGACTCTTGTAGCTACCTCTTCCTGTAACTTCTTCCTCTCCACTTGCGTTGAATTGATTGTTATGTTTAACATGTCCACTTCAGCTGTCTTCAGTTTCAGTTGTTTGTGCAACTCGGTGAAGTCGATTGTTGTTCTTTAAGACCGTAATATTCAAGTAATAAACCTTCGAGCTTGACTTCACGGTCTTCGAGTTCTTTAACAAGGGTGAGTAGTTTTTTGACTTTTGATGCATAGATTGCTATCTCTATGTCATATTAGGATATGGCTTTTGTAGTCATCATAGGCTGAGTCGGGTAGTGGGAATTCGATCTCTCCTGAAAGAAGAGATTCGAATTCGGGTATTAACTCTTCATCGTCTTTGGTGGATGTAGCTATAAAATTGTTGATTGTTTTGACTTCCTCTTCTTCTTCTTCCTTTTCTTCTTCTTCTTCCACCGCCTGCTATGTTTTGATTTAGAGAATATAGTTGCACCACTACAATAAGTCAAACAAGAAGGAAAATATTTGTTTGTCTTTGCCAAAGGATTAGGTATTTTATACTGATAAATATTAGGTGACCTTGAGAATCATTTTCTCTGGTTGAAAATCGAGATTCATCAAAAGTGTTGAGCATTTTAATTAACAAATGCAGTCCAGATCAATCAATACATTTTCGCAACTTTTGTGCTGCTATATGTAGGCTAAATGCATTAATTGATCCAAACTATTAGATATTTTGGTTTAAAAGTATAATTCATTCAATGAATAGAGTAGATGATGTAAAACATATGACCATACATAATCTGCATTAGATTGAATTCACATACCTGGTTCTCCCATTGAATGAAACTACCATGTTCATGTCTTTCTTTATCGAATTCTTTCGCAGTGCCAGTGTTCGGGACAGTTTTGTCATGACCTATTTATCATCAACACAAGTTATAAGCTAAGACTGTACAGGAAAAGCAAGCTATAACCTAACCAGAATAAAAATACAAAACTAACGAAAATTTCGCAAGTTTTGTATTTTTATTCTGATTATATCTCACTTTTCGGGATGATTTATATAACACGAAATGCATAATGCAGATACCTGGTAGTTTTACTGGGCGCTTATGCTTTTTCTCTTTCTGTACTGCAAAGGTTGCAGCTGATACAACTGCAACAAAGACAATTCTAACAAGCATGAAGAGATGTGGTGAAAAGCTATCGTCTAATTTTAAACGCTTTATTCATTACTTCTCGTCTAACAATTCTAACAAGTCTAATTTCATGGTCATGAAAGGTGATTATCGGGCTGGATGGATTTGGATGAGCGGGACTAGCGATTTGCACTTTTCATGTTTATAAGGGAAACCATTTTTTCTAAAAGAATTTACACTTTTTTTTATCACTCTCTAGACCGTTTCCTTGCAGATTAATGAGTGGCTTGATTATGCTTTGTTTTTCTCATCTTGTTCTCAATTTGAGAATGCATGCGGGCAAGTTGACAACCATCTAACTCTCCAAACTTTCCTAGTTGACTATAGTTTGTTGGTTATTGATGTGGTTGTCTGGTCTGCTCTCGCAGGTGAATTTTTGATTTGTCATTGTTTGTTTCCCATTCTTTTTCCTCCTTAATGATGTAACTTTATTTTCCCAGCATTGATCTTCGAATTTGATCTTTTTGTTGGTGAAATAATCATGTTTATACTCAATGATGTAACATATGAATACATCCAATGTTATATGTTTCATAAAACAAACATGTTGGTCAAATTCCATTTGCACTTGACTATTGTTCAGATATGCTTCAGAGTTATTGACTAGGGTGCGATCTTCAAATGATAAATCCTTTTCCAGCCATTTTGTGTATATTTGGAGCATTATTTAACATGAGGATTGCATTAATTGCTTTCCATTTACAAAAAACTGGGTTTGAAGTAATGTGGTACGAGCTGTTTCCAGTTTATATTGTTATGTTCTGTATTGCCTGAGGCTTTAAAGCTTTTTGTGGACACTTGAATTTCATAGTTTTACTAGACCATTTCATCATCGTGCACTTGTAAGTTCTTTAGTATCTCTATGAAAATTTTATTATTTTTACAAATTTTTCATAAAACAATGGACTAAAGCTCATTTTAACGTGCATTTTTGTGCACTTTCATAAAATCTTTAAAGCTAATTTTTTATTCAATTGCTTGAAATATATTGTTGATTGTTAAACTCGTTTGCAGGTAATTAGCTATTTCGAAGCAAAGATTGTCGACAACAAAGAACTATTGGTAATCAAGCAACGAACATGATTTTAATTGTTATATATGTTGTCGTATTTTGTCAGTACCATTTGTGGAAACTTGTCTGTGAATGCTTGTAGTATGTGACTTATTTTGTTGAAAAACTACTATCGAATTGATTATGGATATTATATTTGATTGTGAGATTAGCATGTTTTTGCAATTATTTGAATATGATGATCATATGATTGATTGTTTGTATATGCTAATTATGTGATTTAATTGTTTGTTTGAATATATGAAAATTATGCGATTGATCGTTCGTTTTAATATAAACAAAAAATGCAACCAAAAAATGAAGACTTATGGTAGCTTTTTTTTTAACCCTACAGAAAAAACCTATAGCTGCATTTAAAAGTGACTTTTGGTAGCGTTTTTTAAATCCTACAGAAAATACCTATAGTTGCATTTAAAAGTGACTTTTGGTAGCGTTTACTACAACGCATCAAAAAGTTTTAGACTTTTAGTTGCATGTCGTAAAGCAGCGTTCTCTAAAACGCTACCATAAGTTATGGTAGCGTTTTTTCAACGCTACCAAAAGTCTTTTCTGGTGTAGTGCATGGAATACATTATGAACACCTGCGAATCTCTTCGGCAACTCAACCTTATAAGCAAGAGACCGAATCCTTTCAAGAATACTGAAAGGTCCAATATACCTTGGAGTTAACTTCCCAGCTTTCCCAAATCTAACAACTCCTCTAATTGGCGAAATCTTAATGAACACAAGGTCTCCAACATCAAATTCCAAATCTCTTCGCCTCCTATCAGCATAACTTTTCTGGCGATCTTGGGCTGCCTTCATCCGTTTCTTAATCACTGCAACTTCCTCCATCGCCTCTCGAATCACATCTAACCCAAGAACTAGACGATCTCCAGACTCTACCCAACATGCTGGAGACTTGCATGGATGTCCACAGAGAGCTTCATAAAGTGCCATACCGATGCTTGGTTGGAAGCTATTGTTAAAGGAGAATTCCACTAGATGCAGATGATCTTCCCAAGACCCTCCAAAATCCAAGATGCAGGCCATCAACATATCTTACAAGATGCGGTTAACCTTCTCAGTTTGTCCTTTGGTTTGAGGGTAGGCAGTGCTTAGACTCATCTTTGTTCCCAATGCAACTTACAACGCCTCCCAAAACTGACTAGCGAAGATGGGATCTGGATCACTTACAATACTCACTGGGACTCCATGTAGTCGAACTATCTCCCTCATATAAATCTCCGCTAATGAAGCTGCAGCTCTAGTTGGCTTGATCGGAATAAAATGAGCACTCTTCGTTAGCCGATCCACGATAACCCACACACCTTCATTTCCTTTTCTAGATCTGGGTAAACCATCAATAAAATCCATTGATATCATCTCCCATTTCCAATTTGGGATTTCCAATGGTTGAAGTAAACTAGCCGTCTTTTGGTGATCGCCTATTATCTGTTGACAGTTCAAACATCGGCTAACAAAGATAGAGACGTCCCTCTTCATTCCGGGCCACCAAAATACTCATTTCGTATCTCTATGCATCTTAGAAACCCCCGGGTGGATACTTAATTTTGATCGATGACATTCCAATAAAACTTCTTGTCTAAGTCCACCAACATTAGGGAAGCAGATCCTCCCTTTAAAACACAGTATGCCTCGATTATCTATCTCAAAACTTGCACATAGACCCTCCTCAACATCCTTGATGATCTTCCTTAAACGCTCATCCTCCCTTTTTTTACTAGCAATCCTTTCCAAAAGAGTTGGTTTAACTTCCAAGAGTGCCAAAACTGCATTCCTACTAAGAGCGTCCGCCACAACATTTTCTTTTCCTGGCGTGTAGAGAATATCTAAGTCGTAGGCTACCAGGAACTCCAACCATCGCTATTACCTTATGTTTAGATCCTTTTGAGTGAAAAGGTACTTCAGGGACTTGTGATCCGTGAAGAGCTCAAACTTTTCACCTATTTAAAGAAGGAAATTACTAACTAGGGTCCTTAAAGACTAGAAATAAACAAAAGAGGAAAAGAAGGATTCTTACCCAACAAGTAATGCCTCCACATTTTTAACGCAAATGCTACAGCTAACAGCTCCAAGTCATGCGTTGCATAATTCTTCTTGTGAGGCTTTAATTATCTACTTACATAAGATATAACTTTCCATGTTGCATCAATACTGCACCCAAACCAACTCTACATGCGTCCGTAAGAACAGTTAACCCTTCTCCGCCATACATAATAGCCAAAATAGGGGCACTGGTTAATCTCTCCTTTAACTCGAGAAATGCACTCTCACACTTCGGAGTCCACTCGAATTTAACATCCTTCTTTGTTAGCATGGTTAAGTGAGAGGCGAATTTGGAGTAATCCTTTATGAACTTTCTATAATAACCGGCCATCCCTAAAAGGCTTCTCACTTCTGTGGTAGTTTGGGGTCTTTTGAAATTCTGCACTGTAGCTACCTTAGCCTGATCAACTGAGATGCCATCACCAGATACATTATGTCCTAGGGATCTCACTTCTGATTGCCAAAAGTGGCACTTAGAAAACTTAGCTTTAAGAACGTTTTTCCTTAACGTTTCCAACACCACTTCCAAATGGTGTTTGTGCTCTTCCTTGGTCTTTGAGTAGATAAGAATGTCATCGATGAAAACCAACACGAACTTATTCAACACATCCCTAAAAACTTGATTCATAAGATCAACGAAAAATGCAGGTGCATTGGTCAGCCCAAAAGGCCTAATCAACCACTCATAGAATAAGTTCGGTCCTCTAAAAGCAGTTAAGGGTATACTATCCTCCGCTACCCTTAACCGATGGAAACCCGTAGCAAGGTCCATTTGGGAAAATATTATAGCCCCATGAAGTTGGTCAAACATATCATCTATTCGGGTTAACGGGTATTTATTTCGAATGGTCTGCTTATTTAGTTCCCTATCATCCATGCACAACCTTAACGAACCATCAGACTTGGCTACAAAAACTACTGCCGATCCCCAACTTGAATGGCTCAGCCTAATCAATCCTCTTCTCAACAAATCATCGGTTTGATCCTTTAACTTCTGTTTCTCTCTCGAGGCCATTTTACGCAGCGTTTGAATAATAGGTCTCGCACCAGGAACTAGATCAATACGAAATTCAATTTCTCGATGGGGAGGAAAACTGCTAATCGGCTCAAAAATATCAGGGAAGTCTTTAACAGCTTCTATCAATCCTAACTCTTCCTGGGATGATTCTAAGGCATACAAGAAACCACGAAATAATTTGCTAGGCTAACCATAAGGCACTACCGCCAAACTTCCTTGTTTGATTACCAAAGATATTGTTCTTCCAACACAATCCATAATGGCTCTATTCTCTACTAGCCAATCCATACCAAGTAAATATCAAATCCCTTAAAATCTAGAGCAAACAAGTTGCATGAAAAGTAGTGGGTAAGGTATGAAGCTCGCACATCTTTACAAACCATACATAGATTAGTTACGCCTCCTATGGGGTTTGACACACTGGGAGGGTTTTCTACAATTTTAGGGGAAAGTTGAAAATTTCTAACTAAATCAAGAGAAATAAAACTGTGGGAAGCCCGGGTATCAAACAAAACTCCAACAAAAACTCCATTATAATTAAAGTACCTTCCAAGAGCCCCTTCCCTTTCACATCTCCCAAAGTTGAGGGTTCGTCCTTGATTGCATAAACTTTGGCTTGTTGTCCTTTCTTTAACAGTGGGTAGTCCTTAACCATGTGCCCAAGCTGTTGACAATTATAGCAAAGCGTCTTTTGAACCATCAAAGAGATAGGTCCTACATGCCAACAAACTTTAGAAGTATGACCCTTCTGTTTGCAGTTAAAACATTCAATATCTTTGAAACAGTTCCTTTGATCTCCTCCTATAGGTTTTCCTTTTTCCTGCTTCTTCTTCCAGTTTGGATTGAACTTCCTTTTATGTGGGTTAGTTGTACCTCCACTAGATGTTGCTGCTGTTGGCTTTTTCTTCAAAAGCACTTCATACCTTAAGTCCATATCAACTAAATCCACAAACGATTCCTTCACATGAGCCATCGTCTTTTCATGGAACTCTTCTCTCATACCTAATACAAACATCGCATTTTTCTTTAATGGTGTATCAATAAGTCCGGAGCCAAAACGAGATAATTCATTAAACTTGGACTCGTATTCAGCTACCGACATGTTTTCCTGCTTGAGGTCCATGAAACATCTATATAATCGAGTTCTGCCCACAGCTGGCATGAATTGGTCTTCAAATAGCCCATGAGAACTCATCTTCTAGAACATTTGCGGTGAAAGAATCCTACCATGCGGCTGCACCCTCTTGTAATTCCCATGATGCCAAGAACCATTTTTGATCATCAGAAATGTCCAAACCTTTAAAAATCTTCTCACATGACCGTAGCCAGGTTTGTGTAGACCTTGTGTTGCGAAGTTTACTCGAGGCTGCACTAGAGCTACTGCTTCAACAGCTATTCCACCCCTTCCAACATTCGGGGTTCTTCCATTTTTTGTTGTTGTGCTACTGTTTCCTATCCCTCGTCCCTTTTTCGTACTCATTCTTACTACCTGAATAAAATAAGACATCTTTAGAATACATGGACGAGATTATCTTAGGAAAAAGAGCATAAAACCAAACATATAGGTGCTGATCAAAACCACACGGAAATGCACTCTCAAAGACTGAACTCATTCTAGGGTACTACTAACCCTATCTCTAATAAGTTGACCCCAACCAAGGCCTAGTATTCACTCAATCTAAGCTCTGATACCAAGTGTGACGATCTGCCTTTCTTACACACAGAAACGAACCTTAATACATCCTGGGTATTCATGTGCCAATCATTTAAGTGTCCGAAAAACAGGTCGTGGGGTAAAGAAAATAAAAGACAATGGAAACAAATACAGATTTTCTCACAAACGACAGAGTTACATATACATCATCACTGAATAGTACATATGGTTACTCCAAAATGTTACATCAAAGTTACAACGAGTACTATTCCCAAAAAGGACAGCTATATCAACCTACCTAAATTACTAATACATAATTTACAGTCACAGTAGAAATAAATATAACTACTAGATACAGTGAATGCTTCTGCTCCATACCTTCTCGAAATGCTCCAAAGAAACTTGACTACTTGGCTGCTCATAAAAATTTGAGTACCCAAGAGTTTAAAGGGAAAAATAAAACTCCGGGTCAGACATGGGTCTAGTGTGAGTAAAACATAAGTTTAACTTTAGAAAAAAACCTTCAAATTAAAGGTATCTCGTAAGACCATGTCGCACATAAACACAGACATGTTTTTACCTTACGATAACCAAAACATTTCTATATAAAATCCTCTAATATTATAATAATGTCTATGTTTAGTATCATAGCCGAAATTGTTACATTATTAAATTCCAGCATAATATGTATACAATCAAGTCCGAAGGATCGTATTGGAAAATGGATTCCAACAGTGACAAGGTAAGGGACTACCTTCTGTATAGTACACCTCTAGATAAAATGTACCTGGGGTTAGACCCTGAACTTGGCCTACCCCTGCTAACATAGAACCGGCCTACCCCTGCTAACACAGAACCGGCCTACCCTTGAACTTGGACAGTACCGAATATGATCACCACTTGGTTGTGATCAACAACCATAAAGGGATTCCGAAGCATACATAAACCTTAGACATCGCTCTAGATTTGGTGATGATCATACACTAATGGGCGCGACCCACATAGCCCTGCTGCATCTACCATGTTTTAGCCACCTTCGGGGTGTAAGGCTTGAGGCTACACATTTACCTTCCTTCTAGCAGACCATCTTTGAATGCTAACATTGCCCTCCAGGCATCGAATGCAATGATAACATTCATCCATACAAGTTGTTCCGGGATCGAACAAACCTTCAACATTTACTATCTTCCATCTTGGAATCACCCTTAGGAAGAAGAGTATAGCTCCATTACATACTTCATAACCATCCATCACGAACGTTATTATTTTGGAGTGGTTCGGATAAATTACACTTACCCGGAACTGGTGTCTCCAAACTAAGTTAAAGTTTTCGGCTAACTCAATTTCGGTTCTTTTGGAAGTATGTAACCAGTATTCGAGTCCTCAACGGGGAACTCTAATATACACAACATACTTCTTGAGTTAAAATAGGTCAAGTTATAAATAGCGACAATCCGCTACTTAGGGTAATTATACAAAGTTCGCATATGAATAACCAAATACTTAATTTAAACATGATCCATTGATAGGAATTAACCCTCCCATATCTATCACGCTTTCGATATTTCAACCTTACTCTATCCCTCGCCTAGAAATAAATTCTAGATCTCACAGATAGAAGACAACTTACTCATCGGCTTTTAGTGCTAACTATGTGATGACTTTACTTCCCATAAATGTGTCACCACATTAGCATTGGTTTCATATTTGTTTGAGGTTACTTAAGGGTAATCGACAAAGAAATCTCTTGATTTAAAACATTTTTGAAAAGAAAAAAACATTTTTAAACAAAACAAATATTTAAAAAAAAAGCGATTTTAAACCCTTATTATTAATTAAATAATAGATTAAACCCTTATTAAATAATAAATTAAATCTTAGGCAAGTTTTAATTACAATCTTAATTAAATTTAAATAAATCAGTAATTAATTAATAATTAATTAAACCCCTTTTTTACAAATAATTAAAAATAATTAACCCTTAATTATAAATTAAATAATAATTAACTTTAATTAAATAACTAATTAAAATTTACTTCATTGATTAACACTTAGATATTAATTACTTTTATTAACTATTGATTAAGTACTAATTACTTAATTAATTAATTAATCATTAAATAAATAATTAATTAATAATTACCTTTTTAATACTTAATATAAGTTTTAAAACATTTTCAAAAAGATTTCTAAGCGAAAGCATTTTAGATTTCGAAAAGAGTTCATTTTCACAAACTGCACTTATAGCGACTATCGCTATACGATCCGAAATTTCCAAACTTGAAATTTCAACCTTACTCTATCCCTCGCCTAGAAATAAATTCTAGATCTCACAGATAGAAGACAACTTACTCATCGGCTTTTAGTGCTAACTATGTGATGACTTTACTTCCCATAAATGTGTCACCACATTAGCATTGGTTTCATATTTGTTTGAGGTTACTTAAGGGTAATCGACAAAGAAATCTCTTGATTTAAAACATTTTTGAAAAGAAAAAAACATTTTTAAACAAAACAAATATTTAAAAAAAAAGCGATTTTAAACCCTTATTATTAATTAAATAATAGATTAAACCCTTATTAAATAATAAATTAAATCTTAGGCAAGTTTTAATTACAATCTTAATTAAATTTAAATAAATCAGTAATTAATTAATAATTAATTAAACCCCTTTTTTACAAATAATTAAAAATAATTAACCCTTAATTATAAATTAAATAATAATTAACTTTAATTAAATAACTAATTAAAATTTACTTCATTGATTAACACTTAGATATTAATTACTTTTATTAACTATTGATTAAGTACTAATTACTTAATTAATTAATTAATCATTAAATAAATAATTAATTAATAATTACCTTTTTAATACTTAATATAAGTTTTAAAACATTTTCAAAAAGATTTCTAAGCGAAAGCATTTTAGATTTCGAAAAGAGTTCATTTTCACAAACTGCACTTATAGCGACTATCGCTATACGATCCGAAATTTCCAAACTTGAAATTTGTTTTATAAGTCTTCTTTAAAACTTTAACTTTTGGAAACATTAATACCTTGTAAACATAAAGATGTAGGTTTTGAAACTAAATAAGTTTAAACTTAAATATTTTCAAAATTTAAGTCCAAAGTTCAAACTTTCAAAGAGGGATTTCATAAGTCGCTTATGTTAGCAAAAATGCTAACTTTATTAGCATGAAAAACATATACCAAGATCATAACCAATATCACAACCACAACACAACAACATGATTCCAAACAAAAGCAAGATCATACCTTACTAATGTACTACATTTGAATTCTGATTTCAAGTTTATACAACACCACATATAAGCATACTTATATACAACCAAATCAACACCATTTCCAAGTATACTTATGCATAACCAATTCAACATCATAACTACTCAAACAAGCATCATATTTAACTAATAAATATACATCATGTATAAAGTTAATAACTTTGCATAAAGTTGAGAACTTTACTCTCCAAAAATGGACTAAATCAAGCTAGCTTCTTTTATAACTCAAACACAACCTACGTTTTTGCTTTTAGCTTGGAAAAGTGGAGTCTTTGGTGGCTTTTAGGTGAAAAGTATTCAGCCTGAGGGGGTCTTAGTGGTCGGCCAACATGGTGGAGGGGTGTATGGACTTGTTTTTATGAGGAGGAAGTGTAGAAGTGGAAGAGAATAGTTTTAACAAGGATTTAACACTTAAAAGAGAATGAAATTAGATTTTTTTACTTAGGAATTATTTTTGGATGCCATAGAAATAAACATGAAACCTTTGGAGGAATTTTTCATGAAATAGAAATGAATGAAAATGGTGGACAATGTTAAAAATGCCTTATATACTAAGTGCATAAATCAAATTACCAAAATACCCCCAAGTACATGCGTTCCACTACCATCATGGCACATCATCCTCCTTGTCCCCTTCTTATAAACATGCTCCAACATGTTTAAATATGTTTTAGTACTTCATGTACTTTATGTTTGCTAATGAAATGAAATTTTCCTTTAACTTCTTTTTTTATTAATAAATAATGCATAAAAGGTCACATCACCTTTATATTTATTTAAGTTAATAAATGTGTATATATATATTTATCAAAATATATATCTAACTTATTTATAAATGTGAATATGTTAATTCAAATGCGCATAACATTTCGACAACTTTTAGCCGACGAAAATTCGAAAAACAAATTCCGGTCACATTTTAGATTCTTTGAACTAAATATTTTTGTAAACAAAGTTTGAAAATGATTTCACCATCATTAATTATTATTTAAAAGAGTTTTATTTTCATTTTAATATCTATTATTTGAATATTTAAAATTAATTAAACATTCGTAAATTAATGCAGTGAAATTCTGGGCCGTTTCAAAAACTATTTCACCATGTTTAGTTATTTTTTAAAAGAAGTTTATTTGAGTTAAAAAATCATTTAATTTGTTAATAAAATATAAATTTAAATATTCATTATTAAGGTAACTAAATTCTGGGTCGTTACAAGTAATGGTGGTTTTTGCCACAAGTGGTAACCGTACTGCCAACAACACTACTCCAACCACCACTACCAGTTGTACACTATGGGAAAAAGGCATTAGACGACGGATATGCTCCATTGTCAGATTGCATATCTATTTGTCATTAAATCCCATGCCGTCTCATTGTACATCAAACCACAGAGATGCCCTATTGTCTGATATGCACTAGCATGACAAATAAAAACCATATGTTATCTGATGTTATAGTATCATTTCTAGAAACTCTTATTAGGCAACATATAAATATTAACTGATATGAATAATTGTTCACAAAATGAAATTCAAATATTTTATTTAAATAAATATTTTATTTCAAATCAAATTCAAATACAATGCAACTTTCACTATCACTCTACTTACATTTTCAAATACAACTTTCACTATCACTCTCATGTATACTACATTTCTATACACTCTTATATACAAAATCTCTTTTACTCACACCCACACACACTCAAACGAGCTTATTTTTGATGTTGCTCTTGATTTCTTGCTCCAGCTTACGTCCAACCATCTCCTATAACTGTCAAATAAACAACGTAGTAAAATGGAAACAGAAACAAACCTAAACCACAAAAATAAAATTGAATTTGAATATTAATATTGCCTCAGTTTATAGGTTTGTTTTTTCTTCATGCTTTAGACAGGGATAAATATATATGTGCACGAACAACTTATGATATGCATAGTGTATCACTGTGAACATCACAAGGCCGAGCCTCAATCCAATCTCACGGACAAGTGTGCACAAGGTCAAACCAAGCAGTACATAAGGCATTCAGCATTACACAGTCACACATATGTACATACATATGTATGCATGTGTATATTGTGCAGCGAACACAAGTGCAGGGAACATCACCAAAGGGATAGTTCAACATAAGTGATGACCGGAATATGGTGCAGCGAACACAAGTGCATAAGCTCATATTAGCAAACCAAAATGGAACGAAATGGAAATCAGATTCAGGCGATAATATGAATTCAGACATGAAAAAAATTGCATGTACATGTGTATTAGGTCAATACCACAACAGCAAGAATGAATTGTGATTCAGATTGAACAAGGCAACAAGATG
The DNA here is from genome assembly GCA_030737815.1 of Allium fistulosum. NCBI lineage: Eukaryota > Viridiplantae > Streptophyta > Magnoliopsida > Asparagales > Amaryllidaceae > Allium > Allium fistulosum. The sequence goes on from CM060905.1 coordinate 900,734,205, forward strand.
GAAATCAGATTCAGGCAGACCATAGTGTATCAAGAGGAGATACACACAGCTGCAACTCGATAGGATATACATCAAGAAACTAACTCAGTGCACACATCATTTATGTACTGAAAACAAGTTCAACTCAAAATTGTTCAGAAACTCAAAATGGTTCAGAACTGAAAAAATTTCAACTAAACCTCAAAATGGTTCAAGCTCAAGGCAATTCGAGTATACATATGAACATACAAGTGTATACAAGTATATATAAGCACATAAGTATATACAAGCACATACAAGTATATACAAGAACTGAATTGGAACAAGATTTGCAGTTGAACCAGATCAGACTCATGTACAAAAGGCAGTTCACACATATATATGTAGATATAAGAACATTCACACGTATATACATACATACATATGTATGTATGTATATACATGGAAGTTCACAAATAATATGTAGATATATATAAACATACATACATATGGGTATGGATGAACTAAGACAACATAATAAGAAATCACAGTGCAAAAGCAACATTCACATGTATATACATGCATATGTATGTATGTATAAACATGGAAGTCTCAAATTACTTTATATGAACCAGATCAGACTCATGTACAAAAGGTAATTCATACATACATACATACATACATACACACACACACACACACATATATATATATATATATGCAGATATAATAACATTCATACATATGTATGTATGTACATACATGGAAGTTCACACATATACGCACACATATGTAGTGATATGAAGATATAAACATACAAACACATGAGTATGGATGAACCAAGACAGCATAACAAGAAATCACAGTGCAAAAGCAACATGGACCATCATCGCATAATAATAAGTACAGCAATTTAAGTCTAGGTTCGAGCCATCAAAGCGCCACAAATTATGTATATATATGGGAGTATGTATATACATATATGAACTGGCTTAGCAAGCATTCACACATATATACATGCATATAAGTATACACATTAAACAAGGCAGAGCACACATTTTAGAAATTATCAAAAAACTCAAAAAAAATCAGTTGGAAACAAAACCAATCACAAACAAAGCCAGTCAAACTTAACTTCCCAAAAGAAGGCCACATTTATACGATTCTCATCACTACACAAACAACAAAATGTCAACCAATACTCAGGAGTCAAGGAAATCAACCAATACAGCAAACCGAAGTCAGGACTGAAGTTAGGGAAATCAACCAGATTCAAATATTAGGAATCGAATGATGAACAAGTCAAATTCCTATAAATATCCATTATCATCATTGGCAATAATTTTTCGAGTTCAAAATGGCAGAAATCAAAATCCAATTAATCAGAAAAAACATACCAATTCTCATATCAAAAGAACTCGAATGATTGAAACCTTAATTCCAAGAGAACGATCGACAAGGCGAGATTTAGGTTTTTCCGATTGAAGGCGGTAGATCGATCGACAAGGCGAGATTAGGGTTCTTCCGATCGAAACTCTAATTCCAGAAGATATGGTTTGGTTTTGAGATTGAGATTGAGAGAGTATGGGGAGAAGAAAACGGGATGAGGGGTTTAATCGTTTATTTGACTTTGAAGAGGGAATAATGGAATGAAAGAAATAAAAGTTGGAAATAATTAAAAGAACCGATGGCCACAAAATTATTAAGAGGGAAACCAAAATATAGGTGGAGGCAAAACTCAATTTTTTTATAACTTCAATCAGACAACAAATAAAATATTATCTGAATGACAAGCATGAACATTGAGATTTCAAGGGCTATGTCAAATAAAAGATTATTTTTTCATATGTTGTGTGAAACAGTGGTAAATATTGGAATAACAAAAAACCTACCATATGTGGCGTGATCACTGTTATCTGATTCACTTTGTGGCATAATGATAATAGCACTACCATCAATGCCTTCAATCGTTTCCACTCTTAATACTCTCACGCTACCATGTCGTGCAACCGAGGCGGGTGTTTGAGTTTCTCAAAAATGAGAGCTTGAGAAGTGAGTGAGATATAATTTCAAATAGTAATCCTGCGCAGGAGATGACTTACATCGCTAAAGAACAGGATTATGGACAGCGTTGTCTCTCTTCTTCATGCCACTGCAAACAGTTTTCTTGTTTCATGATTCATTAATCTTCGTTGGAGTGAGTGAGATATAATTTCAAATTAATCTCGTTGGAGTGAGTGAGATATAATTTCAAATCATGTTGTATATGAATCTGTGTTTGTATGGTTGTAAGATTATTTGTATGATTGCTGATATTTGTGTTTGTAATTTGGTTCGGCATATGAATTTGGTGATATGTGATATGTGATATATGATATATGAATTTGGGATATGAGTGATTATATATTATAAATATTTGAACGTGCAATTGAGGTGGGAAATGCAACAAAAAAATTACAACTATGTTTTAACAAAGAAGTCGGCACAACGTTTGCATGGCATCGGAAAATCCAAGAAATAGTCTACATGGGGTTGGAATGACGGTTGCCAGTCGTCTGTGAGGCGTCGATAACAACTCCACGAGAAACATCTTTTAGGTGTCGAAATTAAATTTTTGACATATTTTTTACCGACATCTAAAAGGGCGTCACCATGGCATCAGTAGATCATTTACCGATTCCATGTGGATGTTTTTTATTGTTGGTAAATTATCTTGTTTTTGTAGTGTTATAATAAGTGAAAACTTTTTTTCCTCTCTATAAAGTACATTTTATGAACTTAAGTATACTATTCTTTTTGTATATATTACCTTGTGTCTGTAAAAAAATTGAGTACAGTAGCGGGAAAAATAAAGAAAACTGCATCTGTTACTACTTTGACAGGTTCCTTTTCTTTCCCTTACACAACAGACGTGTGTGCGTAGGAAAACAGCATATTAATTGGTAAATAAAACAACATCAATCTGCTTCATTAAGTTATATTGTTGTTAGGATTCTTTTTAATGCTCAATTAATTAAGTTGAAATCTTCCCAACGTTACAAAAAATTCAATTTATTTTCATTTATACATTTTCTTGGATATGATATACTACAAATAATCATTCATATTGGATACGGTAATTAAGTATGTGGAATTGCTTACAGGTATTTGTATTCCATGCAAACGATACATCTATAACATCAGTGGGTAAAAGATTCAAGTCATGTGAAGGAGGTTTTTATGATTTCGACAGCATTCATAGACGCATCATATTTAAGGTGACATTGAACATCTATCGCTAATTAAATACCAATCCCTTTTATACATGTAACTTGTTCCGATGCTTATAATCCAATTTTCTTCTTTCTAATCTCATATAAAAAAAATAAACACAATAAAATTTGTGTGCTTTCTAATATCAAAATCATTTTACACGGTGATCAAACACCACGCAAAGTCGTTTTGTATGACAAATAACCGCCAACCAATATCACTTTTTATGACCATTAAACATCGAATTACTGTTATTCGTTGTTTGATCATCGTGAAAAATGGTGTTAATCGGTGGTTGTTCGCCGTGCAAAAAAAATCAAAAATGATGTCTTTGGTAGCCCGTTAAAAGGTCTGATGTTAAGAAGAGTGTGGTGTAAAATTTTATGTTATTTTTAGCAATAACGTTAAACATAAAAATGAGGTGCTCTTAATGGCACACTGTAATCAAACATCTTATTCAGGCAAACAAGATAGCCAAATCGCTTTCCAATTTCCTATACCATGAACACACGACTTTTGTTTGTTGAGATATGAGTTTGGAACGCAAAAAAGGCATTTAAAACCTTCAGATTAAAGTTTGATTTACACGTCTTATTGTATGAAGATTTCAAAACGATATTTCCAAGGCTGCATGCCATTTTTTTCCAACACGTATGTTGCTTCCAATGCAACCATTTATAAATATTATTTCACTAGTTTCGCTAATTTTATTTCTGTGCATGCAATTTTGTTTTAAACTTGGTTAAGAACATGTAGTGATCGTACTATAAGAATCTTTGTTTGAGAAGAACACTATAGACGGTGGTTGTCATGTAGAAGTGGTTTACCCATGATATAAAAAAAGCGAAAAACCAAAATATAGGCACATAATGAAAACAGAAGGTAGGAAAACACGTAAAAATACCTAAAATAGGAAAGGAACAAAACCTAAATATTGGGTATATCAACGCCTCAATCGCTGTTTAGTATTATATATAATATATAATATATTAATATAATGAAAAGGAAGGACCAAAGGAAATGTGACACGTAGGAAGGAAGAATGGGGTCCAGCGTGAAGATAGGAGAAGTATAGAAAAGGGCGGGAGAGGAGGAAGAGAGAAAAAGAAGAAGAAGAGATTGTTTTTACAGAATTAAGAGAGGAAAAGAGAGGGAGGGAGCAAATCGGACAGCCCCTCTGCTCCATCATCATTGTTTCCCCTGTCGGTGCCTCTCTTTCTCTCTCTCTTTCTTTCCCATTTCAGGTATACCACCTTCTATTTGAATTCCTTCTTCTCTTCTTTCATTTCAATTTTACATTTACATTTTTTTATTCCCTGCCAGCGATTATGATTTTCTTACACCAATTTTTTTGTTAAACTTGACTATCATGTATGCCATGGTTTAGATTCTAGATTTTATATTACACAAGTCTATAGGCAATTGATTCATGGAGTATTTAGACAATTTATTTTGAATAAAAGTTCATATTTTTGAACAATTTATAGCAAAATTTTGACTGTTTATAATACTAAAGAGCTCAGGAAAAGAAGCTGCAGGAGTCGAACCTCAATGATAACAGTACATTTCTCTACTAGTTATCGGAATTATGTGCCATGATAGATGCATATTACTTAGAAATTCACATGATAGGTTTATTTGGATACATACATACATACATACATACATACATATATATATATATATATATATATGAATATATGTATATACATACATATATATATATATATGTATATATGAATATATGTATATACATACATACATACATACATACATACATATATATATATATATATATATGTATATATATATATATATATATATCTGTACATATGTATATGTACATATATATATTAAAAATGTGGCATTGACAAGTAACTCTATATCCATATACTTGTTGAAAAATTGATGATAAGTGTTGTGATGCTCTTTTAAATCTTGATCAAAGATAGAACGTTTGGTAGCATATATATCTCTGTATCTATCGAAATTATACATCCTAAATCAGGGGTGTAATTAATACAACCTTAGGTAGGACAAGGCCATTTTTGAATTTTTGAAAGACCTAAACAGAAAAGCAAAATTTAATTGTGATGTCACAAAACATATTGAAATCTTGCAATATCTGATAAATTAATCCAATTTCAATTTTTCTTCCAAAATCATGATATCTATGTGATAAATGATGACATAGATCCAGAAAAGATTCTTTTGAGTTTATAGTTGTTAGAGTTAGCACATGTTTAAGAAGAAGTCAACACATGCGTGCTATTTGTGTGGTAGAAGTGGTGTTGTGGTTATCTTAGTGGCTTAAGTTTAGAAGTAGTTTATTATTTTATTATCTATTTATAGCCTTGTATTTCTCATCTTTCAAGTAAGCAATAACAATGTAGTCTTTCAATGGTTTTACGTTTAATCTCTCTCCTTCTCTCTGAATCAAATTCTAACATGGTATCAGAGCTATGTTAGATAGAGAGGGTAGCGAGAGACATAGAGAGTTGGAAAAAATTCTCTTTTTTCTATTTTATTTGCAAATCAAATTTCATAAAAAAAAAGTCTCCAGAATTGGATCGACTTTAGCCACTTCAACACCGCAACGCTCCTCAAACCTCGATCCACACCATATCGTCGCTGCCTGATATTAGAGATGCAATCGCTCGAAAGCCGCCGCTGCCTAATATTGGAGATGCAGTCGCCTGAAAGCCGCTGCCGCCTGAACTAAACGCTGCAGCTGAGATGAGATTTGATGTTCAATCTGCCGCTGCGTTTGTCTAGATTGATAGCTGTTACCCCTCGCCTGCTCAGATTAGTTTAATTGCTGCCGATGACAATGGAAGAGCTTGCGACTATGATGACGGTGATGTAAATCTTCGGTTTGCTGCTATTGGTCGATATCTGCGTTATTGATACCTGAAGTGTGCTTGCACCTTAATGAGCCCAGATCCGATTGAATAAAAATTATGTCGCTCGTGTTGCTGATATTAAAGACGGAAATGCATGGAGCTGCTTGTGGGTGGAGTCGCAGTGACGTTGTCGACGAAGATGCTTGCGTCAAAATTCAGATTTTGCGGCCAAGTACTGATTTTGAGAATAAGATCTGAATCGTTCTCAAGTACGTCTATATTGCTGCTACAGATTTATGATGAGATTGCCGCCATTGGTATTGGCTTCTAAGACTCACTATGCTATTTGTTGCCTGGGATTGACGTTTGGTCTGATACTGTTGCTCTGGTGAAGTTTGCTTTATGTTTTCCTTGCTGTGATGCTAAGTTTGAGATCCATAATTCTCGGTGATGTTTAGACTAGTTGAGGAGATGATGGCAAGAGATAATAGTTAATGAAGAAGACTATTGTTTTCCTTTGTTAACAGATGATGTAGAAGTTGTTTGTGATAGCGGAAGTTGTTTGCGATGTATCAGTATGATTTGAAATTGTGAGTGCTTTTCCTCAAGTCAAAGCAGCCTGCATCCGATGTACGGTTGTAGGAAGTTCGGTAGCTGTTCAGTTGTAGTGCTGATGATGGTTGGTGATGGCTGATGTGGAAGTGTAGCATAGTTTGATATGGCAGTAACATGGTGGAAGAAATTTTGGATGGTTCATTACTATGTTGTGAGCAAAGAGTAAAGGAGAGAGTTACGAATAATGTTTCATTTGTTTCAATGCAGTGAAAAGATTGGAGTTGAATTGGAGTGTGAAGGTGATAGATGTGGTTTCAGGCAGAGTGATGTATGAAGAGTAGTAGCAGTTTGGCTGGAGGTGAGTAAAGTGGCAGTACGGAATGTGTTGATGGCTATAGTTGTTGTAGTGATATGTGATGGTAGCAGTAGTTATGTGGTTGCAGGGAAGTCGTTGACAGTAAGCAGTTATGTGCAGTATAAATTGAGGACGTGAGGGTTTGTTGGTTGCTATGGGTGATTGATCGCAGCGGTGCAGTTGATGTATGGTGGTGCTGGAGTGTTGTGCTATTGAGGTTGAAGTGTTGTGTTTGCAGGAAGGTGGAGACGTGTTTGGTTTGGATGGTTGCAGGAGATTGACAGGGAGGTTGACAGTTTGCTGGTGGTTACTGTTGAGTTGTAGCAAGTTGTTGGTTTGATGGCAATAAGGATGTAAATGCTGAGATATGAGCAGGCAGTAACAAGATGAGTTTGTTTGTGTGTGCACTTCAGTGGTAGGTACTGGTGATGAACCGGTGAACTGAAATGGTATGAACAGTGGTGTGTTTGTATGTGTTGAATTGGTGATGTTTGTACTATGAATGAACTGTTGGTATGTGGATTGTAGTAAGGAGGTCAGAAGTAAGTGGTTGTGAAGTGGTGGTGATAGTTTGTTTTGAAGTGTTGTGGCACTGATGTGCAGGCAGTAGATGAACTGTGAACATGGGATGTGAAGTTGCAGCTATTGATTGGTGCAGAGGATGGTGGAGGAATGTACAATGGTTTGTTGAATGATATGTGCAGTTGGTGATGATGGCTTCAGTAATGTGGGGGCAGTGTTTAATGGTGAAGTTGTTCCAGCAGTTAGGTTGTAGAGGGTGTTTAAGGTACTGTAGTGGGTAGCAGTGGGTGGTGAAGTTGGCATTCACTGATTGGTCGGCAAATGGTAGTGATGCTTGGTGTTTAAAGTGAATGTGGAGCAGCGGAACAATAGAAGGATGGTGGTGATGAATGGATATGCACTGTGCACAGTGCCACTGAGGAGATGGAAGGTGATCTGTGGGGTCTATGATGCCAGTTTTGGGATGAATGGGTTTGGAAGGCAATGGAATGGTGGATTGGCAGTTGCTTGTATGGATAGTGAAAAACAGGCAGTAGTTTGCTAGTGAGGCGCTGTTGTGGTGCGTGAGGTGCTATGCTGTGGAGCGAAGTGGAGGGGTTGGAGACCAGGTTTGGAGATTAAGGCAGTGATTGTTGCAATGAGTTGTAGTAGGATATGGTGGAAGTTAATGTTAGCATGATGAAGAAGACGTTCAGCAGAACGTTGGTTGCAGATGTGATAGCGAAGAAGACGAAGTCAGTAGTGAGGTAGGACATTTGTGGAGTGCTCGTGAACTGTTTGATAATATGCCTAAGAGAAGATAGGCATGCCTACAAGTGAAGTAGGCAAGACTGCGAGTGAAGCAGTATTGGTTTCGTGTCATCCAACAAGCAAATGAGGAAGAGCCGCAGCTCTAGCTTGTTGGGGGGATGACAGATACTGCGGTATCAAGGGATGGTCCATATGCAGAGACCAAAAAGGTCCCTTAAAGGAAACCAAGAGTAGTTGTTGATGGTTAAAGTACCAATCAACGTGAAACAGTTAAGCATGTCCAACCAGGTAGAGATGAAAATTGTGACCGAGTTCGTCTATGCAAGATAATGAAGAAATTGGAAACCACGGTTCATTGCTTTGTAAACTGGATGTTAGCACGTCTAGTTTAAGGGAGGGTGTTAGAGTTAGCACATGTTTAAGAAGAAGTCAACACATGCGTGCTATTTGTGTGGTAGAAGTGGTGTTGTGGTTATCTTAGTGGCTTAAGTTTAGAAGTAGTTTATTATTTTATTATCTATTTATAGCCTTGTATTTCTCATCTTTCAAGTAAGCAATAACAATGTAGTCTTTCAATGGTTTTACGTTTAATCTCTCTCCTTCTCTCTGAATCAAATTCTAACAATAGTATACCTTCCAATAAAAAAAATCACGATACCAACTTTTTCTCCTTAAATCTTTTGGTTGTGTCTCTATTCAGTTTAACAGAAATACAATAAGGTTTTAGAAAACTTACATAAAAAATGTACATATTTTTTGAACAGTACCCATCAATCTCTTCCTTACTTGACAAATATTGTTGGCAACAACACCATCAAAACTAACAATTCAATTGATACAGAAATGGGGAATCCAATATTTTCGGGGGTCATTAAGGATGTCAAAGGAAGAGCTTTGTGCTACAAGCAAGATTGGCGCAAAGGATTCAGTTCAGGATTCAGGTTTATATATTTCCATACAATCATATATCTTCTTCTTGTATGACTTATTCTAATTCTCACATTAACATTACTCAATGTTAGAATTTTGGCTCCCACCATGTACATATTCTTCGCCTCTGCATTTCCTGTAATTGCTTTCGGAGAGCAACTAAGTAAAGATACCGGTTAGTTGAGATTAAGCCATTGCTATATTATTTGTCTACAAACGCACATTTTGCAAGCTAATTATAATATTTTTAATTTTTATTTGGTTTCTAGATGGACTATTAAGTACAGTAGACACATTAACGTCTACTGCACTTTGTGGTATTCTACACTCGATATTTGGTGGTCAGCCTATGCTTATACTAGGAGTTGCAGAGCCCACGGTTATTATGTACTCGTATATGTATAGTTTTGCAAAAGGGCAGCAAGGCTTGGGAAGGCAATTGTTTTTGGCCTGGACATCATGGTACCTTTTATAATTATTTTATGTTTTTTCTAATACATGAGTGGATAATTCGAATAATATTTTGCTTTAATGTATATTGCAGGGTTTGGATTTGGACTGCTCTTTTGTTGTTTCTACTTGCAATTTTCAATGCTGCTTCTATCATTAGTAGATTTACCAGGGTTGCTGGAGAGCTTTTTGGGATGTTGATCACTGTATTATTCATGCAAGAGGCAATCAAGGTACACTTCTACGTTTCAAGAAACTGGAAGAAATTATTTTATTTATTGTTTCTTTCAATTGTGGGTACACGTTAGTAATGAAGTCAGTTAGTCTTATCGATAACCTTACAGTCTTTGAACTGTTTTAACTGAAAGTTAACATTAAACAGAGTTTGTTGAAAATTTGATAGAACTACTTTTGTTTACTTTAATTTTGGGTAACTGGTCTCTGTACACTTCTTTGATTCATCATTTGATCTTTTGTGAAAATATAAGTACTCAAATTGGGAATGAATATATGTCGTTAATAAAGTATTATGATCGTACTGTTACCTAATAATTAAAGGCTGAATTAGAACCAGTTTTGCAATAAAATTTGCCATAAAAGAGCTCATAAATTTACTAATAACAAAAGCTCAAATTATATTTCACTGTTTTATTTTTTTCACAACAGGGAGTAATCAGTGAGTTTAAAGTTCCTCTTAGTGAAGTTGCACCAGACAACCAATTCGTATGGCAATATACAAACGGGTTACTGGGAATCATATTTTCAGCTGGAGTTTTATACGCATCTCTAAAGAGCAGAAGTGCAAGATCATGGCGATATGGAACAGGTTTATTCATAAACATCATGTAAAGTTACGTGTTTCCTACTAATAAAATTGCAAGATAAAAATTTGAAAACAAAACGCATGTATATGCAGGATGGTTTAGAAGTTTACTGGGAGATTATGGAGTTCCTTTGATGGTTATGGCATGGACAGCATTATCCTATGCAATGCCCAAAAGTGTTCCCAGTGGGGTGCCTCGAAGACTATATAGCCCCCTCCCTTGGGATCCCAATTCTTTGTCTCATTGGTCCGTTGCCAAGGTACTTAGTAAAATTTTTTCTCAGTATTGGCTCTGGTATTTTGTTTTAATTAGCCATGAAAACCAATCACTGTATTGTCTAGTTTTTTATACTAAGCAAATGCACAATGTTTATAAACTTTTGGAAATAAAAGATGCATGGACCTGCAACAAATACTTCAGACTTTAGAGTTCAGACCTTTTTATGGGATGCATTCAGTTGTTACTGAAACTACATATATGAATCTATAATTGCAGGATTTATTTTCAGTGCCACCAACGTACATTTTTGCAGCCATTGTGCCTGCAGTGATGGTGGCAGGACTCTACTTTTTCGATCATAGTGTTGCTTCACAAATGGCCCAGCAAAAGGAGTTCAACCTCAAAAACCCCTCTGCTTATCATTATGATATTTTGGTCCTTGGTTTCATGGTGCTTGAACTATATTTTACATTATCATTTTACATCTTTTACAGATATATGAAAGAATTTTGTTCTTTTTCAGGTTTTGATTTGTGGCTTGCTTGGTATTCCTCCTTCTAATGGTGTACTTCCCCAATCTCCAATGCACACCAAGAGTCTGGCTGTTCTCAAAAGACATGTGAGTGAATATACAAACAAAGCTAAATGTTTCTTTGATATAACACTGAAAATTATATTTGCTGTATCACAAACCTGTTAGTTCAAATAGAGGTATTTTTGACATCATGTGTTATATGATACAAAAATAAAATAAAAATTATGTGTTACTTATTCCATAATGTTGGTCTTCCATATCTGTCACTGTATATCATTGTTATAAATTTTGTCCAGCTACTAAGGAAGAAGATGGTTAAGACAGCAAAAGAAGGAATGAAGCAACAAGCAACGAACTTGGAAATCTACGGTAAAATGCAAGAAGTATTCATTCAGCTGGATGATCACCCGAATGAAGTTTTGACACCAAAATCTAAGGTTAGTACTCCCAGCAAAAAATGTAAAAAACAAGTCCCAGTAAATCGAATTTTCATGGCATAACCTATTCATGTTTATACAGACTGCAGTGATTGGAAAAGAGCTAAAGGATTTGAAAGAATCCGTGCTGAGAGAGGAAACCAATGGCGAGCCAAAAGACCCGTTTGACCCTGAAAAACACATAGAAGCACATTTGCCTGTGCGTGTAAACGAGCAAAGAGTATCAAATTTGTCTCAGTCGATTCTGGTCGGTTGTTGTCTTGGAGCAATGCCCGTCATTAGAATGATCCCAACTTCAGTTCTTTGGGGATATTTTGCTTACATGGCCATAGACAGTCTTCCAGGAAACCAGTTCTGGGAACGTATACTTCTTCTGTTTATCACTCCTCACAGACGTTTCAAGTAAGTTCTATGAGTATCTATGTATCTATGTTATCCAATACACTTCATACCATAAGTTTCAAAGTAATGCCAACTGATATGTACCAATATATAAATTTGTTGGTGAACTCTTGACTTGATTTTCAACCAAAACATCATTTTTGGTATAACACTAATTAAATTTTGACCATGACAGGATTCTTGAGGGTGATCATGCATCATTTGTGGAGAAGGTGTCGTTCAAGGCGATATCAACGTTTACAATTTTCCAACTGATGTATCTCCTATTGTGCTTCGGAGTGACTTGGATACCGGTAGCTGGAATTCTCTTCCCTCTGCCTTTCTTCTTGTTGATCACCATTAGACAACATGTACTTCCTAAATTCTTCTACCCACACGACTTGCGTGAATTAGATGCTGCTGAATACGAAGAGATTGCTGGTGTTCCAGATCGTGCTCACTCACTCACTTACAGTGTATGTCTCTTTTTTATTCTTACCTTTCTTCCCAAAATATATATAGTGATTAGCAATAGATAAAGTCTACACAACTGAAATCATTATTTTAACTTGACTGATACAGGAAAGAGAAGCATCTCCAGATTGCAGTGATGATGACATGAATGAAACTGCGGAAATATTGGACGCGTTCACAACACACAGAGGCGAACTTAAGTTCAGAACAAGAAGCATTAGTGAAGATAGACTCCCCCAGGTAACACCTTTTTCACTCATTTATCTACATTTCACTAAATCTTTCTTTCATTTTTCATGCTGACAAACAATTAATTTTACTGATATTTTGGCACTTGCAGTTTGGTCAAGAACACCATCACCATAGAGGAGGAGATCAATGTTAAATATGGATATGAATGAATATACATAATTACATATATTCTGAATATGATTTATATAGTTATATTTAGATGAGAGTGCTCATCTTATTTCTTGGCCGTTCATTGAAGGATGTATATAAGAGGGAGCAAAGAGATGCATGTTTACGCTTCTATTTTATTTCTTGAAATGTTTACAAGTATGAAATTTTTGTCTTGTTAATTGAAATATGTAGGGTAAAAGATTATACAGGCAAAACCATGTTGTAGATTGATTCAAGCAATTTAAATCTATTCTGAAAGAGCAGAGCTCATCTTTGTAATCTGCAGCAATATCACAATTTCTTTAGCCCACAAGTTATGGTGTAAGATCAGTGATTCTCTTCTCATGTTCAAGACCAACATTCTTTCAGTTAAACTAGTGAGACAATGCTCGATTTATTGCCGTTACATTTGTTGGTCATGATATTTGCGAAACAATAGAATGGGTAAATGTTACCACGCCTTCAATTTAAATTATCTCAACCAAATCATATTGCATACTCCACCTTAATATGCTAGCCTTTCCGATAAGTTCCGGCTCGACCATCTCCCATCATACTTTGTTAACAAGTTCGGGCAAGGCCACTCCCGCCAACAAAGTGTTAAAAGTACCAAAAACAAAGTAGAGTCAAAACAATCTCCTAACAAGAAGTATACGACAACTTCAATCTCTCAAACAAGAAGAATATTGCATCTTCCTTTAGTTTCAACTAGTGCACTCTTCCTCATGGTGCCACCATGTGGCACTAGTACTTCAATAAGCAAATCAAATTCGAGTCGAACTTAGCAACCGCCAACGCCTTAGTAAACATGCCAGCCACATTGTGCTTTGTGTTGATCTTCTCAAGACAAATCACCATTTCTTCATTCATAGCAACACGGAATGACTCTCTGACTTCTATGTGCTTTGTTCTCGAACTGAACGCCAAGTTTTCAGCCAAATAAATTGCACTTTAACTGTCACAATTCACCACACTATCGTGCGTAAAGCCTAGATCACACAATATGCACTTCAAGTAAAGTGCCTCCTTAGCTGCTTCAACAGCAGCTATCAACTCTGCGCTTCTATAGTAGATAATGCAACCACATAGTACAACCTCACTCTCCAACTAATAGCCGTACCTCAAGAGTGAACATACAGCCCAAGGCTGACTTCCTTTTGTCCCTATCTCCACATAGTCCGAATCACAGTAACTAACTAAGCTGCAACTCTTTCTAGTTCCAAAAACAAACCCATGAACTAGTGTTCCCTTCAAGTATCTCAAAATAGCTTTAACAGCTTCTCGACGAGTCTTCCTCGGATTAGCCATGTAGTAACTAAGCATACAAACAGCATGAGAAATATCTGACCTCGTGTAGACCATGGTGTACATCAAGCTCCCAACTTGCATAGGGTAGCCTCTCCATATAAGTCTTCTCTTCAACTGAAATGGAAGATCCTTTTTCCAAAACCTTTACATATAAAGGCATGGGTATTGAAATAGCCTTTGTAGTATCCATGCCAAAGCGAACAAGCACCTTCCATATAAACTATTTTTGACTTAGTCTCAAAAGTGCAAGCTTTCTATCTCTAAAAATTTCAATGCCATAAATCTTCTTTGCTTCTCCAAGGTCCTACATTTTTAATTCAGCTTTCAAATGAACCTTCAATCAGTTGATTTCTTCTCTATCCATGGAAACAATAAACATATCATCCATGTACAAGAGTAAGTACACGCAATCACTGCTCTCCAAGTGTTTATAGTAAACACAAGCATCTTTTATGCTCCTATCAAAGCCAATGCTCAACATAAAAGAATCGAACCTCTTGTACCATTGTCTTGACGACTGCTTTAACCATATAGTGACTTCTTCAGTTTGCAAACTCAATCCGACTTACCATCTACTACAAACCCATCTGGCTGTTTCGTGTAGATTGTTTTTTCTAGGTCTCCATGCCAAAAGGCTATCTTCACATCTAGCTGCTCCAACTCTATATTGTGAGTAGCAACTACAACTAACAATATCCTAATAGATGTATATTGCTCAAATGGAGCAAAGATTTCATCGTACTCTTTCCCCTTTCTATGTGAAAATTCTTTTGCTACCAATCTAGCCTTATGCTTTCCATCGTCTTTTACCTTGAATATCCATCTGCAACCTATGGTTCTATTTACCTGAGGGAATGGGACCAAATCCCATGTCCTATTCTTCTGCAACGACCGCATTTCCTCCTCTATAGCGCAAATCCACTTCGAACTGTCCATTGACTTCAAATCATCTTCAAGGTCAAACGACTCCTCTTGAACCATATGCAAAGCATAATCGAACTGATCACTGAGGCTAAGGTTTGCAAACTGTCAATCTCCATATCTGTTAGGTGCCTTCCTAATTCGTTGACTAGCACGGACGGCTCCAGCAGCGTCAGCTACTCTCTCAGCTCTACCTTGAATTGAATCTTTTCCGACTTCATGACCATCACCATCACTGTTAGTGGAAAGATGTGGACTATTATATGATGGTTCTTCGATTGCATTTTCCTTGTCATCAACAATATCAGGTCAACTATTTGGCTGAAATGTAGGAACAATCTCTGTCTCATTAGGCTTGTCTCCATCTAAACCTAAGCTATCTGATGTCTCCTCAACCGGTCTGAACATGGTTGACTCATCAAATGTAACATGTCTAGAGTGTATCACCTTATTCGTTGTTGGATTCCAAATATGATATCACTTTATTCCATCTGTATAACCTAGCAAAACACACTTAGTAGCTCTCGCCTCCAACTTATCAAATCATGTGTTATGCCTATAAACAAGGAAGCCAAAAATATGAAAGTAACTGAGTATTATAGACTTTCCTCTCCACAGCTCTTCTGCAATATTCCTACCAATGGCTGAACACAGAATCTGATTAATGATGTGAGCAGTAGTCGGTATAGCTTCAATATAAAAGCCTTTAGATAAGATGGTAGTCAATCTCAAGCCACGTACCTTCTCTAGTAGAGTTCTATTCATCCTCTCCGCAACCACATTGGATTGTAGATCATCAGGTGTAGTAAAATGTCTCCTAATACCATGTTGTCTACGGTATCCACTGAACTTCTTCGTGACATATTCGCCACCGTTGTCGGATTGAAAAATCTTCAATTTCCCTCTATTTTGGTTTTTGACGAGAGCTAACCATTCCCTAAACATTTCGAACACTTCCGACTTAGCCTTCATTACATACACCGAAACCTTACTTGAGTAGTCATCGATGAAAGATACGAAGTAGTGAGCTCCCCCAATGAAAGCTGTAGAAACTGGTCCCTAAGTATCTAAATGCACATAGTCAAGTACACCTTAGAATTATGCTTGTCAGTACAAAATGATACTTTGGTTTGCTTACTCAGAACATACTCCTTGTGGAAATCAAATTTGTTGAAGCTTCTCCTCTAATCTTCTTCTTCCTATGAAGTAATTCTAAGTTATTGATGCAGCAGCGGATAACTGAAATGGATGAAACGGTGAAAGTAGCAATCGGTGTATTGAAAATACCAAACGCCCAAATCCGTTGATCTCAAAGATACCGAATTCTAGCTATCTTCGTCACGTTGATCACGCACGATGCTATGAAAGAAGATCTACGATTCTTCGTACGTTGATCTAGCGCACTAGATTCCGTGAATCGGCTTCAACAATCGTTGATTCGATCGCACTCGAATGCCGAAGGTAGAGATAGGAGATTACACTCAACTACCAATTTAAGAAGAGGTACAAAGCTCTCAAACAAAAGTTTATTCAAAATCAACTAACTTTTACAAATGACCCACATCCCTATTTATAGGGTTACAACTCACACTTACATCACAATACACGACCTACATACATCACAGACGACCTACGACCTAACATAGGTCGTTAACGACTTAAAGACAACGCGACTCAACACATACGCGACTTAACGCTTACAACATGGACGACTTACGACTTAAAATATTTACAACACAACATACACTCATCATACACGACCTAACATTCACGGCTTAGTTACAACATCACACTTTACAACATAACGACATAACAGTGAACGACTTAACAACATTGAGCGACCTAAGAGATCCTTCCAGAAGCGACTTAAGAAAGCAACGGTTTAGAGCAGAATGCGGTAGCGACCTAAGATTTGAGCGACCTAAGCAACCTTGCGACCTAATCTTTACGCGACCTTGAGCATCAGAAGAAAAGTACGACATACTGAGTGAGCTAACTCGTTAGGTCACTCGCGACTTATCATAGGTCGTTAGCTTGCTTGAGCGACCTAAGGAACTTGGGTGATATGAGGTTTGCTTTAACTCACTAGGTCGTTCCAGCGACTTATCATATGGACTTAGGTCGTTAGGTCGTTTCAACGACTTAGCATATTGGCTTAGGTCGTTAGGTCGTTCCAGCGACTTATCATATTGGCTTAGGTCGTTAGATCGTTCCAGCGACTTATCATATTGGCTTAGGTCGTTATCTTCCTCGCTAGGTCGCAAGTATCTAGATCGCTCACGACTTAAGGTAATACGTATTGCCTTGTTTAGCTCGCTGGACTGGTTCCCATGATTCACTAGGTCGCTTGGATGACCTATCAACATACTAGGTCATAACATGCTAGGTCGTTTGCGACCTAAGATTCACAACTTATGGAATTTAATGAATTCTGGAGCAGCTTCGATCTCGTGACCTTGGTGCGCGGCATCATACTCCCCTGATTGAAAACAATTCGTCCCGAATTCATTTTCTTTCCTTCTTCGAGACGCTGTCTTCCATTCATTATCTGGTCTGATGCGGCTCTGGTGATAACCACTCTTGTGATTGATCTTGTCTTGACTCTTTGATGATATGGCTTGACATACGGAACGCATGGCAATAAGCAAACGCGGCATTAGACAAGCGGCATAAGGAAGTGATCTGAGGGAGATGACCTTATGATGCTTGTGCCAATAGGAAGGTGTGATATAGAACCAAATCGTGATGAAAATGCGAGATGATATAAAGAAATTTAAAATTGCGGAGCGACTTAGGAAGTTACGACTGAAAAAGTGTGATGACTCATGTCCAGATTCTTGTTTCTCCTTATCTCGTTCAGATGAATCATTATTTAGAATATTCCCTTGATGTGTGGCAACAAATTTTCCTGATTGAAATGAATCCCCCTTCGCTTCTTCTTTGACATATTTATTTTCATGAAACGGTTCCAAGCAGTTGACGTTGACAACGTCAGTAGTGCGGACTTGATCAGATAAATCCCACTGACAATCATTTTCTTCCTCTGGTCTTTTCAACTCTTCCTGTTCTTTCAGATTCACCAGATCATACGATCCCTACAGTAAAATATCATCTAGTAATAGTTCAGTTTGATGCTGAGTGTCCTGTAGTGATGGTAACTCTTCAGTTAATTCCTCAGGATATTCGACTTCAGAGTCATCGAATTCTGATCCAACTTCCTCGAAATCATCAAGATCTTTACTCGTTCCTTGCCCGGTCAATACAAACAATTCATTACTATTTTTCACCTTTTCGACAGACTCTTCCAAAAATACAAGACTAGTTTCTTCAGACAGTTCCTCCGAAATCTCATTCTCAAACTCTTCAAATACTTCAACCTCTTCAGGTGTCTCAAAATCAGAACTTTCCCCAGATTCAATCAACATTGATGATTCATCACTATCTTTCATTTTATTGACGAACTCTTTCAAAGATAATAAACTATCTGATTCTGCCTTCTCTTCTGTTTCACTTTCACTTTGTTCGGGCTTCTCGGAAACTATGGAATTTGCACTTAGCTGGCTCTCATCCATAAGCTCAGGTGTTAAACAAGAATCCTCCATCATCAAGTTATTTCCCTCAACTCCGAACACAATTTCTTCTCCCATACTATCGACATCAATCTTTGGCGGTGAAGAGTAATCAACTTCTACCTCCACATACTTTGACGTTGATTAAATTCCATCAAAAAATTACATTCATCGTTCTCTAACTCGATCTCTTCATCTTCGTTGTCAAACTTTGGTGGTAATTCTTCGTACGATTCCGTAGGACCGACCTCTTCAAATTCTTCTAACATTGGTTTAACCTCCTCAGGAGTTTTAAGCTTTTCACTTGCCTCATACCTAACCAACGATTCGGCACTACCTTCCGCTTCTTTAACACTTTCGCTGAAAGATAATGGACTAGTCGGTTCCTCTTCTCTTTCTGGCTCGCTTTCAATAGAATCATCCACATCCTCGTTTTCACATTCTTCTACAACTAAGGCTTTCATCTTGGGCTCCGTACATTCAATACTTCTATGGCCAGACTCCTGATATTGATAGCGCTTAATTCGATCATCAACATTTGTCTTAGTGATTCCATGTACAATTGGTTCGTTGACTCTTTTAGAAACATTTATACTGCAATTAACGCCTTTATTCTGATTGCTGGGGCTTGTAACCACACCCTTTCCTCGACTCCCTTGACTCAACTTCTGCAACTGTTGGTTCACACGAGTTTGATAATTGTAGTTTAAGAAATTTGCCTTCATTATCCTTTTCATCTTATCCCACGTGACAACTTTGGATTTCTTCATTCTCTCTCTTGTTGATTTAGTTTGGTGCCACCAATCCATAGCTCGTCCTTTCAATATTGTAGCAACTAACTTAATTTGACGATCCTCAAACACGTTGTTGAGTTTTAAAATCTTTTCAACCTTTGATAACCAATCCAAGAATTCCTCTGCTTGTAGACCGCCTCGGAATTTTGGAATTTCCGTATCCTTCCTTGATTCCCGTGTATGACCATTCTTTTCAACATTCCTATATCAATTTTGCCCTTGACCTGGATACCGGAAGTGAACATTATCACCATAACTATCTTCTTCAAAATTAGATGAGCTTCGATGTCGATTCTGAACATTGACTCTTCTAAGACCATGCACGTCCTCTCTACTTCTTCTTTCCTCTACTCGACATCTTTCATAATCACAATATGGCTCATGCTCGTAACTACGATAAGCTCATCTTTCTTCATTCTGATAATCACGATTGTCTCGAACCCCACGATCTCGATTTATTGGCAAAGATGATTCTCTTCTTTCTCTATCATAACGTGGCGACACTCTCCTTTGATTTCGATTCATGTCAGACTTGATTCTTTCCACTCTCTCGAAACCCTTATTGAACCTTTCATCGATACGTTGTTCCATCTGTTCAGGATCTTCACTCCCATACAAATCTGCAACATTATGATGACGGTTAACACATCTCGAAGGCATGATCAAATCTTCAACAGATCCAAACACAAACTTCATTTTGATCCAAAAAAATTCTCGAATCAAACTTCCCCACTTGTTTGAAAACTCACGAACACCCCAAATAAACAAACAACTTAATTCGAACTCCAAAACTTCAAATCTCAAAATTGACGCCCAACGAACTTGGATAAGTTCGTTTCCTAGCTCACGACTTGAACAAATCTCGCACAAACTTGAACAAGTTCACTTCTAGCCCCAACACTTGATCACAAATGAACAAACAATGCACGGCCTTGACTCTTCAACACAATGTGATGCACAACTTCAACTTCTAGCCCTCGGCTTTAACTCTTCAATAAGAATTGGCTCCAAAGACTCGGCTTAGCTATGATTGGCTAAGTCTGGCTTTGATACCAAATGATGCAGCAGCGGATAACTGAAATGGATGAAATGGTAAAAGTAGCAATCGGTGGATTGAAAATACCAAACGCCCAAATCCGTTGATCTCAAAGATACCGGATTCTAGCTATATTCGTCACGTTGATCGCGCACGATGCCATGAAAGAAGATCTACAATTCTTCATACGTTGATCTAGCGCACTAGATTCCGTGAATCGGCTTCAACAATCGTTGATTCAAGCGCACTCGAATGCCGAAGGTGGAGATAGGAGATTACACTCAACTACCAATTTAAGAAGAGGCACAAAGCTCTCAAACAAAAGTTTATTCAAAATCAACTAACTTTTACAAATGACCCACATCCCTATTTATAGGGTTACAACTCACACTTACATCACAATACACAACCTACATACATCACAGACGACCTACGACCTAACATAGGTCGTTAACGACTTAAAGACAACGCGACTCGACACATACGCGACTTAACGCTTACAACATGGACGACTTACGACTTAACATATTTACAACACAACATACACTCATCATACACGACCTAACATTCACGGCTTAGTTACAACATCACACTTTACAACATAACGACATAACAGTGAACGACTTAACAACATTGAGCGACTTAAGAGATCCTTCCAGGAGCGACTTAAGAAAGCAACGATTTAGAGCAGAATGCGGTAGCGACCTAAGATTTGAGCGACCTAAGCAACCTTGCGACCTAATCTTTACGCGACCTTGAGCATCAGAAGAAAAGTACGACATACTGAGTGAGCTAACTCGTTAGGTCGCTCGCGACTTATCATAGGTCGTTAGCTTGCTTGAGCGACCTAAGGAACTTGGGTGATATGAGGTTTGCTTTAACTCACTAGGTCGTTCCAGCGACTTATCATATGGACTTAGGTCGTTAGGTCGTTCCAACGACTTATCATATTGGCTTAGGTCGTTAGGTCGTTCCAGCGACTTATCATATTGGCTTAGGTCGTTAGATCGTTCCAACGACTTATCATATTGGCTTAGGTCGTTATCTTCCTCGCTAGGTCGCAAGTATCTAGATCGCTCGCGACTTAAGGTAATATGTATTGCCTTGTTTAGCTCGCTGGACTGGTTCCCATGATTCACTAGGTCGCTTGGACGACCTATCAACATACTAGGTCGTAACATGCTAGGTCGTTTGCGACCTAAGATTCGCAACTTATGGAATTTCATGAATTCTGGAGCAGCTTTGATCTCGTGACCTTGGTGCGCTGCATCAGTTATTCTCCGAAGTATAACCTAACCTTAAGTGCCAAAGCTCAGTAGCATCCAATCTTTTAACGCTATCAACTCCATCACACGATTCCCCTTGAACAACGATACCATTCAACAAATAAAGATTTTAGACCACTATACCCTTCATCACTATAATTGCCCCTCTAGAAACCTTCGAACCTTCTCTGTTGATGGTAACCTTGGATTCCAGTGACGCTAGCTACCTTAATGATATCAAAGACTTTTGAAGACCGGGTACATAATGAATATCCGAAACAGTGCGAACAATCCCGTTGAACATGCAAATGTGAACTGAACCAACTCCCATGGACCTACATGTAACATCATTACCCATAAGGATGGAACTTCCTTCATTAGCGACAAAGGAAGAAAAATAATCCTTATTGGATGTCACATGGAATAAAGCTCCCGAATCAAGGATCCAATGGTCCACAACATTCGATACTACAGCTGTCAATACATCGCTATCTTCATTCTCCACCGCAATAGATGAAGAACCCCCTGTCTCCTTCTTCAAATCTGCATAGTCACTTCTCCAATGACCATGTTTCTTACAATAATGACATTTTTCATCTTTAGACTTACTGTGCTAGTGTGACTTCTTCGAATTAGAACGACCCCTAAAATTATTTTTCTTCTTCTTCGTTCTTCCTCTCTCAACTAACAACCCCGAACTATTATCACTTCTCCACTACCATCTCCTAAACCTAAACCCTTCATCTGATCTCTCAACTCTTCACTAAGTAAACTTATCTTCACATCGTCCAACGTTAATGTTTTTCTACCGTAGATGGTACTATTAACGAAAATGGTGAACTGTCGAAAGCAAACACAACAGAATAATGGCCTTTTGTTTTTCATCAATCTTCAAACCAACTCACTTCATCTTCATCAACAGGTCATCAAATATACTCAGATGTGCTTTAATGGGAGAACATTCCTTCAACTTATAGGTGAAGAAGGTCTTTAGTAAGATCAATCGGTTGATTGAAGATTTCTTTATGTAAAGGTCTTTCAACTTCTTCCGAATTCCTCTAGCGGTAGTTTCTGACTAATTTCAGAAATAATATTCTTACCCATAGCAAGTTGGAGTGTAGTATAGGCCCATTCTTCTTCTCTTTCTTTTCTACGGTGCATATTGCTGGATCTAAATCCTTTAAGTCATAAACCACACTGTGGACATGATTTCTTTTAGTACTGCCTTCATCATCCACTGCCACTTCTCAAAATCTCCTTCTTCGTTCCACTTCCCTATTGATAATTGTTAGCCTGAAGCCATGTAGGGACCACTAATACACGAAGCAACTACTGGTGTTGAAATAATCTCTGATGTATTACCTTTATCTATCATTCTACCCAACACCTTCTATGCAACAACATAACTGAAAGCTCTTATACCTGTTGTAAAAGGATCATCGGTCCCTCATAGTGGAAAACCCTACTTATAGATCATGCTATGGTGTAGTAAAACAAATAGAACGATCAATTCTCCAAACAGATCATAGCTATTCCAAAAGAAATAGTAAATAACTATAAAAGAGAAAAGAGGACACAAGAGATTTATAGTGGTTCCACTATCGATGTGATAATGTACGTCCACTTTAGAGAAGAGGATCTTTATTACTTTCAATAAACAAGAGAGATTACAGAAATTTATAGAAAATAATAAAAATCCCTAATTTGATTAATTAGAATTATAATTTGTTTTTATCGATTCATATTATTTCTTTCTGAGTTGGGGACAATGAACTTCATGAATCTACCCCTTTATTTATATCTTCTCCAAGTGGAGATACGAAAAGTGTTAAATAGGTAATGTTGTAATTAAAGAAAGTTTTCATAAATTTCAAATTTGTAAATTAGAAAAAATTTCATATATTACAAATTACAAATTATGAAAGTTTCCATAAATTCCAAATTGTAAATTAGGAAGGTTTCCATGTATTTGAATCGCATAAAAATTCAACATATACATAATTGTCGGTGAAGCTGAACCGAGCTTCAAGTTGCATTCCAATCAACTGAGAGCTTGACGACAATCAATCGCCATAGACTATCGAAGGCCAGTAGTTCTGGGTTTTGAGATAGAATAAAATCAATTCATTTTTGAGAATATTTCAAATCAGTTGATTAAAATTTGGAGCCCAGTGGATTGGAACCCTCAATCCCAAACTAAATCAGCAAACGTAAGGCAATTAGGTTAAACCCTGATATCAATTTTAAAGGTTAAATCTTATGATGACTTGTTTAAGACTATATATAAATGTCTATTATTCCTTGGTTTAGTCATTGGTGGATCTCATTCTTGTTCTCCTTTGTATCCTTCATCAAAAAGACATCACCAATCTCCTATAGCTCTCTATATTGTAATAACTGTTTTTTGCCTCAAAGTGGGTATACACTATAACATCAATAGTCGAATCACTAGAAATCTATTATGTAATTCATTTTCATATTGTTTATTCAACTAATACATGTGATTGTTTGACAGTGAAATTTACGAATCGGGTTTGTGTGGAAATACCAATTAATAACAATTATTTTACATGTTTGTTTTATCACATGTATAGCCGATCCGTTGAAGCTTCCATGTAGTGGATAATTAATTATTAAGTAATTTCCCATACAATTTGGTATTTGTTAAGCCACCTTTCATCAAGGCAGTATACAGGAGGATTTAACCCAACAGACTTCACGATTATCAAGGCCGATGAGTGCAGAGCGACGATTGTAGAGCCAGGAAGTCAAGTACAGGTAATAACATTAAGCCCGAGTTGGATGGAGTTGGTAGATAACTATTGCACGGCGCTTGAAATATGGATGTTATCTTGGAACCCAAGGGATCGACATAACATAGGAGGGATCATCGTGCCTTTATATCATAGGAGGGATCGGCATACCTCCATGGTATAAGAGGGATCGACATAGTTTCATGAAGTAAGAGAGATCGTCATACCTTCATGGCATAGGAGGGATCATCATAGTTTCATGAAGTAGGAGGGATCGGCATACCTTCATGGCATAGGAGGGATTGGCGTAGTTTCATGAAGTAGGAGGGATCGGCATAGCATTGTGAAGTAGCATGGATCGACATAGCATGGTAGCGTCAAAGGGATCAGCATGACTAGTTACACGAGGGATTGACAAAGACGAGGTAAAGTGTGGATCGGCATGGTTGGTTCCAGAGGGATCGGGATACTTCATTAGCTTGGCAAGATGGAGGGATTGGCATGGTTGGTTGCATTGGATCGGGGGACTTCATTGATAGGGATCGGCGCTTATCAACGCAACAAGTACATTCTTACATTCAACAATCAATAACTCGAGCTCTCTTCCCTCTCCATTGCGATTTGGGCCTAGCGACCCCTTGGGCGGGCTCGTATGGATAAGGAGGCCCTGTAGCCAAAGTTTCACCTATAAATATAGCAGGTAGGGCTTCAGAAAACGGGTCTTCATTCTGCATCTCTTCACCTTCTACCTAGGCTACACTGCCATTTTTATTCTTGAATTTCATGGATTTGTAACTGTAATCATCAGTATAAACTAATAAAAGGAAAATCTTTGGAGTGGACGTAGGTCAGAGTCAATTTTGACGCTAACATTTTGGTGCTTCCACTAAGAAGAACTTTCATAAGTGAATTTGGAAGCTAGGAGCTCAGATTTTGAAGTTTGGACACTTGGTGATAGGAAGCAATGACTAGGCAATCAATAAGGAGAGTGCTACCAGAAAGGAGCCATCATGGAAGGAGTCAGGAGGCTTCCTCATGAGCTGGAGCTAACCAAGCATCTATCTACATCACCAGGGATGAAATGGAAATGATAATGGATGTTATGCAGGAGAGGATGTTGAAAAGATAGGAGGAGAAGATGCAGAATTTTCTCCAACAGATTGGACGAGCTAGAGCACAAAATGAAGGAGTTGATGCAGCATGAATTGTTGGAAATCAGAACCATGAGCATGGAAATAGGGCCAATAGGTAGAGGAGTGGAATAGAGCAACCGGGGACAGTCCCCTACCATCCAAGTGGGGTCAGCACCGATCCCTCCAGAGGGATCAGTACCGATCCCCAAAGGCTGGGAGGCATGCCCCCAGGTATGGGTGATCGTGATGTTGGAGGACCTGCGATCAATCCCATAGAGCCTGGTGTGAACCGGAATTTGGATGCGCGACCGAAGGAATACGTTCCAGAATTCCCTTGTAGACTCAAGGGGCGGCTTGGGCATGATGATAGGAGGCTACCATTAGAAGACAATGACAGGTTTACAGAGATGATAAGGCGAGATATACGTGGAGGATTAGTGAACAGGGATCTCGAGGATGTAAATAGAAGTCCATTCGCTCCAAATATCAGGCAAGCTAGGAAACTGTCGGAGTTCAAATTACCAACGCTTTGAGACATATGATGGAAAAACGGATTCCGCTGTTCATTCTCTACATAAGACACATGGAGGTACTAGGTTCATCAGAGGAAGTAATGGCACGGTGTTTCTCCTTGTACTTAACAGATATAGCCGCACTATGGTTCAGATAGTTGGAAAGCGACTCTATTGGCACGTGAACGGAATTGATCGAAAGGCTTATGAGGCAGTTTAGGGTTCACTTCTCGGACCCAAAAATTTGATAAGTTTGGAAACACTGAAACAGAGGACCGAAAGGCCCCTGAGAAGTTTCCTAACAGGGTTTAATGCCGCGACGACCTCGGTGGATCGTCCAGATCCATCTATGGTTTTGATGGCAGCTGTATCTGGAATTGCTAATGCAATGGAGTTCAAGGATTCACTAGCACGGGATCCACCTATGGATCTCGAAGAGTTTTATCATGAAGCAGAAAGGTTCGTGTGACAGGAAGATGCACGAGCAAACAAACCGAAGGTGAATGCTATGCAAGGTGGAGGTATGTTCGAGGAAGGTTCAAACATGGATAAATGAAAATGGAAAGTACAGGATGGCTTTGATGGATCGAAACGTCTACGAAGGGAACCGAGATTCACCTCTTGCATGGAATTGACTGAAACATTGGAACAGATATATCTGGATACTAAGGGCAGGTCCCCTATCGAAGGACAATGAGGAGAGAGCCTACAAATGATGAAAAGAAATCAGAAAAATACTGTCTGTTCCATGAGCTGAACGGGCGTAGTACAAACGACTGCAGGAACTTAAAGGATGAGATTGAGGTGCATATTTAGAATGGCAGGATGTTACAATACATGAGAATTTGGGCAGCGGCAGTGGAACAAGAGCAACTACCATCCGCATAGAACGGGAACTGCCTAGGATCGAGGCGTCAACTTGTCATCAATTGACTGAGATGGCAAACAATAAGTAATAAACTCCACAATAAAACGGCTAAGTCACTTACACATGTACGGGATTGAGAACGTTCCCTAGGCATGCTCCGAGATGACGATGAACCGTCACACCCGGAGATGCATGCATTGTAGTGTTTAGTTTTTGTTTTCGTTTCATTTTTGGTACTTGGTTATGAAACTCACTCGAACGTGAAATCTGACATTGGTAATTTTGAGTCCCATCGGGATAATCACATTTCACCTCGAACGACACTCGATCTCGAACGATCACATTTCACATCGAACGACACTCGATCTCGAACGATCAAATTTCACCTCGAACGGCACTCGATCTCGAACGATCACATTTTGCCTCGAACGGTACTCGATCTCGAACGATCGCATTTCGCCTCGAATAGACGCTCGATCTCGTGCGATCATCATTAGCCTAGGACGACTACGAATTTGATTAACGATTTCGAACGGTCATTACTAACACTTAGGCAAGATCACTGATTTATTCACAGGTAATCAATGGGTTTCGAACATTGGACTTAAGGCAATTCAAAACACGCCTTCCTATCGCAAGGAATGTTTTGGAGGGCAAAGTGTTAACCTGCCTTTCTCAAGGCAGTATACAGGCAAATTTAACCCAACAGACTTCACGATTATCAAGGCCGATGAGTGCAGAGCGACGATCGTAGGGCCCGAAAGTCAAGTACATGTAATAACATTAAGCCCATGTTGGATGGAGTTGGTAGATAAGCAGTGCAGGGCACTTGAAATATGGATGTTAGCTTGGAATCCAAGGGATCGACATAACATAGGAGGGATCAGTGTGCCTCCATGGTATAGGAGGGACCGGCATAGTTTCATGAAGTAGGAGGGTTCGGCATACCTTCATGGCATAGGAGGGATCGACATAGTTTCATGCAGTAGGAGGGATCGGCATAGTGTTATGGCATAGAAGGATCGTCATAGTTTCATGAAGTAGGAGGGATCGGCATAGCGTTATGAAATAGCATGGATCGGCATAGCTTGGTAGCGTCAGAATGATTGGCATGACTGGTTACATGAGGGATCGACAAAGACTGTATGATCGTTTTCACCCTAGAGGGGGGGGAGTGAATAGGATGATAATAATAATAATGAAAATTAATGCGGAAATAAAAACAATAATAGTAAATAATGCAGAAGAGATCACACACAAATTTAAATAATAATAGTAAATAATGCAGAAGAGATCACACACAAATTTACCCAGCTTCGGTAAAACCCTGCCTACGTGATGCCCCCAAGGTTTCTACTAGAAATTAAGTAGTCAGACGCTTACACACGTAAAATTGCGACACCCGCTAATGACTAACCTAACTCTTTGCTCAAAACCCTGCGACAAATCAGCCACTGAGTTGCGAATTCTCAAACTATGCCCCGTAGTTTGTCCCTAGTCACACGACTAGAATTTACACAATTTAAAATAGAAAAAATTACAAAATAAAATAAACAAAGCAAAACCCTAGTTTAAATAACTTAAGCCCAATATTAAATATAATATGACCGACCCAATTGTAAATAAAATAAGACGTCTTCCCTCTTTTATAATTGCGGCCCAAATAGAGAAGTTTGTATCCTCTGGCCGATACTATCTTCGTTCCTCTTCCTAGGGTTCTTCAAATTGAAGTGCCGCTTGATAATTATTCGATTGATTTGAGGAGTTTGCTTTGCTTTGCTTCTTCAATTGACTTATGGCTTTGACTTCACTCGACTGCTTCAATTCCTCGAGTTCAACTGAATAGAAATTAGTATGTGAATTTTGCTTTGATTTCTTTGTTTGATATGCTTGAACTTGACAAATGCCAATGATGATTTTGGGTTTAATTTAAAGGGTTCAAACACCCTACATTTTCGTTCGTATAATTATGTTTGAATTATTCAGTGATTTTTGCTTGGCCGTTCGATTTTGCTTGAATACTTGTGATAAATCTGACTTGTTACATTCGTATTTGTTATTCCATGATTTTGAATTTTGCTCCGTTGCTTTGGTTCGGTTTCTTCTTTTGCTCCTATTACTTCGGCATTTTAAATTTGTGATGACTTGACGAATTTTGAATTGTCGTCCACTGTTCCATTTTTCTGAGACTTGTTCATCTGACGTGTTGGTATACATTCGAATTTGAAATGAATACGATTGATCCCTATTGATTTTTATCTCGGCTACTACTTCTGTTTATTTTCATTTTTGAACACTGCCTTGTATGTCTTTGTATGCCATTGCTTTATGGAGTCTGCTCTGGTTCTGTGTTGGTGCACATTAATGGTCTGCACTATGATTCTGTGTTCACATGTGTGCATTGGTCGTGATTTGCTTCGGGATAAACTTGCCAGTTGTGCATTTGAAGTCTGGGTATTGCTTTGAGTCTGGATGTTGTGTCACCATGTTGCATTGCATTCATGTTTGTGTGATACCTGATTTCGATTTTCTTCGAGTTTGGTTAAGTTGTTGTTGCCTTTGGTATTTGCAGTTTTGAGTCATGTGTACATTTGTTTGCATGTTGTCACCTCTGTTGCATTGTGTTTGGTTCAAGTGTGTTCGTTTCATTTCTTGGTTGGTTTAGTTGCTTTTTTATTGCTGTGCTAGGTGTTGTTCCTGTTTGGTGCACATGTTGATTTTTTACATTTTGATTTTGGTTCCATATGTCTGGTTCACCTAAACTACATGTACTTGTGTCATATGAGGTCTGGTGTGTGTGTGATATTGTGGCTATGCTCTTGAACATGTCTGGTGTGATTTCATAACTCTGGTTTCATGTAGGTAATGACTGGTTTGTGTTGTTTGTTATGTCCACTGGCTTGCTGAGTCCTTTGTATTCACTTTGTCATGTGATATGGTCTATATTGCATCGAGTCTTGTTCCAGCTAAACTCTGCTTTGATTATCATGTTGTTGTAGTCATGTACATTTTGGTTATTTGCAATTGCTTCGCGTTGAATGTTTTCGTTTTGTATTGCACCTGAGTTGAATCCAGCATTTGCTTGGGTTTTACCTTGTGCTCACCTGTCCCTGCAGTTTTAACAAGCAAGTGTATATCGATGTGCACAACCTTGTGAAATGTACAGTGATACACTATGCATGTCACAAGTTGTTTGTGTATGATGAATTAAAAGAAATGATGACGAACAGCCAAAATAACTGAGGCAAATTATATTTTCAAAAACTCACTTCATTTTGCACTACAAAATATTTTTTTAAAATTTTACTGTGTTAGTATTTATTTTGCAGATAATTCAGATGCTGGATATAGACTAGATCAGAGTTGAAGGTCAAATATGAGTGTTGAGTGAATTATGTAGTGAGGTGAACCATGTATGAAAAATTATATATTGAAAATCGTGTCGTAATTGAAATTGTATTGTAATTAGCAATGTGTAAATGTATAGTGAGAGCATAAATTTGTACTATTCGAATTTGTAATAAATATTTGTTTGAATAAAATATTTATTTAATTTTGAATTCTGAGTTATTTATTTATTCAACAAATATTTACTTAATTATGTGAAAAATAAAATAGTGCAACAACAAATACATTTAAACGAATATATATATATATATATATATGTTTATTATCATCAAACAAAAATCATAGGCTATTGTATTCTACAATCTCCTCCTTTTGATGATAACAAACATATATTAAGATTTTGACTCTATTAAATGTATTTGGTTTCAAAGAATTCTATTAGCTCCCCATATTTGAATGCTCCCACTACAAAAAAGCTCCCCCATCACATATGCATAAAAAATATGCAAATAAAATAAAGAAAATGCAATGAGCCTATATGGAAATATGCTTGCCAAAATCTTAACTTCTCTCCCCCTTTTGTTATCAGCAAAAGAGTAATAGTATTAGAAAATAGAGATAAAGCGATAGACATTAATACAACATTAATACCTAATCGAGTATAAATATTAAATTTCAATAAAAAATCAAACAAAAATCATAAATACTCTATTAGGCGCATATTCCACTTTAGAGTGATAGGGGTGATGTCAGCATAGAAACCTATATAGTCGTGTTCATTTGTGGTATATTTATAACAGGAATTTGAATACTTACTAACCATGATAATTGCTAGGACTTTTAAATAAGATTAGTATTATTCCCAATTTTTTCTTAAAAAAATGAATTTCAAGTATCTTCTAACGACGCATAACCGTGAGGACTTTTAAATGAGATTAGAATCAACTCATCTATTTAATAATCAATTTTGATATGTGTTCCATACATGCATAACCGTGAGGACTTTTAAATGAGCATGAAAGCACATAATCAAAGATTTTAAGTAATTCACCCATGCATAAGCATGAGGACTTTTAAATGAGAGTGAATACTTTGGATAATTTTATTGCTAATTAATTAAAAAAAATGAATAATTTCCTATTTAAATACAACATTTTGACATACTATATTGGATTTTGATGAGTGATGGTTGTTAGAAATATGATAGACATAGAGATGGTCATGGAATTTTTACCAACTAAGGTTATTACAATTTTTTTAAAATTTTTTTAAAGAAATTTACTAAATATATTGTCTCAAGTCATAATATATGATTAATATCAACACTCATCACTTTTTCAGTCACTATTTATCTTTTCGATAATCAGTAGGGAGTCAGATTAGTTAATATATTCATTTAAGATCAAAGCCAAATAAATATAAAATTAAATTTCAAAAATGCCTAATCTAAAACAAAAACTATTTTCTGAAAGGGGTTTTATGGAAAAAAGAATGTCTGCAATTGAAAATCAATTAGAATGAAAATTATGCAGATAATTTCTTTGGAAATGTGATGTAACTAATGAATGTCTCTACATAAAACACATTCCACTAGTAATTTTTCTATCAACTAGGCTACCAGTGTAATCTGCATCTGAATTCCCCTTTGACTCAAGGTTATCATTAGATAGATATCATAGACCAAACCGTGAAGTGTGCAACAAATACCTTATAATAATTTTACAGCTTTTAAAATGTGATTCCCTAAGGATTTGATTGAAAACGTGCACATAAACAACTAGTGAACATAGTGTCAGGTCTAGAAGCAGTAAGATAAACAAATATATCAACGTGTACCTAGAGTAATCAACAACCAATACAAAATCTCTTACCACCTAAACTTGCAATATCGTTAGTCCAAACAAATCTATATGAACTAGTTCAAGGATGAAAAGATGATTGGTCAACTTTTTTTTTGCACAAATCAAAATCAAAATATTCATTTCGTTATCACATAACTGGCTGATTTAAATCAGATTATGGTGCAGATTTTCAACATATAATATATCGTTCAAGATAAATGTACCGTTACCTATTTTACCTTTACCGATAATATTTTATTTATCTTTGTTGCCCATTGTGACTCTGCCACCATTGTACTACTCTAGGCTAAGGAAACTTTGATTTGTTGCCCATCGTGTGCCGAAATAGCCAGAATCCAGGTATCACTCTTGTTGTTCCTTAGCCTGTCACCATTCCTACACGAGAAAAGATTTTTGTGACCTATTTGTTTTTATAGGTCCATGATTGTTAGTGACAAATGATTTTGAAAAATAAGTTTATGTAGACCCAAGACAATCTATGTTAGTTCCTTTTGGCACCAAGATTTGTTTAATTCTAAGGGATTTTACATTAGTGCCTTTGGGAATCCAGATTGGAATGGTTTTCACGTGTTTGGGTCTATACCAGCAATTGTTGCGATTGTGTCCAATTTTTCCACATTTATTAATTTCGCTTCTAACACGTTCAGATTGAATACACCCAAGTCATTGTCTAACAATATTGACAGTTTATTTCCCTAATAGCATATTTAGTGATTTTTCTCCTTTAGAGAATTTCCCTAAAGTTGTAGACAATTGTTGGACTTGTGTTTTGAGAGATTCATTTTCATTTAATAACAGAGTGCACGTTTAATAGAATTTTCTCTCTTGATATTTTCACTTTCTTTCAAAATCAGAATTTCATTTTCAAGTGATTTAATTTTAATTTCTGATTTTTTAATCTCTTCTTCAAATGATGGATACTTATCACACTTAGGGATCTTATTTCGATAGTTTTTAACCAATTGATTAAGTTGTTTATTTAGTTCTATCGACTGAGTGAGTAAGTTTTGATACCTCGCTTGGCTCATCATCATCGCTATCGCTTATTTCTCATCGAAGACACAATTTTGCTTTTTCATTTTCACTGCCAGTGCTTTCAACTTTATCTTCATCACTTTCATCCCAAGTGGCTGCAAAACTTCTCCTTTTCGATTTCTTTCCTTTGCTGAGTCAATTCTGAGGACAATTTGGCTTGATATGACCGAGTTTATTGTAGTTGTGACAAATGATCTCCTGCTCTTCTGAATCGTCTAGAACTTTGACTATTCTATTCTTCAGTTGTTGATTCAGGGCAGGATTTCCATATTTGCGGTTCCACCTTTTGAATCTCTTTATTATCAGCGCCAATTCTACTGCTCCTTCATCATCACCATCATCTTCACTTTCTGTTGTACCTTTCAGAGCTATTGATTTCTTTCTCGTATCACCTCCTTCATGTTCTTCCTTGAATTTGATTTCTAGCTCATAAGTGGTGAGATTTATGATGAGTTCTTTAACTTTAATTTGTTTCAGATCCTTTGATTCGTGAATGGAAGTCACTTTTGCTTCAAATTTTCATGGAAGAATTCTGAGGATTTTTCGAACAATTTTTGGCTCTGTGTATGATTTTCTAAGGTATTTTGATTTGCATACGAGATTAGATAGTCGTCCATACATTTCTTTGACACTTTCATCCTTTGCCATTGTGAAGTTTTCGTATTCACTACTGAGCATGGCAAGATGAGATTCTTTGACTTAGGTGGTTCCTTCATGAGTCACTTCAAGTGTGTGCCAAATTTCCTACGCAGTTAGACAATGTGAGACATGATTAAATTCAATTTGATCTAATAAACAAATAATAGAATTCATAGCCTTAGCGTCAGCAAATTGTAATTTATTTTCAAGATCTGTCCATTGATCCATCGATTTTTCAACTTCTTGATTATCTACCACTACAGTTGGTGTCCTATATCCCGTCTCAACAATATTCCATGCATCTATGGTCTTCAAAAAAAATTTCATTCTATTTTTCCAATAAGCATATTCACCATTGAACATGGGTGGTCAAACTATGGAACCCTCAGCAAGCATTATTAAAAGAAGCCATTTAAAATTTCAAAATTTTAAAACAAAAATTGGTTTTTGTTCCTAGCTCTGATACCACTGGTAGGATCGTTTTCACCCTAGAGGAGGGGTGAATAGGGTGATACTAATAATAATGAAAATTAAAGCGGAATTAAAACAATAACAGTAAATAATGCAGAAGAGATCACACACAAATTTACCCAGCTTCGGCAAAACCCTGCCTACGTGATGCCCCTAAGGTTTCTACCAAAAATTAAGTAGTCAGACACTTACACACGTAAACTTGCGAAAACCGCTAATGACTAACCCAACTCTATGCTTAAAACCCTGCCACAACTCAGCCACTGAGCTGCGAATTCTCAAACTACACCCCATAGTTTGTCCCTAGTCACACGACTAGAATTTACACAATTTAAAATAGAAAAAAATTACAAAATAAAATAAACAAAGCAAAAGCCTAGTTTAAATAACTAAGCCCAATATTAAATATGATATGACTGGCCCAATTGTAAATAAAATAAGACATCTTCCCTCTTTTATAATTGCGGCCCAAATAGAGAAGTTCATATCCTCTGGCCGATACTATCTCCTTTCCTCTTCCAAAAGCTAGTGTTCTTCAAATTGAAGTGCCACTTGATAATTATTCGATTGATTTGAAGAGTTTGCTTTGCTTTGCTTCATCAATCAACTTCTGACTTTGACTTCACTCGGCTGCTTCAATTTGTCGAGTTCGACTGAATAGAAATTAGTATGTTAAATTTGCTTTGATTTCTCTATTTGATATGCATGAACTCGACAAATGCCAATGATGATTTTGGGTTTAGTTTATAGGGTTTCGAACACCCTATATTTTCGTTTGTATAATTATGTTTGAATTCTTTAGTGATTTTTGCTTGGCTGTTCGATTTTGCTTGAATACTTGTGATAAATCTGACTTGTTCAATTCGTATTTGTTATTCCATGATTTTTAATTTTGCTCCGTTGCTTTGGGTCGGTTTCTTCTTTTTCCCCTATTACTTCGGCATTTTGAAATTTGTGATGACTTGATGAATTTTGAATTGTCATCCACTGTTCCATTTTTCTGAGACTTGTTCATCTGACGTGTTGGTATATATACGAATTTGAAATAAATACGATTGACCCCTGTTGATTTTTATCTCGGCTACTGCTTCTGTTTATTTTCATTTTTGAACACTGCCTTGTATGTCTTTGTATGCCATTGCTTTATGGAGTCTGCTCTGGTTCTGTGTTGGTGCACACTGATGGTCTGCACTATGATTCTGTGTTCACATGTGTGCATTGGTCTTGATTTGCTTGAGGATAAACTTGCCGGTTGTGCATTTGAAGTCTAGTACTCATATTGCTTTGAGTCTGGATGTTGTGTCATCATATTGCATTGCACTCATGTTTGAGTGATCTCTGATCTGGATTTTCTTTGAGTTTGGTTAAGTTGTTATTGCCTTTGGTATTTGTAGTCTTAAGTCATGTGTACATTTGTTTTCATGTTGTCGCCTTTTTTGCATTGTGTCTAGTTCAAGTGTGTTCGTTTCAGTTCTTCGTTGGTTTAGTTGCTTTTGTATTGCTGTGTTAGGTGTTGTTCCTGTCTGGTGCACATGTTGATTTTGTACATTTTGATTCTGGTTCCAAATGTCTGGTTCACCTAAACTACATGTACTTGTGCCATATTAGATCTGGTGTGTGTGTGTGTGTGTGATATTGAGGCTATGATCTTGACCATGTCTGGTGTGATTTCATGCCTCTGGTTTCATGTAGGTAATGACTGGTTTGTGTTGTTTGTTATGTCCACTGGCTTGCTGAGTCCTTTGTATTCACTTTGTCATGTGATCTGGTCTATATTGCATCGAGTCTTGTTCCAACTGAACTCTGATTTGATTATCATGTTGTTGTAGTCATGTACATTTTAGTTGATTGCAATTGCTTCGCGTTGAATGTTTTCATTTTGTATTGCACCTGAGTTGAATCCAGCATTTTCTTGGGTTTTACCTTGTGCTCACCTATCCCTGCAGTTTTAACAAGCAAGTTTATATCGGTGTACGCGACCTTGTGACATGTACAATGGTACACAGTGCATGTCACAAGTTGTTCGTGTATGATGAATTAAAAGAAATGACGACGAACAACCCAAATAACTGAGGCAGATAATATTTTCAAAAACACACTTCATTTTGCACTGCAACATATTTCATTTTCAATTTTACCGTGTCAGTGTTTATTTTGCAGATAATTCAGATGCTGGATACAGACTGGAACAGAGTTGAAGATCAAATACGAGTGTTGAGTGAATTATGTAGTGAGGTGAACCATGTATGAAAAATTGTATATTGAAAATCGTGTTGTAACTGAAATTGTATTGTAATTGACAATGTGTAAATGTATAGTGAGAGCTTAAATTTGTACTATTCAAATTTGTAATAAAATATTTGTTTGAATAAAATATTTGTTTGAATAAAATATTTGTTTAATTTTGAATTTTGAGTTATTTATTTTATTCAAAAAATATTTATTTAATTATGTGAAAAATAAAAAATAGTACAACAACAAATACATTTAAACGAATATATATATATATATATATATATATATATATATATATATATATATATATGTTTACTATCATCAAACAAAAATCATAGGCAATTGTATTCTACAAAGACAAGGTGAAGTGTGGATCGACATGGTTGGTTCCAGAGGAATCAGAATACTTCATTAGCTTAGCAAGGTGGAGGGGTCGGCATGGTTGGTTACATTGGATCGGGGGACTTCTTTAATAGGGGTCGGCGCTTATCAATGCAACAAGTATATTCTTACATTCAACAATTAATAACTCGAGCTCTCTTATTCCAAATGACATGAAATGTAACAACCCTGGTTTGGAGATTACCTTTCAATATTGAATTATAATGATAATTATAATTTAATATTGTAAATTAAATTAAAATTGGAGAAATTAAATTGTTTATTTGGAATAAACAATGGATTTTTGAATTTAAAATGAGAAAATGAAATTCCAAGCTTTATTTATTTTGTTGGAGCGATAATAAATGGAATATGGGCTTTAAATAATGAAAATGATTTCATTTTAGAGAAAATGCAATAATTATATTAATTATTGTCCAATTGCTTCTTTTAATAATTTTTAAAAGAAGTATGTAAAATTTAAAGGTGGTTTATTGAAACAAAAGGTGGAAATTGGGTTTAAAATAAGTTTTGGCTATAAATAATGTTTTGAAATGGTTTGAAATATTTTTCTAAGTGAAGAAATAAATTTTGTGGAATTTTAGAAATTAAAAACAATGTTTTATTCATATATTTGAGTAAATGGTGTATTTTTTTTAAATAAAGGGTTTTTAATAATAAAAATGTTTTAAAAATACAAATTAATCGTTTTATATGGTAAGAAATGTTTTATTTTACAAGTATGAAAATTTTAATATTTTCCTTTTGTGTAAATAAGAAGAAAATGAATTTTTATTTGTGTATATGTGATATATACACATTTCTTTGTTAAGTGTTGATTTTTAGCCTAAACCATATTATTTCTTTTTATTTTCAAACCCATCTTAGCCCATTTAGCCTTAGCCTAGTAAGAAGGAGAAAAGGAGTTGGCTGTACGTTCATTTTCCAATCCTCCTTCTTCATCCAGCTGAAATAGAAAATAAGAAACCTCTTAACCAATTTTTCAAAACCAAACTAATTACTTCAGCAAATTCAACCAAATTCAAATCTTTTTGCAAGTTAGAGATAAATAAAAGGTATACAACTCCAAATCATACAATTTCATCACCAAATTCCTTTTACAGTAAGAAGCTTTCTAAATTTTTATGGTATTTGTTTTGCATGTTCTGTAATTGATTTCTACAGGTTCTCAAGGCTTATAATCTCAAGCAAAGCTTCCTCTTTTCATCAAAAATCCAAGCTTTTGCAACAAATCAGCAAGGTGAGTTGTATAAGCTCATAATCTAGTAAAAACAAAAGTGCTAAAGCTTGAAAATTTTGAATATTAGCTTATGTTCGTTGTTTTCCTGTTGTTGAATTTTCTCTGTTATAATCTAGTATCTGTTGCTATTTTGAGACCTTGTATCTTGTGATTCCGGCAACGAAATGCTGCTGGATTTCTTTCATTTGGTAGCTTGCATGTTGAGTTACATCTCTATAAATTATTGTTGAAAACTGAGCTCATTTGCTATGCTAAACCCAAGGTAAAAATCAGTTCGCGAGCAGGAATCACCTGGAACAAAAATACGTAGACCAGATCGACAGCCACCCTCCCTGGGTCGACCTGGAGGTCGACCCAGAGGCTCCTAGGTCGACCATACGATCGACCTAGGGACCAAGGAGGTTGACCTCTAGGTCGACCTGGTGGAAGGCAAATTCTTGCCTTGTTTCATCGTCTGTTCGTCGTTTTCTTGCTTCTGTTGTTCCACTTCTAGTTTGATTTTATGATGTTTTTATCGTTTTTGAAGGCCATGATGTCTATTAATAGACTAGCCAAATTTTGGAGATTTAAAAATTCAAATTTTGAATTTAAATTCGAATATTGGTTTGAGTGATTTTCCTTGTTTTTATCCGTTTTCGAGCACGGTTTTCTCTGAATCTTTTTTAAATGGTTTTTAAAATTAATGGGCATTTCAAAATAATTATTATATAATATTTTAAAGTATCTTCAAGTGTAAAATCTATTTATTCTCAATAATAATAGAAATGTTCAAATAAGGTTTTCAAATTGATTTCGGAAATTGGTTTTCAAAACTTGTTTTCCAAAGTAAATTATTTTATATATAGATTACATGTTTTTGCACTATTCGAGCAAATGAGAAGGAGAATTAAACGGTTTGGTAAAACACGTGGTATGGGACACGTGCGTTTATCTTATCGGTTAATTTCCAACTTGTATGTTTGATCGTTTTGACCCTCGAGTCGAGTTTACCGATGAGATGAGGTAAACTTTTTACTGCTTTGAGTATGAGATTTACTAGCGGTTAGTAAACCGTTTAGTGTGAACGTATGGTATGGGATACACATTAACACTATTCGAGTTTCTATCCAAGAGTTTGTGAAACATTTTCCATTGCGGCGTGCCAGTACTGGACCTTCGAATCATTGCCACTGCGGCGTTTGCCATTGCGGCGTATTTGTCTTCGAGACGTTTGTCATTGCGGCGTATTTGCCATTGCGGCGTATTTGTCATTGTGCCGTTTTGCCTTCGGGCGAGGTACCTTTTTGAGATAACAGTATTTG
Organism: Allium fistulosum; assembly: GCA_030737815.1. NCBI lineage: Eukaryota > Viridiplantae > Streptophyta > Magnoliopsida > Asparagales > Amaryllidaceae > Allium > Allium fistulosum. Next base: position 900,773,784 of record CM060905.1, read on the forward strand.
GCAAGGCATCGGCCACATGCACGTGCTAAACTTTTGAGATGATTTCTTTGATTATTTTCCCTAGTGTATCGCCCCTTTCTGGAATTGGTCCTTTGAACCATTCGATATATATTTGTGGCGATTACCTTTCGGGAATTTGAACTCTTGGGAGTTCTATTTTTGAGATTTGTATTGCCTACACTGGCGTTATTGAGATTTTCCTTTTGGCGTTTACTTGAGATTTTATTCTCCTCTTTGGAGATATATTTGCCTTATGGCGTGTTTGAGATGGAATCTCTTTGTGCATATTTTGGGTTGCCGATTTGGTGGGTTTAGGTTTTCCCCCTAAACCATATTTGATGTATTATGAATGCCGAGGATATGAGGTTCGCTACTTTTAGCGTTTTATGGGTTGTACTATCTCTTTTGAGATAATATATTGTGTAGTGATACCCTTCATCACATGAAGTAACTATACACTTTAAATTGTCCCTTCTCACTTGGGAATATTATCACTTTATCCATATGCTCATATTATCGCTTATCCTTGTAAACCGATTTTTTAGCTAGACTGACCCGTGTATTTATACTCGGGTCAGACCGAGGTGTTTCAGGTTAGGTACATTTGGACTTAGCCTATTCTGCTTTCGCATGGACTATTCTGCTAGCTCTTTTTGTTATAGCTTTTTGTGTGGTCCTTTTGTTGCTACTCTGATATGTATATTCTTTTGACTCGCTTGTATATTGTGGTTGCTATACCACTTGACATGTATCATTTTTTATACTCTATGATGTATCTGTATGTGTATCTATACATATAGGTGATGATCTACTGTTCAGTGATGTGTTTTGCATTTGAGTTGTTGTATTTTGTTCTGATAGATTCTATAGCCACCTATGGATTTGTATTAAGTATTTATTGGATATGTCGATCCTCTTGAGATAGAAAAAAAATATAGCATTTGTCGACGTATTCAATAGATATTTAAAACAAGGCTATAGATGGTCGCTCCTAACCAGCCCTATTCTCCGCATTAGCAGACGGTATTACCCAGTAATACTCTTTGTTAATGTGGGTCTCGTGGTGGGATGTCATAGCTTGGTATCAAAGTTGAGTTCAAAACAAAATATGATAAACACATAACAGAAGCACATATTACGGTACATCTAAGTGTTATACAAGTTTTACGAATCCCTTAATCATCGTGCCTTTGATGTTTTTGTGTCCTTTGGGGTAGATAGAAATTTGAGAATACATCTAGGAATGCATTTTAATTCCACGGTATTCCTTATTGAATTTATGATATATACCATATGAATAATCTTTATCTTATCTTAACTTTCAACCAATGGCTGGAAGAGGCAGAGGACGATGCTCGCATCCAAATGGCGTTTATATGTCTGCCGATCAGTTTATGGAGATATTTAGGAGCACTCGGCCTCCAGCTCCTACTCGTGCATCTCCTCCGCGCAAGTCTGTCTTTGCGTGCTTGTGCAGTGAATTCTCTCATCTCGGAGGAAAGCCGTTCAAAGGCTCCGAGTCCGTTCTTGAGGTCCAAACTTGCATTCGTACATGCGAGCGCATCTTCTCTCGCATGGATCTTTCTGAGAATGATAGAGTTCTCGTAGCATCTAGCATGTTGCAAGAGCGTTCCCTTGATTGGTATGAGCTTCTCACAGCCGAGCTCGATGAGTCTACTCTTTCTTGGACTCAGTCTCGAGGATGATTCGAGCTTAAAGGTGGTTACCTTTCAATATTGAATTATAATGATAATTATAATTTAATATTGTAAATTAAATTAAAATTGGAGAAATCAAATTGTTTATTTGGAATAGACAATGGATTTTGGAATTTAAAATGAGAAAATGAAATTCCAAGCTTTATTTATTTTGTTGGAGTGATAATAAATGGAATATGGGCTTTAAATAATGAAAATGATTTCATTTTAGAGAAAATGCAATAATTATATTAATTATTGTCCAGTTGCTTCTTTTAATAATTTTTAAAAGAACTATGTAAATTTTAAAGGTGGTTTATTGAAACAAAAGATGGAAATTAGGTTAAAAATAAGCTTTGGCTATAAATAATGTTTTGAAGTGGTTTGAAATATTTTTCTAAGTGAGAAAATAAATTTTGTGGAATTTTAGAAGTTAAAACAATGTTTTATTCATTTATTTGAGTAAATGGTGTATTTTTGTTAAATAAAGGGTTTTAATAATAAAAATGTTTTAAAAATACAAAATAATCTTTTTATATGATAAGAAATGTTTTATTTTACAAGTATGCAAATTTTCATATTTTTCTTTTGTGTAAATAAGAAGAAAATGAATTTTTATTTGTGTATATGTGATATATACACATATTTCTTCGTTAAGTGTTGGTTTTTAGTCTAGACTATATTATTTCCTTTTATTTTCAAACCTGTCTTAGCCTATTTAGCCTTGGCCTGTTAAGAAGGAGAAAAGGAGTTGGCTGTACGTTCATTTTCCAGTCCTCCTTCTTCTTCCTCCAGCTGAAATAGAAAATAAGAAACCTCTTCACCAATTTTTCAAGACCAAGCTAATTTCTTCAACAAATTCAACCAAATTCAAATCTTTTTGCAAGTTAGAGATAAATAAAAGGTATACAGCTCCAAATCATACAATTTCATCCCCAAATTCCTTTTACAGTAAGAAGCTTTCTAAATTTTTACTATATTTGTTTTGCATATTCTGTAATTGCTTTCTACAGGTTCTCAAGGCTTATAATCTCAAGCAAAGCTTCCTCTTTTCATCAAAAATCCAAGCTTTTGCAACAAATCAGCAAGGTGAGTTTTATAAGCTCACAGTCTAGTAAAAACAAAAGTGCCAAAGCTTGAAAATTTTGAATATTAGCTTCTGTTCGTTGTTTTCCTGTAGTTGAATTTTCTCTATTATAATCTAGTTTCTGTTGCTACTTTGAGACCATGTATCTTGTGATTCCGGCAACAAAATGCTGTTGAATTTCTTGCATTTGGTAGCTTGCATGTTGAATTACATCTTTGTAAATTTTTGTTGAAAACTGAGCTCATTTGCTATGCTAAACCCAAGGTAGAAAATCAGTTCGCGAGCAGGAATCGCCTGGAACAAAAATACGTATACCAGGTCGATAGCCACCCTCCCTGGGTCGACCTGGAGGTCGACCCAGAGGCTCCTAGATTGACCGTACAATCGACCTAGAGACCAAGGAGGTTGAACTCTAGGTCAACCTCAAGGTCGACCTGGTGGAAGGAAAATTCTTTCCTTGTTTCATAGTTTGTTCGTCGTTTTCTTGCTTCTTTTGTTCCACTTCTGGTTAGATTTTATGATGTTTTTGATCGTTTCTAAAGGCCATGATGTCTATCAATAGACTACCCAAATTTTGGAGATTTAAAAATTCAAATTTTGAATTATTTTGAATTTAAATTCGAATATCGGTTTGAGTGATTTTCCTTATTTTTATCCGTTTTCGAGCAAGGTTTTCTCCGAATCCTTTTTAAATGATTTTTAAAATTAATGGTCATTTCAAAATAATTATTATATAATATTTTAAAGTATCTTCAAGTGTAAAATCTATTTATTTTATTCTCTATAATAACTAATAAGAGAAATGTTCAAATAGGGTTTTCAAATTGATTTCGGAAATTGGTTTTCAAAGCTTGTTTTCCGAAGTAAATTATTTTATATATTGATTACACGTTTTTGCACTATTCAAGCAAATGAGAAGGAGAATTAAACGGTTTGGTAAAACACGTGGTATGGGACACGTGCGTTTATCTTATCGGTTAATTTCCAACTTGTCTGTTTGATCGTTTTGACCCTCGAGTCGAGTTTACCGATGAGATGAGGTAAACTTTTTACTGCTTTGAGTGTGAAATTTACTAGCAGTTAGTAAACCGTTTAGTGCGAACGTGTGGTATGGGATACACGTTAATACTGTTCGGGTTCCTATCCGAGAGTTTGTGACACATTTGCCATTGCGGCATGCCAGTACTGGACCTTCGGGTCATTGCAAGTGCAGCGTTTGCCATTGCAACGTATTTGTCTTCGAGACGTTTGCCATTGCGGCATTTTCCATTGCGGCATATTTTCCATTGCGGCGTATTTGTCATTGTGTCGTTTTGCCTTCGGGCGAGGTACCTATTTGAGATAACAGTACTTGGCAAGGCTTCGGCCACATGCACGTGCTAAACTTTTGAGATGATTTCTTTGATTATTTTCCCTAGTGTATCACCCCTTTCTCGAATTGGTCCTTTGAACCATTCGATGTATATTAGTGGCGATTACCTTTCGGGAATTTGAACTCTTGGGAGTTCTATTTTTGAGATTTGTATTGCCTACACTGGCGTTATTGAGATTTTCCTTTTGGCGTTTACTTGAGATTTTATTCTCCTCTTTGGAGATATATTTGCCTTATGGCGTGTTTGAGATGGGATCTCTTTGTGCATATTTTGGGTTGTCGATTTGGCGGGTTTAGGTTTTTCCTCTAAACCATATTTGATGTATTATGCATGCCGATGATATGAGGCTCGCTACTTTTAGCGTTTTATGGGTTGTACTATCTCTTTTGAGATTTTATGTTGTGTAGTGATACCCTTCATCACATGAAGTAACTATACACTTTAAATTGTCCGTTCGCACTTGGAAATATTATCACTTTATCCATATGCTCATGTTATCGCTTATCCTTGTAAACTGATTTGTTTAGCTTGACTGGCCCATGTATTTATACTCGGGTCAGACCGAGGTGTTTCAGGTTACGTACATTTGGACTTAGCCTATTCTGCTTCCGCATGGACTATTCTGCTAGCTCTTTTTGTTATAGCTTTTTGTGTGGTCCTTTTGTTGGTATCTGATATGTATATTCTTTTGACTCGCTTGTATATTATGGTTGCTATACCACTTGACATGTATCATTTTGTATACTTTGTGATGTATCCGTATTCGTGTATATATATGTGATGATCTACTATTCAGTGATGTGTTTTGCATTTCAGTTGTTGTATTTTGTTCTGATAGATTCTATAGCCACCTATGGCTTTGTATTAAGTATTTATTGGATATGTCGATCCTCTTGAGATAGAAAAAAATAGCATTTGTCGATGTATTCAATAGATATTTAAGACAAGGATATAGATGGTCGCTCCTAACCAGCCCTATTCTCCGCATTAGTAAACAGTATTACCCAGTAATACTATTTATTAATGTGGGTCTCGGGGTGGGGCGTCACATGAAACTTGGAGGGCTAACATATTTAAGCATGAAGAAGCCGTCGTAGGGATTGCTGCCACAAAATCATCCAATAAAGGGATCGATATTGATCCCTCTCCATTGGGATTTGGGCCTAGCGACCCCTTCGCTGGGCTCGTATGGATAAGGAGGCCCTGTAGCCGAAGTTTCACCTGTAAATACAACAGACAAGGCTTCAAAAACGGGGTCTTCATTCTACTTCTCTTCACCTTCTACCTAGGCTACACTCTGCCATTTTTACTTTTGAATTTCACGGATTCGTAATTGTAATCAGAAGTATAAACTAATAAAAGGAAAATCTTTGGAGTGGATGTAGGCCGGAGTTAGCCGAACCACTATAAATTTGTGTCTCAATTTACTTGCTTTCTGATTGTTTTAATTTTGTTCTTCATTTATTTCTCTTCATATTTTTGTGACTGGATTGGATTTTGGTGCTTTCACGTAATTGGTTGTTGGTGCTCAATTTTGATGCCAACAATATTGTAACTTTTAGATTTTTATATTTGAAGTAGTTGGTACATAAAAGTTGTTTGATGAAATGGAAGGTCTAAAAGATGATTCTTTATAGACCAATTATAGTCTTATAGCTATGCCATATGTAAGACGTTCTTATGTGGCATTTGGTTCATTGCTAATGATAGAGATGTGGAATGGAGATCATGACGTTGAAATATGGCAGTGGAAAATGAAGGTGATGTTGAAGATGAATTATGTTCATACGGTAGTATTGTATACTCATGTATAGTCTGTTGATGTTTCAAATGTTAAGAACAAGGAGATTGAAGAATCTTATTTTCAAAATTAATGGTGAGACGATCGCTAAAAGAATATGGGAAAAATTGGAAGAGGTGCAAATGTAAAAGTTCTTGTTGAGGTTTTTCTTTACCTATTGATAAAGGAAGTTCACTAAAACTATTTATAAATATCTTTGATAACTTTTCATGAATGACGAGAGTAGTTGGCTCAAAGGTTGTTGAAGAGAAGAAGACAATGATTCTAATATGTTCACTACACTAGTACTAACAATTTATAGCAAGGATACTCCCTTGATAATGAAAAAGTTGGTTTTCTTTGTGAGGAGTTACAAGAACAAATGAATGGAGTTAGTTTCAATGATGTTGAAGCTCGTGGAAGTTTGCACTAGTTTGTTGAAAGAGGTAAACCTAAGAAGGAGAAGAACTTTATGAGGGGTGTGGGGGAAGGGTTGACCAATTTTGGAATCTTGAAGACGATTGGCATGGTAAATCGAGAGAAGGGAAGTGCGATTATTATAAGAAACCATCGTGGAAAGTTTGAACATCCAAAGTTCAAGAAGTAGCTAGTTCTTTGCTCAATGAAATGAAGAATGGTATTAGTGAGGATGTGTTGATGATGGTGGTGTCTCAAGCTATAGACCATCATATCCTTAATTCTGTTGGATCTGGCCTGTTTCGCAACTATTGAAATGGTTAAATTTCAAAAAAAATTCCAAATTGGATCTTTGTGAGCCTGTGCAATCTAATATTTAACAGTAGATCTAATCTAATTGTTTAATTAATTTTTTTTGTTATTTTGTTTTATTTAATTAATCTATATCAATTAAATATAATATGTGTATAAATAAGAGTAATTCAATATATATTCTTTTTTTTTGAAATTTGGTATCTAGATGGTAGTACATAATAGTACTATAGGACGTTAACTAGTATACAACATCAATATATGTCCAACAGTTCGAATCACGCAATGCAAGTTTCGAACCTATGACCTCTCGTACCAAAGTCAGAGTGCCTAACCATTGGAACAGTGGTGGTGGTCAATCAATATATATATATATATATTCATGTAATATATATAATATAATTAGAGATGACTTGTCTGTATGATATAAATATAATAAAAAACACGAGCATGATCAAATGTATATATAAGCGTATATTAGGATTTATATCTACCATGTATATACTTAGCTTGTGTTTGTATATATATCTCTATGTGTGTATGTTAGTTGCTATAATTATAATATATAACAAAAATTTTGAAAATTTTATAATGAATATAATTTTATTAAATATTACATATAATTTTGACTAAGTCTAGGTATTTAAATTTGAATTTTAACTAAAATATCTAATTTTGATTTGTTAAACATATAGTTAAATTCAAATCTAGATCCAAGATATTGATTCAAAATTCCAAAATACCTTATATTTGATAAATTAGTTGTAACAACCCGTAAATTTTTGATAATTTAATTTGTTAATTTAATGAATCTTGTTATTTAATATTGGAAGAAATAAAAAGTTGTAATGTAATAATGAAATAAATACTAAAATGAAATGTAACAATGGTAATTAAAGCTGATTTTTAACAATTGAAATGAAATTCCAATTATGTAATAGAATGGATAGAAAGCTTAATTTTATTCATAAGGAAATAACTGATGTAATAAAGGAGCGAAATCAAGTTAAATAAATTAATTGGGATTTTTGATTTATAATTTATGGGTAAAATTGACAAAATCCAATATAATTGAAATATAGTATTTAGTACAAATAAAAGATGGAAATTGAAGTATATTAATGTAATGAAATGTAAAACAAATGTTAACTATGTTATCGGATTATAATTCGTTGAATATAAAGGTTGGAATCAAATTAAAACAATTTATTAAATTAAATTATAATAAAATCGGATTTAATTACAGTTGAATTTGGACACTGTAACTAGTAAAACTTTAAATACTGAATTGATGTGTAAACCTATTTTGGATTATTATAAATGTATAAGAAATCAAAAATGATAAAAATCTGCTAGTTGATAAGTATTGAATAAAAAGGTGATTAATTAATTTAATATTAATTTATTTAATTAACGTGAAAATAGCCATTTTGGCCACTGACTCAGATTTTGATGAAACCAGTTTCATCGGACCCGAAACGGTGAATTATTGTAAGGTTTCAAGTTTCGTAGCGATCAGACTTGTCGTTTGACCATACGGGCTCGAAACGCCTAGAAATCAACTTAATTGAAATCAAATTGAATTAAGCTAATTTTGGCATAACTTCTTCATACGATGGAATTAGGACTTGAAACCTATTCCATTGAATTTAAAATATTTGAAAGCATCTATTTTGATATATGGGTTGACCCATTTTCGTTCCAGAGTCGAAACGTTCGGGTCGTTTATCGTTCAAACCCAAATCAATCGTGTTCATTCGTTTTATTTTCCGATCTACCTATAAATACCTCATTATAAACCCTAGCCACTCCTTATTTTCATTTGTCTGTATGTACATTTCAGTTTCTCCTCCTTCTCAATGGCAGACAAACCAAACAAACTTCTCAATTCAATTTCAAATCAAACTCAAATCAAAATTTCAAACTCCACAAACCATATTGAATTATACATCGATTTAAAGCTCTCGACGAGCACATCTCAGATCTGTAATTCTTTTTTCGTTTTGGTTCTACGTTTGATCAGTAAACATCAGTGAAATCTTGGTCGTTCATAGCGCGTTGATGAACTTCGACTGATCGTCGATTCGAGGATACAGTATTGTGGAGAGCCGAGGGGATCGCATCCATGTGGGTTTTGTGTCGAGTTGATGGTCAGATCGAGGTGGAAAATTCACTAAGGTTTTGGGGTTTTTCGGCGGCTGCTCATCGTTCCTAGCGTAGGTGGCTAGGGAGATTGGCATTCAAACGTAGGTCGAGGTGGAGGAGTGGTTGCGTTCGTATCTAGCGCGGCGTAGCGAGGTGATGTGAAGTGGCGGCCGTTTTGGGTTGAGGGTTTCACCTGTAGGGTTTTTTTGCATGAAATTGGAGTTGTGGATGAAGCGTTTCCTTCGGTGACGTGGCAGGCTTGGGTTGGTTCTTTCCTTTGTTTTTTTTCTATTTCTATTTTATTTCAAATGTTCTAACTCAAATAACTTCTACATACGAGGTCCGATTTACGCGCGGTTTCTTTCGCTCGGTTCGTATCGAAATTCCGGACATTTTGACACTAGTTTGGTCGAATTCTGAGACTGTTCAAATTTTGGGTTTAAATTTGATTTCAAATCGATTTAAATTCAAAAGGTGAGTGTTTAAACCCACTCACAACTTCTAAAATTTCTTATGTTAGTTAAATTAATTTTTGATGTGATTAGAAATTTTTTTATGACTGTTTGGTATATTTTAAATCATCATCTCAGTTAATTTGAATTAAATCGTTATTTAATTTATTATTGAATGTAAATTGCCAGTTAAATACCTGTTATTGATTATCAGTTCTATATTGATATTTATTGTTTGATTTGGATGATGATTGTGATGGATGTTGATTGTTGATATTGGATGAATGGGTGTTTTATTTTATATCGTTATAAACTGCAAGTTCACTATGGGTTGAAATGATACATACCCGAATGATCAATAGATTAAGGAAAAATCGTTATGGGTTGAAATGATAGACTCGAGCGATTTTATGGATTTTATTATTAATTCGGGATTGCGGTTTGAAATGATATATAACCGTAACATTTTAAATTGCGGATCGAAATGATAAATATCTGTATCACTTGACCCTAGGGTAGAGAATTATATACGGACATCAGATTGGTTAAATTAAATGATTTTAAAATCCTTAATTTTCGAATTTAATTAAATAAAATTTTGAAATAAAATTTGATTTATGTAATTTGCAGTATTATTGGAAAATCAAGTTTATGATGAAATGTGAAATGGTTTAAAAGGAATTGCTTTAAGAAATTAAATTGGAAGTTTAAAGTAAAATTTTAAGTATAAATGAAATTCTATCGAAATTAAGTTATTGAAGTTGTTTGAAAATAACTTTGAAATATTTTGAAATTAGAGTAATCCGAACTGATGTTTGAACATGGATTGAAATGATATGAAATTCAATAGTTTATTGAAATGTTAAATTGAAAGGTTTGGAATTTGGTTTGTTGACTCGGAAATTGAAAATGGTCCAAATGTGTTGAAATAAAATGAATAGTTTAAATTGATATTAATTCCAAATTTATGTTTTAATATAAACTGTTTTAAAAGATATTATTTAAAAATTTCTAATTATTAAGATTTCAAAGTATTAAACCATTTTAACCTGTATTAATTATATTAAATCATTTTAACCTATTATAAACCATTTAATTTATTTAAGCTAATTAACCTGTTTTAACTTGTTTTAACCTGTATTATTCATGGTGATTTTAAATTAGTATTTTACATTAGTACTGTTACTAAATAAGGTAATAAATATAATTCGTGGTGATTTTAACTTGTTTTAACTTATTTAAAATCATTTTAACCTGTATTATTTAATTAACATTAGTACAAAATAATGTAATAGCAGGGGTCAACCGATGGGATCCCGGTTTAATTATATTTATATCATACCATCGGTTGACCCCTGCTATGGGATGGTCGACCACTCATAGGGGTGCAGTTGACCGGTCGAAACAATTCAGCTGGGGTTTGAACCTCGGCCAACGGTTCAGATTTAATAATTTTAATCTAACGGATATAACTGATTCGAGAGCCTATAAATTCATGTCTAACCACTCCCTTCTCTTCTCATAATTTCTAAGCAAGGATAGTGAAGCTCTGCCATTTTCTCTTCCCTGCTATTCCTCCCAACTTTAAAATAATTTATATTTATAAAAATTAGAGAAGAGCAGAAAATAAATAGAAAAGGAGAAGGAGCAGATCAGCGTTGCACAATAAAAAGGTAAATATCAATATTATAAATCTATATTCCCCTTTTCCCCAAATCTCTTCTCAAATCTGTAATTCTAATGATGTGTGTATACACTTTTATGCATATTTCTCGGGATAAAAAGAAAATGGAGTTGATTTAAGGAATCTGATTCAGATATAAGGATTTGGAAAGCTTCAAAAGGTTAGTGGGAAATTGTATTTATAACATTGGACTTTATTTTATTGGAATTTTATTTGATGTTTATGCCTAAATACATATCTAAAGAGTTGTAGGCTTGAATAAAATGCATAAAACAACACCTACATATTCTATAAACGAATAGAAATATTGTTTACACCCAGATCTGAAAATCAGTCCCCAAGTTATTAAAAGTTGAATATAAATAAAAATGTAAAACTTGTTCCAAATCTATAATTGGGTTGTAGAAATATAAATATTAGTATAATTTATATTTTCTTTGATTATATTAGAATGTGAATTTTTGCATTTTAATTTGTTCGAAATATTGTCCGTTTAACCTCTATAAATTTGTCTAATATCTTAATTTCATAGAAAAAGCGCAATGTTTGATTTGACAAGGAATATACATCAAAAGAACAAGGAGATGTTTTTTTCGAGGAAAATGAGTGATCCTTACAAGGAGGAGAGAGCTCATATAATTTTATTCTACACTTTAAAAAGCCCTCCCAAAAAAACCTATAAAACTAAGGACTCTCCCTAAACAGTCTACTCAAATAAGAATCCAATGCTTGAAACATCTCCATGAAATATGAAGTCTTCTAAACCATCTCCCACTTAACGACGACGACAATCTGCCAGAACCTCAAAACTCCCACTATAACTACTTAAGTCGCACATCGCCTCCAAAATGACAAACACCAGTAACCCAAACTAAAGCAAAACTCAGCTTCCAAATAAAATTTTCTCACTCAGTCTAATGACCGAGTATTATACAGATCTTCAAAGTCTGTCTAGCAGATTACTATCCCAGCTGGAGAATGCTTAAATTTAACTTCAGGTTCAAAAGAAAAAAACACATCTGAACTAGCAAAAAACATCAGAAGCTTTACCATGAAATTCAACAAAAAGTAACACCTTAATACCATCTACCCTCATGCCAAGGAACTAGAAGCTTTAAATTTCAATAATCTAGGACTTCTAATATTAGTAGCTGAAATACTTCTACTTCTTCTCTTACCATATTTGGAAATGTGAGTAGAAGCACAAGTATGGATAGGATGAGATGTAGTCTTCTTAAAGAAGCAAGGCAACAATACAAAACAAATTTAAAAAGCCCAACATAAACAAAAATAGCATCAGCTTCTCCAGTATTATCACAAGCGCCACTACCCATGCAGAGATAATCATTCCTATCCATAAAATTGATTATATCATGAGACCAAACTTTTGCCTGCTTTTCAACTTTTTCAAAAAACCAATTATTTTCAATGGAAGCATTAACTATCAAACCAACAAACTTATTCATGCAAAAGAACCAAGATTTATGCAATACAAGAAAACACTATGCATGTTTAAAGGAAAAACATGCACATTCACCAAACCATTCCAAAAAGAAACTAACCCTATACATCATTGCCGAAACAAAACCTACCCTTCCCATTTATATAAACAATAGCAATTGTTTCCTTGTGGTCAACTATATCATACAATCTCCCATGTTTATAAAAATGAATTAATATCCAAACCCTTCTCACTATCAAAAGATAAGTCAAAAATGGTGGCATTCCAATAACATCACCAGAGTTTTGAATAGGCACCAAACCAACATCATCAGTATGCCGACTATCATACCCCAATCCAACACCAACATCAGCAATAATGCAAGATTCAGATCTCAACACCTCCTCATCAACTCTAAAACCCGAATGACCATCTCCTAAGTCATCAACAGTATCTAAAACCAACCCACTGAAATTCAAGATAACTAAAACTGATGACCTAACAAAATTCATACCATAATTCTGAACCGACTCTATGCCAATATCTTAAGTATATCGACTAACAGACCCTAATACAAAAACATCATTAACTGTCTTATAGAAATCAGAATCCACAACCCCTCCTTCAACTCTAAAACCCGAATGGACAATTCCTATCTCATCAATAATCTCAGAACCTATTAAAGCCTCAAAACTGTTAGACATGAAAAGAATAAAATAGATTTTACCCATTGCTTTATAGCCTTCAAATGACTAACTTTGGTAAGACCAATGTTCTTAGGACCCACTATTTCAGCTGCTGACAAATCATCTCTAAAATCAATCAAAAAATTTGAAAGATGATAAACACCATATAATTCCAATATGGAAGGATCCAAGAGTATACTATCTCCTACCAATCTCCTAGAAGATAAATCTTTATCCATCAAAGGCACTTCCATAATAATACAATTATCTGACAAGGAAAAATCCTTGAACGACACACTCTTGCTCACTGTCTTACAAGGGATAGAGCTACCTAACCTATTAGACTTTTTGTCGAACACATTACCCTCATCAACAATATTGACAAAGTCCCCAAACTTGCTCTTCAAATTCATACCAATATACATAGAATTTATAGCATCGAAATGTTTGAATAAATCCTCCAAGAAATCAATTCCCACCCTTCTTCGAATCCATAAATGGCGCAAAAAATTTCTCTACAGTTTCTTTATTTTTAGAACAAACTAAAAGCCATGTTCAGGATACTAAAATGCTTAAATACTCCTGTTGTAAAAATTTCAAACATTTTATTGGGGCTTTGGTTTTTTGATTTGGAAGAGAAGAAGTAAAGAGGAAGAAGATAAGTTAGTCCCACATGGTAGAATCTTATACAATATATTTGTATAAATAAAGTATCTTCATGTGGATGTTGGGGCCTTAGGGCTCCCACATGTTTGCTTTGTTGTGAGGAGAGAAGTCATGCAACACCACACGCGCGCCGCCGCCGTCCGTCCGACCGAACCGGAACCGTTGCAAAATGAATAGACACGGCCGTTATAAACGGTTGTGATGCTTGGCGAATCGGCACCTCTCTACCACTATAAATAGTGACGCCCAGAAATCATTGAGAATAGTTTTTTCTGGTGCTCTTCTTCTTCTTCTAGCACAGATCTGCAACGCCAGGGAAGTGTTGCTAATCGCTGCACTTCCATTACTCTATATTTTGTAACATCTACAAGGTGTTGCAAATGCTGAATTGTTGTAGATTTTTTCCTTCTTCCTCTTCATTCTATTCTATACAAATTGCATCATCAGAAACCATTGCTAAAGTGTTCTTGGTCGGATCAAAGGCGTGCAAACTTTGAATCCGATTACGCTGTTATAGGGCTTCATTGAATCCTGAAAGTCGATAGTTCGATAACCCGTTTGTACCTGGTGGATTGAACTATTGTTTGAAAGAATCTATTCCATAGATCCTTGAAGTCGGAAGTACAACATTATCTTCATCGCAATCGCCATCAAATTTGTCTCGAATCGCAAAATCCCCAACAAATTTCAGACAATTGTCTTGAACCATGGAAGGTTCGAGCGCTCTACAAGTTATGAATCAGCATCTATCACGATTAGAGCGTTTTGATGGCGACAATTTCACTCGTTGGCAAGAGACGATGAAATTTTTCTTGGTCACCGTCAAGTTGTTCTACATTTTGGAAAATGACTTGGAAGAAATCCCGGAGGAAACTGATAAGGATGATGCTGCACTAAAGGCTAAACGTGCAAAGCTCAAAGAGGACGATTTTTTATGCAGAGGCCATATTCTGAATGCGCTATCTACCCCAGTCTACAATGCTCATAGGACCTTGGAAACAACGAAGGCACTTTGGACTGCTCTGGAGAATAGGTACCGCATATCCGAGGAAAGTAATAAAAAGTTTCTTATTTCTAATTTTATGGATTTCAAAATGGTCACCAATAAGTCCGTAGTTGGACAAGTAAGCAAAATCTTACTGTTGGTGAATCAACTTAAAGATGTTGGAATTGATCTCCCTGAATCTTTTGTTGTTGGAGTTATAATTTCGAGACTTCCGCATAGTTGGAATGATTATAAGAAAAAGATGAAGCATGCGGAAAAAGATTATAATTTAGATAGTTTACAGCGTCATCTTCGTATTGAAGAAGACTCTCGCAAACGCGATCTAGATGATAATCCGCAAACTGAGTCCCATTCTAAGGCAAATAATGTTGAAATTACTGATAAGCTAAAGCCAAAGAATGAGAAACAGTTTAAGAAGAATAATCATTCCAAAACCAACAACAAAAAGAAAGGTGCTTGTTATTTTTGTAACAAGCCCGGTCACTATGCCCGAGACTGCTGTCTTCGGAAGAAACAACAAAAATTGAATGTGGTCGAAGACTCGCTTGTGGCTGTAGTGCAAGAGGCGAACTCCGTTAGCGGCAATGATATTGATTGGTGGTTCGATACTGGAGCAACCATTCACATTTGCAAAGACCGTAATCTGTTCAAGAGTTACGAAGAAAATAAAGGAGTAGCCGACGAAGTTACTGGAGCAAATAAGGTTTCAAGCAAAGTTCTGGGAAAAGGCACTATAGAACTTACTTTCACCTCTGGAAAAGTTCTTACACTTGTAAATGTATTTTATGTACCTGATATGTGTAAGAATTTGGTATCTGGATACCTTCTTAACAAAGGAGGATTCAAGATGGTGTATGAGTCTGATAAGCTAGTGTTGTCTAAGAATGCTAGATTCATTGGACAGCGATACTCTTGTAACGGCATGATTAAGTTGAATCTAATAAAGAAATCTTCTGTTTATATTGTTGATTCTATTAATTTATGGCATGGTAGATTAGGACATGTTAATTATAATTCCATTAGAAATATACATAAATTAGGATTAATTTCTGATTGTGATTTCGATACCATCTCTAAATGTGAAATATGTGTTCAAGCAAAAATACACCAAAAATCCTTTAAATCCGTAGAAAGGAAAACTGGTTTGCTTGATTTGGTATATAGTGATGTGGGTGACTTAAAAAGTCATATCACCTATGGTGGTAACCAATACTATATAACATTCATTGATGATTATACTATATATGCATATGTATATCTAATGAAAACTAAAGATGAGGCTTTTGATAAATTCAAAATTTACAAAGCAGAGGTCGAAACACAATTAGGAGTTAAAATTAAAATATTACATTCAGATCGTGGTGGTGAATATTTCTCAAATGAATTCACCTTGTTTTGTAAACAACAAGGTATAGTTCACCAATGTACTGCCCCATATACACCACAACAAAATGGTGTTGCTGAAAGGAAGAATAGAACTTTAGTAGAAATGGTTAATGCCATGCTCATAAGTTCTAATTTACCTTATAACCTATGGGGTGATGCTATGTTATATTTTAAATAGAGTACCACTTAAAAAGAATAATATTTCGCCTTATGAATTATGGTTTAATAGGAAACCTAATCTAACTAGACTTAAAGTTTGGGGTTGCTTAGCATATGTTAGAAAACCAGACCCTAAACGACCAAAGTTAGGAAATAAAGCATTTAAATGTGTTTTCATAAGATATTCACTTAATAGTATAACTTATAGATTCCTTATTCTTGACACCCTAGAAGTTATAGAATCTGTAGATGTAGAATTTTTTGAAAATCAAACTGTTGATATCCCATTGAGATCATCCAGTCCAGAACCTAGTACGGCTAATGATATCAATGACGATGATTATGCTCCTACTCAAAACAGCAAGGAAGTATCAGTACCAGATAATAGTACTGAACAATGGAGAAGTAAAAGAGCGAGAATAGAGAAGGACTATGGTCCTGACTTCATTACATATCTTGTAGAAGGCAGTAAGGACGAAGTCCTTAATGTGACTAAATATGTAATGAACGTCGATGACGATCCCAAAACTTATTCTGAGGCTATGAGTTCCAGAGATTCCAATTTCTGGAAAGAAGCTATCAATGATGAAATGAATTCCATACTGTTAAACCAAACTTGGATTTTAACTGATTTACCTCCTGGTGCTAAACCTATAGGATGTAAATGGATATTCAAGAAAAAGTTGAATACAATTGGATCCATTGATAAGTTTAAAGCCAGATTAGTTGCTAAGGGATATAAGCAAAGACGTGTAGTAGATTACTTTGATACAAATGCTCCAGTTGCTCGCATATCTTCTATACGCTGTTTAATTGCACTTGCATCAATTCATAAATTAGTCATACATCAAATGGATGTAAAGACTGCCTTTCTAAATGGAGATTTAGAAGAAGAGATATATATGGAACAACCTAAAGGTTTCAAAACCCCAAGCCAAGAAAAGAAAGTTTGCAAATTAGTAAAATCTCTTTATGGCCTGAAGCAATCTCCCATGCAATGGCATGAGAAATTTGATAAAGTTACACTGTCTTATGGATTCATTGTTAATGATGCTGATAAATGTATTTATAGCAAATCGGACAACAACGGTAGTGTTATAATATGTTTATGCGTTGATGACATGCTAATATTTGGTTTCAATATATCATGTGTGAATGAAACTAAAAAGTTTCTGTCTTCTAAATTCGATATGAAATATCTAGGAGAGGCTGATGTAATTTTGGGAATTAAAATTATTAGGAAAGATGGGGAGTTATTACTAACTCAATCTCATTACATAGAGAAATTCCTACAAAAGTATGGTCATTACGATGACAAACCAGCACTAACTCCTTTAGATCCTAGTATTAAATTAGAAAAGAACACTGGACGTACTATCTCTCAACTAGAGTATTCCAGTGTTATTAGGAGTCTTATATATGCTATGCATTGCACTAGACCAGACATCGCACATGCTATAAGTGTATTATGTCGATTTACGAGCAATCCAGGTTTTGAACGTTGGAAAGCTATTTCTAGAGTTTTAGCTTAGTTGAAAGGAACCATTGAATATGGTTTATCTTATAAAGGATATCCTGCTGTAATAGAAGGATATAGTGATGCCACCTAGAACAATGTAGAATCCAAATCCAAGTCTACTACTGGATGGATCTTTACATTAGGAGTCGCTGATGTGTCTTGGGCTTCCAAAAAGCAGACCTGTATTTCTGAATCAACAATGTTGTCAGAATTGATTGCATTAGCAGATGCATGTAAAGAAGCGGAATGGCTTAGGAATTTATTAATGGAAATCCCTTTATGGAAGAAGCCATCTCCAGCAGTCTTGATTAACTGTGACAATCAAGCAACGATATACAATGTGTCTAATAAGACATATAATGGAAAGTCTAGACATGTGAGTCTAAGACATAAAATGGTGAGACAGTTACTCAAACGAGGAGTTATAACTGTTGACTACATAGAAACGAAGAAAAAACTTGGCTGATCCACTTACAAAGAGTCTTCCAAAGGCAATGGTTTCTATAAAGTCACAAGAAATGGGACTAAGGTCTCTAAATGAAGGTTGATCATCCTTAACAGAAACCCAACTTATGTCTTGAAAAGGATAGACAAAGTTCAATGGGTACCAACAAGTTAAGAGAATGATTATGGAACACTAAATCGATAATCGCATAATATTTAGTGTTGGATTATGCAAGAACAAAGGATGGATATATATCCTTAATAAGTCTAGAAATCTTAAAAGGTGAATCGCAGAAACACCTTAAGAGACTTACCTATATGAGTATGGAAATCAGGCCGTTTCCTAGGAAAGTAAGACCGCTTTCTAAGTAGACTCATGAACTAGGATTTAAGCACATGGCCATTAACGTGCTGAGCAAAACAGAACACTTTACCTAAGGAAATCAACATGTGTGATTGTTCTGGTTTTATCATTATGGATACTTGGTTCAAGATTCGTTCACAATAGAATCTAGATAAGGCTTTGAATGGTTTACACTAAGTAAAGGTTCAAATCCAAAAGATACCTTTTATTTTTGTGTTGGTTTTCACGATGATGCAAAATTTAATCTTAGAACTACATAGGCTTGATCCCACTTGGGTATGTAGGAAGTCACTCTAGTGATTCAGCCGTCCTATTTTTTTATTTATTTTGAAAATTGGGGGAGATTGTTGTAAAATTTTCAAACATTTTATTGGGGCTTTGGGTTTTTGATTTGGAAGAGAAGAAGTAAAGAGGAAGAAGAGAAGTTAGTCCCACATGATAGAATCTTATACAATATATTTGTATAAATAAAGTATCTTCATGTGGATGTTGGGTCCTTGAGGCTCCCACATGTTTGCTTTGTTGTGAGGAGAGAAGTCATGCAACACCACACTCGCGCCGCCGCCGTCCGTCCGACCGAACGGAACGGGCCGGGCCGGGTCGGGTACGGGTTTCGGGTTTTGGGTTCGGATCCGAAAATATTTTTGGATCATATGTAAACAGTAACGGGTTGGATTTCAGCCCGTTAAGGACCCAAAACCGAAATTTCTAAATTTGAATTAATGGCGGGAAATTCTAACGTTTTTTAAAAAAACGTTGCAAAATGAATAGACGCGACCGTTTTTGAACCGTTGCAAAATGAATAGACACGACCGTTGCAAACGGTTGTGACGCTTGGCAAATCGGCACCTCTCTACCACTATAAATAGTGACGCCCAGAAATCGTTGAGAACAGTTTTTTCTGGTGCTCTTCTTCTTCTTCTTCTTGCACAGATCTGCAACGCCAGGGAAGTGTTGCTAATCGCTGCACTTCCATTACTCTATATTATGTAACATCAGCAAGGTGTTGCAAACGCTGAATTGTTGCAGATTTGTTCCTTCTTCCTCTTCATTCTATTCTACACAAATTGCATCATCAGAAACCATTGCTAAAGTGTTCTTGGTCGGATCAAAGGCGTGCAAACTTTGAATCTGATTACGCTGTTATATGGCTTAATTGAATCCTGAAAGTCGATAGTTCGATAACCCGTTTGTACCTGGTGGGTTGAACTATTATCTGAAAGAATCTATTCCATAGATCCTTGAAGTCGGAAGTACAACATTATCTTCATTGCAATCGCCATCAAATTTGTCTCGAACCGCAAAAACCCCAACAACTCCTAGAGCCGCACCCCTTAAATCCCACTTACATCGATTTTTCTTATGATGAAAACCACCGCACTTGAAACAACGCGTACGTTCTCTACAATCCCTGGCATAATGTGATTCACCATCGCATCTAAAGCAAAAGAAAATCTTATTACTGCGATTTAACTAGTTCTTGGAAGAACGAACGGAACTAGCTAATTTCTTAAATTCTCTCCTAGATGAGCATGAGCGAAGATGATGTTTGTGCGAAATGGAACCGGGTGATGGAAAATACGAAAGAGGTTGAATGGGAAAAGAGGAATTCGAAAAGGAGAAAGAGGAAGCATTAGCTATCATTGATTTTTCCTAATTTGTTATAAAAAAAAGAAAAAAGAGATGTGTAAAGCATGGATTTCTTTTTTGTAGTTTACACTGTCTATTTCAATAAAGTCGAAATAAATAATTCCTCGTGATTTCAAGCTAAGTAAATCTCTTAATTTAGGTTACTTTATGGAAGGTTATAATGTGAAAGCTTTTTGAAATGATAACAAAGACTAAAATATAGAACGAAATATTCTATTTAAGGATTAATAACTGGAATTATAATAATAAATTTATAAACATATATAACCGTGCTAAAACATTCAGAATAAAAATATAATTAATATAGCATACTATATGTTAATGTTTGCATTGAATGTAAATTGAACATTAGAATAGATCAAGTAATAAATGGTAAGATTATGAAATAAAGATAGAAGGACTGTAACTCCAAAAATGAATAGGCAATAAATGTATAATAAATTAGGAGTTACAAGAAATTAAATAGGTTATAAATGGAGGAAACGAGTCCGATTAATGAAATTTGTAGGATAATTATGGAAATGACAAGGAAGAAATAATGGTACGATTGAGAAAGTAAATAAATGCCTTTAGGAAACACCCATTAAGATAATGATCATTTATTACGGACAAAAGGGACATTTGTAGAGATAATAAATAAAACATGCTAAGTGGTAATTAAGTATCATAAGGCAGGATAATTGTCATTAGAGTAAATTATGTAGCCTTAAATATGCAAATAGGGATTAGTGGGCTTTGTCCAATAATAAAGCTAAGAATAATTAATTGGACTTAGTGGGTTGGGATGTGAGGTTAGTAGAGTTACACAATAGAAGTCTACCCTTCAGTTAGAGGCTACCAGCAGTTGTGTACACTTACTACTCATGTGATTACTACTGATGTGAGACATCTCCAACCATAGGACACATGGGAAAAGGGATATGCAAAAGATTTAAGACCTGCTTTTGGGTCAGAGGTATTAAGTGGTTGATTGAGGGCCTGCCTCCTCCCTATTTAGGAAGTATTAAATGGTCAGGGTTAATGATCAGACATGGTAGAGGATATCTCGAGAAGGGTTCACATTTGGCTTGAGGTACTAAGTGGCTACTGTAGGGTTCGCTTCTTCCCCATAAAGAAGTATTAAGTGGCCTGGTGAGATTCCATGCAATGCCAGCTAGATAGTACCGGGGAGGAGTCTGCCTTGGGATATGTATTAAGTGATGGGAAACTGCCTTAGATAAGGTATTAAATGGTCAAAGCTTGCCTAATTCCTATTAAGAAGGTATTGAGTGGCATGGTTATTATCTCTCGTATGGCTAAGACATTATTAACGATAGTTGCAACAGTTATATATTATAAAGCCGTATATAGAAGTCATCGGTCTATGTAGCTAGGACTGATAGACCGATGTTGATGATGTGAAGGGCCTGCTTCGTATTTAAGATATTAAGTGGTCGGGGTTTTGGGTAGCATATGCATAATAGGCATATGTTAGTATTATATACCTTGGAGAAGGTTAGGTAGACATATCATACACACATATGAATTTAAATGGATTAACAGTAAATAATAAGCCATGACATTTAAATGGAAACCAATCGATATAAATTTGTGTTATAGATTAAGTATGCAATTTTCCAATCACTGGAACGTTGTTCTGACCCCTCCTTGTTACAAACCACGGAATAGATTTAGAGGAATAGGTCATTGGAGCAAGACAAAACGATTGATAGAGAAGTCTTTTTATTATTGCTCGGTACTGGCAAGACGATTGGATGTCCAAGGAGTACCATTAGTTCTGAGGTAGTGGTCTCAATTAGTATTTATATCCTATTATATTTCTATTCCACTATGAGTTTAGTTTGACGGATTCCTAATATACTTATGTTTATTACAGGTTACCAAAACCAACGATCTGTAACCTAAGGGACTTAGATTTCAATTTTTTCGAAATTCGGGCCCATTAAGGTGTGGGTTGTTACATAGCGGAGCAAAAGAAAGAGAGAAAATATGGAGGCTTTGGGTTGCTTATATAAAGGATCAAGGGAAAAGATCTTCCACTATTTCCCCTTACTATATCTAACGCTAAGACCCACTCCATCCCCTTATGGTCGGCCAAGATAGGGCCTAAAATGGATCTAAAGCACTTCAAAGTCCAAATGCAATTGGTTACATTTAAATCGAATTTAAATCTTTATATCCACACATATATAACATTTTTATATTCACCCAATTAATAACTAATAGCAACCAAAACAATTCCAAAGGCTACCCCATTTAACAGTACTTAATATTTTTTAAATAGTAATTAATTCATTTAATTTATAACACATTATAAACTAATTATGTCGAGTGGTGTTCCGATGACCGAGTGAATTCTATTATGCAACTCATATGTGTGAATTCAATCAATGATTAATATTTGAACAATTCAAATATTAACGCTCACATATCACCTTAGCTAGCGATGTGACAATATTGCTGAATTCATCGTTTACAAATGTTTGCACAAAAAATGGACAAACACCTCAAAGTTGTATGATTTAATAGATCTTAGGTTGTTCTTAGTAATTTTGGGGATTCATGCAAATATATGAAAAGCAGGGACTAAACTGTAAAAAAGACACGCAGATTTATAGTGGTTCAGCCTGAATGTGCCTACGTCCACTTTATATGTTATTTCTCTTCTCTTGTTTTGATTACAAGTACAAAGCTTTGATACTAGTAAAAAGAAAGTTGTTTGAAAGTTCTATCCGTGCTTGAGCTCTCAAACTTATCCCCCATTGTTGTACCCCTGCCCCTCTATTTATAGAGTGAGGCTGGGGGTAGGGGTCTTGGATGTGTATAGTTGCCGGTGGGCCTGGGCTGATGTGATCTGGCCTAGCACGTCTTGGTCCGGTAATACTTGGTCTAGTGGTAGGTGTCATGTTGTTTGGACCGGTAATGGTGGAGTGTATGTTGGTTCGGTAGGAGGTGGTTCGGTAGGGGTTGGTCCGGAATGTCTTGATCCGGTAGATGCTTGGTTCGGCAGTGGTAGGAGAAACTTGGTCCGGTGGTAGGGACGAAGATTGGTTCGACAGTCATAGGAGGAAGGTTGGTTCGGCAGTTTCTTGAGACTGCCGAATGGGTTCTGTGAGACATGGATGCCGAATGAGTTCCTGCCGAATGGGCTCGAGAGTGCCGGATGAGTTTAGGCAAGCCTGGATGGATGAATCAAGCTTCTTGGCCTCGAGGTCTTCTGGGTGAGAACACGCCCAACATTTGCCCCCCAAAGTGGGGCATGTGCCGCGCTTTGTTTTAAAACTAATGACGTTAGCTTGGATGCTTTCGCCGAATCAGCCGGTCCGGTCGTCTATAGTTGCCTATAAGTAAGGGCCTAGGGCCTCTATTACCTTCTACCGAACGAAACAGCCGAACCAAGCCAGTCACACAGCCGAATCAGATTCTAATCTTCTGCCGAACCATTTCAGGTATTTGACTTCCATTCGCCGAATGAACTTGAGTGAATGCCGAATGGGCTTGCGTACTTGAATGCCGAATGAACTTGAGTGATGTGAATGCCGAATGAAATTTTACATTCAGTTTACCGAATGATAACGGGAGTTTGAGCATTTTATGAGTGAAATTTCATATTACACACATACTTGTTTACATCCTCTGTTCTAACAATGTGTTTTTCCGGTATTGCAGATAATGTCTCGTAAAGTGGAAACTCGATCAGACAAAAAGAAATCTGGGGGCGAAGGAGGTTCCTCTGCCGTGCCCCCAGCTCAGCCGAATCCAGAACGTCACGGATCTGCCCCGAGATCACTAGTGGATGGGTACGGCCCTCAGGAGCTTCTGAACTCCCCGCCTGATTGCTTTCCTAGCTCCCTTAAGGAGGAGCAGCTTGATGTCATCTCCCGTTCTTTCGGAATTGATAGGGCGCATTTGCTGTTGCCAGGGAGAGAAGTTATGCCATACGACCCTCCTGAAGGGTACTTTGCCTACAGCAGATACCACTGTATGTGTGGTGCCATTCCTCCTCTTAACGCTTGGGTAGCCAGCTTCCTCACATATCTAAAGGCGGCCCCATTCCAGCTCCAACCCAACTCCTATGCTATACTGGTGAGCCTCTTCGTCATTTTCCAGAAGAAGTATGGTCGTGCTCCTTCCAACCGGGAGATCCGGTACTTATATAATCTGAGGGGCTATAAGAAGGGGTCCCCATACATCAGCTTGGAGTCAGTTGTAACCTTCAAGCCGGTCTTGGATCTGTATTCCAAATTCAGCATGTTCAAGAAGGAGTGGTTCTTCGTCAGGGACGGCTCTGTCTCTATTCGGCGTTTTACTTCTGGATGTAAGTTGATGCTTTACTTATAATTTCCATTCTGATTGCGATGCTTCTTCTCATACTTTTTCATTTTTGCTAGCGACAGGTGGCTTTGCGATTGTGGAGACTGATCGCCTGGTTCAGACGGCGGCTGAGATAGAAGCTATTCTCGGGAGATATAGGTCATCTGCCTACCTGATCAGGAACACGACCCTTCTGGAGTATAACTTGATCCTTCCACAGCAGTCAGTAGTCAAGCTGAGGGAAACGGTGGAGGAGAGGGCGGCTGCTCAGGCTAAGGGAGGTATCACGGTAGAGAGTAGCAAGAGGAAACCTTTCACAAGACCTCCAGCCGTCGGAGGTAAGAAACTTAAGAAGTCGGATGGTCCCTCCCCTAGCAGTTGTCCACTTACCCAGGGGGAGGAAGACGTAGAGGAGGAGAGAGGTGAGGGTGGAGATGGTCGGGAAGGTGATGATGGTGGCGATGGCATCAGGGCCTTGCTTCCTGGGCAGGCAGGCGAGATTCAGGAGTGGATGGATGATGCATTTCATCAGGCTTTCGAGGGGCTGGATGGAGAAACGGCTTTGGTAGAGAAATCTGGGAAAGCTGACAAGGCTGAGACCGGTGCAAGCGTGTCTTCCCAGACTGTTCCAGCCAAGGTGGCTCCGACGACTCAAGGTGAATTTTTGACTTCTGCAGGCTCCATTTATGATAGGGACTTAGGAATATTTTATGACCCGCTCCCGTCCTGGAATGAAATCCAGGACTTATTGCAGTATCCTACTCCTCCCCAGGGTTTGTACAACCACATATGTGTTTCCTTTCTTTTTACCTTTTAATTTACCGTGTTTTCTCGAATTATAGATCAATGCATGCTTGTGACATTTTTTCTTCATATCAGGAGTAGGCAAAACGGCCAAGGCCTCAGATCTTCGGCACAGGCTTGAACAGTACAAGCTCTCCAAAGCTTCCGCCAAGCCGAAGCCTTCAGCCCACCGTTCCGGGGATGTAGTCGGCTACCGTCCTCTTCTCGGGGTTATTGACGAGGGCATTCAAAAGAGAAAGAGGAGCCATCCCTTATCCGAATCTTCACTTGGTCTTCAGCCCCCGGTTCAGCCTCTTCATGATATGACGGAGGAGGATACTGAGTTCGCACTCTCTCCGCACCCATCTGAAAATCCTACCGTTATTCAGATCGATCGTCCTGGTTTAGCTCGTAATCCATTTGCGGGTCACCCTGATCTGGATCCAAGTTCCCATGATATTACCTTTGACGAGGTTACTGGAGAGCACCTTCTTCCCCGCAATCCCATGGTACGGGTGCTTGATGAGGCTAAGTCCCTAGATCTCGATCTACTTACTACTCGGATAGTTACCATGGGAGACGAGGCCAAGGCTAATATTGATCGGGTGGCGGAGGAGACTAGGAAGCTGATGGGGCATCATGCCCGGCTGGTTAAGGCTGGAGAGGAAATTGGGAGTGCCAATATCCGACTACGATTGATGGTTTGGGACCAGGCCAAACAGCTTGCTGATCAAGCTATTCAGATTTCCCAGCATGAGGCTGCCTCCGGGCGGTTGAGGAAGGCTATAGAGGAGGCTAGTAAGGCGGAACTGCGGAAGATGGAGGCGGTCTGCAAGGAGCAGATAAATATGGCCATCTCGACAGTGGATGAGGTTCGGAGGGCGGATCTTGAGCGGGTAGAGGAGATGTCGGGGAAGCTTGAAGCCGCCGAGCTTGCTCAGGTTAGGCTGAAGGAGGAGATGGAGGCGATGCGGAAATCCCTTCAGGCTGACTGCTCGAGATACCGTTTGGAGAGAGAAGCTGCTGTTGGAAGGTTGTCGGCTTTCGAGGCCCGGATGAGGGAGTTTGAGGAGAATGAGGGGATGATGGATGAAATGCTTCAGGACATGTACTTCCGAACTTGGAAGCAGGGCAACATATCCTGGATGGATGATTATCCTAGGGTCATGGCTAAGATTTATCTTCGGGCTCTGGAGGAAGCTAAGGCGGATGCAGATAAAGAGGGTGGTGTGGCCTTCAGCATGGATGTGGTCACTGCCCAGTTTACCAAGGAGGAGAAGGTGGCGGTGAAGGAGGGTATGCGGTTGCTTGCTGCTGAGGAGGCAGGTGTGCAAGTAGAGGATGACGACCAGGATAGTCAAGAAGCAGGTGCTTGTAAGTCTTCCTTTTTAGTCTCTCCATTAACTTTGGTTCCCTATCACTAATGAATCCTTTCTCTGACTGGACAGGTGGTCAACAGGACAAGGATAAAACTCCAATGCAGCCGGCCCCTTGATCAGACCTGGAAAATTCTTTTTGTAGACTTGACATGGCCGTATACGTTAGTCTTAAAACAGTAGAGTAACTTTTAAGTTGTAATTCTTGCTATTTGTAATAATCAACATTATTCTTGACGTGTAATTTTTTAACTTAAGCTGATTCTGTCGTCTTTTGAATGTCTTTGTTATTTTGACATGTTGTATGAGAAATGTAGCTATGCCTATTCTTGTAATTAAATTGTGTTTGATGTCAGGTTCTGGTTTGAAACATAATTTTATGACTTGTAATGTTAGCGTGAGGTGTGAATAAATTATAGTCACGTGTTTACATATGAAAGAAAGAAGTACTGCCCTTTATATCTTGCTTGTAGGTGGCAGCTTTGAATATCCTGTGTGATTGGTTAAAGGATGCGTTCCAATATCTTGCTGCGAATATCCGCTTCTATTAGTGAGTGTCTCCTGTCCTATGTCCTGTACTTCAAGAATTGTTACAGAGGATAGGAGAAAAGTTTCTCAAGTAAAATCGGAATATGTGAAAAAGTAAAACTTCCAATCACGGAAGGCCTTCGATGTGCTTAAGTTCGTGGCAAACGGGTTTTGTAGTCACTTTCCCTAGCTGTGGGTCTTGGAGACATTTGTCACCCATCTTACGCCTCCACGGGGAGTTAATTCTTTTTTACCACAGCCGCACTTAAGACACATCGGAGCCAAGATCGCGCACAGTAACTACCCGAGCCATTATGGCCCGTAATCGTGGGTATTATTCGATTTACTGTGGCCGGCTAGCGTGGGTGCCGATCGTCAACTGTGAACTGCCCCTGGCTGGCCACACCTTATATTGGGGCTTATAATCGGTTCACAGTTGCCGGCGAGCCGAACGCCGTAATGAGCTGCCTCGGCTATAGTCGGCCTTCTCGGTGGCTTATAATCGGCTCATTACAGTTGGCTTTAAGGGCCGTCGCGAGCAATGAGTTAACTCGCAGCAGAGGGATGCCGGAGCGAAAGTGTCTCATTGGCGAGGGCATAGATTCGCATAGTACCTGTTAGGTCTTGTCTAGGTGAAGTTGCACTGTGGAGTGCCTTGCATAGGATTTTGTTCAACAGAAAAGGATAAAGTTAACAAGCAGCCAAGATATGAAGGAACAAGTTAAAAAAGAGACAAGGTTTTTTTAAAGTGGTTCGGCACGAAAATGCCTACGTCCACTGATTCTCTTTGTTAATTCGCTTCATATGGGCAGTACAAGTTAAGAAAAGTATCGACGGAGGTGTTGGATGTTCCATGCCCTCTGGAACACCTCTCCGTCCACTGTTGACAAAATATAAGCTCCGTTGTGGAGATCTTTATATGGTCCATCCCGGATTGGATCTAGTGCTCCGGGGTGAGGGAAGATTCGCTTGAGGACAAGATCCCCTTCTTGTAAGGTGTGATGCTTGACTTCGGAGTTGTATTGTGCTGCCACTTTTTGCTTGTGGGCTGCTGCTTCGAGGATGGAATCATTTCTTCTCTCCTCAATTAGATCCAAAGACATGTGAGGGAGTTCTTCGTTCTCTTCTGGGTTATAGTGGATCCTACGGTGGGAAGGCACGATGGTTGCAACTGGGAGCATAGCCTCCGATCCGTATGCCAAAGAGAAAGGAGTATGCCCTGTTGATGTTCTGAAAGGTGTGCGATAGGCCCATAGTGCCATAGGGAGTTCATCCACCCAAGCGCCCTTTGACTTTTCGAGCTTCTTTTTGACCAGAGTTTTCAGAATTTTGTTGACGGCTTTGACTTGTCTGTTTGCCTGGGGACACGCTACGGATGAGAAGCTTTTGTGAATTCCATGCTCTTGACACCAGTTGGCGAATTCCTCGCTGTCCAATTGAAGTTCATTGTCTGATATGATTTTGAACGGGACTCCATACCTGCACAGAACATTTTTTGATCAAGAAATTAATAACTTTTGCTGAAGATACTTTATTCAAAGGTTCCGCTTCCACCCATTTGGTGAAATAGTTGACTGCCACTATAGCATATTTGGCCCCGCCTCGGCCCATTGGTAGTTCGCCGATTAAGTCAATTCCCCATACAGCCAAGGGCCACGGGCTGGTCATTTGAGTAATCTCAGTTGTTGGTAGTGAATTTGGTGATGAAATCGGCCATGGCCTGCCCCTTGATGGTGGTGCGAGGATGGTAGGTAATATCATATTGACTTAGTTCAATGCACTATTTACATAGCGTTCCAGTCTTCTTCTTCTGATGTGTTCTTCAATCAAGTCCCGGAGATGATGGCATTCATTGGTATCATGCCCATGGGATTCGTGGAAGCGGCAGAATTTTCAAGACTTAACTGCGTTATCTGATTTCTTCTTGTGCGGGGGGCGTTTGTATTCAACTTCGTCTTAAGTGGCCAGGAAGATATTTTCGATCGTTTTATTTAGAGGGGTGTAAGCGTCAAATCTTGGTCCTGGCCGATATGGACGCTTTTCTCCCTTTTTGCCCCCAGCATTATCCCTAGAGTCAAATCTTCGAACGTCCTTTGCTACAGCGGGCGTGTTGCCGTGAACTGCCCTATTTTGTTGTCCCGACTGCCTTTCAGTGACGGCGTCTTCAAGTCTCATATATTTTCCAGCTTCACGGAAGAAATCGGGTAAAGTAGCTGGTTTTTCTTTTGTCAGCCTTCTAGCAAATTTAGTATCCGGATGCACACCACCACAGAGGGCCATTAAGATAAGCTTCCCGTCGGCATCTTGTACTGCGGCAACTGCGGCATTGAATCGGGTTAGGTATTGTTGCAGTTTTTCTCCCGGTTTCTGTTTGATGCTGGATAAGGAATAAGCATCCTTAGGTTGTTCCATATGAATGCGGAACTGACTGATAAACTTTTCTTTCAACATTTCCCACGAGCTGATGGATCCCTGGGGTAAATGACAGAACCAGGAGGTAGCGAGATCTGCTAAGAATAGTGGAAAGCATTTGCACAGTACTCCTTCTGTTGCTCCACTCATGAGCATGTGCTGGGTGTATCTTTGTAAGTGTATGATGGGATCGGAGGTTCCCTTGTAAGGTTCCATTGTTGGCATCTTCCATTCTCGGGGGGTGATAGCAATTTTGATGTTGCGGGCGAAAGGGTTGGTCACCCTAGCGCCTATCCGTCGATCTCTTTGATCCCGTTGGACGCACTCTCTGAACAAGCATGCCATCCTTTCATCAGAATTTGGAGCAGATAGAAACGAGTTCGGTTCTGTTCTGTGGGATTGATTCCGTCCAGATGACCTGTAGGGATGGTATCGTCTATCATTCCTCACGTTTTCCAGCGGCTGCCTTTGATCTTCTGGGAGCATGCTAGGGTCAGCTACAGTTGGCCCTTGCCTTGATCTTCCCCTGTTGGATCCTGATCTAAGCACTTCCTCGGGTCCAACTTCGGGATGGACTCTAGCTCGGCCCCGTTCACCGGTGTTTTCGTGGTTAGGCAGTATGACAGGCTCAGCTACAGTTGACCTTCGTCCGGTACCTCCCCCATTGGGTTCGGTACCAAACGTTTCCTCAGGCCTAACTTCGGGCTGTGCTCGGTCTCGCTCCTACCATGGCTACTTCTGCTGTTAGCTCCTTCGAAGAAGGAAGATCTTTGTTGTCTCTGAGATCCTCCAGACTGGGACTCGCCCCATGTTTCAGTGTTGCGGTTGGATTCTTCAGCGTCCCTTAAGCGTGACATGAGATGGTCCACCAAGGCTTCCTGCTGGGACGTGAAGCGGTTAGTTACTTCAACCACAACTCTGTCCAAATCTGCCCTAGTAATTGCTGTAGGCTGTTCTATGGCAGGAGTGGTTGGGTTAGCCTGTCCTTTATTTGTTACTGTTGCTGGAGGAGGACGATTTACTTGATTCGTGACAGCTGGATCTGGAAGACTGCTGGATGCGATGTTTTTTCCTTTGTTAACATCTTTTCTCTGTTTGGGAGGCATGTTTTCCAAGTGGCGGACGATGCTGTTAGGAAAACTCGTTAAGTGGATGAAGCTGAAGCTTCGAGCTTCTAGCTCTCAATGAAAGCACCAAAAATGTTTGCACAAAAAATGGACAAACACCTCAAAGTTGTATGATTTAATAGATCTTAGGTTGTTCTTAGTAATTTTGGGGATTCATGCAAATATATGAAAAGCAGGGACTAAACTGTAAAAAAGACACGCAGATTTATAGTGGTTTAGCCTGAATGTGCCTACGTCCACTTTATATGTTATTTCTCTTCTCTTGTTTTGATTACAAGTACAAAGCTTTGATACTACTAAAAAGAAAGTTGTTTGAAAGTTCTATCCATGCTTGAGCTCTCAAACTTGTCCCCCATTGTTGTACCCCTGCCCCTCTATTTATAGAGTGAGGCTGGGGGTAGGGGTCTTGGATGTGTATAGTTGCCGGTGGGCCTGGGCTGATGTGATCTGGCCTAGCACGTCTTGGTCCGGTAATACTTGGTCCGGTGGTAGGTGTCATGTTGTTTGGACCGGTAATGGTGGAGTGTATGTTGGTTCGGTAGGGGTTGGTCCGGAATGTCTCGATCCGGTAGATGCTTGGTTCGGCAGTGGTAGGAGAAACTTGGTCCGGTGGTAGGGACGAAGATTGGTTCGACAGTCATAGGAGGAAGGTTGGTTCGGCAGTTGCTTGAGACTGCCGAATGGGTTCTGTGAGACATGGATGTCGAATGAGTTCCTGCCGAATGGGCTCGAGAGTGCCGGATGAGTTTAGGCAAGCCTAGATGGATGAATCAAGCTTCTTGGCCTCGAGGTCTTCTGGGTGAGAACACGCCCAACAACAAATCTCATCGGTAAAATCCAATTTTACATATCCTTAATTGGTACCCTTTAGTAACAATTATTTACACACGTTCTATTCATTAAACTATATCACTATAGGATATATGAAATTTGGAATTGGTCAAAATTCAAAAATTTTTGACATTCAACTTGGTTAGTCCATAAACAAAGTCATTTGTTCAATTATATCATTCATTATTAACCGTACTACTCTGGCTAGAAATTTTGACCATGATTTGACTACAGTTGACTGTGATACTAATCTCATACAATTAAGGAGATGAATTCTTTATTGAATGGCGCTTCACTTCCTATGCTTCTACTCAGTCCCAACTATAATCGATCAATGGTCATTATGACAACCCGCACCTGCCGACACATGGATACAAAGTGTAGGGTGACTTTTGGACTCACACCGGTGCCAAGAAATACGAGTTGTCGGGTTTCTTAAACAATTCAAAAACTAAAGATAGACATATATGATCTAAGATATGCTAAGTTTCAGTACTCATAGCAGAAGGAACAAAATATAGATATAGAAAATAACCGTCTCAGAAAATATCTCAAAACACAGTCTTAGAAAATAATACATAGTCAAATACAGAGTAACAAAAATACAACTCATAGTTTGATAAAATACTAAATACTGGACTGAATAGATAGTTATGTGGAGAGTAAATAAAATGAATTTAACACCCCGCATTTTTAGATAACTAAATAACCAAAATAATTATTAAACAGTGAAAATGAGCATTTTTGGGATTGTCATAATTTAGCTACGGGTGTTGCACCATTGGGTCCGTTGTAATTTTCTGATCAATTTCCATATATAACTTATCGAAATCCAAGCTAGTATGAAGAAGTTACGAGAGAAACAAGAAATCAGAATTATATAAAAATATATATATTTAAACGAAAAAAAGGACCCTACAGGTCGACCCGCAAATCCCCTAGGTCGTCCCATAGGTCGACCCGCAAAGCATACGGGTTGACCGTCGTTTTGCCCTGGACGATTTCGAAATTGTCCAGGGACGTGCCGAAGTTTTATAATTTGATTTTCGCGCAATCTCGAGCGTTGTTTTCTGGAACCAACGATTCACGGCAAGCCTATGATGTGGTTGCACCAGATTCAGTCCTAAAATTCGACGGCCCAAGATCCCTAAGATTCACTATAAATAAAACCCTAGGCCTAGCTATTTTCTCACAATCAGATTTTCTCCTAATTGGGTTCATTGCCTGAGGTTGAACCCTAAATAGAAAATATTTCTAGGGGCAATATCTTTCTAATAAAAATATTAGACGCCTTAGAAGTGGATCCAGGAAGGCCATGGATTAAAGCTAAGGATGACGGGGGAGTGGATTTAAATTATATCTCTTTTATGTTTAAGATATATAATATCGTTAAACTCCCGTTAAATATTTAATTTAGCATTTATTTCAGTAATTAGTTCTACTAGTCAGTTATGTTGAAACTGTAAATTTTATAAGAGAAGTGTACTAATATTTAAATGTTATTTATATGGATAAAGAAAGGAATCTAATTAAATATATGTAATATTAGGCTTAAAAGTTGTAGAGAAAGGCATAAGCCTAAAAGTGAGAAATTTATAGTAAATTATGTTAAAACGGCAGAAATGAATTAAATAAGGGAAAATCTAATAACTTGATTTGGAAGTTAGTGATAGATTAGTTGGTTGGTTTAGAAAAAGGAATACATTTCCATCGTTTAATATTGTAAGAATAATGATAAACGTAATTGCAAGAATAAAAGCAAGAAAAATGGAACTAGTGCAAAATAAAGACATTACTGTATTTTGCATTACCCAATAATTAAAGAAACAATAAAAGAAATATCTTCCAGTTACGAGTTATTGTTTATAACATTATTTAGTATTAAAATATGGAAATGGATTTTTAGCACAGTTTTTGTAACCAACAAAATAGAATAGAACTACTTCTTAGAATAAAAGAGAATAACGTGAAGCGTTAAAGAAATAAAAGAAGAATTAATCAAGTTAATTATTTGACAAGACTAGAAACAATAAACAGAAAATGTGACTAGATCTGCATTTATTGCGCACATAATAGAGTAAAAAGTAAAGTAGTTATTATGATAAGTAATTTGTGGCAGTTGGACGTAGTCCTAAGCTAAGACTGTCATATAATATAAGAGAACTAAAGAGAATTTAGTATCATAATAAAAGAAGACATACTAGAATAGAAAAGAGACACTTGCAATTATATTTATAACATGTAGGTTATAAAAGAAAGAAAAGAATATAAAAGCGACAATTGCAAGTATAATTGTAACACGTTGGTTATAATTAAAAAGAAAGAAATAAAAGAGGCTTATTTTATCAAACTTAGATCTTGGATTAAGTTAATAAGCAGAATAATAGAAGTGGCCCATACCGACAGCATTCCCTTTCAGGTCTAGGACTGATGGTCTCACACATGGATGGGGCTGGGCATGCTGATTAGGGTAAATAAGTAGCCAACAGAATAAAAAAAGCAAACTAAACGCATAGTAAAAGATTAGATGTAGTGTCTAATAAAATGGTAAGGTCATTTGGAGTTGCCTAAAGAGAATCTGGATAAAGAGCCTAATGAAGCAGTTCATCGCAGATTTTTAGTACAGAAAGAGCACGTCCAACTTAGTTAATTTGGGCTAGAAGGAAGTACGAGACTTCAACGGGATGTGAGGATAATCTAGGATGGCCCTCTGGGGTAGGCCTAACGAAGCTGCACCCCCGGAGGCAGGTCTGTAGGTGTTCCATCAAGAGAGTATGCCTTGACTGCTTTTGCATTGCAGGCCTAACGAAGCGGACCTTTGTAGGAGGTCAAAAGGTTGATGATGGAGTAGGATGTTCGTATGACACCGCACTCTAGTTTGCGAGTAGGTTATAGTAGGCAGGACCCATAAGGATAGTCGCATGAGGATATCAGCCATCATCAGTCAGAGCAACTTCGGGAAAGACTAGAGTTAAACCAACAGGCCAATGATTCTTTAACCATCGAGACATTGGATGAGGGGCACAGCCAATTGGATGTTTAGATTGTTTGCAGTAGGGCATATCCATTTAGCTCTGGAAAAGTCTATCGATTAGTTGAGGGGGGCTGCGTGGGGCCATAGCCACGATGAGAAAAGAGACAGACCAAGTAGAATATCCGTATTGTAGGCCTAACGAAGCGGACCTTTACAGATATAGAAAATCCCTAACCGAGTTCTGTACAAGGTAGACCTTGTTGGCGGAATTCAAAGAGTATACAGAACGATTACGTGTAGTCCTTAAGGTACATATTGGGTGGTACATTGTGGATGTCCGAGCACTAGTATAAGCTAGTGCGGATGAAGTTTCACGTTTTTATAGTAGACGACGGAACATCTGTATTGTAGGCCTCACGAAGCTTTCCTTTACAGATGTAGTTACAGTACGCTCTAGTAGCGAGACGATGGAGTCCTTTTCGAGGAGGATACGGAAGGTACTATGGGTAGTACCTAGGACCGATGCAGTCTTTGGGCATGTAGCTACATATATATATTGGTTATTAGGTCTTAATCTACTAGGGAGTAGATGGGTACGATTCACGCACAGATGCGGGAGTATTATAAACCCAATAAACCTAATATAACAAAAAATGGAAATAGAACAGTATATGTAGAATTATGCTTAGAAGTGTATAGTTTGTCCATTCACCGGAACTTTAGTTTTGACCCCTTCCTCGTATCATTCCACAGGTTAGATAGATGATAGAGATTTTCCAGCTTTAAGAAACTAGTTTAGAAAGTGTTGTTACCTTGGTGAGTATTTACTTATTACTATATTTTACTCAGTTCTGCTGTGAGGTATTTATTTGAGCTCTGATATATTAATCTTTGCCTATTTGCAGGATACCAGACACCCAACTTGGGCTTCAGTGGATTTGGGTTTTAGCATTTTTGCGAAAAATCCGAACCTACTAGAACTCGGGTTGTTACAATGATAAGCAACACCAATAATGAGCTCATTTCTCTACTTACTAAGATTGCATCTATCACCTGCTGTCCTACCCTCCTGTATTGGGGAAAATGGAAGGAAAAGGGTAAGTCAGACAAAATTCTGGTGAATGAGTACATGTTTAATATATGGTGATCATGTGTAGTTGACTTTACTAAAGGGCTTTTACATTATACAGACCTACACTAACAACTTGTGCAGGCTTCTATAAGGATCGAACTATGGATCAAACCTTAATAACTAATGATTAGCTAATAGCTACTAGAACTCCTTTAACATAGGATCATCCTACAACTTTCCTGTATGGGGCTACATCTCACCTACGCGTAACTATCTCGCATAGGTTTTCCCTAGAATTTCCACATAGGAAGAAATTTTCCACAACTATAACTACACGTACTCCAACTACACATTGAGGGGGAGCCCAAAATGCCGACTCACTGAAGTGTCTCATCGTCTGCATCCGTGTCACCTCTCAATAGTAGTTTATGCCTCTTATTGCACACATTTGATCCATCAACAACAAAGTATCACGTGTTGTCAATATCCGTGCATACCAAGGAACTTCCATTGTACCGGGCCCACACACTTCATCGAGCATCACTAAGTGTTGTGCGTGAACCGTAGTACCTCGTGTGAGTACCATTTATGATATAATCGCTCCCAGTCGAATAATCGACCCCGATTGAGTAAAGAACATTTAGCAAAACCTCCAACGTCCTACCGTCGTCTCATATAGAACTAGCTTCCCAACTATTCCTAACACTCATATATATATATATGTTTGTGTATATATATATATGATAATATAAATAGTTAACTATAATTTAAAACCTAGGCCTTAGGCCGAAGTTCAGTCTGCTCTCTAGAATGCTTACCGATCGACTGCGATATCCTGGACCATCGACCGCTTGTTGTTGACCGCTCGGGTAGCACGGTCGATCGATCACTATGTAAAATTTAGAAGTTTTGATCATTTTGATTAATTAGTCACTTTTTATTAGTTATTGTTTATTGTCGATCACTCTTGGACATCAGTAAAATTCTGGTTTTAGGTTCAATAGTTTTTGGTGAATTATAAGTGATATTATCCAAGTCCTAATCAATTTACATTTATAGTAATTAGTTTTCATCTAGGGTTAACCTCAATAATATCAAGTTAAATCAACGAATTATAAGGATTTCTACTTGATTGAAAAAGGTATTTAATCTAGGTTAATTTCTATTTAACAGGTTTGCATTAATTTAGTTTATTATCAAATCTCAGTCATAAACCATATGATCAACAATTTAGTTATTAACATCCAAGATCAGATAGTGTAAATTAAAATCAACTACAAATAGTCATCTTATTAAAATGTTTCTACTTACCTCGGATCCAAGCTTTATCCTTATCCACCATTCGAAAATCAATGCTCGATAGCTTGCCTCTTCCTTGATCCGATCACCTTGTATCCATTTTATTTTATACTATTTAGAGAATTTTATAAGTGGAGAAGAAGAGATTTTGGTAGAGTTTTGGTATACTGACAATTTCTGATAAATTAGGATTTAGGTTAGTTCTATATTTGTAGGGGTTTTAGATTAGTCCTAACCATTAGATTAACCCTAGAGAACCTTAGGTTTCATCTAGAGCGTCGATTAATTTCTTCACGGCCAAGTAATAGTATTTCATACAATTACCGTTCAAAGCTTCCAACCCATCAATTTTCAACATCAACCGATCGACCATCAGGGGGACCGGTCGACCACTACCTGGACCGACACACCCATAGTATGTCGATCGGTGGAGATGTTTAATTAAGGTAAGTTAAGTTTCCTTATTTATTATTTAATTAATTTCATTTTCAAATTTTAAAACGTTCGTAAAATTTTCATACTAGTTCGATTTCAAAGTGTTATATACAAAAATTGTCCAGAAAATTGCTACAAATGCAACGATGCAAGTTTCATAGCCAAATTCAGACATTTTCAAAAATTATGTTTTTGCCGCTGTTATATTTAAATTTAATTCTTTATTAAATTTCTCCGCTTAAATTCTTTGGGATGTTACAACCATTATGTCATGATTTAGCTATATCAAAGTGGAATATTAACATATAAGTTCTACAGTATTATCAAGTCGAGAGAACTATGTAACATTGTCACTGTGTGATTTTCCATTTGACTTAGTTTTTATTAACCAATAGGAAACTCTTGGATGAGTCCTTCTACAATTATCTAATAACTATATGTACATAACCTCTTGATACCCCTAGTCATTTGGAGAGTGTTACATATTCTAGCCTCAATGGATGTATCGGTACCCTTTTCCGATGCATCTTGACCAGGAATATTTAAAACAATACGTTATTCTATACTGTGACAATTTTCTCATGATTACAAATATTTGTAATTATTATCATATAACATATTATTTAAGAACTTTCTAATTAATATACTTTAAATTAAGTACTTAATTACATATATCACAATATAACAAGTATATAATAGAAATCACACACATTTACTACGGAAAAATTAATTATAGAGTAGATATAGTTCTCTAATTAGAGAGATAATTAGAGAGTTAGTGGTATGGTCGAGGAGCAATTATGTAATTTGTTACATATGTCTAACTTTGTAATCAATTTTGTTCGTAATAAAAGTGTTTGTTTTCTTATATGTAATTTTTTATATTGTGATATAAGTAATTAAGAAACTAAAGTGCATAATTAAAAAAAACCTTAAAAAAATTGTTATGTAATTGTAGTTGCAAATAGTTGCAACCATGAGTAATTAATCACAATATTAAATAATAGTTTTTTAAATATTCTTGGTCAAGGCGTTTTAAGAAAAGATATCGATACATCCATTGAGACCAGAGTACGTAACACTCTCCAAATGTTAGGTAGTATATTACTCATGGCTACTAGGGGAACCATGGGTTTACGAACTCATGGTTATTGGATAATTATAAGCTAACTTATCCGAGAGTTTCATGTTCGTTGATAATAACTATGTCAAATAGGAAATCTCAATATGACCATGTTACACAGTTCCATCGACTTGAGAATACTATGGAACTTCAATGTGGATACTCCACTTTTATTGTTGTTAAATCATGGCATCGTGATCCATTGAGCGGCTATAATTGGGTCCGAGTTGAAGCATATGAAGTGAAATTCAATTAAATATACAATTCGTTCCATAGTTGTATGAGGTTAGTGTCACTTTCAACTATAGTCAATTCAAAGTCAAAATCGCTGGTAGAGTAGTTAATAATAAATGTTATGATTGAACCAGGTACTTTGTTTGTTTGCTGACTGAGTTTATATGGATAATATTAGAGTTTTGACTAATAACAAATTCTATATATCGTAAAGTGGTATAGTGCCGATAAAGAGAAAGTGTGTAAATTATTGTCACCATTAGTACTGCTTAACATAATATAAAACATGATTTAATATGATATTATGAAACCAAATATCATCATCAAAATGCCAACGCACAAATTAGTTTAATAACGAATATTCGTAATATTCATATTAAAACAAAACTGCGTCTATTTCGATCAAAACTAAAAAAGTTATTATTTCATAAATAATATTTGGCATACACAAAAGTAATCATTCAAAACATGATATGTTCACTGACATGTCTCATATCGTATGCTCCAACAGTTTCCGTTACAATAAAAGTGTTTGAAACAAGAAGCTCCGCATAATCACTCACCATAGGCTATTTATTTCTTCTGTCGTAACTGATTTACAGTTGAGAGTTTTAGACTAAATATCTTGAATTCTAAGAAATAAATCTTCAAGAGAACAATTATCCATAAGCAAAATACATTTGGAATATAAATCATATTTCTTATTCCCTATCAAGCATGTACAAATATTTTAAACAATTCGCTTCCAATGTCACTTCATGAAGTGGAGGTGACCATTTACTATCTTCATCGCAATTGGGCCAAAAATTTTACCATTCTCAAATTTTTCCCTTTTCTTTTGAAAGGTCGAACTATTTAAAAGAGAAACCCTTTACTTCAAGTTTGTACCAGATTTCTTTACAAAAGTGCACTCGATCATCCTTACATTTTAAGGACATCGAATAAGTTGCACCTAAGTAAACAGATCGCAATTAACATTTCAATGATTGAATTCCTAAGACTGTCTATAACTCTTGGTCATGTTGCTTATAGCAAAATAAGATCTTATCATATTCAATCATATTGAACACATGATCTCGCACTATGGTTTAATTGATCACTCCGAATGAAACATTTTCATCAAAATTTTGTATAATACGAAGACAACTATTCACTATACAAAAAAAATTTACATGATCAAATATCGATCAAATATCCACTCTTGTATCGCATTAGAGTTCAAAACTCATAGAAAACAATTCACGGCCTCAAGCAAATTAACACTTAAGTTACCAAGGAACAAATGTTTTAAATGGTTGTATAATTTGTCTCTTGCATGTTTCTTGAAGCGATAACATGCCAAAAGTTTATTGATAAATATATTTTACATTTCTTCATCAACTTTTAATTCAAATCATATAGTATATTTTAATTAATAAATAATTTTACCAATTATGTTAAATGTA
The DNA here is from genome assembly GCA_030737815.1 of Allium fistulosum. Taxonomy (NCBI): domain Eukaryota; kingdom Viridiplantae; phylum Streptophyta; class Magnoliopsida; order Asparagales; family Amaryllidaceae; genus Allium; species Allium fistulosum. Next base: position 900,814,005 of record CM060905.1, read on the forward strand.
AAAAATTTATTTAGTAGATTAGTATAATATCACATATGGTCTTCTACTTATTAGATTGGTTATTTTGTTTATCTATTTAGGCTCCCACTGAAATCTGCATCTCTCAAAAATCCTAAAGAGGTACGGGGATTTCATTAGTTCCTTCACTGGGTGTTAGGATCCGCTAATAATGTTACTACAATCTTGAGGATGTTTAATAAATTGCAGTCCCCGTAAATGGTAAGTAACTCTTTACTAATTATACATGGTATATGACTCCTAATCATACTTTTACTTGCTCTTAATCATCTTTATCACCTTGCGTGTGCTCAACAAACCATAAAGTACATTAGATACTCTAGACTCATCATTTTCGTGATAGCCTAAGGGTGATTATGTAACATTTGCAGGTTCCCAACAAAGTTACATGATATTTTTTCCAATCTATGAACAATATAAACATCATTATGCATATTACGTGGCTTAAAGATGCTTGTAACAGCTTGTATATTACATATCGGTGGGCCATAAAATATTATTTTTAAATTCGTATTGAGTTGTATGATACTATAACTTTAGGGGATTTTGAGTAGTGACGTTTTTTATCTCGAGAAATTTTGTCAGACAATTTTACCTTTGAAAACCTACAACGGGTATAATTTTTTATGGACGCCGAATTAGGATGATGACTAGTGACATTGGGTAACTGGTGACATCGGGGATAGGTTCACTAATCCATTTTGGGTTTGAGACTACTAAAGGCTTAAATAACCTTCCCAAAATCATTTTTACCATCTCCCAAGTAGATCTAAGCCTCCATTAACCCATTCTTCACCAAAACCTTCACATTTCTCCTCCAAATCAAGTCTAAATCATATGTTAAGGGTGAATTTGCAAGGGGATTAGTTAGAGATCTTCATATCTATATTTTAGGGAAAAAATTGAGGCTTGGTTGTTAGTTCTTGGATTTGCGTGCAAAATTTGGATTTTTGGGGGCTTGGTGAGTGATTTATCATCTCTCACCTTATATATATGTATTAATAAGTTTTAACATGTTTTGAACCCATTTTTAAAGTCAAGAATTATGTTTTGAGACCGTTTTAAAATAAAACTTGAAGTAAAAACAAATTTAAAATGTTTTAAAGTGTTCTAATCAAGTTATACTGATGTATGGTTGCCTCAATATGTGTTAGGATATATTAGATATACACAATATGATGATTTGCAATGATTTGTTGAATGTTTATATGTTCGGATGTTGATGGATATTGTTAATACCACATATATTGATTCTGATGACAACAACCATATAAATATTGATATTGATGTTTTCCCAAGTTGTGTATAATATTTTGTAGAATAATATATAGGTTTATACAAGTACTGTAACGACCCGTCATTTCGAACCATTCAAATCGACAATCATCCACACATGTCAGACTTTAATTACTCAAAACAAAAGATTGTTAATTTACATTTGGCAAAACTTAGCATATACAATTAATAAATCAATCACAGAATCAAACACAGAGAGTAATACAACTGTTTGCACAAAAATTTGACAAACACCTCTAAGTTCGATTTTAACTAAGTCGCGTTTAAGTTATCTCATATGAAGTTTTTAATGTTTCAATACGTTAACAGATAGTTTTGTAGTCACAGAACAGTTCACAGGTTCAGAGTTAGAAAGCAGCTAAAGGAAGTAAATCACATAGAATTTTATAGTGGTTCGTTCAGAACGTGCCTACATCCATTGTCCATCTTATTATGCTTCTTTGATTTGATTACAAGTACAAGTTTTATTAGAAAGAGCGAAAACTTAGAGCAGCTGGAGTGGTTAAGTCTCTGTAGAGTTTTCCCTCTTTTCTCAGAAATTCGGTCCCCATTGTTGTTGAGGAGCTCTGGTATTCATAGAGTGGAGTTATGGAGTGTGGTGGTTGAGATTATACCTCCCTGAATCTGGTTCAGCATTTTGGGCAGGAAGGTCTGGTTCTGCGTTTGGTCAAGGAGCATGCTTTAATTTGTTGCTCTTCTATGTTTGGTTTAGTGTTTAGCCTTGGAGCTTCTTATTTGCCGGACCAAACATTTGGTCCGGCATGTCTGTGTACCGGACCAAATTTTTGGTCCGGTGGTTGATATGTCAAGCCGAACCAAACATTTGGTTCGGCATTTCAGAGAGTGCTGGACCAAATATCTTGTCCGACATGCTGGACAAAATGTTTGGTCCAGCATTTTAGTGAATGACGGACCAAATATTTGGTCCGGCAGTTCTACCTTCTACATCATAACCCAACTTTGCTTCCTTACTGCCCTCTCTCTCTGCCTGCTGAAAAACCGAGCCAACACTTGCCCCCCAAAGTATGTTGTGTAGTCACACAATGTGCTTTGTTTGTTTCGGCACTAAGTTTCTATAACCGGTTCGAAAATTTATGACTGTTCGACTTCCCTTCCTTTTCCCTTTTAAATACCGCTCCCTTCTTCTTATTCTCCTTCTTTTATTTTCCAAACTAAAATTCTTTAATCTACTCCAAGTCGATCGAAGCTTTTATTGCCTGGATTTTTGATAATTCTACTTCTCCATTTCTCGAGGTAAGACCTTCTAGATTCGATTTTTGCCCCAAGGCTTTAAGGTTTAGGTTTTAGGGGAGTTTGGTACGTGTTGTGAGCGTGGATGGCCTTTGTTTCGAATTAAGGGAAGTAACTAAGCGATGTGATTCTAGAGTAATTTGGCGATGGAGAAATTCATGTTTGGTGATGGTGGGGTGGTTATGACTATGGATGGCGAAAGAGTTTTCTGTTGGGTTAGTAATTCCCCCCATTTCATGGGTGGTCGCTCGGCTAGGCTAGGGCATGAGATGTGCTTCTATGCGGTGGAGTTGTGAGCGTGGCTTGACTGTAGGAGGGTGAGCTTCGGGCCAAAATAGTTATCACTCAGTGGGTTTGGTTCGACATCGTTGTGCTGTTCGGTTTTTGGGATAGGGTGATGCCGGACCAGTTTAATTCGAGCATAGCGATCGTAAATATGCCGAGCCAAAGGGGGAGATCCTTGGAACGGTAGTCTGAATTTTGTAGGGTTAGGTTTGGAGTATGGTTTTAACTGGACCAGGCGATAGAAGGCTTAGACGAGCGTTTAAATTTCCATTTACGATTACATATCTATTGGGGTGTTAGATTTATGTCTGCTTTTTAATTTCCTTGTGCAAGAAAATGTCATCTGGTCACGAGCTTCGATCCAAGCATGCATCATCATAGCCTGCCGGTACTGGCGCTTCTTCTTCTAATGCTCCTATTAATCCTCCAAAACAGCCAAGCTCCGCTTACTCTTTGGCGGAGGGCTACGCTCTCAACCAGACGCTGGTGAAGCCTTCCGAGCCTTATCCTAACATGCTGACAATAGAGAAGCTTAATTCCATAGCCACAACATTCAAGATTGTTCGTCAGGACATGCTACTACCCGGACCAAATGATAGGGCATGCTCTGCCCCAGAGGGATACATGGCATACAGTAAATATCACTGTATGTGTGGTGCAATTTCTCCGCTTACCCGCTGGATTGCCAGCTTCATGGTCTATTAAAAAGTTGCTCCGCTACAGCTTCAACCGAATTCCTATGCTATCTTGACGTGCTTGTATCTGATATTTGTGAAGGCTATCAGAGACCCCCTACCCATAGAGAGGTCAGGTACTTGTACAATGTGAGAAGTTACTAAAAGGGGAGCCCCTTCATCAGCCTAGAGTCAGCTCACGAATTCAAGCCCGTTCTTGACTTATATTCGAAGTTTAGTATGTTTAAGAAGGAGTACTTCTTTATGCGTGATGATGCCGTCCCTCAACATGTTTTCACTTTTGGGTGTAGGTTTTCTTTACATCCTCTTCTAAGTTTTCTATCGACTAGGTTCCCTGATGCTCCGTATTTTTAGGTTGTGTGAAGGCAGCAGAGGATGAAGGTTTGAAGAAGATGGCAAAGGAAATCTTAGCTATCCCTGAGGTTGAGAGGGAAGCCTCGTTCCTACTTTGTGACACAACCCTTCATTTTTACAACCTAATCGGCCCCGGTCAATCCGTGTTCAAGATCAGGCCAAGCTCAGCTGAGAGAGCAACGGGAGCCGAAGGAGAAGGGGGAGATGCTGGCAAAGGCAAGGAACCAGAGGAAGAAGGTGAAGTGGCCGGAGCCCCGAAGAAGTTGAGGCGTAAGAAGAGTGCAGTTTGTCCTCCCCATTTAGGGAAATCTTTGCGCATACGGGATGCGCCTTCTCCTGATGATGAGAGGGTTCTCGTTTGGAGGGTGATAGCAAGGATAAGGAAGAGTCAAAGGGAGATTCCGGGGTGACAGAATCAGAGGCCCATGCTTCTCGGGATGTGGAGATTATTGGCAGCGAAGGTTTAGGCGTGACTCCCTTGAAGAATGCCGAGGCTGTGCGGGAGTGGCCCGAGCAGTTAGATCAATTCGAGCCGATACTTGGGCCAACTTTTGTTACTGACCCCTCTTATGAGAATGTGCCTACAAGTGACTTGAGTGGAATGCCAGTTCTTCCAGTGCAAAGCGGAGCGGGAATCGGTAAGGCGTTTAGGCTGTCTCCAGGTACTTTCGATTTTTGCGTGGATTTTGGGGTACTTCTTGAGAAATTTTTGTTTTTAGACGAGTCCCGGTCTCCACTTGCTACTAAGTCCAATGAAGTCTAGTCGCCGTGTGTCCTTCCTCTGAGTGGAGTCCCGTCCTAGTGTATTCCCCACTTAATTGAGACCCCGTCCCGACCATTTGATCCAGTCTCCCCTAAGGGTCTGTGGTAGCTTGCAGTGTACAAGTGTCTTTCATGTTTTGTGTTTATGCTTTCTCTGTTTCTCTACTCTAAAGTTGTTATTCGCTTTGCAAGGAAAAGAAGAAATCCAAAGAGGAATGAAATGTTTCAGCGACTTGAATAGTTCAAACGGATGAAAGGGGCCTTCGTTCCTTCTAAGATGGCCTCTCAAAAAGAAAAAATTATGCAAGAGAATGTCGAGGAGACTCTGTCAAGCTTGGGTAGAGGAGAGAGCCATGATACGTCCCAGAAACGTGCAAGGTCTCCGGACATGGATGCTACCTCCCCAGGTTCTCAAACTTCTTCTCGTCGCCGTCGCCAAAATCCATCTAGTCCTGAAGTGCATGAGGTGCCTAGCGACTTAGGGCAATAAAATGTCGGTGCTTATTTCTTAGATTTTCAATCGCTGATGTGGAATCCTTTCGAGAGTCACCCTAATATTAATCATGGCTATGCGAGTCCCCGTCCAGTGGATTCTGATACCGAGTTCCTTCTACCTCGAAATCCTCTGGTCCAAATCTTGGATGGGCCAAAAACTCTCGATTTCGCCAATTTGACAATGAGAATTGTCCAGATTACTGATGAGATTAGAAAAATTGTCGATTATCAATCCCGCTTAGCCAAGGCCAGTGAGGAAGTGGGGAGCGCTAATGTACGGTTATGCCTGGAGGTGGAGGATCTTCGTAGAGCGCTCAAGGAGAAGGATGTGAAGTTGGAGTCGATTGAAGCATCTCGTGCAGCCGAGATAAAAAAGCTAAGGCAGAAGCGACAAGAGAGGCTACTGACTTTTGCAAGGCATAGATTGATGAGGCTATAAGTTTAGTGGACGAAGCTAGGCAAAAGGTTCTGGAGCGAATCCGCTCTCTCAAGGGTAAACTGAAGAAATCGAAGGAAGTCTTGGCTGAGCTGAAGAAGTTTCAGGGTGAGTGGCGGAAGGAAAAGGATTCGTACAAGGCTAAGATCGATATGCTGAAGGTGGAGCAGATCCAGCTGAGGAAGGATAAGGAACAGTATATGAAAAAGGTGGTGTACCTCCAAACCGAAGTCGACAAGTCTAGTGACTTTTGTGAGACGGTTAACCAAATGATGAAGGACACTTACTACATGTTCTGGAAACAAGGGAATCTTCAATGGGTGGATGACTATCCCCAAGTGATGGCAGGAATCCATGCTTGGCTCATTGAGGAGACTAAGGCTGCGGTTGCACAGGAGGAAGGAGCCGTGTATGATGCTGGGATGGCGAACCGTCAGTTCACGGTGGAAGAGACCAAGGCCATTGCTAAGGGATACAAGCTGCTGGCGGAGGATGAGGATGATGAAGAGGGTTCGGATTTTGAGGGGCTTGGTGATCCACACAATATTACCGCATGTGTCTCATCTTTTTACTTCAGCTTTGTCATTACTTATCTCAGACTGTAAAACTTATGATCTTTCTTACTTGCATTATGTAGGGATGTCTTCAGGGCAGGTCGGGCCACTAAAGGGTGCTGATGGGGCATCCCAAAGAGAGGTCGAGCCCTTTGAGCGACCCGAGCTTCCGAAGGATATGGTCGGAGGGAGCGGGCCGAGTGACAAGGATGTCCATCCCGCTTAGTCGATGAAATTTCCCTTTCTCTTTTTTGTATGTATTTTTGGTAGGATGTATGGTTGCTCTGCATATGTATATAAACGAAAAATTTTGTACATACAGATTTTAATGTTGTAATGTTCGACTTTTGTTCTTTGCATGTTTATCTAGAATGACTTTTGTGATGCGTGATTTTTATAGTCTGCCTTGTCTATTTGTGAATTTCTTATGACTTAGTTAATCGTTATTGTGTTCTGAGACGTAGAAAACCATAAACGCATGCCATGTTCAAAGCCGATCGGGAACGATAATTAATTGGGCTATTGCTCGTGTCGTGAGTATTATTCGATTTATCATTGCCGGCGTGCGTAATGCCGATCATCAACAACGAACTACCCCTAACTGCAGCCACACCTTAATCGTGGGGTTTATGATTGGTTCGCAGTTGCCGGCGAATCAGACGCCCATGATGAACTGCCTAGGCTATAAATCGTGCCTAATCCGTAGCTTACGGTCGGTTCATCATTGCCGGCTTGAGGGTGTCGATCATCAGTAGTGAACTGCCGAGGCTAGTTTCATGCCTCTTGTCATATTTATCTTGTTTCCACCACTATCGGCGAGTGCTTGTGATTGCTCGCAACGGGAATAGTCATCAGATAAACAATTAAAGGAAAGAAAAATTTAAATAAGACAAGTAATGCGAGACACCAAGTTTTTTTAGTGGTTCGGCCGAAATATGCCTACGTCCACTGTCTTTCTTTTATTGTTTCAGTTAATACATGCTTCCTTATAGTTCAAGAGAAATAGCGGCAGAGATGTTGGAGATTCCACGCTTTCCCGAACACCTCTCCATCTACTATTGACAGGATGTAAGCTCCATTATGAAGATCCTTATGAACAACAAACAGCCATTCCCAAATTGGGTCTAATGCTCCCCGCCGTGGGAAGACCCGCTTGAGTACCAAGTCTCCTTCTTATAGCGCTCAAGGCTTCACCTTGGAGTTGTATTGCCTTGCCACCTTCTGCCTATGAGCGGCAGCTTTGAAGGCGGCGTCGTTTCTCTTCTCCTCGATCAGGTCGATTGACATACTCAAGAGATCCTCATTTGCTTTCGAATTGTAATGCATCCTTCGATGCGATGGGAAGACTGTTTCAACTGGGAGCATGGCTTCGGCTAAGTATGCTAATGCAAATGGTGTGTGCCCTATCGTGGTTTTGTAGGAAGTTTAGTAGGCCCATAGCGTAGTGGGCAGTTCGTCAACCCATGCTCCCTTGGACTTCTCTAGTTTCTTTTTTATCAGCGTTTTCGAAACCTTGTTTACCGCTTCGACTTGCTCGTTCGCCTGGGGATAAGCTATAGCCGAGAAGCTTCGAGCGATCCCATGTTCTTGGCACTAACTGGAGAATTCTTTACTATCGAATTAGAGCCCGTTATCCGATATGATCTTCTGCGACACCACATACCTGCATAAGACATTTCGTATTAGGAAGTTTATCACCTTGGTAGAAGAAATTTTGTTCAAAGGCTCTGCTTCCACCCATTTGGTGAAATAATCCACTACCACTTTAGCGTATCTTGCCCCTCCTCGACCCATGGGGAGTTCCCCAATCAGATCAATCCACCAAATTGCAAAGGGCCAGGGGCTGACCATCTGGATCAAACCGGCAGGTGGTAATCTCGAGATTTTGGCAAATCTTTGGCATTTGTCACATTTCTTAGCGAAATCGGCTACGTCTTTGTTTAGCGTGGGCCAAAAGTATCCATAACGGAGAACCTTCCTGGCTAAAGTTTGCCCTCCGGTGTGATCGCCACAACTCCCTTGATGGATGTTATTAAGGATATCTTTTGCTTTGTTCCCAGCGACACACCTTAGTAGTGGGTTAGAAAAACCACGACGGTACAGTATGCCGTTCTGGATGGTGTAGCGGGATGCCCTCCTTAGGATTCTCCTAACCTTGTTCCATTCTGCTGGTAAGGTTCCATCTTGTAAGTATCTGATGATGAGGGACATCCATGTCTCCTCTCTGTTTATGGTCTCCGTGATTTGAAGACACTCGAAACTTGGTGTGAGTTGACTCATGACGGGGGTTGCCCTCGACACTGGTTCGGTCCTTACGCTCGCCTCTTTGACGAAGGCGTAAGCTTCTTGATTTTCTCCTCGTGGGATGTGTTTTATTACATAGTATTCTAGCTCATTGAGTAGGGCTTTTTTCCCTTTTGAGGTAATATGCAAGCTTTTATCCGCAAGTCTGGAATTCTCCAAGGATCTGGTTCACAATCAGTTGTGAGTCACTGTGAACCCATATTGATTTAACCCCTATTTCTTTAATGATCTATAGGACAACTATCATTGCTTTGTATTCAGCTTCACTATTGGTTGCAGCGAACTCTAGCCTTAGGGCATAGCTTAAATTTCTTCCTCGGGGTGTGACTATTATGACTCCTGCCCTCGAGCCAAGCTCGTTCGACGCTCCATCAACGAACATATTCCATTTGACAGTTTCCTCATTTTGTAATTTTTCCTCCTCATCTCGCATTGTAAACTTAGATATGAAATTAGCCAAGGCTTCTCCTTAAATTACAGTGCTTGGATGGTACGTGATGTTGTACTGGCTTAGCTCAATGCACCAGTTTAGCAGGCGCCCTGACGTATCGGGTTTATGTAGGACTTATTTCAGGGGTTGATCCTTTAAATCTTAATGGAGTTTGATTGAAAGTAAGGTCGTAATTTCCTGGATGCTATGAGCAAACAGTAAGCCAATTTTTCGATCTTAGGGTATCTAGCTTCCGTGCCCGTGAATCTTTTGCTAATGAAGTATACCGGTCTGGATGCGATCATCTTCTTATACTAGTGTGGCGCTTAGGGCGTGGGAGGATAATTCCAAGTTTAAATAAAGGCTCCCTCCATCCATCAGAGTGGAGAGTACGGGCAGCTTCTGTAGATGTTGGAGTAAACTCTGGAAGGCTGAGTAGCACTCGTCAGTCCATTCAAACCACCATTTGTCTTTTTTGAGGGATTCGAAGAACGGGACACACTTGTCCGTTGCTTTGGATATAAACCTGCTCAAAGTGGCTACCTTTCCATTTAGTCTCTGCATTTCCCTTCGTGTTTCCAGGATTTTGATGTCTTTTAAAGCATGTACCTTTTCAGGATTCGCCTCTATCCCTCTAGCATGTACGATGAAACCTAAGAATTTACTCGAAGACAACCCAAAAGAACATTTCAGTGGGTTTAGCTTCATTTGGTATTTGCGTAACACTTGGAACATCTCGTCTAGGTGGCTCAAATGATCCGTTGCTCTTCTTGATTTGACAAGCATGTCGTCAACATAGACTTCCATGGAGTGACCAATTTGTTGCTCAAATGTCTTATTAACCAGACGTTGATAGGTAGCGCCAGCGTTCTTAAGCCCGAAGGGCATGACCTTGTAACAATACAGGCCTAGATCTGTGATGAAGCCAGTGTGTTCTTGATCCGACATACGTATGGGAATCTGGTTGTATCCTGAATATGCTTCCATGAATGACAACAACTCATGCCCTGCGATTCCGTCCACCAGTCGGTCGATTTACGGTAAAGGGAAACAGTCTTTGGGGGCAAGCATCATTGAGGTTGGAGAACTCAATGCAGGTTCGCCACTTTCCATTAGGCTTCTTTACCATGACCGGGTTGGAGATCCATTCTGGGTAAATGGCTTCGCGGATAAAACCATTGGCGAGTAGGTTCTTCACTTCCTCGTTGAGAGCGGTTGATTGTTCTATCCCCATGATCCTTTCTTTTGTTTGATCGGGATCTTGGTTGGGTCAATATTGAGGGAATGGCAAGCTATCTCTGGGGATACCCCTACCATGTCCTCATGGGTCAATGCGAATACATCCAAGTTCTTTCGTAAGAATCCTATCAGCTGGACTTCGATGTTCAAGTTTAACTGAGAACCTAACTTTAAAAACCTTGTTTTGTCGTGCTCGTTTACCATCACATGTTCCATAGCCTCCATAGGCTCGGCGTTGACCTCCTCCTCTCTATCTCTGGGGTTCAAATTCGTTGAATGGGTCGCTAGTACACTCGAGAGGAGGGGCCTTCTTTGATTACTATGCTTCTGCATTTTTGGCATAGAGGACGACCCCCATGCCTTTCCCCTTTTTCTTTTTCTTGTTTTGGCAAAGTTCAATCACATAACAATCGCGAGCTGCGTCCTGGTCTCCTTCCACTTCTCCTATTCCGTTATTGGTTGGGAATTTCATCTTCAAACACCATGGTGCTAAATACTATCTGGAATTCTAACAAGGCTGGTCTTCCCAGGAAGGCGTTGTAGGCAGAGTGCCCGTCCACTAGTACGAAGGTTTGCTTCCGCAAGACTGACCGGGGGTGACTTCCAAGCTCAACAAACAAGTCTAGCTGCCCGACTGGCATTCTGACCTCCCCGGTGAACCCGTGTAAAGTCGTATGGCACGGGGATACATCTTTCATTGACAATTTCATTTTATTGAATGCATGTTTGAATAAAATATTCACCGAGCTTCCAGTATCGACCAAAATGTGAAACACCTCTGCTGGGCCAATCCAGGCAGAGATAACCAGGGGGTCAATGTGCAGATACTGTTTCCCAACCAAATCTTCATCATTGAAGGCTATGTCGATTCTTTCTCTCCGTTTCGCGATGCGACCTTCGGTTATGGAATGAATGTATCCTTCCCTATCCTTTAAGGATTTTTCATACCTCTCCATTTCTGCCCAACTTTCGTCAACTATATGAGGGCCTCCAAATATGGTGTGGACAATTATCTTTTCTTGGCTGGAGCAGCTCGCACCTATTCCTTCCTTATTATTCCCTTACGGGGGTTGCCCAGAGCCTTCATGGGTCAGAGCGGGAGGGTTGTGTCCTTTCTGCACATATCATTCTAGTATCTTTTTTCGGATATATTCCTCAATGAGATCCAGCAAGTGCTGGCATTCTTCGGCGTTATGTCCATGAGACTCGTGGAAGTGACAATATTTCCCTGTTCTAATTGCGGCCTCTGACTCTTTTTTGTATGGAGGGAGCTTGTATTTCAACTCGTGTTGAGTAGCCATGTAAATGTCCTCCATAGTGTCGTTCATCGGCGTGTATGAATCGAATCTTGGTCCGGGTCGGTATCGTTGCTTATTGCCCTTTTCATTTCCAGAGTTGCCTTGGTGGCCACCTTTTACTTCACTGTTCTGCTTATTCCCTTCCCCTCGGGGTGGGGCACCCATGTTTCCTTGGACGCTAGAAGCCTTTGCGGGTTGCTCGCTATGTCGGTAGGCCGCCGCGTCTTCCAATCTCATGTATTTTCCAGCTTCATGAAAGAAATCCTGAAGTGTTAGAGGCTTTTCCTTCGTCAATCTTCTCACCGGCTTTGAATCCAGGTGGACGCCTGTGCACAGCTCCATCAATGTAAGCCTCTCATCGGCGTCTTGCACTACTGCCACGGCAGCGGCAAATTGGGTAAGATATTGCTGCAGCAGTTCTCCTGCTTTTTGTTTTTCATCTGATAGGGATTAGGCATCCTTAGGCTATTCCATGTGGATTCGGAATTGAATTATGAATCTTTCCTTTAACATTTCCCAAGAGCTAATAGAGCCATGAGGCAGGCAACAAAACCATGTGCTCGCTAAGTCTGACAGGAATAGCGAGAAACATTTACAGAGCACACCCTCTGTTGCACCATTCATGAGCATGTGTTGGGTGTAGCACTATAAGTGGATGATCGGGTCAGATATGCCTTTATAGGGATCCATGGTCGACATCTTCCATTCCCGAGGAGTGGTGGTTGCTTCTATATCCCTGGTGAATGGGCTGGACACCCTTGTTCCCACCCCTCTTTCGAGTTGTTCGCGCCTAAGATACTCCCTGAAGAGGCGTGTCATCCTTTCCTTGGATGTTGGGGCATCCATGGGAGAAGTAGGGGTTTCCTTTTGATGCTGATGACGTTTGGAACCTTGGTTGAGGTTGGATTGGCAAAGGTTGGCTTGAAGCATGACGGGGTCAGTCACAGTCGGTCCTTGCTCGGTGCCCCTTTGACTGGGCCTAGCTCCTGGTGATCTTTCAGGACTGGCTTCGGGCTGAGTCCTAACTCAGTTTCGAGTTCTTGTACCTTCTTGATTGAATTCCTTGTTCGCAAGGGATTGTTCCGTCTACAAGACTCTCCAGATTGAGATTCACCTCGGGATTCTGTGTTGTGAGTGGATTCCTCCATGCCTCTCAAGCGTGTTATGAGTTGGTCCACTAAAGCTTTTTGCTGGGCAGCGAAGCGGTCAGTCATCTCATTCATAACTCTATCTAGGTCTTCTCGGGTGACAGCTGAACCTGGAAGCTGAGAATGGGTGGCGTGGTTTTCTTGATCCTCTTGGATCGGATTAAGTGTACGAGCAGTGGCCGCTTTCTTACACTTGTCAGCGTTTCGCCTAGAGGGAGCCATGTTCTAACGATGTGTTAAGGCTGGAAGGAGAGTGGATAAAAGAGTTCGGCTCTCTATGCCGCGCTCCCAGTGAAAGAACCAAAAATGTTTGCACAAAAATTGGACAAACGCCTCTAAGTTCGATTTTAACTAAGTCGCGTTTAAGTTGTCTGATATGAAGTTTTTAATCTTCCAATACGTTAACAGATAGTTTTGCAGTCATAGGACAGTCCACAGGTTCAGAGTTGGAAAGCAGCTAAAGGAAGTAAATCACACAGAATTTTATAGTGTTCAGCCAGAACGTGCCTACATCCACTGTCCATCTTATTATGATTCTTTGATTTGATTACAAGTACAAGTTTTATTAGAAAGAGCAAAAACTTAGAGCAGCTGGAGTGGTTAAGTCTCTGTAGAGTTTTCCCTCTTTTCTCAGAAATTTGGTCCCCATTGTTGATGAGGAGCTCTGGTATTCATAGATGGAGTTATGGAGTGTGGAGGTTGAGATTATAACTCCCTAAATCTGGTTCGGCATTTTGGACAGGAAGGTCCGGTTCAACGTTTAGGCAAGGAGCATGCTTTTCTTGGTTGCTCTTACATGTCTAGTTCAATGTTTTTCCTTGGAGCTTCTTATTTGTCGGATCAAACATTTAGTCCGGCATGTCTGTGTACCGGACCAAATGTTTGGTCCGGTGTTTGATATGTCAAGCCAGACCAAACATTTGGTCCGACATTTCAGAGAGTGCCGAACCAAATATCTGGTCTGGCATTTTAGTGAATGTCGAACCAAATATTTGGTCCGGCAGTTCTGCCTTCTACGTCATAACCCAACTCTGCTTCCTTACCTCCCTCTCTCTCTCTGCCTGCTGAAATACCGAGCCAACAACAACAGTATGCAGTGGAATAGATAAATAGTAGTTCATGAAGCTACTACAAAAACATTAGAGTCTAAAGCAAATACAATAGAAATCCCAAATACATAGCAGTCTCTAATACATAAGCAAATGACAAGTCTGAACAAAAACAACTAGAAATAACTGAAAAGCTAAGTAGATAAAGATATATCTCCAAGCGAAGCTCCAAAGGTGAGTCTCAAATGCTATGACACTCAGGATGACCCAAGCATAAAGCAAAACACTTGAGTCAGGATTAACATTCTTATGCAAGTAAATTAACTCAAGTGAAATGTCCAAGTGAAATGCAATATAACTTAAAAGGATGTTTGGGATTACCATCCTTTAAGGATCCATGAAACTATCTACATACATAATACAATACGCTACATAGATAATGTCTACAGTAAAGTAAAATATTAAAATAGCGTTAAGGCGTTATCCATATCCCCCCTTAACATATTTTTATATAAATATCGTAGTCTATACAGATACTGTAAGCTCCACCAAACCAGTGGGATACTCAATGAGCACTTCGTAGGTACGATACAAACCAAAGTAGTAATGGGTGCGATAAGGCATATGACAAGGCGCGCGAGGCAATGCCCATGGTAGGATATAACCGTTTTGTGGATCCAGACTGGTGGTAGCGCATAGCAGCTACTACCGCCCACCTCGAGACACACTCCCATAATCAAAGGTGCGCACCAATCAAATCACAAAGTAATAGATATGGTTTCAAAGAATCGTGCTCGATCGGAGGTGCAACCTCACTTGGCCCGGCGTGGCTCCTGTTTTAGTCATATCAAGCTGACCCGAGGGGGTCAAGGCTGCGTTCATATCTCATGTAGATTTTTTCGCCAAACCATCCTACTTCATTTTGGATTCTCCACCACATGCATAGTTGTTAAAGTGGTTTTTGGTATTGGCAGAGAGTGACAATATCCGATCCCGGTCTCTTCAACAATCAAACGCTTATTTCACACCGGTTGGTTCTCTTATATTTCGAATAGTTCATACTTCATACTAAAATATCATATTCATTTCAAAATCATATCACTTTCGAAATCATTATTCACCTTAAATCATATTCACTTTTGAAATCATAACTACAAAATAGATTAAACTATCATATCAAAGTATTCGCATTTAAATCCATTAAATCAAAATCATAACAGTTCCAACTTAAACAGTTCGAATATTGGAAGTAGTTTATATATTGGAATAGTTACACATTTAAAATAGTTAGTTTATATATTAAAAAAAAATATTAAAAATTGTTCATAAATTTAAAATAATATATATTAAAATAGTTTGTATGTTAAAAGGGTTTATATCGAAAATAGTTTCAAATTAGAATTGTTTCTTCCAATTTCACAAATCAATTCAAATCAACTTTAGTTCCAAAATTCAATTTAAATCAATCCAGTTCAACGATTTCAATTAAAAAGGTTAAAGGTTCAATTTAAATTCTCATTAAAACCATTTTAATTTATATCGATTTCAAAATCCAGGTTCGAACTACAAATTTGAACCATTTCCAATCCCATAGGTTTCAAAATTTAAATATTCAAACATTTACAATAACTCAATTTGATAATTTTCATTTATATTTCAAAATTCAACATTACTTTTATTTAAATTTGAATTTTTAATAACAGTTAAATAAAATCTCAAATTACAACTTTAAATCAATATTCAAGTTCAATTTTATTTAAATTTGAAAATATTCATTTAATCATCTTTAATCAAAATCCAGTTATCAAATTATAAAACCATATCTTTAAAATCTCAAAATTAATAAGTTCAAATAAATTCTTATTTAAATACAATTCTTAAAAAAATTAAATCAATTTCAATTTATCTTTCCCACCTTAATTTATTAAAGTTATTACAAAATCTATTTTCAAAATATTAATATATATTTTAAATAAATATTTAAACACACTTTATATATATTAGTTAAATTAAATTTTATTAAATCAAATCTATCTTATTTTATATTAAATCTTATTTTATATATTTAAAGTAATAAAATTATAAGTAAAATCTTAAAATTTATTTTATTTCAAAACTTAACTTATAAATTTAAAATTTCCAAACATATAATTTAAAATCTAAATTTTAACATACATATCAAAATAAATCTTTACATTATATTTTAAAATCAATATTTATTAAAACAATATATTTTCAAAAAATTTGGAAATCATTTTTAAAAATAGACCAACAGTGCCCATATATAATTTTCTACCCTATGGTCAAGTGATACGGATATTTATCATTTCAATCCGTAATAATTTAATATTTTACGGGTATGTATTATTTCAACCCGCAATCCCAAAATTTCAAAATCAATAAAATCGCTTGGGATTATCATTTCAACCCATAACGATTTTCCCTTAATCTGTAAGATCGTTCGCGTATGTATCATTTCAACCCATAGGGATTTCCTAAACTATCAAGGAACTTGCAGAGTGAGAACAATAAAATAATAGCAAAACATGACATAGCATATCAACGACAAATATGATCATAATTAACAATTTAAATATAATATATATACACTAACAGGTTATTAGTGTCAACACGTTAATTAACATAGGTAAACAATTTTAATTATTAACATATCATATTCAACGATTAAATTCTAATCAATTCAAGTTTAATAACATATTTAAATCGTCATTTCATATGAATATAAATTTACTAGCATATGAATGTCAATCGTGAGTGATCGCTCACCTTTCGAGGCTAGAGAAAACAACGACAGCGAAGAACGATGCAA
Source organism: Allium fistulosum (assembly GCA_030737815.1). Taxonomy (NCBI): domain Eukaryota; kingdom Viridiplantae; phylum Streptophyta; class Magnoliopsida; order Asparagales; family Amaryllidaceae; genus Allium; species Allium fistulosum. The sequence goes on from CM060905.1 coordinate 900,830,449, forward strand.
ACGGACACGGACTAGTGCACATGGACACGCGCACACACAACGGGACAACGACAAAGCAAGGAAATAGCTGCTGAAATCTTCAGACAGCAGCGAACAAAGCAAAGCTATATGACTTGAATTCGAAATCGATGAATCAAATATATATATATATATATATATATATTTCTTTCCTTTTTTATATATATAAGAGGGTAAGAGACTAGGGGTTTGTGGCTACTCGGAGGGCTGAAATACTGCTCGGCTCGACCAGGGGAAGAGGCTGTCTATGCGAGGCAGATGGCTGCGGTGGTGGGCTAACGGGAGAGGGGATGGACTGGAATAAGGTGGCTGGGGCGCTGTTGTCGGCTGTGGGAGTATGGGTGGTTCGACTACTGGGGATATAATGGGACGCGGAGGAGGATGTTGGGTTATGGTCGAAGGCTGGATAGTTTGGGTCTGTTGCGGCTGCCGGAGAGGTGTGGTCGAGTTGTGTTTGGTGATAGGGTTCTGTGTTGTGGTGGTGTGACTATGACGTGGTGGGAGGGGGACCGAGGCTGTGCAAATAAAAAGGTGGCTGTTCGAGTTGTGGCTTTGGCATTGGAGATGGGTGGTGTTGGGTCGTTTGTTGTGAGGGGAAGATCTAGTGGTGGTGTGGACGCTAGAGGATGCTGCAGTGGCGAAGTGGGTAGCATGGAGGGAGCAAGGCAGAAGATGGCGGTGGGGTGGTCGGGCTAAGCGGGCTGAGATGGGGCGTATGCTCGCTGTCGTGGTGGGGAAATGGAGGGGAGATAGGTTGTTGCTTTGGAGGGTGGGATGGTGAGATATGGAAATGGCGGTGGGATGGTGGTTGTTGCTTTGGAGAGTGGCGTATGGAGTTTGGTGGCTGCTGAGGCAGAGGGAAGGAGCAAGGATGGGAGTGGACTGCTTGCGCTGGAAGGTTATGGATCGGTGGTGGGTTGAGGGCAGAGGCCGGAGGGGTTTTGATGGCTGAGCAAGAGATGAGGTAGAAGGGAAGGGTAATGGAGCAGGTTTCAGGCAATAGGAGGGAGCAGTTTCCAAAAGATGAATGCAACTGATGATATAAACTTATATTTTATTTTCAGAATGAACAAAAGAAGAGGAGAGAAAGAGAATGGGAACGAACATCAAATATATTAAAACCATGGGAATGGTAAAAGTTAAGTGACTATTCTAGAGACAATTAATGCAAATGACCATTTAATTTCTCACGGTGGATAAGTGAATGGCCATAGAGAAACGAAAATGCTCAAAATGGTTACCGATACGGCTAACCATTTCGTAGATTTCGCCGTGTACCAGACACCGAAATGCACAAATGATACTGCGGAGATCAGCACAATAAGATGAACAAGATGGTACACATATATTAGAGACACGACCAATCTATCAAAACTCGATTTTCGCTGCCGAAAATGCTACTAAAACTCCGAAAATAAGATAAGCGGGGCTAGAGCAGTCCAAATTCAGCGAAACGAGATATGACGTCTAACTTGGAAAATGGTTTATATTTTTCTTATATAAAAATATTCAGATTTCAAAAAAATATATTTAATTTCCATCAAATTTACCGATTTAAATTTTAAATTGAAATTTCACAACCAAACAAACTTTCATATTTTTTTATGAAAATCTGCCACTTGCTATGCTTCAATAGACGCATACCAAATATCAAGTTTTCATTACTAAAATTTAATTATATATTTTCATGAAAAATTTAGTTAATTACGTTATTTAAATCGTTAAAATTTCTGGGTCGTTACAAGTACATGATAATTGATGTTGAAGACTGATTAGTAAAAAGACTAGAGGTCAACATTCAGAGATGATCAAGATTTTTTAAGACTCTTGAGTTTAGAGACAAAGGCATAAAGAGTTCAAGACTATAGTTTATAATTAATAGACATTAAATTAATTTGTTAAAATCCTGGAATAATAACTTTCTTTTCCTTGAATACTCTCTTATCAAACCATTTATTTATTTATCAAAATATTTACTTTATTTTCAAAATATATTTCTACAAATATTTTATAAGAGTTTTATATATTAAAGTACATAAAAACCATGTTTAAATGATTTTACAAAATATGAATATTTTATAACACTATAAATGTACTATTGTTTTTCAAAATAAATAGCGGTATGTTGACATACCCTACCTATGTATGTCGACATATGTACCATTGAAGTGGTGTCTTTTGAATTTTGAATAGTTTTGATTTTCGATTACATCTCTTCGTGAATCGACATGTCCCTTCAAACACTTTATAAAAGGGACTGAAAAATGAATTTTTACAACTAGTTTCTCTATATTCCTCTTACTCCAAATTCTCATTATATATTTCACAAAGTCCACTTTATATATTCTTCAAATTCATTCAAATTCGGTCTCTAAATTACTACATTCTCTATAATCTACTCATTGATTTGAAAGTATTCTCTCTTCAATTCAAAGATCAAAGTGTTATCAAAGGGCTCTAGGATATTCTATATCTAAAGTAAATTATTTGTATTTGGAATCAACAACTCTCTACAACTATTTGTGTGGGTGTGCTTGTTGCTTGTTCAAATCAAGTGGGTATGCTTTTTTCCTATTTAAATTAAGTGGGTGTGCTTTTTTCCAATTAAAATTAAGTGGGTGTGCTTATTTCCCGTTTAAATTAAGCGGGTGATCTTTTTGTCCAGTTAAATGAAGAGAGTCTACCCTGAGCTTGGAAAGTAAAAAGTGTGTATTTTTTTTGCCTTGAAATCAAGATTGTACTCTATTTTGCTTGCTACCTAATTAAAGTAGGCATTGGAAAGGAAATTTGTGCATACACTGTACAAGGCTGGACGTAGGATCGGTTAATCCGAACTAGTATAAAACTCCTGGTGTCATCTCTTTTACTTTTACTTTACATTAACTACATTTATTTGTATACACACAGATATATATATATATATATATATATATATCTGTGTGTGTGTGACTACCTGCTAACATATATATATATATATATATATATATCTCTGTGTGTGTGTGTGTGTATGTATGTATGTATGTATATGTATATATATCTATGTTGATTATTTGTGTTTTGATTTAAATCTTAAAACTATTTAGAAAAGTTCTACATAAGTTATAAAACACTATTCACCCCCCTCTAGTGTTAAAGTAGCCTTAAGTCCGTTTACACTAGTATAATTTATACTACACCATTTTCCACATTTGGTATTAGAGCCTTATGTTTTCAAAAACTCGTTATTTGATTTTTGAAAACTATAAATAGCTTGTAACACTGGCAGTACACTTTTGAAAATTTTGACGAAAAAATTATAAAATTCTTATGTTACCTTCAAATAGATTAGAACTAATGATATTGAAAAGTCACTTTGTTATTTGAAAGTGTATAAAGTTAATTTGCATGAACAGATATGTTATATGGAAAATAGCGAACACACACCTGATAACCATACATCACAAATCAAGAAGGACAAATAGATACTAGATAGTGGATGCTTAAGACACATGTCCAGAAATTCGGAGATCTTAAAGGACATTATTTACAAAGAAGGAGGAACAATTAACTTTGGAAATAACTCAAAATGATAGGTCATTGGCATCGGCAATGCCCGTAATTCTAAAGCTCCTTTTATTTCTAATGTTTTCTAGTTAGAAATTTAAAACATAATATGCTTAGTATTAGTCAATTATGTGATAAGGGCTTCAAAATTAAGTTTGAAAAAGGCATCTGCCACATCGAGAATAATGAGTCAAGTATCATTTTTGAAGGAGTAAGGAAACATTACATTTACATCTTAAGTTGGAAAGTGTCTAATGATAATCTGTCTTTTAGCTGAATCAAGTGACACTTGGATTTGGCAAAAACGATGTGGTCATTTAAATTTTAAACATTTATCCAAAGTAGTCTGATATGAACTTGTTAGAGGACTTTCATAAATGATTTTTAGTGTTAATAACCTATTTAATGCTTGTCAACTCGTAAAGCTTCACAAAAGTTCATTTAAATCAAAAGAAATGATTTTGACTACACATCCTTTATAACTTCTTCACTTAGACCTTTTCGGACAATCACAAGTACAATCAAAAAATATATCTAAACATCCAACATATCATGCTAGGAAAAAACATATAAATACAAGACATCATTTCTTAAGAGATAACATAAAAAAAGAAATTATTACGCTAGAATTTATAAATACAGAAAACCATATAGCTAAAATTTTAACTAAACCATTAGCATAAACTACTTTCATCAATTTAAGAAGCGAACTTGGAATATGTTCATTCGTAGAAATTTAGAGGCGATAACTTTTACTTACAAATTAGAAAGAAGAATGAAAAGCAAAATTTACACACTTTAAATCAAGCAAACTTGGAATATGTTTAAACGATTTTACAAAATATTATAATTTTATAACACTTTAAATGTATTATTGTTTTTCAAAATAAACAAGGGTGAGTCGACATACCCTACCTATGTATGTCGACATATGTACCATTAAAGTGGTGTCTTTTGAATTTGAATAGTTGTGATTCTTGGTTATATCTCTTTGCGAATCAGCACGTCCCTTCAAACACTACATAAAGGGGACTGGAAAATGAATTTTTATAACTACTTTCTTTATATTCTTCTTACTCCAAATTATCATAATATATTTCACAAATCCACTTTCTATATTATTCAAATTCATTCAAATTCAATCTCCACTTTACTATATTCGTTATCTACAATCTACTCACTGATTTGAAAGTATTCTCTTTTCAATTCAAAGATCAAAGTTCTATCAAAGGGCTATAGGATATTCTGTATCCAAAGAATAACTATTTGTATTTGGAATTAACAACTCGCTATTACTACATGTATAGGTGTGATTTTTTCCAGTTCAAGTTGAGTGGGTATGCTTATTCTCCATTCAAATCAAGTGGGCGTGCTTGTTGCCAATTTAAATCAACTGTGTGATCTTGTTGCCGGTAAAATAAAGAGAGTCTACCTTGAGCTCAAAAAGTCAAAAGGGTGTATCTTGTTGTCTTGAAATGAAGATTGTATTTCGATTTTCTTATAACCTGATTAAAGTAAGCATTGGAAAGGAAATTTGTAAATACACTATACAAGACTATACGTAGGATTGGTTAATCAAAACCAGTATAAAACTCCTAGTGTCATCTCTCTTACTTTTAATTTACTTTTACTGTAATTCTATATATCTGTGACTATCTATTAATATATATCTATGTTGATTATTTGTATTTTGATTTAAATCTTGAAACTATTTAGAAAAGTTCTATATAAGTTATAAAACACTATTCCCCCTCTGGTGTTAAAGTTGCCTTAAGATTTGCTCACTCTAGTATAATTTGTACTACATCATTTTCCACATTTGGTATCAGAGCCTTAGGTTTTCAAAAACTCATTATTTAATTTTTGAAAAGTATAAATGGCTAGTAACACTGGTAACAACTTTTTAACACTTCTGAAGAAAAACAATATTATAAAATTCTTATGTTACCCTCTAATAGATTAGGAACTAACGATATTAAAAAGCCACTTGATTATTTGAAAGTGTATAAAGTAAATTTGTATAAACAGGTATGTTATATTGCAGATGGCAAAAAGTAGTGTTGAGAAAATGGTTGGTTTAGTTGAAATCGATCAAAAATATTGAAACTAAAATAACCATTCAAGAAACATAAACTACACCAAACCAAACTGATATTTCTTAACACCTAAATCAACCGAACCGATGGTAATTTGTTTGGTTTGGTTAGTTTATTTGGTTTATCTTAAAATGAATTAGATCTTTAGGTTGTTGATATAATATAAGATTAAAGTAATTAATTAAGTCCATATGATGCAAACATTTAGAAAAACCAAATCCTCTTCTTAAAATATTAATATGAATTGGTAAAAAAATAATATTTTTATGATTATATTGTAAATAATAGTGTTGCTATAATAACTTATTTTATAAATTTGGTTTAATTAGTTGGTTCGATTTTGTAATATTGAGAACGAAACCCAACTAATAAACCAAAGAAATATAAAAACAGAAACCAAAACCAACTAATTAACTAATAAAACTGAACCAAACCGACTAAACATAACTAGTATGGTCGGTTAATTCGGTTTTAACGAATAAATGCTCACCCCTAGCAAACAGACACCTGATAATCATACATCATAAATCAAGAAGGAATAATGGATACTAGAAAGTGGATGCTCAAGACACATGACTGGAAATCCAGAGATCTTGATGGATATCAGTTACAAAGATGAAGGAACAATTAACTTTGGAGATAACTCAAAAGGATACGTCATCGGTAAAGTGGGTAACTCTAAAACTCCAATTATTTTTAATGTCTTGCTAGTTAGAAATTTAAACATAATCTGCTTAGTATTAGTCAATTATGTGATAAGGGATTCAAAATTAAGTTTGAAAAGACATCTGCCAGATCGAGCATAATGAGTGTAGAATTATTCTTGAAGGGGTAAGGAAACGTAACATTTACATCTTAAGTAGAAAAGTGCCTAATAATAATCTTTGTCTTTTAGCCGAATCTAGTGACCCTTGGATTTGGCATAACCGATTTAGTTATTTAAAATTTAGAAATTTATCCAAAGTAGTCAGATATGAACTTGTTAGAGGACTTGTAAAAATGAGTTTTGGTGTTAATAACCTATGTGATGCTTTGAACTCGGAAAACTTCATAAAAGTTCATTTAAATCAAAAGACATGATTTCGAATACACATGCCTCAAAACTTCTTCACTTGAACCTTTTTGGACCATCGCAAGTACAATCATTAAATCTATCTAAAAATCCAAAACATCATGTTAGGACAAAACATATAGATACAAGACATCATTTCCTAAGAGATAACGTAAACAAAGAAATTGTTACACTAGAATTTATAAATAGAGAAAATCAAATAGCTGATATTTTAACTAAACCATTAGCACAAACTACTTTCATCAAATTAAGAAGAGAACATGGAATATGTTCATTCACATAAATCTAGAGATAATAACTTTTATTTACAAATTAGAAAGAAGAATGAAAATAAAAATTATTCTATATATGTCGACATACCTGTGTAGCATATGTCGACATACCTGGTAGTTTTCAGAAAACCGTTTTTTCCCTCCTTTCAAAATTCAAAACCAATTATTTAACCACCATATTTTGACTCCAGACCCATTTTCTCACATATCCCTTTTGAAAACCCAAAATTAACTAATCAAAAATGGATCCATCCAACTTCAAAGGTCTAAGAGAAGAATCAAGCCTATTTCGTGACTCCACGTTCTCTAAGCTAGGCAAAATTGAAAAAGAATTGAAGCATGTTCTCACCGTTCGTACTGAAATCGAAGTAAAGAAAATTCGGTTCAAAAATGAACAAGAGAAGCAAAGGAGAATGGTAAGGGATTTGTAGAAGCGTCTATTGGATAATCAAGCAATTCTAATAATCATTGAAGAAGGGGATACTCAAATCAATCTTGCTATTCATAACCCTATGAATCAAGATGACAAAGAGGAAGAAGAAGAGGATGATGACGCTAATGAGGATGTAGAAGAAGGCGAAGTGCATCGCGTAGTAGAGATTAATTATGATATTCATGGCAATTTAATATAAAAAAAAGAAATTTTTTGTCTTCGCTATCTAAATTGCTCCATTCACAAATCACCAATATTTTAAACAAAACAATAATTTGTATTTTAGGCATGTATATTTATTGGTTTGGTTTGTTTTTTCTATTTGAAATTATAAGATTGTTTGGGTTTGATTGCATAGTTTGGTTTGTATGTAAGTAGTTTATTTAAACTTGTACGATTACCTGTGTTTGATAACGAAGTTTGGTTTGTTCTAAGTAAATTGTTTGATATGGATGATATATCCTGAATTTATAGTTGAAACAAGATGTAATTATAACTATATATAGTTATTTCTCATAAATATTATTTCACACTTAATATTGATTTTGATTCCATATACAACATTATCCCATTTCATAATATTTAATATATTACATTTTAGGATTAGTTTATTTTTCTTTATCCATTTTTTTAATGACAAAGGGGGAGAAAAAAATAAAAATATAATATATACATATACTAAGAGGAGTTAACCAACTTAGGGAAGTTGCATTATATTTTATAATAAATATATTTCATGGTCGTCATCATAGAAAATGAGGAGATTGTTAATAACACATATATTGATTTTGATGACAAAAACCATATAAATATAGGTACTGAGCTTTTCCCAAGTAGTATAGAATAATATGCAGGATATTATATAGATTTATACAAGTACATGATAATCCAGCTTGAAGACCGATTAGTAAAAAGACTAGAGATCAAAATACAGAGATGATCAAGATATTTGAAGACTCGTGAGTTTAGATACAAAGACACGAAGAGTTCAAGACTATAGTTTATAGCTAATAGACATTAGATTAATTTGTTAAAGTCCTTGAATAGCAACTTTCTTTTCTTTAAATACTCTCTTATCAAAGTATTTATTTATTTATAATAATATTTATTTTATTTTCAACATATATTTCTATAAATATTTGATAAAAGTTTTATAGAGTAAAGTATAAAAAACTATGTTTGAATGATTTTAAAAAATATTAGAACTACAAACGTCTTAAATGTATTATTATTTTTCAAAATAAACAAGAGTATGTCAACATATCCTACCTATGTATGTCAACATATGTACCGTTGAAGAGGTGCCCTTTAAATTTTGAATAGTCGTGATTTTTTCTTATATCTCTTTAAGAATGGACATGTCCCTTCAAACACTATATAAAGGGACTGAAAAAAGAATTTTTACAGCTACTTTCTCTATATTCTTCTTACTCCAAATTCTCATTATATATTTCACAAAATCCACTTTCTATAATCTTCAAATTCATTCAAATTCGATCTCCACTTTACTACATTCATTCTCTATAAACTACTCACTGATTTGAAAGTATTATCTCTTCAATTCAAAGATCAAAATGTTATCAAAGGGCTACAGGATATTCTGTATCCAAAGTAGAACTATTTGTATTTGGAATCAACAACTCTCGACTGCTATTCGTGTAGGTATATGCTTGTTGCTCGTTCAAATCAAGTAGGTGTGCTTGTTGCCCGTTTAAATCAATTGTGTGTGCTTGTTGCCAATTTAAATCAAATGGGTGATCTTGTTTCCCTCTTAAATCAAGAGAGTCTACCTTGATCTCGAAAAGTTAGGAGAGTGTATTTATTGCCTTGAAATCAAGATTGTATTCTAGTTTGCTTGCTACCTGATTAAAGTAGGCATTGGAAAGGAAATTTGTACATACTTGTACAAGACTTGACGTAGGATTGGTTAATCTGAACCAGTATAAAACTCATAGTGTCATCTCTTTTACTTTACTTTTACTGCATTTATATATATCTATGACTGCCTATTAATATATATTTGTGTCGATTATCTGTGTTTTGATTTAAATTTTGAAACTATTTAGAAAAGTTCTATATAAGTTACAAAAAACTATTCACCCCCTTCTAGTGTTAAAGTAGCCTTAAGATTCGTTCACAGTAGTATAATTTATACTACACCGTTTCCTGTAGATATGTGTATGGCATTTGTGTATATGCTTGAATGGTTATTAACGCTAATCAGAGAAAATTAGAAGTAGGACCCATGAAACCGGACTTCGACGGATAAGCTCTAGGATGATAAGGGTCGTATCAATGCATACAAAATGCACAAGGATCAAAGAACGAAGCGTAGATGTGAAATCAGTGCGAAATTGAAAATTAGAGCAATTACAGCATTTTTGCCCATTGGTGCCAGGTCATACTTTAGGTCAGGGAGGCTTCTGCTTGGGATTTGCTTTAGGTCAGCAAAGGAGTGGACCAGACATCAAATGTTGTCCGGTAGTGCTGTGTTCGGGGGTCGGACAAGAATTGATGTCCATGGGTGCTTCAGGTTGCGCTTCGGGATTTAGCATGCATTTTTTTGGGATCGGACCATGGCATTTTTGGTTGGAAAATGGAGTGTGTAGTTTTGGAGTTTCTACAAGTAACGCTTCAAGATTTTCCATGGGTCGCATCGGGTTTGGCTAACGATTTTACCAAGGCAAAACTTGGCGTTTGGATAATTTTGGTCGTCGCAAGGCGATGTTTCGAGATTCCTTCGGGACTTGTTCCGAGTGTCTAGTGGGTTATGTGGAGTGAAGTAGACAACTCCAAACAAATTAGGATAACCTTGGATTTCATTTGGAGACTAGACAAACAATGATTTTGTAACATCCCTTATCTTGAGGCCCAGAGCTAAGCGCTACAGATGTTGCAGTCATCTATAGTATTAACTTCCGACGACAAAATACGGTAATGTTAATGGTATCCATAATATCAGAAGAATATGAATACAAAACAAAATCACAAATTTTACAAACAACTTTTCTAATTACATTTCACAAAATCAAGTTTCATATCCAATTACATAATCCCAATCGTTTTCCAGGTTCATATCAAATATAATTATTACAAAATACGCCAAGAGTGACATATGAAGTTGCCCCCTTGGATGATCAGGAGTACTAAATAGACAAAAAATTTCTTAATACATCACAACGGAAATTAAAACATAACAACTCCTAAATAGCTAGCATCAGCCTCCTGCTCATCTCCGGAAGCTTTATTCGTCCACCTACTAAAACCTATAAACCTCAACTCTCAACCTACTCAAATCAATTTTGAGCACTCGTGTGTTTAGGGGGAAAAACATAAACTTCGCGTCAGACATAAAGCCTGGTGTGAATAATACTATACATCTAGGTTATCTGATATTAAGTGAGACTGCGCCGCTTAGCGGAACAGGTTTCCCCTCACTAATATCCCTTAATAAAACATATCTTTTGCAAATAAAATCCTGCAACCAAACTGGTTAAAACAGTAATAGCAATATCATGTATGCATACAAATCAGGTAATAAATGGACTATCTGTCCGAACACTATAGTTTTGTTTGGCTTACCACTAACCTTTGGTGGACTCAGGCCTGCCAAACAAATTAAACAAATAATCTAACTACATTAGATACTCGTCTAGACGGTCTGTCCCTAACTTACTTCTCCCAAACAGCTTATCCTAATGGTTTTGCGGGCTCACAAATAACCTACCTTAACTCTGTAGATTCCAATCTGTGTTTAACATCATTTTAGTCTTACCTGTGACAAAGCCCTACACACTGGAATTTTGGACTTATATTAGCTAGGGATTACTAGCTAAAGTATAGGGCACGACCCCATACCAGTCCCATCTGGTATTCTAATATCCGAGTCATTTAATTAGGGTCAACTACCCTTTAAATTTCCCTTGAAAACAATCCTTCAACTTGATTTAACCTTTTAAATCATTCTTAAACAAGGAAAATATAATCTGTGCTTTACTCAAATCACTTTGCCATGTTATATATACTTTACACAAAAGAATGTTGATGAAAACATTCGAACCCTTGTTTAAAACCTATAAACAGCCTTTTTCGAAACCATTGAAAGTACCCGTTTCGATACAAGTAATATACTTTACTTCATAACCTTAGGCTGAAAGGCCAAAACATGCCTTTCGAAACCATTTACAATAGTCCTTTCAGAAACATTGAAAACATCCCTTTCGAAAGCTTTATAAAACCTTAGACGTCCTCTTTTCAAAACACTTTAAACATGCCTTTCGAAAACATGTAAACCCTCCATTTACAACCTTTCAAAAACATTAGGGAACCACCCCTTTGAACTCTTTATCATATACCTTTTGAAAGAATTAAGTCCTTTACATAAATCAAACCTTTCGAAAGCATTTGGGTTCAAGTAAAAACATGTGGAACAACCTTTCGAAACCATTCAAAACTATTCCTTTCGAAACCTTTGGGTTTAACTCTCAATAGAACAAAGGGTCTTAAAACAACTAAGTCAAAAGCACTTTTTCGAAAGCAAATTCCTAAGTTAAGAAGTGGATGGTCTCGAAACCTATCCCTTCGAAAGCATTGAAGAAGCGGTTTAGGTTTTAAAACAAAGGAACCTTTTCGAAAGCATTGCTTCGAAAGGTTGAATGCGGCAGCAAGGGGTTACAGCCCATTCGAAATCTTCTTTATAAAACAAAAGGTGCAACCTCTTTCAAAACCATTCTTTAAAACCATTTGACCAAGACAAAAGCTATCTAAGTCGAAAGCATTCTTTTCGAAAGCAAAACTAGGCTTGACCCCTTCGGAAACCCTGTTTCGACTCTATACCTTTCGCCTATCTCCAATCCACTACGTACCAAGAATTTGATACCATGTGTATTGCTTTTGAATTGGTTGGAGGCAGAAGTACCTAGTCGAAAGGTGCTGCCGAAAGTGACGAAACGGCAAAAACATGATAAAACTGAATTTTAACTTTAAAATTTAGTTCCTTTTCAACTAACTTACTTTATTTGTCAACATATGATTGGTTGCTAATTTCTTTTCCAAAATCTTTTCAAAAAGTGCTGCCGAATTTTCAGAAGTAAATAATTTAAAATATTTACAAAATGCCTCTTCTCCTTTTATAAATATATAAAATATTTAAGTCTCATACCTTAAATAATTTTATATACTTATTAAAACACTTAGGAAAATTCTACAAAAATTCCTATAAATCTTTTCTAATATGTTTTCTAACATATTTAAATTTCTGACCCAAAAGATATATAAAATAGCCATATTTAGTTTTAAACCCGATTAACTATTTTCTTCACTAGAAAACTAATAATTAATCCACATTAATTTTAAAAATTAGGAAATTTGAAACCCATCTCCAAAATATTATTTCTGACTATATATAAAAGTCACAAGGCATTCAGATGTCATTTAATAGGGTTTTCACATTAAAACTTATCATAAAATCCATATGAAATAGGATAAATCATCAACAAGCATATATATCCATTTTAACAATCAAAACATGGCAAACATTTGCAAAATAATTCGTATCTCAATCTAAAACTGAAAATAAGAAAACATGAGATGTAACCTATTATTCACCTTTAGCTTGTGATTAAGGAGCGAGATTTGATCTTGGATTAAGTTGCTTAAGCTTCCTTCTTTTAGATTTTTGCTTATCTTCTTCTTGCTTTTCACTTAATGGTGGTCGGCCTCTCTAGTATTTGATTTTGTTTATAAATATATAGAATGAATGTGCATAAGGGTTTAGGGTATTAGAATAGGTCTTATTCCAATCTTGCCCTTATCAACTACCCTATCTTATTTTATTTTAAGTTCCCATAGTTCATTAGTTATTTGGCACGGCTACCTACTAATCACACAAATCTCAATCCCTTAACCAATTACATTATTTCATTTAATTTAACTAATTAAATGTCCTAAATAATGTTAATTAAAATTAGGGTTGTTACAAACTCCCCTCGTTAAAGAATTTCATCGTCGAAATTACGGTAAGTACACATCAAATTAATCATAAAAGTAAAACATACCATGAAACAAATCAGGTTAAGAGTCTCTAATTCTGCTCTTAGTTTCCTAAGTACAGTCTCTTTCATCGTCGCTTTACTGGACCATAACTAATCTGATTGTCTTGTTCCTTAGCCTCTTCTCATCTCTCACGACTATACGACTGGCTTCCTAACTATAGTCAAGTTCGGTTTCACTACTAAGTCATCTAACACAGTAGGTGCTATAGTAGTCTACGGATCTCGAATACACTTCCTCAGATGAGAAATATGAAAAACATCGTGGACTCCTGCCAAACTGTTTGGTAACTATACCCTATATGCGACTTTCCCGATCCTTTCTATAATAGGAAATGGTCCAACGAATCTTGGTGCCCAATTTCCCGATTTCCCGAATCTGATTACACCCTTGATTGGTGATACCTTGACGAAAACATGATCTCCAACTGAAAACTCTAAGTCCTTCCGTCTTCTATAAGCATAACTCTTCTGCCTAGACCGAGCTTCCTTCATTCTAGCTCGAATCAATTCAATCTTCTCTGCAGCTTCTCTAACTAAATCCGGACCAAGAACTAACCTATCTCCAGTCTCTAACCAAAAACTGGAGATTTGCATGGCCTTTCATACAAAGCTTCAAACGGTGTCATCCCTATACTAGTCTGATAACTATTGTTATTCGAAAATTAGACTAAGTGTAGATGGTCTTCCCATGATCCCCCTAAATCCAGCACACAAGCTCGTAACAAATCTTATCTTGGTAACTCTTTAAGTTTTCCCATCTGTTTGCGGATGGTAAGCGATGCTCATCTTGAGCTTGGTACCTAATGTCTCCAGTAGACTCTTCCAGAACTTGCTAGTGAATAAGGAATCTCTATCTCTTACTATACTACTAGGAATTCCATGCAGTTTAACTACATTCTTCATAAATAACTTAGCTAAAACAGGTGCCGTCCGAGTTGACTTAACTGGAATGAAATGGGCACTCTTGGTTAACCTGTCCACCATGACCCATATACTTTCATTTTCTCTATTAGATCTTGGCAATCCATCTATAAAATCCATTGAGATAGAATCCCACTTCCATATTGAAATATCTGAAGGCTGAAGTAACCCACTCAGTTTTTGATGTTCGGCTTTCACCTGTTAACAGTTCAGACACTACTTCGCCCATAAGCCTACATCTCTCTTCATACCTTCCCAGAAGAAACTCCTCTTCATGTCCTGATACATCTTAGTTCCTCCCGGATGAATAGTGAACCTCGAACGATGGCATTCTTCAAGAAATTCCTTCCTAATGCTTCCTACATTTGGAACACATAACCTTCCTTTCTTCCTCAACCACCTATTCTGGTCAAGACTAAAATCTTTCAAGCCATCGATCTCTGTTCCATCCCTTAACTTTATGATCCGTTCAACTAGTAATGGATCCTCCTTCTGCTTAGAAGCAATCTTTTCGATCATCACCGGTCGAACTTCTAAACATGATAACATAGCAGTTTCCTTACTGGACCTAGCTATAGATCTCCACTGTACTCTGCATGTCATCAATGCTTCTAAATCTTTCCACTCAGCTATCATTTCCAACACTGCATTCTGATGTTTTCTACTAAGTACATCTGCTACCTTTTTGCCTTTTCCTAGTATGTACTCAATACCAAAGTCATAAGCGGCTAAAAACTCTAACCACCTTTGCTTTCTCATATTCAACTCCTTCTGAGAGAATAAATACTTCAGCGGCTTATGATCCGTATAAAATTTAAATCTTTCTCCCATAAGGTAATGTCTCTACACCTTCAATGAAAAAATTACCGTCGCTAATTCCAAATCGTGAGTCGGGTACCTAACCTCATGCGGTCAAAGCTTTCAAGATGCATGGGCAATCATTTTACCCCTCTGCATTAACACAGATCCTAGTGCTGTTCCACATGCATCTGTATATACTACAAGATTTTGATTTCCTTCTGGAACAACTAACACAAGTGCATTAGTCAATAAGTGTTTCAGCTTCTGGAATGCCTCCTCACACTTATCGGTCAAAACAAATTTCACATCCTTTCACGCTAGCTTGGTCATCGGTGCTGCTATCCATGAAAAATTCTTTATGAATCTCCGGTAATACCCCGCTAATCCAAGAAAACTCTTTATCTTAGTTGCTCTCTCGGGTCTCTTCCAATTATTCACCGCTTCAATCTTAGCCGGATCTACAGACAACCCTTTCTCTGAGACTACATGACCAAGAAACTTCACTTCTTCATCCAGAAATAACACTTCGAGGATTTTGCCTTCAGCTCATGCTGTCTCAGTGTCTCAAGCACCACCCTAAGATGAACTTCATGCTCTCTATCATCCTTAGAGTATATCAAAATATCATCTATGTAAACCAACACAAACCTATCTAAGTGCTCTTGGAAAACTCGATTCATCAAATCTACAAAGAATGTTGGTGCATTAGTTAGTTCGAACGGCATTACTAACCATTCGTATGATCCATATCTGGTTCTAAACGTCGTCAAAGGAATACTATCTTCTGACACTCTAAGCTGATGGAACCCTGTCGCTAAAGCCAACCGGGAAAATACTTTGGATCCACTCAATTGGTCGAATAAATCGTCAATTCTAATCAACGTATATCCATTCTTTATCGTCTTTTCATTCAACTTACGATAATCGATGTACAACCTTAATTATCTGTCCGACTTCTTAGCAAACACTATGGCTGCTCCCTAAGGCGAACTGCTTGGTCGGATAAAACTCTTTCCTTCTAAATTTACCAAATTCACCTTGAGCTCCCTCATCTCGGTAAGTGTCATTTTGCTTGGTGGTCTACTCACCGATTCTGCTCCGGGTACCAAATCTATCTGAAATTCAATGGCTCGTTTTGGCGGCAATCCTACTACAGGTTCAAAGACATCTGTGAATTCTCTAACCACGAAAACTGGATTCAACTCGTCTTCTACCTCCACAACACCCAACAAATCATTAACCTTGCTACTAGGGTTTTCTATGAAGTATACTATCTGATCACTACAGTCAGGGCGTCTAAGTGATATTTTCCTATCATGGAAAAATATAGCATCGTATTTACTTAACTAATCCATACCCAAAATAATTCCAAACCCTATGAAATCAAACACATGCAAAATGCAAACAAAGGTATGACCTAACAAATCAAACTCGAGGTGGTCACATCTCATCCCAAGTGTCACCTACCCTCCTATCGGATTTGCAACCCTTAAGGAAGTAACTAGGTATGAGGGTTCTAAGTTAAGCTTATCTAACAAACAATGAAATATAAAAGAATGCGATGCATCAGTATCAAATAGAATGCTAGCTGACATACCATGAATCATAAGCGTACCTCCAAACACAGCTTTTACCTTTTCCTCTGCTGTTGGCCTCGAGGTAGCTGGCTCCAATGCAAACACTTTACTATTTCCATCCTTTGCTGGCTCCTTGCACTGGTTCATATAATGTCCAATTTGATCTCAGTTGAAGCATCTAATATTCTTTTTCCCGATCACCTTCTTTCCATCTCCTGCGCGACATTCAATTGCGAAATGCCCTTTCTTGTCACACTTATAGCAGACAACCTCTGTCTTTCCCTTCTTGGCAGCTCCACCCTTCTGAGCTCCTTTCTTATGGAAAAACTTTCTCTTTTGACTTTGCCCTACTTGAACTTCCTTGGCCTTATTCCTTTTAAGAAAAGAAAGCATCTCTTCATGTCTCAGGGCCATCTCAATGACAACATCAAATGGATCCTTAATACGTGGTAATGTGGCCTTAGCAAGTTCATGCTTCAACCCCCAAACGAACTTCTCATTCCTCTTAATCACAATATCAACTATAGTATATCCATATCTCACTAGCTCCTCAAACCTTGTCGCATACTCAAGCACTGTCATATCTCCCTGCTCCAACTCAGCAAACTTCCTGAGCAGAGTAGACTTCGCAATCTTCGACATAAGCCTCTCCTCAAATCTCCTTTTGAACTCAGCCCAAGTCATTGTCTCCTCATTAACTCCAGCAGTAACACTGTTCCACCAATACAGTGCAGCTACTTGTAGCTGTCTAGAAGCAGGCCTTCTATTTTTCTCATCATTGAGCCATAGATCAACAAAAATCCTCTCGCAATGAGGCAACCAATTGTCCACTATGATTGCGTCTTTAATACCAGAAAACGACTTTCCTCCCAACCGGGCATAATCTCTACTTAAAGCAGCATAGTTATTCACCACTGGAGCTTCTTGATTTCCTCCTCCAACTTCTCCAGCAGCAAGTCTCGCTTGCATCATGTTTACAAAGAACAAATACATTGCTCTGATGTCTACTTGCGGGACTCCAACACCCACATTTGCAGCTTGTGCCTGACCTTGATTCCTCATCGTATTTGGTATGGCATTTCCAGTAGTTGTGATGCTTCCCCCACCTAGATTAACTCTTCCACTTCTAGCATCTATATCTGCATTCGAGTCTTCGTAAGATACAGAAGAATAGCTAAGAGAGATGGAAGAATAAAGATAAAGAATATACTTATATATAGCAAATACAAGTACAATACTATAGTGTTATCCCATACAACAATCTTTTTTTAATTCCTTAGGATTATGTTTTCAAAAATCATTTTAAGTTTAAAGTTTTTTATAGTGAAAATTAGGGTCGCATCCCTAAAACCAAACGTAATTCACAAAAACTCCTTCTGTTCGAAACTTTATAAATCCGGTCCCTATTTTTGTTTCAGCTTAATTCTTTTCCATAAATACCCTCGTTTATACTGTGCTCTATTTTTTCTACATGTGATTATTTGGTTTATATTGAACGATAAAATTATCCTTGCTTAATGATTTATCTGTTTGCAATAATTAATAAAAGATTTTTACTGAAGTACTGTGTAAGTTCGTTTTCTGCAACTATTTGCAATAGTTGCATTTCTGCAACTATAGGCAATAGTTGCAGAAATGTCTGCAACTATATGCAATAGTTGCAGACATTTCTGCAACTATTTACAATAGTTGCAGAAATTTCTGCAACTATTTGCAATAGTTGCATTTGTGCAACTATATGCAATAGTTGCATTTCTACAACTATATGCAATAGTTGCATTTCTGCAACTATATGCAATAGTTGCAGAAATGTCTGCAACTATATGAAATAATTGCAGACATTTCTGCAACTATATCATATAGTTGTAGAAATATCTGCAATTTTTTGCTATTTTTATAAATTTGTAAAAAAATCGAAAATGTTCAATATTTGCTGAATTGTCTGCAAATATTTGAAATAATTGCAGCTTTAATACAAATTTAAATTTTTGGTATCAACAATGGATCTCATTTCAAAGATCATAAAATTTGTGATTTTTTGGTGAAAACGGTTTGTTGATCCGGTTTTCGTACATAAAGTTATACGCGTTTGAATTGTTAAAAACATAAAGGGTATTTGTGTATTTTTGCTTGCGCGAATTTGAAAATAGGGAGCGGAAATGTAAGTTTTGTATGTGAAGGATGTTTTGTTTATTTTGAAACTTATTAGGGATGTGAGCCAAACTTACCCTTTTTTATAAACCTATGTTCTGATACCAAGTTGTAACATCCCCTATCTTGAGGCCCAAAGCTAAGCGCTACAGATGTTGCAGTCATTTATAGTATTAACTTTCGGCGACAAAATATGGTAATGTTAATGTTATCCATAATATCAGAAGCACATGAATACGAAACAAAATCATAGATTTCAAGAAAAAAATTTCTATTACATTTCACAAAATCATGTTTCATATCCAATTACATAATCTCAATCGTTTCCCAAGTTCAGATCAAATATAATTATTACAAAATACGCCAAGTGCAACATACGAAGATGCCCCCTTGGATGATCGGAGTACTAAATAGACAAAAACTATCTTAATACATCACAGCGGAAATAAAAACATAACAACTCCTAAATAGCTAGCATAAGCCTCCTGCTCGTCTCCGTAAGCATTATTCATCCACCTACTAAAACCTGTAAATCCTCAACTCTCAACCTACTCAAATAAATTTTGAGCACTCGAGAGTTTAAGGGGAAAACATAAACTTTGAGTCAGACATAAAGCCTGGTGTGAATAATACATCTCAGTTATATGATATTAAGTGAGACAACGCCGCTTAGCGGAATGGGTTTCCCCTCACTAATATCTGTTTTTAAAACATATCTTTTGCAAATCAAAATCCTGCAACCATACTAGTTAAAACAATAATAGCAAAATCATGTATGCATACAAATCAGGTAATAAATTGACTATCTATCCGAATACTATAGTTTTGTTGGGCTAACCACAAGCCTTTGGCTGACTCGAGCCTACCAGACAAATTAAACAAATAATCTAACTTCTGTTAGATACTCTTCTGGATGGTCTGTCCCTAACTTACTTCTCCCAGAGTCAACTGATCCTAATGGTTTTGAAGGCTCACGAATAACCTACCTTAACTCTATAGATTCCTTTCTGTGTGTAACATCATTTTAGTCTTACCAGTGACAAAGGCCTACATGCTGGAATTTTGGACTTATATTAGCTGCTGGCTACTAGCTAAAGTATAGGGCGCGAACCCATACCAGTCTCATCTGGTATTCAAATATCTAAGTCATTTACTTAGGGTCAACTACCCTTCAAATTTCCCTTGAAAACATTTCCTTCAACTTGATTTAACCTTTTAAATCATTCTTAAACAAGGAAATTATATTCTATGCTTTACTCAAATCAGTTTGCCATGTTATATATACTTTACACAAAACATTGTTGATGAACACATTCGAACCCTTGTTTAGAAGCTATAAACAACCCTTTTCGAAACCATTGAAAGTCCCTCTTTTGAAACCATTGAAAGTGCCCTTTCAATACAAGTAATCTACTTTACTTTATAAACTTAGGCCGAAAGGCCAAAACATACCTTTCGAAACCATTTACAATAGTCCTTTTGAAAACTTTGAAAACATGCCTTTCGAAAGCTTTATAAAACCTTAGACATCCTCTTTTCAAAACACTTTAAACATGCCTTCCGAAAACATGGAAACCCTCCATTTAAAACCTTTCAAAAACATTGGGGAACCACCACTTCGAAATCTTTATCATATACCTTTCAAAAGCATTAAGTCCTTCACATAAATCAAACCTTTCGAAAGCATTTGGGTTCAAGTAAAAACATGTGGAACATCCTTTCGAAACCATTCAAACTATTCCTTCCAAAACCTTTGGGTTTAACTTTCAATAGAACAAAGCATCTTAAAACAACTAAGTTGAGAGCACTCTTTTGAAAGCAATTTCTTAAGTAAAGAAGTGGATGGTGTCGAAACCTATCCCTTCGAAAGCATTGAAGAAGCGGTTTAGATTTTAAAACAAAGGAACCCTTTTGAAAGCATTGCTTCGAAAGGTTGAATGCGACAGCAAGAGGTTTCGACCCGTTTGAAAGTTTCTTTATAAAACAAAAGGTGCAACCTCTTTTGAAACCATTCTTTAAAACCATTTGACCAATACGAAATCTATCTAAGTCAAAAGCATTCTTTTCGAAAGCAAAGCAGACACATTTCCTTTTAATAGCAAAACAACGCTTCGATCCCTTTGGAACCCCTGTTTCGACTCTATATCTTTCATCTATCTCCAATCCACTACGTACCAAGTATTTGATACCATGTGTATTGGTTTCGAATTGGTTGGAGGCAGAAGTACCTAGTCGAAAGGTGCTGATGAAAGTGGTGAAACAGCAAAAACATGGTAAAACTGATTTTTTAACTTTAAAAAGTAATTCCTTTTCAACTAACCTGCTTTGTTTGTCAACATATGATTGGTTGCAGATTTCCTTTTTAAAATCTTGTCAAAAAGTGCTGCCGAATTTTCAGAAGTAAAAATTTAAAATATTTACAAAATGCCCCTTCTCCTTTTATAAATATATAAAACATTTATGTCTCAAACCATAAATAATTTTATATACTTAATAAACACTTAGGAAAATACTATAAAAATTCCCATAAATCGTTTCTAATATGTTTTCTAACATACTTAAATTTTTGACCCAAAACATATATAAAATAGCTGTAATTACTTTTAAATCCAATTAACTATTTTCTTCACTAGAAAACTAATAATTAATCCATATTAATTCAGAAAATTATGAAATTTGAAACCCATCTCTAAAATATTAATTCTGACCATATATAAAAATTGCAAGGCATTCAGATGTCATTTAATTATATTTTCACATTAAAACTTATCATAAAATCCATATGAAATAGCATAAATCATCAATAAGCATATATATCCATTTTAACAATCAAAACATGGCAAACATTTGCAAAATAATTCGGATCGCAATCTAAAATCGAAAATAAGAAAACATGAGATGTAACTTATTATTCTCCTTTAGCTTGTGATTAAGGAGCGAGATTTGATCTTGGATTAAGTTGCTTAAGCTTCCTTATTTTAGATTTTTGCTTATCTTCTTCTTACTTTTCCCTTAATAGTGGCTGGCCACTCTAATATTTGGTTTTGTTTATGAACGTATAGGATGAATGTGCATAAGGGTTTAGGGTATTAGACTAGATCTTATTCCAATCTTGCCCTTACCAACTACCCTAACTTATTTTGTTTTAAGTTCCCTTCGTTCATTAGTTATTTGGCACGACTACCTACTAATCACACAAATCCCAATCGCCTAACCGTTTACATTATTTCATTTAATTTAACTAATTAAATGTACTAAATAGTGTTAATTAAAATTGAGGTCGTTACAGGTTTAGTGTTTTGACACAAAGACAACGATGACTTAAGAACTTTGGTATGGTGGCTCTATGACTTCTGATAGGTGTTTGGAGGCATTACGAAGATGTAGACTTAACGATGAGAGTCATGATGGTGATCCAAAAGAATTTGTTCAATGATGAGGGCTTGTGAGTAGAATTTGCGATTGTGTTCTACTATCGAGATAGCTGGGATAGTCATAGAATAACGATTGAGTTCCATTATGGATACGCATGCAAAAGGATTGTTAATAACTTGGAGGTTTCTGATATGTTCGTAAAGAAGGGTTATGTGGGGATGCCTATCTGGATTTGCGATCGTACCCAGGTATTTGTGATAGTAGATTATCATGGGATTTAATGATTGTGAGCCTGGTTCCTAGCATTACGAAGTGGCATGGATTCGAGCAACAAAGAAGCAAGGATTTGATTGTGTCCTTGGTTTGCGATTGTGCCATACGAGTTATCATATATCCAACGCACACTAGTGACGATGAGGATAATTTGATGGGTGCTATGTTTGTCATGGTAGTTTACCACTCTAGGGTGTCACATGATGTAGGTATTTTCGACCGTATACCTAAACATTGGTTATTGTGCTTCTATTGTAGTACACTTATATGGCAATGATAGTATTATTAGCATATATCGATTATTATATGCTAACTCTTCAGATGTAGGGACAAGTCAGGTATGGTTCCTCATACCCTATGCCCTTATTTCATATATATATTTTTCATAGTATTTTTAAGAGGGTGTATCGCTCACACCAGAATATTGTTTGGCCCAAGGTTTTATGCTTTGCTTCTTATTATCACAGGCACTCTTAAATGAGTAGATTAAGGATAACTGGTCTAGATTGTGCATAGAGCTGTACGGAGTACGAGCATGAGGTTACGCTTTCCTATATTTGGACCTTGGAGATTACTATTTTTATTTCATTATGCGGTATTATGGAGCTATATCAGTACTAGTATTATTTTAAAGATGGCTATAGAGTTTATTTTGGAGATTTGGGATGCATAAACTCTTCCATTTTAGTTTTTTGTATAATTTATGAACCTGTTGCACTCGGATGTTCTTGTTTATAGTTTATTTGATTATATTATTGTCTCATCTATTTTACATCTATGAAATTACATTATATTTAGTTTGTGTGCTATAAGGTGTTCTACAGGTGCTGTGTTTAGATTTTTGTTATTTACAACCTTGGTTATCGCCTTACATCGATCGGGTACCTCCACAGCGTACTCTACATGTATATAGGGTGCCGAAGGTGTAGGGTAGTCATTGTGTAGTTAATGCCCCGCTGTTACCCCGCTATATCTCATAGCAGATTTCTACCGCTACAATTTTTTCATATAGCCCCAAATATAGCATTTCCGCTTTAAGCCCCGCTATTTCCGCTATATCCTGTTATTCCCGCTATATTTTGCTATTTCCGCTATATCTTCTTTAAAAAAATGAAATGAAAATTGACATTTATACATTATAAAAATTACGAAAATAATTTATTTGATTTAATTTTTTTTATATTTTTAGAAATGAAAATACTCGAATATTCTACTAAATTCGATTATCTTATATAACATATTTACGTTTATTTAAAGTATATTCGCACATGTTTTTATTTAAAATTATTTATGTATTGATTATAATTCAATTGAATGATAATTTTTCATTTAATTACCATTTATATATTTGTAAAAACATTAAGTACGAGTTTTATATGCTATTTTAGAGTCATTCGCTATATCCCGCTATATCCTCGCTGTATCCCCACTATGACTTTTTGCACCTACACCGCTTTGGATCTGCCGAGCGCTTTAACTGCACAGGGTAGTCATCACATTTGGTACCAGAGATTAGATTGCGTAGATGACCTAAGTTGATACCTGGATCCATCAAAGATAAGAAATGAGCTATTGCCTTTGAATGGATCGAGCGATGTATGAGAGAGCGTACTTTTATATTTCGGTTTTCAAAACTATATTTTAGCACTATATAAGTCGTATTACATTCACGGACATCACTTATTCCTTTTGAAGAGATTGATCATTCTTATTATAGCTTGTAAGAATAAGCCGACAAAGAGGAATGCTGTTAGGAACAACATTTCTGGAGTTGAGGGGTGGGATCGGGGGCTGCTAACCCAAACTTGCAGAATATGTTCGCTGAGATGGTGCAAAACATCGTTCAAAATGCCCAAGTTGTTCCCAATGCTGGTGGTGCTATGGTGCAAGTGCTGATGGCTAACTTTGCCAAATTGAACAAGGATTATTCTACTCTCAAAGGAAAACCATTTCTTGGAATGGAAGCAATAATCGAAGTGTAGGATTGGTTGGATACCTGCGAGCGCATCTTTGAAGATATGGAGTTGGAGGATGTGATGAAGAGGAAGTCGACCACTAAGCAACTTTAGAGGCGAGCTATGGGCTGGTGGAATGCCATCAAGTTTACTACTCTCGAGGACCAGATTCTTAGGAGTCCTTTAAGGCAAGGTTTGAAGAGAAGTATATATATATTGACTGCTCAGAAGTCAGCTCTCTTTGGAAGTTTGCGAATTTGAGGCAGGGGATATGTATGTCGGAGTACGTGGTCGAGTTCAATATGCTATTGAAGTATGGTCTATCTTTTATCGATACTCCTTTTAAGAAGAATGAGAAGCTTATTATGGGCTTGGACGACTACTTAAGAGAGAAGTTGGTGGTACATATTGATGAGTCCTTCGAAAAGCTAGTGGAGAAGGCTCTTCGACATGAGAATATGTATCCGTAATCCAGGCCGGTTGTTGATTACAAAGAAGAACCAAAGCCACAAGCAGGCGGAGGAGGTAGGAAGTGGAACAACAACAATAATGAGAGGATGCAGCCCTAATTAAGGGTTGTTAAAAGAAGGGCAAGTGGAAGCCTACATGCTACAACTATGAGGAGAAGAGCCATCTTGTCAGAGATTGTAAGATGGAAGGCAAAAGTGCTACGACTACAAGCTAGACCATATCAAGAAGGAATGTCTAGAACTGCTAAGGAATAAGTAGGTTGTATCTGCTTACGCTTTGAATGTTGTTTCAGCTTCGTCGAGCGCTCATCGGCAAAGGATTAAGGGAAGTGCGTCGTTATATAAGGTGTGCTTTCCATTTTTGATACACTGTAAGTGTATAATTTATATTGGGGCTTCACATTCCTTCATATCTAGTGGTTTGGTAGATATATTGGGATTGAAGCCTGTTGATTGTTACAAATATGTTGAAGGATCGACTAGACTTTGTATGGTTTGTCAAGACTTAGCCATATCCAGTCATGGATGTTTGTTTGTCTGTGATTACATTATTTTGGGTTTTATGGGGTTTGGTATTATTCCGAGGATGGACTGGCTGTAGAAGTATGGAGTAGAGGTGGATGGTGAGAGGTCATTAGTGATGATAAGAGTGGATGATGGGCGTAGGTTAGAGATAGGTTACCTACCTAACGTATGTGATGGTTAGCTTTATGTATTTGCTCGAGATCCCGCACAACGAGTTCTTATCTGTGCCTATAGCGAGGGAGTATCCGGGCATATTCGAGGAGGTGACTGGATTACCACCATGTAAGGAGACTGAATTCCGTATAGATTTGGTGAAGGATGCTAGACTGATTGTTACGCCATTGAGGCGTATGGCGCCGAAAGAGTAGAAGGAACTAGAGGTGCACATGAATGACCTATTGCGACGAGGGTTCATTCAATGGAGTATGTCAGAGTGAGGCGTAGCTGTACTATTTTCCATTAAGGTAGATGGTTCTTTAAGACTATGTGTGGATTAGCTGAGCTGAACAAAGTGGTGAAGAAAAACAGTATCTACTACCGCGTACTGATGACTTGTTCAATCAACTCCATGGTGATAAGGTTTTCCCACAATTGGACCTTATGATGAGGTTCCATCAACTAAAGGTGGCAAAGGAGAGTGTGTCGATTACAACGTTTCATACGTTATCTGGATTCTAGTGGTTGGTTATGTCATTCGGGCTAACCAACATGCTAGCAGACTTTATTGATCTTATAAACCATGTTTTTAGGGATCAGCTAAATAAGTTTGTACTTATGTTCATGGGTGATATCCTTGTTTATTCGAGGATGGAGGAATAAGACAATGAGCATTTGAGGATTATGCTTGAGGTATTGAAGAGGCAATGATTGAAGGTGAAGTTTCTGAAGTGTCGCTTTTGGAGGAGGGAAGTGCAATTTTTGGGTCATGTCGTTTCGGAGTAGGGCATTGCTACAAATCCTAGGAAGATAGCAGCAGTACAACATTGGGATCGACCCAAGACTGCTACAAACGTGAGAAGATTTCTTAGATTGATGGGATACTATAAATGTTTCTTTAAGGACTTCTCTAAGGTAGCAGCACCGTTAACCAACTTAACAAAGAAGAATCAAACTTTTACTTGGAATGCGAGCTCGAGCATGCGTTCGTGAGTTTGAAAGAAAGGTTGATGAAGACAACAGTGTTAGTCATTCCAGTGGGGATAAAGAGTTGAAATTGTACACTGATGCCTGTGGTATTGGACAAGGTGCGGTGTTGAGGCAAAGGGGAAAAGTTGTCGTTTATGATAGTCAACAGCTGAAACTGCACGAGAAGAAGTATCCGACTCATGATTTGGAGTTGGTGACGATAGTATTCGCATTGAAGATTTCGAGACGTTATTTTCTTAGGGAGAGGTTTGAGTTGTATATGGACCACAAATCGTCAAAGTATCTCTTCTCCCAGAAGGATCATAACCTTCGTCACCAGCGATGGTCAGAGTTCATGGCCTCCTATGACTTTGACATTTTCTATACATCCGGTAAGGAAAATGCAATCGTTGATGCTTTGAGTAGGAGACATGCTGACTTGGGAGTGATGTTCCTAAAGTGGAAGTAGTTGGAGTTTATCACTGGCAATGATTTTAGAACTCAATGTGTGCTAGAGCCAGAAGTGTTGTCTAGCCTGACGATCAGACCTACTTTCATTGAGTGGATCGGTACTAGTCAGAGGCGAGGTGCTAGACTAGTGGAGATCATCGTGAAGATAGAGGAAGGAGTAGATTAAGGAGATGATGTGACAACCCGCACCTCTCGACATGCCGATCCAAAGCCTAATGTGAATTTCGGACTTGCATTATTCCGAGAAATGCGGATCGTCGGGGTTTGTAACATTTTGCATCACAGACACTAATACAAGCATATATAATCTAAGATATACTACATTTTTAGAGCTCACAGCGAAAGGAACAAAATATATAACATAGAAAAGTATCCATCTCAGAAAATATCCAAATCACAGTCTTAAAAAATCCGTACGTGGTCCAACACAAAGTTTATAGAAAATATCACTCCAAATCTGCTAAAAGAGATAAATTGTACTGATAAGAGAGATAAATACATGGAGAGCAAATATGGGAAAAGTAGCCACCAAAGATAAGCTCGACTCTCCAAGTATCAATAACGGGTTAATCACCTGCTGCCATATCCATTAGTGGTGCGAAAAAAGTAAGAAAGAGAATGGGTCAGACAAAGTTTGCTGAATGAACAAAAGTTTAATATGTGATGTTTATGTGCAGTTACTTCAAGACTACTCTATATTATATAGGGTGTGATACAAGTGTTCATGAATTCCTAAGGTCTGTTACCTAAGGGTTCTTGTCTAATATATTCCTACACTATAATTTATGTAGGCTACCACAATGGATCGAACTAAGGATCGAATCTTACATCTAACGATCAGCATTCGCTCCTAAAGTTTCTCAATATGTAAAACACGGCCCTCCTGGTTAATAACTGTGGAAACACCGCCACTAGGCACTAGGAATCGATTTTTACCCTAATTGCTACTACACGTAACTCCACTGCACATCAAGGAGGAACCCACAGTGCCGACTCACCGATGTATCTCCTCGTCTGCATCTGTATCCACCTCTCGATCATAGTGTTGGCCTCTTATCACATGCGTTGGGATCCTCAATTCGAACTGCATCACGTCGCATTAGCATTCATGCATACTGGGACTCCCGTTGTGTCGGACCTCTCTTATCAGCCATCCTCATCAGCGTTGTGTGTCCACCGTGGAACCTGCTATGAGTACCGTTTGCGAAAATACATTGCCACTAGTCCATTACTCACTTCCGAATTGGGAAAACAACATTTTTCCAACACCGCAATGGTCTGGTGACTGCTCCTAGGAAATTAGCTTCCCTACAAGTTCTATCATACATCCAAATGCCATTAACTAGACCATCAAATAATTTACGTGTATATTGTTAAACTTGGGTCTTAGGTCGACGTTTAAGTTGGGCATTTTACACATCTACCAGTCGACCACTAACCCTAACAGATCAACCGCTATCTGTCGACTACCAGGGGTTGGGGTCGACCGATCGTATGCTGAAATTAGGGTTTTCATTAATTTTAAATGTCGACTGTGGATTAATGATAATCCATGTCGTTGGTAGTGTTTGGTGATCCTTAATTTCCAATTTGACCAATCCATGTTCCAATTTCAATGTTAAATTGTCTAATTTAGGGTTTATAAATTTAGGGTTTATCAATTTAGGGTCTTACAATATAATCATGAAAGAGGTATACTAGCATCAAATCAGGTTTAAAAATTTATAGTGGTTCAATTCTAACCTAGTTTGCGTATTCCAATTTAGGGTTTTATATATTTCAAATTAGGTTTCTAGCATCCTAAACCAATTAAAATAGTTTGAATCTAACTGTAATAATCATCTTACTAAAATTGTTCCCACCCACCTCAAGCACAAACTCTTTCTATTTGCTTTGCTAGAGAATCGTCTCTCCAAATGCTAACTCCGCTTGCTCCGTCTATCCAGATTGCTTGTTTTCTTTTAGGTTAACTTTATTTTCATTTTTAAGAATTTTAGGGTTTATAGAAGAGGGAAACTTTTGATAGAGTTTCATTATTGAGAACTGTTAAGTGAGTTTTATGGTAAGATTAGACTAGAATTTATACGGTTTGCAAAATTGTTTAGGCCATTAGATTTAGGTTGAAGAATCCTCACTTTGATCACGCACGCTCATCTATTTCTTCGGAGCCAAGAACCGCATCATAGCCATTCAAACATGTCATAACAAATCAATTATTTCTCGGTTTCACACAGGCACGGTCGACTGCTAAGCACCCTAGGTCAACCGCTATCGGTCGAGCTTCGGCTCCCCTGGGTCGACTGACCGCCTTGTCAATTTGTGTAGTTTTATTTTTAATTTTTTATTCTATTTTCAATTCTTTTGGCGCCCATAACTTTTACGTATTAACTCCAATTACAAAGTGTTATATATGAAAATCGTCCAAAAAATTGCTATGAATGCAATGATGTTAGTTTCGTAGCCAAATTCGGATGCCTATAAAACATTCCTTTTAGTCCTTGTTTTATTTTGATTTAATTTTCTTGTTAAATTTCTCATTAAATTTTCGGTGCGTTACATTATCCCCCTCTAAAAGGATTTCATCCCCAAAATCTCAAAAGATGGAAAAATGTAACCTACATGCACATCAGCCAATATCTACACTCATTTACTCATCCATCATTCACCAGCAATCATTATCCTTAGAAATTTTCTAATGCAACATGTACATATATATGCAATGTGAAATGCACGTGAACTGATACTAATGCAAAAGACTAGGAGGTCTACAGATCTAGTCGACCTTCTGTCATGCAAACACTCATGTTATCCATCCAAATGTATTCCACATCATATGTAAATATATTTGAAGTTCTATATGTATGCACAACCATTTCAACTCATATCCATAACATCCAATAACATCACAATAATCAAAGGATAACATGCTATAAAAAGTGAACATGTTTGTATATCTAAAGGATATCCAATCCTAAACATGTAAAGGAAAACAACTCAAACAATATATCCAAATACATCCACTTGCATCCATCATTTAAAATGTGTCCTATTGACATGTTTATAATCATTCCTACCATCTAATGGTCACTACCTAAAGGGTATACCAGCTAAGTCCTAATGCATAAGTAACCTATACTAGCTAAATCCTAATGCATAGGTATAAGTAACCTATACTTATTAAATCTAAATTGGAAACGTACTAGAAAAGAGTTATGGCTGGTAGCCGGATCTTCTCCTCAGGCTCCCATGTATTCTCTGTTGGGTCGTCTCTCTATTGGACTTTAGAAAATCTGATCTCTTTGTTGCGGAGTCGCTTTATACCATGCTCAAGAATATAGAAGGGTGCACGGTGAACAAGTGCTCTCGCTCTATCTTAACCTCCTCTAACTAACTAGGCTCGACCATGGTAGTTGTATCGTGTAAGCACTTCCGCAAGTGCGACACATGGAAAACATCATGCACCTCCGCTAACTTCTCAAGAAGCTCTACTCTATACGCCAACTTCCCAACTCTAGCAAATATCGGGAAAGGCCCTACAAACCTCGGTGCTAACTTCTCTGATCTACCAAATCTCATAACATGCCTAAGGACTGAAATTTTCACAAACATCGTGTCACCCACTATGAAGTCTAATTCCATATGTCTCTTGCCGGCATAAAATTATGTCTATCCTGAGTGCTCTTTAACACCCCCATCTTTATACCTATACTATCCAAGAGTATTGCAAAATAATACTATCGGATAATACGGAGAATAAGCCGATATGAGATACACACGTGAATATTCCCTTAGGCTAACAGTGGTACGTATTAGAACATCGGATAAATAACTTACCTATACCTACATAGTTTCAGCACAAAGCAATAAACACGTTTACCTCTAGGATAGAACAATACATAATATAGTAAATAATAGAGGTCACAGAGTCAATGGAAATGATAATATATAATAAACAATATATAAAGTATAATATACATTTCCGGGTCATATCCATACATGAATTTATACAATACAAACTAATATACAATAGTACTGAACAACTAATCTCCTCTATGCCCAAATAATACAATATGGTCTCAACGTCCCTGTATCTAAAATGTCTCGGACTAACCCAAGTATTATATAAATAACACACAGATCAGACTATATCTAAAGCAAGGATAATAGACATATAGGATTGAACACATGTTAAGTATAATAACAATATGGTGACATCCATAATACCAATAAATATGTGGTAACATTTACATGGTATTAATTAAATATATCTTAGACAGTCACAAATGTATCACATTATATCAAATATCACAAAACCATGTGTAACGATGTCATTACCCATATAGAATCACATTAAATCAGAAATCACATAATCAACACAATTGGGAGAATCGTACATATCCAAAAAAACATCATCTAATCCAAAAATATCACTAACTGAGACATCCTCAAGTGAATTCAGGAAGTAACGAAGCAATGCCCACAATCTCTCTCAATCTCATATTATAAAATACGATAATTGAATCAATTAAATTAGTAAGAAAGATTTGAGCCGGTTCATAACAATATCCAAATCTAATCAATAGTAAGTAGTTCATTTGTCTATAAAGAATAGGTCATCTGCCTGTGAAGGATACAGGATTGACTATACTCTGGACATGGTCTCTGGTATAATCTCATCCATACACAATATATGTCTATCTATTACCTACACATACATACACATACACCGGAACCAGATGGGGGACTTACAGCATGTCTGCTTGCTCCAAGAGAAACACGTGGTCCATATGACATGACACATATAGTCATCGGTTACCATTACCTCTCCCCTCTTGGTATCGTGACAATGACCCACCATAGACTTGACAATGCGTAACCTCTTCTGCCATGACTATGTGCCCCTATGGTAACTGACTACTGGCCTATGTGATATAAGGGGCAACCAAATCCAATGATGCGCATCAAATATAATACATTAGCAACAGTGTCGTGGATCGGTGGCGCGACCTCCTCGATCAGGCCACTAAGATTAATACTGGCCAATCTGTTTCACTCCCGAAACATAAAGGGAGCTGGACAATGGGTAGACAAACACATAGTATATATATAATCTAAGGCTACATTCAGCCTACACATATGCTTACCGCAGCGAGTCACACACAACTTATCCCTGTATGAGTGTCATGCACAAGCAAAAAATAATCAAATAAATAACACAATGATGTCCTATACCTCCGCGTGTTATCGGTTCGTTTATTCAATGCACACACATCACACTCGCCCTACTTTATTCTATATAACGAGTCCAAAGAATAACCGGAAAAATGTAACCAAAAATCCCAACTAGACAGTATCACTAAACCGTTTATCCAAATTTCTCATCACATAAAATAAACTAACATTGATAAAATAAAAAATGTCATCACCATATCATTTTAAAACACAAATCAATATCAATGGTGACTCACTCATATGATCCAAATCAATATACAAGAAAAGAATGATCAAAAAAGTGATGTAAATTATATTATTCAAATAAATAAACATAACTACCAACAATTCATTATTAAATAAAGAATCATTTATAACAAAAATAAATACTTAGAAATAGATACCAGATATATGTTAAATAATAAATTTACTTTGTTTATTTAATCTGAATGTAAGATTCAATTACTAAATTTCATTTCCAAATCCATATACATATATTACTAAAACTTCCAGGAACACTTTTCACATCGAAAGTAATTATAGAAATAAATACAAAATTTTCTATAACTAAATAATACTTTAAAATAAATTTATAAAACCGCCAAGAATAATTCATTTCATTTCGATCTATAATTTATAATTCAAACCTTCATTCAAAATCTCAAATTGCTCATATAGAAAACCATCTAATATCGCTTTAAATTTATTTAATAATCTTCTATAATTAAAATACTATTTCAAAATAAATTTATAAGTTACAAAATAAATTTATAAGTTACAAAATAAATTATATTTATTTCAAACCATAGAATAAATACAAAATCTTCACTTTGTACTCTAACTGTCAAAAATAAAATATTTTTCGTTTTCAAAACAACTTTTATAACCAAAATAATTTCCAAGAAATCATTTTACTTACCAACCAATTTTATTTGTTTATATATATACTTCAATTTAATTTTAAAATGGCAAAAATAACTTATCAAAGCTTTCAAAAATATTAAAAATCGAAGAAATCAATCGAACGTCCAAAAATATGAATTATGGAGTAAATCCTTTAAAATTATCAAAAATTCATCAATATAAACTTTTACCATGTTCGAGTCGAATTACATCAAATTTCGACCATCGATACACAATACACACAATATAAATAATCATACGAATTGAAATGCAAACAGACAGCATCTCCTTTGCATTTTTAATAATCCAACATACACAAAGTCTCAACATTAAATCCACATCCATATCCATTACCATATTAACCAATCTACTATCCCAGACGAACATTTCAATCAAGGATTGCTGCCAAACAATTCCAGTTTAATCGATAAACAGAATAAATAACTAACAAGTATATATACATGTGATGCATATATAAAAATGATATAGACATACTATAAGTGAGAAACTCTAAATCGATGGTTGAACTCCAAATTGACGACCACTTAATCCTGTACCATTACTGACATTACGTCGCTGCTATGCCCGAGTGCAATACCCACAGAACCAAGCTTCCATGTCCCTGCCTGAAAAAAATCGCGTACTACAAAATCACACGCACCATCCTTCAAAAGCCACCAATTGCCTTCAATCGTGTCTCAGCCCCGCACCCACGTCGTCGGCACTCACAAACACGCATGCATTTCTGTCCTTCACCTACGCCTTAATCACCACTATTGCGTACTTCAACTTGGCATCAACGTCACCAAAACGCATGTGACCCAATGTCTCAAATCGCAAGCGTCGCTCCATTGAGGTCGCGTGCCTTTTCAGTCGCGATATCAAGTCGTGGTTCCTCCCCCACTCCCTTCTATCGTCATTTCCGAACCCTTCTCCAACATTGAGCACTTGTGCATGATTTTTTTTTGAAATGGTACTAAGATACAACATGTCACTTGGACAACAAACCACAAATCATGTGTTAATAAATATTTGAATCATGCTACGCAAGTTTTGAACTTGTGACCTCTCGCACCAAAGTCGAATCACTTAACCACTGGGACAATGGTGTTTGTCCACTTATGTACGATTATAATATTATATATATATATATTTCACGATGCTTGCCCCTTTCATTTACAGGCTAGGGTGCGGGTATATTAAACGAATGAAGAAAATGGGAGATTCGGGCTTGTATTCGAAATTAAGGGAGAATTCTAGAAAGAAAGGTGGGCTCGGGCCAAAGGAATTTGGGAAATGGGGAAACTACGGCACTTTACTGCATCATCAGCTCTCGCAGCATTCATCAAC
This sequence comes from Allium fistulosum, assembly GCA_030737815.1. Lineage (NCBI taxonomy): Eukaryota > Viridiplantae > Streptophyta > Magnoliopsida > Asparagales > Amaryllidaceae > Allium > Allium fistulosum. The sequence goes on from CM060905.1 coordinate 900,865,044, forward strand.
CATTCGTATTTCAGGACGTGTTGATTGGGATCAGAACTTCCTTCATAAACTAGCAAAGGTGGCATCCTGAAGTGCCGAGGTGGTTCAGCATATAATACGTCATCAGTGAAAGGGGTATGACTCCGGGAGATTCCCCAGTCGTCATTACTGAGACCCTGACTTTCACGGATCATTTGACGAACCATCGTTGGTATATCCGGCGTTCGGATGCTGGGAGCATGCTGTGCCAAGGTGTGGTCGAGTTCCACAATGCGATTCTGGACCGGATGCGGTTGACGGTCTGTGCCTCGCCTCCTTGGTTCAACATCCTCAGGGACATAAGGCTCAGGAGTCTACTCTCATTGGTTACGTTGAGGATCAGCTTGGTTTCTAGCATCACCTCCTCGTCCGGTAGTGGTGGTAGTAGCAATGTTGTCGGTGACATGGTAAGGAGCAGCACCTCCCCGAGACGAAGGTTCTGTACGGAGACTAGCGGATGGTCCAGTTCTAGGTTCCCCAAGATTTGAAGTAGGTTGGTGTCCCGTGACTTGGGTGTAGCTTACACCTAGCCGTGGGCGTGTGGATCTGGTTTGGCCATCAGAGGAGGCTGAACTCTCCGTGGAAGAATAAGAACCTTGGTCTCTTCTGGATCTTCTTCGCTTCTGGCGATTTAGCTGGTTAGTCAACTCTGTGTTGGCGCGCAGTTGTTCAGTTAGCTGCTGTCGACATTGGGTCAACTCTTGAAGCAATGTTTGGAATTCTTGTCTAGTGATTGGACCTGATGGATCTGAAGGTCCTGCAGCATTTTGGTTAGATGGAGGTAATTGCACGGGATTTTTTCGGTCCCGTGCTCCTTGATCAGCAGTTGTAGAAGTGGTACGTGTGCTCACCATAATGAATTGATGAAGTCCTTTCCTAGATCTGATTGCAAATCTAAATAGAATGGAAGGGCTTCAAAGTTCTAGATCTGGATCTTCTTCTTAGATTTATGCAATCCAATATAGATAGGAGATCCAAAGAGCAGGAGAAAATTTGGGTTTTTCTCAGTGAAAGCACCAAAGTGTTTGTACCAAAATTGGGCACAACACTCTTCGGAAGTCTTTGAAGAGTTAAAGTGAAGAAAATAAATGTAAAAAGAGGATTTATCTAACAAAAACTCCCAATCTTATATATGAAACTAAGAAAAATGCAAGGAGACACAAGAATTTAGAGTGGTTCGACGTATTGCCTACGTCCACTATGAAGTAGTTTGCTTTATTGATCTTTCTTTGATGTTTACAATTGATTTCAGCAAATTACAGCGAATAACAATGATTTGCAGTAGTGAGATTCGTTGGTAGCAGCAGCAATGGAGTTCAGATCTGGATCCGGTGGAGTCTGGGCGTTCGAGATCTCAAGAGGAAGAAGAACCCCTTTTCTGTTGGCTTTGGGGGTCTATTTATAGGTGTAGGAGGCTGATATTTCGCTCAGATCTCGGGAGACCCTATCTGGCACGTGACCAGGCCTGCGCGCCCAAGCCCGTGAAGTTTCGGTCCGATCCGTGATCGATACGAACAGATTTCGTATCGATCAAGATTTCATCCAATGGAGTCGAAATTTGGCGTGGACATTCTTTAGAATGCACGTAGTCTTCTGTGAAAATTACATAGAATTTGGACTTGTAGATTAGGAGATATGATCGATACGAAATGGGATTCCTGGTAGGCTGTTTCGTTCAACTCGCTCTATTCGACTCGGTGATGTGGTGCTTGAATCTCACTCTGCCCTTGACGCTGTTTTGATCGAGTCGAACTGTGCATTGATTGAGCGAGTCAAAGTGAAGCGTTCTGAGGGATTCGAACAGTGGCTTTGCCAATGGAGTCGAACTCGATGGAGTCGAACAGTGGTTCGAGCTGAGCGAGTCGAAGTAGGCATCTGATGGTTGCGAAGCGAGTCGAAGTAGTCGCTTCTGATGGTTGCGAAGCGAATCGAAGTAGTCGCTTCTGATGGTTGCGAAGCGAGTCGAAGTTGTCCCTTCTGATGGTTGTGAAGCGAGTTGAAGTTGTCACTTCTGATGGTTGCGAAGCGAGTCGAAGGTGTCACGTCTGATGGTTGCGAAGCGAGTCGAAGGGAGCGAGTCGAAGTTGGCTTCCCTGATGGATTCGAACTGAGCGATTCGACCGGTGGTTGATTTTTGTCCAATTTTGTATCGTTCATAACTTGAGCATACGAACTCGGATTGAATTAAGATTTGGAACGTTGACTCTCATAGCTTAGCTTGTCATGTCATACCAATTTTGGCTCGATCCGGACTCGGAAAAAATTCGTCGATATCCATAGTGAGCCTGTGTATAACTGATCTCTAGGATGGGCCGTCATTGGTTACTAGTCAATTCCTTGGTGTCACGGCCTTGCCAAAAGGCGGGATAACAATTATCCTAAGCGAACATTTCAATTAAGCAATGCAACAAACCAATTTAACCAAGCAGTTTAGTCGATTAATGGAATAGATAATTAACAAGTAGATATACGAATGAATATGCATAAATAAAAATGATATAGACATAATGTGAGAGAGAAACTCACTGAATCGATGGTTGAACTCCAAATCGACGACCACTCAATCTTGTACAAATGCTGACATTACATTGCTTCCATGCCCAAGTGCAATAACAGAGTCATGCTTCCATGTCCCTTGCCTAAAAAATTGCCTGCTGCGGAATCACGTGCACCATCCTTCAACGGCTACCAACTACCGTCAATCGTATCTCAACCAAGCACCCATGTTGTCAGTACTCATAAACCCGCACACATCTCCGTCCTTCACATGCACCTCAATAAACGTTGTTGCCTGATTCTTCTTGGCATCGAAGTCACCAAAATTCATGTGAACCAATGTCTCTGTTTGTACCAAAATTGGGCACTGTTGGACGAATTCTCATCACCAAACTAAGGCCACTGCCAAACCATCTCTTTCCCCATGCTACCAAACCAACTTCCTCTTCCAAATGCCTCACCAAACCAACTCATTCCGCATCAATCCCTTCAACCCCTCCTCTCCACCGAATCAACCTATGCCGGACCGGCTTATACCGGACCAACTCCCCACCGGTCCAAAACTCTCCACCGAATGAAGTCTCCACCGAACGAAGCAACACATCTCACCACCGGACCAACGAAGCCACCGAACCGACTCACACCCAGACCAACACCTACCGGACCGAGCCCCGCCTTCTTCACCAAATCAGCCATCGCCAATGCCGAACCAAGCACCTCCTCACCAATACCGGCCCGACTCCACTTCCAAGCAATACCGGCCCAGAGTGATGCTGGACCAGCTCTGTCAGGCCAGACCACGTCAGCCCAAGCCCACCAGCAGCTGTATACATCCAGGACCCTTGCTCCCAGCCTCACTCTATAAATAGAGGGGCAGGGGTACAACAATGGAGGACAAGTTTTGAAAGCTCAAGCACGGAGAGAACTTTCAAACAACTTTCAGATACTTGTATCAAAGCTTTGTACTTGTAATCTAAACAGTAAAGGAGAAATAACATATAAAGTGGACGTAGGCACATTCTGGCCGAACCACTATAAATCTGCGTGTCTTTTACAGTTTAGTCCCTGTTTTTTTTACATATTTGCATAAATCACCCAGATCACTAAAAACAACATAAAATCAACTAATTCATACGACTTGGAGGTGTTTGCCCATTTTTCGTGCAAACATTTTTGGTGCTTTCACTGAGAGCTAGAAGCTCGAAGCTTCAGCTTCATCCACTTAACATTTTTCCTAACAGCATCGTTCGCCACTTGGAAAACATGCCTCCCAAACAAAGAAAAGATGTTAACAAAGGAAAAAACATCGCATCCAGCAGTCTTCCAGATCCAGCTGTCACGAATCAAGTAAATCATCCTCCTCCAGCAGTAGTAGCAAATGAAGGACAGGCTAATCCGACCACTCCTGCCACAGAACAGCCCGCAGCAATTACTAGGGCAGATTTAGACAGGGTTGTGGTTGAAGTAACTAACCGCTTCGCGTCCCAGCGGGAAGCCTTGGTGGACCATCTCATGTCACGCTTAAGGGATGCTGAAGAGTCAAATCGCAACACTGAATCATGGGGCGAGTCCCAGTCTGGAGGATCTCAGTGACAACAAAGATCTTCCTTCTTCGAAGGAGCTAACGGCAGAAGTAGCCATGGTAGGAGCCGAGATAGAGCACAGCCCGAAGTTAGGCCTGAGGAAACATTTGGTACCGAACCCAACGGGGGAGGTACCAGCGAAGGTCAACTATAGCTGAGCCTGTCATACTGCCTAACCACGGAAACGCCAGTGAACGGGGCCGAGCTAGAGTCCAGCCCGAAGTTGGACCCGAGGAAGTGCTTAGATCAGAACCTAGCAGGGGAAGATCAAGGCAAGGGCCAACTGTAGCTGACCCTAGCATGCTCCCGGAAGATCAAAGGCAGCCACTGGAAAATGTGAGGAATGATAGACGATACCATCCCTACAGGTCATCTGGACGGAATCAATCCCACAGAACAGAACCAAACTCATTTCTATCTGCTCCAAGTTCTGATGAAAGGATGGCATGCTTATTCAGAGAGTGCGTCCAACGGGAGCAAAGAGATCGAGGGATAGGCGCTAGGGTAACCAGCCCTTTCGCCCGCAATATCAAAATTGCTATCACCCCCCGAGAATGGAAGATGCCAACAATGGAACCTTACAAAGGAACCTCCAACCCCGTTGTACACTTACATAGATACACACAACATATGCTCATGAGTGGAGCGACAGAGGGAGTACTGTGCAAATGCTTTCCACTCTTCTTAGCAGATCTCGCTACCTCCTGGTTCTGTCATCTACCCTAGGGATCCATCAGCTCATGGGAAATGTTGAAAGAAAAGTTTATCAGTCAGTTCCGCATTCATGTGGAACAACCTAAGGACGCTTATTCCTTATCCAGCGTCAAACAGAAACCTGGAGAGAAACTGCAGCAATACCTAACCCGATTCAATGCCGCAGTAGCCGCAGTCCAAGATGCCGATGAGAAGCTTATCCTAATGGCCCTCTGTAGTGGTGTGCATCCGGACACTAAATTTGCTAGAAGGTTGACAAAAGAAAAACCAGCTACTTTACCCGATTTCTTCCATGAAGCCGGGAAATATATGAGGCTTGAGGATGCTGCCGTTGAGGGGCAGTCAGGAGAGCAAAATAAGGCAACTCACAGCAACGCCCCTGCTGTGGCGAGGGATGTTCGAAGAAATGATCCCAGAGACAATGCTGGGGGCAAGAAGGGAGAAAAGCGCCTATATCGGCCAGGACCGAGATTCGACACTTACACTCCTTTGAACGAGACCGTCGAATATATCTTCCTTGCCACCCAAGGCGAAGTTAGATACAAACGCCCACCATACAAGAAGGAATCAAATAACGCGTAGAAGTCTGGAAAGTTCTGCTGCTTCCACGAATCTCATGGGCATGATACCAATGAATGCCATCATCTCCGGGACTTGATTGAGGAACACATCAGAAGGAAGAAACTGGAACGTTATGTAAAAGGTCAGGACAGGACTCCAGCTCCTGCCAATGAGAACCCAAGGCTACCCTCACCGGAGATCGGCAGAGGAAACCGCAACGCTAGCAGCTCTAATCAAGAGAAGATAGTGGTCCATACCATCTCGGGAGGACCGCACATCGCAGACAGAAGCTGGAAAGAGATGGAAAGATATGGAAAGTCATTTAGAGACAATAAAGACTGTGTCAATTCGGTTATAGAAGAGCACCACCCGAAGCGGAAAGAAAGTGATGACATCACATTCGGTAAGCGTGACCTAAAAGGAAGGCAATACCCTCACATGGATCCCATGGTTATCTCTGCCTGGCTCGGTCCCGCCGAAGTTTACCGAATCCTAGTAGACACTGGAAGCTCTGTAAACATCCTGTTCAAACATGCATTCGACAAAATGAAGCTATCAATGAAGGATGTATCTCCCTGTAATAAACCACTACACGGTTTCACTGGGGATGCAAAGATGCCTCTCGGGCAACTGGACCTCTTTGTTGAGATTGGAAGTCATCCCCGTTCCGTTGTACGAAAATAGACGTTTGTGCTAATAGAAAACCATTCGGCCTACAACGCCTTCTTAGGAAGGCCAGCCTTGTCTGACTTCCAAATTCTTCTAGCCCCATGGTGCCTAAAAATGAAATTTCCAATGGACAATGGAGTAGGGGAAGTAGAAAGAGACTAGGACGTTGCTCGAGACTGCTATGTGACTGAACTTCGCAACAACCACAGGAAGGATAAAGGGAAGGGTGTAGAGGTTGCCCTCTGCATGAAAAGTCTAGAAGCGTAGCAACTAAAGAAAGCCCCTCCTCTTCGATATACCAGCGACCCTTTCAATGAATTAGACCCTAAGGACAAAGAGGTGGAGGCCACCGCCGAGCCTGCAGAGGCTATGGAGTTTGTATCTGTAGACAAGCACGACTCAAGTAGACTATTGAAAATTGGGTCCCAACTAAAAGCAGAGTTGAAGGAGCAACTCATCGACTTTCTCCGCCACAACTTGGATGTATTCGCATGGTCACACGTTGACATGACCGGAATCTCCCCCGACGTAGCATGCCACGTACTAAACATTGATCCTACCAAGGCGCCCGTAAAACAAAGAAAGAGAAGTATAGGGGCAGAGCGATCAGCAGCCCTCGATGAAGAAGTAAAGAATCTGCTCGCCAATGACTTCATACGAGAAGCCATCTACCCGGAATGGATCGCTAACCCGGTGCTGGTAAAGAAGGCTAATGGGAAGTGGCGAACATGCATTGACTTCTCCAACCTAAACGATGCCTGCCCAAAGGATTGCTTCCCACTTCCCCGAATTGACCAACTTGTGGACAGCACAGCCGGGCACGAGCTCTTATCTTTTATGGACGCATACTCAGGATATAACCAAATTCCTATGCATGCTCCCGATCAAGACCACACTAGTTTCATCACTGACCGGGGTTTATACTGCTATAAGGTAATGCCTTTCGGACTTAAAAATGCAGGAGCCACCTACCAACGCCTCGTCAACAAGATGTTTCCAGGGCTAATAGGGCAAACTATGGAAGTGTATGTGGATGACATGCTGGTAAAGTCAAGGAAAGCCAAAGACCACGTAAGCCACCTAGGCGAGATGTTTCAAATACTTCGCCAGTATGGAATGAAGTTGAATCCTCTAAAATGCTCCTTCGGAGTATCATCAAGAAAGTTCTTAGGATTCATCATCCATGCCAGAGGGATTGAAGCAAACCCTGAACAAGTCAGAGCTCTAAGGGATATCAAGATACCTTCCACTCGAAAGGAAATGCAAAGCCTTAATGGAAAAGTGGCCGCCCTGAGCCGATTCATCTCCAAAGCAATGAACAAGTGCGTCCCCTTTTTCGAAGCTCTAAAGAAAGACAAAGGAAAGTTCGAATGGACTGACGAATGCTTAACCGCTTTCCTTAACTTAATCGAACACCTCCAGAAACCACCGGTACTCTCAACTCCAAGCGAAGGCGAAGAGTTATACCTATACCTTGATGTGTCATCTCACGCCCTAAGCGCTGCCTTGGTAAGGGAAGACAACCGCACACAGCGACCAGTTTACTTCATAAGTAAGAGGTTTACGGGGGCAGAAGTTAGATATCCTAAACTTGAGAAGCTAGCATACTGTTTACTAATCACATCACGGAAACTGCGTCACTACTTCCAGTCCCATTCCATCAAAGTCCTGACCGATCAACCGCTGAGACAGGTACTCCATCGTCCCGACACTTCTGGGCGACTACTTAAATGGTGCATTGAACTAAGTCAGTATGATATCACCTATCACCCTCGCACCGCCATCAAGGGACAAGCCATGGCTGATTTCATTGCAGAATTCACTACCAATGAAGATAAGGAGCAATTGGAAATAGCAAAAGACATAAGGTGGAATCTCTTTGTGGATGGTGCATCAAACGAACAAGGCTCGGGGGAAGGTGTGGTAATAATCACTCCCAGGGGAAATAAGCTGCACTATGCTATAAGGTTGGAGTTCGCTGCCACCAACAACGATGCAGAGTAGGAAGCAGTGATAGCTGGATTAGAACTTGCCTTAGAAATCAGAGCCAATTCTTTGTGTCTTCATAGTGATTATCAACTTATTGTTAATCAAATACTAGGGGAATTCCAAGCTCGAGAAGAACGACTCATAGCGTATTTAAAGAAGACCAAGTTACTTCTCAGCTGATTGGACCACTACTTAGTCAAACACATCCCTCGGGAAGAGAACCAAGAGGCCGACGAATTAGCAAAGCAAGCAAGCATGAAAGACAGCGCCATCTTCGGAGCAGTAACCATCTCGAAGCAACTAACCCCAAGTTTTGAGCAAGTGAATCTGATAGCTGCAACCGAAGAAGCAAATTGGATGACTTCCATCCGAGACTACTTACAAAGCGGCATACTACCCAACGGGCGTAACGAAGTCAAGAAAATCTTGAGGAAAGCTTCCTGCTACACAATATAGGAAAGCATCCTCTATCGGCGCGGGTTCTCTAACCCGTTATTAAGGTGTGTCGCTGGGAGGGAAGCCAAGGAAATCTTATCCAACATTCATCAAGGAAGCTGCGGAGATCACACTGGAGGGCAAACTTTAGCAAAGAAGATACTTCGATATGGATATTTCTGGCCTACCATAAGCAAGGACGCCTTAGATTTCGCCAAAAAATGCGACAGATGCCAGAAGTTTGCTAAGTTTCCGCGGCTACCAACAACTGAAATTACACAAATGACCAGCCCTTGGCCCTTTGCAGTATGGGGAATTGATTTGATCGGCGAGCTGCCAATGGGCCGAGGCGGGGCCAAATATGCCATAGTGGCAGTCGACTATTTCACCAAATGGGTGGAAGCAGAACCTCTGAATAAAGTATCTTCAGCAAAAGTTATTAACTACTTGATCAAAAATGTTCTGTGCAGGTATGGAGTCCTATTCAAAATCATATCAGACAATGGACTTCAGTTTGACAGTGAAGAATTCGCCAACTGGTGCCGAGAGCACGGAATTCACAAAAGCTTCTCATCCGTAGCTTATCCCCAGGCAAACGGACAAGTCGAAGCCGTCAACAAAATTCTGAAAACTCTGATAAAAAAGAAACTCGAAAAGTCAAAGGGCGCTTGGGTGGATGAGCTCCCTACGGCACTGTGGGCCTATCGCACATCTTTCAGAACATCAACGGGGCACACTCCTTTCTCTTTGGCATACGGATCGGAGGCTATGCTCCCGGTTGAAACCATCGTGCCCTCCCATCGTAGGATCCACTATAACCCAGAAGAGAACAAAGAACTCCTTCACATGTCTTAGTTGAGGAGAGAAGAAACGATGCAGTCCTTAATGCGGCAGCCCACAAGCAAAAAGTAGCAGCACAATACAACTCCAAAGTCAAGCATCGTACCTTACAAGAAGGGGATCTTGTCCTCAAGCGAATCTTCCCTCGCCCCAGAGCACTAGATCCAATCTGGGATGAGCCATATGTAATTCATAAAGACCTCCACAATGGAGCCTATATTTTGTCAACAGTGGACGGAGAGGTGTTCCAGAGGGCATGGAACATCCAACACCTCCGTCGATACTTTTCTTAACTTGTACTGCCCATATGAAGTGAATTAACAAAGAGAATTAGTGGACGTAGGCATTTTCGTGCCGAACCACTTTAAAAAACCTTGTCTCTTTTTTAACGTGTTCCTTTATATCTTGGCTGCTTGTTAACTTTATCCTTTTCTGTTGAACAAAATCCTATGCATACAGCATTTCAATTCAAAGCACTCCACAGCGCAACTTCACATGGACAAGACCTGACAGGTACTACGCGAATCTATGCCCTCGCCAATGAGACACTTTTGCTCCAGCATCCCTCTGCTGCGGTTTAACTCATTGATCACGACGGCCCTTAAAGCCAACTGTAATGAGCCGATTATAAGCCACCGAGAAGGCCGACTATAGCCGAGGCTGCTCATTACGGCGTTCGGCTCGCCGACAACTATGAACCGACTATAAGCCCCAACATAAGGTGTGGCCAGCCAGGGGAAGTTCACGGTTGACGATCGGCACCCACGCTAGTCGGCCACAGTAAATCGAATAATACCCACGATTACGGGCCATAATGGCTCGGGTAGTTATTGTGCGCGATCTCAGCTCCGATGTGTCTTAAGTGCGGCTGAGGTAAAAAAGAATTAACTCCCCGCGGAGGCGTAAGATGGGTGACAAATGTCTCCAAGACCCACAGCTAGGGAAAGTGACTACAAAACCCGTTTGCCACGAACTTAAGCACATCGACGGCCTTCCGTGATTGGAAGTTTTTACTATCTCCTATATTTCCATTCCGTTTTAAGAACTTTCCTCCTATCCTCTATAACGATCCCTAAAGCACAGGTCACAAAATAGGAGGCATTCGCAAATGAGACCAGATGGCCGGGCACTCGACCACATTTCATACTCAGTCATGCTAAACATTCAAAGCTGCCGTCTACCACTAAAGCAGGAGGGATGGTATTTTATTCTTGTGTACCTACAAACATAGTTATAGTTTATTCGCACATCACGTTAGTATTACAAAATATGAAATTATACTTTAAGCAGGAACTTAGCATCAAATACCACTGAATCACAAGCACATGCATAGCTATATTTCTTATTCAGTACGTTAAGACTACAAAAAACATCCATATATATCGAAATTATCATAAGTTAAGAATTACATGCCGGAAATCAAATCTCTTATTACAAATAGCACCATTACAACTTGAAAGCCATGTTACTGTTTTAAAACCAACAAGTGTAACAGTATCGAGTCAACCAAAAGAAACATCCAGGTCGAATCAGGGAGCTGGCTGCATTGGATCTTTACCCTTGTCTTGTTGATGTTGACCGCCTGATCAGGCAAGAAGAGAAATCATTAGTGATAAGCAACAGAGTTAACAAAAGAAGAAACTAAAGAAGAAAAGGTTACCAGCAACTTCCCCTTGATCATCTTGGTCGTCATCCCCTACTTCCGCGCCTGCCTCCTCAACTGCAAACAACCGCATCCCCTCCTTCACCGCTATCTTCTCCTCCTTGGTGAACTGAGCGGTAACTGCATCCATCCTAAAGGCCGCTCCACCCTCCTTATCCGCCTCAGCCTTGGCCTCCTCTAAAGCCCTGAGGTAAATCCTAGCCATAACCCGGGGGTAGTTGTGCATCCAAGATAAGCCGCCCTACTTCCAAGTGCGAAAGTACATATCCTGCAGCATATCATCCATCATCCCCTCATTTTCCTCAAACTCCCTCATACGAGCCTCAGAGACCGATAGCCTTGCAACGGCAGCATCCCTCTCCAGTCGGTATCGCGAGCAGTCAGCCTGAAGGGACCTCCTCATTGCCTCCATCTCCTCCTTTAGCCTGACCTGAGCAAGCTCTGCGGCTTCAAGCCTCCCCGACAGCTCCTCTACCTGCTCAAGCTCCGCCCTCCGAACCTCGTCCGCTGTCGAGATGGCCATATCTACCCGCTCCTTGCAGGCAGCCTCCATCTTCTCAATTCCGCCTTACTAGCCTCCTCCATAGTCTTCCTCAACCGCCTGGAGGCAGCCTCATGCTAAGAAATCTGAATGGCCTGATCAGCAAGCTGTTTGGCCTGGTCCGAAACCATCAATCGTAGTCGGATGTTGGCACTCCCAATCTCCTCTCCAGCCTTAACCAGCCGGGCATGATGCCCCATCAGCTTCCTGGTCTCCTCCGCCACCCGGTCAATATTAGCCTTGGCCTCGTATCCCATGGTAACTATCCGAGTAGTAAGTAAATCGAGATCTAAGGACTTAGCCTCATCAAGCACCCGTACCATGGGATTGCGGGGAAGAAGATGCTCACCGGTGGCCTCGTCAATTGAAATATCCTGAGAACTTGGATCCAGATCCGGGTGACCGGCAAACGGGTTGCGAACTAAACCAGGGTGTTCTATCGGGATGACAGTGGGATGTTCAGACGGATGCAGAGAAGGTATGAAGTGCTCCTCGGTGGTATCCTGAGAAGGTTGAGTTGGGGCCTGAGGACTGGTTGAAGATTCAAGCAAAGGGCGACTCCTCTTCCTCTTCCGAGCATCCTCTTCAATAACCCCAAGAAGAGGGCGGTAACCTACCACATCTCCGGGACGACCAGTCGGAGGCTTAGGTTGGGAGAAAGCTCTGAGAAGCTTGTATTGTTCGAGGCGGTGACGAACATCTGAAGTCTTGGACACCTCGCTCACCCCTGGGATAAAGAACAAGTGTCACAAGCTTACATTGATCCATAATTCAAGAAGCGCGTTAAATTAAAGGTTAAAAGAAGAAAGGAAACACATCTATTATACAAACCCTGGGGAGGAGTAGGATACTGCAATAAGTCCTGGATTTCATTCCAGGACGGGAGCGGACCATAAAATATTCCTAAGTCCCTATCATAAATGGAGCCCGCAGAAGTCAAAAGTTCACCTTGAGTCGTCGGAGCCACCTTGGCTGGAATAGTCTGGGAAGACACGCTTGCACCGGTCCTGGCCTTGTCAGCTTTCCCAGATTTCTCTACCAAAGCCGGTTCTCCGTCCAGCCCCTCGAAAGCTTGGCGGAATGCATCATCCGTCCACTCCTGAATCTCGCCTGCTTGCCCAGGAAGCAAGGCCCCGATGCCATCGCCACCGTCACCACCTTCCCGGTCATCTCCGCCCTCACCTCTCTCCTCCTCCGCATCTCCCTCCCTCGGAGTAATTGGACAAGTGCTGGGGGAAGGACCGTCCGACTTCTTAAGCTTCTTACCTCCGACAACTGGAGGTTTTGTGAAAGGTTTCCTCTTACCACTCTCTACTGCAACACCTCCCTTAGCTTCAGCAGCCGCCCTCTCCACCGCCGTTTCCCTCTGCTTGACTACTGACTGCTGTGGAAGGATCAAATTATACTCCAGAAGGGTCGCATTTTTGATCAGGTAAGCAGCTGATCTATCTCTCCCGGGGATAGCTTCTATCTCAGCCGCCATCTGAACCAGGCGATCAGTCTCCACAACCGCAAAGCCACCTGTCGCTAGCAAAGAATGAAAACGTATGAGAAGAAGCATCGCAACCAGAATGGAAATTATAAATAAAGCGTCGACTTACATCCAGAGGTGAAACGCCGAATAGAAACAGAGTCGTCCCTGACGAAGAACCACTCCTTCTTGAACATGTTGTACTTAGAATACAGATCCAAGACTGGCTTGAAGGTTACAGCTGACTCCAAGCTGTTGTATGGGGACCCCTTCTTATAGCCCCTCAGATTATATAAGTACCGGATCTCCCGGTTGGAAGGAGCATGCCCATACTTCCTCTGAAAGATGACGAAGAGGCTCACCAGTATAGTATAAGAGTTGGGTTGAAGCTGGAATGGGGCCACCTTTAGATATGTAAGAAAGCTGACTACCCAAGCATTAAGAGACGGGATGGCACCACACATGCAGTGGTATCTGCTGTAGGCAAAGTACCCTTCGGGAGGGTCATATGGCATAACTTCTCTCCCTGGCAACAACATGCGTGCCCTATCGATTCCGAAAGAACGGGAGATGACATCAAGCTGCTCCTCCTTGAGGGAGCTGGGAAAGCAATCGGGCGGGGAGTTCAGAAGCTCCTGAGGGCCGTACCCGTCCACCAGTGATCTCGGGGCAGGTCCGTGACGTTTCGGTCCTGGCTGAGCGGGGGGCACTGTGGAAGATTCTCCTTCGCCCTGGGACTTATTTTTATCTGATCGAGTTTCTGCTTTTCGAGACATTTATCTGCAAACACTGAAAAAGCATATTGTTAGAACAAGGGGGTATGGAAACATAAACCAACGGGTGCATACAGTCTTGAATTTGAGTCATAATCGAAACATAACAAGCTAAGGATTCGTTCACTTAAACTCCCAGAAATGACAAATTTCCCAAGACCATTCGGCATCCTGCCATCCGACATTGACTTCATTCGGTATTTGGGATCTCAAGAGATCATCCGGTAATTCAAGGAAAAGGCCCGTTCGGCACTCAACATCCAACCCCATTTGGTAGTCCATAATAAGAACACATTCGGCAAAAGGGAACATACCTGGTTCGGGATTGATTTGGCTCTTAGGTTGATTCGGCACTCAGACTGATTCGGCACTCAGATTGATTCGACACTCAGATTGATTCGGCTGTCTCGATACAATAAAAGTAACATGTGGCCCTTATTTATAAGCGAAACATACCGACCGAACCAACTGATTCGGCACGCCCAAGACCGAACGAAACTATCTCAACTACAGGAAAACAAAGCACGCCATGTGCACGCACATGCCCTACTTTGGGGGGCAAGTGTTGGACGAATTCTCATCACCAAACTAAGGCCACTGCCAAACCATCTCTTTCCCCATGCTACCAAACCATCTCTTTCCCCATGCTACCAAACCAACCTCCTCTTCCAAATGCCTCACCAAACCAACTCATTCCGCATCAATCCCTTCAACCCCTCCTCTCCACCGAATCAACCTATGCCGGACCGGCTTATACCGGACCAACTCCCCACCGGTCCAAAACTCTCCACCGAATGAAGTCTCCACCGAACGAAGCAACACATCTCACCACCGGACCAACGAAGTCACCGAACCGACTCACACCCAGACCAACACCTACCGGACCGAGCCCCGCCTTCTTCACCAAATCAGCCATCGCCAATGCCGAACCAAGCACCTCCTCACCAATACCGGCCCGACTCCACTTCCAAACAATACCGGCCCAGAGTGATGCCGGACCAGCTCTGTCAGGCCAGACCACGTCAGCCCAAGCCCACCAGCAGCTGTATACATCCAGGACCCTTGCTCCCAGCCTCACTCTAAAAATAGAGGGGCAGGGGTACAACAATGGAGGACAAGTTTTGAGAGCTCAAGCACGGAGAGAACTTTCAAACAACTTTCAGATACTTGTATCAAAGCTTTGTACTTGTAATCTAAACAGTAAAGGAGAAATAACATATAAAGTAGACGTAGGCACATTCTGGCCGAACCACTATAAATCTGCGTGTCTTTTACAGTTTAGTCCCTGTTTTTTTACATATTTGCATAAAATCACCCAGATCACTAAAAACAACATAAAATCAACTAATTCATACGACTTGGAGGTGTTTGCCCATTTTTTGTGCAAACAGGCACAACACTCTTCGAAAGGGTTTGAAGAGATAAAATGAAGAAATTAAATGGAAAAAGAGGATTATCTAACAAACACTTCAAAAACAAATAAGAAAGTACGCAAAAATACAGAAATTTAGTGTGGTTCGGCGTGTTGCCTACGTCCACTATGAAATTGATGATTTTATTGATGTTTTCTTGTTGATTACAACTGATTACAGCGGATTACAATGATGAAATTCAAGTACAACAACAGCCTCGTAGTGCAAAAAATATTTCGGCGAGTCTGGACGTCAGAGAGCCAAAAAGATCCCTTTTCTATAGGCTTTAAGGTGCTATTTATAGGCGTAGGATGCAAATATCTTGCTCAGATTTCGGGAGACCTCTTCTGGCATGTGGGTGGGCCCACGCGATCGATCCCACGCGATTTTGACTTGATCCGTGATCGATACGAACGAATTTTCGTATCATTCAAGATTTGACCTAATCAAGTCAAAACATTGCATGAACAATCCTTAGGTCGTACGTAAGCTCCTGTGAAAATTTCATAGCGTTTGGACTTGTGGATTGCAAGTTATGATCGATGCAAGTTTTGGGCTTTTTGGTTATCGTTCTCTTCGCATCGATGCCCTTCGAAACGACCACTTCGTATTGATGGCCACGCATATGATGCCAGTTGACATGGAGCTTGCTTTCAGGATCGATCTGAAGTTCATGCCGAATCGATCGAGTCTTCCCAACGTTTGCATCTTGTTCGTATCGATTTGACTTGGTCTCGTTCGCATCGATCGAAGTTGCTCTGTTCGTATCGATTACCGTTGCTTTGTTCGTATCGATCAAAAAGTTGATATTCGTATCGATCTGTAATGTGTTCCTTGTATCGATCAATAGCCGATCGATACGAAGTATGTGAATAGATTGATTGATTCGAAGTGAATGAAACGATCAATACGAAGCGACAACCTCCCATGGATACGAACTAGTTGATGACAATGGATACGAAGTATGGTTGCTTGGATCGCCACGATTGTGATGGATACGAATAAGGCCACCTTGGATCGATTCAAACATGACAGATACGAAATGAAGTCACCCGGATGGATACGAACATGATGGATATGAAGAAGGCCACCTTGGATCGACTCGAACATGATGGATACGAAGTGGAGTTGACTCTTTTGTTTTGCATCGATCATATCTCAAGCATACGAACTCCGATTGACTTGAAATTTGGAACGTTGGCTTTCATAGCTTTTCTTGTCACGTCCTGTCAATTGTAGCTTAATTTGGACTCGGACAAAAATTATTGATATCCATAGCAAACTTGTGCATAACCGATCTTCGGGATGGACTGTCCTTGGTTTCTAGTTGAGTTCCTGGTATCACGGCCTTGCCAAAAGGCGGGATAGCCCCCCAAAGTACGTCTTGTGAGAACACGACGTGCTTTGAAAAGCTGCAATCTTCACTCTGAATAGTTCCATCTAACTTGTTAAACAGTTATTGTCTCCTCATTGGAAGTTGTAATCTTTGATTGATCCATAGAGACATAAATTACGAACTGTAGACTACCAACTGTTGTATTCTGTGCTATTGTAACTGATTGTTGTATGATATCGATTAGGTGTTTGTCGTTGTAATTGTTTATCAGGTGGGAATTCGACCTGTGAATTTTAAAATTGAAAATTAGTCTGACGTACAAGCATATACGTTAACCTGATTCTTGTTGACGTTCGCACGTTAACAAGTCGTTGTCAGTTTTCTCGTAACGAATTCCTTATCGATCCTCTCCTGAATCGACGTGAAATTCGAGTTGTAACCATGCTTGATGGTTGTTTTGGATTACCCCTTTGTATCGATCCTCTCCTGGATCAATGTAAAGGATCAAAAGATTGTTCTCGTATCGATGGACTTATGAGGGATACGTATAAAGCAGTTGGTTCTCCAGGTATTATTCGTATCGATGAATACGAGTCTTCATGGGTTGTATGTTGATGGATATGAATAGTACAGTTCGTATCGATGCGCCTTAGATGGAGATGAAAACGATGGATACGAACAAACGTTTCATATCGATGGAATCTGATGATTCAGAAAAATCTTCATTGCAATTTTCGTATCGATGAAACCCGAGTCTATGGATACGAATAGCTAATTTGCATCGATCTGGGGAGGAACCGGTTGGAAGCAGTCGCAATGACTGGGAGTCGAATCGTTTATTACCTTCCATATATATACGTGATTCTACACTTAGAGAAATTTTACTTGCTCATTTCTCCTATAGCCTTCGTATCGATACAGGGACTGAGAAGAAGAAAAACTATTCGTCCCCAAATTGAAAAAATTCACTAAATTCTCGAACCGACCGCTTAAGCTAGGTAATTAGCTAACCAACATCACTCTAAAATGACGAAATTCGAGCTCTCATGCCATTTCTCCATACTCATGGCCGATTCTGGTTCGAGGAAGCTGGAGGCTGGATAGAGTAGGGTTGAGGGAGGAGGAGATGGCATCTAAACTGTTTAGGGAAGAAGGCCTACCGATGGATACGAAAGAAACACTATAGCGCGTTGCAGTGGTTCGCATCGATCTGAGGACGTAGAAACTGGTATCGATCTAGGAGCAACAGAGATTCGTGTCGATCTGAAAATGATGGATGAGGAGGAGCGGCTTTGTATCGATCTCGAGTGGTAAGATTTCATATCGATCTCATCGATACGAAATCTTAACTAGTGATCGATGTGAAGCATCTAGTGGCGATCGATACGAAATGTATCTATCTGATCTGATCGATACGAATTTCCATATTGGCGATCGATACGAACTGCAACTAGGGTGACCGATTCATGTCTCGATCGTGATGGATATGAACACTCTTGAATAATTGGACACTTAACTCCGGCGAGCTTCAATTTGGCATAATTGGACCTGACCGTTGAACTGCATATTTGACTATCCTTCGAAGCTCGTCAATGAAACTGTAACTTAACAAAAATTTAAAGAACTTTAATTTGGATCGGTCTCTAAAATCTGGATGGCATAGTTGTGACGGTCAGCGATGACGGTCACTCCAGTTGAATTTCGAAGTCTTGTCGTTTGCATATTTTCTCATACTTTGTTGAATTTCTCAAGTAATTTGTAGCACTTCACTACACTACACAACACACTCACACACTTCACACAGAGGATCACGGGCTTATTATCCTCTAATAATGGGTTTTAATAAGTTGATTAGTTATGGAGTCCACAAGTTCTCAACAGCAGGAGCTTCAGAGTTCATCTCCTTTTGTCCTAGAGATTCCGGCCATCGCGGTCGAAGTTATAGATCCAGCTTCGGACGAGCTGCCTGGGGCCAGGTTTATAGGAAATCCTCAGGATTCTATACCGTCCAATGTCTTTGAGGACTTGTTGGGATGGATATGCTTAAGGCATGGTTTGTCGTTGGACGATGACTATTATCGGGACCGAACGATAGACCACATGCTCCCCCAGAGGGGTTTACTACTTTCAATCGCCATGCGTGCACAGCAGGAACACTTCCTCCGTTCAACCAATATATTAGGGAAGTGTTGTCTTTCCTCGGAATCGCTCCATCGCAACTACACCCCAACGGATACGCCACACTAAACAGTTTATTTATTGTATTCATGGAGCACCTTTTTCGGCCACCGGCTCCAACAGAGATTAGATATCTTTTTAACATCAAGAGTAGGGGAGATAGCCCATCTTTTACATTCCTGGAGGCGGTCAGGAATTGTCAAGTAGTAACCGGATCCTGGACAATGCTGAGTTACTTTAAAACAGAATGGTTCTACGTTCGATGCCCCCCAGGATTTGCCAGCCGATGGTTCGTCAGACGTAAGTGTTGCAGTCTTCTCCAAGAATTATCAAGATAATAGTAGTTGATGTAAAACTAATATTTTCTTTTCTTTATAGCCGCAATTTCATGACCTGAAGTCGGGTACTTCAAAGAAATGGTAAAGGTCCTTCAAGAAGTTCCAAGTGAAACGAGGGACATCGATTCGGTTCCAACCGACACGAATTTGAGAATCGTTGGGCTGATTGAGCGAAATCGAAGCATAAGGCTTAAAGGAACACTGAGGGCAGCCCCGAAGAAGAAGTTGAAACGCAAAACACCCAGGGTCATAATAACTGAAGGGGGTGATGAAGAGAGAATGCCCACAGATGATGACCTTGTTGCTGGGTCTTCGGCCGGATTTCAAGCGACAAAAGGAAGAAGAAAAGGCAAGGCCGCTGCTTACAAACGTCCTAAGTCTTCGAGGTGGAAATTAGTTGTGGTTTCTTTGCCGGTTCCTGGCATTAGAATTTTAGAGGCTCCTTCCTCGCCAACAGAGAGTCCTTTTGAAGGGCTTGCCGATATTTCAATTCCGGATTACGTGTCACTTCAAAACGACACCGGGTTGGAGGAGCTTGATAGTGCTCTTGATCTAAGTGAGTCGCTTCCTATAAGTGCAGTTGACATTTCCCGTTGGTCGGGAGGTTGCACATACATACACACTTCACGGCACTACATGATTTCCAATCACAAGTTGTTCAGTTCAAGAAACCACTAACTCTGCTTCTCTTTCTTTTTTACAGATATGATGTCCAGACGAGGGTCGATGTTAGGGAGTCTTCGCTCAGTTCGCCGATCTTCTTCCTATTATGAGTCACGTAGGAGAGAGGAAGATAGAGACCGCGATCGCGAGTACTCTAGCCAGGAACGTCATGAGAGAGATAGGGATAGGGACTACAGACATCGATCCCGATCCCGCTCTCATCATCCTAGAATCCCTACACAACCTTCGGGCCAAGGAAAATAGCCGATACAGCCCCCTCGTCACAAACCATCTTCGCATGCTTCTCAGCCTGAGTCACAACGCTATAGAACTGAGGTCGAGCCTCCCGTCGTCGCTGAGCAAGCCATCACTGAGCCCACTGAGGAAGGGGCTATTAGAATTGCTCAGCTAAAGAAAGGCTTCCCAAACATATGCTTTGACAGCTACATTTTTCCCCCTCACTTAAAGAGAATTCCATCGAAGGCGGAGAACACAATGCATGATTACATTCATGATATCTATTCCCAGTACAAAGAGTGGGCAAAGGCTGTAGAGAAAGCGTCGAAGGTGGCCTTCAAACGGGCTAAAATAATCGAAAAGTTAGAATCTGATCTCGCCTAGAAGGACCGCATCGTCCAAGTGCTTAATGATGAAGCGAGTCCTCTCGAAAATCAGAGATAGAGGCCACAAAAAAAGCCGATGAGGCAAACTTGGCCATGGAGAGGATGAGGCAGACACACTTTGCCTTGGTGGAGCAGATGGGCCACCGAAACACCATGGTCACCGCTGAACGGGACGCTGCTCTAAAAGAACTTGCTGAGATTAAAGCTAAATTTTCCGAAATTATCAAAGAAAAAGATGATGCAAATAGAGCTGCCCAAGAGGCTTGTGAACAGGCTGTTGTGCTTCAGGGCGAACGGGATGCGGCAACGGCTAAGGTCCATGTGGTGGAGACTGAGGTCGAGGAGAAAATTAAATCGGCTGAGTCCAAGCTAGAGACGGATATAGAAGATCTCTTGATAACTTACAACGCTAACGTACCGAGGCACAGAAATCTAGCCTGGCTTGACAACTACCCAACACATTTGTACAATGCCTGGGGCCAATTGGTTGAGGAGGAGAAGGCGGTGCATCTGGGTGAATCAATCGACGAGTTTGAGCTTGAGAATCGTATGCTGAATGAAGATGAACGAAATATTCTCCATGAGTCGACGATTTCGCACAAAAAAGAAAGGCTCGGCACCCAACACTCGGAGGCTGGAGAAGGTTCAGGTGTTGAGCACCACGATGTAAGTGCTGAAGTTCCTGTGCCAACCCAACCTGAACCTGCACCTGTGGTTGATTCCCAATCAGTTCATGCTTACAATCCGGATCAGCCGCAGTTGTCTCCGGTTAGAGAACAAGTTTCTAAAGCCGTTCAGCTGTCCACAAGTCAAACTGAGGAAGGTACTTTGAACATTCTCTATGCTTATCCGAAATCGGAATTGTCATCCAAAGTAGTTACTAATAGTTCTCCTTTTTTCTCTATCCAGTGATTGGAGTTACACCGATCGTGCCTCCTGCAACTCAAGAATCACTTCAAGCGCAAGAGGCCATCATCACTGAAGCGATCACCATAACTACAACTACATCGATTGATGGAACGTAGGAGAGCACGCATATTTTTGACGAGCAGATGATGGAGGAACTCCTCGGTCATCACAGCGACCCTTTGCGGACCTACCATTTGTTATGGGTGGAAGTGCACCTACTACTGGCTCTTCAATGCCAATCACTGATGCTTCCAGCGAGGCCCAAGTAATTCATGAAAAAGAAATATTGGCCGAAATTGACACTGAAATGGAGGCTGCGGCTAGTGGTGGTAGTTTTGGAGGTGGGATGGCGGCACCTGGTCCAGCCCCGTTAAGGATGATATCACCTGGTGGTATAGTTATTGATACCAGCGTGCCTATCTCACCTCCTATAATCGATCCAGTTCCGCCGACTCCACCTTCAGGGAGTATTCCCATTCACTTGAGCTCGGATAAGGAAGTTGATATCATGCCTCCTCCTAGAGATTAGCCGCCGAAAGGCAAAGGCTCGAAAAGAAAAATAAGTGGCAGCTCCAGTGGGTCCACACCGAAGAAGAAGCTGAAAAAGAAGAGAGAGTAGACGTGATTTTTCGGTTTATTTTTGGTAGATAGATAGGAATCTGTCTTCGTTTTTCTTTCGTAGGCCGTGTATAGATGCGGATTCAGCCTCCGCTAGTAGGAATTTTGGAATCAACTTGTATATAATTTCTTTTCACAGATAGTTGAAATGAAACTTTATTTTGCTTTGAACTTGATGTGTGTTTATTTTCTTAAGTGTTCCAGAATTTGAATTCCTTTTTCAGTACACCTGTGAAGTTTCAACTCTTGAATCTCGTTTGAGTTTATCCGTCAAGCTCTGAAATCATGGCCGCAAGTCATGACTGGATATTAAGTTGAACTCCGATGTTGTACTGCTTCAGTCAGTGATTGACACTTAAGTTCTGCCCACAGTTTAAGGGATGAATTGAAAAGATCGGATAGCGATCGTATTTCACCTTCAATGCAGCATGCTTAGCATCGTTGAATTGATGTTGAAACAAGGAGAATTCGAGTGGTCGAATCACACTCGCTCTTTTATTGGTGATTGTATCCACGCTACGGGGATTGCACTTGTGCGTTGACGGTTGATCACGCCTGCTTGGGTTTCAAGGATGCGTCCATGCTTCGGGGACTTAAGTTATTTTACAGACGGTCGATCCCAATCCGGCTCATGTCTAAACTTCAATCCACTCTCCGGGGATTTTGAGTTAACGTTTATACTCCAATTCACACTTTGGGAATTTTGAGTTGGTGTTTATGTTCATACTTCGGTTCACACTTTGGAAATCCGGAGTTAAGTGATGTTTATACTACAGCTTGCACTCTGGAAACCTAGAGTAAGTTGATGTATATACTCCGGTTCGCACTTTGGGAATTCGGAGTTGGTAAACAGACGGTCAATCACATCTGTTGTGAGTTTTTGAATTTTGTTCGCACTCCGGGAACGAAAGATGTATCAGGATCGTGGATGGTCGGATCACATCCATACTGAGTTAACAAGTGAGGCCGTTAGATGGACGGGTCCATCCTCCACAGATTTGGTTCGAATACGGGCGAAGTCGTTAGGTGGACGGATCCACCCTCTTCAAAACCGTATTTATAAGTTTATACTCCAGTTCGCACTCTAGGAATCCAGAGTTATGTAAAGGATTGTCGTGTATCAATCCTTTTTTAATTTAGTGTGATGGCCTATCCCCGAGCTCGGGTTTCACTTAGTGAGTGACCGGTCATATCACAGTCACTCCCTATTTGAATAAATTCCACCGTATGATGGAACTTAGCTCTCCGTGCATAGTGATGGTCATATGAAGTATTTCAAGTAAATCACAGCTCTGGCTCGAAGAGATTGCATTTTATTGCCGAAATAAGAAAATACGGCAAAGTCAGTTGCCTTATTAAAAATTCAAAATTTGAAATGCAGAAACAAATTGCAAATGAAAAATAGACTAAATAAATAAACAGAGCCTGTTATGTATAGTAGCGATGAAGACTCTCGCTGTTCCAGGATCTCGGAAGGGTGAGACCGTCAACGGTCGATAATTTGAATGTGCCATCTCCGAGCTTTCGTTCAATAACATATGGTCCTTCCCAAGTTGGCTTCATATGCGAAGGGAACGGATAAATTCTTTTGAGTACGAGATCACCAAGTTCAAAGGTTCGGGGTCGGACCTTGGCATTGTATAATTGGGCTACTGACTTCGATATGCGGCTGCCCTCAAGTCAACCTCTTCACGCTTCTCATCCAATAAATCGAGAGATTCAGCAAGTAATATAGCATTTGTCTTTAGATCGTAGTATGTCACACGATGAGAAGGTACTTCTAATTCGATTGGAATAACAGCTTCTGAACCATAAGAGAGAAAGAACGGAGTGTGACCGGTTGCGGACTTGTGGGTTGTACGGTAGGCCCATAGGGCCATAGGAAGTTCATCGACCCATTTGCCCCCGGCTTTTTCCAGTCGTTTCTTCAGAATGGATTTTATAACTTTATTAATAGCTTCAACCTGTCCATTTGCTTGAGGATGTGCTATTGCGGAGAATTTCTTCTGAATGTGGAATCGTTGACAGAAGTCCTTAAATTCGGCACTATTGAATTGGGTCACGTTGTCAGTGATGATAGTACGCGGGAGACCAAATCGGCAGATGATGTTGCATACTACAAAGTTGATCAACTTCTTCGTTGTGATCGTAGCAAGGGGCTCAGCTTCCGCACACTTGTTAAAGTAATCAACTGCTATGATGGCGTACTTCGCTCCACCTTTCACTAGAGGTAAAGAGCCAATAATATCAACGCCCCATACCGCGAATGGCCAAGGGCTGACCATTTGTGTTATCTCGGTATGTGGGGCTCTAGGAATTCGAGCATGCTTCTAACACTTATCACATTTATTGGCATAATCCGATGCATCACGATTTATAGTTAGCCAATAATATATGTATCAGAGTACTTTCTTGGCAAGAGCTTGCCCCCCGATGTGATCGCCACATTCTCCTTCGTGCACATCATGCAATACTCATTTGATTTCATCGTGAGCGATACACCAGAGTAAAGGAACAGAGTATCCTCTTCTATACATGACTCCATTCTGAATAGTGAATCGCGAAGCTTTTCGAAGGATTTGTCTCTTTTGCACTCCTGCGCTCTGGCAGGGTTCCGTGCTCGAGATAATTTCTGAACGGAGTTATCAACGACTCCCTCTCGGAGACGACATCAAATATCCAATCGGTTTCCATCTGATCAATGCTTGGCGAAGAAAATGTCTCTACGGGAACAAGTCCCATTGGTTGTGCTTCACCTGTACTAGCAAACTTTGCCAACGAATCAGCTTTCTGGTTGTGTTCTCGTGGTATGTAATAGATGGCATAATAGTCAAAATGATTCAATGTCTCCTGAACCTGAGCAAGGTAAGCAGCAAGTCTTCGATCTCTGGCTTGGTACTCCCCTCTAACTTGACACACGACCAATTGCGAATCATAGTAAATTTCCACTCCAATGATTCTCAAGTCTCTTGCAAGTTTCAATCTAGACAGTAGGGCTTCATATTCGGCTTCGTTATTAGTTGCACGGAAGTTGAACTTTAGAGCATAACATATAGATCGACCTTCAGGAGTTTCAAGTACAACCCCTGCACCTGAGCAATGGTCATTTGAAGCACCATTTGTATGCAGCTTCCAGATATACTTGGGAGATTCACTGGTTTTGGGAAAGTCCTCTGGGATGGTAAATTCAACTATGAAATCTGCTAGGACTTGTCCTTGGATGGCTCGCCTTGGAGTATAAGTAAGGTCAAACTGACTTAACTCGATATTCCATTTGAGTAACCTACCAGACGTCTCAGGCCGCGTAAGGACCTGTCGTAACGGCTGGTCGGTGTAAACGGTGATTGGTTGAGCCTGGAAATAAGGACGGAGCTTCCTCGAGGCGATAACAAGACAATAAGCCAATTTCTCTAGCTTCGAATAATTTCTCTCAGCTCCAGGTAGCCGCTTGGTTATGTAGTAGACCGACTTTTGTATTCGGTCCTCCTCCCGAACTATGGCAGCACTGATTGCGTTTTCTGATACCGCCAAGCAAATGTACAATTTCTCGTGATCGAAAGGCTTTGACAAAATCGGCGGTATGGAGAGATGTTGAATTAGTGTTCGGAATGCGCCCTCACATTTCGTAGTCCATTCAAAGTTTGATTTTAATTTTCGGATCAGATCGAAGAAGGGAATGCATTTTTCAGTGGACTTTGAAATGAACCTGCTCAATGCTGCTACTTCCCGTTGAGACTCTGGACTTGCTTTATAGTTTTCGAAGTTTCAAGATTTCCGATTGCCCATATCTTTTCGGGATTGGCTTTGATTCCTCGAGCGTTGACGATAAACCCAAGGAATTTTCCGGATGCTACCCCAAGATGACATTTCAATGGGTTTAGCTTCATTCTGTATTCTCGAAGGATATTAAACATTGACTCCAGGTCTCTGATGTGATCGGTGGAAAATAGCGACTTGATTAGCATGTCATCCACATATACCTCCATTGTCTTCCCAATCTGTTTAGCGAACATTCGATTAACTTACCGTTGATAAGTTGCCCCAGCATTCTTGAGTCCAAAAGGCATATAGCAATAGAGTCCCATATTGGTTACGAAGCTGGTATGCTCTTGGTCGGGCAAGTGCATGGGTATTTGATTATAGCCAGAGTACGCATCCATGAAGGATAAGAGTTCATGTCTAGCCGTTGAGTCTACAAGTTGATCAATTCGTGGAAGTGGAAAACTGTCTTTGGGGAAAGCTTTATTCAAGTCTGAGTAGTCAACACATGATCTCTATTTCCCATTTGGCTTTCGGACTAGTACATGATTGGACACCCATTCCGGGTATAATGCATCTCGAATGAACCCATTCGTCTTAAGCTTATCTGCCTCTTCTTTAAGGGTGGCATATCTCTTTAGATCCATACAACGCCTTTTTTACTTGACTGGGACGTACCGCGGGTCAATATTCAATGTGTGGCTCGCGATGTCCGGCGAGATCCCACACATATCTGAGTGCATCCAGGCAAACACATCAAGGTTTACCCAGAGAAATTCAACCAATTCCTCTTGCATTTGTTGGCTTAGCTGAGATCCAATCTTTATCATTTTCGAGCCATCATTATCGTCGATTGGAACATCGATCGTCAGTTCGGCCAGAGAAGCTTGACTATCTTTACCTTCATCTTCACTTTTAGTATCTCTCGGGTCAAGATCTCTTTGGAATTGGTTGGGGTGCCTAGGCCCGGGCCCAGGCGCTAATTGTCAATTATCAGCAAAGCGGACGTAGAGAGATTCCTTTACGCCCTTTCTTATTTCTTTCTGCTGCGCCTCGCGCAGCTCAGCAACGTAACAGGCTCGCCCTACGGCCTGATCTCCTTGAACAACTCTTACACCATTGTCGGTAGGGAATTTCAAAGTCAAACACCATGGGGCGATGGCAGCCCTAAATTCATCTAGGGCTGGTTGGCCCAAGAAAGCATTATATGGGGAGTTTACATCCATAACAACAAACTGCAGTATTCGGACTCTCCGGCGTTCACCAATTCCCAACTCCACTGGCAATTCCACAATTCCAGTGGGTATAGTTGCACTCCCGTTGAAATCATGAATGCGAGACTGACATAGCTTCAAGTCTTTAGTCTCCATTCTCATCTGGTCATAAGCTCGTTTAAATAAGATATTCACAGAACTTCCGCTGTCTACCAAGATCCTCTTCATCCAAGCAGGACCTACTTGAGCTGATATGACAAGCGGATCAATAGTGGGGGCTTCGACCCTGTCGGCATCCCGACCTCGAAATATGATGTCATCTGCCATCGTTCTTTGCTGTTTGGTCATCTGCCATACGACTACATTTCCTTCCAGCTTCGGTCTGCTAGATGAGGACCGCCACTAACAGTGTTTATCGCCAACCTCCCGCCAGTACAAGCGGGTTCCTCCTGTCTAGCCAAATTTGGTACATTATTTTGATTCGACGGGCCCGCACCTCCAGACTGCGGTGCCCGCACAAACTATTCTAACTTACTCTCTCTTATCAGCTTTTCGATGAGATCCTGCAAGTGACGGCATTCATTTGTGTTATGGTCGTAGCTTTCATGGAATCTACAAAATTTTCCCGTTTGAATTTGCTTCTCCGATGACTGTTTTGGAGCAGGCTTCTTGTACTGAATGTTATTGCAGGTTTGTAGAAATACATTCTCCAGCGACGTATTCAGAGGAGTATAATTATCAAACATAGGAGCTCCATGCCATAGACCATGGTTCTGATCCCATTTTCTATTTTGGTTACCACTACCTTTTTGATGATCTTGCTTATTCTGAATGTTCAATTGCACTTTTCCGGAACACTCCCCGGATTGTTTAACAGCAATATTACTCTGAATTCCTTCCACGCTAGGCCCTACATCATCCTTCTTCCTAGACTGTTTCGCATCCTCTCTTCTCAAGAATTGAACTACTTTGGAATAGAAATGGTCCAATGATGTTGGGGGTTTTTCGGCCAGCCAGTTGCCGAATTCATAATCAGGCTAAATCCCTTTAGTCAGTGCCATAAGAATAGGGTTATCATTTGGGTTGCTGATCTCAGCACATGTAGCGTAAAATCTCTCCAAATAATGCCTGAGTGTCTCTCCAGGAGCTTGAGTGACACTAGATAAAGTATTAACATCCTTTGGTCTCGCGACATGCATACGAAATTGCTCAATAAATTTTGTTTCTAACTGATCAAAGCATGAGATAGATCGAGGTGGTAGTCGGGTAAACCACATAGTCGTTATGCCCCCCAGTGAGATCGGGAAGCTTCGGCACTTGACTGCATCATCAACTCGTGCAACATTCATCAACCATTTATACTTCAGGATATGCTAATTAGAATTAGAGTTTCCTTCATAAATGGGTAAAGTCGGCATCCTGAATCGCCGAGGTGGTTCAGCATAGAGTATCTCATCAGTAAAAGGGGTATGACTTCGGGAGATTCCCTAGTCATCATTGCTAAGACCCTGACTTTCAAGGATCATTTGATGAATCATTGCTGGCAGGTCGGGCATCTGGACATTTTGAGTAGGTTGGGCCAAGGTGTGGTCGGGTTCCACAATGCGAGGAGGGGCCGGTCGTTGTCGGCGGTCCATGTCTCGCCTCCTTGGTACTATGTCTTTGGGGACATAAGACTCAGGATAGTAATCATGCTGGTGATGGTTCGGATCTATCCGATTTCGAGTCTCAGCATCCAAATCAGTAGTTGTCATGGTACGGTTATCAGTAATATGGTGTGGGGTAGCGCCTCCTCGGGAGGAGGGTCCAGTCTGATGGTTGGTTGACGGGCCAACTCTCAATTGCCCAACATTCAATGTGTGTTGATGCCCAGTGGCCTGTGTGTAGCTTTCGTCTAGCCGTGGGCATGTAGATTTGTGATGATAATCCGAAGAGGCTGAACTCTCGGTGGAGGAATGGGAAGCTTGATCCCTCCTGGATCTCCTTCGTCGCTGACGGTTCAGTTGGTTGGCTAGTTTCGCATTAGCACGAAGCTGTTGAGTGAGCTGTTGGCGGCTCTGAGTCAATTCTTGCATCAACTTCTGAAATTCTTCCCTGGTGACAGGGCCTTGCAGATCTAATGGTCCGGTAGCATTCTGATCGGTTGGAGGCAGTTGTACGGGATTCTGTCTGTCCCTTCCTTCAGGATCTGCAGCTGTGGAAGTAGTCCTTGTGTTAACCATGATAGATGATGAAGCTCTCTCCTAAACTTGTAGCAAATCTGAATAGGATGGAAGAACTTCTAAAATTGAGATCTGGATCTTCTCCTTGGATGTTCGCAATCCAATATCGGTAGTAGATCCAATGAGTAGAAGGAAAAAGCTGGGTTTTTTCTCAGTGAAAGCACCAAAGTGTTTGTACCAAAATTGGGCACAACACTCTTCGGAAGGGTTTGAAGAGATAAAATGAAGAAATTAAATGGAAAAAGAGGATTATCTAACAAACACTTCAAAAAAAATAAGAAAGTACGCAGAAACACAGAAATTTAGAGTGGTTCGGCGTGTTGCCTGCGTCCACTATGAAATTGATGATTTTATTGATGTTTTCTTACTGATTACAACTGATTACAACGGATTACAGTGATGAAATTCGAGTACAACAACAGCTTCATAGTGCAAAAATGTTTTCGGCAGAGTCTGGATGTCAGAGAGCCAAAAAGATCCCTTTTCTGTAGACTCTGGGGTGCTATTTATAGGCGTAGGATGCAAATATCTCGCTCAGATATCGGGAGACCTCTTCTGGCATGTGGGTGGGCCCACGCGATCGATCCCACGCGATTTTGATTCGATCCGTGATCGATACGAATGAATTTCCTATCAATCAAGGTTTGACCCAATCGAGTCGAAACTTTGCATGAACACTCCTTAGGTCCTACGTAAGCTCCTATGAAAATTTCATAGTGTTTGGACTTGTGGATTGCAAGTTATGATCGATGCAAGTTTGGGCTTTTCGGTTATCGTTCCTTCGCATCGATGCCCTTCAAAATGACCACTTCGTATCGATGGCCATGCATGTGATGCTAGTTGACGTGGTGCTTGCTTTCAGGATCGATCTGAAGTTCATGCCGAATCGATCAAGTCTTCCCAACGTTTGCGTCTTGTTTGTATCGATTTGACTTAATATCGTTCGTATTGATCGAAGTTGCTCCGTTCGTATCGATTACCGTTGCTTTGTTCGTATCGATCAAAAAGTTGATATTCGTATCGATCTGTAATGTGTTCCTCGTATCGATCAATAGCCGATCGATACGAAGTACGTGAATAGATTGATCTATTCAAAGTGAATGAAACGATCGATACGAAGCGACAACCTCCCATGGATACGAACTAGTTGATGACGATGGATACGAAGTATGGTTGCTTGGATCGCCACGATTGTGATGGATACGAATAAGTCTACCTTGGATCGATTCTAACATGATGGATACAAAATGAAGTCACTCGGATGGATACGAACATGATGGATATGAAGAAGGCCACCTTGGATCGACTCGAACATGATGGATACGAAGTGGAGTTGACTCTTTTGTTTTGCATCGATCATATCTCAAGCATACGAACTCCGATTGACTTGAAATTTGGAACGTTGGCTTTCATAGCTTTTCTTGTCACGTCCTGTCAATTGTAGCTTGATCCGGACTAGGACAAAATTTATCGATATCCATAGCAAACCTGCGTATAACCGATCTTCGGGACGGACTGTCCTTGGTTTCCAGTTGAGTTCCTAGTATCACGGTCTTGCCAAAAGGCAGGATAACAGTCTCCAATCACAAATGTCGCTCCATCTAGGTCGCACGCCATTTTAGTCGCAACATCAGGTCTTGGCTCCCCCCTCCACATCGATCATCGTCGCCAAATCCTTCTCCAACATCGAGCGCTTATGCACGATTTTATATTATTTTTTCATGATGCTTGCCCCTTTCTTTTCCAAGCCAGGGCATGGGTATATTGAATGAATGAAGAAAATGGGAAGTTCAGGCTTATATCCGAAAGTAAGGGAGAGTTATAGAAACTAAGGTGGGCTTGGGCCAAAAGAATTTGGGCTTTGGTTTCAATTAATAGATTTTTCTTTTATTTTCTTTTCACAATTCCTTTTAATTATTTGTAAATAAATTCCAAACTAATTTAAATTGATTCACATATCATTCTACAAATTATATTCATTTAAAGCAATTTATTCAATTATGATTAATTATTATATAAAAAGAATTCATTAATTTAATATAATTTATTAAATCTAAATCGTTTGTTAAATATAATTTAATTAACATTTTTTTTCAAATATTAATTATCAAATTCGTATAATCTTATTTTAATTAAACTTATTTATTTACAACATAGAAAATAGGGTTGTTAAAGGGACTTCATTCTCCTACGGATCAAGTCCACCTTCTTCGATTTCGCCCTCACCGTATCCGGCCCAAGAATACTCCTCTCCATAGTGTTCAACCAACACGACAGTGATCTACAGGCTCTACCGTATAATGCCTTGGATGGTGTCATCCCAATGCAAGCCTGAGAACTATTGTTATAGGTAAAATCCACCAACGGAAAGTGATCCTCCAAAGAACCTCCAAAGTCCAAGATGCATATCCGTAGCAAGTCCTCCAATACCCAATTTACTCTCTTTGTTAGCCCATCTATCTGCGGATGATATTCGGAGCTCAAACTCAACTCAGTCCCCAATATCTCCTATTTACTCCCCGGAGCACACTAGTGAAAAGCGGATATCGGTTGCCAACTATACTAGTAGAAACTCCATGTGACCTAGTGACCTCTCTCACGTATAGAGCCACCAACGATGTCGTCATCCTCATACTCCACACTTATATGAAACGAGCTCATTTGGTCAAACAATTTACTATGACCCAAATTCTCTCATTCCCTCTCCTACTCCTTGGTAACACATCTATGAAATCCATAAAAATACTCTCCCACTTCCACCGAGGAATATCCAATGGCTACAACAATCCTCTCGGCTTCTCATGTTCCTCCTTTAGCCTCCGACAAGTCATACATCTAGCTACATACTCCGCTACTTACTTCTTCATACCGAGCCAATAGAATACCATCTTCATGACGCGATACATTTTGTCACCACCAGGATGAATGGTCATCCTGGAACAATGAGACTCAGCTAGTACCGCATCTACCAACTCCATACTACGAGGAACATAAAGCCTGTCATCCCTCCTAACCATCCTCTCGAGTCAATGGTATAATGTCTCAAATGACTCAATGACTCTCCTCTATAAATCCTCTCAATAATGTCTAATAGCTCCTTATCCTCCTTCTGCCTAGACCCAATGCGCTCCATGAATGTAGGCTGCACATCTAAAGCTGCTAGCAATCCCAGAGTCATATCTGATGATGGTGGGAAATCAAATGTAGAAATGTACTCTAAATGTCTCCACATCAAAAATAAGGGACTTAACATTGCACGCTATCTACTCAAAGCATCCACCATTACATTACCCTTGCTTGGGGTTTAAAAGATATCAAAGTCATATGATGCCAAGAACTCCATCCACCTTTGCTGCCTCAAATTCAAATACTTTTGGAAGAACAAGTACTTCAGGCACTTGTGATCCGTAAGTAGCTCAAATTGCTCTCCTAAAAGGTAATGCCTTCGTGACTTTAGTGCAAAGACAATGGCTGCCAATTCAAGACCATGGGTATGGTAGTTTCTCTTGTGGATCTTTAACTGCCTACTTGCATAACTCACCACCCTTCCTTCTTGCATAAAAACTATACCTAACCCCATACCATAGACGCTGGTATAAACTGTAAATGATTTCGTCCCATCAGGTAATACTAGAACTGGTGCACAGTCAATGCCTCTTTTAACTTGATAAAAAGATCTTCGCATTTAGCATCCTACAAAAAAACTGGATTCTTCTTGGTAAGACAGGTCAGAGGACCGAAGATCTTTGTGATCCTTAATGAACTTCTAATAGTAGCCTAACAAACTAAGGAAACTTTTCACCTCCGTGGCATTCTTCGGCACATACCAATCCTAAACTGCTGCCACCTTACTAGGATCAACTGCCAATCCTCTTTCTGAGCCGTTGTGTCCCAAAAAGCATACCTCCTTTCTTCAAAAGTGACACTTTTAAAACTTTGCCTTCAACTTATATGCATGGAGTGTACTAAGAACTTCTCATAAATGCAACGCATGCTCCTCCTTATTCCTCGAATATACGAGAATATCATCCATAAATACCATGATGAATTTGTTTAGCAACCCCCTAAATACCCGGCTCATCAAATCAATAAAGTAGGCAAGTGCATTAGTAAGTCCTAAGGGCAAGACTAACTACTCATACAACTCGTCGGGTGTATGGAATGCCATATTCTTGATACTGTGCTCGGCTGTAGACAACTTATGGGATTCGGTAGCCAATTTAAGTTGTGAGAACACCTTAGCTCCAACCAATTGATCAAATATATCATCTATATAGGGCAGTGGATAATGATTCTTCTTTGTCAGTTTACTTAGCTCTATATAATCGACGTAGAGTGTCATAGAACAATCTATCTTGTTGGCAAAGATGATTGGTGACCCCCTTAGAGATACTCCTCCTAATGAAACCCTTCTCTAATAACTCATTAACCTGCTTGTTCAACTCGCGTCTTTCCTTCGTAGTCATACGCCTTAGTGGTAAGGCGATAGATCTAGCGTTCTCAACAAGATAGATTCTAAACTTGATCTCTCTCTAGAATGGAAGACTGGTAACCTCAACAAAAGCATCCGTGAAATCTCCTACTACGGGTATCGTATCTATCTTATTTATGTGATAGATCTAAAGAATATAAGTAGCTCAACATAACTAATCCTCGGGGGTTGCAATAAACCTCTAGGTTACATCCACTACACCTGTTCAATCTAACGACCTTCTTATCATAGTCCAAAATAGCCACATACATCACCATCTAATCCATCTCCAATATCAACCCAAACCCAAAGAATCCCAATACAAAGACATTACTATCAAACTCGACCCGTAAGATGAACAACTCCAAACCCCTACATAACATAGACAAATAAGTCGATCCTCCTACATGGTTTGGCACAACTACAGGATTGGTGACTATACTAGTGTGTACGTGTAAGTCATCAATAGATATACTATAAATGAAAGAATGTGAAGCCTTAATATCAAATAAAGTGCGAATACATAAACCAAAATGAGTCAACACACCTTCTATCTCCATTTTCTTATCCTTGTCCACCACTGGATGTGCACTTGAGCTAGGGACTAATTCTAGTGCATAGGCCGAAACCACCTGAGTAGAAGTCCGAGTTGAAGCTCTCGGTTGTGTTGGGAAAGCTTGCTTTAGATGTCCATACTAATCAAATTTATAGCACTTAACTTTTGAAAGATCTATCCTACACTCCACATGAAATGCCCATTCTTGCTACACTTCCTACAATGCATATCCTTCTTCTGGACCTTTCCTTTAGGTCTACCTCCACCTTTATGCTAGTTCTGCTGCACTTTCTTAACAAACTTCTTGGTTTCCTCTTTATTGGTTTCCCCTTGGAGATGGTGTTTAGCAAGGCCATCTCCACTAGACCCTCATACGTAGCACCTATAGGAATATTACTCAGAGCTAAATCTTGAAGAGGTTGATTCAGCCTTTTAGCAAATTTGAGAGCCTTCTTGTGTGGTGTGTCAATTAACTTCATCCCAAATCTTGTTAGCTCATTGAACTGGTTAACATATTCCTTAACGGATAGATATCTTTACTTCAAGTGAATGAACCTCTCGAATTGCGCACCTTCCTTTGCCTTAGAAAGAAACTGCACCTCGAACCGCCTATGGAACTCTTTCCAAGTAATCTACTTTCTGTCAGTATCAGCCACAACTACCTCCCACCAGCTTAATGCCTCACCTTATAACTTCCATGTAGCTAACTGCATCCTTACCTCGTCAGTCAAACCCATCAAACCAAAGATCCTCTCACAAATGCTGATCCATGACCTCAAATCCACATAAGACTCTATCCCCGTCTATTGCTTCCCTCTAAGATTTTAAAATTCTTTAAATAGCTTAGCAAATTCTGTAGCGGTAGGTGGGTGGGCAGGAGCCGCACTTGTCACTCCCTCCGCAGGCTCTCTATTGGGATTTAGCTCAGCTTGTCCCCTCGCCTGTAGGTACGGGTGGAACCATATCAGGATGCTTGTGCCCGTGACCTTAACTATATCGTCAAAGCCTGAACCTGCAGGATTACTCATCTTCTATTTGTGAATTTCAAGAGTTCCATTAGCAACTTTTCACAGATACCATAGGCATGAGTAAGAGAGATAACATAGACATGAGCCAAAGATATCATAGGCATAAAAAAGAGATGTTTCGATATGTGTAAAATCTTTTGGAAAGTTTTTTGGAAAAATCTTTACTTTTATACATATATACTTTAAAACCTTTGGACAATCCATTTTTATCAAATATATTTCAAATACGCTCTCTCAATACGGTTCTAATCCCTAAGGAACTGTGAACCTAAGCTTTGATACCAACTTGATAACTTGCACCCCCGACACGCTGATCCAAAGCCTAAGTGACTTTTGAACTCGAGCCCTGGCAAGAAATGCGGATCATCAAGATTCATAACATTTTACATCATAGAGACTAATACAAGCAGATATTTATATCTAAGATTTGCAGTACTTTTAGAACTCACAGCGGAAGGAACAAAATATATAACACGGAAAAATATCCATCTTAGAAAATATCCAAATCACAGTGTCATAAAATCAGTATGCGTTCAAATACAGTGTACCTAGAAAATATCACTCCAACTCTAATAAAAGAGATAAACTATACCGATAAGAGAGATAAATACAATGAGAGAAAATATGGTAAAAAGTAGTCTACAAAGATAAGCTCGACTCTCCAAGTATTAAGAATGGGCCAATTGCCTGCTACCTATCCACTTGTGGTGAGGGAAAAGAAGGAAAGAGAATGGGTCAGACAAAAGTCTAGTGATTGGGCACAAGTTTAATATGTGATGATCATATGCAGTTACTTCAATACTGATCTAAATGATATAGGATGCGATACAAGTGTCTGTGAATTCCTAAGGTCTGTTACCTAAGGCTTCTTGTCTAATACATTCCTGCACTATAATTTGTGTAAGCTGCTACAATGGATCGAACTAAAGATTAAATCTCACATCTAACGATCAACCATTACTCCTAGAGTTGTTCAATATGTAAAACACCACCGTCTTGGCTACTAACTATGAAACCACCACCACTAGGCTGCTGAGGAACCGATTTCCCTATAATAGCTACTACACGTAACTCCACTATGCACTACAATGCCAACACGCTGAATTATCTCCTCGTCCGCATCCATATCCACTTCTCGATTGTAGTGTAGGCTTC
Organism: Allium fistulosum; assembly: GCA_030737815.1. Taxonomy (NCBI): domain Eukaryota; kingdom Viridiplantae; phylum Streptophyta; class Magnoliopsida; order Asparagales; family Amaryllidaceae; genus Allium; species Allium fistulosum. The sequence goes on from CM060905.1 coordinate 900,901,279, forward strand.
TTATTGCACGTTCCAGGATCCTCCATTCGAACTATATCACGTCGCGTCAGTATTCGTGCATACTAGGACTCCCATTATGCAGACCTCTCTCATCATGCTTCCTCTTCAGTGTTGTACGTCCACCGTGGAACCTCCTGTGAGTACCATTTACGAAAATACATTGCCACTAGTCCGTTACTTGCTTTCAAATTGGGCAAACAACATTTACCTAACACCGCAATGACCTAACGTCTGCTCCTAGGGAACTAGCTTCCCTACAAGTCCTATCATACATCCAAATGCCTTTAAATAGGCCCCCAAACAATATACATACATGCACAAACACACACACACACACACACACAAACATATTGTTAAATTTAGGCCTTAGACCAAGGTTCATATTGGGCATTTTACACATCTACCAGTCGACCACTAGCCCTAACCAGGTCGACCATTAGGGGTCAGGGTCGGCCGATTTTGTGCTAAAATTAGGGTTTCCAATAATTTTAAATGTCGTGATTAATGTTAATCCATGTCATTGGCAGTGTATGACGATCCATAATTTCCAATTTGACCGATCCATGTTTCAATTTCAATGTCAAGTGATCTAATTCAGGGTTTTATAGATTTAGGATTTATCAATTTATGGTTTTAAATATAATCTTGAAAGAGGTGTACTATCATCAAATTGGGTTTTACAATTTACAGTGGTTGAATTTTAATCAAGTTTGCATATTCCACTTTAGAGTTTTACATATTTCAAATTAAGTTTCTAGCACCCTAAATCAATTAAAATTGTTTGAATCTAACTATAATAATCATCTTACTAAAATGTTCCCACTCAGCTCAAGCCTAAGCTCTTACTATTTGCTTTGCCTGAGAATCATCTCTCCAAACGCTAGCTTTGCTTGCTCCGTCTATCCTAATTGCTTGTTTCCTTCTAGATTGATTTTATTTTGATTTTTAAGAATTTAGGGTTCATAAAAGAGGGAAAACTTTGATAAAGTTTCATCATTGAGAACTTTTAAATGAGTTTTAGGGTTAGATCGGGCTAGAATTTATAGGGTATCCAAAATAATTTAAGCTGTTAGATTTACGTTGAAGAATCTTCAATTTGATCACGCATGCTTATCGATTTCTTCGAAGCCAAGCATCGCATTATTGTTGTTCAAACACATCATAACAAATCAGTAATTGCTTAATTTCACACAGGCACGGTCGACGATATGGTGTTTGTCAAGATCTCTCGGTTGAAGAATGTTATTTAATTCAGTACCAAGGGGAAGTTAGCATCGAGATTTGTTGGTTCTTTTCCGATACTTGAGAGGATTGGGAATCTAGGTCATAGAGTCGACTTACCATGGAAGATGCAGGCGTGCACAAAGTTTCCACGTCTCGCACTCATTGAAGTTTGTGCATGGCTCAGGCATGATAGTTGAACCAAATCAACTTAATTATATCAACATTGAATCAAAAGCTTCGAGACCTCGTAGGCCTATTCGTATTGTCGTACATGATACAAAGCAGCTTAGGATAAAGGCAATAGAGCTAGTGAAGGTTCAGTGGGGTAAGAGTGAAGGCAACTGTACTTGGGAGATCGAGGAGAGCATGCAGACCGCTTATCCGGAGCACTTTACTTGGTGAGACTTACACTTTATTGCAATTACTTTCACTTTAAATATTATATAAGGTAATTTAATATTCTACATGCTAGGGTAGGTGTAGATATTATTTCTTGCTTCTGTGTGCATGTTTGATGTTTGATATGTTAGCTCGTGAATGTTAGACATGCAGGGTAGATATGTTTGATTTTACCTTATTTGTATTTGGGTTAGGGGTAAAATTCCTAAAGTGGGGGTGTAACGACCCGTATTTTATGTATCAGAGGGTCATAAAATATTATTTATAAGTTCGAATTGGGTTTTATGACATTATAACTTTGGGAGATGTTGAGTAGATATATTTTTGAATCCGAGAAATTTTATTGAACAATTTTACTTCTAAAGGCCTGTAATAGATAAATTTTCTAATTGAAGCCGAATAAGGGCCCAAGGTCACTTTCATTGGAAAGATACGATGGTTTCTCTTTTCGTAGAGTGGTTATAATATCGATTTGGACTCCTAGAAAGAAGATATTGTTGTTTGAAGTTTGCAGTTTTAGGAGCAGCTTAATGGGTAATTAGTCAGATTGTGGATATGCCTACTAACTTATTTCAGGTTTGAGACTATTAGAGGCCGAAATAACCTTTTCCAAATAATATTACCATCTTCCAAGTAGATCTAAGCCTCCATTAACCCTTGTTTCACCAAAACCTTCACATTTCTCCTCCAAATCAAGTATAAATCATAAATTAAGGGTAGATTGGCAAGGGGTTAGTTTGAGATCTTCATATCTACATTTTTAGAAAAGAAAAATTAGGGCTTAGTTGTTCATTCTTGGATTTTCCATAATTAGCATTCAAAACTGGAATTTTTGAGGGCCTAGTGAGTGGTTTATCATCTTTCACCTTATTATATATGTATCAATAGGATTTAACATGTTTTGAACCCATTTTTCAAGTCAAAATCTTATTTTGAGACTATTCTAAAATAAAACCTAAAGTAAAGATGAATTTAAAATGTTTTAAAGTGTTCTAATCTTGTTATTTTGATGTATGGTTGTCTCAATATAGGTTAGGATATATTAAAGATACATTATAGCATGATTTGCAATGATATGTTGAATATTTGTATGTCTAGATATTGATGGATAGTTATATGCTATTTGTGTATATGCTTGGATGGTTGAAAACGCTCATTGGAGCAAATTAGAAGTAGGAACTATGAAACCAGACTTTGAGGATAGGCTCAAGGATGATAAAAATCATATTGATAAATACGAAATGCAAAAGGTTCGAAGAATGGAGCATAGCAGTGAAATCAGCATGAAATTGGAAACTTGAGATATTACAACAATTATGCCCAGTGGTCCTTCAAGTCTTGCTTTGGGTTAGGGAGGCTCCTGCTCGGGTTTTGCTTCAGGTTGGTAGTGGGAAGAACCGGACAACGGATGTTGTTCGGTAGTGCTATGTTCATGGGCTCGACAAGAATTCTTGTCTAGGGGGTGCTTTAGATCTTACTTCATGATTTGGGGCGTATTACTTTGGGACTGGACCTTGGCAATTCTGAGTGGAAAATGAAGGGTGGAGTTTTGGAGCCGCTTCAGGTCACGCTTCAAGATTTTTCATAGGTTGCTTTGGGTTTGGCTAAGGATTTACCCAACTAAAACTTGGGGTTTGAAGAATTTTGGTCGTGGCGAGGCAAAGTTTTGGGATTTCTTCGTGACATGTTCAGGGGATCTAGTGGGTGATGTGGAGTGAAATGGACAACTTCAAATGACCCGAGATGACCTTGGATTATAGTTTGTTGACTAGTAAAGCGACAATGTAGCGTTTCGATACTACGATGACTTTAGAACTTTGGTACGGTGGCTCTACGACTTACGATGGGTGTCTAGAGGTGTTCTGAAGATGACGACTTAATGACGGGAGTCGTGACGGTGATCCACAAGGACAAGTTCAACGATGAGGGTCTCTGAGTATAATTTGCGATTGTATTCTACTGTGGAGATAGCTAGGATGGAATAACAATTGTGTTCAATCATGGAGACATATGCAAAAGGATCATTAATAACTCGGAGGTTTCTAGCGTGTTCGTAAAGAAGGGGTATGCGGGGATGTCCACTTGGAATTGCGATCGTATCCAGATCTTTACGATAGTAGATTACTTTGGGCTTTTAGTGAGCTAGGTTTCTAATCTTACGAAGTGACATGGATTTGAGCACCAAAGAAGCTGGGATTTGAACGAGTCCCTGTTTACGATTGTGACATACGAGTTATCATATATTCAACACACATGAGTGATGATGAGGATTGTTTGATGGATGTTATGTTTTCCATGGTTGTTTACCACTCTAGGGTGTCACATGATGTAGGTATTTTTGACTTTATACCTAGACACTGGAATTGTACTTCGATTGTAGTACACTTATATGGCAATGATAGTAGATTAGCATATATTGATTGTTATGTGCTAACTCTATAGATGTAGGAACATGACAGATATGGTTCATCATACCCTATGCCCTTATTTACTAAATACCATTTTCATAGTAACTTTGGGATAATGTATCATTCACATGAGACTATTGTCTGACCCGAGGTTTTATGATTTGCTTCTTATTATATCTCGGATACTCTTAAATGAGTAGATTGGGGATAACAGGTTTGGATAACGCATAGATCCATACGGAGTACGAGCAGGAGGCTATGCTTTCATATATCTATACTTTGGAGCTTACTATCACTCAATCCGTTATGTAGTAATATGGAGCTATACTAGTACTTGTATTACTTTAGAGACAGTTATAGAGTTTATTTTGGAGATTTGGGATGTATAAACTCTTTTATTTTAGTTTTTTGTATAATCTATGAACCTGTGCACTCTGATGTTCTTGTTTATAGTTCATTTGATTATATTACCATCTCACCTATTTTACATCTATATTATTATATTATATTTTGTCCGTGCGCTGTGAAGTGTTCTACAGGTTCCATTTTGGTTTTCATTAATTTACACCCTTGGCTATCGCCTTATATCAGCTGGGTACCTCGACAGCGCACTCTACATGTATATTGGGTAACAAAGGTTTAGGGTGGTCGCCACAGTGCTCTATGACTATAGGTATGTATTTTACTTTATTTATATTGTAAATGATAGTGAGAAATTTATTTTAAATTCATAATTTGAAATATTTGAATATTATCCACATTTTATGTATACTCCTTTAAGTCTATATGGGTCTTAATTCGTTTAAACCTCATATTTTCTTTATACATACATACATATATTAATTTATTACAACATTTATAATTCATATAGTTTTATATATATTCATATGTAATCCACTATTAATTAAACCTTTTATTTGATTCATATATAACATTTATAATTATGTAAATTTAAAAAAATTACTTATTTATAACCTTTATGAATATAATAATAAAATAATTTTAATTTATATTCATAAACCTTATTAATTATAATTATAATTTAAAATAATTTTAAATTAATTTATTTTCGACCTTCATAAATTTTGCAATATTTTTTTTTAAATTAAAAATAATTTTATATTTATTTTATAATATTCAAATACGCTTATTTGAATCAACCTTAGGCGTAAAATATTTTTGAATCTTCCATAAGGGCATACCCTTGGAATTGGACCACTCAGAGAATCCAAGTAGAGGCATGATATCAAAAAGTTTTCCTAACATTCTGCTTAATTAAACACCATTTCCTTAGGCAACTATCTAATTGATTTTCCAAGTGATTGCCCTACATATTTGTTAATTATTCATGCAAACACGGTACAAACTCTGATACCATTATTGGATCAGATGTATTGGCACGGGGTAAAAAGGGTAAAAGGTGTAAAATTCCAACACTGGCATTTCTCCATGCTCCAACTCCATCAACTTCCTAAGCAAGACTGACTTGGATGCTTCAGAAAAAAACCTTTCCTCGATCTCCTTCGAAAATCTACCCAAGTCAATCCTCTTTTGGTACCCCTACGGTCACCCCCATTCCACCAAAATAAAGTAGCTCCTTGCAACTGTCTTGAAGCTACTCTCCTTTTCTGCTCATCATTCAACCCCAAATCAGCAAAAATTCTCTCACAATGCAACAGAAAGTTTTCCACTCTTTTCGCATCTTTAGTTCCTATAAAAGGTTTTCCTTTCAAACTAGTGTAATCTCGACTTAGCTAAGCATAGTTATTACCAACTAATGCTATGGGATTAACTCCTCCCGCGTTAGCAACCTTTCCTCCAACTGCTTCTACAGCTGCTCCAGCTTGCATCAGATTGACGTGGAACTGGTACATAGTCCATATATCTACTAGTCTGGTTTTGGCACCTACGTTGCCATTTGCATTTTGATTAGCATTTGTCCGTCGATCCTAGTTTCTCCTAGTGTTGGGCTGAGCATTTCCATTGGTTGTGGTGCTTCCTCCACCAAGATTCACTCTTCCGTTTCCTGCCACCATATCTTTCTTTCTCATAAATCTGCAGACGAGCCTTAGTAAGATATAGAAGAACAGTCTAAGAGAGTGGGGAGAATACATACTTATATTTTGCAAATACAAGTACGTTGCTATAGTGTCATCCCATACCCCAATCTTATTCTCTGATTCATTAGGATTATGTATTCAAAAACTCTTTAAATCTAAAATTCTTTAAGCCATAAACCTATTCTCCGATACCAATATGTAACATCCCTCATTCTAAGGCCCAAAATTAACTGCCATGGAGGTTGCAGTCATCCATAGTTACTAATTCTCGATGAAAAAATGCGGCTATGTTAATCATATCAATAATCAGAAGCACATGGATATGAAAAAATTTCAAACATTGTTTAAAAACAAATTTTCATATCTCATTTCACAAATTATATTTCATATTCATTGCATAATCCCATTTGTAATCCCGCATTAAGTGAAACAATAATTATTACAAAAAACTCCAAGAGCGACATATGAAGATGCCCCCTTGGTTGATTAGAGTCAAATACTTGGCAATTATACAACTTTTCCATTAAATCAAAATAGACAAAACCAAACTACACAGCGGAAATGGATAAAGATCCTATTAGCTGGATTGCCTCCTGCAAGTCTCTGGAAGCTTACTTGTCTAGCTGGAATCTAAAAGCCCTTACTTCCGACCTATATAAATGAGTACTCGAGAGTTTAAGGGGAAAAAAAATTTCGGGTCAGACAATAGTCCGGTGTGAATAATAACCAACAGTTTCGAACCAAATAGATATCTAGTGAGTCCACGCCATTGAGCAGAATGGGTTTTCCCCTCACTGGTATCTTATCAAAACATAACAATCATATACTATGCTCCTGCAACCACAATGGTTAGAACATAGAAAATAGCATTTATAATCATGCAATACATATTGGATTACCTATTCCAATTCATTAGATTATCCATCTTAATTTCAAATGACTACCATCACAATTTAAACTGACTATCCATCTTATTTTAATCTGACTACCCATCATATAATAATGTAGACTACCTATCTCATAATTAAACATATTCAAAATTATGTGGACTATCCATCTCACATGTATTTATTTTACCTATTCCCTACCATATTGACACCCATCATATAGGGCTTATTCATTTAAAATTTTGTGGACTATCCATTACACATATTCCATCCGATTTAAAATAATGTGGACTATCCATCATACATTCCATAGTTTTCCTAGGATAACTATAAAACCTTCATTGTTCTCGTAGAGACTATCCATCTCTAGCATCATGTAGACTATCCATCTCACATCGTATAGTTTTCCTAGAACGACTATGAATCCTTCACTTGGCCTTTTAATTCATGTTACCCACATGTATCTATTTAACTCATGTTACCCACATGTTTCTCTTTAATCCACGTTACCCATATGCTTAACCCATATCTATTGGTGTAACCAATTAGGTTGTCTCCCCTTTAGTTCTAACATCCCAAAGTGACATGCATTGGTATCCCCAAATGATTCATGTCGAACTTATTAAAATTAAACAATGGTATCCCTAAGGTTTAAAGTCGAAGTCAAAAAACAATAGGCTCGCCGCCCTTTACCAAGTTAAATTTAGATCAATGTCAAAGTTCATCTACATTGGTGTCCCCAATGATAATGTTAAAATGTACATTTTTAAATGGCATTGGTACCCTGAATGAGCTCGTCGCAACAGAAAACATAAGCTCTCCGATGTTAATGAAGATAGGCGATAATCATGTCGTGCTATGGCTCATCGACCCTCTACCTAAGGTAAAACAAACTTAAATTTCCCTTAAGCATAAATCATTTTGAAAGTATAATGTAGATTTCATAAAAACAAATGGCTCCTCGCCAAAGCATGGGGTCTTCTACGCTCATAAATATAGACTACTTCGCCACTTTTCTAAAACAGTTTTGATCTACATCAAAGTAGGTCCCTTTGACGCTAAAGAAAAATGGCAATATCCTTATCAAATAATATAAAGTTATTAACCTTGTTGAATAGCGACGATGATTGACTCTCGCCTCATTAAAAAATTTATGAACATTTTTGTATAGTCGAAGTCATAACTACGAACTTCGAAGACATTAAAATTTATATCATGCGGCGTCATTCTTAAAACATGGGTGAAGGGACATCTCCAACCTTGATGAATTACGTAGATACGGTACTGCCAATTCTGGGTTGCCGCTATGGTCCAATTCAACAAGGTTGGAAACATTACGTAGCTACTTAAGTAGTTGACCTACGCCTTACAACCTTGTCAATGTCGACACTTAAGAAGATGGTGCTTAGGCACGGCGGTACTATAGGTGTGGAGAGATCAAAAGCGGCATGGCATTACTGTAATTTATCTGAAATCTGATTTCTTACTAGTTATAGTTATTACTTTTTACCTAATCCAAATTCTAGTCCAATTCTCATTGGATAAAAACAAATTTTACATTTTCTTTTCAAAGAAAAACTAACGCATGAGATTTTCAAGTTCCCAAAACATTTTTTAAATAATTAGTTAATACCATTAATTAATTAATCTTTTATATGCTTATTTAGCATAATAAATTCACAATAAATCGAAATCACTTGGGACAAATCCCAAAAATTCACGAAAATTAGAGAATATCCTTTTCTTTACTATAAGAATTTTGGGGCTAAAAAACTATATTTAATAATTTTAAATATTTAAAACCTGAATTTAGCACATTTCCTCTCTAGGAAAATTCATATAATATCCAAATAAATTCAGAAAATTATAAAATTTAAAACCTATCTCTAAAATATTGTTTTACACCACATATCAAAAATTCAAGTTATTTGGAGAATGAAAACTTCGGATTTAACCCTAAACCCGATTAAACAATTATTATAAAATTCCAATAATATATTGTACAATCCGAACAATATTAACTCAACCAATCAAGTCACAACTTATCAAAATTAACTCGGGTATTACCCATAATCGAGTTTGAGATTAAATATAGAGATGGAAACTTATTATTCACCTTTTAAATCAAATGTTGTAGTTAAGCTTTGGTGTAGCTTTTAATCCCCAAGCTTCTTTCCTTTGAATCCTTAGATTTCGACTTCCTATTCCTTGTTTAATGGCCAGCCCCTTTTTTTTTCTTTTGATTTTTTTGTGATGAACAATAAAAATGAGAATGAAAATAAGAGGAGAGGGTTTGAGGCAAAAGGTATGGTCTATTCCTAAATTGCCTCTCTCATTCATTCCCTTGTATGTTTAGTCTTTAAAACATTTACTTATTTATTAAGGCATGACCTTATTAATTATCTAAATCTCATTTTCCTTAATTATTTACATTATTATATTTAATATATCCAATTAAATGTCCTGAATAATGTTAAACAAAAATTAGGGGTGTTAAATGTGAAGGTGTTCTCTCAGCTAGATCTAGCAATAGGGTTTCACCAACTAAAAGTAGCGAAGGAGAGTGTGTCAATCATTGCATTCCGTACTTTATTTGGTTTCTATGAGTTATTGGTTATGTCATTCGGGATAACCAATACTTTGGCATACTTTGTTGATCTTATGAACCGTGTCTTCAAGGACTAGCTAAATAAGTTCATGCTTATGTCCATGAATGATATTTTGGTCTATTCTAGGATAGAGGAGAAACACAAGATGCACTTGAGGATTGTTCTTGAAGTTTTGAGGAAGCACAAGTTGGAAAGCAAAGTTCTTAAAGAACTTCTAGAGGAGGAAAGTGAGATTCTTGGTTCATGTCATCTCTTAGTAGGCCATCGTGGTAGATCTTACCAAGGTGGCAGCGATTCACGATTGGAACCAACCTAAGACTTCTATTGATGTGAGGAGTTTCCTAGGATTGTAGGGATATTATAGATGTTTTATCAAGAACTTCTCGAAGGTAGCAACACCGTTGACCAATTTGACAAGGAAGAATCAGACCTTTGTTTGGGACACGAAATGCGAGTATGCGTTTGTAAGTATGAAGGAGAGGTTGACGAGCGCACTAGTATTGACTATATCGAGTGGGAATGAGGAGCTGTGTAACATCTCCCAACTTGGAGACCCAAAACTAACAGCTACGGATGCTGCAGTCATCCATAGTTATTAATCCTCGGCGACCAAAAATGGCGGTGTTAGATTCATTGATACACAAAAACACATGAATATGGAAAAACTTTTAAACTTCAAACAAATCACATTTCATTTCAAAATATTTCCAATTCATTACATAATCTCATATTCGGAAATCACGTTCAGAGAAAATATATTTATTATAACATATGCCAAGAGCGACATATGAAGATGCCCGCTTGGATGATCAGAGTATATACAGATAATATAACAACTTTGCCATTACAAATAACACAGTGGAATCAAAAGGAAAGAGAACTCATGTCCCATTAGTTTTCATGGGCTTACTAATAACCTTTATATAATATATGGACTCCCTGTCCCATTTCATGGTTTTCATGGGTGCACTATGAACCTATTGGCCCCCTGCCAATTAACTTAATTAATTCATTGGTTCCTCTGAACCTATTGGTCACTCCAATAACTTCTCTTTTATCCTAGTTTTCTTGGGTTGACTAGGAACCTATTGACAAATTTCAATAACTTAATCCGAATATAATTTTCATGGGTAAACTACAAACCAATTGGCCCCTACCAACCACTCTTTATAACATAGTTTCATGGGATCATTATGGATCTATTAGTAACTCCAATAATTTCCTAGTCATAGTTTTCATGGGATCACTGTGTACCTGTCTCCCTGACAACTTCCATTTTTAGGCATCCTATGTTCTGGTCTCCCTGACCTCTTGGATGCAATTATATTCATCTAGGAGTTCTCTTGATTATATTAGCTACTGGGTCAACCTAGCTGGTTATTCTGCCCTTCCCCAAAATACAATTATGGGATTCAAAACAATGTGAATAAATTTATATTTGAAGAAGCAATCATAATAACATAACAATACCACTCTTGTGGGTTTAATATAGAACATAGTTAATCCCTTTAACCTATAATTTTATCAAGGAAATCTTCTTCTCAAAATCATTACAAAACTCCTTTATTTTAGCCATGGGTTTCTTCTTTTAAAAATAGAGTTTAGGTTATAAAACCTTTCGAAACCTTTGAAACCTTGCTTTCGACTTCATAGGATGACCTCCTTTGAAAGCATTAAAATATATCTCCAAAACATTAGACTCCTGCCTTTATAATACTTTAAAACTTTCCTTTAGAAATCTTTCGATTATATTAAAGTATTAATATTTAACTTTAGAAGCATAGCTTCGAAACCAGTGAAAGTACCATTTTCGACACCATTGGAAGTAACTCTTTCGAAATCATTGAAAGTCCCCCTTTCGAAACCATTGGGTTTATACTCAAAATATTATTTGGGTCAAAGTGAATATAGGCAAAAGCATCTCTTTTAAAACCATCTTTTATTATATAAAAATATTGGAGAAAACATGATGCTTCGACACCATCCTTTCGAAAACATAAAACATATGGGTAAAATAGTGAAGGTTGGCATCGAAACCCCTTTCGGAACCACTGTCTTCGAAACCCCTAACCCCTTTTTAAAGCTATAGGGAGTGGCTTAAATTTGTAAAACAAAGTACCTTTCGACAGCATTGATATCATCAATACCATCGAAAGGTTAAATAACGGCAGCAGGGCTTCGACTAGGTCAGAACCCCTTCTTTCAAAAGCATTTCATAAGTAAAGGAACTCATTCGAAAGCAAACTTATGTTAATGGCAACCCTTTCAAAACCATTTAAAACCTCTTTTAAAACCCTATGCTTCGACTCCTTCGAAGGCTTAAACAAAACAAACGCAGGCGCTTCTCTTTGAAACACAAACCAAGGTAGCGACTCCTTCGGAAGCTATGCTTAGTTTCGACTAGGTTGAAGGCGAAAGCTCTGTGTCGAAAGGTACCTTCCAAAGTAGGCGAAACCGTCTTTTCTGAGTAAACCTGGTTTAATACTATTTAAAGCAAATTCTTTTCTAACTAACTTGCCACGTGTCAACACCAGATTTGTTGCCTTAACCTTTTCAAATTCTTTTCTAAAATAACTGCCGCTAATTTTAGATCTAAACCATGGTTAAGTTAATCAAATAAGCCCTTCCATTAAGCAAAACCAATTTTACAAAGAAGTCCCTCTTCTAAAATAATTTAATTTGCATAGCAAATCACTTTGGAAAAATCCCCAAAAATTCTAGAAATTCATTTTAATCATGTTATCTAACATATCAAAATTCCAGACCCAAAATCTTACTATATTTTCCAAAATAAATTTATAAACCCAAATAACCATATTTTCGTTTGAAAATTATATCAATCTTTATAGCTTGGAAAATTATCAAAATTGAAACCCAACTCCAAAATCATGTTTTATACAACATAAAAATTTTCCATGGCATTTAAACACCAATAAAAACTGATTTTACCCTAAAACCGTGTGTAACCATATTTAAATAATCTTGTTTAAATTAAACAAATCAATATTCTCGCATATCATCATCCAATTTATCATAAAAATGAATTTACCCTTAAATTCGAAAACATATGACTCAAAAAAAATAGAGATGGAATTATTATTCACCTTGATTTTGATAAGGGGATTGGATTGAGTTGATTTCCCCTAAGCTTAATTTTCTCTAGCTTTTAATTGAATTCATCTTCTCTTAATGGCCGACCCTCCTTCTTACATTTAGTTTTCAAAATGACGTGAATGGGAAGTAAAAGGTAGGAACGAAAATAAATAAGGGTAGGGGTTATGGGCGGCAAATTCCTAATATACCCTTATGTAATTTGATTAATCCCAAAACCCACTCTTAAGCCCATTAATTTTTATCAGGCATGACCTTAATTAAATTTATTCAAATCTCAACCCCCTTATCACTTAACATTTACATTATTCTATTTAATTTATCTAATTAAATCTCCTGAATAACATTATAAAAATTAGGGGTGTTACAGGCTCCCTTCCTTAAAGAATTTCGTCCTCGAAATTCAATAAGGACTAGATACCTAACATAGCAATCATCTGTAATGACTCCCAAAAACCATACTAGTCTACCTGACTAGGAATTGTCTATATGAATCTAATATAGACATACCCTCAAAGCAGATCAGAATAAGTATCTTGAATCATGTCCTCTATCTCCCAAGTACAGTCCTTCTCATTGTCGCTCCACTGAACTTTCACCAACTCGACTGTCTTGTTCCTCAATTTTTTCTCATCTCTCGCTACAACCTGAACTGGTCATCTCACAAAGGTCAAATAAGGCTCTACTACTAAATCTTCCAACTCTGTCGGAGGAATAGTAGTCTTTGGATCATGCACATACTTGTGAAGATGAGACACGTGAAATACATTATGGACACATACAATACTGCTGGGCGACTCTACTCTGTACGCAAGCTTTCCAATCCTTTCTATAATCTGGAATGGACCAACATATCTCGGTGCTAGTTTCCCGGATTTCCCGAACCGTACCACACCCTTCGTCGGTGATACCTTAATGAAAACCCTATCTCCAACTGAGAACTCTAGGTCATTACGCCTCTTATTTGCGTGACTCTTCAGTCTGGATTAAGCTTCCTTCATCCGTTCTCGGATCAACTCAATCTATTCTGACGCCTCCCTTACCAAATCTAGACCTAAGACCAATCTGTCTCCAGTCTCCAACCAACATGCAGGGTATCTGCATAGCCTTCCACACAAAGCTTCAAAAGGCATCATTCCTATACTAGTCTGATAACTATTATTATAGGATAACTCAACCAAAAGTAGGTGATCCTCCCAAGATCTACCAAAGTCTAACACACAAGCTCTCAACAAACCCTCGAGTACCTTATTGACTCTCTCTGTCTGCCCATCCATCTGTGGGTGATATGTGGTACTCATCTTGACCTTAGTGCCTAACATATCCTGCAGACTCTTCCAAATTTCACTAGTGAATAATGCATCTATGTCGCTGACTATGCTACTAGGAACTCCATGAAGTATAACTATGTTCTTCATGAACAACTTTGACAAAACAGGTGTCGTCCTGGTCGACTATACTTGAATGAAATGGGCACTCTTGGTCAATCTGTCCACAATAACCCATATACTCTCATTTCCTCTGCTTGACCTTGGGTACCCATCTAATAAAATCCATGGATATGGAATCCCATTTCCAAACTGGAATTTCTAGAGGCTGAAGTAATCCACTTGGCTTTTTATGTTTGGCCATCACTTGCTGACAGTTTACACACTGCCTAACCCACATGCCAACATCCCTCTTCATGCCTTCCCAATAGAAGCTTCTCTTCATATCTTGATACATCTCGGTCCCTCCAGGATGAATTGTAAACTTGGATCAATGACACTCCTCAAGAACTTCCCTCCTTAAGTTCTCCACATCTGGAACACATAATCGTCCCTTCTTTCTTAACCATCCTCTCTGGTCAGGACAAAAATCTTACAAATCATTGATATAGGTTCCAACCTCAAGCCTTCTAATCCTCTCAGCTAATAATGGATCCTCCTTCTGTTTAGAAGCAATTCTTTCGATTAACACTGGTCGGATTTCTAAATAGGTCATCATGGCAGTACTCTAACTAGAACTAGCAGTCGATCTTAGCTGCGCACCACATCTAGCCAAAGCTTCTAGATCTTTCCACTCTACCAACATAGCCAACACCACATTCTGATATCTTTTGCGAGCATCCGCTACCTTATTACCTTTCCCCGGTGTATACTCTATACCAAAATCATAAGCAGCAAAAAAATCCAGCCATCTCTGTTGTCGCATATTCAACTCCTTCTGAGAGAATAAATGTCTTAAAGACTTATGATCGATATACAATTCAAATCTCTCCCTTAAGAGATAATGCATCCAAATCTTCAAGGAAAAAATCACTACAGCCAACTCTAAGTCATAAGTAGGATATATCACTTTATGCGGTCTAAGCTGTCTAGATGCATAAGCAATGACTTTGCCCCTTTGCATCAACATTGCTCCCAATCCAGTCCTACATGCATCAGTATATACCACCAACCCTTGGTTTCCATCTGGAACTACTAACACTGGAGCATTGGTCAACAAATGCTTTAACTTAAGGAATGCTTCCTCACATTTGTCGGACCAAACAAATCACTTCCTTACTGGTAAGCTTAGTCAAAGGCACTGCTATCCATGAGAAATCCTTATTGAATCTTCGGTAATAGCTAGCAAGTCCAAGAAAACTTCTGATCTTGGTCACCGTCTCTGGTCTCTTCTAATTGTTCACAGCTTTGATTTTATCTAGATCGACTGACAACCCTTTCTCTGAAACCACGTGACCTAGAAACTTAACCTCTTTCTTCCAAAAATGACACTTGGAAAACTTCGCCTTTAGCTGATTCTGCCTCAGCATCTCAAGCACAACTCTAAGATGATCTTCATGCCCGCTCTCATCCTTAGAGTATACCAAATGTCATCTATAAACATCAACACGAATCTATCCAAATACTCTCGGAAGACTCGGTTCATCAAATCCACAAAGAAAGCAGGTGCATTCGTCAACTCGAACGACATTACTAACCACTCATTCGAAACATATCTAGTTCGAAATGCTGTCAAAGGAATACTGTCCTCCGCCACTCTCAACTGATGGAACCCTATCGCCAAATCCAACTGGGAAAACATTCTGGCTCCACTCAACTGATCAAACAGATCATCTATCCTTGGTAGAGGGTAATTATTCTTTATTGTCCTTTCGTTTATCTTACGATAGTCGATACACATCCTCAGCGACCCATCTGGTTTCTTCACGAATACCACGGCCGCTCCCTAAGGCGAACTGCTTGGTCTAATAAAATTCCTTCCTTCTAGATCCACTAGCTGCACCTTCAATTCCCTCATCTCAGTCGGTGTCATTCTGCTTGGTGGTCTACTCATAGGTTTAGCTGCTGGCATAAGATCTATCGAAACTCAACATCTCGTTTCGGTGGTAGTCCTGTGACCGGCTCAAAGAAATCTACAAACTCTCTTGCTATTCTAACCTGACTTAGATCTTCTCCCACTTCTATTGCACTTAACAAAGCACAACTACTCCGGTCAGAATTCTCTACTGAGAATATAATTCGGTTATGAATATCAAGGTGTCTTAAAGAAATCTTCCCATCCTGGAAAAATATCCTGGCCTCATACCTCCTCAACCAATCCATACTCAAAATGATTTCGAAATCTACGAAATCAAAAACATACAAACTGCATGCAAACTTATGACCTAACAAATCAAGTTTTAACTAGTCGCATCTCATCCCCAGATTTGCATACCCTCCTATTGGATTTACAACCCTTAAGGAAGTAACAAGGTATGTGGGTTCTAAGCATAACCTATCAACCGAGCACTGGGATATAAATGAATGTGATGCACCGGTATCAAAAAGAATCCTAACTGGTGTATTCTGAATCAAAAACGTACCTTCCATCACAGTCTTTCCTTTATCAGCTGTAGTAGGCTTAGCTTATGATCCAATAGCAAAAACCTTCCATTTGTCCGCCTTGACTGGCTCTGGACACTAGTTCTTGTAATGCCCGACTTGATCACAATTGAAGCACTTCACATTCTTCTTGTCTGCAGCATTCTTCCCTTTGCATGTCCAACACTCATGAGCACAATGACCCTTCTTGCCACATTTGAAGCACACCAAATCAGCCTTTACCTTCTTGGCAGCATCCCCATTATGGGCTCATTTGTTCTTAAACTTCCTCTTTTTTCCTTAAGGTAGCACAACTAGCCAGCATCTCTTCATGGTGAATGGTCATCTCCACCACTTCATTATAAGGATAATGGATATGGTCATTCTAGCAAGCTCCAGTCTCAGTCTTCGAATGAACCTCTCATTCCTTCTGATGTCGGTGTCAATAGTGGCATATCCATATCGAGACAGCTCATCAAACTTAGCAGCGTACTCGATTATTGACATATTACCTTGGACTAGATCCATAAACTTCCTCATTAATGCCGACTTAGCAGCTTCAGATAAAAACTTTTGCTCAAACCTCATTCTGAAATCAGCCCATGTTAGCTCTTCTTCGGAACTCTGACAGTCACACTGTTCCACCAGTGAAGCGCTGCCCTTGCAACTGCCTAGAGGCCAGCCTCTTCTTTTTCCCATCATCCAATCCTAGATCAGTAAAGACCCTTTCACAGTGCAATAGCCAATTCTCAACTTCAATAGCATCCTCTGTTCCAGAAAATGGCTTTCCACCCAGACTGGTGTAGTCTCTACTCAACTTAGCATAGTTATTCCCAATTGGAGCCACAAGGTTAGCTCCTCCATCATTACCAGCAACCCCAGCTAGAAAAAGATTGGCTAACAACTGATACACCATCCCCGCATCTACTGGCGGATTTCCAGCACCCACATTTGCTTCATCATTTGGGATAGCATTAGCCTATCGACCTTGGTTCCTCTTGGTATTAGGTCGAGCATTTCCATTGGTTGTGGTGCTTCCTCCACCTAGATTTCCTCTTCCATTCCTGCTTCCATATCTCCTTTCTCGTAAATCTGCATACGAGCCTTAGTAAGATAAAGAAGAACGGTCTAAAAGAGAGGGGAACACGTACTTATATATATATATATATATATATATCAAATCCAAGTACGTACTATTGCATTATCCCAAACCCCGATCATATTTTCAAATTCATTGGATTGTGTTTGAAAATATTTTAGGTTTTAACTTCCTTTTTAAAGTCACATAAACCTATGCTTTGATACCAACTTGTAACATCCCCCTACTTGGAGGCCCAAAACTAAGGGTACAAATGTTGTAGTCATCCACAGTTATTAATCCTCGGTGATCAAAAATGGCGGTGTTAGATTCATTGATACATGGAAACACATGAATATGGAAAAACTTTTAAACTTCACACAAAATCACATATCATTTCAAATTATTTCCAATTCATTACATAATCCCATATTCACAAATCACGTTCAGAGAAAATATATTTATTACAATATACGCCAAAAGCGACATATGAAGATGCCCCCTTAGATGATCAGAGTATATACACACAATATAACAACTTTTCCATTACAAACTACACAGTGGAATTAAAATAAAAGAGAACTTTGAATAGCTATCATGCCTCCTGCACGTCTCCGGAAGCTTTATTTGTCTAATGAGGTACCTAAAAACCTCAACTCTCAAACTACTAAAAACCAATTGAGTACCCAAGAGTTTAAAGGGAAAACATAAACTTCGAGTCAGACATAAGCCTGGTATGAATATTAATCTACCATCTCAAATCATTTAGATATCTAGCAAGACCATGCCGCTTAGCGGAACGGGTTTTCCCCTCACTAGTATCTCAAAACCTTTATAAAACTATATATTATGCACTTGCATACACAATAGTTAAAAACAGTCATTTCAAAATATTATGATGATATGCAACATTTTAAAACATACTGGATTTCCTCTCCTCTGTTTAAATTGACTAACTATCATATTTTATAGTTTCTATGGTCATTATTAACCTATTAGTTTTCATGGGCTTACTAATAACCTTTATATAATATATGGACTCCATGTCCCATTTCATGGTTTTCATGGGTGCACTATGAACCTATTGGCCCCTTGCCAATTAACTTAATTAATTCATGGATTCCCCTGAACCTATTGGTGACTCCAATAACTTCTCTTTTATCCTAGTTTTCATGTGTTGACTAGGAACCTAGTGACAAATTTCAATAACTTAATCCGAATATAGTTTTCATGGGTGCACTACAAACCAATTGGGCCCTGCCAACCACTCTTTATAACATAGTTTCATGGGATCACTATGGACCTATTGGTAACTCCAATAACTTCCAAGTCATTGTTTTCATGGGATCACTGTGAACCTATCTCCTTGACAACTTCCATTTTTAAGCATCCTATGTTCTGGTTTCCCTGACTTCTTGGATGCAAATCTATTCATCCAGGAGTTCACTTAATTTATATTCACTACTGGGTCAACCTAGCTGGTTATTCTGCCCTTCCCCCAAAATACAATTATGGGATTCAAAACAATGTGAATATATTTATATTTGAAGAAGCAATCATAATAACATAACAATACAACTCCTGTGGGTTTAATATAGAACAAGGTTAATCCCTTTAACCAATAATTTTATCAAGGAAATCTTCTTCTCAAAACCATTACAAAACTCCTTTAATTTAGCCATGGGTTTCTTCTTTTAAAAATAGAGTTTGGGTTATAAAACCTTTCGAAACCTTTGAAACCTTGCTTTCGACTTCATAAGATGACCTCCTTCAAAAGCATTAAAATCTATCTCCAAAACATTAGGCTCCTGCCTTTATAATACTTTAAAACTTTCCTTTCGAAACCTTTCGATTATATTAAAGTGTTTGTACCAAAAATGGGCACAACACTCTTCGGAAGTTTTTGAAGAGATAAAAGTGAAGAATGAAAATTAAAACTGTGGGTTATCTAACAAAAACTCCAAGTAACAGAAAGTAAATTGCAAAGACAAACGATTTAGAGTGGTTCGGCGTTTTGCCTACGTCCACTATGAAGTTTTATGATTTTATTGCTCGATACTTGATGATTACAATTCTTGATAACGTAGTACAACTGAAATTATATGCTAAGTCTCAATCTAAAGCAGCGGTGGTGTTCTGGAGTAAATCTGGTAGAATCTGGGTGCTCTTTAGTACTTAGAATTGTCCGACCCCTTTTCTGAATGACCAGGGGCTCTATTTATAGGTGTAGGAGGCTGATATTTCGCCTAAATTGAGGGGAGACTAGTTCTGGCATGTGAGGGGGCCCACATGGCCGAAATCTGGAGATCTGGGCCCACTTTGGGATCGATTCGACCCTTGGTTCGAATCGATCAAGAAAGAGTCCGATCGAGCTGAAATTTGGTGTGGACATTCTTCATCATGCGTTTAAGCTTCTGTGAAAATTTCATTGCATTTGGACTTGTAGAACTCGAGTTATGATCGATTCAAGTTGAAGATTTTCGTGCTCTTCGTCCTATGGATTCGTTCGAATCGATATCGTTCGAATCCATAGGGTCGAATCCATGCTCCTGCATGTGAAGGCGATGATGTGGCGCGCATCCCTCGAATCGATCCACTTTTCGCTCCGAATTGACTGGGTCGACTCCATGTCCTCTGCAGCTTTGACTGGGTATCCTCGTGATAATGGATTCGAATATGCGGTCCTTCGAATCGATAGGAGGGATGTTCCTTCGTATCGATCAGGACAGTCCACAGTCGATCGATACAAAGACTTCCCAGCTGGATGGATTCGAAGTGCCTTACCTCGAGGGATTCAAAGAGAGGTCTTGTGCCGGATTCGAGTGGTCTTTGACTTGATGGATTCGAACCGAGGTTGGGTTTCCTGGATTCGAAGTAGTACACGTCTGATGGATTCGAACTAAGACCGGTCTACTCCATCTTTTGTCGATGATATCTTGAGCATACGAACTCGGATTGGCTTGAAACTTGGATCGTTGGTTCCCACGGCTTTGCTTGACGTGCCTTATCAATTGTAGCCCGATCCGGACTCGGACAAAATTCATCGATATCCATAGCGATCCTTGCGCGTAGCTGGTCTTCGAGACGATCTGTCACCGGTTTCTAGTTAAGTCCTTGGTGTTACGGCCTTGCCAAAAGGCGGGATAACATTTGCCCCCCAAAGTACGTCTTGTGTAAACATGACGTGCTTTGACAAGCTGCAGTCTCTTATTGGACAGCTATGACATGCTTTACCGAAAGTTGCATTCTGTATCGCTGTAATCGATCGTCGTGTAATTGTGACTGGCTGTTAGTTTTTTGAGTCGTGACGAGATGAACATTTGATCCCTGTAAATGACAAAGATCGAACATTAGTCAAAGATATGTGCATACGTGTATTATCTTGACTTTGGTTAACATTGCGTGATCGCAAGTTGTTGCTAGTTTGGTTTGCTATTGAATTCTGCATCGGTCCTCTCCTGGACCGGTTTGAGATTCGAGTTAAAATATTGCTTTTATGACTGTCTGTGATCATCCTCTTGTGACGATCCTCTCCTGAATCGGTATAAAGAGTAGACAAGCAATTTTTCACATTGAAACGGTTCGTCCATTTTCATCAGTGGTCAGTGATGGATTCGAAGCTATGTTTGTTCGAATCGATGGCTTGAATTGCTGGTAACCGATGGATTCGAAATGGTCGTTCAAATCGATAGCTTTTGAATCACTGCATGCTAATGGTCGTAAAGTCAGTATTTTGAGTCGATGGGACGCAACGACTCCAATTTAACTTTTGTTGAAAGCTTCGAATCGATGTAGCTTCACATCGATGAGGCTTTGTAAAGATGCAGCTTTGATGGATTCGAAGTTTTGAGGATTCGAATGCAATGGGCTCGAATGTGATGGATTCGAGTGGATTAGCGCGTGATCGGCTGGAGTTGGTCATTTTGACCGGGATACGAATCGTCCCGTTTCCTTCGTGAGGCCCATATAAATACGCGATGCCGTTGTCACTTTTACTTTTTACTTTTTACTGTTGCTATAGCTCCTTCTTCGAATCGATCTCTCCAAGGCCAAGACGAACGTGCTCTCCTCGAATCGATCGAACCCCTTCACGCTCTCATTCATAATAAAATCAGGTAATCAAGGGATCGATTTGAGATGTGAAAGATAGAACTTAGAATTTTTTGGCAACGATTCAGTCTTTCTTTCTGAAAACTTCGAGGAGTTATGAGATCTGGACCAAGTGGGTCGACTCGACGGAGCTGAGGAATGAAACCATTCGAGTCATATCGATCAGAGCGTTAATATGGAGGAGCGTCGTTGCTTCGTATCGATCCAGGAATGACCAGTTCGAATCGATCTCGACGGCAAGGTTTTGAATCGATGACTTGGAAAGAAAGGGCATCGAGTCGATTGATTCGAAGAAATGTTATCCCGATTGATTCGAAGGAATTGAATACTGATCGATTCGAAGTAACGTGGAGGTCATGGGTTCGAAGCGCTCCCCCATCCTAAGGCTTTACCGAGTCGACCTTAATGGAGTCGAGGTGTATGGACCCGAACGTCATCGATTCGACTCACATCGATTCGAGTCGATCGATTCGAACGTTCTGGCATCTGCTCTTCTGATTTGCTTCAACATCTGAACTACGGCCATTCTCAAGTTGAACTTTAATGAACATAATGAACTTTAGCATACTCGATTCCGACGAGCTTCGGCCTTGCATAATCGAACTTGACTAAAAGATTATACTTGAACTTCCCTTGAAGCTCGTTGATGGAACTATGACTTAACCAATAATATGACTGATTTCGACTTGAACTGGTTGGTGACATTTGGATGGTGCGGGTATGACGGTCAGCGATGACGGTCGTTCCCAGTCTCGATTTTCAGAGTTTCGTCGTTCGTACACCCCGTTTTAACCTGTAGAATCTGCTTAAGTTATGCACAACACTTGCACTGCACAACACGTTCATACACTTCACACTGGGGAATGCACGGGCTCTATATGTACTTAACGTTTCTTTATGATGAGTTAGTTAATTATGGAATCTTCGAGCTCCCAACAACAAGAGGTACAGAGCTCGACTCCTCCGGTGCTTGAGATTCCCGATATTCCTGCCGATGTAATCGATCCAGCTCCAGATGAATTGCCAGAGGCTATATTTATCGAGGACCCCGTCGACTCTGTCCAATCTAACATTTCTGAATCCTTACTGGGCCGAATTTGCTTGAAACATAACATATCTCTAGATGATGTGTTATTACCCAGTGCCGCTGATAGACCGCACAATCCGCCTGAAGGATATACAGCTTTCTATCGCCATGCTTGCACGGCCGGAACTCTCCCTCCTTTCAATCAATATATCAGAGGGATGCTATCATATTTAGGAATCGCTCCTTCACAACTTTATCCCAACGGGAACGCGTTGCTGAACAGTGCCTTTGTCATATTTATGGACTGTCTCTTTCACCCGCCAAGGCCAACCGAGATTAGACATATATTTAACTTCAAGAGTAGGGGTGATAGCCCGTCTTTTACATTTCTGGAGGCAGTTAGAAATTGCCAAGTTGTTGTCGGAGCCTAGACCCGACTGATTTATTTCAAGAACGAATGGTTCTATGTTCGATGCCCTACGGGTTTTGTTAGGCGATGGTTGTCTAGACGTAAGCGCCCTAACCTGTTCTCTTGACCAATAGCTTTTTGGCGTTAGTATTGACATCTTATTTCTCTTACAGCCATTATCTCCAGACCCGATGGCGGGTACTTCAAGGGTATAGTCCGAAGTCTTCAAGAAGTTCTGGGTGAGCTAAGACATATCGACTCGGTGATGAATGACTATAACTTAAGAACTCTCGGTCTGATCGAAATCAATCAAAGTATAGTTATCAAAGGGTTGGCAAAGCCTGCCTCCAAGAAGGAGAACAAGAAGAAAACGAAGAAGAAAACGAAGAAGAAAACGGCGAAGAAACCGCTCGGAATCACCATAACCGAAGCGAGTGATGAAGAAAGAACCTATACAGATTCGGAGCCGATGGCTGATCTCTCGGGAAACTTTGAAGAATCGGGAGAAAAACGGAAAGGCAAGGCCGCCGTTTCCAAAAAACTTAAGTCCAAGGGGGGGAAATCTGTAGATGTGTTTCCTCCCGCTTCCGGAGTCATGATTTCTGAGGCCGCCCCTTCTCATTCGAGAGATTCTTTCAAAGGGCTTGACGATATTCCTATCCCAGATTATATATCGATTTCTCATAATCCTGGGTTGGAGGAATTTCAAGATGTCCTTTATATGAACGAGCCCTTTCCTTTAAGTGCGGTCAACACTTCCGGTCGGTTTGGGGGTTTACACATTTACACACACTTCCACAGCACTTCATGACTTTTGCATAGTAAACATTGCTTTATCGGATCCTAACCCGTAATCCTTTTTTATCGTAGGTGAAATGTCAGGCAGAGGCTCCACTTTGGATAGGCTCCAGAACGTGCGCCAATCTTCTCCATTTTATGATTTCCACAGGAGAGAGACAGATAGGGATCACGGGCGAGGCTATTCAAGTCAAGAACGTTATGATAGAGATAGAGATTACTCGCGTGGCCGTTCTGGCCATGATTACTCCGACAGAGACCGGGGATACCAATACCGACCCCGATCTCGCTCTCCTCCACCTCCTAGGGTCCCAGTTGATCTTCCCGGGCCTTCTCAACAGCAACAGCCGCCTTCTCAATCTTCTCGGCCTGATACTCAGCAGCCAAGAATGGAACCGACAACAGCCGCTATAATAGAACAAGCTCCGGCTGAGTTGACAAGTGAGGGAGCCATCAAACTTGCGCAAATGAAAAGAGATTTTCCTGAAATTTGTATGGATGCTTATGTCTTCCCTCCTAATCTTAAAAGAATTCCTCCGGATGCTGAGAACATTGCTCATAATTATATCCGTGACTTCTATGCTCAGTATAAGGAGTGGTACAAAGCGGCAGCGAAAGCATCGAGGGTAGCTTTTGACCGGGCGAGGATCATTGAGGAACGTGATGCCGACATTGTTAAACAGAAACGTATTATTTAGGTTCTTCAATCCGAAATGGAGACGCTCCGGAAGTCAGAGCTTGAAGCACTTCGGAAACATGAGGATGCCGTGGCCAAACTGGCTAGGATGCAACAGGAACATTGCGCCACGGTAGAAGAGATGGGTCACCGCAACACCACCATTGCAGTTGAGCGAGACTTAGCCATTAAGGAGTTGAACGAGCTCAAGGCCAAATTTGCCGAAATGGTGAAGGAGAAGGACGATGCAAACACCACTGCCCAAGAGGCCTGCGACCAAGCTGTATCTCTTAGAGCCGAACTTGCGGCGGTGGCGGCTAAGACTAAGTCTGCGGAAGCAGAAATTCAAGAAAAGATTTTGGAGGAGCGGTCCAGGATGGACGCCGAGTTCGATGATCTCTTGGTCACGTATAACGCCAATGTGCTGGAGCACAGAAATTTAGCGTGGCTGGGAGATGACTCCATGATCCTGTACAACGCCTGGACCCGGCTGGTGGATGAGAAGAGAGCAGCGCATCCAGATGAAATACTTGATGACTTTGAGCTGGAGATGCGTTTGCTCACCGAGGATGAGAGGAAGGTCCTTCATGAGGCGGTGATTTCTATGGCGAAAGAAAAGCTTGGTGTTCAATCTCTAGAGACAGGCGAGGGCTCGGGGATCGCGCATCACGAGGCAAGTGTTGAAGTTGTTGTTCCAACATTGCCCAAAACCACTGGTGCGGCAGATCCTCCGTCCGTTCCTGCATATAACCCTGACCAACCGCTATTATCTTCCGCCGATGATTCTGCCCATGTTCCGGTCCAGACTAAGGAAGGTATTTGAACGCTTCCCGCATTTTAGTTATGAAGAGCCTTAAGCAACACACTTGGCTAACAATCTTCGCTTTGTCGCATTTCAGTGACTGAAGTCGTTGTTTCTGCGCCTCTTGCACTATCAGTTCCATATCAAACGCAAGGGGCTGTTTTTATTGAAGCCATCACGACTTCTACCTTGGTTGGCGAAGAGGGAGATGCAAACATGTTTTCTTTTAGCGCTCAAATGATTGAGGAGCTTCTTAATGAACCCATCAATCCCTCCGTCAACCCGTCCGATGCTAAGAGTGGGGCTGCTCTGGCCGTTAGTTCATCTATGCCAGCTATTGTCGTATCTGATGCAGCCCAAGCATCCCGTGAGGACGAAGTTTTTGCTAAGATCGATGCCGAGATGGCAGCAGGGACTGCTGGTATGAATTCGTCAGGGCCTGCTCCATTAATGGTGATCTCACCGGGCGGTACTGTAGTTATCGAAGCTGCTCCTGCCCCACTCCCTGTTACTGCTCCCATGCCTTCAACTCGTCATCCGAGAAGAATTTCCATCGTCTCAAGCTCTGAGGAAGATGTTGATATTATGTCGCTGCCGGAGGACAAGCCTGAAAAGAGTAAGTGGTTGAGGGGAAAATCAGGCAGCGGATCTGGCGGAGCTACCCCGAAGAAGAAAATAAGGAAGAAGAAAGATTGAACTCTTTCTTTAATTTTCCGCTGCATGGGGTAGTATTTTGTTGATTTTTCTGTAGTCATGTATAGATGTGGATTCGGCTCCCACTAGTAGAAACTTTTTGAACCACTTTGTAATCATATTCTTTTTGTTGATAGTGGAAATGAGAATGTATTCCCTTTTGTCTTCAACTTGTTATGTGTTATAGTTCTGCCCCCAGTATTGGGGATAAGTGTGGAGTTGACGTATGTTTATACTCCACCTCGCGCTCTGGGAGTACGGAGTTAAGTAAATGTTTATACTCTGCCTCGCACTCTGGGAGTATGGAGTTGAGTAATGTTTATATTCCAGCTCGCGCTCTCGGAGTCTGGAGTTTGTTGATATTTATACCCAGCTCGCGCTCTCGGAGTACTCTGGGGTTTTGTGAATGTTTATACTCCGTCTCGCGCTCTGGGAGTACGGAGTTGAATGAATGTTTATACTCCGCCTCGCACTCTGGGAGTACGGAGTTAAGGAATGTTTGTACCCAGCTCGCGCTCTCGGAGTACTCTGGGATTTTGTAAATGTTTATACTCCGCCTCGCACTTTGGGAGTACGGAGTTAAGTAAAAAGTTTGTACCCAGATCGCGCTCTCGGAGTACTCTGGGATTTAGGAAAATGTTTATACTCCGCCTCGCACTCTGGGAGTACGGAGTTAAGTGGAGGGTTGTCGCATATCAACCCTTTTCTGGTCTGATGTGATGGCTTGCCCCCGAGCTCGGGTTTCTTTTAACGAGTGGTTGATCGCTTCGTAGCCACTCCCTACTTGAATAAATTCCACTGTGTGATGGAACTTAGCTTTTCATGCATCGTGATGTTGTACATTGTATTTAATGAATCACAGCTCTGGCTCGAAAAGATGGCGTTTTATTGCTGGAATAAGAAAACATGGCAAAGTCAGTTTCCTTATTACAAATTCTAATTTCGAAATGCAGAAACAAATTTTAAAAAATGAAATTTAAACTAAATGGATAAACATAGCTGCTATGTGCAATAGCGACGAAGACTTTCGCTATCCCAGGCCTTTGGTGAAGCTAGACCATCAAAGGTCATTAACTCATATATACCATCCCCGAGCTCCTGCTTAATCTCGTGTGACCCTTTCCATGTTGGTTTCATATGTGGGAGTGCCGGATATTCTTTTTTTATGACAATCTTATTATGTTCAAAAGTTTTAAGTCGGTCCTTGGCATTGCGTAATCGGGCGACTCGATTTCGGCGTATGATTGTTCTCAAGTCAACCTGGTCGCCCTGGACGACTCCAACTCCGTTGACGGTAGGGAATTTTAAAGTTAAGCACCACGGGGCAATTACGGCTCTGAATTCAGCAAGGGCAGGTCATCCTAAGAAAGCGTTGTATGGCGAGACTATGTTCAACACAGCGAACTGTAATGTCCGAACTCTCCTATGTTCCTCGGATCCTAACTTAACTGGTAACTTCACCATCCCAATAGGTATGGTAGCGCTACCGTTGAATCCATGGAGGTGAGTTTGGCAAGGTTCCAAATCCCTGGCTTTCATCCTCATTTGATTATAAGCATGTATAAAAAGGATATTCACAGAGCTCCCGCAGTCAATCAGTATCCTCTTCATCCAAGCTGGACCTACTTGCGCCGATATCACGAGTGGATCAGTAGTCGGGCTTCCGACATAATCAATATCGTTGTCTCGGAAAGTGATGTCGTTAGTCATCGCTCTCTTTTGTTTGGTCGAAGGTCTATTGTCCAAGTTATCATCATACTCGAGGTTCGAATGCTTGATTAAGTTGTTATATGATTCCATTTCTTCCCAGTTTCGCTTCGCTGGACGAGGATCACTACTTATAGCATTTATGACTAGCCTTCCACCCGTATGAGCGGGTTCCTCTTGTCTTTCTTGATCTTGTGCACAATTCTGATTTGACGGACCCGCACCACCAGACTGCGGCGCCCGCACAAACTGATCTAACTTCCTCTCCCTGATCAACTTCTCAATGAGGTCCTGTAAGTGTCGACACTCATTGGTATTGTGGCCATAACTTTCGTGGAATCTACAGAACTTCCCTGTTTGAATCTTCCTCTCCGACGATTGCTTCGGAGCCGGCTTCTTGTATTGCATAGTATTGCAAGTCTGTAGGTACAGATTTTCCAATGATGTATTCAATGGTGTGTAATTATCGAACATTGGAGCTTCACGCCGTGGGCCTCGATTTGTGTTTCTTTTCTTATCTTGACCACTGTTGCCTCTCGGCTGAGTTTGTTTATTCTGTATGTTTAACTGAACTTTTCCGAAGTTGTCGCCAGACTGTTTAACTGCTACATTACTTTGTATTCCTTCATTTCCGGGTCTTGCATCGTCCTGCTTCCTAGACTATTTCACGTCCTCTTGCCGCAAGAATTGTGCGGCTTTTGAGTAGAAATGGTCCAACGATGCGGGTGGTTTTCCAGCTAGCCAGTTTCCAAACTCAGAGTCAGGATCAATCCCCTTCGTTAATGCCATCAAAATCGAGTTATCGTTGGGATTACTAATCTCCACACATGCCGTATTGAATCTCTCCAAGTAACGCCTTAGTGTTTCCCC
Source organism: Allium fistulosum (assembly GCA_030737815.1). Classification (NCBI taxonomy): domain Eukaryota; kingdom Viridiplantae; phylum Streptophyta; class Magnoliopsida; order Asparagales; family Amaryllidaceae; genus Allium; species Allium fistulosum. The sequence continues at coordinate 900,929,995 of CM060905.1, forward strand.
ACGAGCTTGGGTAACACTAGACAGGGTGTTAACATCTTTAGGCCTAGCGACATGCATGCGAAATTGTTCAACAAATTTCTTAGCCAGCTGATCAAATGAAGAGATAGATCTAGGTGGCAATCTTGTAAACCACATCGTCGCAATTCCTCCCAAAGAGATAGGGAAACTTCGACATTTTATTGCATCATCGGCCCTTGCGGCGCTCATTGACCATTCATATTTCAAGATGTGTTGATTGGGATCAGAATTTCCTTCGTACATAGGAAGAGTTGGCATTCTGAATCGCCGAGGAGGTTCAGCGTACAGTATCTCATCTGTGAAGGGAGTGTGACTACGGGAAACTCCCCAATCGTCATTGGTAAGGCCTTGGCTTTCGCTGATCATCTGACGTACCATAGTTGAGATGTCTGGCATTGCTACATTTTGAGCATGCTGAGCAAAGGTGTGGTCGGGTTCCATAGTGCGAGTTTGGACCGGGCGCTGTCGACGGTCCAAGTTTCGCCTCCTTGGCTAAGCATCTTCTGGGACGTATGGTTCAGAAGTACGTCCCTGCTGTTGATTACCTGAATCTGGAAGATGTCGGGTATCAACCCTTGTTTCTACTGTGGCAGCTGTGACATGATTGTCCGTAGTATATTGTGGAGTACGACCACCTCGTGCTGATGGCCCAGCTTGGAAGCTGGTTGACGGTCCTGCCCTCAACTGTCCAACAGTCAGGGCGGGTTGATATCCAGCAGCTTGAGCATGACTTCCGTCCAATCGGGGATGGGTAGATCTATGATGATAGTCAGATGAGGCAGAGCTTTCAGTGGATGAGCGGGAAACATCATCCCTTCTGGACCTCCTACGGCCCTGGCGGTTCAGTTGGTTTGTCAATTCAATATTTGCACGCAACTATTCGGCCAATTGTTGACGACTTTGAGTCAGTTCCTGAAGCAACACATGGAATTCTCGTCTGGTGACTGCCCCAGATGGATCTGAATGAGCAGTGTTGTCTTGGTTGGATGGTTGCTGTTGAGCAGGATTCTGTCCATCCCTTCCTTCTTGTCCAGCAGCTGTAGAAGTGGTTCTTGTGCTAACCATTTTGAATGATGAATCCTTTTCCTAGATTTTATGCAAATCTGAATAGAATGGAAGGATTTTGAATTGGAGATCTGGATCTTCCTCTTGGATTTATGCAATCCGGTACTGATGGTAGATCCAAGGAGCAGGAGAAAAGGCTGGTTTTCTCTCAATGAAAGCACCAAAGTGTTTGTACCAAAAATGGGCACAACACTCTTCGGAAGTTTTTGAAGAGATAAAAGTGAAGAATGAAAATTAAAACTGTGGGTTATCTAACAAAAACTCCAAGTAACAGAAAGTAAATTGCAAAGACAAACGATTTAGAGTGGTTCGGCGTTTTGCCTACGTCCACTATGAAGTTTTATGATTTTATTGCTCGATACTTGATGATTACAATTCTTGATAACGTAGTACAACTGAAATTATATGCTAAGTCTCAATCTAAAGCAGCGGTGGTGTTCTGGAGTAAATCTGGCAGAATCTGGGTGCTCTTTAGTACTTAGAATTGTCCGACCCCTTTTCTGAATGACCAGGGGCTCTATTTATAGGTGTAGGAGGCTGATATTTCGCCTAAATTGAGGGGAGACTAGTTCTGGCACGTGAGGGGGCCCACATGGCCGAAATCTGGAGATCCGGGCCCACTTTGGGATCGATTCGACCCTTGGTTCGAATCGATCAAGAAAGAGTCCGATCGAGCTGAAATTTGGTGTGGACATTCTTCATCATGCGTTTAAGCTTCTGTGAAAATTTCATTGCATTTGGACTTGTAGAACTCGAGTTATGATCGATTCAAGTTGAAGATTTTCGTGCTCTTCGTCCTATGGATTCGTTCGAATCGATATCGTTCGAATCCATAGGGTCGAATCCATGCTCCTGCATGTGAAGGCGATGATGTGGCACGCGTCCCTCGAATCGATCCACTTTTCGCTCTGAATTGACTGGGTCGACTCCATGTCCTCTGCAGCTTTGACTGGGTATCCTCATGATAATGGATTCGAAGATGCGGTCCTTCGAATCGATAGGAGGGATGTTCCTTCGTATCGATCAGGACAGTCCACAGTCGATCGATACAAAGACTTCCCAACTGGATGGATTCGAAGTGCCTTACCTCGAGGGATTCAAAGAGAGGTCTTTGACTTGATGGATTCGAACCGAGGTTGGGTTTCCTGGATTCGAAGTAGTACACGTCTGATGGATTCGAACTAAGACCGGTCTACTCCATCTTTTGTCGATGATATCTTGAGCATACGAACTCGGATTGACTTGAAACTTGGATCGTTGGTTCCCACGGCTTTGCTTGACGTGCCTTATCAATTGTAGCCCGATCCGGACTCGGACAAAATTCATCGATATCCATAGCGATCCTTGCGCGTAGCTGGTCTTCGAGACGATCTATCACCGGTTTCTAGTTAAGTCCTTGGTGTTACGGCCTTGCCAAAAGGCGGGATAACATAAAGTATTAATATTTAACTTTAGAAGCATAGCTTCAAACCAGTGAAAGTACCCCTTTCGACGCCATTGGAAGTAACCCCTCCGAAATCATTGAAAGTCCCCCTTTCGAAACCATTGGGTTTATACTCAAAATATTATTTGGGTCAAAGTGAATACAGGTGAAAGCATCTCTTTCGAAACCATTCTTTATCATATAAAATTATTGGGGAAAACATGATGGCGTCGGCACCATCCTTTCGAAAGCTTGAAACATTTGGGTAAAATAGTGGAAGGTTGGTGTTGAAACCCCTTTCGAAACCATTACCTTCGAAACCCCTAATCCCTTTCGAAATCTACAGGAAGTGGCGTAAACTTATAAAACAAAGTACCTTTCGACAGCATTGATATCTTCAATACCATCGAAAGGCTAAAGAACGACAGCAGGGCTTCGACTAGGTTGGAACCCCTTCTTCAAAAGCATTTCATAAGTAAAGGAACTCATTCGAAAGCAAACTTATGTTAATGGAAACCCTTTCAAAACCTTTTATAACCTCTTTTAAAACCCTATGCTTCGACTCCTTCGAAGGCTTAAACAAAACAAACACAAGCGCTTCTCTTTGAAACACAAACCAAGGTAGCAACTCCTTCGGAAGCTATGCTTTCGACACCTTAACTTTCACCTTCCTCACATCCACTACGTACAATCTTTATGATACCTTGTGTATTGGTTTCGGCTTAGTAGGTTTCGACTAGGTTGAAGGCGGAAGCTCTGTGTCGAAAGGTACCTTCCAAAGTAGGCGAAACCCTCTTTTCTGAGTAAACCTGGTTTAATACTATTTAAAGAAAATTCTTTTCTAACTGACTTGCCACGTGTCAAAACCAGATTTTTTCCTTAAAATTTTCAAATTCTTTTCTAAAATAACTGCCGCTAATTTTAGATCTAAACCATGGTTAAGTTAATCAAATAATCCTTTCCATTAAGCAAAACCAATTTTACAAAGAAGTCCCTCTTCTAAAATAATTTAATTTGCATAGCAAATCACTTTGGAAAAATCCCCAAAAATTCTAGAAATTTATTTTAATCACGTTATCTAACATATCAAAATTCTAGACCTAAAATCTTACTATATTTTCCAAAATAAATTTATAAACCCAAATAACCATATTTTCGTTTGAAAATTATATCAATCTTTATAGCTTGGGAAATTATCAAAATTGAAACCCAACTCCAAAATCATGTTTTATACAACATAAAATTTTTCCGTGGCATTTAAACATCAATAAAAACCGATTTTACCCTAAAACCGTGTGTAACCCTATTTAAAAAATCTTGTTTAAATTAAAAAAATCAATATTCTCACATATCATCATCCAATTTATCATAAAAACGAATTTACCCTTAAATTCGAAAACATATGATTCAAAACAAAATAGAGATGGAATTATTATTCACCTTGATTTAGATAAGGAGATTGGATTGAGATTGATTTCCCCTAAGCTTAATTTTCTCTAAATTTTAATTGAATTCTTCTTCTCTTAATGGTCGGCCCTCCTTCTTACGTTTAATTTTCAAAATGATGTGAATGGGAAGTAAAAGGTAGGAACGAAAATATATAAGGGTAGGGGTTATGGGCGGAAAATTCCTAATATACCCTTATGTAAGTTGATTAACCCAAAAACCCATTCTTAAGCCCATTAATTTTTATTAGGCACGTTATTATTTAAATTTATTCAAATCTCAAACCCATTATCTCTTAACATTTACATTATTCTATTTAATTTATCTAATTAAATATCCTGAATAATGTTATCAAAAATTAGGAGTGTTACAAGCTGACAATATACACAAATGCCTATGATATTGGACTTGGTGCGGTGTTGATACAAATGGAAAAGGTTGTCACCAGCGATAGTCAAAAGCTAAAACCACACGAGAAGATTTATCAAACTCACAATTTAGAGTTGGCGACAATAGTATTTGCTTTGAAAATTTGAAGGCATATCTATTAGGAGAAAGGTTCGAGCTATTCATGGACCACTAATCCTTGAAGTACCATTTCTCCCAGAAGGATCTCAATCTTGGATGGTTAGAATTCTTGGCCTCCTATGACTATGACATTTCCTATATTCCCGTTAAGTGAAATGTGGTCACTGATGCATTGAGTAGAAGACATGCCCATTTGGGAGCGATGTTCCTGGAGTGGAAGCAGTTGGAGTATATTGTTGGCTTTGACTTCAAACCTCATTGCGATTTAGAGCCAGAGATGTTTGCAAGCTTGATGATCAGACTTACTTTGGTTCAACGGATCGGTACTAGTTAGAAGCAAGATGGTTGACATTGGAGATCATGACAAAGATAGAAGGAGTAGAGACTGAAGATATGAAGTGGTACAAACTCGACCGAGATGGTTGTTTCCGTAAGGATGGGAGATTTTTTATTCCCGATGTCGACGAATTGTGAGAATGGATGCTATGAGAGTGCCACCATTCTAGGTTGACCATACATCCTGGTGGTAATAAGATGTACTTTGATATGAAGCGGACCTATTATTGAAAAGGGATGAAGGGATGTCGGGACATTTTTCTCGAAGTGTATGAACTGCCAGTTGGTGAAGGTAGAACGTGAGAAGCTGAATGGATTGCTACAACCACTTGATGTTCCTGAGTGAAATGGGGAGCAATGGTCGATGGACTTTATAGATGGATTTCTGAGGACCTAGCAAAGTACGATAGCATTTGGGTCATAGTCGATATATTGACGAAGAGTGCTCGATTCATACTATTAAGTCAAGCAGAACGACATCCAAACTAGCCTATTTTTATATGAAATGGGTTATACAATTCCATGGTATGCTAAAGAGCATTGTGAGCGACTGAGACCCTTTATTCACTAGTGGAGTTTGGAAGAGCTTACAGGAGGCATTGGGGAACGATCTACATCTCAGTACAGCTTATTACGCACAAATTGATATGCAGACCGAGAGAGTAAAGCGTATATTGGAAGATCTCTTGCGAGCTGGCATACTCGATTTTGGAGGCTCATGGGATGATAATTTGCATTTGGTAGAGTTTGCATACAATAATGGCTATCGGTCTAGTATCGGTATGGCACCTTACAGAGCATTTATGGCTGACCATGTAACACTTGTTCATGTTGGTGGAAGGTGGATGAGAAACTGATACTTAGGCTACATATGACTAGAGAAACCTTGTGGAAAATTAAGATCATTCGGCAATGAATAAAAGCTGCTCAGGATAGGCAAAAGAGTTACACTGATAAGAGACGTCAAGATTTGGCATTCTCTATCGGTGATATAGTGTTTTGAAGATTTCTCCACTGAAGAATGTTATTAGATTAGATTGTAAGGGGAAGTTGGCGCCGATATTCGTATGCCCTTTTTTGATAATAGAAAGGATTCGAAACCTAGCATATGGGGTCAACTTGTGTCAGAAGATGGCAGGCACGCATAATGTCTTCCACGTCTCTCATTTGCAGAAGTTTGTGTATGACTCGGGCAGACGATTGCACAGGATCAACTTGATGATATCGAGATCGATCCAAAACATTTGAAGATATTCATAAATACCATAATGGGAGGAGCTCTTCTACTAGACAAAAGCTGGAAGAAAATGGAACAGTATGCAAGTTCGTTGAATCACATACCATATGAGAGTTTCTTTTCCATAATGGGCAGAGCCCCGACTAAGCAACAAAGGATGATAATATATGACAATGTTTTAAGGAATTGAGATTTTGATCGAATTGAAGTGCCAATCTTCGACTCCATGATGATTACAACAGTTATTAGCCCGGCTGCGGTACATCAGGTCTTGGTTGATAGCGGTAGTTTTATAATATATTATTCAAAGAACATTTGATCAGATGAAGATCGCTATGAAGGATTTCAATCTTGTAAATCCAAGATTCAAGTATTTACAGGCGAGGTGAAATAACCAATTGGGACAAAGAGGTGGAGGCCACCGCCGAGCCTGCAGAGGCTATGGAGTTTGTATCTGTAGACAAGCACGACTCAAGTAGACTATTGAAAATTGGGTCCCAACTAAAAGCAGAGTTGAAGGAGCAACTCATCGACTTTCTCCGCCACAACTTGGATGTATTCGCATGGTCACACGTTGACATGACCGGAATCTCCCCCGACGTAGCATGCCACGTACTAAACATTGATCCTACCAAGGCGCCCGTAAAACAAAGAAAGAGAAGTATAGGGGCAGAGCGATCAGCAGCCCTCGATGAAGAAGTAAAGAATCTGCTCGCCAATGACTTCATACGAGAAGCCATCTACCCGGAATGGATCGCTAACCCGGTGCTGGTAAAGAAGGCTAATGGGAAGTGGCGAACATGCATTGACTTCTCCAACCTAAACGATGCCTGCCCAAAGGATTGCTTCCCACTTCCCCGAATTGACCAACTTGTGGACAGCACAGCCGGGCACGAGCTCTTATCTTTTATGGACGCATACTCAGGATATAACCAAATTCCTATGCATGCTCCCGATCAAGACCACACTAGTTTCATCACTGACCGGGGTTTATACTGCTATAAGGTAATGCCTTTCGGACTTAAAAATGTAGGAGCCACCTACCAACGCCTCGTCAACAAGATGTTTCCAGGGCTAATAGGGCAAACTATGGAAGTGTATGTGGATGACATGCTGGTAAAGTCAAGGAAAGCCAAAGACCACGTAAGCCACCTAGGCGAGATGTTTCAAATACTTCGCCAGTATGGAATGAAGTTGAATCCTCTAAAATTCTCCTTCGGAGTATCATCAAGAAAGTTCTTAGGATTCATCATCCATGCCAGAGGGATTGAAGCAAACCCTGAACAAGTCAGAGCTCTAAGGGATATCAAGATACCTTCCACTCGAAAGGAAATGCAAAGCCTTAATGGAAAAGTGGCCGCCCTGAGCCGATTCATCTCCAAAGCAATGAACAAGTGCGTCCCCTTTTTCGAAGCTCTAAAGAAAGACAAAGGAAAGTTCGAATGGACTGACGAATGCTTAACCGCTTTCCTTAACTTAATCGAACACCTCCAGAAACCACCGGTACTCTCAACTCCAAGCGAAGGCGAAGAGTTATACCTATACCTTGATGTGTCATCTCACGCCCTAAGCGCTGCCTTGGTAAGGGAAGACAACCGCACACAGCGACCAGTTTACTTCATAAGTAAGAGGTTTACGGGGGCAGAAGTTAGATATCCTAAACTTGAGAAGCTAGCATACTGTTTACTAATCACATCACGGAAACTGCGTCACTACTTCCAGTCCCATTCCATCAAAGTCCTGACCGATCAACCGCTGAGACAGGTACTCCATCGTCCCGACACTTCTGGGCGACTACTTAAATGGTGCATTGAACTAAGTCAGTATGATATCACCTATCACCCTCGCACCGCCATCAAGGGACAAGCCATGGCTGATTTCATTGCAGAATTCACTACCAACGAAGATAAGGAGCAATTGGAAATAGCAAAAGACATAAGGTGGAATCTCTTTGTGGATGGTGCATCAAACGAACAAGGCTCGGGGGAAGGTGTGGTAATAATCACTCCCAGGGGAAATAAGCTGCACTATGCTATAAGGTTGGAGTTCGCTGCCACCAACAACGATGCAGAGTAGGAAGCAGTGATAGCTGGATTAGAACTTGCCTTAGAAATAAGAGCCAATTCTTTGTGTCTTCATAGTGATTATCAACTTATTGTTAATCAAATACTAGGGGAATTCCAAGCTCGAGAAGAACGACTCATAGCGTATTTAAAGAAGACCAAGTTACTTCTCAGCTGATTGGACCACTACTTAGTCAAACACATCCCTCGGGAAGAGAACCAAGAGGCCGACGAATTAGCAAAGCAAGCAAGCATGAAAGACAGCGCCATCTTCGGAGCAGTAACCATCTCGAAGCAACTAACCCCAAGTTTTGAGCAAGTGAATCTGATAGCTGCAACCGAAGAAGCAAATTGGATGACTTCCATCCGAGACTACTTACAAAGCGGCATACTACCCAACGGGCGTAACGAAGTCAAGAAAATCTTGAGGAAAGCTTCATGCTACACAATATAGGAAAGCATCCTCTATCGGCGCGGGTTCTCTAACCCGTTATTAAGGTGTGTCGCTGGGAGGGAAGCCAAGGAAATCTTATCCAACATTCATCAAGGAAGCTGCGGAGATCACACTGGAGGGCAAACTTTAGCAAAGAAGATACTTCGATATGGATATTTCTGGCCTACCATAAGCAAGGACGCCTTAGATTTCGCCAAAAAATGCGACAGATGCCAGAAGTTTGCTAAGTTTCCGCGGCTACCAACAACTGAAATTACACAAATGACCAGCCCTTGGCCCTTTGCAGTATGGGGAATTGATTTGATCGGCGAGCTGCCAATGGGCCGAGGCGGGGCCAAATATGCCATAGTGGCAGTCGACTATTTCACCAAATGGGTGGAAGCAGAACCTCTGAATAAAGTATCTTCAGCAAAAGTTATTAACTACTTGATCAAAAATGTTCTGTGCAGGTATGGAGTCCTATTCAAAATCATATCAGACAATGGACTTCAGTTTGACAATGAAGAATTCGCCAACTGGTGCCGAGAGCACGGAATTCACAAAAGCTTCTCATCCGTAGCTTATCCCCAGGCAAACGGACAAGTCGAAGCCGTCAACAAAATTCTGAAAACTCTGATAAAAAAGAAACTCGAAAAGTCAAAGGGCGCTTGGGTGGATGAGCTCCCTACGGCACTGTGGGCCTATCGCACATCTTTCAGAACATCAACGGGGCACACTCCTTTCTCTTTGGCATACGGATCGGAGGCTATGCTCCCGGTTGAAACCATCGTGCCCTCCCATCGTAGGATCCACTATAACCCAGAAGAGAACAAAGAACTCCTTCACATGTCTTAGTTGAGGAGAGAAGAAACGATGCAGTCCTTAATGCGGCAGCCCACAAGCAAAAAGTAGCAGCACAATACAACTCCAAAGTCAAGCATCGTACCTTACAAGAAGGGGATCTTGTCCTCAAGCGAATCTTCCCTCGCCCCAGAGCACTAGATCCAATCTGGGATGAGCCATATGTAATTCATAAAGACCTCCACAATGGAACCTATATTTTGTCAACAGTGGACGGAGAGGTGTTCCAGAGGGCATGGAACATCCAACACCTCCGTCGATACTTTTCTTAACTTGTACTGCCCATATGAAGTGAATTAACAAAGAGAATTAGTGGACGTAGGCATTTTCGTGCCGAACCACTTTAAAAAACCTTGTCTCTTTTTTAACGTGTTCCTTTATATCTTGGCTGCTTGTTAACTTTATCCTTTTCTGTTGAACAAAATCCTATGCATACAGCATTTCAATTCAAAGCACTCCACAGCGCAACTTCACATGGACAAGACCTGACAGGTACTACGCGAATCTATGCCCTCGCCAATGAGACACTTTTGCTCCAGCATCCCTCTGCTGCGGTTTAACTCATTGATCACGACGGCCCTTAAAGCCAACTGTAATGAGCCGATTATAAGCCACCGAGAAGGCCGACTATAGCCGAGGCTGCTCATTACGGCGTTCGGCTCGCCGACAACTATGAACCGACTATAAGCCCCAACATAAGGTGTGGCCAGCCAGGGGAAGTTCACGGTTGACGATCGGCACCCACGCTAGTCGGCCACAGTAAATCGAATAATACCCACGATTACGGGCCATAATGGCTCGGGTAGTTATTGTGCGCGATCTCAGCTCCGATGTGTCTTAAGTGCGGCTGAGGTAAAAAAGAATTAACTCCCCGCGGAGGCGTAAGATGGGTGACAAATGTCTCCAAGACCCACAGCTAGGGAAAGTGACTACAAAACCCGTTTGCCACGAACTTAAGCACATCGACGGCCTTCCGTGATTGGAAGTTTTTACTATCTCCTATATTTCCATTCTGTTTTAAGAACTTTCCTCCTATCCTCTATAACGATCCCTAAAGCACAGGTCACAAAATAGGAGGCATTCGCAAATGAGACCAGATGGCCGGGCACTCGACCACATTTCATACTCAGTCATGCTAAACATTCAAAGCTGCCGTCTACCACTAAAGCAGGAGGGATGGTATTTTATTCTTGTGTACCTACAAACATAGTTATAGTTTATTCGCACATCACGTTAGTATTACAAAATATGAAATTATACTTTAAGCAGGAACTTAGCATCAAATACCACTGAATCACAAGCACATGCATAGCTATATTTCTTATTCAGTACGTTAAGACTACAAAAAACATCCATATATATCGAAATTATCATAAGTTAAGAATTACATGCCGGAAATCAAATCTCTTATTACAAATAGCACCATTACAACTTGAAAGCCATGTTACTGTTTTAAAACCAACAAGTGTAACAGTATCGAGTCAACCAAAAGAAACATCCAGGTCGAATCAGGGAGCTGGCTGCATTGGATCTTTACCCTTGTCTTGTTGATGTTGACCGCCTGATCAGGCAAGAAGAGAAATCATTAGTGATAAGCAACAGAGTTAACAAAAGAAGAAACTAAAGAAGAAAAGGTTACCAGCAACTTCCCCTTGATCATCTTGGTCGTCATCCCCTACTTCTGCGCCTGCCTCCTCAACTGCAAACAACCGCATCCCCTCCTTCACCGCTATCTTCTCCTCCTTGGTGAACTGAGCGGTAACTGCATCCATCCTAAAGGCCGCTCCACCCTCCTTATCCGCCTCAGCCTTGGCCTCCTCTAAAGCCCTGAGGTAAATCCTAGCCATAACCCGGGGGTAGTTGTGCATCCAAGATAAGCCGCCCTACTTCCAAGTGCGAAAGTACATATCCTGCAGCATATCATCCATCATCCCCTCATTTTCCTCAAACTCCCTCATACGAGCCTCAGAGACCGATAGCCTTGCAACGGCAGCATCCCTCTCCAGTCGGTATCGCGAGCAGTCAGCCTGAAGGGACCTCCTCATTGCCTCCATCTCCTCCTTTAGCCTGACCTGAGCAAGCTCTGCGGCTTCAAGCCTCCCCGACAGCTCCTCTACCTGCTCAAGCTCCGCCCTCCGAACCTCGTCCGCTGTCGAGATGGCCATATCTACCCGCTCCTTGCAGGCAGCCTCCATCTTCTCAATTCCGCCTTACTAGCCTCCTCCATAGTCTTCCTCAACCGCCTGGAGGCAGCCTCATGCTAAGAAATCTGAATGGCCTGATCAGCAAGCTGTTTGGCCTGGTCCGAAACCATCAATCGTAGTCGGATGTTGGCACTCCCAATCTCCTCTCCAGCCTTAACCAGCCGGGCATGATGCCCCATCAGCTTCCTGGTCTCCTCCGCCACCCGGTCAATATTAGCCTTGGCCTCGTATCCCATGGTAACTATCCGAGTAGTAAGTAAATCGAGATCTAAGGACTTAGCCTCATCAAGCACCCGTACCATGGGATTGCGGGGAAGAAGATGCTCACCGGTGGCCTCGTCAATTGAAATATCCTGAGAACTTGGATCCAGATCCGGGTGACCGGCAAACGGGTTGCGAACTAAACCAGGGTGTTCTATCGGGATGACAGTGGGATGTTCAGACGGATGCAGAGAAGGTATGAAGTGCTCCTCGGTGGTATCCTGAGAAGGTTGAGTTGGGGCCTGAGGACTGGTTGAAGATTCAAGCAAAGGGCGACTCCTCTTCCTCTTCCGAGCATCCTCTTCAATAACCCCAAGAAGAGGGCGGTAACCTACCACATCTCCGGGACGACCAGTCGGAGGCTTAGGTTGGGAGAAAGCTCTGAGAAGCTTGTATTGTTCGAGGCGGTGACGAACATCTGAAGTCTTGGACACCTCGCTCACCCCTGGGATAAAGAACAAGTGTCACAAGCTTACATTGATCCATAATTCAAGAAGCGCGTTAAATTAAAGGTTAAAAGAAGAAAGGAAACACATCTATTATACAAACCCTGGGGAGGAGTAGGATACTGCAATAAGTCCTGGATTTCATTCCAGGACGGGAGCGGACCATAAAATATTCCTAAGTCCCTATCATAAATGGAGCCCGCAGAAGTCAAAAGTTCACCTTGAGTCGTCGGAGCCACCTTGGCTGGAATAGTCTGGGAAGACACGCTTGCACCGGTCCTGGCCTTGTCAGCTTTCCCAGATTTCTCTACCAAAGCCGGTTCTCCGTCCAGCCCCTCGAAAGCTTGGCGGAATGCATCATCCGTCCACTCCTGAATCTCGCCTGCTTGCCCAGGAAGCAAGGCCCCGATGCCATCGCCACCGTCACCACCTTCCCGGTCATCTCCGCCCTCACCTCTCTCCTCCTCCGCATCTCCCTCCCTCGGAGTAATTGGACAAGTGCTGGGGGAAGGACCGTCCGACTTCTTAAGCTTCTTACCTCCGACAACTGGAGGTTTTGTGAAAGGTTTCCTCTTACCACTCTCTACTGCGACACCTCCCTTAGCTTTAGCAGCCGCCCTCTCCACCGCCGTTTCCCTCTGCTTGACTACTGACTGCTGTGGAAGGATCAAATTATACTCCAGAAGGGTCGCATTTTTGATCAGGTAAGCAGCTGATCTATCTCTCCCGGGGATAGCTTCTATCTCAGCCGCCATCTGAACCAGGCGATCAGTCTCCACAACTGCAAAGCCACCTATCGCTAGCAAAGAATGAAAACGTATGAGAAGAAGCATCGCAACCAGAATGGAAATTATAAATAAAGCGTCGACTTACATCCAGAGGTGAAACGCCGAATAGAAACAGAGTCGTCCCTGACGAAGAACCACTCCTTCTTGAACATGTTGTACTTAGAATACAGATCCAAGACTGGCTTGAAGGTTACAGCTGACTCCAAGCTGTTGTATGGGGACCCCTTCTTATAGCCCCTCAGATTATATAAGTACCGGATCTCCCGGTTGGAAGGAGCATGCCCATACTTCCTCTGAAAGATGACGAAGAGGCTCACCAGTATAGTATAAGAGTTGGATTGAAGCTGGAATGGGGCCACCTTTAGATATGTAAGAAAGCTGACTACCCAAGCATTAAGAGACGGGATGGCACCACACATGCAGTGGTATCTGCTGTAGGCAAAGTACCCTTCGGGAGGGTCATATGGCATAACTTCTCTCCCTGGCAACAACATGCGTGCCCTATCGATTCCGAAAGAACGGGAGATGACATCAAGCTGCTCCTCCTTGAGGGAGCTGGGAAAGCAATCGGGCGGGGAGTTCAGAAGCTCCTGAGGGCCGTACCCGTCCACCAGTGATCTCGGGGCAGGTCCGTGACGTTTCGGTCCTGGCTGAGCAGGGGGCACTGTGGAAGATTCTCCTTCGCCCTGGGACTTATTTTTATCTGATCGAGTTTCTGCTTTTCGAGACATTTATCTGCAAACACTGAAAAAGCATATTGTTAGAACAAGGGGGTATGGAAACATAAACCAACGGGTGCATACAGTCTTGAATTTGAGTCATAATCGAAACATAACAAGCTAAGGATTCGTTCACTTAAACTCCCACAAATGACAAATTTCCCAAGACCATTCGGCATCCTGCCATCCGACATTGACTTCATTCGGTATTTGGGATCTCAAGAGATCATCCGGTAATTCAAGGAAAAGGCCCGTTCGGCACTCAACATCCAACCCCATTTGGTAGTCCATAATAAGAACACATTCGGCAAAAGGGAACATACCTGGTTCGGGATTGATTTGGCTCTTAGGTTGATTCGACACTCAGACTGATTCGGCACTCAGATTGATTCGGCACTCAGATTGATTCGGCTGTCTCGATACAATAAAAGTAACATGTGGCCCTTATTTATAAGCGAAACATACCGACCGAACCAACTGATTCGGCACGCCCAAGACCGAACGAAACTATCTCAACTACAGGAAAACAAAGCACGCCATGTGCACGCACATGCCCTACTTTGGGGGGCAAGTGTTGGACGAATTCTCATCACCAAACTAAGGCCACTGCCAAACCATCTCTTTCCCCATGCTACCAAACCATCTCTTTCCCCATGCTACCAAACCAACCTCCTCTTCCAAATGCCTCACCAAACCAACTCATTCCGCATCAATCCCTTCAACCCCTCCTCTCCACCGAATCAACCTATGCCGGACCGGCTTATACCGGACCAACTCCCCACCGGTCCAAAACTCTCCACCGAATGAAGTCTCCACCGAACGAAGCAACACATCTCACCACCGGACCAATGAAGTCACCGAACCGACTCACACCCAGACCAACACCTACCGGACCGAGCCCCGCCTTCTTCACCAAATCAGCCATCGCCAATGCCGAACCAAGCACCTCCTCACCAATACCGGCCCGACTCCACTTCCAAACAATACCGGCCCAGAGTGATGCCGGACCAGCTCTGTCAGGCCAGACCACGTCAGCCCAAGCCCACCAGCAGCTGTATACATCCAGGACCCTTGCTCCCAGCCTCACTCTAAAAATAGAGGGGCAGGGGTACAACAATGGAGGACAAGTTTTGAGAGCTCAAGCACGGAGAGAACTTTCAAACAACTTTCAGATACTTGTATCAAAGCTTTGTACTTGTAATCTAAACAGTAAAGGAGAAATAACATATAAAGTAGACGTAGGCACATTCTGGCCGAACCACTATAAATCTGCGTGTCTTTTACAGTTTAGTCCCTGTTTTTTTACATATTTGCATAAAATCACCCAGATCACTAAAAACAACATAAAATCAACTAATTCATACGACTTGGAGGTGTTTGCCCATTTTTTGTGCAAACAGGCACAACACTCTTCGAAAGGGTTTGAAGAGATAAAATGAAGAAATTAAATGGAAAAAGAGGATTATCTAACAAACACTTCAAAAACAAATAAGAAAGTACGCAAAAATACAGAAATTTAGTGTGGTTCGGCGTGTTGCCTACGTCCACTATGAAATTGATGATTTTATTGATGTTTTCTTGTTGATTACAACTGATTACAGCGGATTACAATGATGAAATTCAAGTACAACAACAGCCTCGTAGTGCAAAAAATATTTCGGCGAGTCTGGACGTCAGAGAGCCAAAAAGATCCCTTTTCTATAGGCTTTAAGGTGCTATTTATAGGCGTAGGATGCAAATATCTTGCTCAGATTTCGGGAGACCTCTTCTGGCATGTGGGTGGGCCCACGCGATCGATCCCACGCGATTTTGACTTGATCCGTGATCGATACGAACGAATTTTCGTATCATTCAAGATTTGACCTAATCAAGTCAAAACATTGCATGAACAATCCTTAGGTCGTACGTAAGCTCCTGTGAAAATTTCATAGCGTTTGGACTTGTGGATTGCAAGTTATGATCGATGCAAGTTTTGGGCTTTTTGGTTATCGTTCTCTTCGCATCGATGCCCTTCGAAACGACCACTTCGTATCGATGGCCACGCATATGATGCCAGTTGACATGGAGCTTGCTTTCAGGATCGATCTGAAGTTCATGCCGAATCGATCGAGTCTTCCCAACGTTTGCATCTTGTTCGTATCGATTTGACTTGGTCTCGTTCGCATCGATCGAAGTTGCTCTGTTCGTATCGATTACCGTTGCTTTGTTCGTATCGATCAAAAAGTTGATATTCGTATCGATCTGTAATGTGTTCCTTGTATCGATCAATAGCCGATCGATACGAAGTATGTGAATAGATTGATTGATTCGAAGTGAATGAAACGATCAATACGAAGCGACAACCTCCCATGGATACGAACTAGTTGATGACAATGGATACGAAGTATGGTTGCTTGGATCGCCACGATTGTGATGGATACGAATAAGGCCACCTTGGATCGATTCAAACATGACAGATACGAAATGAAGTCACCCGGATGGATACGAACATGATGGATATGAAGAAGGCCACCTTGGATCGACTCGAACATGATGGATACGAAGTGGAGTTGACTCTTTTGTTTTGCATCGATCATATCTCAAGCATACGAACTCCGATTGACTTGAAATTTGGAACGTTGGCTTTCATAGCTTTTCTTGTCACGTCCTGTCAATTGTAGCTTAATTTGGACTCGGACAAAAATTATTGATATCCATAGCAAACTTGTGCATAACCGATCTTCGGGATGGACTGTCCTTGGTTTCTAGTTGAGTTCCTGGTATCACGGCCTTGCCAAAAGGCGGGATAGCCCCCCAAAGTACGTCTTGTGAGAACACGACGTGCTTTGAAAAGCTGCAATCTTCACTCTGAATAGTTCCATCTAACTTGTTAAACAGTTATTGTCTCCTCGTTGGAAGTTGTAATCTTTGATTGATCCATAGAGACATAAATTACGAACTGTAGACTACCAACTGTTGTATTCTGTGCTATTGTAACTGATTGTTGTATGATATCGATTAGGTGTTTGTCGTTGTAATTGTTTATCAGGTGGGAATTCGACCTGTGAATTTTAAAATTGAAAATTAGTCTGACGTACAAGCATATACGTTAACCTGATTCTTGTTGACGTTCGCACGTTAACAAGTCGTTGTCAGTTTTCTCGTAACGAATTCCTTATCGATCCTCTCCTGAATCGACGTGAAATTCGAGTTGTAACCATGCTTGATGGTTGTTTTGGATTACCCCTTTGTATCGATCCTCTCCTGGATCAATGTAAAGGATCAAAAGATTGTTCTCGTATCGATGGACTTATGAGGGATACGTATAAAGCAGTTGGTTCTCCAGGTATTATTCGTATCGATGAATACGAGTCTTCATGGGTTGTATGTTGATGGATATGAATAGTACAGTTCGTATCGATGCGCCTTAGATGGAGATGAAAACGATGGATACGAACAAACGTTTCATATCGATGGAATCTGATGATTCAGAAAAATCTTCATTGCAATTTTCGTATCGATGAAACCCGAGTCTATGGATACGAATAGCTAATTTGCATCGATCTGGGGAGGAACCGGTTGGAAGCAGTCGCAATGACTGGGAGTCGAATCGTTTATTACCTTCCATATATATACGTGATTCTACACTTAGAGAAATTTTACTTGCTCATTTCTCCTATAGCCTTCGTATCGATACAGGGACTGAGAAGAAGAAAAACTATTCGTCCCCAAATTGAAAAAATTCACTAAATTCTCGAACCGACCGCTTAAGCTAGGTAATTAGCTAACCAACATCACTCTAAAATGACGAAATTCGAGCTCTCATGCCATTTCTCCATACTCATGGCCGATTCTGGTTCGAGGAAGCTGGAGGCTGGATAGAGTAGGGTTGAGGGAGGAGGAGATGGCATCTAAACTGTTTAGGGAAGAAGGCCTACCGATGGATACGAAAGAAACACTATAGCGCGTTGCAGTGGTTCGCATCGATCTGAGGACGTAGAAACTGGTATCGATCTAGGAGCAACAGAGATTCGTGTCGATCTGAAAATGATGGATGAGGAGGAGCGGCTTTGTATCGATCTCGAGTGGTAAGATTTCATATCGATCTCATCGATACGAAATCTTAACTAGTGATCGATGTGAAGCATCTAGTGGCGATCGATACGAAATGTATCTATCTGATCTGATCGATACGAATTTCCATATTGGCGATCGATACGAACTGCAACTAGGGTGACCGATTCATGTCTCGATCGTGATGGATATGAACACTCTTGAATAATTGGACACTTAACTCCGGCGAGCTTCAATTTGGCATAATTGGACCTGACCGTTGAACTGCATATTTGACTATCCTTCGAAGCTCGTCAATGAAACTGTAACTTAACAAAAATTTAAAGAACTTTAATTTGGATCGGTCTCTAAAATCTGGATGGCATAGTTGTGACGGTCAGCGATGACGGTCACTCCAGTTGAATTTCGAAGTCTTGTCGTTTGCATATTTTCTCATACTTTGTTGAATTTCTCAAGTAATTTGTAGCACTTCACTACACTACACAACACACTCACACACTTCACACAGAGGATCACGGGCTTATTATCGTCTAATAATGGGTTTTAATAAGTTGATTAGTTATGGAGTCCACAAGTTCTCAACAGCAGGAGCTTCAGAGTTCATCTCCTTTTGTCCTAGAGATTCCGGCCATCGCGGTCGAAGTTATAGATCCAGCTTCGGACGAGCTGCCTGGGGCCAGGTTTATAGGAAATCCTCAGGATTCTATACCGTCCAATGTCTCTGAGGACTTGTTGGGATGGATATGCTTAAGGCATGGTTTGTCGTTGGACGATGACTATTATCGGGACCGAACGATAGACCACATGCTCCCCCAGAGGGGTTTACTACTTTCAATCGCCATGCGTGCACAGCAGGAACACTTCCTCCGTTCAACCAATATATTAGGGAAGTGTTGTCTTTCCTCGGAATCGCTCCATCGCAACTACACCCCAACGGATACGCCACACTAAACAGTTTATTTATTGTATTCATGGAGCACCTTTTTCGGCCACCGGCTCCAACAGAGATTAGATATCTTTTTAACATCAAGAGTAGGGGAGATAGCCCATCTTTTACATTCCTGGAGGCGGTCAGGAATTGTCAAGTAGTAACCGGATCCTGGACAATGCTGAGTTACTTTAAAACAGAATGGTTCTACGTTCGATGCCCCCCAGGATTTGCCAGCCGATGGTTCGTCAGACGTAAGTGTTGCAGTCTTCTCCAAGAATTATCAAGATAATAGTAGTTGATGTAAAACTAATATTTTCTTTTCTTTATAGCCGCAATTTCATGACCTGAAGTCGGGTACTTCAAAGAAATGGTAAAGGTCCTTCAAGAAGTTCCAAGTGAAACGAGGGACATCGATTCGGTTCCAACCGACACGAATTTGAGAATCGTTGGGCTGATTGAGCGAAATCGAAGCATAAGGCTTAAAGGAACACTGAGGGCAGCCCCGAAGAAGAAGTTGAAACGCAAAACACCCAGGGTCATAATAACTGAAGGGGGTGATGAAGAGAGAATGCCCACAGATGATGACCTTGTTGCTGGGTCTTCGGCCGGATTTCAAGCGACAAAAGGAAGAAGAAAAGGCAAGGCCGCTGCTTACAAACGTCCTAAGTCTTCGAGGTGGAAATTAGTTGTGGTTTCTTTGCCGGTTCCTGGCATTAGAATTTTAGAGGCTCCTTCCTCGCCAACAGAGAGTCCTTTTGAAGGGCTTGCCGATATTTCAATTCCGGATTACGTGTCACTTCAACACGACACCGGGTTGGAGGAGCTTGATAGTGCTCTTGATCTAAGTGAGTCGCTTCCTATAAGTGCAGTTGACATTTCCCGTTGGTCGGGAGGTTGCACATACATACACACTTCACGGCACTACATGATTTCCAATCACAAGTTGTTCAGTTCAAGAAACCACTAACTCTGCTTCTCTTTCTTTTTTACAGATATGATGTCCAGACGAGGGTCGATGTTAGGGAGTCTTCGCTCAGTTCGCCGATCTTCTTCCTATTATGAGTCACGTAGGAGAGAGGAAGATAGAGACCGCGATCGCGAGTACTCTAGCCAGGAACGTCATGAGAGAGATAGGGATAGGGACTACAGACATCGATCCCGATCCCGCTCTCATCATCCTAGAATCCCTACACAACCTTCGGGCCAAGGAAAATAGCCGATACAGCCCCCTCGTCACAAACCATCTTCGCATGCTTCTCAGCCTGAGTCACAACGCTATAGAACTGAGGTCGAGCCTCCCGTCGTCGCTGAGCAAGCCATCACTGAGCCCACTGAGGAAGGGGCTATTAGAATTGCTCAGCTAAAGAAAGGCTTCCCAAACATATGCTTTGACAGCTACATTTTTCCCCCTCACTTAAAGAGAATTCCATCGAAGGCGGAGAACACAATGCATGATTACATTCATGATATCTATTCCCAGTACAAATAGTGGGCAAAGGCTGTAGAGAAAGCGTCGAAGGTGGCCTTCAAACGGGCTAAAATAATCGAAAAGTTAGAATCTGATCTCGCCCAGAAGGACCGCATCGTCCAAGTGCTTAATGATGAAGCGAGTCCTCTCGAAAATCAGAGATAGAGGCCACAAAAAAAGCCGATGAGGCAAACTTGGCCATGGAGAGGATGAGGCAGACACACTTTGCCTTGGTGGAGCAGATGGGCCACCGAAACACCATGGTCACCGCTGAACGGGACGCTGCTCTAAAAGAACTTGCTGAGATTAAAGCTAAATTTTCCGAAATTATCAAAGAAAAAGATGATGCAAATAGAGCTGCCCAAGAGGCTTGTGAACAGGCTGTTGTGCTTCAGGGCGAACGGGATGCGGCAACGGCTAAGGTCCATGTGGTGGAGACTGAGGTCGAGGAGAAAATTAAATCGGCTGAGTCCAAGCTAGAGACGGATATAGAAGATCTCTTGATAACTTACAACGCTAACGTACCGAGGCACAGAAATCTAGCCTGGCTTGACAACTACCCAACACATTTGTACAATGCCTGGGGCCAATTGGTTGAGGAGGAGAAGGCGGTGCATCTGGGTGAATCAATCGACGAGTTTGAGCTTGAGAATCGTATGCTGAATGAAGATGAACGAAATATTCTCCATGAGTCGACGATTTCGCACAAAAAAGAAAGGCTCGGCACCCAACACTCGGAGGCTGGAGAAGGTTCAGGTGTTGAGCACCACGATGTAAGTGCTGAAGTTCCTGTGCCAACCCAACCTGAACCTGCACCTGTGGTTGATTCCCAATCAGTTCATGCTTACAATCCGGATCAGCCGCAGTTGTCTCCGGTTAGAGAACAAGTTTCTAAAGCCGTTCAGCTGTCCACAAGTCAAACTGAGGAAGGTACTTTGAACATTCTCTATGCTTATCCGAAATCGGAATTGTCATCCAAAGTAGTTACTAATAGTTCTCCTTTTTTCTCTATCCAGTGATTGGAGTTACACCGATCGTGCCTCCTGCAACTCAAGAATCACTTCAAGCGCAAGAGGCCATCATCACTGAAGCGATCACCATAACTACAACTACATCGATTGATGGAACGTAGGAGAGCACGCTTATTTTTGACGAGCAGATGATGGAGGAACTCCTCGGTCATCACAGCGACCCTTTGCGGACCTACCATTTGTTATGGGTGGAAGTGCACCTACTACTGGCTCTTCAATGCCAATCACTGATGCTTCCAGTGAGGCCCAAGTAATTCATGAAAAAGAAATATTGGCCGAAATTGACACTGAAATGGAGGCTGCGGCTAGTGGTGGTAGTTTTGGAGGTGGGATGGCGGCACCTGGTCCAGCCCCGTTAAGGATGATATCACCTGGTGGTATAGTTATTGATACCAGCGTGCCTATCTCACCTCCTATAATCGATCCAGTTCCGCCGACTCCACCTTCAGGGAGTATTCCCATTCACTTGAGCTCGGATAAGGAAGTTGATATCATGCCTCCTCCTAGAGATTAGCCGCCGAAAGGCAAAGGCTCGAAAAGAAAAATAAGTGGCAGCTCCAGTGGGTCCACACCGAAGAAGAAGCTGAAAAAGAAGAGAGAGTAGACGTGATTTTTCGGTTTATTTTTGGTAGATAGATAGGAATCTGTCTTCGTTTTTCTTTCGTAGGCCGTGTATAGATGCGGATTCAGCCTCCGCTAGTAGGAATTTTGGAATCAACTTGTATATAATTTCTTTTCACAGATAGTTGAAATGAAACTTTATTTTGCTTTGAACTTGATGTGTGTTTATTTTCTTAAGTGTTCCAGAATTTGAATTCCTTTTTCAGTACACCTGTGAAGTTTCAACTCTTGAATCTCGTTTGAGTTTATCCGTCAAGCTCTGAAATCATGGCCGCAAGTCATGACTGGATATTAAGTTGAACTCCGATGTTGTACTGCTTCAGTCAGTGATTGACACTTAAGTTCTGCCCACAGTTTAAGGGATGAATTGAAAAGATCGGATAGCGATCGTATTTCACCTTCAATGCAGCATGCTTAGCATCGTTGAATTGATGTTGAAACAAGGAGAATTCGAGTGGTCGAATCACACTCGCTCTTTTATTGGTGATTGTATCCACGCTACGGGGATTGCACTTGTGCGTTGACGGTTGATCACGCCTGCTTGGGTTTCAAGGATGCGTCCATGCTTCGGGGACTTAAGTTATTTTACAGACGGTCGATCCTAATCCGGCTCATGTCTAAACTTCAATCCACTCTCCGGGGATTTTGAGTTAACGTTTATACTCCAATTCACACTTTGGGAATTTTGAGTTGGTGTTTATGTTCATACTTCGGTTCACACTTTGGAAATCCGGAGTTAAGTGATGTTTATACTACAGCTTGCACTCTGGAAACCTAGAGTAAGTTGATGTATATACTCCGGTTCGCACTTTGGGAATTCGGAGTTGGTAAACAGACGGTCAATCACATCTGTTGTGAGTTTTTGAATTTTGTTCGCACTCCGGGAACGAAAGATGTATCAGGATCGTGGATGGTCGGATCACATCCATACTGAGTTAACAAGTGAGGCCGTTAGATGGACGGGTCCATCCTCCACAGATTTGGTTCGAATATGGGCGAAGTCGTTAGGTGGACGGATCCACCCTCTTCAAAACCGTATTTATAAGTTTATACTCCAGTTCGCACTCTAGGAATCCAGAGTTATGTAAAGGATTGTCGTGTATCAATCCTTTTTTAATTTAGTGTGATGGCCTATCCCCGAGCTCGGGTTTCACTTAGTGAGTGACCGGTCATATCACAGTCACTCCCTATTTGAATAAATTCCACCGTATGATGGAACTTAGCTCTCCGTGCATAGTGATGGTCATATGAAGTATTTCAAGTAAATCACAGCTCTGGCTCGAAGAGATTGCATTTTATTGCCGAAATAAGAAAATACGGCAAAGTCAGTTGCCTTATTAAAAATTCAAAATTTGAAATGCAGAAACAAATTGCAAATGAAAAATAGACTAAATAAATAAACAGAGCCTGTTATGTATAGTAGCGATGAAGACTCTCGCTGTTCCAGGATCTCGGAAGGGTGAGACCGTCAACGGTCGATAATTTGAATGTGCCATCTCCGAGCTTTCGTTCAATAACATATGGTCCTTCCCAAGTTGGCTTCATATGCGAAGGGAACGGATAAATTCTTTTGAGTACGAGATCACCAAGTTCAAAGGTTCGGGGTCGGACCTTGGCATTGTATAATTGGGCTACTGACTTCGATATGCGGCTGCCCTCAAGTCAACCTCTTCACGCTTCTCATCCAATAAATCGAGAGATTCAGCAAGTAATATAGCATTTGTCTTTAGATCGTAGTATGTCACACGATGAGAAGGTACTTCTAATTCGATTGGAATAACAGCTTCTGAACCATAAGAGAGAAAGAACGGAGTGTGACCGGTTGCGGACTTGTGGGTTGTACGGTAGGCCCATAGGGCCATAGGAAGTTCATCGACCCATTTGCCCCCGGCTTTTTCCAGTCGTTTCTTCAGAATGGATTTTATAACTTTATTAATAGCTTCAACCTGTCCATTTGCTTGAGGATGTGCTATTGCGGAGAATTTCTTCTGAATGTGGAATCGTTGACAGAAGTCCTTAAATTCGGCACTATTGAATTGGGTCACGTTGTCAGTGATGATAGTACGCGGGAGACCAAATCGGCAGATGATGTTGCATACTACAAAGTTGATCAACTTCTTCGTTGTGATCGTAGCAAGGGGCTCAGCTTCCGCACACTTGTTAAAGTAATCAACTGCTATGATGGCGTACTTCGCTCCACCTTTCACTAGAGGTAAAGAGCCAATAATATCAATGCCCCATACCGCGAATGGCCAAGGGCTGACCATTTGTGTTATCTCGGTATGTGGGGCTCTAGGAATTCGAGCATGCTTCTAACACTTATCACATTTATTGGCATAATCCGATGCATCACGATTTATAGTTAGCCAATAATATATGTATCAGAGTACTTTCTTGGCAAGAGCTTGCCCCCCGATGTGATCGCCACATTCTCCTTCGTGCACATCATGCAATACTCATTTGATTTCATCGTGAGCGATACACCAGAGTAAAGGAACAGAGTATCCTCTTCTATACATGACTCCATTCTGAATAGTGAATCGCGAAGCTTTTCGAAGGATTTGTCTCTTTTGCACTCCTGCGCTCTGGCAGGGTTCCGTGCTCGAGATAATTTCTGAACGGAGTTATCAACGACTCCCTCTCGGAGACGACATCAAATATCCAATCGGTTTCCATCTGATCAATGCTTGGCGAAGAAAATGTCTCTACGGGAACAAGTCCCATTGGTTGTGCTTCACCTGTACTAGCAAACTTTGCCAACGAATCAGCTTTCTGGTTGTGTTCTCGTGGTATGTAATAGATGGCATAATAGTCAAAATGATTCAATGTCTCCTGAACCTGAGCAAGGTAAGCAGCAAGTCTTCGATCTCTGGCTTGGTACTCCCCTCTAACTTGACACACGACCAATTGCGAATCATAGTAAATTTCCACTCCAATGATTCTCAAGTCTCTTGCAAGTTTCAATCTAGACAGTAGGGCTTCATATTCGGCTTCGTTATTAGTTGCACGGAAGTTGAACTTTAGAGCATAACATATAGATCGACCTTCAGGAGTTTCAAGTACAACCCCTGCACCTGAGCAATGGTCATTTGAAGCACCATTTGTATGCAGCTTCCAGATATACTTGGGAGATTCACTGGTTTTGGGAAAGTCCTCTGGGATGGTAAATTCAACTATGAAATCTGCTAGGACTTGTCCTTGGATGGCTCGCCTTGGAGTATAAGTAAGGTCAAACTGACTTAACTCGATATTCCATTTGAGTAACCTACCAGACGTCTCAGGCCGCGTAAGGACCTGTCGTAACGGCTGGTCGGTGTAAACGGTGATTGGTTGAGCCTGGAAATAAGGACGGAGCTTCCTCGAGGCGATAACAAGACAATAAGCCAATTTCTCTAGCTTCGAATAATTTCTCTCAGCTCCAGGTAGCCGCTTGGTTATGTAGTAGACCGACTTTTGTATTCGGTCCTCCTCCCGAACTATGGCAGCACTGATTGCGTTTTCTGATACCGCCAAGCAAATGTACAATTTCTCGTGATCGAAAGGCTTTGACAAAATCGGCGGTATGGAGAGATGTTGAATTAGTGTTCGGAATGCGCCCTCACATTTCGTAGTCCATTCAAAGTTTGATTTTAATTTTCGGATCAGATCGAAGAAGGGAATGCATTTTTCAGTGGACTTTGAAATGAACCTGCTCAATGCTGCTACTTCCCGTTGAGACTCTGGACTTGCTTTATAGTTTTCGAAGTTTCAAGATTTCCGATTGCCCATATCTTTTCGGGATTGGCTTTGATTCCTCGAGCGTTGACGATAAACCCAAGGAATTTTCCGGATGCTACCCCAAGATGACATTTCAATGGGTTTAGCTTCATTCTGTATTCTCGAAGGATATTAAACATTGACTCCAGGTCTCTGATGTGATCGGTGGAAAATAGCGACTTGATTAGCATGTCATCCACATATACCTCCATTGTCTTCCCAATCTGTTTAGCGAACATTCGATTAACTTACCGTTGATAAGTTGCCCCAGCATTCTTGAGTCCAAAAGGCATATAGCAATAGAGTCCCATATTGGTTACGAAGCTGGTATGCTCTTGGTCGGGCAAGTGCATGGGTATTTGATTATAGCCAGAGTACGCATCCATGAAGGATAAGAGTTCATGTCTAGCCGTTGAGTCTACAAGTTGATCAATTCGTGGAAGTGGAAAACTGTCTTTGGGGAAAGCTTTATTCAAGTCTGAGTAGTCAACACATGATCTCTATTTCCCATTTGGCTTTCGGACTAGTACATGATTGGACACCCATTCCGGGTATAATGCATCTCGAATGAACCCATTCGTCTTAAGCTTATCTGCCTCTTCTTTAAGGGTGGCATATCTCTTTAGATCCATACAACGCCTTTTTTACTTGACTGGGACGTACCGCGGGTCAATATTCAATGTGTGGCTCGCGATGTCCGGCGAGATCCCACACATATCTGAGTGCATCCAGGCAAACACATCAAGGTTTACCCGGAGAAATTCAACCAATTCCTCTTGCATTTGTTGGCTTAGCTGAGATCCAATCTTTATCATTTTCGAGCCATCATTATCGTCGATTGGAACATCGATCGTCAGTTCGGCCAGAGAAGCTTGACTATCTTTACCTTCATCTTCACTTTCAGTATCTCTCGGGTCAAGATCTCTTTGGAATTGGTTGGGGTGCCTAGGCCCGGGCCCAGGCGCTAATTGTCAATTATCAGCAAAGCGGACGTAGAGAGATTCCTTTACGCCCTTTCTTATTTCTTTCTGCTGCGCCTCGCGCAGCTCAGCAACGTAACAGGCTCGCCCTACGGCCTGATCTCCTTGAACAACTCTTACACCATTGTCGGTAGGGAATTTCAAAGTCAAACACCATGGGGCGATGGCAGCCCTAAATTCAGCTAGGGCTGGTTGGCCCAAGAAAGCATTATATGGGGAGTTTACATCCATAACAACAAACTGCAGTATTCGGACTCTCCGGCGTTCACCAATTCCCAACTCCACTGGCAATTCCACAATTCCAGTGGATATAGTTGCACTCCCGTTGAAATCATGAATGCGAGACTGACATAGCTTCAAGTCTTTAGTCTCCATTCTCATCTGGTCATAAGCTCGTTTAAATAAGATATTCACAGAGCTTCCGCTGTCTACCAAGATCCTCTTCATCCAAGCAGGACCTACTTGAGCTGATATGACAAGCGGATCAATAGTGGGGGCTTCGACCCTGTCGGCATCCCGACCTCGAAATATGATGTCATCTGCCATCGTTCTTTGCTGTTTGGTCATCTGCCATACGACTACATTTCCTTCCAGCTTCGGTCTGCTAGATGAGGACCGCCACTAACAGTGTTTATCGCCAACCTCCCGCCAGTACAAGCGGGTTCCTCCTGTCTAGCCAAATTTGGTACATTATTTTGATTCGACGGGCCCGCACCTCCAGACTGCGGTGCCCGCACAAACTATTCTAACTTACTCTCTCTTATCAGCTTTTCGATGAGATCCTGCAAGTGACGGCATTCATTTGTGTTATGGTCGTAGCTTTCATGGAATCTACAAAATTTTCCCGTTTGAATTTGCTTCTCCGATGACTGTTTTGGAGCAGGCTTCTTGTACTGAATGTTATTGCAGGTTTGTAGAAATACATTCTCCAGCGACGTATTCAGAGGAGTATAATTATCAAACATAGGAGCTCCATGCCATGGACCATGGTTCTGATCCCATTTTCTATTTTGGTTACCACTACCTTTTTGATGATCTTGCTTATTCTGAATGTTCAATTGCACTTTTCCGGAACACTCCCCGGATTGTTTAACAGCAATATTACTCTGAATTCCTTCCACGCTAGGCCCTACATCATCCTTCTTCCTAGACTGTTTCGCATCCTCTCTTCTCAAGAATTGAACTACTTTGGAATAGAAATGGTCCAATGATGTTGGGGGTTTTTCGGCCAGCCAGTTGCCGAATTCATAATCAGGCTAAATCCCTTTAGTCAGTGCCATAAGAATAGGGTTATCATTTGGGTTGCTGATCTCAGCACATGTAGCGTAAAATCTCTCCAAATAATGCCTGAGTGTCTCTCCAGGAGCTTGAGTGACACTAGATAAAGTATTAACATCCTTTGGTCTCGCGACATGCATACGAAATTGCTCAATAAATTTTGTTTCTAACTGATCAAAGCATGAGATAGATCGAGGTGGTAGTCGGGTAAACCACATAGTCGTTATGCCCCCCAGTGAGATCGGGAAGCTTCGGCACTTGACTGCATCATCAACTCGTGCAACATTCATCAACCATTTATACTTCAGGATATGCTAATTAGAATTAGAGTTTCCTTCATAAATGGGTAAAGTCGGCATCCTGAATCGCCGAGGTGGTTCAGCATAGAGTATCTCATCAGTAAAAGGGGTATGACTTCGGGAGATTCCCTAGTCATCATTGCTAAGACCCTGACTTTCAAGGATCATTTGATGAATCATTGCTGGCAGGTCGGGCATCTGGACATTTTGAGTAGGTTGGGCCAAGGTGTGGTCGGGTTCCACAATGCGAGGAGGGGCCGGTCGTTGTCGGCGGTCCATGTCTCGCCTCCTTGGTACTATGTCTTTGGGGACATAAGACTCAGGATAGTAATCATGCTGGTGATGGTTCGGATCTATCCGATTTCGAGTCTCAGCATCCAAATCAGTAGTTGTCATGGTACGGTTATCAGTAATATGGTGTGGGGTAGCGCCTCCTCGGGAGGAGGGTCCAGTCTGATGGTTGGTTGACGGGCCAACTCTCAATTGCCCAACATTCAATGTGTGTTGATGCCCAGTGGCCTGTGTGTAGCTTTCGTCTAGCCGTGGGCATGTAGATTTGTGATGATAATCCGAAGAGGCTGAACTCTCGGTGGAGGAATGGGAAGCTTGATCCCTCCTGGATCTCCTTCGTCGCTGACGGTTCAGTTGGTTGGCTAGTTCCGCATTAGCACGAAGCTGTTGAGTGAGCTGTTGGCGGCTCTGAGTCAATTCTTGCATCAACTTCTGAAATTCTTCCCTGGTGACAGGGCCTTGCAGATCTAATGGTCCGGTAGCATTCTGATCGGTTGGAGGCAGTTGTACGGGATTCTGTCTGTCCCTTCCTTCAGGATCTGCAGCTGTGGAAGTAGTCCTTGTGTTAACCATGATAGATGATGAAGCTCTCTCCTAAACTTGTAGCAAATCTGAATAGGATGGAAGAACTTCTAAAATTGAGATCTGGATCTTCTCCTTGGATGTTCGCAATCCAATATCGGTAGTAGATCCAATGAGTAGAAGGAAAAAGCTGGGTTTTTTCTCAGTGAAAGCACCAAAGTGTTTGTACCAAAATTGGGCACAACACTCTTCGGAAGGGTTTGAAGAGATAAAATGAAGAAATTAAATGGAAAAAGAGGATTATCTAACAAACACTTCAAAAAAAATAAGAAAGTACGCAGAAACACAGAAATTTAGAGTGGTTCGGCGTGTTGCCTGCGTCCACTATGAAATTGATGATTTTATTGATGTTTTCTTACTGATTACAACTGATTACAACGGATTACAGTGATGAAATTCGAGTACAACAACAGCTTCATAGTGCAAAAATGTTTTCGGCAGAGTCTGGATGTCAGAGAGCCAAAAAGATCCCTTTTCTGTAGACTCTGGGGTGCTATTTATAGGCGTAGGATGCAAATATCTCGCTCAGATATCGGGAGACCTCTTCTGGCATGTGGGTGGGCCCACGCGATCGATCCCACGCGATTTTGATTCGATCCGTGATCGATACGAATGAATTTCCTATCAATCAAGGTTTGACCCAATCGAGTCGAAACTTTGCATGAACACTCCTTAGGTCCTACGTAAGCT
Organism: Allium fistulosum; assembly: GCA_030737815.1. Lineage (NCBI taxonomy): Eukaryota > Viridiplantae > Streptophyta > Magnoliopsida > Asparagales > Amaryllidaceae > Allium > Allium fistulosum. The sequence continues at coordinate 900,959,803 of CM060905.1, forward strand.
CCTATGAAAATTTCATAGTGTTTGGACTTGTGGATTGCAAGTTATGATCGATGCAAGTTTGGGCTTTTCGGTTATCGTTCCTTCGCATCGATGCCCTTCAAAATGACCACTTCGTATCGATGGCCATGCATGTGATGCTAGTTGACGTGGTGCTTGCTTTCAGGATCGATCTGAAGTTCATGCCGAATCGATCAAGTCTTCCCAACGTTTGCGTCTTGTTTGTATCGATTTGACTTAATATCGTTCGTATCGATCGAAGTTGCTCCGTTCGTATCGATTACCGTTGCTTTGTTCGTATCGATCAAAAAGTTGATATTCGTATCGATCTGTAATGTGTTCCTCGTATCGATCAATAGCCGATCGATACGAAGTACGTGAATAGATTGATCTATTCAAAGTGAATGAAACGATCGATACGAAGCGACAACCTCCCATGGATACGAACTAGTTGATGACGATGGATACGAAGTATGGTTGCTTGGATCGCCACGATTGTGATGGATACGAATAAGTCTACCTTGGATCGATTCTAACATGATGGATACAAAATGAAGTCACTCGGATGGATACGAACATGATGGATATGAAGAAGGCCACCTTGGATCGACTCGAACATGATGGATACGAAGTGGAGTTGACTCTTTTGTTTTGCATCGATCATATCTCAAGCATACGAACTCCGATTGACTTGAAATTTGGAACGTTGGCTTTCATAGCTTTTCTTGTCACGTCCTGTCAATTGTAGCTTGATCCGGACTAGGACAAAATTTATCGATATCCATAGCAAACCTGCGTATAACCGATCTTCGGGACGGACTGTCCTTGGTTTCCAGTTGAGTTCCTAGTATCACGGTCTTGCCAAAAGGCAGGATAACAGTCTCCAATCACAAATGTCGCTCCATCTAGGTCGCACGCCATTTTAGTCGCAACATCAGGTCTTGGCTCCCCCCTCCACATCGATCATCGTCGCCAAATCCTTCTCCAACATCGAGCGCTTATGCACGATTTTATATTATTTTTTCATGATGCTTGCCCCTTTCATTTCCAAGCCAGGGCATGGGTATATTGAATGAATGAAGAAAATGGGAAGTTCAGGCTTATATCCGAAAGTAAGGGAGAGTTATAGAAACTAAGGTGGGCTTGGGCCAAAAGAATTTGGGCTTTGGTTTCAATTAATAGATTTTTCTTTTATTTTCTTTTCACAATTCCTTTTAATTATTTGTAAATAAATTCCAAACTAATTTAAATTGATTCACATATCATTCTACAAATTATATTCATTTAAAGCAATTTATTCAATTATGATTAATTATTATATAAAAAGAATTCATTAATTTAATATAATTTATTAAATCTAAATCGTTTGTTAAATATAATTTAATTAACATTTTTTTTCAAATATTAATTATCAAATTCGTATAATCTTATTTTAATTAAACTTATTTATTTACAACATAGAAAATAGGGTTGTTAAAGGGACTTCATTCTCCTACGGATCAAGTCCACCTTCTTCGATTTCGCCCTCACCGTATCCGGCCCAAGAATACTCCTCTCCATAGTGTTCAACCAACACGACAGTGATCTACAGGCTCTACCGTATAATGCCTTGGATGGTGTCATCCCAATGCAAGCCTGAGAACTATTGTTATAGGTAAAATCCACCAACGGAAAGTGATCCTCCAAAGAACCTCCAAAGTCCAAGATGCATATCCGTAGCAAGTCCTCCAATACCCAATTTACTCTCTTTGTTAGCCCATCTATCTGCGGATGATATTCGGAGCTCAAACTCAACTCAGTCCCCAATATCTCCTATTTACTCCCCGGAGCACACTAGTGAAAAGCGGATATCGGTTGCCAACTATACTAGTAGAAACTCCATGTGACCTAGTGACCTCTCTCACGTATAGAGCCACCAACGATGTCGTCATCCTCATACTCCACACTTATATGAAATGAGCTCATTTGGTCAAACAATTTACTATGACCCAAATTCTCTCATTCCCTCTCCTACTCCTTGGTAACACATCTATGAAATCCATAAAAATACTCTCCCACTTCCACCGAGGAATATCCAATGGCTACAACAATCCTCTCGGCTTCTCATGTTCCTCCTTTAGCCTCCGACAAGTCATACATCTAGCTACATACTCCGCTACTTACTTCTTCATACCGAGCCAATAGAATACCATCTTCATGACGCGATACATTTTGTCACCACCAGGATGAATGGTCATCCTGGAACAATGAGACTCAGCTAGTACCGCATCTACCAACTCCATACTACGAGGAACATAAAGCCTGTCATCCCTCCTAACCATCCTCTCGAGTCAATGGTATAATGTCTCAAATGACTCAATGACTCTCCTCTATAAATCCTCTCAATAATGTCTAATAGCTCCTTATCCTCCTTCTGCCTAGACCCAATGCGCTCCATGAATGTAGGCTGCACATCTAAAGCTGCTAGCAATCCCAGAGTCATATCTGATGATGGTGGGAAATCAAATGTAGAAATGTACTCTAAATGTCTCCACATCAAAAATAAGGGACTTAACATTGCACGCTATCTACTCAAAGCATCCACCATTACATTACCCTTGCTTGGGGTTTAAAAGATATCAAAGTCATATGATGCCAAGAACTCCATCCACCTTTGCTGCCTCAAATTCAAATACTTTTGGAAGAACAAGTACTTCAGGCACTTGTGATCCGTAAGTAGCTCAAATTGCTCTCCTAAAAGGTAATGCCTTCGTGACTTTAGTGCAAAGACAATGGCTGCCAATTCAAGACCATGGGTATGGTAGTTTCTCTTGTGGATCTTTAACTGCCTACTTGCATAACTCACCACCCTTCCTTCTTGCATAAAAACTATACCTAACCCCATACCATAGACGCTGGTATAAACTGTAAATGATTTCGTCCCATCAGGTAATACTAGAACTGGTGCACAGTCAATGCCTCTTTTAACTTGATAAAAAGATCTTCGCATTTAGCATCCTACAAAAAAACTGGATTCTTCTTGGTAAGACAGGTCAGAGGACCGAAGATCTTTGTGATCCTTAATGAACTTCTAATAGTAGCCTAACAAACTAAGGAAACTTTTCACCTCCGTGGCATTCTTCGGCACATACCAATCCTAAACTGCTGCCACCTTACTAGGATCAACTGCCAATCCTCTTTCTGAGCCGTTGTGTCCCAAAAAGCATACCTCCTTTCTTCAAAAGTGACACTTTTAAAACTTTGCCTTCAACTTATATGCATGGAGTGTACTAAGAACTTCTCATAAATGCAACGCATGCTCCTCCTTATTCCTCGAATATACGAGAATATCATCCATAAATACCATGATGAATTTGTTTAGCAACCCCCTAAATACCCGGCTCATCAAATCAATAAAGTAGGCAAGTGCATTAGTAAGTCCTAAGGGCAAGACTAACTACTCATACAACTCGTCGGGTGTATGGAATGCCATATTCTTGATACCGTGCTCGGCTGTAGACAACTTATGGGATTCGGTAGCCAATTTAAGTTGTGAGAACACCTTAGCTCCAACCAATTGATCAAATATATCATCTATATAGGGCAGTGGATAATGATTCTTCTTTGTCAGTTTACTTAGCTCTATATAATCGACGTAGAGTGTCATAGAACAATCTATCTTGTTGGCAAAGATGATTGGTGACCCCCTTAGAGATACTCCTCCTAATGAAACCCTTCTCTAATAACTCATTAACCTGCTTGTTCAACTCGCGTCTTTCCTTCGTAGTCATACGCCTTAGTGGTAAGGCGATAGATCTAGCGTTCTCAACAAGATAGATTCTAAACTTGATCTCTCTCTAGAATGGAAGACTGGTAACCTCAACAAAAGCATCCGTGAAATCTCCTACTACGGGTATCGTATCTATCTTATTTATGTGATAGATCTAAAGAATATAAGTAGCTCAACATAACTAATCCTCGGGGGTTGCAATAAACCTCTAGGTTACATCCACTACACCTGTTCAATCTAACGACCTTCTTATCATAGTCCAAAATAGCCACATACATCACCATCTAATCCATCTCCAATATCAACCCAAACCCAGAGAATCCCAATACAAAGACATTACTATCAAACTCGACCCGTAAGATGAACAACTCCAAACCCCTACATAACATAGACAAATAAGTCGATCCTCCTACATGGTTTGGCACAACTACAGGATTGGTGACTATACTAGTGTGTACGTGTAAGTCATCAATAGATATACTATAAATGAAAGAATGTGAAGCCTTAATATCAAATAAAGTGCGAATACATAAACCAAAATGAGTCAACACACCTTCTATCTCCATTTTCTTATCCTTGTCCACCACTGGATGTGCACTTGAGCTAGGGACTAATTCTAGTGCATAGGCCGAAACCACCTGAGTAGAAGTCCGAGTTGAAGCTCTCGGTTGTGTTGGGAAAGCTTGCTTTAGATGTCCATACTAATCAAATTTATAGCACTTAACTTTTGAAAGATATATCCTACACTCCACATGAAATGCCCATTCTTGCTACACTTCCTACAATGCATATCCTTCTTCTGGACCTTTCCTTTAGGTCTACCTCCACCTTTATGCTAGTTCTGCTGCACTTTCTTAACAAACTTCTTGGTTTCCTCTTTATTGGTTTCCCCTTGGAGATGGTGTTTAGCAAGGCCATCTCCACTAGACCCTCATACGTAGCACCTATAGGAATATTACTCAGAGCTAAATCTTGAAGAGGTTGATTCAGCCTTTTAGCAAATTTGAGAGCCTTCTTGTGTGGTGTGTCAATTAACTTCATCCCAAATCTTGTTAGCTCATTGAACTGGTTAACATATTCCTTAACGGATAGATATCTTTACTTCAAGTGAATGAACCTCTCGAATTGCGCACCTTCCTTTGCCTTAGAAAGAAACTGCACCTCGAACCGCCTATGGAACTCTTTCCAAGTAATCTACTTTCTGTCAGTATCAGCCACAACTACCTCCCACCAGCTTAATGCCTCACCTTATAACTTCCATGTAGCTAACTGCATCCTTACCTCGTCAGTCAAACCCATCAAACCAAAGATCCTCTCACAAATGCTGATCCATGACCTCAAATCCACATAAGACTCTATCCCCGTCTATTGCTTCCCTCTAAGATTTTAAAATTCTTTAAATAGCTTAGCAAATTCTGTAGCGGTAGGTGGGTGGGCAGGAGCCGCACTTGTCACTCCCTCCGCAGGCTCTCTATTGGGATTTAGCTCAGCTTGTCCCCTCGCCTGTAGGTACGGGTGGAACCATATCAGGATGCTTGTGCCCGTGACCTTAACTATATCGTCAAAGCCTGAACCTGCAGGATTACTCATCTTCTATTTGTGAATTTCAAGAGTTCCATTAGCAACTTTTCACAGATACCATAGGCATGAGTAAGAGAGATAACATAGACATGAGCCAAAGATATCATAGGCATAAAAAAGAGATGTTTCGATATGTGTAAAATCTTTTGGAAAGTTTTTTGGAAAAATCTTTACTTTTATACATATATACTTTAAAACCTTTGGACAATCCATTTTTATCAAATATATTTCAAATACGCTCTCTCAATACGGTTCTAATCCCTAAGGAACTGTGAACCTAAGCTTTGATACCAACTTGATAACTTGCACCCCCGACACGCTGATCCAAAGCCTAAGTGACTTTTGAACTCGAGCCCTGGCAAGAAATGCGGATCATCAAGATTCATAACATTTTACATCATAGAGACTAATACAAGCAGATATTTATATCTAAGATTTGCAGTACTTTTAGAACTCACAGCGGAAGGAACAAAATATATAACACGGAAAAATATCCATCTTAGAAAATATCCAAATCACAGTGTCATAAAATCAGTATGCGTTCAAATACAGTGTACCTAGAAAATATCACTCCAACTCTAATAAAAGAGATAAACTATACCGATAAGAGAGATAAATACAATGAGAGAAAATATGGTAAAAAGTAGTCTACAAAGATAAGCTCGACTCTCCAAGTATTAAGAATGGGCCAATTGCCTGCTACCTATCCACCTGTGGTGAGGGAAAAGAAGGAAAGAGAATGGGTCAGACAAAAGTCTAGTGATTGGGCACAAGTTTAATATGTGATGATCATATGCAGTTACTTCAATACTGATCTAAATGATATAGGATGCGATACAAGTGTCTGTGAATTCCTAAGGTCTGTTACCTAAGGCTTCTTGTCTAATACATTCCTGCACTATAATTTGTGTAAGCTGCTACAATGGATCGAACTAAAGATTAAATCTCACATCTAACGATCAACCATTACTCCTAGAGTTGTTCAATATGTAAAACACCACCGTCTTGGCTACTAACTATGAAACCACCACCACTAGGCTGCTGAGGAACCGATTTCCCTATAATAGCTACTACACGTAACTCCACTATGCACTACAATGCCAACACGCTGAATTATCTCCTCGTCCGCATCCATATCCACTTCTCGATTGTAGTGTAGGCTTCTTATTGCACGTTCCAGGATCCTCCATTCGAACTATATCACGTCGCGTCAGTATTCGTGCATACTAGGACTCCCATTATGCAGACCTCTCTCATCATGCTTCCTCTTCAGTGTTGTACGTCCACCGTGGAACCTCCTGTGAGTACCATTTACGAAAATACATTGCCACTAGTCCGTTACTTGCTTTCAAATTGGGCAAACAACATTTACCTAACACCGCAATGACCTAACGTCTGCTCCTAGGGAACTAGCTTCCCTACAAGTCCTATCATACATCCAAATGCCTTTAAATAGGCCCCCAAACAATATACATACATGCACAAACACACACACACACACACAAACATATTGTTAAATTTAGGCCTTAGACCAAGGTTCATATTGGGCATTTTACACATCTACCAGTCGACCACTAGCCCTAACCAGGTCGACCATTAGGGGTCAGGGTCGGCCGATTTTGTGCTAAAATTAGGGTTTCCAATAATTTTAAATGTCGTGATTAATGTTAATCCATGTCATTGGCAGTGTATGACGATCCATAATTTCCAATTTGACCGATCCATGTTTCAATTTCAATGTCAAGTGATCTAATTCAGGGTTTTATAGATTTAGGATTTATCAATTTATGGTTTTAAATATAATCTTGAAAGAGGTGTACTATCATCAAATTGGGTTTTACAATTTACAGTGGTTGAATTTTAATCAAGTTTGCATATTCCACTTTAGAGTTTTACATATTTCAAATTAAGTTTCTAGCACCCTAAATCAATTAAAATTGTTTGAATCTAACTATAATAATCATCTTACTAAAATGTTCCCACTCAGCTCAAGCCTAAGCTCTTACTATTTGCTTTGCCTGAGAATCATCTCTCCAAACGCTAGCTTTGCTTGCTCCGTCTATCCTAATTGCTTGTTTCCTTCTAGATTGATTTTATTTTGATTTTTAAGAATTTAGGGTTCATAAAAGAGGGAAAACTTTGATAAAGTTTCATCATTGAGAACTTTTAAATGAGTTTTAGGGTTAGATCGGGCTAGAATTTATAGGGTATCCAAAATAATTTAAGCTGTTAGATTTACGTTGAAGAATCTTCAATTTGATCACGCATGCTTATCGATTTCTTCGAAGCCAAGCATCGCATTATTGTTGTTCAAACACATCATAACAAATCAGTAATTGCTTAATTTCACACAGGCACGGTCGACGATATGGTGTTTGTCAAGATCTCTCGGTTGAAGAATGTTATTTAATTCAGTACCAAGGGGAAGTTAGCATCGAGATTTGTTGGTTCTTTTCCGATACTTGAGAGGATTGGGAATCTAGGTCATAGAGTCGACTTACCATGGAAGATGCAGGCGTGCACAAAGTTTCCACGTCTCGCACTCATTGAAGTTTGTGCATGGCTCAGGCATGATAGTTGAACCAAATCAACTTAATTATATCAACATTGAATCAAAAGCTTCGAGACCTCGTAGGCCTATTCGTATTGTCGTACATGATACAAAGCAGCTTAGGATAAAGGCAATAGAGCTAGTGAAGGTTCAGTGGGGTAAGAGTGAAGGCAACTGTACTTGGGAGATCGAGGAGAGCATGCAGACCGCTTATCCGGAGCACTTTACTTGGTGAGACTTACACTTTATTGCAATTACTTTCACTTTAAATATTATATAAGGTAATTTAATATTCTACATGCTAGGGTAGGTGTAGATATTATTTCTTGCTTCTGTGTGCATGTTTGATGTTTGATATGTTAGCTCGTGAATGTTAGACATGCAGGGTAGATATGTTTGATTTTACCTTATTTGTATTTGGGTTAGGGGTAAAATTCCTAAAGTGGGGGTGTAACGACCCGTATTTTATGTATCAGAGGGTCATAAAATATTATTTATAAGTTCGAATTGGGTTTTATGACATTATAACTTTGGGAGATGTTGAGTAGATATATTTTTGAATCCGAGAAATTTTATTGAACAATTTTACTTCTAAAGGCCTGTAATAGATAAATTTTCTAATTGAAGCCGAATAAGGGCCCAAGGTCACTTTCATTGGAAAGATACGATGGTTTCTCTTTTCGTAGAGTGGTTATAATATCGATTTGGACTCCTAGAAAGAAGATATTGTTGTTTGAAGTTTGCAGTTTTAGGAGCAGCTTAATGGGTAATTAGTCAGATTGTGGATATGCCTACTAACTTATTTCAGGTTTGAGACTATTAGAGGCCGAAATAACCTTTTCCAAATAATATTACCATCTTCCAAGTAGATCTAAGCCTCCATTAACCCTTGTTTCACCAAAACCTTCACATTTCTCCTCCAAATCAAGTATAAATCATAAATTAAGGGTAGATTGGCAAGGGGTTAGTTTGAGATCTTCATATCTACATTTTTAGAAAAGAAAAATTAGGGCTTAGTTGTTCATTCTTGGATTTTCCATAATTAGCATTCAAAACTGGAATTTTTGAGGGCCTAGTGAGTGGTTTATCATCTTTCACCTTATTATATATGTATCAATAGGATTTAACATGTTTTGAACCCATTTTTCAAGTCAAAATCTTATTTTGAGACTATTCTAAAATAAAACCTAAAGTAAAGATGAATTTAAAATGTTTTAAAGTGTTCTAATCTTGTTATTTTGATGTATGGTTGTCTCAATGTAGGTTAGGATATATTAAAGATACATTATAGCATGATTTGCAATGATATGTTGAATATTTGTATGTCTAGATATTGATGGATAGTTATATGCTATTTGTGTATATGCTTGGATGGTTGAAAACGCTCATTGGAGCAAATTAGAAGTAGGAACTATGAAACCAGACTTTGAGGATAGGCTCAAGGATGATAAAAATCATATTGATAAATACGAAATGCAAAAGGTTCGAAGAATGGAGCATAGCAGTGAAATCAGCATGAAATTGGAAACTTGAGATATTACAACAATTATGCCCAGTGGTCCTTCAAGTCTTGCTTTGGGTTAGGGAGGCTCCTGCTCGGGTTTTGCTTCAGGTTGGTAGTGGGAAGAACCGGACAACGGATGTTGTTCGGTAGTGCTATGTTCATGGGCTCGACAAGAATTCTTGTCTAGGGGGTGCTTTAGATCTTACTTCATGATTTGGGGCGTATTACTTTGGGACTGGACCTTGGCAATTCTGAGTGGAAAATGAAGGGTGGAGTTTTGGAGCCGCTTCAGGTCACGCTTCAAGATTTTTCATAGGTTGCTTTGGGTTTGGCTAAGGATTTACCCAACTAAAACTTGGGGTTTGAAGAATTTTGGTCGTGGCGAGGCAAAGTTTTGGGATTTCTTCGTGACATGTTCAGGGGATCTAGTGGGTGATGTGGAGTGAAATGGACAACTTCAAATGACCCGAGATGACCTTGGATTATAGTTTGTTGACTAGTAAAGCGACAATGTAGCGTTTCGATACTACGATGACTTTAGAACTTTGGTACGGTGGCTCTACGACTTACGATGGGTGTCTAGAGGTGTTCTGAAGATGACGACTTAATGACGGGAGTCGTGACGGTGATCCACAAGGACAAGTTCAACGATGAGGGTCTCTGAGTATAATTTGCGATTGTATTCTACTGTGGAGATAGCTAGGATGGAATAACAATTGTGTTCAATCATGGAGACATATGCAAAAGGATCATTAATAACTCGGAGGTTTCTAGCGTGTTCGTAAAGAAGGGGTATGCGAGGATGTCCACTTGGAATTGCGATCGTATCCAGATCTTTACGATAGTAGATTACTTTGGGCTTTTAGTGAGCTAGGTTTCTAATCTTACGAAGTGACATGGATTTGAGCACCAAAGAAGCTGGGATTTGAACGAGTCCCTGTTTACGATTGTGACATACGAGTTATCATATATTCAACACACATGAGTGATGATGAGGATTGTTTGATGGATGTTATGTTTTCCATGGTTGTTTACCACTCTAGGGTGTCACATGATGTAGGTATTTTTGACTTTATACCTAGACACTGGAATTGTACTTCGATTGTAGTACACTTATATGGCAATGATAGTAGATTAGCATATATTGATTGTTATGTGCTAACTCTATAGATGTAGGAACATGACAGATATGGTTCATCATACCCTATGCCCTTATTTACTAAATACCATTTTCATAGTAACTTTGGGATAATGTATCATTCACATGAGACTATTGTCTGACCCGAGGTTTTATGATTTGCTTCTTATTATATCTCGGATACTCTTAAATGAGTAGATTGGGGATAACAGGTTTGGATAACGCATAGATCCATACGGAGTACGAGCAGGAGGCTATGCTTTCATATATCTATACTTTGGAGCTTACTATCACTCAATCCGTTATGTAGTAATATGGAGCTATACTAGTACTTGTATTACTTTAGAGACAGTTATAGAGTTTATTTTGGAGATTTGGGATGTATAAACTCTTTTATTTTAGTTTTTTGTATAATCTATGAACCTGTGCACTCTGATGTTCTTGTTTATAGTTCATTTGATTATATTACCATCTCACCTATTTTACATCTATATTATTATATTTTGTCTGTGCGCTGTGAAGTGTTCTACAGGTTCCATTTTGGTTTTCATTAATTTACACCCTTGGCTATCGCCTTATATCAGCTGGGTACCTCGACAGCGCACTCTACATGTATATTGGGTAACAAAGGTTTAGGGTGGTCGCCACAGTGCTCTATGACTATAGGTATGTATTTTACTTTATTTATATTGTAAATGATAGTGAGAAATTTATTTTAAATTCATAATTTGAAATATTTGAATATTATCCACATTTTATGTATACTCCTTTAAGTCTATATGGGTCTTAATTCGTTTAAACCTCATATTTTCTTTATACATACATACATATATTAATTTATTACAACATTTATAATTCATATAGTTTTATATATATTCATATGTAATCCACTATTAATTAAACCTTTTATTTGATTCATATATAACATTTATAATTATGTAAATTTAAAAAAATTACTTATTTATAACCTTTATGAATATAATAATAAAATAATTTTAATTTATATTCATAAACCTTATTAATTATAATTATAATTTAAAATAATTTTAAATTAATTTATTTTCGACCTTCATAAATTTTGCAATATTTTTTTTAAATTAAAAATAATTTTATATTTATTTTATAATATTCAAATACACTTATTTGAATCAACCTTAGGCGTAAAATATTTTTGAATCTTCCATAAGGGCATACCCTTGGAATTGGACCACTCAGAGAATCCAAGTAGAGGCATGATATCAAAAAGTTTTCCTAACATTCTGCTTAATTAAACACCATTTCCTTAGGCAACTATCTAATTGATTTTCCAAGTGATTGCCCTACATATTTGTTAATTATTCATGCAAACACGGTACAAACTCTGATACCATTATTGGATCAGATGTATTGGCAACGGGGTAAAAAGGGTAAAAGGTGTAAAATTCCAACACTGGCATTTCTCCATGCTCCAACTCCATCAACTTCCTAAGCAAGACTGACTTGGATGCTTCAGAAAAAAACCTTTCCTCGATCTCCTTCGAAAATCTACCCAAGTCAATCCTCTTTTGGTACCCCTACGGTCACCCCCATTCCACCAAAATAAAGTAGCTCCTTGCAACTGTCTTGAAGCTACTCTCCTTTTCTGCTCATCATTCAACCCCAAATCAGCAAAAATTCTCTCACAATGCAACAGAAAGTTTTCCACTCTTTTCGCATCTTTAGTTCCTATAAAAGGTTTTCCTTTCAAACTAGTGTAATCTCGACTTAGCTAAGCATAGTTATTACCAACTAATGCTATGGGATTAACTCCTCCCGCGTTAGCAACCTTTCCTCCAACTGCTTCTACAGCTGCTCCAGCTTGCATCAGATTGACGTGGAACTGGTACATAGTCCATATATCTACTGGTCTGGTTTTGGCACCTACGTTGCCATTTGCATTTTGATTAGCATTTGTCCGTCGATCCTAGTTTCTCCTAGTGTTGGGCTGAGCATTTCCATTGGTTGTGGTGCTTCCTCCACCAAGATTCACTCTTCCGTTTCCTGCCACCATATCTTTCTTTCTCATAAATCTGCAGACGAGCCTTAGTAAGATATAGAAGAACAGTCTAAGAGAGTGGGGAGAATACATACTTATATTTTGCAAATACAAGTACGTTGCTATAGTGTCATCCCATACCCCAATCTTATTCTCTGATTCATTAGGATTATGTATTCAAAAACTCTTTAAATCTAAAATTCTTTAAGCCATAAACCTATTCTCCGATACCAATATGTAACATCCCTCATTCTAAGGCCCAAAATTAACTGCCATGGAGGTTGCAGTCATCCATAGTTACTAATTCTCGATGAAAAAATGCGGCTATGTTAATCATATCAATAATCAGAAGCACATGGATATGAAAAAATTTCAAACATTGTTTAAAAACAAATTTTCATATCTCATTTCACAAATTATATTTCATATTCATTGCATAATCCCATTTGTAATCCCGCATTAAGTGAAACAATAATTATTACAAAAAACTCCAAGAGCGACATATGAAGATGCCCCCTTGGTTGATTAGAGTCAAATACTTGGCAATTATACAACTTTTCCATTAAATCAAAATAGACAAAACCAAACTACACAGCGGAAATGGATAAAGATCCTATTAGCTGGATTGCCTCCTGCAAGTCTCTGGAAGCTTACTTGTCTAGCTGGAATCTAAAAGCCCTTACTTCCGACCTATATAAATGAGTACTCGAGAGTTTAAGGGGAAAAAAAATTTCGGGTCAGACAATAGTCCGGTGTGAATAATAACCAACAGTTTCGAACCAAATAGATATCTAGTGAGTCCACGCCATTGAGCAGAATGGGTTTTCCCCCTCACTGGTATCTTATCAAAACATAACAATCATATACTATGCTCCTGCAACCACAATGGTTAGAACATAGAAAATAGCATTTATAATCATGCAATACATATTGGATTACCTATTCCAATTCATTAGATTATCCATCTTAATTTCAAATGACTACCATCACAATTTAAACTGACTATCCATCTTATTTTAATCTGACTACCCATCATATAATAATGTGGACTACCTATCTCATAATTAAACATATTCAAAATTATGTGGACTATCCATCTCACATGTATTTATTTTACCTATTCCCTACCATATTGACACCCATCATATAGGGCTTATTCATTTAAAATTTTGTGGACTATCCATTACACATATTCCATCCGATTTAAAATAATGTGGACTATCCATCATACATTCCATAGTTTTCCTAGGATAACTATAAAACCTTCATTGTTCTCGTAGAGACTATCCATCTCTAGCATCATGTAGACTATCCATCTCACATCGTATAGTTTTCCTAGAACGACTATGAATCCTTCACTTGGCCTTTTAATTCATGTTACCCACATGTATCTATTTAACTCATGTTACCCACATGTTTCTCTTTAATCCACGTTACCCATATGCTTAACCCATATCTATTGGTGTAACCAATTAGGTTGTCTCCCCTTTAGTTCTAACATCCCAAAGTGACATGCATTGGTATCCCCAAATGATTCATGTCGAACTTATTAAAATTAAACAATGGTATCCCTAAGGTTTAAAGTCGAAGTCAAAAAACAATAGGCTCGCCGCCCTTTACCAAGTTAAATTTAGATCAATGTCAAAGTTCATCTACATTGGTGTCCCCAATGATAATGTTAAAATGTACATTTTTAAATGGCATTGGTACCCTGAATGAGCTCGTCGCAACAGAAAACATAAGCTCTCCGATGTTAATGAAGATAGGCGATAATCATGTCGTGCTATGGCTCATCGACCCTCTACCTAAGGTAAAACAAACTTAAATTTCCCTTAAGCATAAATCATTTTGAAAGTATAATGTAGATTTCATAAAAACAAATGGCTCCTCGCCAAAGCATGGGGTCTTCTACGCTCATAAATATAGACTACTTCGCCACTTTTCTAAAACAGTTTTGATCTACATCAAAGTAGGTCCCTTTGACGCTAAAGAAAAATGGCAATATCCTTATCAAATAATATAAAGTTATTAACCTTGTTGAATAGCGACGATGATTGACTCTCGCCTCATTAAAAAATTTATGAACATTTTTGTATAGTCGAAGTCATAACTACGAACTTCGAAGACATTAAAATTTATATCATGCGGCGTCATTCTTAAAACATGGGTGAAGGGACATCTCCAACCTTGATGAATTACGTAGATACGGTACTGCCAATTCTGGGTTGCCGCTATGGTCCAATTCAACAAGGTTGGAAACATTACGTAGCTACTTAAGTAGTTGACCTACGCCTTACAACCTTGTCAATGTCGACACTTAAGAAGATGGTGCTTAGGCACGGCGGTACTATAGGTGTGGAGAGATCAAAAGCGGCATGGCATTACTGTAATTTATCTGAAATCTGATTTCTTACTAGTTATAGTTATTACTTTTTACCTAATCCAAATTCTAGTCCAATTCTCATTGGATAAAAACAAATTTTACATTTTCTTTTCAAAGAAAAACTAACGCATGAGATTTTCAAGTTCCCAAAACATTTTTTAAATAATTAGTTAATACCATTAATTAATTAATCTTTTATATGCTTATTTAGCATAATAAATTCACAATAAATCGAAATCACTTGGGACAAATCCCAAAAATTCACGAAAATTAGAGAATATCCTTTTCTTTACTATAAGAATTTTGGGGCTAAAAAACTATATTTAATAATTTTAAATATTTAAAACCTGAATTTAGCACATTTCCTCTCTAGGAAAATTCATATAATATCCAAATAAATTCAGAAAATTATAAAATTTAAAACCTATCTCTAAAATATTGTTTTACACCACATATCAAAAATTCAAGTTATTTGGAGAATGAAAACTTCGGATTTAACCCTAAACCCGATTAAACAATTATTATAAAATTCCAATAATATATTGTACAATCCGAACAATATTAACTCAACCAATCAAGTCACAACTTATCAAAATTAACTCGGGTATTACCCATAATCGAGTTTGAGATTAAATATAGAGATGGAAACTTATTATTCACCTTTTAAATCAAATGTTGTAGTTAAGCTTTGGTGTAGCTTTTAATCCCCAAGCTTCTTTCCTTTGAATCCTTAGATTTCGACTTCCTATTCCTTGTTTAATGGCCAGCCCCTTTTTTTTTCTTTTGATTTTTTTGTGATGAACAATAAAAATGAGAATGAAAATAAGAGGAGAGGGTTTGAGGCAAAAGGTATGGTCTATTCCTAAATTGCCTCTCTCATTCATTCCCTTGTATGTTTAGTCTTTAAAACATTTACTTATTTATTAAGGCATGACCTTATTAATTATCTAAATCTCATTTTCCTTAATTATTTACATTATTATATTTAATATATCCAATTAAATGTCCTGAATAATGTTAAACAAAAATTAGGGGTGTTAAATGTGAAGGTGTTCTCTCAGCTAGATCTAGCAATAGGGTTTCACCAACTAAAAGTAGCGAAGGAGAGTGTGTCAATCATTGCATTCCGTACTTTATTTGGTTTCTATGAGTTATTGGTTATGTCATTCGGGATAACCAATACTTTGGCATACTTTGTTGATCTTATGAACCGTGTCTTCAAGGACTAGCTAAATAAGTTCATGCTTATGTCCATGAATGATATTTTGGTCTATTCTAGGATAGAGGAGAAACACAAGATGCACTTGAGGATTGTTCTTGAAGTTTTGAGGAAGCACAAGTTGGAAAGCAAAGTTCTTAAAGAACTTCTAGAGGAGGAAAGTGAGATTCTTGGTTCATGTCATCTCTTAGTAGGCCATCGTGGTAGATCTTACCAAGGTGGCAGCGATTCACGATTGGAACCAACCTAAGACTTCTATTGATGTGAGGAGTTTCCTAGGATTGTAGGGATATTATAGATGTTTTATCAAGAACTTCTCGAAGGTAGCAACACCGTTGACCAATTTGACAAGGAAGAATCAGACCTTTGTTTGGGACACGAAATGCGAGTATGCGTTTGTAAGTATGAAGGAGAGGTTGACGAGCGCACTAGTATTGACTATATCGAGTGGGAATGAGGAGCTGTGTAACATCTCCCAACTTGGAGACCCAAAACTAACAGCTACGGATGCTGCAGTCATCCATAGTTATTAATCCTCGGCGACCAAAAATGGCGGTGTTAGATTCATTGATACACAAAAACACATGAATATGGAAAAACTTTTAAACTTCAAACAAATCACATTTCATTTCAAAATATTTCCAATTCATTACATAATCTCATATTCGGAAATCACGTTCAGAGAAAATATATTTATTATAACATATGCCAAGAGCGACATATGAAGATGCCCGCTTGGATGATCAGAGTATATACAGATAATATAACAACTTTGCCATTACAAATAACACAGTGGAATCAAAAGGAAAGAGAACTCATGTCCCATTAGTTTTCATGGGCTTACTAATAACCTTTATATAATATATGGACTCCCTGTCCCATTTCATGGTTTTCATGGGTGCACTATGAACCTATTGGCCCCCTGCCAATTAACTTAATTAATTCATTGGTTCCTCTGAACCTATTGGTCACTCCAATAACTTCTCTTTTATCCTAGTTTTCTTGGGTTGACTAGGAACCTATTGACAAATTTCAATAACTTAATCCGAATATAATTTTCATGGGTAAACTACAAACCAATTGGCCCCTACCAACCACTCTTTATAACATAGTTTCATGGGATCATTATGGACCTATTAGTAACTCCAATAATTTCCTAGTCATAGTTTTCATGGGATCACTGTGTACCTGTCTCCCTGACAACTTCCATTTTTAGGCATCCTATGTTCTGGTCTCCCTGACCTCTTGGATGCAATTATATTCATCTAGGAGTTCTCTTGATTATATTAGCTACTGGGTCAACCTAGCTGGTTATTCTGCCCTTCCCCAAAATACAATTATGGGATTCAAAACAATGTGAATAAATTTATATTTGAAGAAGCAATCATAATAACATAACAATACCACTCTTGTGGGTTTAATATAGAACATAGTTAATCCCTTTAACCTATAATTTTATCAAGGAAATCTTCTTCTCAAAATCATTACAAAACTCCTTTATTTTAGCCATGGGTTTCTTCTTTTAAAAATAGAGTTTAGGTTATAAAACCTTTCGAAACCTTTGAAACCTTGCTTTCGACTTCATAGGATGACCTCCTTTGAAAGCATTAAAATATATCTCCAAAACATTAGACTCCTGCCTTTATAATACTTTAAAACTTTCCTTTAGAAATCTTTCGATTATATTAAAGTATTAATATTTAACTTTAGAAGCATAGCTTCGAAACCAGTGAAAGTACCATTTTCGACACCATTGGAAGTAACTCTTTCGAAATCATTGAAAGTCCCCCTTTCGAAACCATTGGGTTTATACTCAAAATATTATTTGGGTCAAAGTGAATATAGGCAAAAGCATCTCTTTTAAAACCATCTTTTATTATATAAAAATATTGGAGAAAACATGATGCTTCGACACCATCCTTTCGAAAACATAAAACATATGGGTAAAATAGTGAAGGTTGGCATCGAAACCCCTTTCGGAACCACTGTCTTCGAAACCCCTAACCCCTTTTTAAAGCTATAGGGAGTGGCTTAAATTTGTAAAACAAAGTACCTTTCGACAGCATTGATATCATCAATACCATCGAAAGGTTAAATAACGGCAGCAGGGCTTCGACTAGGTCAGAACCCCTTCTTTCAAAAGCATTTCATAAGTAAAGGAACTCATTCGAAAGCAAACTTATGTTAATGGCAACCCTTTCAAAACCATTTAAAACCTCTTTTAAAACCCTATGCTTCGACTCCTTCGAAGGCTTAAACAAAACAAACGCAGGCGCTTCTCTTTGAAACACAAACCAAGGTAGCGACTCCTTCGGAAGCTATGCTTAGTTTCGACTAGGTTGAAGGCGAAAGCTCTGTGTCGAAAGGTACCTTCCAAAGTAGGCGAAACCGTCTTTTCTGAGTAAACCTGGTTTAATACTATTTAAAGCAAATTCTTTTCTAACTAACTTGCCACGTGTCAACACCAGATTTGTTGCCTTAACCTTTTCAAATTCTTTTCTAAAATAACTGCCGCTAATTTTAGATCTAAACCATGGTTAAGTTAATCAAATAAGCCCTTCCATTAAGCAAAACCAATTTTACAAAGAAGTCCCTCTTCTAAAATAATTTAATTTGCATAGCAAATCACTTTGGAAAAATCCCCAAAAATTCTAGAAATTCATTTTAATCATGTTATCTAACATATCAAAATTCCAGACCCAAAATCTTACTATATTTTCCAAAATAAATTTATAAACCCAAATAACCATATTTTCGTTTGAAAATTATATCAATCTTTATAGCTTGGAAAATTATCAAAATTGAAACCCAACTCCAAAATCATGTTTTATACAACATAAAAATTTTCCATGGCATTTAAACACCAATAAAAACTGATTTTACCCTAAAACCGTGTGTAACCATATTTAAATAATCTTGTTTAAATTAAACAAATCAATATTCTCGCATATCATCATCCAATTTATCATAAAAATGAATTTACCCTTAAATTCGAAAACATATGACTCAAAAAAAATAGAGATGGAATTATTATTCACCTTGATTTTGATAAGGGGATTGGATTGAGTTGATTTCCCCTAAGCTTAATTTTCTCTAGCTTTTAATTGAATTCATCTTCTCTTAATGGCCGACCCTCCTTCTTACATTTAGTTTTCAAAATGACGTGAATGGGAAGTAAAAGGTAGGAACGAAAATAAATAAGGGTAGGGGTTATGGGCGGCAAATTCCTAATATACCCTTATGTAATTTGATTAATCCCAAAACCCACTCTTAAGCCCATTAATTTTTATCAGGCATGACCTTAATTAAATTTATTCAAATCTCAACCCCCTTATCACTTAACATTTACATTATTCTATTTAATTTATCTAATTAAATCTCCTGAATAACATTATAAAAATTAGGGGTGTTACAGGCTCCCTTCCTTAAAGAATTTCGTCCTCGAAATTCAATAAGGACTAGATACCTAACATAGCAATCATCTGTAATGACTCCCAAAAACCATACTAGTCTACCTGACTAGGAATTGTCTATATGAATCTAATATAGACATACCCTCAAAGCAGATCAGAATAAGTATCTTGAATCATGTCCTCTATCTCCCAAGTACAGTCCTTCTCATTGTCGCTCCACTGAACTTTCACCAACTCGACTGTCTTGTTCCTCAATTTTTTCTCATCTCTCGCTACAACCTGAACTGGTCATCTCACAAAGGTCAAATAAGGCTCTACTACTAAATCTTCCAACTCTGTCGGAGGAATAGTAGTCTTTGGATCATGCACATACTTGTGAAGATGAGACACGTGAAATACATTATGGACACATACAATACTGCTGGGCGACTCTACTCTGTACGCAAGCTTTCCAATCCTTTCTATAATCTGGAATGGACCAACATATCTCGGTGCTAGTTTCCCGGATTTCCCGAACCGTACCACACCCTTCGTCGGTGATACCTTAATGAAAACCCTATCTCCAACTGAGAACTCTAGGTCATTACGCCTCTTATTTGCGTGACTCTTCAGTCTGGATTAAGCTTCCTTCATCCGTTCTCGGATCAACTCAATCTATTCTGACGCCTCCCTTACCAAATCTAGACCTAAGACCAATCTGTCTCCAGTCTCCAACCAACATGCAGGGTATCTGCATAGCCTTCCACACAAAGCTTCAAAAGGCATCATTCCTATACTAGTCTGATAACTATTATTATAGGATAACTCAACCAAAAGTAGGTGATCCTCCCAAGATCTACCAAAGTCTAACACACAAGCTCTCAACAAACCCTCGAGTACCTTATTGACTCTCTCTGTCTGCCCATCCATCTGTGGGTGATATGTGGTACTCATCTTGACCTTAGTGCCTAACATATCCTGCAGACTCTTCCAAATTTCACTAGTGAATAATGCATCTATGTCGCTGACTATGCTACTAGGAACTCCATGAAGTATAACTATGTTCTTCATGAACAACTTTGACAAAACAGGTGTCGTCCTGGTCGACTATACTTGAATGAAATGGGCACTCTTGGTCAATCTGTCCACAATAACCCATATACTCTCATTTCCTCTGCTTGACCTTGGGTACCCATCTAATAAAATCCATGGATATGGAATCCCATTTCCAAACTGGAATTTCTAGAGGCTGAAGTAATCCACTTGGCTTTTGATGTTTGGCCATCACTTGCTGACAGTTTACACACTGCCTAACCCACATGCCAACATCCCTCTTCATGCCTTCCCAATAGAAGCTTCTCTTCATATCTTGATACATCTCGGTCCCTCCAGGATGAATTGTAAACTTGGATCAATGACACTCCTCAAGAACTTCCCTCCTTAAGTTCTCCACATCTGGAACACATAATCGTCCCTTCTTTCTTAACCATCCTCTCTGGTCAGGACAAAAATCTTACAAATCATTGATATAGGTTCCAACCTCAAGCCTTCTAATCCTCTCAGCTAATAATGGATCCTCCTTCTGTTTAGAAGCAATTCTTTCGATTAACACTGGTCGAATTTCTAAATAGGTCATCATGGCAGTACTCTAACTAGAACTAGCAGTCGATCTTAGCTGCGCACCACATCTAGCCAAAGCTTCTAGATCTTTCCACTCTACCAACATAGCCAACACCACATTCTGATATCTTTTGCGAGCATCCGCTACCTTATTACCTTTCCCCGGTGTATACTCTATACCAAAATCATAAGCAGCAAAAAAATCCAGCCATCTCTGTTGTCGCATATTCAACTCCTTCTGAGAGAATAAATGTCTTAAAGACTTATGATCGATATACAATTCAAATCTCTCCCTTAAGAGATAATGCATCCAAATCTTCAAGGAAAAAATCACTACAGCCAACTCTAAGTCATAAGTAGGATATATCACTTTATGCGGTCTAAGCTGTCTAGATGCATAAGCAATGACTTTGCCCCTTTGCATCAACATTGCTCCCAATCCAGTCCTACATGCATCAGTATATACCACCAACCCTTGGTTTCCATCTGGAACTACTAACACTGGAGCATTGGTCAACAAATGCTTTAACTTAAGGAATGCTTCCTCACATTTGTCGGACCAAACAAATCACTTCCTTACTGGTAAGCTTAGTCAAAGGCACTGCTATCCGTGAGAAATCCTTATTGAATCTTCGGTAATAGCTAGCAAGTCCAAGAAAACTTCTGATCTTGGTCACCGTCTCTGGTCTCTTCTAATTGTTCACAGCTTTGATTTTATCTAGATCGACTGACAACCCTTTCTCTGAAACCACGTGACCTAGAAACTTAACCTCTTTCTTCCAAAAATGACACTTGGAAAACTTCGCCTTTAGCTGATTCTGCCTCAGCATCTCAAGCACAACTCTAAGATGATCTTCATGCCCGCTCTCATCCTTAGAGTATACCAAATGTCATCTATAAACATCAACACGAATCTATCCAAATACTCTCGGAAGACTCGGTTCATCAAATCCACAAAGAAAGCAGGTGCATTCGTCAACTCGAACGACATTACTAACCACTCATTCGAAACATATCTAGTTCGAAATGCTGTCAAAGGAATACTGTCCTCCGCCACTCTCAACTGATGGAACCCTATCGCCAAATCCAACTGGGAAAACATTCTGGCTCCACTCAACTGATCAAACAGATCATATATCCTTGGTAGAGGGTAATTATTCTTTATTGTCCTTTCGTTTATCTTACGATAGTCGATACACATCCTCAGCGACCCATCTGGTTTCTTCACGAATACCACGGCCGCTCCCTAAGGCGAACTGCTTGGTCTAATAAAATTCCTTCCTTCTAGATCCACTAGCTGCACCTTCAATTCCCTCATCTCAGTCGGTGTCATTCTGCTTGGTGGTCTACTCATAGGTTTAGCTGCTGGCATAAGATCTATCGAAACTCAACATCTCGTTTCGGTGGTAGTCCTGTGACCGGCTCAAAGAAATCTACAAACTCTCTTGCTATTCTAACCTGACTTAGATCTTCTCCCACTTCTATTGCACTTAACAAAGCACAACTACTCCGGTCAGAATTCTCTACTGAGAATATAATTCGGTTATGAATATCAAGGTGTCTTAAAGAAATCTTCCCATCCTGGAAAAATATCCTGGCCTCATACCTCCTCAACCAATCCATACTCAAAATGATTTCGAAATCTACGAAATCAAAAACATACAAACTGCATGCAAACTTATGACCTAACAAATCAAGTTTTAACTAGTCGCATCTCATCCCCAGATTTGCATACCCTCCTATTGGATTTACAACCCTTAAGGAAGTAACAAGGTATGTGGGTTCTAAGCATAACCTATCAACCGAGCACTGGGATATAAATGAATGTGATGCACCGGTATCAAAAAGAATCCTAACTGGTGTATTCTGAATCAAAAACGTACCTTCCATCACAGTCTTTCCTTTATCAGCTGTAGTAGGCTTAGCTTATGATCCAATAGCAAAAACCTTCCATTTGTCCGCCTTGACTGGCTCTGGACACTAGTTCTTGTAATGCCCGACTTGATCACAATTGAAGCACTTCACATTCTTCTTGTCTGCAGCATTCTTCCCTTTGCATGTCCAACACTCATGAGCACAATGACCCTTCTTGCCACATTTGAAGCACACCAAATCAGCCTTTGCCTTCTTGGCAGCATCCCCATTATGGGCTCATTTGTTCTTAAACTTCCTCTTTTTTCCTTAAGGTAGCACAACTAGCCAGCATCTCTTCATGGTGAATGGTCATCTCCACCACTTCATTATAAGGATAATGGATATGGTCATTCTAGCAAGCTCCGGTCTCAGTCTTCGAATGAACCTCTCATTCCTTCTGATGTCGGTGTCAATAGTGGCATATCCATATCGAGACAGCTCATCAAACTTAGCAGCGTACTCGATTATTGACATATTACCTTGGACTAGATCCATAAACTTCCTCATTAATGCCGACTTAGCAGCTTCAGATAAAAACTTTTGCTCAAACCTCATTCTGAAATCAGCCCATGTTAGCTCTTCTTCGGAACTCTGACAGTCACACTGTTCCACCAGTGAAGCGCTGCCCTTGCAACTGCCTAGAGGCCAGCCTCTTCTTTTTCCCATCATCCAATCCTAGATCAGTAAAGACCCTTTCACAGTGCAATAGCCAATTCTCAACTTCAATAGCATCCTCTGTTCCAGAAAATGGCTTTCCACCCAGACTGGTGTAGTCTCTACTCAACTTAGCATAGTTATTCCCAATTGGAGCCACAAGGTTAGCTCCTCCATCATTACCAGCAACCCCAGCTAGAAAAAGATTGGCTAACAACTGATACACCATCCCCGCATCTACTGGCGGATTTCCAGCACCCACATTGGCTTCATCATTTGGGATAGCATTAGCCTATCGACCTTGGTTCCTCTTGGTATTAGGTCGAGCATTTCCATTGGTTGTGGTGCTTCCTCCACCTAGATTTCCTCTTCCATTCCTGCTTCCATATCTCCTTTCTCGTAAATCTGCATACGAGCCTTAGTAAGATAAAGAAGAACGGTCTAAAAGAGAGGGGAACACGTACTTATATATATATATATATATCAAATCCAAGTACGTACTATTGCATTATCCCAAACCCCGATCATATTTTCAAATTCATTGGATTGTGTTTGAAAATATTTTAGGTTTTAACTTCCTTTTTAAAGTCACATAAACCTATGCTTTGATACCAACTTGTAACATCCCCCTACTTGGAGGCCCAAAACTAAGGGTACAAATGTTGTAGTCATCCACAGTTATTAATCCTCGGTGATCAAAAATGGCGGTGTTAGATTCATTGATACATGGAAACACATGAATATGGAAAAACTTTTAAACTTCACACAAAATCACATATCATTTCAAATTATTTCCAATTCAGTACATAATCCCATATTCACAAATCACGTTCAGAGAAAATATATTTATTACAATATACGCCAAAAGCGACATATGAAGATGCCCCCTTAGATGATCAGAGTATATACACACAATATAACAACTTTTCCATTACAAACTACACAGTGGAATTAAAATAAAAGAGAACTTTGAATAGCTATCATGCCTCCTGCACGTCTCCGGAAGCTTTATTTGTCTAATGAGGTACCTAAAAACCTCAACTCTCAAACTACTAAAAATCAATTGAGTACCCAAGAGTTTAAAGGGAAAACATAAACTTCGAGTCAGACATAAGCCTGGTATGAATATTGATCTACCATCTCAAATCATTTAGATATCTAGCAAGACCATGCCGCTTAGCGGAACGGGTTTTCCCCTCACTAGTATCTCAAAACCTTTATAAAACTATATATTATGCACTTGCATACACAATAGTTAAAAACAGTCATTTCAAAATATTATGATGATATGCAACATTTTAAAACATACTGGATTTCCTCTCCTCTGTTTAAATTGACTAACTATCATATTTTATAGTTTCTATGGTCATTATTAACCTATTAGTTTTCATGGGCTTACTAATAACCTTTATATAATATATGGACTCCATGTCCCATTTCATGGTTTTCATGGGTGCACTATGAACCTATTGGCCCCTTGCCAATTAACTTAATTAATTCATGGATTCCCCTGAACCTATTGGTGACTCCAATAACTTCTCTTTTATCCTAGTTTTCATGTGTTGACTAGGAACCTAGTGACAAATTTCAATAACTTAATCCGAATATAGTTTTCATGGGTGCACTACAAACCAATTGGGCCCTGCCAACCACTCTTTATAACATAGTTTCATGGGATCACTATGGACCTATTGGTAACTCCAATAACTTCCAAGTCATTGTTTTCATGGGATCACTGTGAACCTATCTCCTTGACAACTTCCATTTTTAAGCATCCTATGTTCTGGTTTCCCTGACTTCTTGGATGCAAATCTATTCATCCAGGAGTTCACTTAATTTATATTCACTACTGGGTCAACCTAGCTGGTTATTCTGCCCTTCCCCCAAAATACAATTATGGGATTCAAAACAATGTGAATATATTTATATTTGAAGAAGCAATCATAATAACATAACAATACAACTCCTGTGGGTTTAATATAGAACAAGGTTAATCCCTTTAACCAATAATTTTATCAAGGAAATCTTCTTCTCAAAACCATTACAAAACTCCTTTAATTTAGCCATGGGTTTCTTCTTTTAAAAATAGAGTTTGGGTTATAAAACCTTTCGAAACCTTTGAAACCTTGCTTTCGACTTCATAAGATGACCTCCTTCAAAAGCATTAAAATCTATCTCCAAAACATTAGGCTCCTGCCTTTATAATACTTTAAAACTTTCCTTTCGAAACCTTTCGATTATATTAAAGTGTTTGTACCAAAAATGGGCACAACACTCTTCGGAAGTTTTTGAAGAGATAAAAGTGAAGAATGAAAATTAAAACTGTGGGTTATCTAACAAAAACTCCAAGTAACAGAAAGTAAATTGCAAAGACAAACGATTTAGAGTGGTTCGGCGTTTTGCCTACGTCCACTATGAAGTTTTATGATTTTATTGCTCGATACTTGATGATTACAATTCTTGATAACGTAGTACAACTGAAATTATATGCTAAGTCTCAATCTAAAGCAGCGGTGGTGTTCTGGAGTAAATCTGGCAGAATCTGGGTGCTCTTTAGTACTTAGAATTGTCCGACCCCTTTTCTGAATGACCAGGGGCTCTATTTATAGGTGTAGGAGGCTGATATTTCGCCTAAATTGAGGGGAGACTAGTTCTGGCACGTGAGGGGGCCCACATGGCCGAAATCTGGAGATCTGGGCCCACTTTGGGATCGATTCGACCCTTGGTTCGAATCGATCAAGAAAGAGTCCGATCGAGCTGAAATTTGGTGTGGACATTCTTCATCATGCGTTTAAGCTTCTGTGAAAATTTCATTGCATTTGGACTTGTAGAACTCGAGTTATGATCGATTCAAGTTGAAGATTTTCGTGCTCTTCGTCCTATGGATTCGTTCGAATCGATATCGTTCGAATCCATAGGGTCGAATCCATGCTCCTGCATGTGAAGGCGATGATGTGGCGCGCGTCCCTCGAATCGATCCACTTTTCGCTCCGAATTGACTGGGTCGACTCCATGTCCTCTGCAGCTTTGACTGGGTATCCTCGTGATAATGGATTCGAATATGCGGTCCTTCGAATCGATAGGAGGGATGTTCCTTCGTATCGATCAGGACAGTCCACAGTCGATCGATACAAAGACTTCCCAGCTGGATGGATTCGAAGTGCCTTACCTCGAGGGATTCAAAGAGAGGTCTTGTGCCGGATTCGAGTGGTCTTTGACTTGATGGATTCGAACCGAGGTTGGGTTTCCTGGATTCGAAGTAGTACACGTCTGATGGATTCGAACTAAGACCGGTCTACTCCATCTTTTGTCGATGATATCTTGAGCATACGAACTCGGATTGGCTTGAAACTTGGATCGTTGGTTCCCACGGCTTTGCTTGACGTGCCTTATCAATTGTAGCCCGATCCGGACTCGGACAAAATTCATCGATATCCATAGCGATCCTTGCGCGTAGCTGGTCTTCGAGACGATCTGTCACCGGTTTCTAGTTAAGTCCTTGGTGTTACGGCCTTGCCAAAAGGCGGGATAACATTTTCCCCCCAAAGTACGTCTTGTGTAAACATGACGTGCTTTGACAAGCTGCAGTCTCTTATTGGACAGCTATGACATGCTTTACCGAAAGTTGCATTCTGTATCGCTGTAATCGATCGTCGTGTAATTGTGACTGGCTGTTAGTTTTTTGAGTCGTGACGAGATGAACATTTGATCCCTGTAAATGACAAAGATCGAACATTAGTCAAAGATATGTGCATACGTGTATTATCTTGACTTTGGTTAACATTGCGTGATCGCAAGTTGTTGCTAGTTTGGTTTGCTATTGAATTCTGCATCGGTCCTCTCCTGGACCGGTTTGAGATTCGAGTTAAAATATTGCTTTTATGACTGTCTGTGATCATCCTCTTGTGACGATCCTCTCCTGAATCGGTATAAAGAGTAGACAAGCAATTTTTCACATTGAAACGGTTCGTCCATTTTCATCAGTGGTCAGTGATGGATTCGAAGCTATGTTTGTTCGAATCGATGGCTTGAATTGCTGGTAACCGATGGATTCGAAATGGTCGTTCAAATCGATAGCTTTTGAATCACTGCATGCTAATGGTCGTAAAGTCAGTATTTTGAGTCGATGGGACGCAACGACTCCAATTTAACTTTTGTTGAAAGCTTCGAATCGATGTAGCTTCACATCGATGAGGCTTTGTAAAGATGCAGCTTTGATGGATTCGAAGTTTTGAGGATTCGAATGCAATGGGCTCGAATGTGATGGATTCGAGTGGATTAGCGCGTGATCGGCTGGAGTTGGTCATTTTGACCGGGATACGAATCGTCCCGTTTCCTTCGTGAGGCCCATATAAATACGCGATGCCGTTGTCACTTTTACTTTTTACTTTTTACTGTTGCTATAGCTCCTTCTTCGAATCGATCTCTCCAAGGCCAAGACGAACGTGCTCTCCTCGAATCGATCGAACCCCTTCACGCTCTCATTCATAATAAAATCAGGTAATCAAGGGATCGATTTGAGATGTGAAAGATAGAACTTAGAATTTTTTGGCAACGATTCAGTCTTTCTTTCTGAAAACTTCGAGGAGTTATGAGATCTGGACCAAGTGGGTCGACTCGACGGAGCTGAGGAATGAAACCATTCGAGTCATATCGATCAGAGCGTTAATATGGAGGAGCGTCGTTGCTTCGTATCGATCCAGGAATGACCAGTTCGAATCAATCTCGACGGCAAGGTTTTGAATCGATGACTTGGAAAGAAAGGGCATCGAGTCGATTGATTCGAAGAAATGTTATCCCGATTGATTCGAAGGAATTGAATACTGATCGATTCGAAGTAACGTGGAGGTCATGGGTTCGAAGCGCTCCCCCATCCTAAGGCTTTACCGAGTCGACCTTAATGGAGTCGAGGTGTATGGACCCGAACGTCATCGATTCGACTCACATCGATTCGAGTCGATCGATTCGAACGTTCTGGCATCTGCTCTTCTGATTTGCTTCAACATCTGAACTACGGCCATTCTCAAGTTGAACTTTAACGAACATAATGAACTTTAGCATACTCGATTCCGACGAGCTTCGGCCTTGCATAATCGAACTTGACTAAAAGATTATACTTGAACTTCCCTTGAAGCTCGTTGATGGAACTATGACTTAACCAATAATATGACTGATTTCGACTTGAACTGGTTGGTGACATTTGGATGGTGCGGGTATGACGGTCAGCGATGACGGTCGTTCCCAGTCTCGATTTTCAGAGTTTCGTCGTTCGTACACCCCGTTTTAACCTGTAGAATCTGCTTAAGTTATGCACAACACTTGCACTGCACAACACGTTCATACACTTCACACTGGGGAATGCACGGGCTCTATATGTACTTAACGTTTCTTTATGATGAGTTAGTTAATTATGGAATCTTCGAGCTCCCAACAACAAGAGGTACAGAGCTCGACTCCTCCGGTGCTTGAGATTCCCGATATTCCTGCCGATGTAATCGATCCAGCTCCAGATGAATTGCCAGAGGCTATATTTATCGAGGACCCCGTCGACTCTGTCCAATCTAACATTTCTGAATCCTTACTGGGCCGAATTTGCTTGAAACATAACATATCTCTAGATGATGTGTTATTACCCAGTGCCGCTGATAGACCGCACAATCCGCCTGAAGGATATACAGCTTTATATCACCATGCTTGCACGGCCGGAACTCTCCCTCCTTTCAATCAATATATCAGAGGGATGCTATCATATTTAGGAATCGCTCCTTCACAACTTTATCCCAACGGGCACGCGTTGCTGAACAGTGCCTTTGTCATATTTATGGACTGTCTCTTTCACCCGCCAAGGCCAACCGAGATTAGACATATATTTAACTTCAAGAGTAGGGGTGATAGCCCGTCTTTTACATTTCTGGAGGCAGTTAGAAATTGCCAAGTTGTTGTCGGAGCCTAGACCCGACTGATTTATTTCAAGAACGAATGGTTCTATGTTCGATGCCCTACGGGTTTTGTTAGGCGATGGTTGTCTAGACGTAAGCGCCCTAACCTGTTCTCTTGACCAATAGCTTTTTGGCGTTAGTATTGACATCTTATTTCTCTTACAGCCATTATCTCCAGACCCGATGGCGGGTACTTCAAGGGTATAGTCCGAAGTCTTCAAGAAGTTCTGGGTGAGCTAAGACATATCGACTCGGTGATGAATGACTATAACTTAAGAACTCTCGGTCTGATCGAAATCAATCAAAGTATAGTTATCAAAGGGTTGGCAAAGCCTGCCTCCAAGAAGGAGAACAAGAAGAAAACGAAGAAGAAAACGAAGAAGAAAACGGCGAAGAAACCGCTCGGAATCACCATAACCGAAGCGAGTGATGAAGAAAGAACCTATACAGATTCGGAGCCGATGGCTGATCTCTCGGGAAACTTTGAAGAATCGGGAGAAAAACGGAAAGGCAAGGCCGCCGTTTCCAAAAAACTTAAGTCCAAGGGGGGGAAATCTGTAGATGTGTTTCCTCCCGCTTCCGGAGTCATGATTTCTGAGGCCGCCCCTTCTCATTCGAGAGATTCTTTCAAAGGGCTTGACGATATTCCTATCCCAGATTATATATCGATTTCTCATAATCCTGGGTTGGAGGAATTTCAAGATGTCCTTTATATGAACGAGCCCTTTCCTTTAAGTGCGGTCAACACTTCCGGTCGGTTTGGGGGTTTACACATTTACACACACTTCCACAGCACTTCATGACTTTTGCATAGTAAACATTGCTTTATCGGATCCTAACCCGTAATCCTTTTTTATCGTAGGTGAAATGTCAGGCAGAGGCTCCACTTTGGATAGGCTCCAGAACGTGCGCCAATCTTCTCCATTTTATGATTTCCACAGGAGAGAGACAGATAGGGATCACGGGCGAGGCTATTCAAGTCAAGAACGTTATGATAGAGATAGAGATTACTCGCGTGGCCGTTCTGGCCATGATTACTCCGACAGAGACCGGGGATACCAATACCGACCCCGATCTCGCTCTCCTCCACCTCCTAGGGTCCCAGTTGATCTTCCCGGGCCTTCTCAACAGCAACAGCCGCCTTCTCAATCTTCTCGGCCTGATACTCAGCAGCCAAGAATGGAACCGACAACAGCCGCTATAATAGAACAAGCTCCGGCTGAGTTGACAAGTGAGGGAGCCATCAAACTTGCGCAAATGAAAAGAGATTTTCCTGAAATTTGTATGGATGCTTATGTCTTCCCTCCTAATCTTAAAAGAATTCCTCCGGATGCTGAGAACATTGCTCATAATTATATCCGTGACTTCTATGCTCAGTATAAGGAGTGGTACAAAGCGGCAGCGAAAGCATCGAGGGTAGCTTTTGACCGGGCGAGGATCATTGAGGAACGTGATGCCGACATTGTTAAACAGAAACGTATTATTCAGGTTCTTCAATCCGAAATGGAGACGCTCCGGAAGTCAGAGCTTGAAGCACTTCGGAAACATGAGGATGCCGTGGCCAAACTGGCTAGGATGCAACAGGAACATTGCGCCACGGTAGAAGAGATGGGTCACCGCAACACCACCATTGCAGTTGAGCGAGACTTAGCCATTAAGGAGTTGAACGAGCTCAAGGCCAAATTTGCCGAAATGGTGAAGGAGAAGGACGATGCAAACACCACTGCCCAAGAGGCCTGCGACCAAGCTGTATCTCTTAGAGCCGAACTTGCGGCGGTGGCGGCTAAGACTAAGTCTTCGGAAGCAGAAATTCAAGAAAAGATTTTGGAGGAGTGGTCCAGGATGGACGCCGAGTTCGATGATCTCTTGGTCACGTATAACGCCAATGTGCTGGAGCACAGAAATTTAGCGTGGCTGGGAGATGACTCCATGATCCTGTACAACGCCTGGACCCGGCTGGTGGATGAGAAGAGAGCAGCGCATCCAGATGAAATACTTGATGACTTTGAGCTGGAGATGCGTTTGCTCACCGAGGATGAGAGGAAGGTCCTTCATGAGGCGGTGATTTCTATGGCGAAAGAAAAGCTTGGTGTTCAATCTCTAGAGACAGGCGAGGGCTCGGGGATCGCGCATCACGAGGCAAGTGTTGAAGTTGTTGTTCCAACATTGCCCAAAACCACTGGTGCGGCAGATCCTCCGTCCGTTCCTGCATATAACCCTGACCAACCGCTATTATCTTCCGCCGATGATTCTGCCCATGTTCCGGTCCAGACTAAGGAAGGTATTTGAACGCTTCCCGCATTTTAGTTATGAAGAGCCTTAAGCAACACACTTGGCTAACAATCTTCGCTTTGTCGCATTTCAGTGACTGAAGTCGTTGTTTCTGCGCCTCTTGCACTATCAGTTCCATATCAAACGCAAGGGGCTGTTTTTATTGAAGCCATCACGACTTCTACCTTGGTTGGCGAAGAGGGAGATGCAAACATGTTTTCTTTTAGCGCTCAAATGATTGAGGAGCTTCTTAATGAACCCATCAATCCCTCCGTCAACCCGTCCGATGCTAAGAGTGGGGCTGCTCTGGCCGTTAGTTCATCTATGCCAGCTACTGTCGTATCTGATGCAGCCCAAGCATCCCGTGAGGACGAAGTTTTTGCTGAGATCGATGCCGAGATGGCAGCAGGGACTGCTGGTATGAATTCGTCAGGGCCTGCTCCATTAATGGTGATCTCACCGGGCGGTACTGTAGTTATCGAAGCTGCTCCTGCCCCACTCCCTGTTACTGCTCCCATGCCTTCAACTCGTCATCCGAGAAGAATTTCCGTCGTCTCAAGCTCTGAGGAAGATGTTGATATTATGTCGCTGCCGGAGGACAAGCCTGAAAAGAGTAAGTGGTTGAGGGGAAAATCAGGCAGCGGATCTGGCGGAGCTACCCCGAAGAAGAAAATAAGGAAGAAGAAAGATTGAACTCTTTCTTTAATTTTCCGCTGCATGGGGTAGTATTTTGTTGATTTTTCTGTAGTCATGTATAGATGTGGATTCGGCTCCCACTAGTAGAAACTTTTTGAACCACTTTGTAATCATATTCTTTTTGTTGATAGTGGAAATGAGAATGTATTCCCTTTTGTCTTCAACTTGTTATGTGTTATAGTTCTGCCCCCAGTATTGGGGATAAGTGTGGAGTTGACGTATGTTTATACTCCACCTCGCGCTCTGGGAGTACGGAGTTAAGTAAATGTTTATACTCTGCCTCGCACTCTGGGAGTATGGAGTTGAGTAATGTTTATATTCCAGCTCGCGCTCTCGGAGTCTGGAGTTTGTTGATATTTATACCCAGCTCGCGCTCTCGGAGTACTCTGGGGTTTTGTGAATGTTTATACTCCGTCTCGCGCTCTGGGAGTACGGAGTTGAATGAATGTTTATACTCCGCCTCGCACTCTGGGAGTACGGAGTTAAGGAATGTTTGTACCCAGCTCGCGCTCTCGGAGTACTCTGGGATTTTGTAAATGTTTATACTCCGCCTCGCACTTTGGGAGTACGGAGTTAAGTAAAAAGTTTGTACCCAGATCGCGCTCTCGGAGTACTCTGGGATTTAGGAAAATGTTTATACTCCGCCTCGCACTCTGGGAGTACGGAGTTAAGTGGAGGGTTGTCGCATATCAACCCTTTTCTGGTCTGATGTGATGGCTTGCCCCCGAGCTCGGGTTTCTTTTAACGAGTGGTTGATCGCTTCGTAGCCACTCCCTACTTGAATAAATTCCACTGTGTGATGGAACTTAGCTTTTCGTGCATCGTGATGTTGTACATTGTATTTAATGAATCACAGCTCTGGCTCGAAAAGATGGCGTTTTATTGCTGGAATAAGAAAACATGGCAAAGTCAGTTTCCTTATTACAAATTCTAATTTCGAAATGCAGAAACAAATTTTAAAAAATGAAATTTAAACTAAATGGATAAACATAGCTGCTATGTGCAATAGCGACGAAGACTTTCGCTATCCCAGGCCTTTGGTGAAGCTAGACCATCAAAGGTCATTAACTCATATATACCATCCCCGAGCTCCTGCTTAATCTCGTGTGACCCTTTCCATGTTGGTTTCATATGTGGGAGTGCCGGATATTCTTTTTTTATGACAATCTTATTATGTTCAAAAGTTTTAAGTCGGTCCTTGGCATTGCGTAATCGGGCGACTCGATTTCGGCGTATGATTGTTCTCAAGTCAACCTGGTCGCCCTGGACGACTCCAACTCCGTTGACGGTAGGGAATTTTAAAGTTAAGCACCACGGGGCAATTACGGCTCTGAATTCAGCAAGGGCAGGTCATCCTAAGAAAGCGTTGTATGGCGAGACTATGTTCAACACAGCGAACTGTAATGTCCGAACTCTCCTATGTTCCTCGGATCCTAACTTAACTGGTAACTTCACCATCCCAATAGGTATGGTAGCGCTACCGTTGAATCCATGGAGGTGAGTTTGGCAAGGTTCCAAATCCCTGGCTTTCATCCTCATTTGATTATAAGCATGTATAAAAAGGATATTCACAGAGCTCCCGCAGTCAATCAGTATCCTCTTCATCCAAGCTGGACCTACTTGCGCCGATATCACGAGTGGATCAGTAGTCGGGCTTCCGACATAATCAATATCGTTGTCTCGGAAAGTGATGTCGTTAGTCATCGCTCTCTTTCGTTTGGTCGAAGGTCTATTGTCCAAGTTATCATCATACTCGAGGTTCGAATGCTTGATTAAGTTGTTATATGATTCCATTTCTTCCCAGTTTCGCTTCGCTGGACGAGGATCACTACTTATAGCATTTATGACTAGCCTTCCACCCGTATGAGCGGGTTCCTCTTGTCTTTCTTGATCTTGTGCACAATTCTGATTTGACGGACCCGCACCACCAGACTGCGGCGCCCACACAAACTGATCTAACTTCCTCTCCCTGATCAACTTCTCAATGAGGTCCTGTAAGTGTCGACACTCATTGGTATTGTGGCCATAACTTTCGTGGAATCTACAGAACTTCCCTGTTTGAATCTTCCTCTCCGACGATTGCTTCGGAGCCGGCTTCTTGTATTGCATAGTATTGCAAGTCTGTAGGTACAGATTTTCCAATGATGTATTCAATGGTGTGTAATTATCGAACATTGGAGCTTCACGCCGTGGGCCTCGATTTGTGTTTCTTTTCTTATCTTGACCACTGTTGCCTCTCGGCTGAGTTTGTTTATTCTGTATGTTTAACTGAACTTTTCCGAAGTTGTCGCCAGACTGTTTAACTGCTACATTACTTTGTATTCCTTCATTTCCGGGTCTTGCATCGTCCTGCTTCCTAGACTATTTCACGTCCTCTTGCCGCAAGAATTGTGCGGCTTTTGAGTAGAAATGGTCCAACGATGCGGGTGGTTTTCCAGCTAGCCAGTTTCCAAACTCAGAGTCAGGATCAATCCCCTTCGTTAATGCCATCAAAATCGAGTTATCGTTGGGATTACTAATCTCCACACATGCCGTATTGAATCTCTCCAAGTAACGCCTTAGTGTTTCCCCACGAGCTTGGGTAACACTAGACAGGGTGTTAACATCTTTAGGCCTAGCGACATGCATGCGAAATTGTTCAACAAATTTCTTAGCCAGCTGATCAAATGAAGAGATAGATCTAGGTGGCAATCTTGTAAACCACATCGTCGCAATTCCTCCCAAAGAGATAGGGAAACTTCGACATTTTATTGCATCATCGGCCCTTGCGGCGCTCATTGACCATTCATATTTCAAGATGTGTTGATTGGGATCAGAATTTCCTTCGTACATAGGAAGAGTTGGCATTCTGAATCGCCGAGGAGGTTCAGCGTATAGTATCTCATCTGTGAAGGGAGTGTGACTACGGGAAACTCCCCAATCGTCATTGGTAAGGCCTTGGCTTTCGCTGATCATCTGACGTACCATAGTTGAGATGTCTGGCATTGCTACATTTTGAGCATGCTGAGCAAAGGTGTGGTCGGGTTCCATAGTGCGAGTTTGGACCGGGCGCTGTCGACGGTCCAAGTTTCGCCTCCTTGGCTAAGCATCTTCTGGGACGTATGGTTCAGAAGTACGTCCCTGCTGTTGATTACCTGAATCTGGAAGATGTCGGGTATCAACCCTTGTTTCTACTGTGGCAGCTGTGACATGATTGTCCGTAGTATATTGTGGAGTACGACCACCTCGTGCTGATGGCCCAGCTTGGAAGCTGGTTGACGGTCCTGCCCTCAACTGTCCAACAGTCAGGGCGGGTTGATATCCAGCAGCTTGAGCATGACTTCCGTCCAATCGGGGATGGGTAGATCTATGATGATAGTCAGATGAGGCAGAGCTTTCAGTGGATGAGCGGGAAACATCATCCCTTCTGGACCTCCTACGGCCCTGGCGGTTCAGTTGGTTTGTCAATTCAATATTTGCACGCAACTATTCGGCCAATTGTTGACGACTTTGAGTCAGTTCCTGAAGCAACACATGGAATTCTCGTCTGGTGACTGCCCCAGATGGATCTGAATGAGCAGTGTTGTCTTGGTTGGATGGTTGCTGTTGAGCAGGATTCTGTCCATCCCTTCCTTCTTGTCCAGCAGCTGTAGAAGTGGTTCTTGTGCTAACCATTTTGAATGATGAATCCTTTTCCTAGATTTTATGCAAATCTGAATAGAATGGAAGGATTTTGAATTGGAGATCTGGATCTTCCTCTTGGATTTATGCAATCCGGTACTGATGGTAGATCCAAGGAGCAGGAGAAAAGGCTGGTTTTCTCTCAATGAAAGCACCAAAGTGTTTGTACCAAAAATGGGCACAACACTCTTCGGAAGTTTTTGAAGAGATAAAAGTGAAGAATGAAAATTAAAACTGTGGGTTATCTAACAAAAACTCCAAGTAACAGAAAGTAAATTGCAAAGACAAACGATTTAGAGTGGTTCGGCGTTTTGCCTACGTCCACTATGAAGTTTTATGATTTTATTGCTCGATACTTGATGATTACAATTCTTGATAACGTAGTACAACTGAAATTATATGCTAAGTCTCAATCTAAAGCAGCGGTGGTGTTCTGGAGTAAATCTGGCAGAATCTGGGTGCTCTTTAGTACTTAGAATTGTCCGACCCCTTTTCTGAATGACCAGGGGCTCTATTTATAGGTGTAGGAGGCTGATATTTCGCCTAAATTGAGGGGAGACTAGTTCTGGCACGTGAGGGGGCCCACATGGCCGAAATCTGGAGATCCGGGCCCACTTTGGGATCGATTCGACCCTTGGTTCGAATCGATCAAGAAAGAGTCCGATCGAGCTGAAATTTGGTGTGGACATTCTTCATCATGCGTTTAAGCTTCTGTGAAAATTTCATTGCATTTGGACTTGTAGAACTCGAGTTATGATCGATTCAAGTTGAAGATTTTCGTGCTCTTCGTCCTATGGATTCGTTCGAATCGATATCGTTCGAATCCATAGGGTCGAATCCATGCTCCTGCATGTGAAGGCGATGATGTGGCACGCGTCCCTCGAATCGATCCACTTTTCGCTCTGAATTGACTGGGTCGACTCCATGTCCTCTGCAGCTTTGACTGGGTATCCTCATGATAATGGATTCGAAGATGCGGTCCTTCGAATCGATAGGAGGGATGTTCCTTCGTATCGATCAGGACAGTCCACAGTCGATCGATACAAAGACTTCCCAACTGGATGGATTCGAAGTGCCTTACCTCGAGGGATTCAAAGAGAGGTCTTTGACTTGATGGATTCGAACCGAGGTTGGGTTTCCTGGATTCGAAGTAGTACACGTCTGATGGATTCGAACTAAGACCGGTCTACTCCATCTTTTGTCGATGATATCTTGAGCATACGAACTCGGATTGACTTGAAACTTGGATCGTTGGTTCCCACGGCTTTGCTTGACGTGCCTTATCAATTGTAGCCCGATCCGGACTCGGACAAAATTCATCGATATCCATAGCGATCCTTGCGCGTAGCTGGTCTTCGAGACGATCTATCACCGGTTTCTAGTTAAGTCCTTGGTGTTACGGCCTTGCCAAAAGGCGGGATAACATAAAGTATTAATATTTAACTTTAGAAGCATAGCTTCAAACCAGTGAAAGTACCCCTTTCGACGCCATTGGAAGTAACCCCTCCGAAATCATTGAAAGTCCCCCTTTCGAAACCATTGGGTTTATACTCAAAATATTATTTGGGTCAAAGTGAATACAGGTGAAAGCATCTCTTTCGAAACCATTCTTTATCATATAAAATTATTGGGGAAAACATGATGGCGTCGGCACCATCCTTTCGAAAGCTTGAAACATTTGGGTAAAATAGTGGAAGGTTGGTGTTGAAACCCCTTTCGAAACCATTACCTTCGAAACCCCTAATCCCTTTCGAAATCTACAGGAAGTGGCGTAAACTTATAAAACAAAGTACCTTTCGACAGCATTGATATCTTCAATACCATCGAAAGGCTAAAGAACGACAGCAGGGCTTCGACTAGGTTGGAACCCCTTCTTCAAAAGCATTTCATAAGTAAAGGAACTCATTCGAAAGCAAACTTATGTTAATGGAAACCCTTTCAAAACCTTTTATAACCTCTTTTAAAACCCTATGCTTCGACTCCTTCGAAGGCTTAAACAAAACAAACACAAGCGCTTCTCTTTGAAACACAAACCAAGGTAGCAACTCCTTCGGAAGCTATGCTTTCGACACCTTAACTTTCACCTTCCTCACATCCACTACGTACAATCTTTATGATACCTTGTGTATTGGTTTCGGCTTAGTAGGTTTCGACTAGGTTGAAGGCGGAAGCTCTGTGTCGAAAGGTACCTTCCAAAGTAGGCGAAACCCTCTTTTCTGAGTAAACCTGGTTTAATACTATTTAAAGAAAATTCTTTTCTAACTGACTTGCCACGTGTCAAAACCAGATTTTTTCCTTAAAATTTTCAAATTCTTTTCTAAAATAACTGCCGCTAATTTTAGATCTAAACCATGGTTAAGTTAATCAAATAATCCTTTCCATTAAGCAAAACCAATTTTACAAAGAAGTCCCTCTTCTAAAATAATTTAATTTGCATAGCAAATCACTTTGGAAAAATCCCCAAAAATTCTAGAAATTTATTTTAATCACGTTATCTAACATATCAAAATTCTAGACCTAAAATCTTACTATATTTTCCAAAATAAATTTATAAACCCAAATAACCATATTTTCGTTTGAAAATTATATCAATCTTTATAGCTTGGGAAATTATCAAAATTGAAACCCAACTCCAAAATCATGTTTTATACAACATAAAATTTTTCCGTGGCATTTAAACATCAATAAAAACCAATTTTACCCTAAAACCGTGTGTAACCCTATTTAAAAAATCTTGTTTAAATTAAAAAAATCAATATTCTCACATATCATCATCCAATTTATCATAAAAACGAATTTACCCTTAAATTCGAAAACATATGATTCAAAACAAAATAGAGATGGAATTATTATTCACCTTGATTTAGATAAGGAGATTGGATTGAGATTGATTTCCCCTAAGCTTAATTTTCTCTAAATTTTAATTGAATTCTTCTTCTCTTAATGGTCGGCCCTCCTTCTTACGTTTAATTTTCAAAATGACGTGAATGGGAAGTAAAAGGTAGGAACGAAAATATATAAGGGTAGGGGTTATGGGCGGAAAATTCCTAATATACCCTTATGTAAGTTGATTAACCCAAAAACCCATTCTTAAGCCCATTAATTTTTATTAGGCACGTTATTATTTAAATTTATTCAAATCTCAAACCCATTATCGCTTAACATTTACATTATTCTATTTAATTTATCTAATTAAATATCCTGAATAATGTTATCAAAAATTAGGAGTGTTACAAGCTGACAATATACACAAATGCCTATGATATTGGACTTGGTGCGGTGTTGATACAAATGGAAAAGGTTGTCACCAGCGATAGTCAAAAGCTAAAACCACACGAGAAGATTTATCAAACTCACAATTTAGAGTTGGCGACAATAGTATTTGCTTTGAAAATTTGAAGGCATATCTATTAGGAGAAAGGTTCGAGCTATTCATGGACCACTAATCCTTGAAGTACCATTTCTCCCAGAAGGATCTCAATCTTGGATGGTTAGAATTCTTGGCCTCCTATGACTATGACATTTCCTATATTCCCGTTAAGTGAAATGTGGTCACTGATGCATTGAGTAGAAGACATGCCCATTTGGGAGCGATGTTCCTGGAGTGGAAGCAGTTGGAGTATATTGTTGGCTTTGACTTCAAACCTCATTGCGATTTAGAGCCAGAGATGTTTGCAAGCTTGATGATCAGACTTACTTTGGTTCAACGGATCGGTACTAGTTAGAAGCAAGATGGTTGACATTGGAGATCATGACAAAGATAGAAGGAGTAGAGACTGAAGATATGAAGTGGTACAAACTCGACCGAGATGGTTGTTTCCGTAAGGATGGGAGATTTTTTATTCCCGATGTCGACGAATTGTGAGAATGGATGCTATGAGAGTGCCACCATTCTAGGTTGACCATACATCCTGGTGGTAATAAGATGTACTTTGATATGAAGCGGACCTATTATTGAAAAGGGATGAAGGGATGTCGGGACATTTTTCTCGAAGTGTATGAACTGCCAGTTGGTGAAGGTAGAACGTGAGAAGCTGAATGGATTGCTACAACCACTTGATGTTCCTGAGTGAAATGGGGAGCAATGGTCGATGGACTTTATAGATGGATTTCTGAGGACCTAGCAAAGTACGATAGCATTTGGGTCATAGTCGATATATTGACGAAGAGTGCTCGATTCATACTATTAAGTCAAGCAGAACGACATCCAAACTAGCCTATTTTTATATGAAATGGGTTATACAATTCCATGGTATGCTAAAGAGCATTGTGAGCGACTGAGACCCTTTATTCACTAGTGGAGTTTGGAAGAGCTTACAGGAGGCATTGGGGAACGATCTACATCTCAGTACAGCTTATTACGCACAAATTGATATGCAGACCGAGAGAGTAAAGCGTATATTGGAAGATCTCTTGCGAGCTGGCATACTCGATTTTGGAGGCTCATGGGATGATAATTTGCATTTGGTAGAGTTTGCATACAATAATGGCTATCGGTCTAGTATCGGTATGGCACCTTACAGAGCATTTATGGCTGACCATGTAACACTTGTTCATGTTGGTGGAAGGTGGATGAGAAACTGATACTTAGGCTACATATGACTAGAGAAACCTTGTGGAAAATTAAGATCATTCGGCAATGAATAAAAGCTGCTCAGGATAGGCAAAAGAGTTACACTGATAAGAGACGTCAAGATTTGGCATTCTCTATCGGTGATATAGTGTTTTGAAGATTTCTCCACTGAAGAATGTTATTAGATTAGATTGTAAGGGGAAGTTGGCGCCGATATTCGTATGCCCTTTTTTGATAATAGAAAGGATTCGAAACCTAGCATATGGGGTCAACTTGTGTCAGAAGATGGCAGGCACGCATAATGTCTTCCACGTCTCTCATTTGCAGAAGTTTGTGTATGACTCGGGCAGACGATTGCACAGGATCAACTTGATGATATCGAGATCGATCCAAAACATTTGAAGATATTCATAAATACCATAATGGGAGGAGCTCTTCTACCAGACAAAAGCTGGAAGAAAATGGAACAGTATGCAAGTTCGTTGAATCACATACCATATGAGAGTTTCTTTTCCATAATGGGCAGAGCCCCGACTAAGCAACAAAGGATGATAATATATGACAATGTTTTAAGGAATTGAGATTTTGATCGAATTGAAGTGCCAATCTTCGACTCCATGATGATTACAACAGTTATTAGCCCGGCTGCGGTACATCAGGTCTTGGTTGATAGCGGTAGTTTTATAATATATTATTCAAAGAACATTTGATCAGATGAAGATCGCTATGAAGGATTTCAATCTTGTAAATCCAAGATTCAAGTATTTACAGGCGAGGTGAAATAACCAATTGGGACAAAGAGGTGGAGGCCACCGCCGAGCCTGCAGAGGCTATGGAGTTTGTATCTGTAGACAAGCACGACTCAAGTAGACTATTGAAAATTGGGTCCCAACTAAAAGCAGAGTTGAAGGAGCAACTCATCGACTTTCTCCGCCACAACTTGGATGTATTCGCATGGTCACACGTTGACATGACCGGAATCTCCCCCGACGTAGCATGCCACGTACTAAACATTGATCCTACCAAGGCGCCCGTAAAACAAAGAAAGAGAAGTATAGGGGCAGAGCGATCAGCAGCCCTCGATGAAGAAGTAAAGAATCTGCTCGCCAATGACTTCATACGAGAAGCCATCTACCCGGAATGGATCGCTAACCCGGTGCTGGTAAAGAAGGCTAATGGGAAGTGGCGAACATGCATTGACTTCTCCAACCTAAACGATGCCTGCCCAAAGGATTGCTTCCCACTTCCCCGAATTGACCAACTTGTGGACAGCACAGCCGGGCACGAGCTCTTATCTTTTATGGACGCATACTCAGGATATAACCAAATTCCTATGCATGCTCCCGATCAAGACCACACTAGTTTCATCACTGACCGGGGTTTATACTGCTATAAGGTAATGCCTTTCGGACTTAAAAATGTAGGAGCCACCTACCAACGCCTCGTCAACAAGATGTTTCCAGGGCTAATAGGGAAAACTATGGAAGTGTATGTGGATGACATGCTGGTAAAGTCAAGGAAAGCCAAAGACCACGTAAGCCACCTAGGCGAGATGTTTCAAATACTTCGCCAGTATGGAATGAAGTTGAATCCTCTAAAATTCTCC
The DNA here is from genome assembly GCA_030737815.1 of Allium fistulosum. Classification (NCBI taxonomy): domain Eukaryota; kingdom Viridiplantae; phylum Streptophyta; class Magnoliopsida; order Asparagales; family Amaryllidaceae; genus Allium; species Allium fistulosum. The sequence continues at coordinate 901,002,284 of CM060905.1, forward strand.
TTCGGAGTATCATCAAGAAAGTTCTTAGGATTCATCATCCATGCCAGAGGGATTGAAGCAAACCCTGAACAAGTCAGAGCTCTAAGGGATATCAAGATACCTTCCACTCGAAAGGAAATGCAAAGCCTTAATGGAAAAGTGGCCGCCCTGAGCCGATTCATCTCCAAAGCAATGAACAAGTGCGTCCCCTTTTTCGAAGCTCTAAAGAAAGACAAAGGAAAGTTCGAATGGACTGACGAATGCTTAACCGCTTTCCTTAACTTAATCGAACACCTCCAGAAACCACCGGTACTCTCAACTCCAAGCGAAGGCGAAGAGTTATACCTATACCTTGATGTGTCATCTCACGCCCTAAGCGCTGCCTTGGTAAGGGAAGACAACCGCACACAGCGACCAGTTTACTTCATAAGTAAGAGGTTTACGGGGGCAGAAGTTAGATATCCTAAACTTGAGAAGCTAGCATACTGTTTACTAATCACATCACGGAAACTGCGTCACTACTTCCAGTCCCATTCCATCAAAGTCCTGACCGATCAACCGCTGAGACAGGTACTCCATCGTCCCGACACTTCTGGGCGACTACTTAAATGGTGCATTGAACTAAGTCAGTATGATATCACCTATCACCCTCGCACCGCCATCAAGGGACAAGCCATGGCTGATTTCATTGCAGAATTCACTACCAACGAAGATAAGGAGCAATTGGAAATAGCAAAAGACATAAGGTGGAATCTCTTTGTGGATGGTGCATCAAACGAACAAGGCTCGGGGGAAGGTGTGGTAATAATCACTCCCAGGGGAAATAAGCTGCACTATGCTATAAGGTTGGAGTTCGCTGCCACCAACAACGATGCAGAGTAGGAAGCAGTGATAGCTGGATTAGAACTTGCCTTAGAAATCAGAGCCAATTCTTTGTGTCTTCATAGTGATTATCAACTTATTGTTAATCAAATACTAGGGGAATTCCAAGCTCGAGAAGAACGACTCATAGCGTATTTAAAGAAGACCAAGTTACTTCTCAGCTGATTGGACCACTACTTAGTCAAACACATCCCTCGGGAAGAGAACCAAGAGGCCGACGAATTAGCAAAGCAAGCAAGCATGAAAGACAGCGCCATCTTCGGAGCAGTAACCATCTCGAAGCAACTAACCCCAAGTTTTGAGCAAGTGAATCTGATAGCTGCAACCGAAGAAGCAAATTGGATGACTTCCATCCGAGACTACTTACAAAGCGGCATACTACCCAACGGGCGTAACGAAGTCAAGAAAATCTTGAGGAAAGCTTCCTGCTACACAATATAGGAAAGCATCCTCTATCGGCGCGGGTTCTCTAACCCGTTATTAAGGTGTGTCGCTGGGAGGGAAGCCAAGGAAATCTTATCCAACATTCATCAAGGAAGCTGCGGAGATCACACTGGAGGGCAAACTTTAGCAAAGAAGATACTTCGATATGGATATTTCTGGCCTACCATAAGCAAGGACGCCTTAGATTTCGCCAAAAAATGCGACAGATGCCAGAAGTTTGCTAAGTTTCCGCGGCTACCAACAACTGAAATTACACAAATGACCAGCCCTTGGCCCTTTGCAGTATGGGGAATTGATTTGATCGGCGAGCTGCCAATGGGCCGAGGCGGGGCCAAATATGCCATAGTGGCAGTCGACTATTTCACCAAATGGGTGGAAGCAGAACCTCTGAATAAAGTATCTTCAGCAAAAGTTATTAACTACTTGATCAAAAATGTTCTGTGCAGGTATGGAGTCCTATTCAAAATCATATCAGACAATGGACTTCAGTTTGACAGTGAAGAATTCGCCAACATGTGCCGAGAGCACGGAATTCACAAAAGATTCTCATCCGTAGCTTATCCCCAGGCAAACGGACAAGTCGAAGCCGTCAACAAAATTCTGAAAACTCTGATAAAAAAGAAACTCGAAAAGTCAAAGGGCGCTTGGGTGGATGAGCTCCCTACGGCACTGTGGGCCTATCGCACATCTTTCAGAACATCAACGGGGCACACTCCTTTCTCTTTGGCATACGGATCGGAGGCTATGCTCCCGGTTGAAACCATCGTGCCCTCCCATCGTAGGATCCACTATAACCCAGAAGAGAACAAAGAACTCCTTCACATGTCTTAGTTGAGGAGAGAAGAAACGATGCAGTCCTTAATGCGGCAGCCCACAAGCAAAAAGTAGCAGCACAATACAACTCCAAAGTCAAGCATCGTACCTTACAAGAAGGGGATCTTGTCCTCAAGCGAATCTTCCCTCGCCCCAGAGCACTAGATCCAATCTGGGATGAGCCATATGTAATTCATAAAGACCTCCACAATGGAGCCTATATTTTGTCAACAGTGGACGGAGAGGTGTTCCAGAGGGCATGGAACATCCAACACCTCCGTCGATACTTTTCTTAACTTGTACTGCCCATATGAAGTGAATTAACAAAGAGAATTAGTGGACGTAGGCATTTTCGTGCCGAACCACTTTAAAAAACCTTGTCTCTTTTTTAACGTGTTCCTTTATATCTTGGCTGCTTGTTAACTTTATCCTTTTCTGTTGAACAAAATCCTATGCATACAGCATTTCAATTCAAAGCACTCCACAGCGCAACTTCACATGGACAAGACCTGACAGGTACTATGCGAATCTATGCCCTCGCCAATGAGACACTTTTGCTCCAGCATCCCTCTGCTGCGGTTTAACTCATTGATCACGACGGCCCTTAAAGCCAACTGTAATGAGCCGATTATAAGCCACCGAGAAGGCCGACTATAGCCGAGGCTGCTCATTACGGCGTTCGGCTCGCCGACAACTATGAACCGACTATAAGCCCCAACATAAGGTGTGGCCAGCCAGGGGAAGTTCACGGTTGACGATCGGCACCCACGCTAGTCGGCCACAGTAAATCGAATAATACCCACGATTACGGGCCATAATGGCTCGGGTAGTTATTGTGCGCGATCTCAGCTCCGATGTGTCTTAAGTGCGGCTGAGGTAAAAAAGAATTAACTCCCCGCGGAGGCGTAAGATGGGTGACAAATGTCTCCAAGACCCACAGCTAGGGAAAGTGACTACAAAACCCGTTTGCCACGAACTTAAGCACATCGACGGCCTTCCGTGATTGGAAGTTTTTACTATCTCCTATATTTCCATTCTGTTTTAAGAACTTTCCTCCTATCCTCTATAATGATCCCTAAAGCACAGGTCACAAAATAGGAGGCATTCGCAAATGAGACCAGATGGCCGGGCACTCGACCACATTTCATACTCAGTCATGCTAAACATTCAAAGCTGCCGTCTACCACTAAAGCAGGAGGGATGGTATTTTATTCTTGTGTACCTACAAACATAGTTATAGTTTATTCGCACATCACGTTAGTATTACAAAATATGAAATTATACTTTAAGCAGGAACTTAGCATCAAATACCACTGAATCACAAGCACATGCATAGCTATATTTCTTATTCAGTACGTTAAGACTACAAAAAACATCCATATATATCGAAATTATCATAAGTTAAGAATTACATGCCGGAAATCAAATCTCTTATTACAAATAGCACCATTACAACTTGAAAGCCATGTTACTGTTTTAAAACCAACAAGTGTAACAGTATCGAGTCAACCAAAAGAAACATCCAGGTCGAATCAGGGAGCTGGCTGCATTGGATCTTTACCCTTGTCTTGTTGATGTTGACCGCCTGATCATGCAAGAAGAGAAATCATTAGTGATAAGCAACAGAGTTAACAAAAGAAGAAACTAAAGAAGAAAAGGTTACCAGCAACTTCCCCTTGATCATCTTGGTCGTCATCCCCTACTTCTGCGCCTGCCTCCTCAACTGCAAACAACCGCATCCCCTCCTTCACCGCTATCTTCTCCTCCTTGGTGAACTGAGCGGTAACTGCATCCATCCTAAAGGCCGCTCCACCCTCCTTATCCGCCTCAGCCTTGGCCTCCTCTAAAGCCCTGAGGTAAATCCTAGCCATAACCCGGGGGTAGTTGTGCATCCAAGATAAGCCGCCCTACTTCCAAGTGCGAAAGTACATATCCTGCAGCATATCATCCATCATCCCCTCATTTTCCTCAAACTCCCTCATACGAGCCTCAGAGACCGATAGCCTTGCAACGGCAGCATCCCTCTCCAGTCGGTATCGCGAGCAGTCAGCCTGAAGGGACCTCCTCATTGCCTCCATCTCCTCCTTTAGCCTGACCTGAGCAAGCTCTGCGGCTTCAAGCCTCCCCGACAGCTCCTCTACCTGCTCAAGCTCCGCCCTCCGAACCTCGTCCGCTGTCGAGATGGCCATATCTACCCGCTCCTTGCAGGCAGCCTCCATCTTCTCAATTCCGCCTTACTAGCCTCCTCCATAGTCTTCCTCAACCGCCTGGAGGCAGCCTCATGCTAAGAAATCTGAATGGCCTGATCAACAAGCTGTTTGGCCTGGTCCGAAACCATCAATCGTAGTCGGATGTTGGCACTCCCAATCTCCTCTCCAGCCTTAACCAGCCGGGCATGATGCCCCATCAGCTTCCTGGTCTCCTCCGCCACCCGGTCAATATTAGCCTTGGCCTCGTCTCCCATGGTAACTATCCGAGTAGTAAGTAAATCGAGATCTAAGGACTTAGCCTCATCAAGCACCCGTACCATGGGATTGCGGGGAAGAAGATGCTCACCGGTGGCCTCGTCAATTGAAATATCCTGAGAACTTGGATCCAGATCCGGGTGACTGGCAAACGGGTTGCGAACTAAACCAGGGTGTTCTATCGGGATGACAGTGGGATGTTCAGACGGATGCGGAGAAGGTATGAAGTGCTCCTCGGTGGTATCCTGAGAAGGTTGAGTTGGGGCCTGAGGACTGGTTGAAGATTCAAGCAAAGGGCGACTCCTCTTCCTCTTCCGAGCATCCTCTTCAATAACCCCAAGAAGAGGGCGGTAACCTACCACATCTCCGGGACGACCAGTCGGAGGCTTGGGTTGGGAGAAAGCTCTGAGAAGCTTGTATTGTTCGAGGCGGTGACGAACATCTGAAGTCTTGGACACCTCTCTCACCCCTGGGATAAAGAACAAGTGTCACAAGCTTACATTGATCCATAATTCAAGAAGCGCGTTAAATTAAAGGTTAAAAGAAGAAAGGAAACACATCTATTATACAAACCCTGGGGAGGAGTAGGATACTGCAATAAGTCCTGGATTTCATTCCAGGACGGGAGCGGACCATAAAATATTCCTAAGTCCCTATCATAAATGGAGCCCGCAGAAGTCAAAAGTTCACCTTGAGTCGTCGGAGCCACCTTGGCTGGAATAGTCTGGGAAGACACGCTTGCACCGGTCCTGGCCTTGTCAGCTTTCCCAGATTTCTCTACCAAAGCCGGTTCTCCGTCCAGCCCCTCGAAAGCTTGGCGGAATGCATCATCCGTCCACTCCTGAATCTCGCCTGCTTGCCCAGGAAGCAAGGCCCCGATGCCATCGCCACCGTCACCACCTTCCCGGTCATCTCCGCCCTCACCTCTCTCCTCCTCCGCATCTCCCTCCCTCGGAGTAATTGGACAAGTGCTGGGGGAAGGACCGTCCGACTTCTTAAGCTTCTTACCTCCGACAACTGGAGGTTTTGTGAAAGGTTTCCTCTTACCACTCTCTACTGCGACACCTCCCTTAGCTTCAGCAGCCGCCCTCTCCACCGCCGTTTCCCTCTGCTTGACTACTGACTGCTGTGGAAGGATCAAATTATACTCCAGAAGGGTCGCATTTTTGATCAGGTAAGCAGCTGATCTATCTCTCCCGGGGATAGCTTCTATCTCAGCCGCCATCTGAACCAGGCGATCAGTCTCCACAACCGCAAAGCCACCTGTCGCTAGCAAAGAATGAAAACGTATGAGAAGAAGCATCGCAACCAGAATGGAAATTATAAATAAAGCGTCGACTTACATCCAGAGGTGAAACGCCGAATAGAAACAGAGTCGTCCCTGACGAAGAACCACTCCTTCTTGAACATGTTGTACTTAGAATACAGATCCAAGACTGGCTTGAAGGTTACAGCTGACTCCAAGCTGTTGTATGGGGACCCCTTCTTATAGCCCCTCAGATTATATAAGTACCGGATCTCCCGGTTGGAAGGAGCATGCCCATACTTCCTCTGAAAGATGACGAAGAGGCTCACCAGTATAGTATAAGAGTTGGGTTGAAGCTGGAATGGGGCCACCTTTAGATATGTAAGAAAGCTGACTACCCAAGCATTAAGAGACGGGATGGCACCACACATGCAGTGGTATCTGCTGTAGGCAAAGTACCCTTCGGGAGGGTCATATGGCATAACTTCTCTCCCTGGCAACAACATGCGTGCCCTATCGATTCCGAAAGAACGGGAGATGACATCAAGCTGCTCCTCCTTGAGGGAGCTGGGAAAGCAATCGGGCGGGGAGTTCAGAAGCTCCTGAGGGCCGTACCCGTCCACCAGTGATCTCGGGGCAGGTCCGTGACGTTTCGGTCCTGGCTGAGCAGGGGGCACTGTGGAAGATTCTCCTTCGCCCTGGGACTTATTTTTATCTGATCGAGTTTCTGCTTTTCGAGACATTTATCTGCAAACACTGAAAAAGCATATTGTTAGAACAAGGGGGTATGGAAACATAAACCAACGGGTGCATACAGTCTTGAATTTGAGTCATAATCGAAACATAACAAGCTAAGGATTCGTTCACTTAAACTCCCAGAAATGACAAATTTCCCAAGACCATTCGGCATCCTGCCATCCGACATTGACTTCATTTGGTATTTGGGATCTCAAGAGATCATCCGGTAATTCAAGGAAAAGGCCCGTTCGGCACTCAACATCCAACCCCATTTGGTAGTCCATAATAAGAACACATTCGGCAAAAGGGAACATACCTGGTTCGGGATTGATTTGGCTCTTAGGTTGATTCGGCACTCAGATTGATTCGGCACTCAGATTGATTCGGCACTCAGATTGATTCGGCTGTCTCGATACAATAAAAGTAACATGTGGCCCTTATTTATAAGCGAAACATACCGACCGAACCAACTGATTCGGCACGCCCAAGACCGAACGAAACTATCTCAACTACAGGAAAACAAAGCACGCCATGTGCACGCACATGCCCTACTTTGGGGGGCAAGTGTTGGACGAATTCTCATCACCAAACTAAGGCCACTGCCAAACCATCTCTTTCCCCATGCTACCAAACCATCTCTTTCCCCATGCTACCAAACGAACCTCCTCTTCCAAATGCCTCACCAAACCAACTCATTCCGCATCAATCCCTTCAACCCCTCCTCTCCACCGAATCAACCTATGCCGGACCGGCTTATACCGGACCAACTCCCCACCGGTCCAAAACTCTCCACCGAATGAAGTCTCCACCGAACGAAGCAACACATCTCACCACTGGACCAACAAAGTCACCGAACCGACTCACACCCAGACCAACACCTACCGGACCGAGCCCCGCCTTCTTCACCAAATCAGCCATCGCCAATGCCGAACCAAGCACCTCCTCACCAATACCGGCCCGACTCCACTTCCAAACAATACCGGCCCAGAGTGATGCCGGACCAGCTCTGTCAGGCCAGACCACGTCAGCCCAAGCCCACCAGCAGCTGTATACATCCAGGACCCTTGCTCCCAGCCTCACTCTAAAAATAGAGGGGCAGGGGTACAACAATGGAGGACAAGTTTTGAGAGCTCAAGCATGGAGAGAACTTTCAAACAACTTTCAGATACTTGTATCAAAGCTTTGTACTTGTAATCTAAACAGTAAAGGAGAAATAACATATAAAGTAGACGTAGGCACATTCTGGCCGAACCACTATAAATCTGCGTGTCTTTTACAGTTTAGTCCCTGTTTTTTTACATATTTGCATAAAATCACCCAGATCACTAAAAACAACATAAAATCAACTAATTCATACGACTTGGAGGTGTTTGCCCATTTTTTGTGCAAACAGGCACAACACTCTTCGAAAGGGTTTGAAGAGATAAAATGAAGAAATTAAATGGAAAAAGAGGATTATCTAACAAACACTTCAAAAACAAATAAGAAAGTACGCAAAAATACAGAAATTTAGCGTGGTTCGGCGTGTTGCCTACGTCCACTATGAAATTGATGATTTTATTGATGTTTTCTTGCTGATTACAACTGATTACAGCGGATTACAATGATGAAATTCAAGTACAACAACAGCCTCGTAGTGCAAAAAAAATTTCGGCGAGTCTGGACGTCAGAGAGCCAAAAAGATCCCTTTTCTATAGGCTTTAAGGTGCTATTTATAGGCGTAGGATGCAAATATCTTGCTCAGATTTCGGGAGACCTCTTCTGGCATGTGGGTGGGCCCACGCGATCGATCCCACGCGATTTTGACTTGATCCGTGATCGATACGAACGAATTTTCGTATCATTCAAGATTTGACCTAATCAAGTCAAAACATTGCATGAACAATCCTTAGGTCGTACGTAAGCTCCTGTGAAAATTTCATAGCGTTTGGACTTGTGGATTGCAAGTTATGATCGATGCAAGTTTTGGGCTTTTTGGTTATCGTTCTCTTCGCATCGATGCCCTTCGAAACGACCACTTCGTATCGATGGCCACGCATATGATGCCAGTTGACATGGAGCTTGCTTTCAGGATCGATCTGAAGTTCATGCCGAATCGATCGAGTCTTCCCAACGTTTGCATCTTGTTCGTATCGATTTGACTTGGTCTCGTTCGCATCGATCGAAGTTGCTCTGTTCGTATCGATTACCGTTGCTTTGTTCGTATCGATCAAAAAGTTGATATTCGTATCGATCTGTAATGTGTTCCTTGTATCGATCAATAGCCGATCGATACGAAGTATGTGAATAGATTGATTGATTCGAAGTGAATGAAACGATCGATACGAAGCGACAACCTCCCATGGATACGAACTAGTTGATGACGATGGATACGAAGTATGGTTGCTTGGATCGCCACGATTGTGATGGATACGAATAAGGCCACCTTGGATCGATTCAAACATGACAGATACGAAATGAAGTCACCCGGATGGATACGAACATGATGGATATGAAGAAGGCCACCTTGGATCGACTCGAACATGATGGATACGAAGTGGAGTTGACTCTTTTGTTTTGCATCGATCATATCTCAAGCATACGAACTCCGATTGACTTGAAATTTGGAACGTTGGCTTTCATAGCTTTTCTTTTCACGTCCTGTCAATTGTAGCTTAATTTGGACTCGGACAAAAATTATTGATATCCATAGCAAACTTGTGCATAACCGATCTTCGGGATGGACTGTCCTTGGTTTCTAGTTGAGTTCCTGGTATCACGGCCTTGCCAAAAGGCGGGATAGCCCCCCAAAGTACGTCTTGTGAGAACACGACGTGCTTTGAAAAGCTGCAATCTTCACTCTGAATAGTTCCATCTAACTTGTTAAACAGTTATTGTCTCCTCGTTGGAAGTTGTAATCTTTGATTGATCCATAGAGACATAAATTACGAACTGTAGACTACCAACTGTTGTATTCTGTGCTATTGTAACTGATTGTTGTATGATATCGATTAGGTGTTTGTCGTTGTAATTGTTTATCAGGTGGGAATTCGACCTGTGAATTTTAAAATTGAAAATTAGTCTGACGTACAAGCATATACGTTAACCTGATTCTTGTTGACGTTCGCACGTTAACAAGTCGTTGTCAGTTTTCTCGTAACGAATTCCTTATCGATCCTCTCCTGAATCGACGTGAAATTCGAGTTGTAACCACGCTTGATGGTTGTTTTGGATTACCCCTTTGTATCGATCCTCTCCTGGATCAATGTAAAGGATCAAAAGATTGTTCTCGTATCGATGGACTTATGAGGGATACGTATAAAGCAGTTGGTTCTCCAGGTATTATTCGTATCGATGAATACGAGTCTTCATGGGTTGTATGTTGATGGATATGAATAGTACAGTTCGTATCGATGCGCCTTAGATGGAGATGAAAACGATGGATACGAACAAACGTTTCATATCGATGGAATCTGATGATTCAGAAAAATCTTCATTGCAATTTTCGTATCGATGAAACCCGAGTCTATGGATACGAATAGCTAATTTGCATCGATCTGGGGAGGAACCGGTTGGAAGCAGTCGCAATGACTGGGAGTCGAATCGTTTATTACCTTCCATATATATACGTGATTCTACACTTAGAGAAATTTTACTTGCTCATTTCTCCTATAGCCTTCGTATCGATACAGGGACTGAGAAGAAGAAAAACTATTCGTCCCCAAATTGAAAAAATTCACTAAATTCTCGAACCGACCGCTTAAGCTAGGTAATTAGCTAACCAACATCACTCTAAAATGACGAAATTCGAGCTCTCATGCCATTTCTCCATACTCATGGCCGATTCTGGTTCGAGGAAGCTGGAGGCTGGATAGAGTAGGGTTGAGGGAGGAGGAGATGGCATCTAAACTGTTTAGGGAAGAAGGCCTACCGATGGATACGAAAGAAACACTATAGCGCGTTGCAGTGGTTCGCATCGATCTGAGGACGTAGAAACTGGTATCGATCTAGGAGCAACAGAGATTCGTGTCGATCTGAAAATGATGGATGAGGAGGAGCGGCTTTGTATCGATCTCGAGTGGTAAGATTTCATATCGATCTCATCGATACGAAATCTTAACTAGTGATCGATGTGAAGCATCTAGTGGCGATCGATACGAAATGTATCTATCTGATCTGATCGATACGAATTTCCATATTGGCGATCGATACGAACTGCAACTAGGGTGACCGATTCATGTCTCGATCGTGATGGATATGAACACTCTTGAATAATTGGACACTTAACTCTGGCGAGCTTCAATTTGGCATAATTGGACCTGACCGTTGAACTGCATATTTGACTATCCTTCGAAGCTCGTCAATGAAACTGTAACTTAACAAAAATTTAAAGAACTTTAATTTGGATCGGTCTCTAAAATCTGGATGGCATAGTTGTGACGGTCAGCGATGACGGTCACTCCAGTTGAATTTCGAAGTCTTGTCGTTTGCATATTTTCTCATACTTTGTTGAATTTCTCAAGTAATTTGTAGCACTTCACTACACTACACAACACACTCACACACTTCACACAGAGGATCACGGGCTTATTATCGTCTAATAATGGGTTTTAATAAGTTGATTAGTTATGGAGTCCACAAGTTCTCAACAGCAGGAGCTTCAGAGTTCATCTCCTTTTGTCCTAGAGATTCCGGCCATCGCGGTCGAAGTTATAGATCCAGCTTCGGACGAGCTGCCTGGGGCCAGGTTTATAGGAAATCCTCAGGATTCTATACCGTCCAATGTCTCTGAGGACTTGTTGGGATGGATATGCTTAAGGCATGGTTTGTCGTTGGACGATGACTATTATCGGGACCGAACGATAGACCACATGCTCCCCCAGAGGGGTTTACTACTTTCAATCGCCATGCGTGCACAGCAGGAACACTTCCTCCGTTCAACCAATATATTAGGGAAGTGTTGTCTTTCCTCGGAATCGCTCCATCGCAACTACACCCCAACGGATACGCCACACTAAACAGTTTATTTATTGTATTCATGGAGCACCTTTTTCGGCCACCGGCTCCAACAGAGATTAGATATCTTTTAACATCAAGAGTAGGGGAGATAGCCCATCTTTTACATTCCTGGAGGCGGTCAGGAATTGTCAAGTAGTAACCGGATCCTGGACAATGCTGAGTTACTTTAAAACAGAATGGTTCTACGTTCGATGCCCCCCAGGATTTGCCAGCCGATGGTTCGTCAGACGTAAGTGTTGCAGTCTTCTCCAAGAATTATCAAGATAATAGTAGTTGATGTAAAACTAATATTTTCTTTTCTTTATAGCCGCAATTTCACGACCTGAAGTCGGGTACTTCAAAGAAATGGTAAAGGTCCTTCAAGAAGTTCCAAGTGAAACGAGGGACATCGATTCGGTTCCAACCGACACGAATTTGAGAATCGTTGGGCTGATTGAGCGAAATCGAAGCATAAGGCTTAAAGGAACACTGAGGGCAGCCCCGAAGAAGAAGTTGAAACGCAAAACACCCAGGGTCATAATAACTGAAGGGGGTGATGAAGAGAGAATGCCCACAGATGATGACCTTGTTGCTGGGTCTTCGGCCGGATTTCAAGCGACAAAAGGAAGAAGAAAAGGCAAGGCCGCTGCTTACAAACGTCCTAAGTCTTCGAGGTGGAAATTAGTTGTGGTTTCTTTGCCGGTTCCTGGCATTAGAATTTTAGAGGCTCCTTCCTCGCCAACAGAGAGTCCTTTTGAAGGGCTTGCCGATATTTCAATTCCGGATTACGTGTCACTTCAACACGACACCGGGTTGGAGGAGCTTGATAGTGCTCTTGATCTAAGTGAGTCGCTTCCTATAAGTGCAGTTGACATTTCCCGTTGGTCGGGAGGTTGCACATACATACACACTTCACGGCACTACATGATTTCCAATCACAAGTTGTTCAGTTCAAGAAACCACTAACTCTGCTTCTCTTTCTTTTTTTACAGATATGATGTCCAGACGAGGGTCGATGTTAGGGAGTCTTCGCTCAGTTCGCCGATCTTCTTCCTATTATGAGTCACGTAGGAGAGAGGAAGATAGAGACCGCGATCGCGAGTACTCTAGCCAGGAACGTCATGAGAGAGATAGGGATAGGGACTACAGACATCGATCCCGATCCCGCTCTCATCATCCTAGAATCCCTACACAACCTTCGGGCCAAGGAAAATAGCCGATACAGCCCCCTCGTCACAAACCATCTTCGCATGCTTCTCAGCCTGAGTCACAACGCTATAGAACTGAGGTCGAGCCTCCCGTCGTCGCTGAGCAAGCCATCACTGAGCCCACTGAGGAAGGGGCTATTAGAATTGCTCAGCTAAAGAAAGGCTTCCCAAACATATGCTTTGACAGCTACATTTTTCCCCCTCACTTAAAGAGAATTCCATCGAAGGCGGAGAACACAATGCATGATTACATTCATGATATCTATTCCCAGTACAAAGAGTGGGCAAAGGCTGTAGAGAAAGCGTCGAAGGTGGCCTTCAAACGGGCTAAAATAATCGAAAAGTTAGAATCTGATCTCGCCCAGAAGGACCGCATCGTCCAAGTGCTTAATGATGAAGCGAGTCCTCTCGAAAATCAGAGATAGAGGCCACAAAAAAAGCCGATGAGGCAAACTTGGCCATGGAGAGGATGAGGCAGACACACTTTGCCTTGGTGGAGCAGATGGGCCACCGAAACACCATGGTCACCGCTGAACGGGACGCTGCTCTAAAAGAACTTGCTGAGATTAAAGCTAAATTTTCCGAAATTATCAAAGAAAAAGATGATGCAAATAGAGCTGCCCAAGAGGCTTGTGAACAGGCTGTTGTGCTTCAGGGCGAACGGGATGCGGCAACGGCTAAGGTCCATGTGGTGGAGACTGAGGTCGAGGAGAAAATTAAATCGGCTGAGTCCAAGCTAGAGACGGATATAGAAGATCTCTTGATAACTTACAACGCTAACGTACCGAGGCACAGAAATCTAGCCTGGCTTGACAACTACCCAACACATTTGTACAATGCCTGGGGCCAATTGGTTGAGGAGGAGAAGGCGGTGCATCTGGGTGAATCAATCGACGAGTTTGAGCTTGAGAATCGTATGCTGAATGAAGATGAACGAAATATTCTCCATGAGTCGACGATTTCGCACAAAAAAGAAAGGCTCGGCACCCAACACTCGGAGGCTGGAGAAGGTTCAGGTGTTGAGCACCACGATGTAAGTGCTGAAGTTCCTGTGCCAACCCAACCTGAACCTGCACCTGTGGTTGATTCCCAATCAGTTCATGCTTACAATCCGGATCAGCCGCAGTTGTCTCCGGTTAGAGAACAAGTTTCTAAAGCCGTTCAGCTGTCCACAAGTCAAACTGAGGAAGGTACTTTGAACATTCTCTATGCTTATCCGAAATCGGAATTGTCATCCAAAGTAGTTACTAATAGTTCTCCTTTTTTCTCTATCCAGTGATTGGAGTTACACCGATCGTGCCTCCTGCAACTCAAGAATCACTTCAAGCGCAAGAGGCCATCATCACTGAAGCGATCACCATAACTACAACTACATCGATTGATGGAACGTAGGAGAGCACGCTTATTTTTGACGAGCAGATGATGGAGGAACTCCTCGGTCATCACAGCGACCCTTTGCGGGCCTACCATTTGTTATGGGTGGAAGTGCACCTACTACTGGCTCTTCAATGCCAATCACTGATGCTTCCAGCGAGGCCCAAGTAATTCATGAAAAAGAAATATTGGCCGAAATTGACACTGAAATGGAGGCTGCGGCTAGTGGTGGTAGTTTTGGAGGTGGGATGGCGGCACCTGGTCCAGCCCCGTTAAGGATGATATCACCTGGTGGTATAGTTATTGATACCAGCGTGCCTATCTCACCTCCTATAATCGATCCAGTTCCGCCGACTCCACCTTCAGGGAGTATTCCCATTCACTTGAGCTCGGATAAGGAAGTTGATATCATGCCTCCTCCTAGAGATTAGCCGCCGAAAGGCAAAGGCTCGAAAAGAAAAATAAGTGGCAGCTCCAGTGGGTCCACACCGAAGAAGAAGCTGAAAAAGAAGAGAGAGTAGACGTGCTTTTTCGGTTTATTTTTGGTAGATAGATAGGAATCTGTCTTCGTTTTTCTTTCGTAGGCCGTGTATAGATGCGGATTCAGCCTCCGCTAGTAGGAATTTTGGAATCAACTTGTATATAATTTCTTTTCACAGATAGTTGAAATGAAACTTTATTTTGCTTTGAACTTGATGTGTGTTTATTTTCTTAAGTGTTCCAGAATTTGAATTCCTTTTTCAGTACACCTGTGAAGTTTCAACTCTTGAATCTCGTTTGAGTTTATCCGTCAAGCTCTGAAATCATGGCCGCAAGTCATGACTGGATATTAAGTTGAACTCCGATGTTGTACTGCTTCAGTCAGTGATTGACACTTAAGTTCTGCCCACAGTTTAAGGGATGAATTGAAAAGATCGGATAGCGATCGTATTTCACCTTCAATGCAACATGCTTAGCATCGTTGAATTGATGTTGAAACAAGGAGAATTCGAGTGGTCGAATCACACTCGCTCTTTTATTGGTGATTGTATCCACGCTACGGGGATTGCACTTGTGCGTTGACGGTTGATCACGCCTGCTTGGGTTTCAAGGATGCGTCCATGCTTCGGGGACTTAAGTTATTTTACAGACGGTCGATCCCAATCCGGCTCATGTCTAAACTTCAATCCACTCTCCGGGGATTTTGAGTTAACGTTTATACTCCAATTCACACTTTGGGAATTTTGAGTTGGTGTTTATGTTCATACTTCGGTTCACACTTTGGAAATCCGGAGTTAAGTGATGTTTATACTACAGCTTGCACTCTGGAAACCTAGAGTAAGTTGATGTATATACTCCGGTTCGCACTTTGGGAATTCGGAGTTGGTAAACAGACGGTCAATCACATCTGTTGTGAGTTTTTGAATTTTGTTCGCACTCCGGGAACGAAAGATGTATCAGGATCGTGGATGGTCGGATCACATCCATACTGAGTTAACAAGTGAGGCCGTTAGATGGACGGGTCCATCCTCCACAGATTTGGTTCGAATACGGGCGAAGTCGTTAGGTGGACGGATCCACCCTCTTCAAAACCGTATTTATAAGTTTATACTCCAGTTCGCACTCTAGGAATCCAGAGTTATGTAAAGGATTGTCGTGTATCAATCCTTTTTTAATTTAGTGTGATGGCCTATCCCCGAGCTCGGGTTTCACTTAGTGAGTGACCGGTCATATCACAGTCACTCCCTATTTGAATAAATTCCACCGTATGATGGAACTTAGCTCTCCGTGCATAGTGATGGTCATATGAAGTATTTCAAGTAAATCACAGCTCTGGCTCGAAGAGATTGCATTTTATTGCCGAAATAAGAAAATACGGCAAAGTCAGTTGCCTTATTAAAAATTCAAAATTTGAAATGCAGAAACAAATTGCAAATGAAAAATAGACTAAATAAATAAACAGAGCCTGTTATGTATAGTAGCGATGAAGACTCTCGCTGTTCCAGGATCTCGGAAGGGTGAGACCGTCAACGGTCGATAATTTGAATGTGCCATCTCCGAGCTTTCGTTCAATAACATATGGTCCTTCCCAAGTTGGCTTCATATGCGAAGGGAACGGATAAATTCTTTTGAGTACGAGATCACCAAGTTCAAAGGTTCGGGGTCGGACCTTGGCATTGTATAATTGGGCTACTGACTTCGATATGCGGCTGCCCTCAAGTCAACCTCTTCACGCTTCTCATCCAATAAATCGAGAGATTCAGCAAGTAATATAGCATTTGTCTTTAGATCGTAGTATGTCACACGATGAGAAGGTATTTCTAATTCGATTGGAATAACAGCTTCTGAACCATAAGAGAGAAAGAACGGAGTGTGACCGGTTGCGGACTTGTGGGTTGTACGGTAGGCCCATAGGGCCATAGGAAGTTCATCGACCCATTTGCCCCCGGCTTTTTCCAGTCGTTTCTTCAGAATGGATTTTATAACTTTATTAATAGCTTCAACCTGTCCATTTGCTTGAGGATGTGCAATTGCGGAGAATTTCTTCTGAATGTGGAATCGTTGACAGAAGTCCTTAAATTCGGCACTATTGAATTGGGTCACGTTGTCAGTGATGATAGTACGCGGGAGACCAAATCGGCAGATGATGTTGCATACTACAAAGTTGATCAACTTCTTCGTTGTGATCGTAGCAAGGGGCTCAGCTTCCGCACACTTGTTAAAGTAATCAACTGCTATGATGGCGTACTTCGCACCACCTTTCACTAGAGGTAAAGAGCCAATAATATCAACGCCCCATACCGCGAATGGCCAAGGGCTGACCATTTGTGTTATCTCGGTATGTGGGGCTCTAGGAATTCGAGCATGCTTCTAACACTTATCACATTTATTGGCATAATCCGATGCATCACGATTTATAGTTAGCCAATAATATATGTATCAGAGTACTTTCTTGGCAAGAGCTTGCCCCCCGATGTGATCGCCACATTCTCCTTCGTGCACATCATGCAATACTCATTTGATTTCATCGTGAGCGATACACCAGAGTAAAGGAACAGAGTATCCTCTTCTATACATGACTCCATTCTGAATAGTGAATCGCGAAGCTTTTCGAAGGATTTGTCTCTTTTTCACTCCTGCGCTCTGGCAGGGTTCCGTGCTCGAGATAATTTCTGAACGGAGTTATCAACGACTCCCTCTCGGAGACGACATCAAATATCCAATCGGTTTCCATCTGATCAATGCTTGGCGAAGAAAATGTCTCTACGGGAACAAGTCCCATTGGTTGTGCTTCACCTGTACTAGCAAACTTTGCCAACGAATCAGCTTTCTGGTTGTGTTCTCGTGGTATGTAATAGATGGCATAATAGTCAAAATGATTCAATGTCTCCTGAACCTGAGCAAGGTAAGCAGCAAGTCTTCGATCTCTGGCTTGGTACTCCCCTCTAACTTGACACACGACCAATTGCGAATCATAGTAAATTTCCACTCCAATGATTCTCAAGTCTCTTGCAAGTTTCAATCTAGACAGTAGGGCTTCATATTCGGCTTCGTTATTAGTTGCACGGAAGTTGAACTTTAGAGCACAACATATAGATCGACCTTCAGGAGTTTCAAGTACAACCCCTGCACCTGAGCAACGGTCATTTGAAGCACCATTTGTATGCAGCTTCCAGATATACTTGGGAGATTCACTGGTTTCGGGAAAGTCCTCTGGGATGGTAAATTCAACTATGAAATCTGCTAGGACTTGTCCTTGGATGGCTCGCCTTGGAGTATAAGTAAGGTCAAACTGACTTAACTCGATATTCCATTTGAGTAACCTACCAGACGTCTCAGGCCGCGTAAGGACCTGTCGTAACGGCTGGTCGGTGTAAACGGTGATTGGTTGAGCCTGGAAATAAGGACGGAGCTTCCTCGAGGCGATAACAAGACAATAAGCCAATTTCTCTAGCTTCGAATAATTTCTCTCAGCTCCAGGTAGCCGCTTGCTTATGTAGTAGACCGACTTTTGTATTCGGTCCTCCTCCCGAACTATGGCAGCACTGATTGCGTTTTCTGATACCGCCAAGCAAATGTACAATTTCTCGTGATCGAAAGGCTTTGACAAAATCGGCGGTATGGAGAGATGTTGAATTAGTGTTCGGAATGCGCCCTCACATTTCGTAGTCCATTCAAAGTTTGATTTTAATTTTCGGATCAGATCGAAGAAGGGAATGCATTTTTCAGTGGACTTTGAAATGAACCTGCTCAATGCTGCTACTTCCCGTTGAGACTCTGGACTTGCTTTATAGTTTTCGAAGTTTCAAGATTTCCGATTGCCCATATCTTTTCGGGATTGGCTTTGATTCCTCGAGCGTTGACGATAAACCCAAGGAATTTTCCGGATGCTACCCCAAGATGACATTTCAATGGGTTTAGCTTCATTCTGTATTCTCGAAGGATATTAAACATTGACTCCAGGTCTCTGATGTGATCGGTGGAAAATAGCGACTTGATTAGCATGTCATCCACATATACCTCCATTGTCTTCCCAATCTGTTTAGCGAACATTCGATTAACTTACCGTTGATAAGTTGCCCCAGCATTCTTGAGTCCAAAAGGCATATAGCAATAGAGTCCCATATTGGTTACGAAGCTGGTATGCTCTTGGTCGGGCAAGTGCATGGGTATTTGATTATAGCCAGAGTACGCATCCATGAAGGATAAGAGTTCATGTCTAGCCGTTGAGTCTACAAGTTGATCAATTCGTGGAAGTGGAAAACTGTCTTTGGGGAAAGCTTTATTCAAGTCTGAGTAGTCAACACATGATCTCTATTTCCCATTTGGCTTTCGGACTAGTACATGATTGGACACCCATTCCGGGTATAATGCATCTCGAATGAACCCATTCGTCTTAAGCTTATCTGCCTCTTCTTTAAGGGTGGCATATCTCTTTAGATCCATACAACGCCTTTTTTACTTGACTGGGACGTACCGCGGGTCAATATTCAATGTGTGGCTCGCGATGTCCGGCGAGATCCCACACATATCTGAGTGCATCCAGGCAAACACATCAAGGTTTACCCGGAGAAATTCAACCAATTCCTCTTGCATTTGTTGGCTTAGCTGAGATCCAATCTTTATCATTTTCGAGCCATCATTATCGTCGATTGGAACATCGATCATCAGTTCGGCCAGAGAAGCTTGACTATCTTTACCTTCATCTTCACTTTCAGTATCTCTCGGGTCAAGATCTCTTTGGAATTGGTTGGGGTGCCTGGGCCCGGGCCCAGGTGCTAATTGTCAATTATCAGCAAAGCGGACGTAGAGAGATTCCTTTACGCCCTTTCTTATTTCTTTCTGCTGCGCCTCGCGCAGCTCAGCAACGTAACAGGCTCGCCCTACGGCCTGATCTCCTTGAACAACTCTTACACCATTGTCGGTAGGGAATTTCAAAGTCAAACACCATGGGGCGATGGCAGCCCTAAATTCAGCTAGGGCTGGTTGGCCCAAGAAAGCATTATATGGGGAGTTTACATCCATAACAACAAACTGCAGTATTCGGACTCTCCGGCGTTCACCAATTCCCAACTCCACTGGCAATTCCACAATTCCAGTGGGTATAGTTGCACTCCCGTTGAAATCATGAATGCGAGACTGACATAGCTTCAAGTCTTTAGTCTCCATTCTCATCTGGTCATAAGCTCGTTTAAATAAGATATTCACAGAGCTTCCGCTGTCTACCAAGATCCTCTTCATCCAAGCAGGACCTACTTGAGCTGATATGACAAGCGGATCAATAGTGGGGGCTTCGACCCTGTCGGCATCCCGACCTCGAAATATGATGTCATCTGCCATCGTTCTTTGCTGTTTGGTCGGAGCCCCATCTACTGCAACATTCAAAGTCTACATGCCTGATAGAGCTGGCATACGACTACATTTCCTTCCAGCTTCGGTCTGCTAGATGAGGACCGCCACTAACAGTGTTTATCGCCAACCTCCCGCCAGTACAAGCGGGTTCCTCCTGTCTAGCCAAATTTGGTACATTATTTTGATTCGACGGGCCCGCACCTCCAGACTGTGGTGCCCGCACAAACTATTCTAACTTACTCTCTCTTATCAGCTTTTCGATGAGATCCTGCAAGTGACGGCATTCATTTGTGTTATGGTCGTAGCTTTCATGGAATCTACAAAATTTTCCCGTTTGAATTTGCTTCTCCGATGACTGTTTCGGAGCAGGCTTCTTGTACTGAATGTTATTGCAGGTTTGTAGAAATACATTCTCCAACGACGTATTCAGAGGAGTATAATTATCAAACATAGGAGCTCCATGCCATGGACCATGGTTCTGATCCCATTTTCTATTTTGGTTACCACTACCTTTTTGATGATCTTGCTTATTCTGAATGTTCAATTGCACTTTTCCGGAACACTCCCCGGATTGTTTAACAGCAATATTACTCTGAATTCCTTCCACGCTAGGCCCTACATCATCCTTCTTCCTAGACTGTTTCGCATCCTCTCTTCTCAAGAATTGAACTACTTTGGAATAGAAATGGTCCAATGACGTTGGGGGTTTTTCGGCCAGCCAGTTGCCGAATTCATAATCAGGCTAAATCCCTTTAGTCAGTGCCATAAGAATAGGGTTATCATTTGGGTTGCTGATCTCAGCACATGTAGCGTAAAATCTCTCCAAATAATGCCTGAGTGTCTCTCCAGGAGCTTGAGTGACACTAGATAAAGTATTAACATCCTTTGGTCTCGCGACATGCATACGAAATTGCTCAATAAATTTTGTTTCTAACTGATCAAAGCATGAGATAGATCGAGGTGGTAGTCGGGTAAACCACATAGTCGTTATGCCCCCCAGTGAGATCGGGAAGCTTCGGCACTTGACTGCATCATCAGCTCGTGCAACATTCATCAACCATTTATACTTCAGGATATGCTAATTAGAATTAGAGTTTCCTTCATAAATGGGTAAAGTCGGCATCCTGAATCGCCGAGGTGGTTCAGCATAGAGTATCTCATCAGTAAAAGGGGTATGACTTCGGGAGATTCCCTAGTCATCATTGCTAAGACCCTGACTTTCAAGGATCATTTGATGAATCATTGCTGGCAGGTCGGGCATCTGGACATTTTGAGTAGGTTGGGCCAAGGTGTGGTCGGGTTCCACAATGCGAGGAGGGGCCGGTCGTTGTCGGCGGTCCATGTCTCGCCTCCTTGGTACTATGTCTTTGGGGACATAAGACTCAGGATAGTAATCATGCTGGTGATGGTTCGGATCTATCCGATTTCGAGTCTCAGCATCCAAATCAGTAATTGTCATGGTACGGTTATCAGTAATATGGTGTGGGGTAGCGCCTCCTCGGGAGGAGGGTCCAGTCTGATGGTTGGTTGACGGGCCAACTCTCAATTGCCCAACATTCAATGTGTGTTGATGCCCAGTGGCCTGTGTGTAGCTTTCGTCTAGCCGTGGGCATGTAGATTTGTGATGATAATCCGAAGAGGCTGAACTCTCGGTGGAGGAATGGGAAGCTTGATCCCTCCTGGATCTCCTTCGTCGCTGACGGTTCAGTTGGTTGGCTAGTTCCGCATTAGCACGAAGCCTTTGAGTGAGCTGTTGGCGGCTCTGAGTCAATTCTTGCATCAACTTCTGAAATTCTTCCCTGGTGACAGGGCCTTGCAGATCTAATGGTCCGGTAGCATTCTGATCGGTTGGAGGCAGTTGTACGGGATTCTGTCTGTCCCTTCCTTCAGGATCTGCAGCTGTGGAAGTAGTCCTTGTGTTAACCATGATAGATGATGAAGCTCTCTCCTAAACTTGTAGCAAATCTGAATAGGATGGAAGAACTTCTAAAATTGAGATCTGGATCTTCTCCTTGGATGTTCGCAATCCAATATCGGTAGTAGATCCAATGAGTAGAAGGAAAAAGCTGGGTTTTTTCTCAGTGAAAGCACCAAAGTGTTTGTACCAAAATTGGGCACAACACTCTTCGGAAGGGTTTGAAGAGATAAAATGAAGAAATTAAATGGAAAAAGAGGATTATCTAACAAACACTTCAAAAAAAATAAGAAAGTACGCAGAAACACAGAAATTTAGAGTGGTTCGGCGTGTTGCCTGCGTCCACTATGAAATTGATGATTTTATTGATGTTTTCTTACTGATTACAACTGATTACAACGGATTACAGTGATGAAATTCGAGTACAACAACAGCTTCATAGTGCAAAAATGTTTTCGGCAGAGTCTGGATGTCAGAGAGCCAAAAAGATCCCTTTTCTGTAGACTCTGGGGTGCTATTTATAGGCGTAGGATGCAAATATCTCGCTCAGATATCGGGAGACCTCTTCTGGCATGTGGGTGGGCCCACGCGATCGATCCCACGCGATTTTGATTCGATCCGTGATCGATACGAATGAATTTCCTATCAATCAAGGTTTGACCCAATCGAGTCGAAACTTTGCATGAACACTCCTTAGGTCCTACGTAAGCTCCTATGAAAATTTCATAGTGTTTGGACTTGTGGATTGCAAGTTATGATCGATGCAAGTTTGGGCTTTTCGGTTATCGTTCCTTCGCATCGATGCCCTTCAAAATGACCACTTCGTATCGATGGCCATGCATGTGATGCTAGTTGACGTGGTGCTTGCTTTCAGGATCGATCTGAAGTTCATGCCGAATCGATCAAGTCTTCCCAACGTTTGCGTCTTGTTTGTATCGATTTGACTTAATATCGTTCGTATCGATCGAAGTTGCTCCGTTCGTATCGATTACCGTTGCTTTGTTCGTATCGATCAAAAAGTTGATATTCGTATCGATCTGTAATGTGTTCCTCGTATCGATCAATAGCCGATCGATACGAAGTACGTGAATAGATTGATCTATTCAAAGTGAATGAAACGATCGATACGAAGCGACAACCTCCCATGGATACGAACTAGTTGATGACGATGGATACGAAGTATGGTTGCTTGGATCGCCACGATTGTGATGGATACGAATAAGTCTACCTTGGATCGATTCTAACATGATGGATACAAAATGAAGTCACTCGGATGGATACGAACATGATGGATATGAAGAAGGCCACCTTGGATCGACTCGAACATGATGGATACGAAGTGGAGTTGACTCTTTTGTTTTGCATCGATCATATCTCAAGCATACGAACTCCGATTGACTTGAAATTTGGAACGTTGGCTTTCATAGCTTTTCTTGTCACGTCCTGTCAATTGTAGCTTGATCCGGACTAGGACAAAATTTATCGATATCCATAGCAAACCTGCGTATAACCGATCTTCGGGACGGACTGTCCTTGGTTTCCAGTTGAGTTCCTAGTATCACGGTCTTGCCAAAAGGCAGGATAACAGTCTCCAATCACAAATGTCGCTCCATCTAGGTCGCACGCCATTTTAGTCGCAACATCAGGTCTTGGCTCCCCCCTCCACATCGATCATCGTCGCCAAATCCTTCTCCAACATCGAGCGCTTATGCACGATTTTATATTATTTTTTCATGATGCTTGCCCCTTTCATTTCCAAGCCAGGGCATGGGTATATTGAATGAATGAAGAAAATGGGAAGTTCAGGCTTATATCCGAAAGTAAGGGAGAGTTATAGAAACTAAGGTGGGCTTGGGCCAAAAGAATTTGGGCTTTGGTTTCAATTAATAGATTTTTCTTTTATTTTCTTTTCACAATTCCTTTTAATTATTTGTAAATAAATTCCAAACTAATTTAAATTGATTCACATATCATTCTACAAATTATATTCATTTAAAGCAATTATGATTAATTATTATATAAAAAGAATTCATTAATTTAATATAATTTATTAAATCTAAATCGTTTGTTAAATATAATTTAATTAACATTTTTTTTCAAATATTAATTATCAAATTCGTATAATCTTATTTTAATTAAACTTATTTATTTACAACATAAAAAATAGGGTTGTTAAAGGGACTTCATTCTCCTACGGATCAAGTCCACCTTCTTCGATTTCGCCCTCACCGTATCCGGCCCAAGAATACTCCTCTCCATAGTGTTCAACCAACACGACAGTGATCTACAGGCTCTACCGTATAATGCCTTGGATGGTGTCATCCCAATGCAAGCCTGAGAACTATTGTTATAGGTAAAATCCACCAACGGAAAGTGATCCTCCAAAGAACCTCCAAAGTCCAAGATGCATATCCGTAGCAAGTCCTCCAATACCCAATTTACTCTCTTTGTTAGCCCATCTATCTGCGGATGATATTCGGAGCTCAAACTCAACTCAGTCCCCAATATCTCCTATTTACTCCCCGGAGCACACTAGTGAAAAGCGGATATCGGTTGCCAACTATACTAGTAGAAACTCCATGTGACCTAGTGACCTCTCTCACGTATAGAGCCACCAACGATGTCGTCATCCTCATACTCCACACTTATATGAAATGAGCGCATTTGGTCAAACAATTTACTATGACCCAAATTCTCTCATTCCCTCTCCTACTCCTTGGTAACACATCTATGAAATCCATAAAAATACTCTCCCACTTCCACCGAGGAATATCCAATGGCTACAACAATCCTCTCGGCTTCTCATGTTCCTCCTTTAGCCTCCGACAAGTCATACATCTAGCTACATACTCCGCTACTTACTTCTTCATACCGAGCCAATAGAATACCATCTTCATGACGCGATACATTTTGTCACCACCAGGATGAATGGTCATCCTGGAACAATGAGACTCAGCTAGTACCGCATCTACCAACTCCATACTACGAGGAACATAAAGCCTGTCATCCCTCCTAACCATCCTCTCGAGTCAATGGTATAATGTCTCAAATGACTCAATGACTCTCCTCTATAAATCCTCTCAATAATGTCTAATAGCTCCTTATCCTCCTTCTGCCTAGACCCAATGCGCTCCATGAATGTAGGCTGCACATCTAAAGCTGCTAGCAATCCCAGAGTCATATCTGATGATGGTGGGAAATCAAATGTAGAAATGTACTCTAAATGTCTCCACATCAAAAATAAGGGACTTAACATTGCACGCTATCTACTCAAAGCATCCACCATTACATTACCCTTGCTTGGGGTTTAAAAGATATCAAAGTCATATGATGCCAAGAACTCCATCCACCTTTGCTGCCTCAAATTCAAATACTTTTGGAAGAACAAGTACTTCAGGCACTTGTGATCCGTAAGTAGCTCAAATTGCTCTCCTAAAAGGTAATGCCTTCGTGACTTTAGTGCAAAGACAATGGCTGCCAATTCAAGACCATGGGTATGGTAGTTTCTCTTGTGGATCTTTAACTGCCTACTTGCATAACTCACCACCCTTCCTTCTTGCATAAAAACTATACCTAACCCCATACCATAGACGCTGGTATAAACTGTAAATGATTTCGTCCCATCAGGTAATACTAGAACTGGTGCACAGTCAATGCCTCTTTTAACTTGATAAAAAGATCTTCGCATTTAGCATCCTACAAAAAAACTGGATTCTTCTTGGTAAGACAGGTCAGAGGACCGAAGATCTTTGTGATCCTTAATGAA
This sequence comes from Allium fistulosum, assembly GCA_030737815.1. Taxonomy (NCBI): domain Eukaryota; kingdom Viridiplantae; phylum Streptophyta; class Magnoliopsida; order Asparagales; family Amaryllidaceae; genus Allium; species Allium fistulosum. The sequence goes on from CM060905.1 coordinate 901,027,923, forward strand.
CTTCTAATAGTAGCCTAACAAACTAAGGAAACTTTTCACCTCCGTGGCATTCTTCGGCACATACCAATCCTAAACTGCTGCCACCTTACTAGGATCAACTGCCAATCCTCTTTCTGAGCCGTTGTGTCCCAAAAAGCATACCTCCTTTCTTCAAAAGTGACACTTTTAAAACTTTGCCTTCAACTTATATGCATGGAGTGTACTAAGAACTTCTCATAAATGCAACGCATGCTCCTCCTTATTCCTCGAATATACGAGAATATCATCCATAAATACCATGATGAATTTGTTTAGCAACCCCCTAAATACCCGGCTCATCAAATCAATAAAGTAGGCAAGTGCATTAGTAAGTCCTAAGGGCAAGACTAACTACTCATACAACTCGTCGGGTGTATGGAATGCCATATTCTTGATACTGTGCTCGGCTGTAGACAACTTATGGGATTCGGTAGCCAATTTAAGTTGTGAGAACACCTTAGCTCCAACCAATTGATCAAATATATCATCTATATAGGGCAGTGGATAATGATTCTTCTTTGTCAGTTTACTTAGCTCTATATAATCGACGTAGAGTGTCATAGAACAATCTATCTTGTTGGCAAAGATGATTGGTGACCCCCTTAGAGATACTCCTCCTAATGAAACCCTTCTCTAATAACTCATTAACCTGCTTGTTCAACTCGCGTCTTTCCTTCGTAGTCATACGCCTTAGTGGTAAGGCGATAGATCTAGCGTTCTCAACAAGATAGATTCTAAACTTGATCTCTCTCTAGAATGGAAGACTGGTAACCTCAACAAAAGCATCCGTGAAATCTCCTACTACGGGTATCGTATCTATCTTATTTATGTGATAGATCTAAAGAATATAAGTAGCTCAACATAACTAATCCTCGGGGGTTGCAATAAACCTCTAGGTTACATCCACTACACCTGTTCAATCTAACGACCTTCTTATCATAGTCCAAAATAGCCACATACATCACCATCTAATCCATCTCCAATATCAACCCAAACCCAGAGAATCCCAATACAAAGACATTACTATCAAACTCGACCCGTAAGATGAACAACTCCAAACCCCTACATAACATAGACAAATAAGTCGATCCTCCTACATGGTTTGGCACAACTACAGGATTGGTGACTATACTAGTGTGTACGTGTAAGTCATCAATAGATATACTATAAATGAAAGAATGTGAAGCCTTAATATCAAATAAAGTGCGAATACATAAACCAAAATGAGTCAACACACCTTCTATCTCCATTTTCTTATCCTTGTCCACCACTGGATGTGCACTTGAGCTAGGGACTAATTCTAGTGCATAGGCCGAAACCACCTGAGTAGAAGTCCGAGTTGAAGCTCTCGGTTGTGTTGGGAAAGCTTGCTTTAGATGTCCATACTAATCAAATTTATAGCACTTAACTTTTGAAAGATCTATCCTACACTCCACATGAAATGCCCATTCTTGCTACACTTCCTACAATGCATATCCTTCTTCTGGACCTTTCCTTTAGGTCTACCTCCACCTTTATGCTAGTTCTGCTGCACTTTCTTAACAAACTTCTTGGTTTCCTCTTTATTGGTTTCCCCTTGGAGATGGTGTTTAGCAAGGCCATCTCCACTAGACCCTCATACGTAGCACCTATAGGAATATTACTCAGAGCTAAATCTTGAAGAGGTTGATTCAGCCTTTTAGCAAATTTGAGAGCCTTCTTGTGTGGTGTGTCAATTAACTTCATCCCAAATCTTGTTAGCTCATTGAACTGGTTAACATATTCCTTAACGGATAGATATCTTTACTTCAAGTGAATGAACCTCTCGAATTGCGCACCTTCCTTTGCCTTAGAAAGAAACTGCACCTCGAACCGCCTATGGAACTCTTTCCAAGTAATCTACTTTCTGTCAGTATCAGCCACAACTACCTCCCACCAGCTTAATGCCTCACCTTATAACTTCCATGTAGCTAATTGCATCCTTACCTCGTCAGTCAAACCCATCAAACCAAAGATCCTCTCACAAATGCTGATCCATGACCTCAAATCCACATAAGACTCTATCCCCGTCTATTGCTTCCCTCTAAGATTTTAAAATTCTTTAAATAGCTTAGCAAATTCTGTAGCGGTAGGTGGGTGGCCAGGAGCCGCACTTGTCACTCCCTCCGCAGGCTCTCTATTGGGATTTAGCTCAGCTTGTCCCCTCGCCTGTAGGTACGGGTGGAACCATATCAGGATGCTTGTGCCCGTGACCTTAACTTTATCGTCAAAGCCTGAACCTGCAGGATTACTCATCTTCTATTTGTGAATTTCAAGAGTTCCATTAGCAACTTTTCACAGATACCATAGGCATGAGTAAGAGAGATAACATAGACATGAGCCAAAGATATCATAGGCATAAAAAAGAGATGTTTCGATATGTGTAAAATCTTTTGGAAAGTTTTTTGGAAAAATCTTTACTTTTATACATATATACTTTAAAACCTTTGGACAATCCATTTTTATCAAATATATTTCAAATACGCTCTCTCAATACGGTTCTAATCCCTAAGGAACTGTGAACCTAAGCTTTGATACCAACTTGATAACTTGCACCCCCGACACGCTGATCCAAAGCCTAAGTGACTTTTGAACTCGAGCCCTGGCAAGAAATGCGGATCATCAAGATTCATAACATTTTACATCATAGAGACTAATACAAGCAGATATTTATATCTAAGATTTGCAATACTTTTAGAACTCACAGCGGAAGGAACAAAATATATAACACGGAAAAATATCCATCTTAGAAAATATCCAAATCACAGTGTCATAAAATCAGTATGCGTTCAAATACAGTGTACCTAGAAAATATCACTCCAACTCTAATAAAAGAGATAAACTATACCGATAAGAGAGATAAATACAATGAGAGAAAATATGGTAAAAAGTAGTCTACAAAGATAAGCTCGACTCTCCAAGTATTAAGAATGGGCCAATTGCCTGCTACCTATCCACCGTGGTGAGGGAAAAGAAGGAAAGAGAATGGGTCAGACAAAAGTCTAGTGATTGGGCACAAGTTTAATATGTGATGATCATATGCAGTTACTTCAATACTGATCTAAATGATATAGGATGCGATACAGGTGTCTGTGAATTCCTAAGGTCTGTTACCTAAGGCTTCTTGTCTAATACATTCCTGCACTATAATTTGTGTAAGCTGCTACAATGGATCGAACTAAAGATTAAATCTCACATCTAACGATCAACCATTACTCCTAGAGTTGTTCAATATGTAAAACACCACCGTCTTGGCTACTAACTATGAAACCACCACCACTAGGCTGTTGAGGAACCGATTTCCCTATAATAGCTACTACACGTAACTCCACTATGCACTACAATGCCAACACGCTGAATTATCTCCTCGTCCGCATCCATATCCACTTCTCGATTGTAGTGTTGGCTTCTTATTGCATGTTCCAGGATCCTCCATTCGAACTATATCACGTCGCGTCAGTATTCGTGCATACTAGGACTCCCATTATGCAGACCTCTCTCATCATGCTTCCTCTTCAGTGTTGTACGTCCACCGTGGAACCTCCTGTGAGTACCATTTACGAAAATACATTGCCACTAGTCCGTTACTTGCTTTCAAATTGGGCAAACAACATTTACCTAACACCGCAATGACCTAACGTCTGCTCCTAGGGAACTAGCTTCCCTACAAGTCCTATCATACATCCAAATGCCTTTAAATAGGCCCCCAAACAATATACATACATGCACAAACACACACACACACACAAACATATTGTTAAATTTAGGCCTTAGACCAAGGTTCATATTGGCCATTTTACACATCTACCAGTCGACCACTAGCCCTAACCAGGTCGACCATTAGGGGTCAGGGTCGGCCGATTTTGTGCTAAAATTAGGGTTTCCAATAATTTTAAATGTCGTGATTAATGTTAATCCATGTCATTGGCAGTGTATGACGATCCATAATTTCCAATTTGACCGATCCATGTTTCAATTTCAATGTCAAGTGATCTAATTCAGGGTTTTATAGATTTAGGATTTATCAATTTATGGTTTTAAATATAATCTTGAAAGAGGTGTACTATCATCAAATTGGGTTTTACAATTTACAGTGGTTGAATTTTAATCAAGTTTGCATATTCCACTTTAGAGTTTTACATATTTCAAATTAAGTTTCTAGCACCCTAAATCAATTAAAATTGTTTGAATATAACTATAATAATCATCTTACTAAAATGTTCCCACTCAGCTCAAGCCTAAGCTCTTACTATTTGCTTTGCCTGAGAATCATCTCTCCAAACGCTAGCTTTGCTTGCTCCGTCTATCCTAATTGCTTGTTTCCTTCTAGATTGATTTTATTTTGATTTTTAAGAATTTAGGGTTCATAAAAGAGGGAAAACTTTGATAAAGTTTCATCATTGAGAACTTTTAAATGAGTTTTAGGGTTAGATCGGGCTAGAATTTATAGGGTATCCAAAATAATTTAAGCTGTTAGATTTACGTTGAAGAATCTTCAATTTGATCACGCATGCTTATCGATTTCTTCGAAGCCAAGCATCGCATTATTGTTGTTCAAACACATCATAACAAATCAGTAATTGCTTAATTTCACACAGGCACGGTCGACGATATGGTGTTTGTCAAGATCTCTCGGTTGAAGAATGTTATTTAATTCAGTACCAAGGGGAAGTTAGCATCGAGATTTGTTGGTTCTTTTCCGATACTTGAGAGGATTGGGAATCTAGGTCATAGAGTCGACTTACCATGGAAGATGCAGGCATGCACAAAGTTTCCACGTCTCGCACTCATTGAAGTTTGTGCATGGCTCAGGCATGATAGTTGAACCAAATCAACTTAATTATATCAACATTGAATCAAAAGCTTCGAGACCTCGTAGGCCTATTCGTATTGTCGTACATGATACAAAGCAGCTTAGGATAAAGGCAATAGAGCTAGTGAAGGTTCAGTGGGGTAAGAGTGAAGGCAACTGTACTTGGGAGATCGAGGAGAGCATGCAGACCGCTTATCCGGAGCACTTTACTTGGTGAGACTTACACTTTATTGCAATTACTTTCACTTTAAATATTATATAAGGTAATTTAATATTCTACATGCTAGGGTAGGTGTAGATATTATTTCTTGCTTCTATGTGCATGTTTGATGTTTGATATGTTAGCTCGTGAATGTTAGACATGCAGGGTAGATATGTTTGATTTTACCTTATTTGTATTTGGGTTAGGGGTAAAATTCCTAAAGTGGGGGTGTAACGACCCGTATTTTATGTATCAGAGGGTCATAAAATATTATTTATAAGTTCGAATTGGGTTTTATGACATTATAACTTTGGGAGATGTTGAGTAGATATATTTTTGAATCTGAGAAATTTTATTGAACAATTTTACTTCTAAAGGCCTGTAATAGATAAATTTTCTAATTGAAGCCGAATAAGGGCCCAAGGTCACTTTCATTGGAAAGATACGATGGTTTCTCTTTTCGTAGAGTGGTTATAATATCGATTTGGACTCCTAGAAAGAAGATATTGTTGTTTGAAGTTTGCAGTTTTAGGAGCAGCTTAATGGGTAATTAGTCAAATTTTGGATATGCCTACTAACTTATTTCAGGTTTGAGACTATTAGAGGCCGAAATAACCTTTTCCAAATAATATTACCATCTTCCAAGTAGATCTAAGCCTCCATTAACCCTTGTTTCACCAAAACCTTCACATTTCTCCTCCAAATCAAGTATAAATCATAAATTAAGGGTAGATTGGCAAGGGGTTAGTTTGAGATCTTCATATCTACATTTTTAGAAAAGAAAAATTAGGGCTTAGTTGTTCATTCTCGGATTTTCCATAATTAGCATTCAAAACTGGAATTTTTGAGGGCCTAGTGAGTGGTTTATCATCTTTCACCTTATTATATATGTATCAATTGGATTTAACATGTTTTGAACCCATTTTTCAAGTCAAAATCTTATTTTGAGACTATTCTAAAATAAAACCTAAAGTAAAGATGAATTTAAAATGTTTTAAAGTGTTCTAATCTTGTTATTTTGATGTATGGTTGTCTCAATGTAGGTTAGGATATATTAAAGATACATTATAGCATGATTTGCAATGATATGTTGAATATTTGTATGTCTAGATATTGATGGATAGTTATATGCTATTTGTGTATATGCTTGGATGGTTGAAAACGCTCATTGGAGCAAATTAGAAGTAGGAACTATGAAACCAGACTTTGAGGATAGGCTCAAGGATGATAAAAATCATATTGATAAATACGAAATGCAAAAGGTTCGAAGAATGGAGCATAGCAGTGAAATCAGCATGAAATTGGAAACTTGAGATATTACAACAATTATGCCCAGTGGTCCTTCAAGTCTTGCTTTGGGTTAGGGAGGCTCCTGCTCGGGTTTTGCTTCAGGTTGGTAGTGGGAAGAACCGGACAACGGATGTTGTTCGGTAGTGCTATGTTCATGGGCTCGACAAGAATTCTTGTCTAGGGGGTGCTTTAGATCTTACTTCATGATTTGGGGCGTATTACTTTGGGACTGGACCTTGGCAATTCTGAGTGGAAAATGAAGGGTGGAGTTTTGGAGCCGCTTCAGGTCACGCTTCAAGATTTTTCATAGGTTGCTTTGGGTTTGGCTAAGGATTTACCCAACTAAAACTTGGGGTTTGAAGAATTTTGGTCGTGGCGAGGCAAAGTTTTGGGATTTCTTCGTGACATGTTCAGGGGATCTAGTGGGTGATGTGGAGTGAAATGGACAACTTCAAATGACCCGAGATGACCTTGGATTATAGTTTGTTGACTAGTAAAGCGACAATGTAGCGTTTCGATACTACGATGACTTTAGAACTTTGGTACGGTGGCTCTACGACTTACGATGGGTGTCTAGAGGTGTTCTGAAGATGACGACTTAATGACGGGAGTCGTGACGGTGATCCACAAGGACAAGTTCAACGATGAGGGTCTCTGAGTATAATTTGCGATTGTATTCTACTGTGGAGATAGCTAGGATGGAATAACAATTGTGTTCAATCATGGAGACATATGCAAAAGGATCATTAATAACTCGGAGGTTTCTAGCGTGTTCGTAAAGAAGGGGTATGCGGGGATGTCCACTTGGAATTGCGATCGTATCCAGATCTTTACGATAGTAGATTACTTTGGGCTTTTAGTGAGCTAGGTTTCTAATCTTACGAAGTGGCATGGATTTGAGCACCAAAGAAGCTGGGATTTGAACGAGTCCCTGTTTACGATTGTGACATACGAGTTATCATATATTCAACACACATGAGTGATGATGAGGATTGTTTGATGGATGTTATGTTTTCCATGGTTGTTTACCACTCTAGGGTGTCACATGATGTAGGTATTTTTGACTTTATACCTAGACACTGGAATTGTACTTCGATTGTAGTACACTTATATGGCAATGATAGTAGATTAGCATATATTGATTGTTATGTGCTAACTCTATAGATGTAGGAACATGACAGATATGGTTCATCATACCCTATGCCCTTATTTACTAAATACCATTTTCATAGTAACTTTGGGATAATGTATCATTCACATGAGACTATTGTCTGACCCGAGGTTTTATGATTTGCTTCTTATTATATCTCGGATACTCTTAAATGAGTAGATTGGGGATAACAGGTTTGGATAACGCATAGATCCATACGGAGTACGAGCAGGAGGCTATGCTTTCATATATCTATACTTTGGAGCTTACTATCACTCAATCCGTTATGTAGTAATATGGAGCTATACTAGTACTTGTATTACTTTAGAGACAGTTATAGAGTTTATTTTGGAGATTTGGGATGTATAAACTCTTTTATTTTAGTTTTTTGTATAATCTATGAACCTGTGCACTCTGATGTTCTTGTTTATAGTTCATTTGATTATATTACCATCTCACCTATTTTACATCTATATTATTATATTATATTTTGTCCGTGCGCTGTGAAGTGTTCTACAGGTTCCATTTTGGTTTTCATTAATTTACACCCTTGGCTATCGCCTTATATCAGCTGGGTACCTCGACAGCGCACTCTACATGTATATTGGGTAACAAAGGTTTAGGGTGGTCGCCACAGTGCTCTATGACTATAGGTATGTATTTTACTTTATTTATATTGTAAATGATAGTGAGAAATTTATTTTAAATTCATAATTTGAAATATTTGAATATTATCCACATTTTATGTATACTCCTTTAAGTCTATATGGGTCTTAATTCGTTTAAACCTCATATTTTCTTTATACATACATACATATATTAATTTATTACAACATTTATAATTCATATAGTTTTATATATATTCATATGTAATCCACTATTAATTAAACCTTTTATTTGATTCATATATAACATTTATAATTATGTAAATTTAAAAAAATTACTTATTTATAACCTTTATGAATATAATAATAAAATAATTTTAATTTATATTCATAAACCTTATTAATTATAATTATAATTTAAAATAATTTTAAATTAATTTATTTTCGACCTTCATAAATTTTGCAATATTTTTTTAAATTAAAAATAATTTTATATTTATTTTATAATATTCAAATACGCTTATTTGAATCAACCTTAGGCGTAAAATATTTTTGAATCTTCCATAAGGGCATACCCTTGGAATTGGACCACTCAGAGAATCCAAGTAGAGGCATGATATCAAAAAGTTTTCCTAACATTCTGCTTAATTAAACACCATTTCCTTAGGCAACTATCTAATTGATTTTCCAAGTGATTGCCCTACATATTTGTTAATTATTCATGCAAACACGGTACAAACTCTGATACCATTATTGGATCAGATGTATTGGCAACGGGGTAAAAAGGGTAAAAGGTGTAAAATTCCAACACTGGCATTTCTCCATGCTCCAACTCCATCAACTTCCTAAGCAAGACTGACTTGGATGCTTCAGAAAAAAACCTTTCCTCGATCTCCTTCGAAAATCTACCCAAGTCAATCCTCTTTTGGTACCCCTACGGTCACCCCCATTCCACCAAAATAAAGTAGCTCCTTGCAACTGTCTTGAAGCTACTCTCCTTTTCTGCTCATCATTCAACCCCAAATCAGCAAAAATTCTCTCACAATGCAACAGAAAGTTTTCCACTCTTTTCGCATCTTTAGTTCCTATAAAAGGTTTTCCTTTCAAACTAGTGTAATCTCGACTTAGCTAAGCATAGTTATTACCAACTAATGCTATGGGATTAACTCCTCCCGCGTTAGCAACCTTTCCTCCAACTGCTTCTACAGCTGCTCCAGCTTGCATCAGATTGACGTGGAACTGGTACATAGTCCATATATCTACTAGTCTGGTTTTGGCACCTACGTCGCCATTTGCATTTTGATTAGCATTTGTCCGTCGATCCTAGTTTCTCCTAGTGTTGGGCTGAGCATTTCCATTGGTTGTGGTGCTTCCTCCACCAAGATTCACTCTTCCGTTTCCTGCCACCATATCTTTCTTTCTCATAAATCTGCAGACGAGCCTTAGTAAGATATAGAAGAACAGTCTAAGAGAGTGGGGAGAATACATACTTATATTTTGCAAATACAAGTACGTTGCTATAGTGTCATCCCATACCCCAATCTTATTCTCTGATTCATTAGGATTATGTATTCAAAAACTCTTTAAATCTAAAATTCTTTAAGCCATAAACCTATTCTCCGATACCAATATGTAACATCCCTCATTCTAAGGCCCAAAATTAACTGCCATGGAGGTTGCAGTCATCCATAGTTACTAATTCTCGATGAAAAAATGCGGCTATGTTAATCATATCAATAATCAGAAGCACATGGATATGAAAAAATTTCAAACATTGTTTAAAAACAAATTTTCATATCTCATTTCACAAATTATATTTCATATTCATTGCATAATCCCATTTGTAATCCCGCATTAAGTGAAACAATAATTATTACAAAAAACTCCAAGAGCGACATATGAAGATGCCCCCTTGGTTGATTAGAGTCAAATACTTGGCAATTATACAACTTTTCCATTAAATCAAAATAGACAAAACCAAACTACACAGCGGAAATGGATAAAGATCCTATTAGCTGGATTGCCTCCTGCAAGTCTCTGGAAGCTTACTTGTCTAGCTGGAATCTAAAAGCCCTTACTTCCGACCTATATAAATGAGTACTCGAGAGTTTAAGGGGAAAAAAAATTTCGTGTCAGACAATAGTCCGGTGTGAATAATAACCAACAGTTTCGAACCAAATAGATATCTAGTGAGTCCACGCCATTGAGCAGAATGGGTTTTCCCCTCACTGGTATCTTATCAAAACATAACAATCATATACTATGCTCCTGCAACCACAATGGTTAGAACATAGAAAATAGCATTTATAATCATGCAATACATATTGGATTACCTATTCCAATTCATTAGATTATCCATCTTAATTTCAAATGACTACCATCACAATTTAAACTGACTATCCATCTTATTTTAATCTGACTACCCATCATATAATAATGTGGACTACCTATCTCATAATTAAACATATTCAGAATTATGTGGACTATCCATCTCACATGTATTTATTTTACCTATTCCCTACCATATTGACACCCATCATATAGGGCTTATTCATTTAAAATTTTGTGGACTATCCATTACACATATTCCATCCGATTTAAAATAATGTGGACTATCCATCATACATTCCATAGTTTTCCTAGGATAACTATAAAACCTTCATTGTTCTCGTAGAGACTATCCATCTCTAGCATCATGTAGACTATCCATCTCACATCGTATAGTTTTCCTAGAACGACTATGAATCCTTCACTTGGCCTTTTAATTCATGTTACCCACATGTATCTATTTAACTCATGTTACCCACATGTTTCTCTTTAATCCACGTTACCCATATGCTTAACCCATATCTATTGGTGTAACCAATTAGGTTGTCTCCCCTTTAGTTCTAACATCCCAAAGTGACATGCATTGGTATCCCCAAATGATTCATGTCGAACTTATTAAAATTAAACAATGGTATCCCTAAGGTTTAAAGTCGAAGTCAAAAAACAATAGGCTCGCCGCCCTTTACCAAGTTAAATTTAGATCAATGTCAAAGTTCATCTACATTGGTGTCCCCAATGATAATGTTAAAATGTACATTTTTAAATGGCATTGGTACCCTGAATGAGCTCGTCGCAACAGAAAACATAAGCTCTCCGATGTTAATGAAGATAGGCGATAATCATGTCGTGCTATGGCTCATCGACCCTCTACCTAAGGTAAAACAAACTTAAATTTCCCTTAAGCATAAATCATTTTGAAAGTATAATGTAGATTTCATAAAAACAAATGGCTCCTCGCCAAAGCATGGGGTCTTCTACGCTCATAAATATAGACTACTTCGCCACTTTTCTAAAACAGTTTTGATCTACATCAAAGTAGGTCCCTTTGACGCTAAAGAAAAATGGCAATATCCTTATCAAATAATATAAAGTTATTAACCTTGTTGAATAGCGACGATGATTGACTCTCGCCTCATTAAAAAATTTATGAACATTTATGTATAGTCGAAGTCATAACTACGAACTTCGAAGACATTAAAATTTATATCATGCGGCGTCATTCTTAAAACATGGGTGAAGGGACATCTCCAACCTTGATGAATTACGTAGATACGGTACTGCCAATTCTGGGTTGCCGCTATGGTCCAATTCAACAAGGTTGGAAACATTACGTAGCTACTTAAGTAGTTGACCTACGCCTTACAACCTTGTCAATGTCGACACTTAAGAAGATGGTGCTTAGGCACGGCGGTACTATAGGTGTGGAGAGATCAAAAGCGGCATGGCATTACTGTAATTTATCTGAAATCTGATTTCTTACTAGTTATAGTAATTACTTTTTACCTAATCCAAATTCTAGTCCAATTCTCATTGGATAAAAACAAATTTTACATTTTCTTTTCAAAGAAAAACTAACGCATGAGATTTTCAAGTTCCCAAAACATTTTTTAAATAATTAGTTAATACCATTAATTAATTAATCTTTTATATGCTTATTTAGCATAATAAATTCACAATAAATCGAAATCACTTGGGACAAATCCCAAAAATTCACGAAAATTAGAGAATATCCTTTTCTTTACTATAAGAATTTTGGGGCTAAAAAACTATATTTAATAATTTTAAATATTTAAAACCTGAATTTAGCACATTTCCTCTCTAGGAAAATTCATATAATATCCAAATAAATTCAGAAAATTATAAAATTTAAAACCTATCTCTAAAATATTGTTTTACACCACATATCAAAAATTCAAGTTATTTGGAGAATGAAAACTTCGGATTTAACCCTAAACCCGATTAAACAATTATTATAAAATTCCAATAATATATTGTACAATCCGAACAATATTAACTCAACCAATCAAGTCACAACTTATCAAAATTAACTCGGGTATTACCCATAATCGAGTTTGAGATTAAATATAGAGATGGAAACTTATTATTCACCTTTTAAATCAAATGTTGTAGTTAAGCTTTGGTGTAGCTTTTAATCCCCAAGCTTCTTTCCTTTGAATCCTTAGATTTCGACTTCCTATTCCTTGTTTAATGGCCAGCCCCTTTTTTTTTCTTTTGATTTTTTTGTGATGAACAATAAAAATGAGAATGAAAATAAGAGGAGAGGGTTTGAGGCAAAAGGTATGGTCTATTCCTAAATTGCCTCTCTCATTCATTCCCTTGTATGTTTAGTCTTTAAAACATTTACTTATTTATTAAGGCATGACCTTATTAATTATCTAAATCTCATTTTCCTTAATTATTTACATTATTATATTTAATATATCCAATTAAATGTCCTGAATAATGTTAAACAAAAATTAGGGGTGTTAAATGTGAAGGTGTTCTCTCAGCTAGATCTAGCAATAGGGTTTCACCAACTAAAAGTAGCGAAGGAGAGTGTGTCAATCATTGCATTCCGTACTTTATTTGGTTTCTATGAGTTATTGGTTATGTCATTCGGGATAACCAATACTTTGGCATACTTTGTTGATCTTATGAACCGTGTCTTCAAGGACTAGCTAAATAAGTTCATGCTTATGTCCATGAATGATATTTTGGTCTATTCTAGGATAGATGAGAAACACAAGATGCACTTGAGGATTGTTCTTGAAGTTTTGAGGAAGCACAAGTTGGAAAGCAAAGTTCTTAAAGAACTTCTAGAGGAGGAAAGTGAGATTCTTGGTTCATGTCATCTCTTAGTAGGCCATCGTAGTAGATCTTACCAAGGTGGCAGCGATTCACGATTGGAACCAACCTAAGACTTCTATTGATGTGAGGAGTTTCCTAGGATTGTAGGGATATTATAGATGTTTTATCAAGAACTTCTCGAAGGTAGCAACACCGTTGACCAATTTGACAAGGAAGAATCAGACCTTTGTTTGGGACACGAAATGCGAGTATGCGTTTGTAAGTATGAAGGAGAGGTTGACGAGCGCACTAGTATTGACTATATCGAGTGGGAATGAGGAGCTGTGTAACATCTCCCAACTTGGAGACCCAAAACTAACAGCTACGGATGCTGCAGTCATCCATAGTTATTAATCCTCGGCGACCAAAAATGGCGGTGTTAGATTCATTGATACACAAAAACACATGAATATGGAAAAACTTTTAAACTTCAAACAAATCACATTTCATTTCAAAATATTTCCAATTCATTACATAATCTCATATTCGGAAATCACGTTCAGAGAAAATATATTTATTATAACATATGCCAAGAGCGACATATGAAGATGCCCGCTTGGATGATCAGAGTATATACAGATAATATAACAACTTTGCCATTACAAATAACACAGTGGAATCAAAAGGAAAGAGAACTCATGTCCCATTAGTTTTCATGGGCTTACTAATAACCTTTATATAATATATGGACTCCCTGTCCCATTTCATGGTTTTCATGGGTGCACTATGAACCTATTGGCCCCCTGCCAATTAACTTAATTAATTCATTGGTTCCTCTGAACCTATTGGTCACTCCAATAACTTCTCTTTTATCCTAGTTTTCTTGGGTTGACTAGGAACCTATTGACAAATTTCAATAACTTAATCCGAATATAATTTTCATGGGTAAACTACAAACCAATTGGCCCCTACCAACCACTCTTTATAACATAGTTTCATGGGATCATTATGGACCTATTAGTAACTCCAATAATTTCCTAGTCATAGTTTTCATGGGATCACTGTGTACCTGTCTCCCTGACAACTTCCATTTTTAGGCATCCTATGTTCTGGTCTCCCTGACCTCTTGGATGCAATTATATTCATCTAGGAGTTCTCTTGATTATATTAGCTACTGGGTCAACCTAGCTGGTTATTCTGCCCTTCCCCAAAATACAATTATGGGATTCAAAACAATGTGAATAAATTTATATTTGAAGAAGCAATCATAATAACATAACAATACCACTCTTGTGGGTTTAATATAGAACATAGTTAATCCCTTTAACCTATAATTTTATCAAGGAAATCTTCTTCTCAAAATCATTACAAAACTCCTTTATTTTAGCCATGGGTTTCTTCTTTTAAAAATAGAGTTTAGGTTATAAAACCTTTCGAAACCTTTGAAACCTTGCTTTCGACTTCATAGGATGACCTCCTTTGAAAGCATTAAAATATATCTCCAAAACATTAGACTCCTGCCTTTATAATACTTTAAAACTTTCCTTTAGAAATCTTTCGATTATATTAAAGTATTAATATTTAACTTTAGAAGCATAGCTTCGAAACCAGTGAAAGTACCATTTTCGACACCATTGGAAGTAACTCTTTCGAAATCATTGAAAGTCCCCCTTTCGAAACCATTGGGTTTATACTCAAAATATTATTTGGGTCAAAGTGAATATAGGCAAAAGCATCTCTTTTAAAACCATCTTTTATTATATAAAAATATTGGAGAAAACATGATGCTTCGACACCATCCTTTCGAAAACATAAAACATATGGGTAAAATAGTGAAGGTTGGCATCGAAACCCCTTTCGGAACCACTGTATTCGAAACCCCTAACCCCTTTTTAAAGCTATAGGGAGTGGCTTAAATTTGTAAAACAAAGTACCTTTCGACAGCATTGATATCATCAATACCATCGAAAGGTTAAATAACGGCAGCAGGGCTTCGACTAGGTCAGAACCCCTTCTTTCAAAAGCATTTCATAAGTAAAGGAACTCATTCGAAAGCAAACTTATGTTAATGGCAACCCTTTCAAAACCATTTAAAACCTCTTTTAAAACCCTATGCTTCGACTCCTTCGAAGGCTTAAACAAAACAAACGCAGGCGCTTCTCTTTGAAACACAAACCAAGGTAGCGACTCCTTCGGAAGCTATGCTTAGTTTCGACTAGGTTGAAGGCGAAAGCTCTGTGTCGAAAGGTACCTTCCAAAGTAGGCGAAACCGTCTTTTCTGAGTAAACCTGGTTTAATACTATTTAAAGCAAATTCTTTTCTAACTAACTTGCCACGTGTCAACACCAGATTTGTTGCCTTAACCTTTTCAAATTCTTTTCTAAAATAACTGCCGCTAATTTTAGATCTAAACCATGGTTAAGTTAATCAAATAAGCCCTTCCATTAAGCAAAACCAATTTTACAAAGAAGTCCCTCTTCTAAAATAATTTAATTTGCATAGCAAATCACTTTGGAAAAATCCCCAAAAATTCTAGAAATTCATTTTAATCATGTTATCTAACATATCAAAATTCCAGACCCAAAATCTTACTATATTTTCCAAAATAAATTTATAAACCCAAATAACCATATTTTCGTTTGAAAATTATATCAATCTTTATAGCTTGGAAAATTATCAAAATTGAAACCCAACTCCAAAATCATGTTTTATACAACATAAAAATTTTCCATGGCATTTAAACACCAATAAAAACTGATTTTACCCTAAAACCGTGTGTAACCATATTTAAATAATCTTGTTTAAATTAAACAAATCAATATTCTCGCATATCATCATCCAATTTATCATAAAAATGAATTTACCCTTAAATTCGAAAACATATGACTCAAAAAAAATAGAGATGGAATTATTATTCACCTTGATTTTGATAAGGGGATTGGATTGAGTTGATTTCCCCTAAGCTTAATTTTCTCTAGCTTTTAATTGAATTCATCTTCTCTTAATGGCCGACCCTCCTTCTTACATTTAGTTTTCAAAATGACGTGAATGGGAAGTAAAAGGTAGGAACGAAAATAAATAAGGGTAGGGGTTATGGGCGGCAAATTCCTAATATACCCTTATGTAATTTGATTAATCCCAAAACCCACTCTTAAGCCCATTAATTTTTATCAGGCATGACCTTAATTAAATTTATTTAAATCTCAACCCCCTTATCACTTAACATTTACATTATTCTATTTAATTTATCTAATTAAATCTCCTGAATAACATTATAAAAATTAGGGGTGTTACAGGCTCCCTTCCTTAAAGAATTTCGTCCTCGAAATTCAATAAGGACTAGATACCTAACATAGCAATCATCTGTAATGACTCCCAAAAACCATACTAGTCTACCTGACTAGGAATTGTCTATATGAATCTAATATAGACATACCCTCAAAGCAGATCAGAATAAGTATCTCGAATCATGTCCTCTATCTCCCAAGTACAGTCCTTCTCATTGTCGCTCCACTGAACTTTCACCAACTCGACTGTCTTGTTCCTCAATTTTTTCTCATCTCTCGCTACAACCTGAACTGGTCATCTCACAAAGGTCAAATAAGGCTCTACTACTAAATCTTCCAACTCTGTCGGAGGAATAGTAGTCTTTGGATCATGCACATACTTGTGAAGATGAGACACGTGAAATACATTATGGACACATACAATACTGCTGGGCGACTCTACTCTGTACGCAAGCTTTCCAATCCTTTCTATAATCTGGAATGGACCAACATATCTCGGTGCTAGTTTCCCGGATTTCCCGAACCGTACCACACCCTTCGTCGGTGATACCTTAATGAAAACCCTATCTCCAACTGAGAACTCTAGGTCATTACGCCTCTTATTTGCGTGACTCTTCAGTCTGGATTAAGCTTCCTTCATCCGTTCTCGGATCAACTCAATCTATTCTGACGCCTCCCTTACCAAATCTAGACCTAAGACCAATCTGTCTCCAGTCTCCAACCAACATGCAGGGTATCTGCATAGCCTTCCACACAAAGCTTCAAAAGGCGTCATTCCTATACTAGTCTGATAACTATTATTATAGGATAACTCAACCAAAAGTAGGTGATCCTCCCAAGATCTACCAAAGTCTAACACACAAGCTCTCAACAAACCCTCGAGTACCTTATTGACTCTCTCTGTCTGCCCATCCATCTGTGGGTGATATGTGGTACTCATCTTGACCTTAGTGCCTAACATATCCTGCAGACTCTTCCAAATTTCACTAGTGAATAATGCATCTATGTCGCTGACTATGCTACTAGGAACTCCATGAAGTATAACTATGTTCTTCATGAACAACTTTGACAAAACAGGTGTCGTCCTGGTCGACTATACTTGAATGAAATGGGCACTCTTGGTCAATCTGTCCACAATAACCCATATACTCTCATTTCCTCTGCTTGACCTTGGGTACCCATCTAATAAAATCCATGGATATGGAATCCCATTTCCAAACTGGAATTTCTAGAGGCTGAAGTAATCCACTTGGCTTTTGATGTTTGGCCATCACTTGTTGACAGTTTACACACTGCCTAACCCACATGCCAACATCCCTCTTCATGCCTTCCCAATAGAAGCTTCTCTTCATATCTTGATACATCTCGGTCCCTCCAGGATGAATTGTAAACTTGGATCAATGACACTCCTCAAGAACTTCCCTCCTTAAGTTCTCCACATCTGGAACACATAATCGTCCCTTCTTTCTTAACCATCCTCTCTGGTCAGGACAAAAATCTTACAAATCATTGATATAGGTTCCAACCTCAAGCCTTCTAATCCTCTCAGCTAATAATGGATCCTCCTTCTGTTTAGAAGCAATTCTTTCGATTAACACTGGTCGAATTTCTAAATAGGTCATCATGGCAGTACTCTAACTAGAACTAGCAGTCGATCTTAGCTGCGCAACACATCTAGCCAAAGCTTCTAGATCTTTCCACTCTACCAACATAGCCAACACCACATTCTGATATCTTTTGCGAGCATCCGCTACCTTATTACCTTTCCCCGGTGTATACTCTATACCAAAATCATAAGCAGCAAAAAAATCCAGCCATCTCTGTTGTCGCATATTCAACTCCTTCTGAGAGAATAAATGTCTTAAAGACTTATGATCGATATACAATTCAAATCTCTCCCTTAAGAGATAATGCATCCAAATCTTCAAGGAAAAAATCACTACAGCCAACTCTAAGTCATAAGTAGGATATATCACTTTATGCGGTCTAAGCTGTCTAGATGCATAAGCAATGACTTTGCCCCTTTGCATCAACATTGCTCCCAATCCAGTCCTACATGCATCAGTATATACCACCAACCCTTGGTTTCCATCTGGAACTACTAACACTGGAGCATTGGTCAACAAATGCTTTAACTTAAGGAATGCTTCCTCACATTTGTCGGACCAAACAAATCACTTCCTTACTGGTAAGCTTAGTCAAAGGCACTGCTATCCGTGAGAAATCCTTATTGAATCTTCGGTAATAGCTAGCAAGTCCAAGAAAACTTCTGATCTTGGTCACCGTCTCTGGTCTCTTCTAATTGTTCACAGCTTTGATTTTATCTAGATCGACTGACAACCCTTTCTCTGAAACCACGTGACCTAGAAACTTAACCTCTTTCTTCCAAAAATGACACTTGGAAAACTTCGCCTTTAGCTGATTCTGCCTCAGCATCTCAAGCACAACTCTAAGATGATCTTCATGCCCGCTCTCATCCTTAGAGTATACCAAATGTCATCTATAAACATCAACACGAATCTATCCAAATACTCTCGGAAGACTCGGTTCATCAAATCCACAAAGAAAGCAGGTGCATTCGTCAACTCGAACGACATTACTAACCACTCATTCGAAACATATCTAGTTCGAAATGCTGTCAAAGGAATACTGTCCTCCGCCACTCTCAACTGATGGAACCCTATCGCCAAATCCAACTGGGAAAACATTCTGGCTCCACTCAACTGATCAAACAGATCATCTATCCTTGGTAGAGGGTAATTATTCTTTATTGTCCTTTCGTTTATCTTACGATAGTCGATACACATCCTCAGCGACCCATCTGGTTTCTTCACGAATACCACGGCCGCTCCCTAAGGCGAACTGCTTGGTCTAATAAAATTCCTTCCTTCTAGATCCACTAGCTGCACCTTCAATTCCCTCATCTCAGTCGGTGTCATTCTGCTTGGTGGTCTACTCATAGGTTTAGCTGCTGGCATAAGATCTATCGAAACTCAACATCTCGTTTCGGTGGTAGTCCTGTGACCGGCTCAAAGAAATCTACAAACTCTCTTGCTATTCTAACCTGACTTAGATCTTCTCCCACTTCTATTGCACTTAACAAAGCACAACTACTCCGGTCAGAATTCTCTACTGAGAATATAATTCGGTTATGAATATCAAGGTGTCTTAAAGAAATCTTCCCATCCTGGAAAAATATCCTGGCCTCATACCTCCTCAACCAATCCATACTCAAAATGATTTCGAAATCTACGAAATCAAAAACATACAAACTGCATGCAAACTTATGACCTAACAAATCAAGTTTTAACTAGTCGCATCTCATCCCCAGATTTGCATACCCTCCTATTGGATTTACAACCCTTAAGGAAGTAACAAGGTATGTGGGTTCTAAGCATAACCTATCAATCGAGCACTGGGATATAAATGAATGTGATGCACCGGTATCAAAAAGAATCCTAACTGGTGTATTCTGAATCAAAAACGTACCTTCCATCACAGTCTTTCCTTTATCAGCTATAGTAGGCTTAGCTTATGATCCAATAGCAAAAACCTTCCATTTGTCCGCCTTGACTGGCTCTGGACACTAGTTCTTGTAATGCCCGACTTGATCACAATTGAAGCACTTCACATTCTTCTTGTCTGCAGCATTCTTCCCTTTGCATGTCCAACACTCATGAGCACAATGACCCTTCTTGCCACATTTGAAGCACACCAAATCAGCCTTTGCCTTCTTGGCAGCATCCCCATTATGGGCTCATTTGTTCTTAAACTTCCTCTTTTTTCCTTAAGGTAGCACAACTAGCCAGCATCTCTTCATGGTGAATGGTCATCTCCACCACTTCATTATAAGGATAATGGATATGGTCATTCTAGCAAGCTCCGGTCTCAGTCTTCGAATGAACCTCTCATTCCTTCTGATGTCGGTGTCAATAGTGGCATATCCATATCGAGACAGCTCATCAAACTTAGCAGCGTACTCGATTATTGACATATTACCTTGGACTAGATCCATAAACTTCCTCATTAATGCCGACTTAGCAGCTTCAGATAAAAACTTTTGCTCAAACCTCATTCTGAAATCAGCCCATGTTAGCTCTTCTTCGGAACTCTGACAGTCACACTGTTCCACCAGTGAAGCGCTGCCCTTGCAACTGCCTAGAGGCCAGCCTCTTCTTTTTCCCATCATCCAATCCTAGATCAGTAAAGACCCTTTCACAGTGCAATAGCCAATTCTCAACTTCAATAGCATCCTCTGTTCCAGAAAATGGCTTTCCACCCAGACTGGTGTAGTCTCTACTCAACTTAGCATAGTTATTCCCAATTGGAGCCACAAGGTTAGCTCCTCCATCATTACCAGCAACCCCAGCTAGAAAAAGATTGGCTAACAACTGATACACCATCCCCGCATCTACTGGCGGATTTCCAGCACCCACATTGGCTTCATCATTTGGGATAGCATTAGCCTATCGACCTTGGTTCCTCTTGGTATTAGGTCGAGCATTTCCATTGGTTGTGGTGCTTCCTCCACCTAGATTTCCTCTTCCATTCCTGCTTCCATATCTCCTTTCTCGTAAATCTGCATACGAGCCTTAGTAAGATAAAGAAGAACGGTCTAAAAGAGAGGGGAACACGTACTTATATATATATATATATATATATATATATATCAAATCCAAGTACGTACTATTGCGTTATCCCAAACCCCGATCATATTTTCAAATTCATTGGATTGTGTTTGAAAATATTTTAGGTTTTAACTTCCTTTTTAAAGTCACATAAACCTATGCTTTGATACCAACTTGTAACATCCCCCTACTTGGAGGCCCAAAACTAAGGGTACAAATGTTGTAGTCATCCACAGTTATTAATCCTCGGCGATCAAAAATGGCGGTGTTAGATTCATTGATACATGGAAACACATGAATATGGAAAAACTTTTAAACTTCACACAAAATCACATATCATTTCAAATTATTTCCAATTCATTACATAATCCCATATTCACAAATCACGTTCAGAGAAAATATATTTATTACAATATACGCCAAAAGCGACATATGAAGATGCCCCCTTAGATGATCAGAGTATATACACACAATATAATAACTTTTCCATTACAAACTACACAGTGGAATTAAAATAAAAGAGAACTTTGAATAGCTATCATGCCTCCTGCACGTCTCCGGAAGCTTTATTTGTCTAATGAGGTACCTAAAAACCTCAACTCTCAAACTACTAAAAATCAATTGAGTACCCAAGAGTTTAAGGGGAAAACATAAACTTCGAGTCAGACATAAGCCTGGTATGAATATTAATCTACCATCTCAAATCATTTAGATATCTAGCAAGACCATGCCGCTTAGCGGAACGGGTTTTCCCCTCACTAGTATCTCAAAACCTTTATAAAACTATATATTATGCACTTGCATACACAATAGTTAAAAACAGTCATTTCAAAATATTATGATGATATGCAACATTTTAAAACATATTGGATTTCCTCTCCTCTGTTTAAATTGACTAACTATCATATTTTATAGTTTCTATGGTCATTATTAACCTATTAGTTTTCATGGGCTTACTAATAACCTTTATATAATATATGGACTCCATGTCCCATTTCATGGTTTTCATGGGTGCACTATGAACCTATTGGCCCCTTGCCAATTAACTTAATTAATTCATGGATTCCCCTGAACCTATTGGTGACTCCAATAACTTCTCTTTTATCCTAGTTTTCATGTGTTGACTAGGAACCTAGTGACAAATTTCAATAACTTAATCCGAATATAGTTTTCATGGGTGCACTACAAACCAATTGGGCCCTGCCAACCACTCTTTATAACATAGTTTCATGGGATCACTATGGACCTATTGGTAACTCCAATAACTTCCAAGTCATTGTTTTCATGGGATCACTGTGAACCTATCTCCTTGACAACTTCCATTTTTAAGCATCCTATGTTCTGGTTTCCCTGACTTCTTGGATGCAAATCTATTCATCCAGGAGTTCACTTAATTTATATTCACTACTGGGTCAACCTAGCTGGTTATTCTGCCCTTCCCCCAAAATACAATTATGGGATTCAAAACAATGTGAATATATTTATATTTGAAGAAGCAATCATAATAACATAACAATACAACTCCTGTGGGTTTAATATAGAACAAGGTTAATCCCTTTAACCAATAATTTTATCAAGGAAATCTTCTTCTCAAAACCATTACAAAACTCCTTTAATTTAGCCATGGGTTTCTTCTTTTAAAAATAGAGTTTGGGTTATAAAACCTTTCGAAACCTTTGAAACCTTGCTTTCGACTTCATAAGATGACCTCCTTCAAAAGCATTAAAATCTATCTCCAAAACATTAGGCTCCTGCCTTTATAATACTTTAAAACTTTCCTTTCGAAACCTTTCGATTATATTAAAGTGTTTGTACCAAAAATGGGCACAACACTCTTCGGAAGTTTTTGAAGAGATAAAAGTGAAGAATGAAAATTAAAACTGTGGGTTATCTAACAAAAACTCCAAGTAACAGAAAGTAAATTGCAAAGACAAACGATTTAGAGTGGTTCGGCGTTTTGCCTACGTCCACTATGAAGTTTTATGATTTTATTGCTCGATACTTGATGATTACAATTCTTGATAACGTAGTACAACTGAAATTATATGCTAAGTCTCAATCTAAAGCAGCGGTGGTGTTCTGGAGTAAATCTGGCAGAATCTGGGTGCTCTTTAGTACTTAGAATTGTCCGACCCCTTTTCTGAATGACCAGGGGCTCTATTTATAGGTGTAGGAGGCTGATATTTCGCCTAAATTGAGGGGAGACTAGTTCTGGCACGTGAGGGGGCCCACATGGCCGAAATCTGGAGATCTGGGCCCACTTTGGGATCGATTCGACCCTTGGTTCGAATCGATCAAGAAAGAGTCCGATCGAGCTGAAATTTGGTGTGGACATTCTTCATCATGCGTTTAAGCTTCTGTGAAAATTTCATTGCATTTGGACTTGTAGAACTCGAGTTATGATCGATTCAAGTTGAAGATTTTCGTGCTCTTCGTCCTATGGATTCGTTCGAATCGATATCGTTCGAATCCATAGGGTCGAATCCATGCTCCTGCATGTGAAGGCGATGATGTGGCGCGCGTCCCTCGAATCGATCCACTTTTCGCTCCGAATTGACTGGGTCGACTCCATGTCCTCTGCAGCTTTGACTGGGTATCCTCGTGATAATGGATTCGAATATGCGGTCCTTCGAATCGATAGGAGGGATGTTCCTTCGTATCGATCAGGACAGTCCACA
Source organism: Allium fistulosum (assembly GCA_030737815.1). Classification (NCBI taxonomy): domain Eukaryota; kingdom Viridiplantae; phylum Streptophyta; class Magnoliopsida; order Asparagales; family Amaryllidaceae; genus Allium; species Allium fistulosum. The sequence continues at coordinate 901,051,727 of CM060905.1, forward strand.
GTCGATCGATACAAAGACTTCCCAGCTGGATGGATTCGAAGTGCCTTACCTCGAGGGATTCAAAGAGAGGTCTTGTGCCGGATTCGAGTGGTCTTTGACTTGATGGATTCGAACCGAGGTTGGGTTTCCTGGATTCGAAGTAGTACACGTCTGATGGATTCGAACTAAGACCGGTCTACTCCATCTTTTGTCGATGATATCTTGAGCATACGAACTCGGATTGGCTTGAAACTTGGATCGTTGGTTCCCACGGCTTTGCTTGACGTGCCTTATCAATTGTAGCCCGATCCGGACTCGGACAAAATTCATCGATATCCATAGCGATCCTTGCGCGTAGCTGGTCTTCGAGACGATCTGTCACCGGTTTCTAGTTAAGTCCTTGGTGTTACGGCCTTGCCAAAAGGCGGGATAACATTTGCCCCCCAAAGTACGTCTTGTGTAAACATGACGTGCTTTGACAAGCTGCAGTCTCTTATTGGACAGCTATGACATGCTTTACCGAAAGTTGCATTCTGTATCGCTGTAATCGATCGTCGTGTAATTGTGACTGGCTGTTAGTTTTTTGAGTCGTGACGAGATGAACATTTGATCCCTGTAAATGACAAAGATCGAACATTAGTCAGAGATATGTGCATACGTGTATTATCTTGACTTTGGTTAACATTGCGTGATCGCAAGTTGTTGCTAGTTTGGTTTGCTATTGAATTCTGCATCGGTCCTCTCCTGGACCGGTTTGAGATTCGAGTTAAAATATTGCTTTTATGACTGTCTGTGATCATCCTCTTGTGTCGATCCTCTCCTGAATCGGTATAAAGAGTAGACAAGCAATTTTTCACATTGAAACGGTTCGTCCATTTTCATCAGTGGTCAGTGATGGATTCGAAGCTATGTTTGTTCGAATCGATGGCTTGAATTGCTGGTAACCGATGGATTCGAAATGGTCGTTCAAATCGATAGCTTTTGAATCACTGCATGCTAATGGTCGTAAAGTCAGTATTTTGAGTCGATGGGACGCAACGACTCCAATTTAACTTTTGTTGAAAGCTTCGAATCGATGTAGCTTCACATCGATGAGGCTTTGTAAAGATGCAGCTTTGATGGATTCGAAGTTTTGAGGATTCGAATGCAATGGGCTCGAATGTGATGGATTCGAGTGGATTAGCGCGTGATCGGCTGGAGTTGGTCATTTTGACCGGGATACGAATCGTCCCGTTTCCTTCGTGAGGCCCATATAAATACGCGATGCCGTTGTCACTTTTACTTTTTACTTTTTACTATTGCTATAGCTCCTTCTTCGAATCGATCTCTCCAAGGCCAAGACGAACGTGCTCTCCTCGAATCGATCGAACCCCTTCACGCTCTCATTCATAATAAAATCAGGTAATCAAGGGATCGATTCGAGATGTGAAAGATAGAACTTAGAATTTTTTGGCAACGATTCAGTCTTTCTTTCTGAAAACTTCGAGGAGTGATGAGATCTGGACCAAGTGGGTCGACTCGACGGAGCTGAGGAATGAAACCATTCGAGTCATATCGATCAGAGCGTTAATATGGAGGAGCGTCGTTGCTTCGTATCGATCCAGGAATGACCAGTTCGAATCGATCTCGACGGCAAGGTTTTGAATCGATGACTTGGAAAGAAAGGGCATCGAGTCGATTGATTCGAAGAAATGTTATCCCGATTGATTCGAAGGAATTGAATACTGATCGATTCGAAGTAACGTGGAGGTCATGGGTTCGAAGCGCTCCCCCATCCTAAGGCTTTACCGAGTCGACCTTAATGGAGTCGAGGTGTATGGACCCGAACGTCATCGATTCGACTCACATCGATTCGAGTCGATCGATTCGAACGTTCTGGCATCTGCTCTTCTGATTTGATTCAACATCTGAACTACGGCCATTCTCAAGTTGAACTTTAACGAACATAATGAACTTTAGCATACTCGATTCCGACGAGCTTCGGCCTTGCATAATCGAACTTGACTAAAAGATTATACTTGAACTTCCCTTGAAGCTCGTTGATGGAACTATGACTTAACCAATAATATGACTGATTTCGACTTGAACTGGTTGGTGACATTTGGATGGTGCGGGTATGACGGTCAGCGATGACGGTCGTTCCCAGTCTCGATTTTCAGAGTTTCGTCGTTCGTACACCCCGTTTTAACCTGTAGAATCTGCTTAAGTTATGCACAACACTTGCACTGCACAACACGTTCATACACTTCACACTGGGGAATGCACGGGCTCTATATGTACTTAACGTTTCTTTATGATGAGTTAGTTAATTATGGAATCTTCGAGCTCCCAACAACAAGAGGTACAGAGCTCGACTCCTCCGGTGCTTGAGATTCCCGATATTCCTGCCGATGTAATCGATCCAGCTCCAGATGAATTGCCAGAGGCTATATTTATCGAGGACCCCGTCGACTCTGTCCAATCTAACATTTTTGAATCCTTACTGGGCCGAATTTGCTTGAAACATAACATATCTCTAGATGATGTGTTATTACCCAGTGCCGCTGATAGACCGCACAATCCGCCTGAAGGATATACAGCTTTCTATCGCCATGCTTGCACGGCCGGAACTCTCCCTCCTTTCAATCAATATATCAGAGGGATGCTATCATATTTAGGAATCGCTCCTTCACAACTTCATCCCAACGGGCACGCGTTGCTGAACAGTGCCTTTGTCATATTTATGGACTGTCTCTTTCACCCGCCAAGGCCAACCGAGATTAGACATATATTTAACTTCAAGAGTAGGGGTGATAGCCCGTCTTTTACATTTCTGGAGGCAGTTAGAAATTGCCAAGTTGTTGTCGGAGCCTGGACCCGACTGATTTATTTCAAGAACGAATGGTTCTATGTTCGATGCCCTACGGGTTTTGTTAGGCGATGGTTGTCTAGACGTAAGCGCCCTAACCTGTTCTCTTGACCAATAGCTTTTTGGCGTTAGTATTGACATCTTATTTCTCTTACAGCCATTATCTCCAGACCCGATGGCGGGTACTTCAAGGGTATAGTCCGAAGTCTTCAAGAAGTTCTGGGTGAGCTAAGACATATCGACTCGGTGATGAATGACTATAACTTAAGAACTCTCGGTCTGATCGAAATCAATCAAAGTATAGTTATCAAAGGGTTGGCAAAGCCTGCCTCCAAGAAGGAGAACAAGAAGAAAACGAAGAAGAAAACGAAGAAGAAAACGGCGAAGAAACCGCTCGGAATCACCATAACCGAAGCGAGTGATGAAGAAAGAACCTATACAGATCCGGAGCCGATGGCTGATCTCTCGGGAAACTTTGAAGAATCGGGAGAAAAACGGAAAGGCAAGGCCGCCGTTTCCAAAAAACTTAAGTCCAAGGGGGGAAATCTGTAGATGTGTTTCCTCCCGCTTCCGGAGTCATGATTTCTGAGGCCGCCCCTTCTCATTCGAGAGATTCTTTCAAAGGGCTTGACGATATTCCTATCCCAGATTATATATCGATTTCTCATAATCCTGGGTTGGAGGAATTTCAAGATGTCCTTTATATGAACGAGCCCTTTCCTTTAAGTGCGGTCAACACTTCCGGTCGGTTTGGGGGTTTACACATTTACACACACTTCCACAGCACTTCATGACTTCTGCATAGTAAACATTGCTTTATCGGATCCTAACCCGTAATCCTTTTTTATCGCAGGTGAAATGTCAGGCAGAGGCTCCACTTTGGATAGGCTCCGGAACGTGCGCCAATCTTCTCCATTTTATGATTTCCACAGGAGAGAGACAGATAGGGATCACGGGCGAGGCTATTCAAGTCAAGAACGTTATGATAGAGATAGAGATTACTCGCGTGGCCGTTCTGGCCATGATTACTCCGACAGAGACCGGGGATACCAATACCGACCCCGATCTCGCTCTCCTCCACCTCCTAGGGCCCCAGTTGATCTTCCCGGGCCTTCTCAACAGCAACAGCCGCCTTCTCAATCTTCTCGGCCTGATACTCAGCAGCCAAGAATGGAACCGACAACAGCCGCTATAATAGAACAAGCTCCGGCTGAGTTGACAAGTGAGGGAGCCATCAAACTTGCGCAAATGAAAAGAGATTTTCCTGAAATTTGTATGGATGCTTATGTCTTCCCTCCTAATCTTAAAAGAATTCCTCCGGATGCTGAGAACATTGCTCATAATTATATCCGTGACTTCTATGCTCAGTATAAGGAGTGGTACAAAGCGGCAGCGAAAGCATCGAGGGTAGCTTTTGACCGGGCGAGGATCATTGAGGAACGTGATGCCGACATTGTTAAACAAAAACGTATTATTCAGGTTCTTCAATCCGAAATGGAGACGCTCCGGAAGTCAGAGCTTGAAGCACTTCGGAAACATGAGGATGCCGTGGCCAAACTGGCTAGGATGCAACAGGAACATTGCGCCACGGTAGAAGAGATGGGTCACCGCAACACCACCATTGCAGTTGAGCGAGACTTAGCCATTAAGGAGTTGAACGAGCTCAAGGCCAAATTTGCCGAAATGGTGAAGGAGAAGGACGATGCAAACACCACTGCCCAAGAGGCCTGCGACCAAGCTGTATCTCTTAGAGCCGAACTTGCGGCGGTGGCGGCTAAGACTAAGTCTGCGGAAGCAGAAATTCAAGAAAAGATTTTGGAGGAGCGGTCCAGGATGGACGCCGAGTTCGATGATCTCTTGGTCACGTATAACGCCAATGTGCTGGAGCACAGAAATTTAGCGTGGCTGGGAGATGACTCCATGATCCTGTACAACGCCTGGACCCGGCTGGTGGATGAGAAGAGAGCAGCGCATCCAGATGAAATACTTGATGACTTTGAGCTGGAGATGCGTTTGCTCACCGAGGATGAGAGGAAGGTCCTTCATGAGGCGGTGATTTCTATGGCGAAAGAAAAGCTTGGTGTTCAATCTCTAGAGACAGGCGAGGGCTCGGGGATCGCGCATCACGAGGCAAGTGTTGAAGTTGTTGTTCCAACATTGCCCAAAACCACTGGTGCGGCAGATCCTCCGTCCGTTCCTGCATATAACCCTGACCAACCGCTATTATCTTCCGCCGATGATTCTGCCCATGTTCCGGTCCAGACTAAGGAAGGTATTTGAACGCTTCCCGCATTTTAGTTATGAAGAGCCTTAAGCAACACACTTGGCTAACAATCTTCGCTTTGTCGCATTTCAGTGACTGAAGTCGTTGTTTCTGCGCCTCTTGCACTATCAGTTCCATATCAAACGCAAGGGGCTGTTTTTATTGAAGCCATCACGACTTCTACCTTGGTTGGCGAAGAGGGAGATGCAAACATGTTTTCTTTTAGCGCTCAAATGATTGAGGAGCTTCTTAATGAACCCATCAATCCCTCCGTCAACCCGTCCGATGCTAAGAGTGGGGCTGCTCTGGCCGTTAGTTCATCTATGCCAGCTACTGTCGTATCTGATGCAGCCCAAGCATCCCGTGAGGACGAAGTTTTTGCTGAGATCGATGCCGAGATGGCAGCAGGGACTGCTGGTATGAATTCGTCAGGGCCTGCTCCATTAATGGTGATCTCACCGGGCGGTACTGTAGTTATCGAAGCTGCTCCTGCCCCACTCCCTGTTACTGCTCCCATGCCTTCAACTCGTCATCCGAGAAGAATTTCCATCGTCTCAAGCTCTGAGGAAGATGTTGATATTATGTCGCTGCCGGAGGACAAGCCTGAAAAGAGTAAGTGGTTGAGGGGAAAATCAGGCAGCGGATCTGGCGGAGCTACCCCGAAGAAGAAAATAAGGAAGAAGAAAGATTGAACTCTTTCTTTAATTTTCCGCTGCATGGGGTAGTATTTTGTTGATTTTTCTGTAGTCATGTATAGATGTGGATTCGGCTCCCACTAGTAGAAACTTTTTGAACCACTTTGTAATCATATTCTTTTTGTTGATAGTGGAAATGAGAATGTATTCCCTTTTGTCTTCAACTTGTTATGTGTTATAGTTCTGCCCCCAGTATTGGGGATAAGTGTGGAGTTGACGTATGTTTATACTCCACCTCGCGCTCTGGGAGTACGGAGTTAAGTAAATGTTTATACTCTGCCTCGCACTCTGGGAGTATGGAGTTGAGTAATGTTTATATTCCAGCTCGCGCTCTCGGAGTCTGGAGTTTGTTGATATTTATACCCAGCTCGCGCTCTCGGAGTACTCTGGGGTTTTGTGAATGTTTATACTCCGTCTCGCGCTCTGGGAGTACGGAGTTGAATGAATGTTTATACTCCGCCTCGCACTCTGGGAGTACGGAGTTAAGGAATGTTTGTACCCAGCTCGCGCTCTCGGAGTACTCTGGGATTTTGTAAATGTTTATACTCCGCCTCGCACTTTGGGAGTACGGAGTTAAGTAAAAATTTTGTACCCAGATCGCGCTCTCGGAGTACTCTGGGATTTAGGAAAATGTTTATACTCCGCCTCGCACTCTGGGAGTACGGAGTTAAGTGGAGGGTTGTCGCATATCAACCCTTTTCTGGTCTGATGTGATGGCTTGCCCCCGAGCTCGGGTTTCTTTTAACGAGTGGTTGATCGCTTCGTAGCCACTCCCTACTTGAATAAATTCCACTGTGTGATGGAACTTAGCTTTTCGTGCATCGTGATGTTGTACATTGTATTTAATGAATCACAGCTCTGGCTCGAAAAGATGGCGTTTTATTGCTGGAATAAGAAAACATGGCAAAGTCAGTTTCCTTATTACAAATTCTAATTTCGAAATGCAGAAACAAATTTTAAAAAATGAAATTTAAACTAAATGGATAAACATAGCTGCTATGTGCAATAGCGACGAAGACTTTCGCTATCCCAGGCCTTTGGTGAAGCTAGACCATCAACGGTCATTAACTCATATATACCATCCCCGAGCTCCTGCTTAATCTCGTGTGACCCTTTCCATGTTGGTTTCATATATGGGAGTGCCGGATATTCTTTTTTTATGACAATCTTATTATGTTCAAAAGTTTTAAGTCGGTCCTTGGCATTGCGTAATCGGGCGACTCGATTTCGGCGTATGATTGTTCTCAAGTCAACCTGGTCGCCCTGGACGACTCCAACTCCGTTGACGGTAGGGAATTTTAAAGTTAAGCACCACGGGGCAATTACGGCTCTGAATTCAGCAAGGGCAGGTCATCCTAAGAAAGCGTTGTATGGCGAGACTATGTTCAACACAGCGAACTGTAATGTCCGAACTCTCCTATGTTCCTCGGATCCTAACTTAACTGGTAACTTCACCATCCCAATAGGTATGGTAGCGCTACCGTTGAATCCATGGAGGTGAGTTTGGCAAGGTTCCAAATCCCTGGCTTTCATCCTCATTTGATTATAAGCATGTATAAAAAGGATATTCACAGAGCTCCCGCAGTCAATCAGTATCCTCTTCATCCAAGCTGGACCTACTTGCGCCGATATCACGAGTGGATCAGTAGTCGGGCTTCCGACATAATCAATATCGTTGTCTCGGAAAGTGATGTCGTTAGTCATCGCTCTCTTTCGTTTGGTCGAAGGTCTATTGTCCAAGTTATCATCATACTCGAGGTTCGAATGCTTGATTAAGTTGTTATATGATTCCATTTCTTCCCAGTTTCGCTTCGCTGGACGAGGATCACTACTTATAGCATTTATGACTAGCCTTCCACCCGTATGAGCGGGTTCCTCTTGTCTTTCTTGATCTTGTGCACAATTCTGATTTGACGGACCCGCACCACCAGACTGCGGCGCCCGCACAAACTGATCTAACTTCCTCTCCCTGATCAACTTCTCAATGAGGTCCTGTAAGTGTCGACACTCATTGGTATTGTGGCCATAACTTTCGTGGAATCTACAGAACTTCCCTGTTTGAATCTGCCTCTCCGACGATTGCTTCGGAGCCGGCTTCTTGTATTGCATAGTATTGCAAGTCTGTAGGTACAGATTTTCCAATGATGTATTCAATGGTGTGTAATTATCGAACATTGGAGCTTCACGCCGTGGGCCTCGATTTGAGTTTCTTTTCTTATCTTGACCACTGTTGCCTCTCGGCTGAGTTTGTTTATTCTGTATGTTTAACTGAACTTTTCCGAAGTTGTCGCCAGACTGTTTAACTGCTACATTACTTTGTATTCCTTCATTTTCGGGTCTTGCATCGTCCTGCTTCCTAGACTGTTTCGCATCCTCTTGCTGCAAGAATTGTGCGGCTTTTGAGTAGAAATGGTCCAACGATGCGGGTGGTTTTCCAGCTAGCCAGTTTCCAAACTCAGAGTCAGGATCAATCCCCTTCGTTAATGCCATCAAAATCGAGTTATCGTTGGGATTACTAATCTCCACACATGCCGTATTGAATCTCTCCAAGTAACGCCTTAGTGTTTCCCCACGAGCTTGGGTAACACTAGACAGGGTGTTAACATCTTTAGGCCTAGCGACATGCATGCGAAATTGTTCAACAAATTTCTTAGCCAGCTGATCAAATGAAGAGATAGATCTAGGTGGCAATCTTGTAAACCACATCGTCGCAATTCCTCCCAAAGAGATAGGGAAACTTCGACATTTTATTGCATCATCGGCCCTTGCGGCGCTCATTGACCATTCATATTTCAAGATGTGTTGATTGGGATCAGAATTTCCTTCGTACATAGGAAGAGTTGGCATTCTGAATCGCCGAGGAGGTTCAGCGTACAGTATCTCATCTGTGAAGGGAGTGTGACTACGGGAAACTCCCCAATCGTCATTGGTAAGGCCTTGGCTTTCGCTGATCATCTGACGTACCATAGTTGAGATGTCTGGCATTGCTACATTTTGAGCATGCTGAGCAAAGGTGTGGTCGGGTTCCGTAGTGCGAGTTTGGACCGGGCGCTGTCGACGGTCCAAGTTTCGCCTCCTTGGCTAAGCATCTTCTGGGACGTATGGTTCAGAAGTACGTCCCTGCTGTTGATTACCTGAATCTGGAAGATGTCGGGTATCAACCCTTGTTTCTACTGTGGCAGCTGTGACATGATTGTCCGTAGTATATTGTGGAGTACGACCACCTCGTGCTGATGGCCCAGCTTGGAAGCTGGTTGACGGTCCTGCCCTCAACTGTCCAACAGTCAGGGCGGGTTGATATCCAGCAGCTTGAGCATGACTTCCGTCCAATCGGGGATGGGTAGATCTATGATGATAGTCAGATGAGGCAGAGCTTTCAGTGGATGAGCGGGAAACATCATCCCTTCTGGACCTCCTACGGCCCTGGCGGTTCAGTTGGTTTGTCAATTCAATATTTGCACGCAACTATTCGGCCAATTGTTGACGACTTTGAGTCAGTTCCTGAAGCAACACATGGAATTCTCGTCTGGTGACTGCCCCAGATGGATCTGAATGAGTAGTGTTGTCTTGGTTGGATGGTTGCTGTTGAGCAGGATTCTGTCCATCCCTTCCTTCTTGTCCAGCAGCTGTAGAAGTGGTTCTTGTGCTAACCATTTTGAATGATGAATCCTTTTCCTAGATTTTATGCAAATCTGAATAGAATGGAAGGATTTTGAATTGGAGATCTGGATCTTCCTCTTGGATTTATGCAATCCGGTACTGATGGTAGATCCAAGGAGCAGGAGAAAAGGCTGGTTTTCTCTCAATGAAAGCACCAAAGTGTTTGTACCAAAAATGGGCACAACACTCTTCGGAAGTTTTTGAAGAGATAAAAGTGAAGAATGAAAATTAAAACTGTGGGTTATCTAACAAAAACTCCAAGTAACAGAAAGTAAATTGCAAAGACAAACGATTTAGAGTGGTTCGGCGTTTTGCCTACGTCCACTATGAAGTTTTATGATTTTATTGCTCGATACTTGATGATTACAATTCTTGATAACGTAGTACAACTGAAATTATATGCTAAGTCTCAATCTAAAGCAGCGGTGGTGTTCTGGAGTAAATCTGGCAGAATCTGGGTGCTCTTTAGTACTTAGAATTGTCCGACCCCTTTTCTGAATGACCAGGGGCTCTATTTATAGGTGTAGGAGGCTGATATTTCGCCTAAATTGAGGGGAGACTAGTTCTGGCACGTGAGGGGGCCCACATGGCCGAAATCTGGAGATCCGGGCCCACTTTGGGATCGATTCGACCCTTGGTTCGAATCGATCAAGAAAGAGTCCGATCGAGCTGAAATTTGGTGTGGACATTCTTCATCATGCGTTTAAGCTTCTGTGAAAATTTCATTGCATTTGGACTTGTAGAACTCGAGTTATGATCGATTCAAGTTGAAGATTTTCGTGCTCTTCGTCCTATGGATTCGTTCGAATCGATATCGTTCGAATCCATAGGGTCGAATCCATGCTCCTGCATGTGAAGGCGATGATGTGGCACGCGTCCCTCGAATCGATCCACTTTTCGCTCTGAATTGACTGGGTCGACTCCATGTCCTCTGCAGCTTTGACTGGGTATCCTCATGATAATGGATTCGAAGATGCGGTCCTTCGAATCGATAGGAGGGATGTTCCTTCGTATCGATCAGGACAGTCCACAGTCGATCGATACAAAGACTTCCCAACTGGATGGATTCGAAGTGCCTTACCTCGAGGGATTCAAAGAGAGGTCTTTGACTTGATGGATTCGAACCGAGGTTGGGTTTCCTGGATTCGAAGTAGTACACGTCTGATGGATTCGAACTAAGACCGGTCTACTCCATCTTTTGTCGATGATATCTTGAGCATACGAACTCGGATTGACTTGAAACTTGGATCGTTGGTTCCCACGGCTTTGCTTGACGTGCCTTATCAATTGTAGCCCGATCCGGACTCGGACAAAATTCATCGATATCCATAGCGATCCTTGCGCGTAGCTGGTCTTCGAGACGATCTATCACCGGTTTCTAGTTAAGTCCTTGGTGTTACGGCCTTGCCAAAAGGCGGGATAACATAAAGTATTAATATTTAACTTTAGAAGCATAGCTTCAAACCAGTGAAAGTACCCCTTTCGACGCCATTGGAAGTAACCCCTCCGAAATCATTGAAAGTCCCCCTTTCGAAACCATTGGGTTTATACTCAAAATATTATTTGGGTCAAAGTGAATACAGGTGAAAGCATCTCTTTCGAAACCATTCTTTATCATATAAAATTATTGGGGAAAACATGATGGCGTCGGCACCATCCTTTCGAAAGCTTGAAACATTTGGGTAAAATAGTGGAAGGTTGGTGTTGAAACCCCTTTCGAAACCATTACCTTCGAAACCCCTAATCCCTTTCGAAATCTACAGGAAGTGGCGTAAACTTATAAAACAAAGTACCTTTCGACAGCATTGATATCTTCAATACCATCGAAAGGCTAAAGAACGACAGCAGGGCTTCGACTAGGTTGGAACCCCTTCTTCAAAAGCATTTCATAAGTAAAGGAACTCATTCGAAAGCAAACTTATGTTAATGGAAACCCTTTCAAAACCTTTTATAACCTCTTTTAAAACCCTATGCTTCGACTCCTTCGAAGGCTTAAACAAAACAAACACAAGCGCTTCTCTTTGAAACACAAACCAAGGTAGCAACTCCTTCGGAAGCTATGATTTCGACACCTTAACTTTCACCTTCCTCACATCCACTACGTACAATCTTTATGATACCTTGTGTATTGGTTTCGGCTTAGTAGGTTTCGACTAGGTTGAAGGCGGAAGCTCTGTGTCGAAAGGTACCTTCCAAAGTAGGCGAAACCCTCTTTTCTGAGTAAACCTGGTTTAATACTATTTAAAGAAAATTCTTTTCTAACTGACTTGCCACGTGTCAAAACCAGATTTTTTCCTTAAAATTTTCAAATTCTTTTCTAAAATAACTGCCGCTAATTTTAGATCTAAACCATGGTTAAGTTAATCAAATAATCCTTTCCATTAAGCAAAACCAATTTTACAAAGAAGTCCCTCTTCTAAAATAATTTAATTTGCATAGCAAATCACTTTGGAAAAATCCCCAAAAATTCTAGAAATTTATTTTAATCACGTTATCTAACATATCAAAATTCTAGACCTAAAATCTTACTATATTTTCCAAAATAAATTTATAAACCCAAATAACCATATTTTCGTTTGAAAATTATATCAATCTTTATAGCTTGGGAAATTATCAAAATTGAAACCCAACTCCAAAATCATGTTTTATACAACATAAAATTTTTCCGTGGCATTTAAACATCAATAAAAACCGATTTTACCCTAAAACCGTGTGTAACCCTATTTAAAAAATCTTGTTTAAATTAAAAAAATCAATATTCTCACATATCATCATCCAATTTATCATAAAAACGAATTTACCCTTAAATTCGAAAACATATGATTCAAAACAAAATAGAGATGGAATTATTATTCACCTTGATTTAGATAAGGAGATTGGATTGAGATTGATTTCCCCTAAGCTTAATTTTCTCTAAATTTTAATTGAATTCTTCTTCTCTTAATGGTCGGCCCTCCTTCTTACGTTTAATTTTCAAAATGACGTGAATGGGAAGTAAAAGGTAGGAACGAAAATATATAAGGGTAGGGGTTATGGGCGGAAAATTCCTAATATACCCTTATGTAAGTTGATTAACCCAAAAACCCATTCTTAAGCCCATTAATTTTTATTAGGCACGTTATTATTTAAATTTATTCAAATCTCAAACCCATTATCGCTTAACATTTACATTATTCTATTTAATTTATCTAATTAAATATCCTGAATAATGTTATCAAAAATTAGGAGTGTTACAAGCTGACAATATACACAAATGCCTATGATATTGGACTTGGTGCGGTGTTGATACAAATGGAAAAGGTTGTCACCAGCGATAGTCAAAAGCTAAAACCACACGAGAAGATTTATCAAACTCACAATTTAGAGTTGGTGACAATAGTATTTGCTTTGAAAATTTGAAGGCATCATCTATTAGGAGAAAGGTTCGAGCTATTCATGAACCACTAATCCTTGAAGTACCATTTCTCCCAGAAGGATCTCAATCTTGGATGGTTAGAATTCTTGGCCTCCTATGACTATGACATTTCCTATATTCCCGTTAAGTGAAATGTGGTCACTGATGCATTGAGTAGAAGACATGCCCATTTGGGAGCGATGTTCCTGGAGTGGAAGCAGTTGGAGTATATTGTTGGCTTTGACTTCAAACCTCATTGCGATTTAGAGCCAGAGATGTTTGCAAGCTTGATGATCAGACTTACTTTGGTTCAACGGATCGGTACTAGTTAGAAGCAAGATGGTTGACATTGGAGATCATGACAAAGATAGAAGGAGTAGAGACTGAAGATATGAAGTGGTACAAACTCGACCGAGATGGTTGTTTCCGTAAGGATGGGAGATTTTTTATTCCCGATGTCGACGAATTGTGAGAATGGATGCTATGAGAGTGCCACCATTCTAGGTTGACCATACATCCTGGTGGTAATAAGATGTACTTTGATATGAAGCGGACCTATTATTGAAAAGGGATGAAGGGATGTCGGGACATTTTTCTCGAAGTGTATGAACTGCCAGTTGGTGAAGGTAGAACGTGAGAAGCTGAATGGATTGCTACAACCACTTGATGTTCCTGAGTGAAATGGGGAGCAATGGTCGATGGACTTTATAGATGGATTTCTGAGGACCTAGCAAAGTACGATAGCATTTGGGTCATAGTCGATATATTGACGAAGAGTGCTCGATTCATACTATTAAGTCAAGCAGAACGACATCCAAACTAGCCTATTTTTATATGAAATGGGTTATACAATTCCATGGTATGCTAAAGAGCATTGTGAGCGACTGAGACCCTTTATTCACTAGTGGAGTTTGGAAGAGCTTACAGGAGGCATTGGGGAACGATCTACATCTCAGTACAGCTTATTACGCACAAATTGATATGTAGACCGAGAGAGTAAAGCGTATATTGGAAGATCTCTTGCGAGCTGGCATACTCGATTTTGGAGGCTCATGGGATGATAATTTGCATTTGGTAGAGTTTGCATACAATAATGGCTATCGGTCTAGTATCGGTATGGCACCTTACAGAGCATTTATGGCTGACCATGTAACACTTGTTCATGTTGGTGGAAGGTGGATGAGAAACTGATACTTAGGCTACATATGACTAGAGAAACCTTGTGGAAAATTAAGATCATTCGGCAATGAATAAAAGCTGCTCAGGATAGGAAAAAGAGTTACACTGATAAGAGACGTCAAGATTTGGCATTCTCTATCGGTGATATAGTGTTTTGAAGATTTCTCCACTGAAGAATGTTATTAGATTAGATTGTAAGGGGAAGTTGGCGCCGATATTCGTATGCCCTTTTTTGATAATAGAAAGGATTCGAAACCTAGCATATGGGGTCAACTTGTGTCAGAAGATGGCAGGCACGCATAATGTCTTCCACGTCTCTCATTTGCAGAAGTTTGTGTATGACTCGGGCAGACGATTGCACAGGATCAACTTGATGATATCGAGATCGATCCAAAACATTTGAAGATATTCATAAATACCATAATGGGAGGAGCTCTTCTACCAGACAAAAGCTGGAAGAAAATGGAACAGTATGCAAGTTCGTTGAATCACATACCATAGGAGAGTTTCTTTTCCATAATGGGCAGAGCCCCGACTAAGCAACAAAGGATGATAATATATGACAATGTTTTAAGGAATTGAGATTTTGATCGAATTGAAGTGCCAATCTTCGACTCCATGATGATTACAACAGTTATTAGCCCGGCTGCGGTACATCAGGTCTTGGTTGATAGCGGTAGTTTTATAATATATTATTCAAAGAACATTTGATCAGATGAAGATCGCTATGAAGGATTTCAATCTTGTAAATCCAAGATTCAGGTATTTACAGGCGAGGTGAAATAACCAATTGGGATAATTTATTTATCCGTGGAATTAGGAGACAGAGACCGTAAGTTGTTGCAGATTCAAAAGTTTATTATAATGGATGAATATTTGATATACAATGCCTCTTTGGGCTGACTGGACCTTGTTTGCTTCAGGATAGCACTGGCTCTTTGGTGCTTAATGATGAAGTTACCCACGGAGAATGGGGTTGGATCAGTTTAGAACCAAAGCATAGGTAGGGAATGTTATGTGGTTGAGCTGCAGGAACAAAGCGACGGGGAAAAAAGCAAGAATATGTAAAGAACTCTCTATATTAGAAACTCGAAAGCATAGCAACTAAAGCCTAAGCTCTAGCTCGAGAACCATAAAAGGTTCGATAAGTCTATGGATCCTAAGAAGAAGTCAAAGGAAGTGCGGGCAGATCCAGCTGAACTGACGGTTAATGTTTTAGTCGATATGGATGATCCTATTGGACTCTTAAAATTGGATCTTAGCTTAGCATTAGACTGAGGAAGGAATTGGTTAATTTCCTTCCAGGGAATTTGGACGTATTTGCATGGATGCATTCAGATATGTATGAGATATCGCCGAAGGTAGCATGTCACATGCTGAATGTTGAAGCAAGGTTTCCGCTGGTAAAGCAGAAAATGTGTAGTCTGGGTCCGGAGCAATCTGCTACATTAAAGGAGGAAGTAGATAAGCTGATGGAGAATAGTTTTATTCATGATTCTATATACCTAGAATGGGTATCGAACCCTGTGTTGGTCAAGAAATCAAATGAAAAGTGACAGACATGTATTGATTATTCTAACTTGAATAAAGCATGCCTAAAGGATAGCTTTCCTTTGCCTAGGATTGATAAGCTAGTAGATGGGACCTTAGGATAATAGTTTCTCTCTTTTATGGATGCTTATTCTGGTTATAACCAGATACCGATGCCTATGCCGAATTAAGAGCACATGAGCTTCATAATGGATTTTGGATTGTATTGCCACCAAGTGATGTCATTCGGTCTGAAGAACGCATGAGCTACTTACCAATGGTTGGTGAATTATATGTTCAAAAAACAAATCGGATGAATGATGGAAGTATACATGGATGATATGCCCGTGAAGTCATGGCTATCGAGAAATCGCATAAACGACCTTTCGGAGATGTTCAAGGTATTGTGGAAGTATAGAATGAAGTTGAATCCATTGAAATGCTCTTTTGGAGTTGTATCGAGGAAATTTCTGGGATTGATCGTGAATTCAAGAGGCATTGAGTTTAATCTGAAGCAGCTTACGCCTTGAGGAACATGAGTGCCTAACCACAAAGAAGGAGTTACTGAGTTTAAATGGGAGGGTTGCCGCTTTGAGTCAGTTTATCTCAATGGCAACAGACAAATGTATACCATTCTTTGATGCCCTCACAAAGAGTAAGAAGAATTTTGACTAGAACGAGGATTATCAGAATGCCTTCGAGGAGTTACTTAGGCATATGGAAACATCACTAGTTCTATCCAAACTTTTGGATGGAGAGCACTTATTCATTTATTTGGCGATATCTGCTCATGCACTAAGTGTAGCTTTAGTACGTGAGGAGGTGAGAATTCAAATGCCGGTTTATTATATCAGCAAGTGGTTAACTGGAGCTGAAAAGAATTACCCGAAGTTGGAAAACCTACATAATGCTTGCTGATTACATCGAGGAAGCTGGGACCATATATTCAGGCTCATCCGATTCGGATCAACCCTTGAAACAGGTGTTGTATCGACCCAAGACTCTGGGATATTTCTAAAATGGAATATTGAATTAAGCCGGTATGATATTACTTACCATCCGAGGAGAGCGATAAATGGAAAGGCATTAGCGGGCTTCATCAATTAGTTTACCGCCGAAGAGGAAGACTGTATAATCCACTACCTCGTTGGAAATGGTTTGTAGATGGAGCTTCGAACACACATAGTTTGGGTGTAGGAGTAGTGCTTGTAACACCAGAAGGACAATCAATTTTATATGCATTAAAATTGGAATTTCCTATGACTAACAACAAGGCTGAATACGAGGTGTTGTTAGCTGGGCTAAAGATTGCAAAGGAGCCTGGATAAGGACGTTGCATATATTCAGTGATTCCCAATTAGTGGTTTATCAAGTGAGGAAGGAATATCAGGCTAGGGGTGCGAGACTTGCCCCTTACCTTACAAAGGCACTGGAACTATTGGATGATATAGAGCATTATATGATTACATGCATCCTAGAGAGGAAAATACCAAAGCTGATTGATTGGCCAAGCTAATCAATTCTTGGAAGGAACATGCGATGGATTTGGTTCTATGTAGGTTTTGGCAGCTTCAAGTATTGATCAGATGGATGTCAAGTGGATTTTGAGGACCGGAGAGGAAAAGGAGTCATTGATGACTCCAATCAAGGATTATTTACTCAAGGGAATTCTCCCAAGAGAAAGGAATAAACTGAAGAAACTCCTTTGAAAAGCACCACAATCCATGATGCAAGAAGGAGTACGATGCAAAAGACGGTTCTCTACTTCCTTGCTTAGGTGTGTAACCAAGATGAGACTAGGAAAATCCATATGGAAATCCATGAGGGTAGGTGTGGTGACCACACTTGGGGGCATACATTAGCATAGAAGTACTTCGCTATGGATATTTCTAGCCAGCTTTAGATCGAGATGTAGTTGATTGCACTAAGCAATGTGACCATTGCCAGAGATTTGTGAGGGTCCCGAGAGCCTCATCGATAGAGCTAGAGCAAATGGTAAGCCCATGGCCATTTGCATTTTGGGGAATTGACATAATTGATGTGCTACTAATGGTGAAATGAGGAGCTAAATACACAATAGTTGCGATGGATTATTTCACGAAGTGGGCCAAGGCGAAACATTTTCCATGATCACAATGAAAAAGTGATCAACTTCGTGACCAGAAACATTATCTGTAGGTTTGGAGTAACTTAGAAGATCATAACGGATAATAGAAGTCAGTTTGAAAGTACCGTGTTCAAGGATTTATGTAACCGGTACAAGATTGAGGCAATTGGGTCAATGAGCTTCCAATGGCATTGTGGGCTTATGAGACGACCCACAAGTCTGCAACTGTATATACGCCGTTCACTTTGGCCAACAGATCAGAGGCTATGATCCCAATAGAATTGGAAGTCCCTTCTTATTGTAAGAGGCATTATGATCCCATGGTAAATGAGGAAATCTCGCTTGAGTCCCATGATCTGTTTGATAAGAAAAAGCAGGAAGCATAATTAAGGGTTACTGCTCACCAAAATAGAGTAGCATGACACTTTAATACCATGGTCCGGAGTTGTACTTTTGAGGTAGAGGATATCGTTTTGAAATGAGTTCTCCGAGGTATAGGGGAACTTAATCCAAATTGGGAAGGTCCTTATACAATTTAACAAAAGCTTGGAGATGGAACATTCAAGCTAGCTACTATTGATGGAATCTCGATTGCACGAGCTTGGAATAGCGACTTGCTATGATGATATTTTAATTAGGTTTATTTAATTTATTCCATGCAAATAAGTCACCCATGGATTTTGGGGGCAATGAAATATGGCAGGACTTGCCACGTTTTCTATTTATATATAAACGTTAGCTTCTTGAACCAATGGAACTGTGTTCTTGTAAGGAAAATCTTACATTGTGTGATTAGTTGCACAATCTGGTATTGATTCCTTTAGTCTAAGATTTGGAAAAAGGAATCTAACCATAAGGGTCGATCATATAATTCGACACCGTTTCTCTGATATTGATTATTGCCCGGAAATAGGCAAGGTTAACAAGGGATATCTAGGGGCAAGTAGCAAAAAGCGCCGGTTTCTGAAGATAGAAACCGGTGCATGGATAGAACCACGCTGGTGGCTCGGTAGGATACGCTAGACTAAGGATAAGCGAGGACGGTCTACGGATACTCTCGGTCAACACCAGAGATAGGTGGGACGGAGAGCGAATGCCCAGAGATAGGTTTCTAAAGGCACGAGTCCTCAGATATATGAACCGTCCTATGGTTGGGATATTCATGACTGCGCTTATGGCATAGCAGGACACATTAGGCTGAGAATAAGTGAGGATAGATGAAAAATAAAAACAAGAACAACCGGACTCCTCCGGTCTAGGATCGAGATCAGGATTGTCAATTGCATTGGGGACAATTGGATAATTTGCCCTGCGTAGCTAAAATCTGACCAAGTCCCAGATATGGGCAAGGTAGAACAATGATGCCTGGATTCTGACATTTGGAGAAGTTCTAAAGATAGGACTTACTATGCGATAGAATTACATAAAGGTTATGACTTCACTCATGGCTTAGTAGGACACGCTTTGCCAAGGTTTAATAGTGTGAATTTGTTGGTAATATTAATCAAGCCTAGTTGTCGAGCAGATTGGAGACATCATGAGATAGGCATTTAAACCATTATTCCCTAGAGATAAGGAATAACACAAAACTTGGAATATTTATGACTTGTGAATGGTCGAAGTAAAGTCAACCTAAAACAAACAAGAATAATGGCAGAATCAGTTAAATTAGTATTGTTTAGCTAAGTGGTACACTTAGGCAACTATAAACAGGACCGAAAAATAGAATTTAAGTAAAGTAACTGCAGGAATTTTATTTGTATGCACAGAGAGGTAGTAAATAAAATCATTACATGGAGAAAGACATATATAATATGGATAAATTGCAATATAAGCAATTATATTATATATGCATGTAGTTGTATATAAGCAAGTGCGAAGTATAAAAGTGTAGAAAAGTAAATGGAATAGAGAATACAAAAGAAAAGTAGTCTTCCATTACATCACTCTTTATATACATCCATGATTGCGGGGGCCACTCTCGCACAAACGTGGTCTATATACAACAAAAGGAAAAACGAAAAGATACATCCTAAATAGACAAACAAAAACTGTCTCACCTTTAATGGAGGACAGTTGAGAAGCCTATTTCTTCTGGCTCTTTTTCTTTGCGGCCTAGCTTCCTGAGCCAACATAAGGCCTCTTCTGGCCTTTATCATCTTTAGGTGTGTTGCCTCCAGAAGGTGTGGTATCACCTTTGGAAACAATGATGGTAGGATCTTTAGGACGGCTGGAAGAAAGCCTGAGAGTCTCCGTTGTGGTACTGGTGCTATCGCTCCTCGAAGGATGGATAATGATTAGAGAAATACGAAAAGAAGGTTTTGGCTCTCTAGTGCTTGTAGGTTTATCATGATCAGGCTTAGTCTTGATCTTAACTTTGGACATATCGATCTTCCACTTCTCCACCATGGAAATGGATTCGGTCGGGCCTAAGGCATTGGTAATAGTGATGTCTTCTGCCTGGAAGTGGGAAACATCATCCAATCCCTCCAAAGCTGCGATTCTCTCTGCACCAGAACTGGAGATAGAGCTAGAGGGAAGACTTGGAACAACTAGTCACGTGGTCGTGGGAGTTGACTATGTAGTGATAGCAATAGTGCCTGTAATAACCCTGCTTTCTACGCCGTATAAATAAATAAATTTAATTAAAATAAAAAAAATTAATTTGATATTTGATCATTTATATTTAATAAAAGGTTTTTCCATAATAAATTGAATTGAATCAATAAATTCTTTATGAACGATTTATTGAAATCGAATAAATTGTTTTAATTGAATATGAAATAATTTGGAGTGTAAATTATTTTAAATCAGATTGAAATTTAGTTTCAAAGAAATTAAACGAGTTGTGGAAAGAAAAAAAGGGTAAATAATTGGGCAAAAGTAGAAAATTAGAAATCAAGGCCCAAAGCCCATTTTTATTTTCATTGCTTCTGGTATACTCTTGACGCTTCTTCCCTCTAACCCTAAACCCAAATCGGCTTCATATACTTAGCCTTAATCCTCTTTCCAAAATGAAATCAATGCATGCGAAAAAATAAAGAGAGACGTATTCATGTGTGTCGGAAATCATCGATGGCGGCTACAACGTGGTGCTGCTCCGAGGCACATGAGTGATTGGTAACAAGGGCCGTTGTGGTCGTGATCTGGTAGTTGGCATGATTGATGAAGGGACCTGAGCAACGTGATTTTGGGCATCGTGAATTGATCGATCAGGAGGTGCATGTGAAGTGGTGAGTTCATGTATGTGCATTACGGCGAGGCTCTAACATGGAATTGTGTATGTGTGCATAGTGGACTAGGTGATGATGGGATGGGAAGCAACCCGACAAGGTGTTAGCAGCAGTTTTGGTAAGTGGTTTTAGAACGAAGCTGCTATGTATGTGGAGTTGTTGGTGACGATGAGGAGTGCAGTGGCTATTATGGCATGGCGTGCGCTTGGCATTGGTAAATGTGGTAAGTTGAGAGATTGCTAATTTGGATTTCGAGCATCGTTTCGATGAGTTTTCTCACTCAAATCTATATCTATTTCATCATTCTCTAATTATATAAATACATATCATGATTAGATTACGTTGCTTGAATGTATTGGTTACATTTTCTTGGTTGAATAGCTTGTGAATAAATATTGAATAGCTTGGGAAAATTGTTTGATCGGGATATTCATATGGTTGTGTGATATTGGATGTGTTTTGATTGATTAATGAGATTTTGTATTTGCTGGATGTTCAAAATGCAAAGGAGATGATATCTGTTTGAATTTTAATTTTGTTTTTTTATTTCAAATTATGAGTGCATTGTTTGATGGCGGAAATTCAATAGAATTCGACTCGGCCACACGATAAAAATTTATATTGTTGCCCTGTTGTCGATTTTTGGAGAACTTTACTCTATGGATTTTATTTTAGATGATTTATTAATTTTCCCATTTTGAATATTTTTGAAAGCTTCAGGAAATTATTTATCGTGTCTTAAGTTTTATTTTGAAATGGTATTTTATTTTATAAAATTTTGAAATGAATTTAAAGTAATATTCAGAGATTTCATATGAGTTATCATGGATTTTGAGTATGTAGTGAATGTTTTGAATTATAACTTATGGTTTTAAAATGAAAAGAGTTATTTTTTAGGATTATAAATTTATTTTAAAGTATTATTTCATTATAGAAAATTATGAATTAGTATCTATGATTATTTTTGTTTGTAAAGTGATTGTGGAAGTTTTGGAAAATATATACATAAGGATTTGGAAATGAATTATAGTATTTGAATCTTTTATTAGGATTGAAAAAAAAAACTTAATTTATTATTTATTACTTATAAGAATTTACTTTTCGAAAATAAAAGTGATTTGAGAAGTTTTATTTAAATATATTAATTTATTGAAAAGAAATGTATATTTGGTTTTAAATAATTATTTAAAAGTTTATAAGGTTTTGAAAATAAGTAGTTTATTCTATATATTTGTTTAGATTTACTTATTTCTTATTCCCTCGATATTGATTTTGTTGTTATGAGTGATTCACTGTTATCTATTCTGATTAGTTGATCTTAATGTGATTCCATACGGTGATGACATCCTTGTGTTTGATTTTGTGAATTTCATTCTGTGTGATGAGAAATCTTAATAAACAGAGTTATAATACCGTTTGGAATGGGCCATTCGGTAATATTTCTCTGGTCATTTTTTGGAGTCGTTATATTGAATATTGGGATAATTGAGTGTAGTTTATGAGTAGTGAATAAACAATTGAGTGTCATATGGTGGTATGGGACATCTTTGTGATATTTATTTGGTTATTCATTATAAGTAGATGTTACTCTAGTGTCGAGAACTGGGATATTGAGTTTATACTTGCGTGATGCGATGCTCAAGTAAAGCAAGTTTATATGCTCGAAGTAGAGCAAGTTTATAAATGTAGAGTTATGGGGGTGTACCCATATATGTTTATAAACATAGAGTTATGGGTGTGTGCCCATATGTATGTTATATGTCGTGAGTGCTCCAAGATATGATTAGGATTTAGTGGGAACCGAATGGCCAGTGTCCACCCCGGTCGCCTGATCATGGGGTTACGCCCCGATCTATGACACTTTGGTTATACATTAGACGCGTATCATGAGATTTAGCGATAGGCGGAGTAGCCTGTAGGGTGGTGTAGCTGTTAGGGTGGAGTAGCCCTAGCCCTTTTAGTCACGAAGGCCAATAGCCTGTTACCTTAGAGGCGTGATTCGGGCCATGATTAATGCGTAGCATAGTCTATATGTCGTGAGTGCTCCAAGATATGATTAGGATTTAGTGGGAACCGAATGGCCAGTGTCCACCCCGGTCGCCTGATCATGGGGTTACGCCCCGATCTATGACACTTTGGTTATACATTAGATGCGTATCATGAGATTTAGCGATAGGTGGAGTAGCCTATAGGGTGGTGTAGCTGTTAGGGTGGAGTAGCCCTAACCCTTTTAGTCACGAAGGCCAATAGCATGTTACCTTAGAGGCGTGATTCGGGCCATGATTAATGCGTAGCATAGTCTATAAGCGTGTTTATGACATGTAGTGGATATAATCACAATATCAAGTAGGTAACCGAAGACTGTAGGAGCAGATCGTGGTAGAGTAGCCCTAGTCTCTTAGAGCAGGCAGGTAGCCGTTCATCTCCTTTCTGGTTTTACAATGATTGATAGATACATACATATTATATATATATATACACCTCACCTAAGTATTAGAGTGGATCCGGATTTATAACCCAGGCACTCTTAGAAATGGCAGGTAGCTATATTATGATTTAACTATGTGGCGTAACCCATATATTATGAGATTATTGCATGGTGTAACCCATATATTATGATTTGATTCCTTTCACTATTCATTTCTAAATGAGGAGATGAGATTATACCTATGATGTGATAGATATCCAGAGTATAGTGGATTCTAATATCTTATATTTTATTTAACTGATGGGTAGGTGCCCTATATTTTACAGTTAGACTGTCTATTTTATCATGTTTGATGATAGTATTTTATTATTTGAGATTGAAGATATATTTGGGCAACGTTGTGTACATGCCTAACTATATGTAATGATATCTCACTTATTATTGATTTCTAGGTATTGGATATGATTTCTTGATATGTGTG
Source organism: Allium fistulosum (assembly GCA_030737815.1). NCBI lineage: Eukaryota > Viridiplantae > Streptophyta > Magnoliopsida > Asparagales > Amaryllidaceae > Allium > Allium fistulosum. The sequence continues at coordinate 901,075,524 of CM060905.1, forward strand.
TTCCACACATTCGATGTTGATTTTGTGATTCCTGATTTGATGTGATTTATATGGGTGATGACATTTTTATATTAGGTTTTGTGGTTTTCTTCTTTATATGATATTGGGATTGCTTGAGGTAACATTATATTATTTACACCTAGTATATATAGATTTTTATTTGTTATTTGACCATGGATTTAGATAAAGTCTGATCCGTTTATTATTAATATAATACTCGGTTAAGTCTTGGATATTTCATGTACAAGGACGATGAGACCAGCAGTTATTTTCTAGAAATAGAGGAGACTGGATATTCAAAATTGTAGATTTTTTTTATTGTATAGTCTCTTGTGTGTGTATCATTATGATGTGTATTGACATATTCAGTATATTGGATATTATATATTATCGCTATGACTGACTCTATAATCTTTGATATTTACTGTATATTGTATATTGTTCTATCCTGGAGGCACACGTGTTTATTGCTTTATGCCAATACCGTGCACATACAAATGAGATAGTTATTGGATGTTTTAATACGTACCAATATTAGCTCAAGGGAATATTCACGTGTGTACCCCATATCATTTTATTCTTTATATTATTCCACAGTACTATTTAGTAGTACCCTTGGATAGTATAGGTATAGAGGTAGAGTGTTACAAATTAGTATCAGAGCAAGTTCCGAACAATACATTGTACATAAGAGATAGAGTCTTGGACTTAGTTCTGATTGAGAGTCCCTATCCCCGTGGGTAGCAAGAGTATACGATGGTTACTAGGTAATAATCCGGGAACGTACTTGTTATTTTTCCTACTATAAATATATTCCTTATCTCTACCTCTTTTGTATGTTTTTTTGTGTCAAGTAGAAGTGGTTGAGGGAGGTAGTGAAGTAAGGATTAATTAGCCTAAGGAGTAGTGTCAGTATTGTTGATACTGAATAAACCTCTATGTGGCACTGAATAGAGTAGCCTGATCCAGTAGTGATCAGAGGGCGCATCGGATGCTGATAAATAGTGTTAACCCACCTTTTGGCAAGGCAATATACATGCGGATTTAACCGAATAGACTTCACGATTATCGAGGCTGGAATATTATAGACTTGGTTCAGATGGATGGATGGACAATCAACTATGGATAATAATATAAAGCCAGGATTAAGCATAGTCGATGGATAAACGATGCAAGACTTGGAGAAAGGCGTAGCTCGGGTCAGCATGGTGTTGCTCCGGGTTGGCATTGTTTATCTGGGTTGGCATAGAGTTGCTTTGGGTTCTACTCTGGGTCGGCATAGGGTGCGCTTCGGGTTCTACTTCGGGTCAGCATGGTGTTGCTCTGGGTCGGCGTTGTTTCTCCAGGTCGGCATAGAGTTGCTTCGGGTTCTACTCCGGGTCGGCATAGGGTTCGCTTCGGGTTCTACTTCGGGTTGGCATGGTGTTGCTCTGGGTCAGCATTGTTTCTCCGGGTTGGCATAGAGTTGCTTTGTATTCTACTCTAGGTCGGCATAGGGTTCGCTTCGGGTTATACTTTTGGTCGGCATGGTGTTGCTCCGGGTCGGCATTGTTTCTCCGGGTCGGCATAGAGTTGCTTCGGGTTCTGCTCCGGGTTGGCATATGGTTCGCTTCGGGTTCTACTTCGGGTCGCATGGTGTTGCTTCGGGTCGGCATTGTTACTCCGGGTCGGCATAGAGTTACTTCGAGTTCTACTTTGGGTCAGCATAGGGTTCTCTTAGGAATCTACTTTGGGTTGGCTTGGTGTTGCTTCGGGTTGGCATGGTGTTACTCCGGGTCGGCATAGGATGGACGAGTTAGGCTCGATGATCATTATGGTGGGCCCATGTAGGTGAGAAGGCCCTGTAGCCGAGATTTCACCTATAAATACAATAGGCTTGGCTTCGAAAAATGAGGATTCATTCTGCTTCTCTTCATCTTCTACCTAGAGGCTACTCTGCTATTTTTATTCTGGAATTCTGGATTATAACTGTAATCAAATTTCAGTATAATAAAAAGGGTTGTTCTAGAGTGGATGTAGGCCGAAGTTAGCCGAACCACCATAAATCTTGTCTCTCTTTTATTGCTTTCATCTTAATTTTGGTTATTCTTCATATTATATTCTCTACATATACTTTATCTGTGATCTGTGACTGGATATTGGTGCTTTCACTTATAACTGGGTGTTGGTGGCCAATTTTGACGCCAACGAATAGCTTTCTGCTAAAGGCGATTATTTGTTTGATTGTATGATGTGCGTTTGGTTGTATTTATTTTTGTTTTCAATTGGCCTAGTCTGGAATTTAGGAATTGAGTAGAAGATTATCACTCAAAAATGTATAAACCCACTTGAATCTGGATGGAGCCAAATATAAATTGAAGCTGGCAATTTATCCAAATTTGAACCGCTAATGGATAGTAAAATTATTTAAGAAATTAACGATAATAATATATATAACTATAATGCGATGAAATAAGTAAAATAAATTGAATGTTTGTTTGTGGATGTTTGATTGCTTGATTGTGTATTAATAGTGATAGAATATTTGGATATTAATGTAATTACCATTATTATGTGAATCTACTAAAAGCAAGCATATAATTTGATTTTTACAAAGTGATTTAAAATGTTTTAATATTTTATTTTGGTGTTAATTTTTCCATTGAGTGCTTTAAGAATTTTGGTCAACGCGTCTGGCCAAGATTATTGATAGAGATTCCTAAACACTAAAACGAAACATCCAGAAACAATCTTTTAAAAGGAAAACAATATTTGGACAAATGTAATAATTTGAAATAGAATATAATGTGTTGAAAAGAGGAAAATGTTTCGAGAAGAATACTATGTTTTGAAGAAAAAAGAAATAGTTATATATATACAATGTTTTGGGAAGAGAAAAGAAGGTTACCAAATAAGATGTAGCCTTCATGGATTAACACATGCATAAGCAATAAAATGCTCTCTATATATTCATTTTTTAAGTTCAAATCAGCATGCTTTTGCTTAAGTAGACAAGTATAGTACTTGCATCATCTATGTATGATAAAGATTCATCTTAGTAGAAGAATTTTTTACATCAAGTTATTTTTAAATAAATATCAATTAACTGTCTAAACCTATAACATTTTCAATAGAAAGAGTAGTTTGTTTTGGAAAGAATTGCATTCACAAAATCAGATTCCATAAAGCATTTATTATGTTGGTTGTTTGTGCAATACTGATAATCCATGTCAATGCTATGTATGAATATAATTATCCCTATATCTTTATGAATCATGCTATCATGATTTTACTATAAAGTAGAGTAAAGCACGTATTTCATTTTAGGTGCAGTCAAGCAATGTACTAAAATTCCATGACATCCAATGCATATAATCATCTTTGATTATTTTTAGTTGCTTTTATTTTATGTTAAAACTTAGAATTTAAACAAATTATTGTAACGTGTTTTCTCTTTTAACCATTTTACTTTCTGGATCACATTTTGCAGAGAAGATTAGTTTAGCGATTCAAAAGAAGCTGAAGTACAAGAAGCATGATCACAACATAATCAGAAATTTTGGTTTAATATAATATATTTTTATTTGATGTTCTAATCAATAAGACGCGATGACTCACTTAGACTATGTTTCATATAACATACGTAAATGTCAAACCATAATTTTTTTGACTATAAATGTCAACAATCGATCTGATTTCGATGATTTTAATTTTGTTAGAAAGTAATGTCATTAGAGAGAAATTTTCATTTGAAATACAATGAAAATTTTTAAAGTTGGCTATGATTTAAACATGAATTAAAAACGATGTAGGCTGCTGTGCAGAGTTCGCAAACTCAACCGACAAGTGCAGTATTCATTAGATCATATCTTTCGAATGGAAGGTCTGATTTTGATGATTTTCCCATTTTGGAAAGCTTAAGACATATGCAACAATTTTATTTTAAGCATTTTGCAAAACTGTGATGTTTTCAAGGTTAAAAATGTAAATTTATAAAGTGGGCCTGCGCATTTTTAACCATTCCAGTTTTTACTTCCTATAGAACAATTGCCATAAAAGTTTTACTCAACATTTTTGCGATCGGAGAATTGTCATGGAAAGCTGGAATACTATATGACTATTCACTTTTTGAAACCATTAGCTGATTCAGTGTTTTGGCTGTTGTAATCTTTATCAGAAATAGTAATAATATAAATGTTATGTTTTCCTACATTGCATAAATGCAAACTTACTGTATTTTTTATATTTAACTAATGGTTAAATTTGAGTTGAGATAAGTACTCAAGAAGCTTATTTGGATTACTAGTCAGCCACATTGGTTCGTTTTTGCTCACATAAATGCAAATAGCTCGTTTAAATGCTAATAAAAGGTACGTTGTTACGATATATCGATATATGATGTGGTATTATGTTATTTCTCCATGTTGGGATGCACAATTGTTGAGATGTGTCTTCGGTGATGTATGTCATGTAATTATATTGTATTTTGATTCTTAGGAATGCTTTCCGTTCAAAGAAGACTCTGTTGAAACTTTTCAAAATATCCGGCACTTGAAAAAAATTTCGCAAATTATCGTATGTGAAAAATAAAAGGTTGTTAAATAAATCTATAGTATACGATAAGAGAAGTTTATGAGAGAGCCACGTAGAGGATTGTATAATTTAAGTTTGATAGATGATTGTAGATAGAAGAAAGTTAGGATATGAGTTGTATGACGTCTCTCTATAAGAAATTACGAGGACACAATTTTTATAGGGGGAGTCTGTAATAACCATGCTTCTTACGCGGTATAAATATATAAATTTAATTAAAATAAAAAATTTCAAATTCGGTATTTGATAATTTATATTTTAAAAATAAATTTTTGATTAGTTAAATTATATTTAATAAATGGTTTTGTCGTAGTAAATTCAATTAAATCGGTAAAAAAATTCGACGATTTATTGAAAACGGGTAAATTGTTTTAATTGAATATGAAATATTTTGAAGTGTAAACTAATTTAATTGGATTGAAATTTAATTTAAAATAAATTAAAGGAGTTGTGGAAAGAAAAGAAAAGAGTAAATAATTGGGCACAAGTAGAAAATTAGGAATCAAGGAGCAAAGCCCATTTTTATTTTCATTGCATCTGGTATACTCCCGACGCTTCCTCCCTCTAACCCTAAACCTATACCCTCTTCATATCATCGGCCCTAATCCTCTTTCCAAAATGAAACCAATGCACGCAAAAATAAAAATAAAAAAATAAAGAGAGACGTGGTCGTGTGTGGGGGATATCATCGATGGCTGTTACAATGTGGTGTCGTTCTGACGCACATAGTGATTGGCGACAAGCGACATTGTAGTCATGACCTGGTTGTTCGCGTGATTAGTGAAGCGATGTAACATACCCTATCTTGAGGCTCGGAGCTAATTGCTACGGATGCTGTAGTCATTTATAGTGTTGACTTTCGGCGACAAAATACAGTAATGTTAATGGTATTTATAATATCATAAACACATGAATATGAAACAAAATCACAGATTTCAAAAAACCAACTTTTCAAATTACATTTCACAAAACATGTTCATATCCAATTACAGAATCCCAATCATTTCCCAGGTTCAGATCAAATATAATTATTACAAAACACGCCAAAAGCGACATATGAAGCTGCCCCCTTGAACGACCAGGGTACTAAATAGTCATAGCAGACTTAATACAACACAACGGAAATAAAAACATAACAACTCCAAAATAGCTAGATTCAGCCTCCTGCTCATCTCCCGAAGCTTTATTAATCCACCTACTAATACATATCTTTTGCAAACCAAAACCCTGCAACCAAACTGGTTAAAACAATAAAATCAATATCATGTAAGCATATAAATCAGGCAATCAATGGACTATCTGTCCGAACACTATAGTTTTGTTTGGCAAACTACTAACCTTTGGCTGACTCGGGCCTACCAGACAAAATAAACAAATAGTCTAACTTCTGTTAGATACTCTTCTGGACGGCCTGTCTCTAACTTACTCTCCCAGGGTCAACTGATCCTAATGGTTTTGCAGGCTCACTAATAACCTATCTCTACTTTGTAGATTCCTTTCTGTGTGTAACATCATTTTAGTCTTACCTATGACAAAGCCCTCAACACTGGAATTTGGACTAAATTAACTAGGGGCTAATAGCTAATGTATAGGGTGCGACCTTATACCAATCCCATATGGTATTCTAGTATCTGAGTCATTTTGCTTAGGGTCATCTTCCCTTAAAATTTTCCTTGAAAACATTTCTTTCAAATCGATTTAACCCATTAAATCATATTTAAACAAGGAAATATACTTTATGCTTTACTCAAATCACTTTGCCATGTTATATATATACTTTACACAAAACATTGTTGATGAAAACATTCAAAACCTTCGAAAGTACCCCTTTCAAAACCATTGAAAGTACCCCTTTCGATACAATTAAGCTGCTTTACTTTATAACCTAGGCTGAAGGCCAAAACATACTTTCGAAACCTTTGGAAACCTTCCACTTAAAACCTTTCAAAAACATCGGGGAACCACTCCTTCAAAACCTTCATTTAAAATCTTTCTAAAGCATTAAAATACTTTTCTAAAATCAAACATTTCGAAAGCATCGTGTTCAAGTAAAACATGTGGAACAACCTTTCGAAATCATTTAAAACTATTCCTTTCGAAACCAGTTGGGTTTAACTTTCAATAGCACAAAGGGTCATAAAACAACTAAGTTAAAAGCACTATTTCGAAAGCAATTTCCTAAGTAAAAGAAGTGGATGGTGTCAAAACCGATCCCTTCGAAAGCACTGGAGAAGTGGCTTAGGTTTTAAAACAAAGAAATCCTTTCGAAAGCAATGCTTTGAAAGTAAGATGTGGCAGCTAGGGATTTTGAACCCTTCGAAAGCTTCTTTATAAAACAAAGGCGCAACCTCTTTCAAAACTATTTGACCAAGTCGAAAGCCATCTAAGTTGAAAGCATTCTTTTCAAAAGCAAAGCAGGCGGATTTCCTTTTAAAAGCAAAACAAGGCTTCGACCCCTTTGGAACCCCTGTATCGACTATATACCTTTCGCTTATGTCCAATTCGCTAAGTACCAAGTCTTTGATACCAGGTGCATTGGTTTTGAGGGAGATGAAGGCGGACGTACCTAGTCGAAAGGTAGGTGCCGAAAGTGGTGAACAGCAAAAGCATATGTTATCCCGCCTTTTGGCAAGGCCGTGACACCAAGGAACTGACTAGTAACCAATGACGGCCCATCCTAGAAATCAGTTATACGTAGGCTCGATATGGATATTGATGAATTTTGTCCGAGTCCGGATCGAGCCAAAATTTGTAGGACATGACAAGGTAAGCCATGAGAGCCAACATTCCAAATCTCAAGTCAATCCGAGTTCGTATGCTTAAGTTACGAACGATACAAAATTGGACGAAAGTCAATCATCGGTCGACTCGCTCCATTTCGACTCACTCCACATCATTCAGAAGTGACAACTTCGACTCGCTTCGCTCAGAGGCCAAATTCGAGTCATCCAGGTTCGACTCGCTTCGCATCCCTCAGAACTGCCCTCTTCGACTCGCTCCAGTTTGAAACCATCGAAAGTGCACGCTTCGACTCGCTTCGCTAAAACAACTGTTCGACTCCATCGAACTCAACTACATTGGCGAAGCCACTGCTCAAACCTCTCAAGACGCTCCATTTCGACTCGCTCGACCAGTGCGAACTTCGACTCGCTCGACCATTGCGTACTTCGACTCGCTCGACCAATGCGTACTTCGACTCGTTCGAAACAAAATCAAGGGCAGAGTGAAATTCAAGCGCCATGTCATCGAGTCGAAAGGAAGCGAGTCGAAGGAAACAGCCTACCGAAAACCTCATTTCGTATCGATCATATCTCCCAATCTACAAGTCCAAATGCTATGAAATTTTCATAGAAGACTACGTGCATGCTAAAGAATGTCCACGCCAAATTTCGACTCCATTGGATGAAATCTTGATTGAGTCGAAATCTGTACGAGTCGATCACGGATCAGACTGAAACTTCACGGGCTTGGGCGTGCGGGCCTGGTCACGTGCCAGAGAGGGTCTCCTGAGATCTGAGCGAAATATCAGCCTCCTACACCTATAAATAAACCCCCAAAGCCAACAGAAAAGGGGTTCTTCTTCCTCTTTGAGATCTCCAACGCGCGGACTCCGCCAGATCCAGATCTGAACTATGTTGCTGCTGCTACCAACAAGATTCACTACTGCAAATCATAGTTACCTCTTGTAATTCATTGCATTCACTTGTAAACATCAAAGAAAGATCAATAAAACAAACTATTTCATAGTGGACGTAGGCTATATGCCGAACCACTCTAAATTCTTGTGTCTCCCTACACTTTAATTATTCTAATTTTTGAAATTTGGAGTTTTTGTTAGATAATTCCTCTTTTTCCATTTAATTTCTTCACTTTATCTCTTCAAAGACTTCCGAAGAGTGTTATGCCCAATTTTGGTACAAAGACTTTGGTGCTTTCATTGAGAAAACCAATTTTTCTCCTGCTCTTTGGATCACCTATCTATATTGGATTGCATAAATCTAAGAAGAAGATCCAGATCTAGAACTTTGAAGCCCTTTCATTCTATTCAGATTTGCATCAGATCTAGGAAAGGACTTTCATCTCCTCACCATGGTGAGCACACGTACCACTTCTACAGCTGCTGATCAAGGAGCACGGGACCGACAAAATCCCGTGCAACCACCTCCATCCAACCAAAATGCTGCAGGACCTCCAGATCCATCAGGTCCAATCACTAGACAAGAATTCCAGACATTGCTTCAAGAGTTGACCCAAAGTCGACAGTAGCTAGTGGAACAACTACGTGCCAACACGGAGTTGACTAACCAGCTAAATCGCCAAAGGCGAAGAAGATCCAGAAGAGACCAAGGTTCTCACTCTTCCACAGAAAGTTCAGCCTCCTCCGATGGCCAAACTAGATCCACACGTCCACGGCTAGGTTTAAGCTACACCCAAGCCACGGGACTTCAACCCGCTTCGAACCTTGGGCAACCTAGAGATGGACCATCCGCTAGTCTCCGCACAGAACCTTCAACTCGAGGAGGAGCTGCTCCTTATCATGTTACCGACAATATTGCTACTACCACCACTGCCGGACGGGGAGGTGATGCTAGAAACCAAGCTGATCCTCAACGTAGCCAACAAGAGCAGACTCCTGAGCCTTATGTCCCTGAGGATGTTGAACCAAGGAGGCGAGGCACGGACCGTCGACCGCGTCTGGTCCAGACTCGCGCTGTGGAACCTGACCACACCTTGGCACAACATACTCCAAGTGTCCGAACACCAGATATACCAACAATGATCCGCCAAATGATCCGTGAAAGTCAGGGTCTCTCTAATGACAACTGGGGAATCTCCCGAAGTCATACCCCTTTCACCGATGATGTTTTATATGCTGAACCACCTCGGCACTTCAGGATGCCAGCTTTGCCAGTTTATGAAGGAAGTTCTTATCCCAACCAACATGTCCTGAAATACGAATGGTTGATGAATGCTGCTAGAGCTGATGACGCAATAAAGTGGCGTAGTTTCCCCATTTCCCTATGGGGCATTGCTACCATGTGGTTCACTCATTTGCCACCGCGATCTATCTCTAACTTTGACCAGATGGCCACCAAGTTTGTCGAACAATTCTGTATGCACGTGGTGAGGCCAAAGGACGTTAACACTCTGTCTAGTGTTACGCAAGCTCCCGGAGAAACACTTAGACGTTACTTGGAGCGATTCCATGCTACATGTGCAGAAATAAGCAATCCCAACGATAACTCTATCCTGATGGCTCTGACTAAGGGGATTGATGCTGATTCCGATTTCGGAAATTGGATAGCTGGGAAACCACCTACGTCATTGGACCGTTTCTATTCCAAGGCAGCCCAATTCCAGAGAAGGGAGGATGCGAAACAGTCTAGGAAGCAGGATGACGCAGGGCCCAACGTCGAAGGTATCCAGAGTAACGTCGCAGTTAAACAGTCTGGAGATAGTTCTGGAAAAATTTAGTTGAACGTCCAAAATAAACAGAATCAGTAGAGGGACAATAGAAATCAGAACAAAAAACGCGATCAGGATCATGAACCACGGCGTAGAGCTTCCATGTACGAAAACTACACTCGATTGAACACGTCATTGGAAAATGTGTATTTGCAGACTTGCAATACCATGTAGTATAAGAAACCTGCCCTGAAACACCAACTGAAAGACAAATCCAAACAAGAAAATTCTGTAGATTCCATGAGAGTTATGGCTACAACACCAATGAGTGTCGTCACCTACAAGACCTCATTGAAAAACTGATACGTGAGCGGAAGCTGGATCAGTATGTACGGGCGCCGCAATCCGGTGGTGCGGGCCCATCAAATCAGAATCGTGCGCCGAATCAGGAAAGACAGGAGGAACCCGCTCGTGCAGACGGGAGGTCGGTCATCAATACAATAAGTGGTGGTCCTCACCCAGCAGATCGAAGCTGGAAGGAAATGGAGTCGTATTCCAGTTCTATTAGGCATGCGGACTTCGAGTGTTATAGTAGTTTTGATGAGGGAGCTCCGGCCAAGCAACAGAAAACGACGACGGATGACATCGTGTTCAGGAGCAGAGACGTAGATAAAATCGAAGCTCCCACTATCGATCCACTGGTCATCTCATCACAAGTAGGTCCCGCTTGGATGAAAAGGATCTTAGTTGACAGTGGAAGCTCTGTGAATATTTTGTTCAAGCGAGCTTATGATCAAATGAAGATGGAAGCCGCAGACTTGAAGCCTTGTCAATCTCGGGTCCATGATTTCAACAGAAGTGCCACAATACCCACTGGAATGGTGGAACTGCCAGTAGAGTTGGGATTTGGAGAACGTCGGAGAGTACAGATGTTGCAGTTCATTGTTATGGACATAGACTCCCCTTACAATGCTTTCTTGGGCCGACCGGCCCTCGCTGAATTCAGGGTAGCCATTGCCCCATGGTGTTTGACCTTAAAATTTCCCACTGATCATGGAATAGGAATCGTCCAGGGAGATCAGGCTACTGCCAGAGCCTGTTATGTTGCTGGGCTGTGGGAGGCGCAGCGAAAGGAGAAGGGAAAGGGCGTAGAGGAATCTCTCTGCGTCTGTTTCGCCGATAATTGACTATTAACGCCCGGGCCTAGGCCCGGGCTCCCCAGCCAATTCCTCAAGGACCTTGATCCATGAGAGACTGAAGACGAAGGAGAATCTAAAGAAAATCAAGCATTACCGGCCGAACTGACGATTGATGTCCCGATTGACAGTGACGATGATTCGAAAATGATAAAGATTGGATCTCAGCTAAGCCAGCAAGCTCAGGAGGAATTGGTTGAATTTCTGCGGGCAAACCTCGACGTATTTTCCTGGACACATTCTGATATGTGTGGGATCTCACCGGACATCGCGAGCCACACTCTGAACATTGACCCATGGCATGTCCCGGTCAAACAAAAAAGGCGCGGTATGGATCCAGAGAGATATGCCGCCCTTAAAGAAGAAGTGGAAAAGCTTGAAGCGAACGGATTCATTCGAGATGCACTATATCCTGAATGGGTATCGAATCCCATGCTCGTCTGAAAGCCAAATGGAAAGTGGAGAGCATGTGTCGATTATTCCGATCTGAATAAAGCATGTCCCAAATACTGTTTCCCACTTCCCAGAATTGATCAGCTAGTAGATTCGACAACTGGGCATGAACTCTTATCCTTCATGGACGCGTACTCTGGTTACAATCAGATACCGATGCATTTACCCGATCAGGAACATACCAGCTTCGTGACCAACCTGGGACTTTACTGCTACAAGGTTATGCCATTCGGACTCAAGAACGCCGGAGCTACTTATCAACGATTGGTCAATCGGATGTTTGCCGATCAAATCAGGAAAACAATGGAAGTATATGTCGAAGACATGCTTGTGAAGTCACGACTATCCACCGACCATGTAAAAGACCTGGAAACTATGTTCAACATACTTCGGGAATACAAGATGAAGCTCAACCCGCTGAAATGTCACTTTGGAGTTGCATCCGGAAAGTTCCTTGGGTTCATCGTTAATGCCCGGGGAATCAAAGCCAATCCCGAAAAGATTTGGGCAATCAGAAATCTTGAAACTCCCAAAACTATAAAGAAAGTCCAGAGTCTCAATGGAAAGGTAGCGGCATTGAGCAGGTTCATTTCAAAGTCCATTGACAAATGCATTCCCTTCTTCAATCTGATCCGAAAAGGGAAACGAAACTTTGAATGGACCACGGAGTCCGAAGGCGCTTTCCAAGCACTAGTTCAACATTTATCCACACCACCAATACTGTCAAAGCCTATTGATCATGAGAAGTTGTATGCATACTTGGCGATATTAGAAAATGCTATCAGCGCTGCCTTGGTTCGAGAAGAAGACGGGATACAGAAGCCAGTATACTACATCAGCAAATGATTGACTGGGGCTGAAAGGAACTATCCAAAGCTAGAAAAGTTGGCTTATTGCCTTGTAATCGCATCAAGAAAACTCCGACCGTATTTCCAAGCACATCTCATTGTTGTTTACACCGACCAGCCGTTACGACAGGTCCTTTCGCGGCCTGAGACGTCTGGTAGGTTACTCAAGTGGAACATCGAGCTGAGTCAGTTTGATATTACTTACACTCCAAGACGAGCAATCCAAGGACAAGTCCTCGCTGATTTCATAGCTGAATTCACCATTCCAGAAGACTTGCCCAAAACTAGTAAATCCCCCGAATATGTCTGGAAGCTGTATACCGATAGGGCATCAAACGACCGGTGTTCGGGCGCTGGTGTTGTACTCGAAACCCTCGAAGGTCAATCTATATGCTACGCTTTGAAGTTTGACTTTCATGCAACCAATAATGAAGCTGAATACGAAGCCCTCTTAGCCGGCTTGAAACTTGCCAGAGATCTGAAAATCATCGGTGTGGAAGTATACTGTGATTCACAATTGGTTGTGTGTCAAGTACGGGGAGAGTATCAGGCAAGAGATCGAAGGTTGGCTGCTTACTTAGCTCGAGTTCAGGAAGTACTGAATCAGTTCGATTACTACGCCATCTATTGTATACCTCGGGAGCACAACCAAAAGGCCGATTCATTGGCAAAGCTAGCCAGCACAGGTGAAGCTCAACAAATGGGACTCGTTCTTGTAGAAACGCTATCTTCCCCAAGTATCGACCGGACAGAAATAAACCGGGTATGCGAATTTTTTCCCGAAAAGGACTCATGGATGACCCCACTCAGAAATTACATTAAGCACGGAACCCTGCCGGAGCGCAGGAGTGAAAAGAGACAAGTCCTTCGAAAGGCCTCAAGACTTACCATCCAGAATGGACTCATGTACAGAAGGGGGTACTCAGTTCCCCTACTCCGGTGTATCGCTCACGATGAAGTTAAACATGTGTTGCGTGATGTACATGAGGGAGAATGTGGCGATCACACCGGGGAGCAAGCACTTGCCAATAAAATACTTCGCTACGGATATTACTGGCCTACCGTGAATCGTGATGCGTTGGACTATGCAAAGAAATGTAATAGGTGCCAGAAATATGCCCGAATTCCTAGAGCTCCTCCTACTGAGATAACACAAATGGTCAGCTCATGGCCGTTCGCAATGTGGGGCATCGACATCATCGGTGCTCTACCTCTGGCAAAAGGTGGTGCAAAATACGCCATCGTTGCAGTTGATTACTTTACAAAATGGGCTGAAGCCGAAGCTCTCGCTACCATTACAATGAAGAAAGTAATCAACTTTGTGGTTCGTAACATCATCTGTCGATTCGGTCTCCCACACACCATTATTACGGACAACGGAACCCAATTCGTCAGTGCTGAATTCAAAGACTTCTGCAAACGATTTCACATCCATAAGAAATTCTCCACAGTTGCACACCCTCAGGCGAACGGACAGGTCGAAGCAGTTAATAAAGTTATAAAGTCTATCCTGAAGAAACGACAGGAAAAGGTCGGGGGCAAGTGGGTCGATGAACTTCCTATGGCTCTAAGGGCTTACCGAACAACCCACAAGACCGCGACCGGTCACACTCTGTTCTCTCTTTCTTACGGTTCAGAGGTCGTTATTCCAGTCGAGCTAGAAGTACCTTCTCATCGTGTGACATACTATGATCCAAAGACAAATGCTATATTACTTGCTGAATCTCTCGATCTACTTGATGAGAAGCGTGAAGAGGCTGATTTGAGGGCAGCTGCGCATCGAAGTCGAGTCGCCCGATTGTACAACGCCAAGGTCCGTCCGCGAACCTTCGAACTAGGTGATCTCGTCTTAAAAAGAATCTATCTGGTTCCTTCGCATATGAGGCCGACATGGGAAGGACCATATGTTATTGAACAAAGGCTCGAAGATGGCACATTCAAGTTATCAACCGTCGATGGTCTTACTCTGCCAAGAGCTTGGAATAGCGAGAGCCTTCACCGCTATTACACATGACAGGCTATCTTTATCCATTTAGTTTACTTTCCTTTTCTGCAATTTGTTTCTGCATTTCGAAATTAGAACTTGTAATAAGGCAACTGACTTTGCCATACTTTCTTATTTCAGCAATAAAATGCAACCTCTTCGAGCCAGAGCTGTGATTTACTTGAATTACTTCATATGACCATCACTATGCACGGAGAGCTAAGTTTCACCATACGGTGGGATTTATTCAAATAGAGAGTGACTGCGATGCAACCAATGACTCGCTAAGTGAAACCCGAGCTCGGGGGCAAGCCATCACACCAAAGTCAAAAAAGGACTAATACACGACAATCCTTCATCAACTCTGTATTCCCAGAGTGCGAAGCGGAGTATAAACATCCAACTCCGTATTCCCAGAGTGCGAAGCGGTCCAACTCCGTATTCCCAGAGTGCGAAGCGGAGTTTAAACATCCAACTCCGTATTCCCAGAGTGCGAAGCGGAGTATAAACATCCAATTCTGTATTCCCAGAGTGCAGAGCGGAGTATAAACATCCAACTCCGTATTCCCAGAGCGAGAAGCGGAGTATAAACATCAACTCCGTATTCCAAGAGTGCGAAGCGGAGTATATACGTCCAACTCCAAATTCACAAAGTGCGAAGCGGAGTATAAACATCCAACTCCGAGTTCCCAGAGCGCGAACCAGAGTATAAACATCAACTCCGTATTCCCAGAGTGTGAAGCGGAGTATAAACATCCAACTCTGAGTTCCCAGAGCGCGAACCGAAGTATAAACATCAACTCTGTATTCCCAGAGTGCGAAGCGGAGTATAAACATCCAACTCTGTATTCCCAGAGCGAGAAGTAGAGTACAAACGTCAACTTCGAGTTCCCAGAGCGCGAACCGGAGTATAAACATCAACTTCGAACTCCCAGAGCACGAGTCGGAGTATAAACATCAACTCCATATCCCTAGAATGCGAAACAGAGCGTAAACACCAACTTCAAGTTCCCGAAGCATGGATCGAAGTATAATTATCAACTCCAAGTTCCCGAAGCGTGAGTCGGAGTACAAATGCCAATTCCAAGTCCCCAGATAGCAAACATATGATTGAAATTCAAGCCAGCGTGACCAACCGCCAATAAACAAATGAGGATCCCCGGAGTGCGGATATGATCATCGACGATCGGATAAGCGTGAGTAAACCGCTCAATCCCCGTTCGTCTCAAACGCCCATCCAGCGGCACTAGACTCGGCATGCTATAAGAAAAGGGCAATCGCTGGCTGATGTTTTACAACATACCACCAAGACTGGGAGGCAAGACCTAAGCGTCAACCATCGACTGAAGCAATGCGACGTCAAAATTAGACTCGTTTCCTGGTCGCAAACCATGTCCACAATACCCGAACTTGGCGAACAGAAACCAACTTCGTTCGGAAACTGAAACTTCACAAGTACATTTCAGACACTGAAACAATTAGACAAATATGCAATGACAAAAAAAAAGGAAAAAAGGAAGTCAAAAAAGAAAAGTTTCATTTCTATTGGTTATAGAAGAAGTTCATGTACAAGTTTCCAAAAAATTCCTACTAGCAGGGGCCGAACCCGCATCTATACACGGCTAACAAAATGCAAATCAAAATACACCGGGATAGCATGCCTAATCTTTCTTTTTCCTTAGCTTCCTCCTCGGTGTGGACCCGCTAGAGCCATCGCCAATCTTCCTCTTCGAGCCTTTGCTTTTCGGCGGTTGGTCTTCAGGCGAGGGCATTATGTCGACATCCTCCTCCGAACTCGTGTGAATAAGAATGCTCCCTACGGGCGAAGTCGGAGGAACAGGATCAATTACAGAAGGTGGAATGGGCAGGCTGGTAAGAAAGACAGTACCACTAGGAGACATCATTCCGAGCGGGGCAGGTCCTGATGCTGCCATCCCACCTCCAAAGCTGCTGCCATAAGCCGCTGCTGCCAGTTCAGCGTCAATCTGAGCAAACATCTCCTCTTCGGTTACTTCTTGAGCCCCGCTGGGGGCATCAGCAGTCGGCATTGAAAAGTTTGTGGCAGGATCGGTTCCACTCATGACAGATGATAAGTCAACGCGAGGATCGCCGTGGCGGCGAAAGAGTTCATCCATCAGCTGCTCGTCGAACGCGATCGTACTCCCCTGCATGTCATCGAGTGGGGCAGTTGTGCTCACAGTGATTGCTTCGGTCACGATAGCCTGCTGCACTTGATATGATTCTTGGGTAGCAGAAGGCACGACCGGTGCAGCATCAATCACTGGACAAATAATAAAGGAACTGTTAGAACTTAACTCGAACGAAGGCTTCGACTTAAGAAAGAAAAGTGGAATGTTTAGAATACCTTCCTCAATTCGACTTGTAGGCGGCAGGGTGGCATCAGTAACTTGCGCAACAGCCGGAGACATCTGCGGTTGATCCGGATTGTAAGCAGGAACAGCCTGGGGATCGACCGCAGACGAGGATTCGGGCTGGGTTGACACGGGAACTTCGAGACATGCTTCGTGATGGTCAACTCCAGAACCCTCCCCCACTTCAAAGTGCTGGGCGCCAAGTTTTTCCTTCTCACGCAGAATCATCGACTCGTGAAGAATCTTCTTTTCATCATGAGTTATAATGCGATTCTCGAGTTTGAATTCATCTACGGACTCGCCTTGATGCGCCTCTTTCTCTTCCTCAACCAGTCGGCTCCAAGCATTATGGAGATGCATCGAAAAGTCATCGAGCCAGGCTAGGCCCCTATGCCTCAGCACATTAGCATTGTAAACAACAAGGAGGTCTTCGATGTCGGCCTCTAGCCTGGACTCGGCCAGCTTCACCCTCTCCTCGACCTCAGTCTCCACCTTCTGGACTTTAGCCACCACCGCATCCCATTCATCCCTGAGCAGAACAGCTTGTTCGCACGCCTCCTGGGCTGCGTTGTTCGCGTCGTCTTTCTCCTTGGCCATATCAGCAAATTTGGCCTTGAGTTCATTAAGCTCCTTGACCGTCGCGTCCAGCAATGACTTTAGTGTTCCGGTGGCCCATCTCCTCCACCAGGGCAACATGTGTCTGCCCCAACCTCTCCGCCTTTGCCTCGTCATCCCTTTTAAAGGCCTACATCTCAGATTTCCGAGAAGACTCGGACTCAGCGAAGAGTACTTGAATAATCCGATCCCTTTTTGCAAGCTCGATCTCCATCTTCTCGAGCGCTTTGGCCCGCTCAAAGGCCACTTTGGAAGCTTTCTCGGCAGCCTTTGCCCACTCCCGGTACTGGGTGTATATGTCATGAACGAAGTTGTGCACCGTGTTTTCCACCCCTGATGGGATTCTCTTTAAGTGTGGTGGGAATACATAACCGTCGAAATAGATGTTCGGAAAGTCCTTCCTCATCTGAGCCAACTTAAGAGCTCCTTCCCCAGTGGGTTCAGTAGGGACCTGCTCAGTAATCATAGAGGTCGTGGTCTCGACTCTCTGAAGATGAGTTTCGGACCTAGAAGCGTGAGAAGACGGCCTGTGGCGAGGAGGCTCTGGTGGATTTGAAGTTTGAACAGGGGGAGGAGACGGAAGTCTAGGAGGAGGAGAGCGTGATCTGGATCGATGTCTATACTCTCTGTCATGCCCATACCTGTCCTGGTTAGAGTATTCGCGATCGCGATCTCTATCTGAATCCCTTCTACGGGAATCATAGTAACCAGAAGATTTTCGAGCTGAGTGAAGATTCCCGAGCATAGATCCCCTTCCAGACATAGTACCTGAAAATGGTAAACGAAGAAAGAGTTAGTAACTTCTTAAGTTGGACGAAGTACAGTTGTGAATCGTGTAGTGTAGTGAAGTGTATGCATGTGCAATCCCCCGACCAACCGGAAATGTCAACCGCACTCGTAGCAAGCGACCCGCTCAGTTCAAAAACACTATCAAGCCCCTCCGTCCCGGCGTCGTGTGGAGATGACACGAAATCCGGGAACGACATATCAGCAAGCCCTGCAAAAGGACTCTCCACTTGCGGGGGAGGAGCCTCTGAAATTCTGATCCCCTGGAAAGGTAAAGACACGACCACGGATTTAAATCTCTTAGATTTAGGGCGTTTGTGAGCAGCGGCCTTGCCTTTTCTTCTTCCTCCCGAATCCAGGACATCGGCAGAAGCCCCAGCTGGGAGCTCGGTATCGATAGGCGTTCTTTCCGGATCAACTTCTTCAGCGATCACGACTACGGGCACTTTGCGCTTCACCCGTTTCTTCGGGACCACTCTATGTATCCCTTCCAGATGTATGCTCTGTCTCCGTTCTATCAGCCCGACAGCCCTCAAATTCCTGTCGGTCAGGACTAAGTCTATATGCCTCTCCTCGCTCGGAAACGCTTGAAGAATCCGAACAAGCTCTCTGAAATATGCGCCATCGGGATGAGAGATTGCAGCTATAAGAAAGGAAAAGTATGTCAGTTTTGAAGTCAATTACTAGTGTCTCCCAAATTCAAGAGAGAAATGGCAGCACTTACGTCTATCCAACCACCGACCAGCAAATCCAGGGGGGCACCGAATGAAGAACCATTCAGTTTTATAATAACTTAGCCTTCCCCAAGAGCCCAGTACGATGTGGCAACTTCTGACCGCCTCCAGGAAGGTAAAAGAAGGGCTATCTCCACGGCTCTTGATGTTGAATAAATATCTGATTTCGACCGGCTTCGACGGTCGAAAGAGGATCTCCATAACCAAGGCAAACATGCTGTTCAACAAGGCATACCCGTTGGGATGTAGCTGAGATGGAGCTATGCCGAGAAATGATAACATCTCCCTTATATATTCATTGAAGGGAGGAAGTGTCCCCGCTGTGCAAGCGTGACGATTGAAAGCAGTAAACCCCTCCGGGGGAGTGTGTGGCCTGTCAGTTGGCCTAGGAAGTAGCACGTCGTCGAGCGACAAACCATGCCTTAAGCAAATCCGTCCTAGCATGTCTTCGGAGATACCCGACGGCACGAAATCTATTGGATTGAGAATAAACCGAGCACCCGGAATCTCGTTCAGAGCTGGCCTTATGACTTTGGCTTCGATAACCGGTATCTCTATGGTTGGAGGATTAGAACTTGGGAGTTCCGGCTGCTGAGAACTTGAAGGGTCCATGACTAGCTAGCTTATAAAAAATCATTGTTAAACTGACAAATAACACACGTGCATCCCCCAGTGTAAAGTGTGTGAGTGTGTTGTGCAGTGCAGTACTGTATATTATTTGAGAAGATCGACCGGATTAAGGAAAATATGTAAACGACGAGACTTCAGGATTCAGTCGGAAGGGCCGTCATCGCTGACCGTCACAGCCGTGCCATCCAGTTATTAGCTATCAGTCTAAGTTAAAATGTGTTATTATTTTAGTAAGTTCCAGTTTCATCGACGAACTTCAATAGGCAATCAGGTGTATGGTGAAACAATTAAGTCCAGTTAAGCAAATCTGAAGCTCGTCGGAGTTAAGTGGTCAAAGGCACTAGAATTTTCGATATCGTCAAAACTAAATCAGTGGTCAATCATCAAAAGTTCAAGTTTAAGACAATCGCTCCGGTTCAAGTTCGAAAAGTTCACTAAGGCTCGAGTTCGAATCGATTGTTCAGGGTGCGCAGTTCGACTCGGTCCAAAGCCCCCCGTTTCGACTCGCTTCGAAGCCTCTACTTTGACTCAGTCCAAAGCCACGCGCTTCGACTCGCTTCGAAGCCTCTCCTTCGACTCGATCCAAAACCCCTGTTTCGACTTGATAGAAAACTACGCAGTTCGACTCGATCCCAAGGCACTCCACTTCGAACCGTTCCAAGGCCATTATTTCGACTCGATCAAAATACGTACTTTTCGACTCGATCCAGGGCCATTGTTTTGAGTCCATTAGACACAACCCCTTCGTATCGATCCATAGATGCCAAGCGTTCGACTCAATGCGAAGCTCCACCATCGATCGATACGAAGGCCTCCGCCTCATCATCTCGAAACCTCTGCTCCAGATCGACACGAAGCTAAGGCCAAGGACTTTTCGATCGATCGTGACACTGATGAATTTGGTGTTAAGAATCGAGTCTCCTTGTTTACGTGTAGATTCGCTTATTGGATTACCTAAATTTGTTAATTGGTTCGAGTAATTGAAGATGTAAATCAGTTCGAAGGCGAGAGTGTTTTTCTTCTTTGCTTTCTCTAAGTCTCAGAGCGATACGAGGGAGAGGCAGGAAAACGAAAAGTAAAAAGTGAAAAAATGGCTAAGTACCAAGTATTTATATGGACTCGAAAGCAAAAGGAAGAAACGTTTCGTATCCCAGTGGATTCGAGCGCACGTTTCGACTCCGTTTTCAGTACATCGATGCAAAGCTCCCCTTCGTATCACTTGACTTCGACTATGTCTCCAGTGCAGTCAAACGAACAATTCGAATCCATCAGGGAAGTTTATTTCGGCTCGCTTCATTTCGACTCGCTCAGTTCACAACCATCAGGGAAGTTTATTTCGACTCGCTCTGTTTCGACTCGCTCAACGCACAGCCATCAGGGAAGTTTATTTCGACTCACTTCGTTTCGACTCGCTCAGTTCACAGCCATCATGGAAGTTTATTTCGACTCGCTCAGTCCACAGTCATCAGGCAAGTTTACTTCAACTTGTTCCACTTCGACTCGTTCAGTTCGTGTCCATCATCGAGTCGAACAAGCACTTCGTATCCACCGAACCCTACGTCTATCGATGCAAAATTCCTGTTCGTGTCCATAGTTTCCAACTCTTTCACTAGAGCATCGATACGAACAGTCAGTTCGAATCCATCAAATCATGGCTTCCAGAGGCCAACTCCGTCAACTCGACATACTTACTTCGCATCCATAAATCCAATAAAAGTCATCTTCGATGTTTCAACCCTTCACATCGATTCAGGAGAGGATCGTTACAAAGGAGCATGCAAAAGCAACCATCGAGCATTGTGGCAGCGAATTTCACATCGGTTCCGGAGAGGATCGAGACGTAATTCAAAAGTAAAATAACCTGACAACGACTCATGGACATACAAACGTCAACGAGAGTCATGTTAACATATGTGCATGAATGTCGGACTAATATTCAATATTCCAGATTTTCAGGAATCAGAAATTCATCTAATAACGATTACAACAACAAACGGGTAACCACTAGCATACAGCAATCAGTTGCAACAATACATGGTACAGCAGTCGACAGTCAACAGTTTACATTATCAAGAAGAACGGTCAAAGGTTACAGCTTTCATCGAAAAGACAATAACTATTCATAGTAAAGATGGCAGTACTTCAAAGCACATCATGTTTCCACAAGACGTACTTTGGGGGGAAAATGTTATCCCGCCTTTTGGCAAGGTCGTGACACCAAGGAATTGACTAGTAACCAATGACGGCCCATCCTAGAAATCAGTTATACGCAGGCTTGCTATGGATATCGATGAATTTTGTTCGAGTCCGGATCGAGCCAAAATTGGTAGGACATGACAAGCTAAGCCATGAGAGCCAACATTCCAAATCTCAAGTCAATCCGAGTTCGTATGCTCAAGTTACGAACGATACAAAATTGGACGAAAGTCAATCACCAGTCGACTCGCTCCACATCATTCAGAAGTGACAACTTCGACTCGCTTCGCTCAAAGGCCATCTTCGAGTCATCCAGGTTCAACTCGCTTCGCATCCCTCAGAACTGCCCTCTTCGACTCGCTCCAGTTTGAAACCATCGAAAGTGCACGCTTCGACTTGCTTCGCTCAAACAACTGTTCGACTGCATCGAACTCAACTACATTGGCGAAGCCACTGCTCAAACCTCTCAGGACGCTCCATTTCGACTCGCTCGACCAGTGCGAACTTCGACTCGCTCGACCAGTGCGTACTTCGACTCACTCGACCAATGCGTACTTCGACTCGCTCGAAACAACATCAAGGGCAGAGTGAAATTCAAGCGCCACGTCACCGAGTCGAAAGGAAGCGAGTCGAAATGGAAGCGAGTCGAAGGAAACAGCCTACCGATAACCTCATTTCGTATCGATCATTTCTCCCAATCTACAAGTCCAAATGCTATGAAATTTTCACAAAAGACTACGTGCATGCTAAAGAATGTCCACGCCAAATTTCGACTCCATTGGATGAAATCTTGATCGATTCGAAATCTGTTCGTGTCAATCACGGATCGGACCGAAACTTCACGGGCTTGGGCGTGCGGGCTTGGTCACGTGCCAGAGAGGGTCTCCCGAGATCTGAGCAAAATATCAGCCTCCTACACCTATAAATAGACCCCCAAAGCCAATAGAAAAGGGGTTCTTCTTCCTCTTTGAGATCTCCAACGCCCGGACTCCGCCAGATCTAGATCTGAACTCAATTGCTGCTGCTACCAACAAAATTCATTGCTGCACTGTAAATCATTGATTTCACTTGTAAACACAAAAGAAAGATCAATAAAGCAAACTATTTCATAATGGACGTAGGCTATACGCCGAACCACTCTAAATTCTTGTGTCTCCCTGCACTTTAATTATTCTCATTTCTGAAATTTGGAGTTTTTGTTAGATAATTCCTCTTTTTCCATTTAATTTCTTCACTTTATCTCTTCAAAGACTTCCGAAGAGTGTTGTGCCCAATTTTGATACAAACAGCATACAAAAACTATTTTCTTCCTTTTTAAAGTAATTTCTTTCCAACTAATCTGCTTGTTTGTCAACATATGATTGGTTGCTAATTTCGTTTCTAAATTCTTTTCTAACAGTGCTACCGAAATTTCATAAGTAAATAATTTAAAAGAATTACAAAATGCCCCTTCTCCTTTTATAAATATATAAAACAATTAAGTCATATACCTTAAATAATTCTATATACTTATTAAAACACTTAGGAAAATTTTACAAAAATCCCCATAAATCATTTTTAATATGTTTTCTAACATATACTAATTTCAGACCCAAAAACAATATAAATTAGCCGTATTTAATTTTAAACCCAATTAGTCATTTTCTTCACTAGAAAAATTAATAATAAATCCACATTAATACAGAAAATTATAAAATTTGAAACCCATCTCTAAGATATTATGTCTGACCTTATCTCAAAATCGCAAGGCGTTTCGATGTAATTTAATAGGGTTTTCACAATAAAACTTATCATAAAATCCATATAAAATAGCATAAATCATCAACAAGCTTATATCCATTTTAACAATAAAAAACATGGCAAAACATTTGCAAAATAATTCGCATTTCAATCTACCGAAAATAATAAAAACATGAGATATAACCTATTATTCACCTTAGCTTTGTGGTTGAGGAGTTGAGATTTGAGCTTGGATTTGATTAATCTTCCTCTTGATCTTTATCTTTTCTTCTTCTAGCTTAATGGTGGCCGGCCTCCAGTATTTGGTTTTTGTTTATGAATGTGAGAATGAAAGTGCATGATGGTTTAGGGTATTAGAATATGTCTTATTCCTACTTTGCCCCTCATCTATTAGCCTTATCCATTTCATTTTAGTTCATTTGTTATTAGGTCCGGCTACCCCTTATTTACACAAATCTCAATCCTTTAACCATTTCATTATTTCATTTAATTTAACTAATCAAAAGTCCTAAATAATGTTAATCAAAATTAAGGTCGTTACAGACTCCCCTTCTTAAAGGATTTCATCTACGAAATTACGTTAAGGTACACAACAAATCAATCATAAAGGTTAGACATACTATGAAACAAATCAGGGTAAGCACCTCTAATCCTACTCTTGGTATCCCAAGTACAATCTCTCTCATCGTCGCTCCACTGGACCTTAACTAATCCGACTTTCTTGTTCCTTAGCCTCTTCTCATCTCTCGCGACTATACGAACCGGCTTCCTAACTATAGTCAAGTTTGGTTCTACTACTAAGTCCTCTAACATAATCGGTGCTATAGTAGTCTCCAGATCTCGAATACACTTCCTTAGATGAGAAATATGAAAAACATCGTGAACTCCTACCAAACTTTTCGGTAACTCCACTCCATATGCGAGTTTCTCGATCCTCTCTACAATAGGAAATGGTGTTACAAATCTCGGTGCCAATTTCCCTAATTTCCCGAATCGAATTACACCTTTCATCGGTGATACCTTGATGAAAACATGATCTCCTACTGAGAACTTTAAGTCCTTCCATCTTCTATCAGCACACCTCTTCTGCCTAGACTGATCTTCCTTCACTCTAGCTCGAATCAACTCAATCTTCTCTACAGCTTCACTAACTAAATCCGGACAAAGAACCAACCAATCCTCGGTCTCTGACCAAAAAACTGGAGATTTGCATGGATTTCATATAAAGCTTCAAACGGTGTCATCCCTATACTAGCCTGATAACTGTTGTACAAAAACTCGACTAAGCGTAGATGGTCTTCCCATGATCCTCCAAAGTCTAGCACACAAGCTCTTAATAAATCTTCTAAGACTTTGTTAACTCTTTCTGCTTGCCCATCGGTCTGTGGATGGTAAGCGGTACTCATTTTGAGCTTGGTACCTAAATTATACTGTAGACTTTTCCAGAACTTGCTAGTGAATAAGGAATCTCTATCACTTACTATACTACTAAGAATTCCATGAAGTCTAACTATATTCATCATGAATAACTTAGCCAAAATAGATGTCGTCCTAGTTGACTTAACTGGAATGAAATGGGCACTCTTGGTCAATCTATCCACCGTGACCCATATACTTTCATTTCCTCGATTTGATCTTGGTAACCCATCTATGAAATCCATCGAGATAGAATCCCATTTCCATACTGGAACATCTAATGGCTGAAGCAATCCACTTGGTTTATGATGTTCGGCTTTTACCTGTTGACAGACACTGCTTCACCCATAAGCTTATTACTCTTTTCATACCTTCCCAGAAGAAACTTCTCTTCATATCTTGATACATCTTAGTTCCTCCCGGATGAATAGTGAACTTCGAACGATGGCATTCCTCAAGAACTTCCTTCCTAATGCTTCCTACATTCGGAACACATAACCTTACTTTCTTTCTCAACCACCTATTCAGGTCAAGAATAAAATCTTTCAAGTCATCGCTCTCTGTTCCATCCCTTAACTTCCTGATCCGCTCAGCTAATGCTGGATCCTCTCCTTGCTTAGAAGCAATCCTTTCAATTATCACTTGTCAAACTTCTGAACATGACAACGTAACAATTTCCTTACTAGATATAGCTTTAGATCTCCACTGTACTCTACATGTTGTCAACGCTTCTAAATCTTTCCACTCAGCTATCATCGCCAACAATACATTTTGATGTCTTCTGCTAAATGTATCTGCCACCTTGTTGCCTTTTCCTAGTATGTACTCAATACCGAAATCATAAGCGGCTATAAACTCCAACCACCTCTGTTGTCTCATATTCAATTCCCTCTGAGAGAATAAATACTTCTGCGATTTATGATCCATATACAACTCGAATCTTTCTCCCAAAATATAGTGTCTCCACACCTTCAACGCAAAAATCACCGCAGCTAATTCCAATCGTGCGTTGGATATCTAACCTCATGCGGTCTAAGCTGTCGAGATGCATAGGCAATAACTTTACCTCTTTGGATTAACACAGCTCCTAACCCTGTTCCACATGCATTTGTATATACAACTAAATCATGTTTCCCTTCTGGCACAACTAACACAGGAGCATTAGTCAATAAATGTTTCAGCTTCTGGAATGCCTCCTTACACTTATCGGTCCAAACAAACTTCACATCTTTTCGCGTTAGCTTGGTCATCGATGCTGCTATCCACGAAGAATCCTTAATAAATCTTCGATAGTAACCTTCTAATCTATGTAAACTCTTTATCTCATTCACTATTTCCAGTCTCTACCAATTGTTCACTGCCTCGACCTTAGTTGGATCTACAGACAACCCTTTCTCTAAGACTATACGTGCAAGAAACTTCACTTCCTTCTTCCAGAAATGACACTTCGAAAATTTCTCCTTCAGCAGATGTTGCCTCAACGTCTCAAGCACCACTCTAAGATGAACTTCATGCTATATTTCATCCTTAGAGTATATCAAAATATCATCTATGAAAACCAACAAGAACCTATCCAAGTACTCTCGGAAAATTCTTTTCATCAAATCTACAAAGAATGCTTGCGCATTAGTTAGTCTGAACGGCATTACTAACCATTCGTACAATCCATCTCTGGTTTTAAACGCCATTAAAGAAATACTATCCTCTGCTACTTTAAGCTGATGGAACCCAGTCGCTAAATCCAACTGGGAAAATACCTTGGCTCCACTCAACTGATCGAACTAATCATCAATTCTAGGTAATGGGTATTGATTCTTTATTGTTTTCTCATTCAACTTACGATAATTGATATACAACCTTAACGATCCGTCCGGCTTCTTAGCAAACACTACGACTGCTCCCTAAGGCGACTACTAGGTCTGATAAAATTCTTGCTTTCCAGATCCTCTAACTGCACCTTTAGCTCCTTCATCTCGGTGGGTGTCATCCTGCTTGGCGGTCTACTTACTGGTTCTGCTCTAGGTACTAAATCTATCTGAAACTCAATGGCTCATTTCGGCAGCAATCCTACCATAGGTTCAAAGACATCTGTCAATGCTCTAACAACGAAAATGTGATTCAACTCGTCTTCTACCTACACAACACCTAATAATGCATTGACCTCAAAACTAGGGTTTTCTACGGAGTATATGATCCAATCTCTACAGTCAGGGTGTCTAAGTGATATTTTCCTATCATGGAAAAATATCCTAGCATCGTATTTACTAAACCAATCGATACCCAAAATAATTCTGAACCCTACGAAATCAAATACATGCCAACTGCAAACAAAGGTATGACCTAACAGTTCAGTCTCTAAGTGGTCACACTTCATCCCAAGTGTCGCATACCCTCTTACCGGATTTGCAACCCTTAAGGAAGTAACTAAGTATGAGGGTTCTAGGTTAAGCTTATCTACCAAACAATGAGATATAAAAGAATATGATGCGCCGGTATCAAACAGAACTCTCACTGATACACCATAAATCAAAAACGTACCTCCCAACACAACTTTTCCCCTATCCTCTACAATTGGCCTCAAGGTAGCTGGTTCCAATGCAAACATTTTGCCTTTTCCATCCTTGGTTGGCTCCTTGCACTGGTTCTTATAATGTCCAATTTGATCGTGGTTGAAGCGTATAATATTCTTCTTCCCGATCACCTTCTTTCCATCACCCGAGCAACATTCATTTGTGAAATTCCCTTTCTTGTCACATTTATAGCAGACAACCTCCAACTTTCCCTTCTTAGTAGCTCCTCTTTTCTGAGCTCCCTTCTTGTGGAAAAACATCCTTTTCTGACTCTGCACTACTTGAACCTACATTGCCTTATTTCTTTCAAGAAAAGTAAGCATCTCTTTATGTCTCAATGCCATCTCAACAACAACATCACATGGATCCCTAATGTGCGATAACATAGCCCTACCAAGCTCAGACTTCAACCCCCTGATGAACTTCTCATTCCTCTAAATCACAATATCAACCATAGCATAACCATATCTCGCTAGCTCCTCAAACCTTGTTGCATACACCAGCACAGTCATGTCTCCCTACTCAACCTCAGCAAACTTCCTGAGCAGAGTGGACTTAGCAATCTCTGACATAAACCTCTCCTCAAATCTCCTTTTAAACTCAGCCCATGTCATTGCCTCCTTATTAACTCTGATCGTACCACTATTCCACCAATACAACACTACTCCTTGTAGTTGCCTAGAAGCAAGCCTTCTCTTCTGCTCATCGTTGCGCCCTAAATCAGTGAAAATCCTCTCGCAATGAAGCCGCCAATTCTCTCATTTTATTGCATCATCAATACCAATAAACGACTTTCCTCCCAGCCGAGAAAAATCTCTACTCAAAACAGCATAGTTATTGTAACATTCCCTATCTATAGGCCCAAAACTAAGCGCAACAGATACTGCAGTGTATTAGCTTGGCGACTAAATATGGCTATGTTAATGGTATCTATAATATCATAAGCACTTGAATATGAAACAAAACACAGATTTCAAAACAACTTTTCTTTATTACATTTAAAATAGATGTTCCATATTCTCAGTACATAATCCCAATACGTTCCCAAGCGTAGATAAAATATACTTAATACAAAATACGTCAAGAATGGTATATGATGATACCCCTTTGGATGATCAAAGTCATATAGTCATAATAGACTTAATACAAACACAACGGAAATACAACAAAACATAAAACTGCAACTCCTAAATAGCTATCTGTTTGCCTCCTGCATGCATCCAGTAGCCTTGTTCGTCATCCTACTAAACCTGAAAAAAACCTTAACCCCTCAACCAACTCAAATTAATTTTGAGCACCCGAGAGTTTAAAGGGAAAACATAAACTTCGAGTCAGACATAAATCCTGGTATGAATAATACTACACATCCTGGAATAGGTATGTTAAGTGAGACCACGCCGCTTAGCGGAATGGGTTTCCCCTCACTAACATCCTTTCAAAACATATCTTTGAAAACCCTTTTCCTGCAATCAAAACTGATTAAACACTGTAAAGCATCATTATGTTTGGATAACTTTTAACCTTTGGCTGACTCGGGCCTACCAGACAATATAATCAAAATTAATCTATCATCTGTTAGCTATTATTCCTCTGGATTATCTATCCTTAACTAGTTGTTAAATACTTCACTTTTGGACGGTCTGCCCTTAACTGTCTGTTAAATACTTCTCGTATGGATGGTATGTCCCTAACTTAATCATCTCCCAGGCCTTCCTGATTCTAATGGTTTTTCGGGCTCACTAATAACCTAGCTGTATACAAACATATATTCCTCTTGGTGTGTAATCATAATTTTAGTCTACCTGTGACCAAGCCCTACACATTGGAATTTTGGACAACAATTAGCTGGCACTAATAGCTAATGTATAGGACGCGACCCCATACTAGTCTCATCTGGTATTCTAATATATGAGTCATTTTCACTTAAGGACCCCCTCCCATAATTTTCCTTGAAGACATTTTCAAAATGATTTAAAACCTTTAAATCAAACTTAAACAAGGAAAATTATATAGTCTTTATGCTTTACTAAAAATTATATAACCATTTTATATATATATTCTTTACTCAAATCTTAGTTGATGAAAACATTTAAACTCTTAAAAGAACCTCTTTCTAAACTTTTGAAAACATCTCTTTCAAAATCAAACATCAAACCTTTCGAAGTCATACCTTTCGAAAACAATAAAACTTTTAGACATCCTTCTTCAAAATTTCTTTGAAACATTGTCTTAGAAAAACCTTGGAAAACCTTCCATCTCAAACCTTTCGAATCCATTGAACTAAACCTTTTGTAACCATTGAATTAAACCTTTCGAAGTCATTGAACTAAAACCTTTCAAAACCATTGAATTAACAACCTTTCGAAACCATTCAATAAACAACCTTTCGACTTCATTGGAAACAACCTTTCGAAGACTTAAACCTCTTAAAACATAAACCTTTCGAAGACTTACTGGGTTCAATTTAAAACAAGTGGAAAACCTTCTTTTAAAACCTTTCGACTTTGTCGAAAGCTCTGCTTTGAAAGCTTGGTTATACTTCAATTAGAAAACAAGGGTAAATCACCTAAGTCGAAAGCTCTCTTTCGAAAGATTTGGGAGAAGTGGCTAGTTTTTAAAACAAGTAAACCTTTCGACTTTGTCGAAAGGTTCAAAACAAAATATTCATAAAGCGGCGGTAATCCTTTGACTGTGTCGGAAGGTTTCAAAACAAAATAGTGGTAAAGCAGCAGTAACCATTCGACTTTGTCGAAAGGTTTAAAACCTTTATTTTAAACATTTGACCTGGTTGAAAGCAACCAAGTCGAAAGCTCTAATTCGAAAGCAAAGCAGGTGAAAGCTTTAATTTATAAAACAAACATACTTCAACCACTTTGGCAACCAACCTTTCATCTAAGAGCCCTTCGACCTTGTTCAATTCATTATGTACCAAGATACTTTCTCCATATGCATTGAACTTTGACCTTGTCACGAGCTAAGCGTTCGACTTTGCCGAAAGGACTGGGTCAGAAGGTTTAATGTCGTAAAAGGCTGAAACATGCTAAAAGTATTATTTCTTTGTTTTTAACTTAAAAAGATAACTTTTCAACTAACTCTCCTTTGGTTGTCAAATTCCCATTGGTTAACAAATTCTTTTCAGAAAAGTGCTGCCACTATTTTTAGAATTAAATAATAATTTTATTTTAAAAAATACCCCTTCTTCTTAATTAAATATATAAAACATTTAAGTCCCATACCTTAATTAATTTTATATATTCATCAAATAACTTAGGAAAAATCCCAGAAAATCTATTTCAATATGTTTTCCAACATATAAAAAATTCAAACCGAAATAAAAATTATTTTAGCCGTAAATAATTTATAGCTAAATAAATCATTTTCCTCACTAGAAAATTTATATAAAATCCACATTAATTCTGAAAATTATGAAAATTAAAAATCATCTCTAAAATATCATGTTTGACCTATATTTAAATTTTCAAGGCATTTGGATGTCATTTAATAGGGCTTTCATGTCAAACACATTATAAAAACTAACATGAACATATATAATTCATCAACAAACATATATATGACTTTAATCATCAAAACATGGAATATACTTGCAAAAATATTTTAGATCTAATTCTTAAAACCGAAAACCATAAAAAATGGAATGTAGTAATTATTCGCCTTAACTTTGAGATTAAAAGATGTGAGATTGAATGTTGATTTAGTTTATTATCTTCCTTCTCTTGAACCCTAGCTTATCTTCTCTTGAGAACAATAATGGTGGCCGGCCTTGGTTTAATTTTAGTTAGAGTGAAAATGAATTGAACGTGAGTTTCATTCCTAAGGGTTTATGGTATAAGCCCTTATCTTATTTCCTATATTGCCCTTATTATATCCTAACACATTAGTTCAAATTGTTTTATTTGATTTATAATTAACATTGCACGGCTATCCTTAATTTAATCAAGTCCCAACCCATTAATCTCCACATTATTTTATTTGATTTACCCAATTAATTATTCTAAATAATGTTATAAAAATATGGAGTGTTACAGACTCCCCACCTTAAAGAATTTTGTCCTCGAAATTAAGATAAGGTATACAATCAAAACAACCAAAGGTAAAATATACCATCAAACAACTCTGGATAAGCATCTCTAATCCTGCTCTCTGTCTCCAAATACAGTCTCTAGCATCGTCACTCCACTGGACCTTTACTAATTTGACTGTCTTGTTCCTCAACTTCTTCTCATCTCTAGCCACAATCTGAATTGGCTTTCAAACTATAGTCAAGTCTGGCTCTACTATTATATCCTCTAATACTGTAGGTGCTATAATAGTCTCTGGGTCTCCAATACATTTTCTAAGATGAGAAATATGGAAAACATCATGGACTCTGGCCAAACTACTCGGTAACTCTACTCTATAAGCGAGTTTCTCGATCCTCTCAACAGTACGGAAAGGTCCAACGAATCTGGGTGCTAACTTCCCTGACTTTCCAAATCTAATCATACCCTTCATTGGTGAAACCTTAATAAACACATAGTCTCCCACAGAGAATTCCAAATCTTTCCTTTTCCTATTAGCATAACTTTTCTGCCTAGATTGAGCTTCCTTCATCCTAGCTCGGATCAACTCAATCATCTTTGCGACTTCTTTTACCAAATATGGACCAAGAACCAACCTATCCTCGGTCTCTAACCAACATATGGGAGATTTGCATGGCCTTCCATACAAAGCTTCAAACGGTGCCATCCCAATACTAGTCTGATAACTATTGTTATACGAGAACTCAACTAAATGAAGATGGTCTTCCCATGATTCCCCTAAATCCAATACCCAAGCTCTTAACAAATACTCCAAGGTTTTGTTAACTCTTTCTGTTTATCAATCAGTCCGTGGATGGTAAGCGGTACTCATATTGAGCTTGGTTCCTAATTCTTCCTGTAGACTCTTCCAGAACTCACTAGTAAACAATGAATCTCTATCACTGACAATACTGCTAGGAATCCGTTGCAGTCTAACCACATTCTTCATAAACAACTTCTCCAAAATAGGTGCCGTCCTAGTTGACTTTACAGGAAAGAAATGAGCACTCTTAGTCGGTCTATCCACGATAACCCATATACTTTAATTTCCTCTACTAGATCTTGGCAACCCATCAATAAAATCCATTGAGATAGATACCCATTTCCACATCGGAACTTCTAACGGTTGAAGCAATCCGCTTGGCTTCTGGTGTTCAGCCTTCGCTTGTTGGAAATTTAAGCACTTTTTAACACATAAACAAATGTCCTGTTTCATGCCTTCCTAGAAGAAACTTCTCTTCATATCTTGATACATCTTCGTTCCTCCTGGATAGATAGTGAACTTCGAACGATGGCATTCATCCAAAACTTACTTCCTCATGTCTCCTACATTTGGAACACACAACCTTCCTCTCTTTCTCAACCACCCATTTTAGTCAAGGCTGGAATCCTTTAAGTCATCGCCCTCTGTTCCTTCCCTTAACCTTCTGATCCGTTCAGCCAAAACTGGATCCTCCTCCTGTTTAGAAGCTATCTTCTCAATCATTATCGATCGAACTTCTAAACAAGACAATACAGCACTTCCTGCACTAGAACTTGCCTCGGATCTAAACTGCACCCTACAAGCTGATAATGCTTCTAAATCTTTCCACTCAGCAATCATAGCCAATACTGCATTTTGGTGTTTCCAGCTAAGTGCATCCACCACCTTGTTTCCTTTTCCGGGTGTGTACTCAATTCCAAAATCATAAGCAGCAATAAATTCCAACCACCTCTGTTGTCTCATGTTCAGCTCCTTCTAAGAGAACAAGTATTTCAATGTAGTATGATATGTATAAAGCTCAAATCACTCTCCCAACATATAATGCCTTCACACCTTTAAAGAAAATATAACGGAAGCTAACTCCAAATCATGCGTAGGATACCTAACTTCATGTGGTCCGAGCTGTCTAGAAGCATAAGCAATCACTTTATCTCTTTGCATCAACACAGCTCCCAATCCAGTTCCAAATGCATCAGTATAAACAACTAAATCTTGATTCCCCTCCGGAACCACCAACACCGGTGCATGGGTCAATAAGTGTTTCAAGCTTTGGAATGCTTCCTCACACGTATCAGTCCATACAAACTTCACACCTTTTCACGTAAGCTTGTTCATTGGTGCAGCTACCCGCAAAAAATCCTTTATAAACCTTCGATAATATCCGGCTAATCCAAGAAAACTCTTTATCTCGGTCACCGTCTCGGGTCTCTTCCAATTATTCACTGCCTCATTCTTAGTCGGATCTACAGGCAGCCCGTTCTCTGAGACTACATGACCAAGGAACTTCACTTCCTTATTCCAAAAACGACACTTCGAAAACTTAGCTTTCAACCGATGCTCCCACAACGTCTCAAGAACAACTATAAGATGAACTTCATGCTCCTTCTCATCCTTAGAGTATATCAAAATATCATCTCTGAAGACCAACACAAATTTATCCAAGTGCTCTCGGAAAATTTGGTTCATCAAATCCACAATGAATGCCGGTGCATTAGTTAGTCCGAACGGCATAACTAGCCATGCGTACGATCCATACCTTGTCCTTAACGCCGTCAAAGGAATACTATCCTCTGCCACTCTAAGCTGATGAAATCTAGTCGCTAAATCCAGCTGAGAGAACACCTTGGCTCCACTTAACTGATCGAACAAATCGTCAATTCTCGACAATGGATATCGATTCTTTATCGTCTTCTCATTCAACTTACGATAATCGATACATAGTCTTAACAATCCATCCAGCTTCAGCAAACACCACTCTAGCTCCCCAAGGCGAACTACTCGGTCGAATAAAATTCTTGCCTTCGAAATCCACCAACTTCACATTCAACTCTCTCATCTCTGTAGGTGTCATCCTACTTGGTGGTCTACTTACTGGTTCTGGTCCAGGCACCAAATCAATCTGAAACTCAACGGCTCGTTTCGGTGGTAATCTAACTACCGGCTCAAACACATCAGCAAACTCTCTAACTACAAAGACTCGATGCAACTCATCCTCCAACTCCATGATACCCAGTAAAGCATTTACTTCACAACTAGGGTTCTCTACGGTATAAACTATCTGATCACTATAATCCAGATGACTAAGTGATATTTTCCTATCGCGGTAAAATATCCTGGCATCATATTTACTTAACCAATCCATCCCAAGTATAATACCAAATCCCACAAAATCAAACACATGCAAAAAACAATCAAAATTATGACCTAGCAAATCAAACTCTAAATGGTCACACCTCATCCCAAGTGTTGCATACCCTCCTATCGGATTTACAACCCTTGAGGAAGTAACTAAGTATGAGGGCTCTAGGTTAAGCTTATCTACTAAATATCGAGAAATAAAAGAATGTGATGCATTGTATCAAATAGAACGCTAACAGACATACCGTGAATCTGTAGCGAGCCTCCTAGAACAGCCTTCCCTTTCTCCTGCACAATTGGCCTTGAAGTTGCGGGCTCCAATGCATAAACTTGCCTCCTACCTTCTTTAGCAGGCTCCTTGAATTGGTTCTTATAATGGCCGATCTGATCATAATTAAAGCATCAGATGTTCTTCTTTCCAATCACCTCCTTTCCTTTCTCTTTTCCCTTTCCGGTTCGACACTCATTAGCATAGTGTCCCTTCTTATCACATTTATAACAAACCACCTTAGCTTTTCTCTTTTTATATGCTCCTCCCTTCTGAGCATTCTTCTTTTGGAAAAACTTCCTTTTCTGTCCCTGCCCCACCTAGGCCTTCATTTTCTTCCTCAAACAAGCTAACGCCTCTTCCTGCCTCAGCGCTATGTCTACCACTACATCACTTGGATCCCTTAAGTGCATCATGGTAGCACTTATCAACTCCGGCCTCAAGCCTCTTATAAACTGCTCATTCCTCCTGATCACCATATCAACCAAAGCATACCCGTACCGGGCCAACTCTTCAAATTTTCTTGCATATTCTAGAATAGACATCTCTCCTTACTCCAGCTCAGCAAAATTTCTAACCAATGTCGACTGCGCCATCACCAACATAAACCTTTCTTGAAACCTTCTTCTAAACTCCACCCAAGTCATGGTTTCCTCATCAACACCAGCTACGACAGTATTCCACCAAAATAGGGTAGCTCCTTGAAGCTGTCTTGAAGCTAGTCTCCTCTTTTGCTCATCATTCAATCCTAAGTTGGCAAAAATTCTCTCGCAGTGCAGTAGCCAATTTTCAACCTCAATCACATCTTCAGTTCCAATGAACGGCTTCCCTCCAAGCCTGGTATAGTCTCTGCTTAAGTTAGCATATTGGTTGGCCAGTGGAGCTTCCTGAACTCCACCTCCAGCAGCATTTGCTCAGACAATTCCAGCTGCAATTCCAGCTTGCGTCATGTTTACAAAAAACTGATACATGGCTCCCATGTCTGCTTGGGGAATCCCAGCACCAACATTGTCTGCTTGAGACTGACCTGGACCTCTTCTAACATTTGGTTGGGCATTTCCATTAGTGGTGGTGCTATCTCCTCCAAGATTAACTCTACCTCTTCTTCCTTCCATATCTGTATTCAAACCTCGTGAGATACAGATGAATAGTCTAACTAAGATAGGAGTCTAGAGATATAGTGTATACTTATATATATATATATACATATATATATACATATATACATATATATATAACAAATACAAGTACGTTACTATAGCGTTATCCCATACCCCGATCTTAACTCTAATTACCAAGGATTATGCCTTAAAAACCATTTTTAGTTAAAGTATTTCATAAACCATGCTCCGAAACCAAGTTGTAACATCCCATATCTAGAGGCCCAAAACTAAGCGCTACAGATGTTGTAGTCATCTATAGTATTAGCTTCCAGCGACTAATTACGGCTATGTTAATGGTATCTATAAAATCAGAAGCACTTGAATATGAAACAAAACACAAATTTCAAAACAACTTTTCTTTGTTACATTTAAAACAGATGTTCCATATTCTCAATACATAATCTGAATACGTTCCCAGGCACAAATAAAATAAACTTAATGCAAAATACGCCAAGAGCGGTATATGAAGAACCCTCCTTGGATGATCAGAATCATATAGTCATAATAGACATAATACAAACACAGCGAAAATACAATAAAACATAAAACTGCAACTCCTAAATAGCTATCTATTTGCCTCCTGCATGCCTCCGGTAGCCTTATTCGTCATCCTACTAAACCTGGAAAAAAACCTTAACCCCTCAGCATACTCAAATTAATTTTGAGCACCCGAGAGTTTAAGGGGAAAACATAAACTTCGAGTTAGACATAAAGCCTGGTATGAATAATACTATACATCCTGGAATATATATGTTATGTGAGACCACGCCGCTTAGCGAAACGGGTTTCCCCTCACTAACATCCTTTCAAAACATATCATTGCAAAACCCTTTTCCTGCAATCAAAACTAATTAAACACTGTAAAGCATCATTATGTAAACATACATAAACATCATGTAATAATGAACTATCTGTTCAAACACATAAGCTTTGTTTGGATAACATTTAACCTTTGGCTGACTCGAGCCTACCAGACAATATAATCAAAATTAATCTAACATCCGTTAGTTATTCTTCTTATGGATTATCTATCCTTAACTAGTTGTTAAATACTTCACTTTTGGACGGTCCGCCCTTAAATATCTGTTAAATACTTCTCTTTTGGACAGTCTGTCCCCAACTTAATCATCTCCCAGGCCTTACTTATCCTAATGGTTTTTCGGGCTCATCAATAACCTATCTGTATATAAACATATATTCCTTTCGATGTGTAATCATAATTTTAGTCTACCTGTGACTAGGCCTGTAAACGGATGCAATCGGATACGGATAGTGCTATATCCGTATCTGTATCCAAAAATGAAAATCCGTATCCGAATCCGTATCCGATATCCGCGAATATCCGTTGAATATTATCTGTATCCGTATCCGCTAATATTTTCGGATATCCGAAAATATTCGTATCCGGCATAGCGAATACGGATATTTTTGGATATCCGAAAATATCCGTATCCGAACCTCAAAATGTATCCGAAAATATCCGAAAATTAATCAATATAATGCATATTTCATTTTTTTGACTGAAAAAAGATGAAAAAACCTTGTAATACATAAATTACATCAAATTAACAATAGGTAATCCAATCACACAAAATCCGTACAATAATATTGCATATATAAATATAATCCATACGCAAAACCCATAGGCTAATTCAATCACAGCAAATCATAAAAGCAAACATGAATCAACCAATTTAATTTCAAACCGGACGGATATTTATCGGAAACGGATACAGCCATATCCGTATCCGAAATATGTTTCGGATATCGGATATCCGCATCCGCTTTTCGGATATCGGATATTTTTCATGTTTTCGGATACGGATGCGGACGGATTTCGGATATTTCGGGTATTCATTGACAGGCCTACCTGTGACCAAGCCCTACACACTCGAATTTTGGATAACAATTAGCTGGGGCTAATAGCTAATGTATAGGACACGACCCCATACTA
The DNA here is from genome assembly GCA_030737815.1 of Allium fistulosum. NCBI lineage: Eukaryota > Viridiplantae > Streptophyta > Magnoliopsida > Asparagales > Amaryllidaceae > Allium > Allium fistulosum. Next base: position 901,113,627 of record CM060905.1, read on the forward strand.
GTTCCATCTAGTATTCTAATATCTTAGTCATTTTCACTTAAGGATACCCTCCCATAATTTTCCTTGAAAACATTTTAAAATGATTTAAAACCTTTAATCAAACTTAAACAAGGAAAATTATATAGTCTTTATGCTTTACTCAAAATTATATCACCATGTTATATATATATACCTTCTTTGCTCAAATCTTAGTTGATGAAAACATTTAAACTCTTGAAAGAACCTCTTTCTAAACTTCTTAAAACATCTCTTTCAAAATCAAACATCAAACCTTTTAAAGTCATACCTTTCGAAAACAATAAAACTTTTAGACATGCTTCTTTAGAATTACTTTGAAACATTATATTAGAAAACCTTGGAAAACCTTCCATCTCAAACCTTTCGAATCCATTGAACTAAACCTTTCAAAACCATTGAATTAAACCTTTCGAAGTTATTGAACTAAAACCTTTCGAAACCATTGAATAAACAACTTTTCAAAACCATTCAATAAACAACCTTTCGACTTCAGTGGAAACAACCTTTCAAAGTCTTAAACCTCTTAAAACATAAATCTTTCGAAGACTTACGGGGTTCAATTTAAAACAAGTGGAAAACCTTTTTTTAAAACCTTTCGACTTCATTGGAAGAAACCTTTCGACTTTGTCGAAAGCTCTACTTCGAAAGCTTGATTATAGTTCAATAAGAAAACAAGCGTAAATCACCTAAGTAGAAAGCTCTCTTTCGAAAGCATTTGGAGAAGCGGCTAGTTTTTAAAATAAGTAAACCTTTCTACATTGTCGAAAGGTTCAAAACAAAATATTTATAAAGCAACAGTAACCCTTCGACTGTGTCGAAAGGTTTCAAAACAAAATAGTGGTAAAGAAGCAGTAACCTTTCGACTTTGTCGAAAGGTTTAAAACCTTTATTTTAAACATTTGACCCGGTTGAAAGTAACCAAGTCGAAAGCTCTAATTCGAAAGCACAGCAGGTGAAAGCTTTAGTTTATAAAACAGACATACTTCAGCCTCTTTGGCAACCAACCTTTCGACTAAGAACCCTTCGACCTTGCTCAATTCATTACGTACCAAAATACTTGTCACCATATGCATTGAAATTTGACCTTGTCATGAGTTAACCTTTCGACTTTGTCGAAAGGTCTAGGTCGGAAGGTTTAATGCCGTAAAAGGCTAAAACATGCTAAAAGTATTATTGCTTTGTTTTTAACTTAAAAAGGATAACTCTTCAACTAACCTGCCTTTATTTGTCAAATTCTCATTGGTTAACAAATTCTTTTCAGAAAAGTGCTGCCACTGTTTTCAAAATTAAATAATAATTTTATTTTATAAAATTCTCATTCTTCTTAATTAAATATATAAAACATTTAAGTCCCATACCTTAAATAATTTTATATATTCATCAAATAACTTAGAAAAAATTAGAAAAAATTCCCGAAAATCTATTTCAATGTGTTTTCCAACATATAAAAATTTCAAACCCAAATAATTATTATTTTAGCCGTAAATAATTTATAGCTAAATAAATCATTTTTCTCACTAGAAAATTTATATAAAATCCGCATTAATTTAGAAAATTATGAAAATTGAAATCTATCTCTAGAATATCATTTCTGACCTATATTTAAATTTTCAAGGCATTTGAATGTAATTTAATAGAGTTTTCATGTCAAACACATTATAAAAACTAATATGAACATATATAATTCATCAACAAACATATATATATATATATACGAGTATGGTGGCACGTCCGTTGGACGTATGCCAAGAAGAAAGTGTGAAAATTTTGTGTGTGCTACAGTTATGGTGGTGATATATATACACACATATGTACATATGTACACAGATATATATATATGTGTGTGTGTGTGTGTCTGTGTGTGATATTTTCCCTTCTTTTCTGTACAGTTGCAGTAGTGTACAGCTAAATGTTAATTTTGGTCTAATTATATAGGAGGAAGACATATATGACGCGGCTATCATGCCCCTTAGCCAATCTTAAATTTGGGCAAACTTCATGGGTTTACATTAGCCCTTTTTTGATGCACTACTCAATCTATAACTTTGATGCATAGTAATAACATCCTGAACTTTAAGGGGGAGAAAATGTACATATTCAGTTATCGCCAAATTCATATATGACTTCAATAACTGCATAGAACATATTTAAATAGCTAGGAAGTAGTATATTGTTAATAAGTACATAACTAAATATAAATCACCAAACTGGGTTAAATAAAATAAAAGTACTTGAGGAAAATTCACATTCATTCGGCCCTATGTCAAGGAAACATCTACGTACATCAATGTGATAAATTCTATGAATTAGTGTCACACAAATATTTAAATACCTACACGAATGGATATATTAATCGGCTCCAGCTATTCCTTTTTATTCTTATATGCACAAATGGAACTTTGTTTTTACAAAATATAGCTTTTCTAATAAAAAAAGTAAATGAAGTAAAGTTTGTGACAAACTATATTCTTTCATCACATGTATAGAGTAAGAAAGCAGTAGTTACTCTCTGCTTTTATTCTTCTCAAACCATAATAGATCACATCAAACTGAATTCAAAATGTTATAGTGAGAGCAAAATATTAAAAACGTCAGTGTATGCCTTACAGGCCCGCCTCTCAACTGCCTTGCTAGATTGTATTTTATGCAACTTGCAGCAACACATTCTCTCTACTACACACTTCATTCCCAACCATGCCCAGCCTCTGTACAATGCTTCTGATGGATTATTTCAATACTCATTAACAGCAACACCTTAGCATGCTACATCATCACCCATTCTCAGTTTCGGTCATTGATGCATCAACTTCCCACATTCACATGCTATTTTCTCAGTCTTGTCATACATGCTGACAGAAACAAATGACCATTTTGCTTCACCTGATGCTTAACATCACAGGCTGAACTTACATGAAGCTTCGTTTGCTGATCCATCTGCGCACTGAGATGCAAGGATTTTGGATTATCTAAGATTCATGATGAACTGAGGATAACTGATGACAACAAACAAAGCTTGATACATTCCTATAAATCTGGACATCGAGCACATTCAACACCTGCAATTGCACAACTCAACTCATTTCTGCCTCGATTCAACCATGACTACACTCTCAGTGTTGACTGAAAGCAACTCACTGACTCATCGCAAATTTCATCACAAATTCCAATGTATGTGTACAAACACACTCATCCAATATGGTTAGCTGAAAAAAGCTTATACTATTTGGAAGCCTAATACTATTCCATGATTTAGTTTATTTAATCATGATTTGTCTCACCTAAAATAAATATGATATGAAAATAACAACAAAGTAATTAACTTACAATACATACAATACTGGAAGATCAGCAAGAGGTTGAATATTTTTTGCTTTTCTTTTACTTAACAATTCAGCAAACAACTTCCCCGTAGAAATAACCACATCAATTTCCAAATATGCTTTTCCTCAACTACAATATTAAAATATATAAAAGCAAGTTAAATATAGGTAGACATTTTATCAGCAAGGGTTAATTATAGTTGAAGAATACATGCATTCAACAGATAATACACACTTATTTGACATAATTTTTCCTAAGCTGAAAAAATAGATGTAAATCCCAAAGTGGAACCTTGTTTCTAAGTTATATGTCAGTTGAGGGATAGAAAATACTTCGTAAAATACATGCATGCTCCCATCCTTTAAAAATTATCCTCATTCCTATAATTAAGCTTGACGCAACATAGAGTATTTAGTTTGATGAAAATGTTAATAAATGGAATTACCAATAAAACACGTATATTTTTCACTACAAAATTTCTTACTTTATACTGCATAATTTTTGATAAAAAATAATGAATCACCAATACATATATATATATGTGTGTGTGTGTGTGTGTGTGTGTGTTTTGGAATATAACGTAATGAAATATTACATATGTCAGTATACATACATGGCGTGCATATGCAATAACTTCAGTCTGTTAATGAAACTAATGATAGTATATAACACATTCTGAGTTCAATAGTAAGTACTTAGTCAACATATTAAAGATTTATAGTTCAAACTGACTGACAGCAATATGATATGACATATTAGGAACAAAAACATTGCGAGTACACAAACATTTCATGTGTATATGCTAACATTGATAGAATAATCAATTAATTATGAGAGTAACAATCAGACGTACATACCTCAAACAGAAATAGTGAAAACTGATTTATGGTCCGCTCGAATATATCTTGAGCAGTCTTCTTAAAATTCTCAACTCTAAACACGTCGGCCGAGTCGAAGCACATATTATGAAGTTGAAACTGAGTAGGAAGGGTTAAGCAAGTAAGTGCTATGAGTAATCTTTCAGGCTATAGAAACAAACAGCATGCAGTACAATATAAAGTATGTATGCGTTAACAAATTGATCAACTTTCAGCAGAACTGGGTAAAAGCATAAGCGGTATACTTGGTACTATAGGATACGAATATTACTGGAAATTATAAAAAGGAAACAGCTGTTGTATTTTCTACTGCTATTTGATAGTCGTTCATTTAAATATCACAGTGCACCAAAATACAATGTCTAGAACCAAATACAGTTCATACTTTCCACGCTTACAAATATCAGTATGAAAGCTGGTAATAATGAGATATTTAAATGAACGACTGCCATTAATAGGATATGAATATTACTGGCAATTATCTTCACCAAATATTCTAGGTATCATTATCAAATAGTAATGCATGGAACTTTTACCAAATAGATTGTTGTATGCTAGCACAAAAAGTAATTATACAAACCAAAATGCATACTGATGGTAGGTTAAAAAATTGAACTTAATGGACACCAATTAATTCTCCGTCTCAGAAGGCAAATTTCACTACACGGATCATGCTGGTAGTAAATAATCGATTATAATCGGAAAAAATAGCAGAGTAAATTTACCTAGGCTTACTTTTGGTGCACTGCTTAGCATAATCAGGTTTGTTAACAAAACAAATAATTTGGTGGCAAAAATAATCCAACAAAACTGAAAATATTCATATTCAATTCGACATTCATGTATGTATAATTAAATCAGTCAATTAAGGGAAGTTAAGAGCAATCAAGCACAAAAGTCAAAAAAAAAGTAAATACAATAAGCAGAAGTTTCGCAAATTCAGAACAAACATGTCAAAAATAAAAAACTGTATATGAAGAGAATCAAGTACTTGATAGTGATAAAATTAGGGTTTTGGGATGTACCGAGTGTAGCAGACGGAAAGTGACTTCCAAAAGAAGTGGAGGCTGAGCTTCTTAGTTAGTGCTATCGATAATAGCTTTCTTGATGCCGTTATTAGATTTAGATTTCTCCTTTCCTTTCATAATTCGTTTCTAATTACTAAAGAACAATAATTTTGGGAATGTGGAAGCGAATGTTGATAAGTGGGCATTACAGTTATCACAAAACGTGGGCTAATGGAGTTACAAATATACCCACAAAATGTGGGCTAATGGAGTTACAAATATTCCCACTGTGTACGTGCTCCGTTATTAATTTCTTCTCGCTAAATGTGCTTTATTTTTGTGTTAAAAGTGGTCAATTATAGGCATCAGTAGGATCTTTCTTCTTCTTTTTCGCCCTGAAACTAAGTTTATAACCAAATCTAGTCTAGTAAATAATATCTTTTGTTTGTAACACTCTCTACCGCTCATTTATTTCTAAAAGTTCAAAATCATAGAAGATATCAACATTACATATCAGACAGTACGTAATGAGAATTTCTGCAAGTTTTTTGTTTTATCTGATATATTATCAATTCGCCTATCGTTTATAAAGCTTAGTTAACCAAACAAAACACACACGATATCTACAGCAATAACTGCTGCATTTAGCCATTAGCTTAAAAGTGTTTTCAGTTTGCGCTTAAGTAAGTCATTTATATAGCACTAATCATCACAATGGAATTATGCATATGTACGCATCTTTGGATTTGGAAACAACTTGAGTGTTGATATACAGAAATATCAGGCATAAATAAAAGTAACTACTGCAGTAAAATAATGGTTGATATGGCAGTTTCAGGAAAGCTCACAGATTGTTTAGCCATAGGTGGTTCTTCGTTGGAGCTTGAATCTTCATCACTGATGCTGCTATCCTTCTTAATAGATTTTGTAGCAGTAGGGTACTGTATTAACAGATGACTAAATTATGTGAATGAACAGTTGAAGAGAAAGAGACCTAAGAAGTATGATTCGTATTATAATTTCAGGAAGCTTACTTGTTCTGTAGCCTTATGCGATTCTTCATCAGAGCTATCTTCATCAGAACTTTCTTTATCGCTGCTGTTATCGTTATCAACAACTTTTAGGTAATTAGTTGATAGTTATTAGCTTTTACAGACTTTCCTCACAAATAACTATGCTGATGGTATGAAGGGCAGACGGGTTGAGGGGAGAACGGATTTGGGTTGAAGTTTGGTCCCCGACAGGTCCAGTCCGATGGTGACGGGTTGAGGCGATAACGGCTGAACATATTTGGGAATCGGAGGAAAAAATAAATTGGAGAAGGAAAATGGAAGGGGTGGAGGTAGGAGAGCCGAAAAGGAAAGTGAAAGAGGGAAGGGGTGATGGTGTGGCGGTTATAAAAATGAAGGAGGGGAGTAGACATGTTTTACAGGGAAGGGGAAAGTGGGTTTAAGGGAAAGTGGAGGATGAAGAGGAAAAGGAAGAGGTTGGAAAAGAGACGTGGGAATAATACTGTCGGCAACGTGGGAGGCGTATGGAAAAAGACTGAATTACCCTTCTGGAATGATTTCTTGGTATTCTGAATGGTGGGCAATATAGGGAGCAGATAAAAGGCTTGATGCTATCTAAAAACTTTAAGCAACAGTTACAGAATATGCTGAAAAATTGGTGAATTGTGCATGAAAGTGTGCTCATGGTTTGTGAATGATTTGAATCTTCCTACTAATTTCCACGCTTATGGTATTTGTGCGTGTCCAATTTTAACAACACCATACAACCTGTTTCCATAACCTTTGATTGTGATTGTCAGTACATCATAAGTATTATTAAATTATGGCGAATATTTTCATTTAGAAATGATGGAAAGAGAAGACTCAAATAAAATATTAAAGATATATAACCAATATAAACAGACTTTATGTTAAATAGAACGGTAACTAAAGTTCGGAAAATCAATGGTTGCTATCCGTTTTTCAATTATTGAAAACTAATAATAAGAAATCCATTAGTGCTTCTAAAAAACAAATTTTGAATATGCTCATAGTAAGAACAGGGATGTTTATGTAGTTCACTTTATAGATGATGTGTAATTTAAGTTTTGGAAAATTACTACCTGCCATTTGCATATAGAAAACTAATAAACTTACCCACATATTAACATCCTATATGTGCGAATGTATTGAATTAACACACAGTTCATGTCATTTTTATACCAACATCAATACACATTTAGCAGGTATGCAGAAGAAAATATGTTTATAATTGCGCGCACATTGAAAACCAAATATATCAAAACCATAAATAAATAGAAAAGGCAAAATCTATCAAAGATTCATAGGTTGTACTGTCAACTATGTAGCTATTAATACATAAACAAACAATATGTTAAGATTAGCAATAAATCCTGTAATGATATCCAAATCAGATTCTACTTGTTCAAATCACAACTAAAGTCTTACCAACATCCACGTCCACGATCCACTTTTTGAACTCCGCAGGCTCAAGCTGCTCCCCAACGCTTGCAACATGTGCCTCAAATCTAAAACCACAATAGTATAGACTTCATGTACTCGTCAATATTCCCTCATCCGTTGGTCGAAAGATTCAAATTGCATGTGCTTGTTCATCTAATTTTATGATCAATTGAAGTTGTTACCTTTCAGATACTGTGATCTCTTTATGCGGGATCGGGTTGCTATCGAAGGTCATGTCAGGATGCCAAACTTGGAGGGGATGATTGGACAATCTTTGTCAGTGTCTAAGAGGGAGTGGCTTCCTTCGTTGAGGCTACTTTTCATCATTGAGCTTTTTTCCTAGTATAAAGTAATTTCGATTTTATGATTAGGAGTAATTTGGGGGAAATGGCAGATCATCTGGAGTGTGTAGAGAAATAGAAGGAGAGCTTAATCACGTTCACAGAAACGAACGTGCAGTAGTCATGGGAAAGAGGGAATAGTTGTTGCCTCCAATAATTTGTCGTTGAAAAGTATCCCGCCTCAAAAAATAACCCTGCGTAAATAACTTACAGGCTATATTAGCATGGGCATTCTGGTCAGTTCAAAAAAGGCTTCACTTTGACCGGTTGACCAAAGGTTTTGCTTTATAGTATAGATATATATAACTTTAATCATCAAAACATGGCATATACTTGGAAAAACATTTTAGATCTAATTCTTGAAACCGAAAACCATAAGAAAATGGGTTGTGGTAATTATTCACCTTAGCTTTGAGATTAAAAGATGTGAGATTGAATGTTGATTTAGTTTATTATCTTCCTTCTCTTGAACCCTAGCTTATCTTCTCTTGAGAACAATAATGGTGGTCGGCCTTGGTTTAATTTTAGTTAGAGTGAAAATGAATTGAACGTGAGTTTCATTGCTAAGGGTTTATGGTATAAGCCCTTCTCCTATTTCTCATATTGCCCTTCTCATATCCTAACACATTAGTTCAAATTGTTTTATTTGATTTATAATTAACATAGCACGGCTACCCTTAATTTAATCAAGTCTCAACCAATTAATCTCCACATCATTTTATTTGATTTACCCAATTAATTATTCTAAATAATGTTATAAAAATATGGAGTGTAACAAATATTCACCACCAGAGCTTCTTGATTTCCTCCTCCAACTACTCCAGCAGCAACTCCTGCTTACATCATGTTTACGAAGAACTGATACATCACTTCATGTCAACTTGCGGGACTCCAGCACCCACATTTCCAGCTTGTGTCTGACTTGGGTTCCTCCTAGTATTCGGTCTAGCATTCCCATTAGTTGTGGTGCTTCCCCCACTAAGGTTAACTCTTCCACTTCTAGCGCCTATATCTGCATTCGAGCCTTCATAAGATACGAAAGAAGGGAGGTAGGAGGATAGAGATATAGCGTATATTTATATATAGCAAGTACAAGTACGTTACTATAGCATTATCCCATACCCCGATCTTTTCTCTATGTCCTTAGGATTATGTTTTCAAAATCATTTTAGTTAAAAGTTTTTCAAAAACCTATGCTCCGATACCAAGTTGTAACATCCCCTAACTTGAGGCCCAAAGCTCAGCGTTACAGATGCTGCCGTCATTTAATTATTAACTTCCAGAGTCAAAATATGGTAATGTTAATAGTATCCATAATATCAGAAGCACATGAATATGAAACAAAATCAAAGATTTCAAAAACAACAGCTTTTCTGATTACATTTCACAAAACATGTTTCATATCCAATTACATAATCCCAATCGTTTCCCAAGTTCAGATCAAATATAATTATTACAAAATATGCCAAAAGGGACATATGAAGATGCCCTCATGGATGACCAGAGTACTAAATAGTCAAAGCAGACTTAATACAACATAGTGGAAATAAAAACATAACAACTCCTAAATAGCTAGAATCAGCCTCCTGCTCATCACCGGAAGCCTTATTCGTCCACCTACTAAAACTTGAAAATCCTCAACCCTCAGCCTACTCAAATCAATTTTGAGCACCCGAGAGTTTAAGGGAAAAAACATAAACTTCGAGTCAGATATAAAGTCTGGTGTGAATAATACTATACATCTCGGTTATTTGATATTAAGTGAGACGACGCCGCTTAGCGGAACGAGTTTCCCTTCACTAATATCCCTTTTTAAAACATATCTTTTGCAAACAAAAACCCTACAACCAAACTGGTTAAAACAATAATATCAATATCATGTAAGCATATAAATCAGGTAATCAATGGACTATTTGTCCGAACACTATAGTTTTGTTTGGCAAACTACTAACCTTTGGCTGACTCGGGCTTACCAGACAAAATAAACAAATAGTCTAACTTCTGTTAGATACTCTTCTAGATGGTCTGTCCCAAACTTACTCTACCAGGGTCAACTGATCCTTATGGTTTTGTGGGCTCACCAATATACTATATCTACTCTGTAGATTCCTTTCTGTGTATAACATCCTATTAGTCTTATCTGTGACAAAGCCTTACACACTAGAATTTTGGACAAAATTAGCTAGGGGCTAATAGCCAATGTATAGGGCACGACCCTATACCAGTCTCATCTGGTATTCTAATATCTGAGTCATTTAGCTTAGGGTCATCTTCCCTTAAATTTTCCTTGCAAACATTTCTTTCATATCGATTTAACCCTTTAAATCATATTTAAACAAGGAAATATACTCTATGCTTTACTCAAATCACTTTGCCATGTTATATATATATATACACTTTACACAAAACATTGTTGATGAAAACATTCGAAACCTTTGAAAGTACCCCTTCGAAACCATTGAAAGTACCCCCTTCCGATACAAGTAAGCAACTTTACTTTATAACCTAGGCCAAAACATACTTTTTGAAACCTTTGGAAACCTTCCACTTAAAACATTTCGAAAACATTGGGGAACCACCCATTCGAAATCTTCATTAAAAACCTTTCAAAAGCATTCAAATACTTTTCTATAATCAAACCTTTAAAATCATTTAAAACTATTCCTTTCGAAACCAGTTAGGTTTAACTTTCAATAGCACAAAGGGTCATAAAACAACTAAGTTAAAGCACTCTTTCGAAAGCAATTTCATAAGTAAAAGAAATGGATGGTGTCGAAACGGATCCCTTCGAAAGCATTGCAGAGGCGGCTTAGGTTTTAAAATAAAGAAACCCTTTCAAAAGCATTACTTCGAAAGGTAAGATGCGGCAGCTAGGGGTTTCGACCCCTTCGAAAGCTTCTTTATAAAATAAAGGCGCAACCTCTTTCGAAACCATTCTTTAAAACCATTTGACAAAGTTGAAAGTCATCTAAGTCGAAAGCAAGCGCATTTCCTTTTAAAAGCAAAACAAGGCTTCGACCCATTTGGAACCCCTGTTTCGACTATATACCTTAGCCTATGTCCAATTCACTACGTGCCTTGTCTTTGATACCAGGTGCATTGGTTTTGAAGGAGATGAAAGCGGAAGTAACTAGTCGAATGGTAGGTGCCGAAAGTGGCGTAACAGCAAAAGAATACAATAACTGTTTTCTTCCTTTTTAAAGTAATTTCTTTCCAAATAACCTGCTTGTCTGTTAACATATGATTGGTTGCTAATTTCTTTTCTAAATTCTTTTGTAACAGTGTTGCTGAAATTTCAGAAGTAAATAATTTAAAAGGTTTACAAAATGCCCATTCTCCTTTTATAAATATATAAAACATTTAAGTCTCATACCTTAAATAATTTTATACACTTATTAAAACACTTAGTAAAATTCTACAAAAATTCTCATAAATCATTTTTAATATGTTTTCTAACATATATTAATTTCTGACCCAAAAACAATATAAATTAGCCGTATTTAATTTTAAACCCAGTTAACCATTTTCTTCACTAGAAAATTAATAATAAATCCACATTAATTCAGAAAATTATAAATTTTGAATCCCATCTCTAAAATATTATTTCTGACCTTATCTCAAAATCAAAAGGCATTTGGATGTCATCTAATAGGGTTTCCACAATAATACTTGTCATAAAATCCATATGAAATAGCATAAATCGTCAACAAGCATATATATCCATTTTAACAATAAAAAACATGGCAAAACATTTGCAAAATAATTCTGATTTCAATCTAAAACCAAAAATAATAAAAACATGAGATGTAACATATTATTCACCTTAGCTTTGTGATTAAGGAGTTGAGATTTGATCTTGGGTTCGATTAATCTTCCTCTTGACCTTTAGCTTATCTTCTTCTAGCTTTGTCTAATGGTGGCCGGCCTCTAGTATTTGGTTTTTTTATGAACGTGAGAATGAAAGTGCATGAGGGTTTAGGGTATTAAAATATGTCTTATTCCTACTTTGCCCCTCATCTATTAGCCTTATCCATTTCATTTTAGTTCCCTTTAGTTCACTTGTTATTAGGCACGGCTACCCCTTATTTACACAAATCTCAATCCTTTAACCATTTCATTATTTCATTTAATTTAACTAATTAAATGTCCTAAATAATGTTAATCAAAATTAAGGTTGTTACAAGTGACCTGAGAAATTTTATTTTGGCACTGTGAAATGGTCGATGAGGTGCAGATGAAGTGGTGAGTTTGTGTATGTTTGTTATGGTGAGGCTTTGGCATGGAATTGTGTGCACATGCATTGTGGACCAGGTGATGACGGAATGGGAGGCAGCTCCAGCAAGGTGTTAGTAATAGTTCTGGTACATGGTTTTGGAGCAGAGCTACTGTGAAGTTGGAGCTGTAGGCGATAATGAAGAGTGTAGTGGCTGGTTATAGCATGGCGCGGGCTTGGCATCATTAAATGTGCTAAGTTGAGAGATATTGCTAATTTGGATTTCGATCATCGTTTTAGTTAGTTTTCTCGCTCACATCTATATCAATTTCATCGTTTGCTAATTATATAAATACATATGCCGATTAGATTACATTGCTTAAATGTATTGATTGCATTTGCTTGGTTGAATATCTTGTGAATAATTATTAAATCGCTTGGATAAATTTTTTGATCGGGATATTTGTTTAGTTGTGTGATATTGGATGTGTTTTGATTAATTAATGAGATTTTATGATTGTTGGATGTCCGAAATGCAAAGGAGATGTTGTCCGTTTGCATTTTAAATTTGTGTTATTATTTTAAATTGTGAGTGCATTGTTTAATGGCCGAAATCCGACAGAATTCGCCTCGGCCACACGATAAAATTTATATTTTTGTCTTGTTGAATTTTGGATAATTCTACCCATGGATTTTATTTTAGACGATTTATTGATTTTCCCATTTTAAAATATTTTTGAGAGCTCTGGAAAATTATTTCTATTTTTTAAATTTTATTTTGAAATAGTATTTTATTTTAGAAAATTTTGAAATGAATTTAAAGTAATATTCAGATATTTCAATTTGAGTTATCATAGATTTGAGTATATAGTGAATATTTTGAATTATAAATTATGATTTTGAAATGAAAAGAGTTATTTGTGAGGTTTATAAATTTATTTTAAAGTATTATTTAGTTATAGAAAATTATGAATTAGTTTCCATAATTTTTTTGGTTTGTAAAGTGATTGTGGAAGTTCTGGAAAATATATACATAAGGATTTGGAAATGGATTATATTATTTGAAATTGAATAAATACAATGAATATATTATTTGTTACATATAAGAAATTACTTTCCGAGTATAAAATTGATTTAAGAAGTTTTATCTGAATTTATTAATTTATTGAAACAATTATTTAAAAGTTTAACTAATTTCAAAAATAAGTTTGTTCTATATATTTGTTTAACGAAGCTTTATAACATTTTTTGATTTCTTATTCCCTCCACATTAATTTTGTTGTTACGAGTGATTCACTATTATCTACTTTGATTAGTTGATCTTGATGTGATTTCATACGGTGATGACATCCTTCTGTTTGATTTTGTGAGATTTCATTATATGTGATGAAAAATCAGAATAAACAGAATTATAATACTGTTATCCAGTCTTTTTGCCCGACTGTATTCAAACTGATTAGACAAGTTAGACTCGACTGTCATTGGGATCGACAAGTCGGATTAACAATAATGATGCCCAAAGATTAGGCACAGATGAGAATTTGAAGCAGTAATGGGGTGAAAGCAGAAGACGGACTCAATAGGACGATAAAAGTATGAAAATATACCATCTACTAAAAATGGATTGGGCATGATCCATATTCATCAATTATCAATCGTACCATATCGTTATTACATTTCAACGCAATAGAAGATGATCCATATCTCGAAAACTATCAGTCAAATACACATGAAACTTTGAGAACATCAATATATTGGAGAGTGGAGCCCGCAATATCAATCGCTCGCTAAAACAAGTCAAAATAATGATCGGTACCGATCGTTATTTTGAAGGATGTGGGACCCACGATCGATGCCGTGACTTATTATGGATCTGGAGACACCGTTGTCGAAATTTCATGAAGATATTTCACCATCTTTCCCTATAAATATAGACTTGATTATTCATTTTGGGGGATCTTTACACTGCTTGTTACCTTGCACTTCCATGTAATTAAGGGTTTGCCTCCAATCCATCCTTCTATACTCAGCAATTCAAGCATTTAATAAAGTTATTTCTGAAAAGTGGACGTAGGCTTTCAACGCTGAACCACTATAAATCATTGTCTTCTTGTTACTGCTTACATTTTGCTATTTAATTGCTTGATTCCTCTTTTTCCATTTTATTTTCTTCATTTATTTCTCTACAAAATTTCTATTGGGTGTTTGTGTCAAAATTTGGTGCAAACATTTTGATGCTTTCACTGAGAAAGAAGATTTAGAGATATTTCCTGTAGAGACTGAAACATGTGATTCTTCCTCATCATTGTTTCTGCAAAAAAAAAAGAACGAGTTAGTTTTAAGTATTGAAGGACTCGGAATAAGTGCAGTCCAATATTGTGAAGTGCGTGTGAACGTGCGTGTGCTTGTGTCCCCACAACAGACCAGTTATTAAACTTTACTAGCAGGAGTAACCTCTCCACTAGTGGTAGGAGGGATTCCAGCCCCAGCAGTGGAGGGAGATTCTAATCTCCCGATACTCGTGTCAGTAAAATGAAAGGCATCAACGTCATCCACTATCGGAAGATCAGATAATGCCTTAAATGTTTTGTCCAAGTGTTCTGAAGGTTGAGAAGCGGACTGATCTGGAATAATTTGAAGGTCGATGGATAGCTTGGGTGTTTAAAGAGGTGGCTCTTAAGGAATCTGCAAACGAGCTTCTTCCTTTTAATTTTTCAAGAGCGGGAGGCTGTAAAGTTTGCAAAGATCCAACCATAGCCCTGAAACTAGAACCCGCGTCATCGCCGCCGAGGTCGTCGTTCTTATCTCCTGCTACGTCTTTATCCGTAGCTTCCTGAACTTCCTCAACTGGAGGCACGATAAGATCAGCTTGATGGCCTTCATCACCATCCGCATCCCGCTGCTCAACCACTGTAATTCCAGTAGTGATAACTAGCCCTATGCTACGACACTCTTCCACCAGGCTGTAAGTAATGAGACATTTATTAGTAAGGAGATTCTCAATGTCTCTATGTTCTGATGGAACCCTTTTTAGCGCTAAGACTGCGTCAATATATTGTTTTCCATCAGGTCATGGATAAGAGCCTGCACAAACCAGAAAAATTGCTTAGTTCAGCATACGACCTAAATGCAAGCACTCAAGAAATTAAGCAAGGAGTAACACTTACGTCTTTCTAACCACTGTCTGGCAAGCCCAGGCGAACAGCAGATATAGAACCACTCGCTTTTGAAAGCGCTCTGCTTGTTCCAGGTACCTATCAGGATCTGGAACTTCTTGGTTGACTCGAGAAATGTGAACGAAAGATTTCCTTTTCGTCACTTGAAGGTGAAAAGGAATTGAATGTCTTCAGGAGTTGGAGAGTGGAACAAAAACTCCATGAATGCCATGTAGGTACAGTTGAGCAAGGCATAGCCATTTGGATGCAGTTGTGCCGATGCTAACCTCATATAATGTAGCATTTCTCGGATAAATGAATTAAAGGGTGGGACGCAACCTGCCTAACACATGAACTTTGTTACATATAGTGAACCCTTTAGGGTGCATATGAGCTCTATCATCCCAAGTCATGATTCGCACTTCATCAAACGGAATCCCATGTCTGGCACAAATTTTGCGAAGAGAGGCTTCATTAATTTTCGAAGCCACAGAATCCTCCGAATCTTCCAAAAATATAGCGTCTTCTAGAGTGTCGGGAGCAGGGTCTATCACTTTTGTTGGAAGAGCAGGAACGATAGAGAAAAGGTCAAATGGTGGACAAGAACTTTCTGATTGTTCTACTTGATGTCCAGGGGAGAATTCATTGGAAGCAGTTGCATAGCTTGATTCACCACTCGTACTGTTGTGCTGTGAAATCTGTTCAGAGGACATGGCAGCTAAACGCCCCGAGCATCTAGAACCCATGACTACTAGACTCAGTAGATAATCATCATTAGGAAAAATAACATGTTTCCCCTCATGCAAATTGTGTTCTAGTGTAGAGTGGTGTAGTGTCATGCAATTCAATAAAAACAGTTCAGATTAAAGGCTACGAGACGCCTAGGTTCAATTGGAGTGACCGTCATTGCTGACCGTCTCAACCGATTCTCTACGTCAATGGCAAGGGGTTTAGTCTAGTCATCAGGATCAATTGTTGGCATATCGAAGTTTTAATTGTACGTTTAAAAGTGGACGAGCTTTAAAAAATTATCTAAGGCATTGGTAACAAACATAAATATGCATGGAATTAATCAAGTTCGTTCCATGGTTCGATTGTCATATACATCTAATATGCAGCCCATTTCATATGCAAGTCACATATAGCCATTCAAACATTTAAGGCCGACGCTCATCATAAAGTTTAAATTAAAATTTGAGGATTTTAATTATGTTTATCCAAGTTAAACCAACAACCGATCCAAAATAATGTTATGACCGATCGATCCTAATTCCCATGACCAATGGTTTCTGTACGACCATTTAGCAACCGATCGTTCTTTAAGCGTTCATTCTCCAACCTTCGACTCTGATTGCACACTTCACTCCAATTCAAAACTTGAAGCACCGATCCAAAAAAGATTGGCCAAAAACCCTAATAGAAAACAACCAATCCAAATTCTCTTTATATTTTCAAATACCAATCCATCATAACGATCGGTCGAACTCTGTTTCATTCCCCTATGCTAACAACTTCACAACATTCACCTCTTTAGAAACGATCAGCCAAGAACTCCAAGAACGATCAGCTAAAAACAATCTTCCACCTTCAACCTCCAATAAGCACACTCACTCCAATCTCAACACCAATACGAATGACTCGACCAAATCATCACCATCTCCTCCCTCTGCTCCAACAGATTGAATCGTCGTGATCTGAATCATGCTAAGTAAAACAAGAACCATCGTCTCATCACTAATCAAATGAAAAAGAAGTTCGACCCACCTACGTCAGAAAGTTGAAAAGCGAAGGCTGTGTGAATTCGAGTATAAAGCGAGATCTGTTGGAGAAGGTGGCTATGATGGTTGGTGCAGCAAGGAGTCTGACCGATCTATGAAGATGGTTGCAAGATAGGTATGGGGTTGGATCCGAAAGCTCAGTGGATCGATGTTGAAGGAGAAGATGAAGATGGGTTTTTTCTTTCTCTTTTTTTTGGTTCGGTTAGTAGCAATGAAAAATGAAATGAGGTGTAGGAAATAATCTAAGTACACGAGTATATATGTGAAGGATTCAATAAGAAACATCGAAGTTGCAGTTCAATAGAAACCCAACCGATAGACGATCACGTACGATCTTTTTATGTTGGCCTTACATCGATCCATTCTCCTAAACCTATAGTTCATTCGAATGGCCAATTAGGGAA
This sequence comes from Allium fistulosum, assembly GCA_030737815.1. Lineage (NCBI taxonomy): Eukaryota > Viridiplantae > Streptophyta > Magnoliopsida > Asparagales > Amaryllidaceae > Allium > Allium fistulosum. Next base: position 901,131,216 of record CM060905.1, read on the forward strand.
CGATCGGGGGAGATCGTTCTGAGATGGATTCATGCCGATCCATCCCGCTAAGTGAAAAAAAGAAAAGAAAAGGAAGAGAGAGAAGGGGAAGAACGATCTGACATGACCTAATCTCAAGCGGATTTGGCCCGGTCCAAATTAAAAATGGATTATGTACAATCCATTTACCTGATGGATTCATGCCGATCCATCTTAAAAAATAAGTAAAATAAAATAATGCAAATGATTAGATTGCATTCCACTAAATTGACAACGACCCATGAGTGTACGAACGCATCCGAGAGCTAGCTACAATAACGTGTACATGAACGTGCACATGTGCAACCCAAAAATTCAATTTCTTGAAATCGATGGAAATTGAATTCTCACTTGGAGTTATCAGAGAGAGAACCGGATCAGATAACCGAGGCCTACTAACGCAATGAAACCGGGAACAGATGTTAATTGGAAAATTATAATACAAAATTTATACTATTGGAAATCATTCAATCGTCATGTAAAACCGAGAGAGATATGAATCTTCAAGGAAAGCAATTCATCGAAGGGATGTCAACTTTTCAGAAAGTCGAATGGATTCCTTTCCAATAACTCTAACTTGCATCAATTCAAAGCACGTCGTGTTGAAACAAGATGTACTTTTGGAGGCAGGTGTTATCCAACCTTTTGGCCCGGCTATGTTCGAACTGATTAGACAAGTTAAACTCGACTATCGTCGGGATCAACAAGTCAGATTAACAATAACAAAGCCCAGAGATCAGGCACAGACGATAATATAAAGTAGTGGCAAAGTGAAAGCAGAAAAGAGACTCAATAGAACGATAAAAGTATGAAAATATACCATCTACTGAAAATGAATCGGGTACGATCCATATTCATCAATTATGGATCATACCATATCGATATTACAGTTCAATGCAATAGAAGACGATCAATACCTTGAAATCTACAAGTCAAATACACATGAAACTTTGGGAACATCAATATATTGGAGGGTGGAGCCCACTGTATCGATCGCATGCCAAAACAAGCTCAAATAACGATCGGTACTGATCGTTATTTTAAAGGATGTAGGACCCACGACCAATACCTTGACTTATCCTAGAAGTGGAGACTCCGTTGCCGAAATTCAGGAAGATATTTCACCGTCTTTCCCTATAAACATAGATTTGATTATTCATTTTAGAGGATCTTTACGCTGCTTGTTACCTTGCACTTCTTTGTAACTAAGGGTTTTACTCCGATTCATCCTTCTGTACTCAGAAATTCAAGCATTTAATAAAGTTATTTTTGAAAAGTGGACGCAGGCTTTCAACGTCGAACTGCTATAAATCATTGTCTTCTTATTAGTGCTTACATTCTGTTATTTAATTGCCTGATTCCACTTTTTCCATTTTATATTCTTCACTTATTTCTCTACAAAATTTCTATTGGGTGTTTGTGTCAAATTTTGGTGCAAACAAATACCATTTGGGATAGGGCATTCGGTAATATTTCTTCGGTTATTTTATGGACTTGTCATATAGAATATTGGGACAACTGAGATTTTATGAGCAGTGAATAAACAATTAATTATCATGCGGCGGTATGGGAAACCGTTGTGATATTTATTTGGTTATCCATTATAAGTAGATGTCACTTAAGTGACAGGAATAGGGATATTGAGTTTATACTTACGTGAGGTGCTGCTCGGGTAGAGCAAGTTCATATGCTCGGAGTAGAGCAAGTTTATATGCTTAGAGTAGAGCAAGTTTATAGACGTAGAGTTATTGGGTGTACCCATATATGTTTATAGAAGTAGAGTTATGGGGGTGTACTGATATTTATCTTATCTATCTAAAGTGCTCCGGGATATGATTAGAAGTTAGTGGGAACTAGATGGCCACTATCTACCCTGGCGGCCTGATCGTGGGGTCACCCCTCCCCCCATCTGTTACACTTTGATTATACATTAGATGTTCATTATGAGATTTTAGAGATGGGCGTAGTAGCCTATAGGGTGGTGAATGAAAGTCTATATGGATCGATAATATAGTTAAACTATGACTAGCAAGTGCGGAATTATAAATAATAGTAAATGGCAGTAATAAAAATGACACCAGGGATTTTTATACTGGTTCGAACTTCTCGTTCTACATCCAGTCCCAGACTGCTTCTGGAATTTCTCGAATAACCCTCACTTAACCCGGAGGAACAGGTATTACACCGCCTGAGCAACCGAACAGGACTTTTCCGCCTAAGCAACCGAATAGGACTTTTCCGCCTAAGCAACCGAATAGGACTTCAATTACAATTTGGTAAATTGTTTCTTGACTTGTGTGTTCTTTGAATAACACGAATATAGTCAATGTAGCACACCCTTCCTATAATCTTCTTGATATGATGATTTGAATGTGCAAAAGATAGGAAGTAGAGAATTGAAAATCACTTGATATTATAATAATATAAGATCAGAATAGATAGAAAGAATTGGTTATTGAAATAGTGAATTTACATTTCTATTTATAGTATTGAATAGTCTTAATTTAATAGTTGCAACTATTTGAAGAAGTGCAACTCTTGGTGAAGAAGACAACTCTTCAGATTTTGATATTTCATGAAGAGATGCTTCAGTTCGTCAAGTTCAGATGTCTGAGATAAAAGTGACAGATGTCTGAATAAATTTTGAAATTCAAAAAATAAAAGAAAGACAAAAACAGTCAATTTAGACGTCTGTCTTTTAATTCAGACGTCTGTCTAGGATGACAGACGTCTGTTATTAAATTGACAGACGTCTATTTCATATAAAAATAGAGGCACTCAAAGCATAGAGTTCAGACGTCTGTTATATTATTTTTAGACGTCTGATATTGATATCAGACGTCTGAAATAATATACAGACGTCTAATTTTGTACTGTTTTGTTCCTTCCTTTATTTTAGCACCTTTGAACTTGAGATAATATATAATTTTGAAAATACTTTTTTTTTATATCTTTTAAATAATAAAAGATATTTTATTTTAAAACATGATTTTCAAAAATATATTTGTGTGTGTGTGTTTCATCATCATATCAGAGATTGTACATAGATATCTTAAATAGAATTTTGAGAACTTTAATCTTGTAGATGATATGATAATAGCTTCTTTTGTAGATTCCTGCAAGAATATTTGACATTATAGTATATAGATTGAAATATATAGTTGTCGCATTAAAATCGAAGAAGGCAGGTTCCAACATTCTCCCCCTTTTTGATGATGACAACTATATAATTCAACGGTTAGTATAATCATACCTTTTTGCTCCCCCTGTCAATATGACCATATTATATAGCAGAAATGTTATTATTTCTCCCCCTTTGTCATTAACAAAAAGAATTGTTGGGGGTGTTTAGATAAAAAGAAGTAATAAAGCTGTGAATAACACAATAATTAAGAGATGTAAACAAACCAAGCATGATAATAACAAATCAATGTTTAAGACACAACATTTGTTTACCCAACACAGTTGACTAAGAAAGACGGATAAAATTATACAATCAACTTAGTAGTTTTAAACATAACAAAAAAAAAATTTATGACAGAAAATTTGTTTGAACCAAAAGACAAACCAAAAAGAAAACCATCTTCATTCACCATTCTCCCCAAGTTGGAGAAGAAGGAGGAGAAGATCCATGAGACTTTTTCCATAATTGACGAAGAATTGTCTTGATAGTTTTCAATTCTTGTGCATTCTCTTCGACTTTGGCATCTAAATCATCGAATCTAGAATTGATGGAAGAAAAGCCTTGTGCTATTTGTTGAGAAAATTTCTTTTGATTTTTAGAGATAGTGATGTCGGATTTGAGTTTTTCACTTTTAGTATAAGTGCGTGAAGAATCAGAAATTAGTTCAATCTCGTAAGATTCCGGGATTGAATTTTGGATAAAAGCTTGCTCAAAAGCTTCGTCTTCTCCTTCATCATCTTCCCTTTCATCTTCATCATCCCTTTCTTGTTCAGTATCTCCTTTATCTCCATCATGTCCGGAACTGCCTACTTTTGATTTTCCCTTTTCTTTTTGTAAGGCTAGTTGTTCCGCTTTGTAATCATTATATGTTGGAAATGTCGGAGGAGATTCCGGTAATCCCATCAAACTAAAGAAGCGAATGTTGGATACCTTGATCTTTTCAAATTCAATTGACGGACTTTGAATAGACAAGTTAGATAGAATTCGAGTAATATAAGGAGCATAGATAATAGAACGCTTCTTCGAGTCATGATAAGTACGAAATGCATCATAAAAATATTGTGCCCAATTGATTTGAGTATTAGAAAATATTGATTGAAGCGCCTTATCTTCATCATCATAGATTACCTCATGGCTTCCTTGCCGCGGAAAAATTGTTTTTATTAGCATTCTAAGCAATAATCGAGGTCGAGGACGAAGATGATTTGATCTATCTGTGGACTTTTCTGGTTCAAAAAGATAATATTCTAATTGTTTAAGTTCTTCTCCTTCTAACTTAAAATCATCTATATCGACCCCATCCGAGCTACATTTTAAAATTCGTCCAATGTCAGCAGGAGTTATTTGTAGAATGTTGCCGAATACGCTTGTCCAAAGCGTTCCTTTATCTCGATGAAGTCTAATTTTTGGATTGTTAACATTTGCAAGAAATAGTAGGATACTAAGTCTACAAATGTTGACTTGATTGTCTTTGAAATCAATGAGACTAATAATCTGAGATCTATTAGTATAGAGCCGAAGTTTGTACGTAGGAAAATGATCAAGATTATGAAAAATACCATGAAATGATGGTAGAGAAGATAAATGCTTGTAACGAGCCATACTTCGGGATTCGTGGTATAACCAAGCTGCAATTTGATCTTCCGAAGGGAGAATATAAGGAGGTTGTTGAGAAGAATCTCCTTTTTGTTTCTTTGATTTGGGCGCCATTTATTTAATTTGAAGAAGGCTAGGGTTTTGAGTCTGAGAGAAAATAGACGTGAAAAAAAAAATAAACCGTTGGTATAATATAAATAGTTTTCTTCTTAACAGGGTTTCAGACGTCTAAAAATATACAGACGTCTGAGGTTCTGTAGAGTAGATTTGAAGACGAGAAGATTAGACGTCTAAATATTTATAACAGACGGCTAAGACATATGAAAGACGTCTAAAAAATATTTACAGACGGCTCAGAAGGTTTAAATTGAAACAGAGAGTAAAAAACATTTTGAACTAAATTCAGACGTCTGAAAATTTTATGTTTAGACGTCTATATTGGAGAACAGACGTCTGTTATTTTTAAACAGACGGCTAATTTTATACCAGAAAAATTAAACTTAATTTAGACGTCTGTGATAAATGATTCAGACGTCTGTGTGGCTGAAAACAGTAAAAGTAGGTGTTTTACAGATGTCTGTTGAAAGAAGTAGACGTCTGTATGTCTGATGATGAATGATTTTGCTAAGTTTAAAGGAAAGAAAAAAATATTTAATTATTTATTTATTTTGATAAAAACAAAGCAAATATGAATAACCAAATCAACATACAATCATATATATATTTTCTATTTAGGAGTCTTTGGAGTTTTTGGAGACTTCGGAGACTTCCCTTTGGATGATTCGTGTTGATTTTGTTCATCAGACTGTTTAATGGGAGACCATTGAGGCTGTCGATCCCATGAATTTGGGGAAAAAGGTGTTTGTTGAGGACTTTGTTGCCAAGAATTCCAACCCGATGAAGTTGGTTGAGAGTATAAAATGGGTTCAGCAACAATATCTCTTGGGATATCTTTTCCACAGAATTTTATTGCAATGGACTCTAGTAAGCTAAGTTTTCTAGAGTTAATCTGTTGCTCATAGTACATATCCCTTTGTAGATTGATAATATTTTGTTGATCGTGATGAATATTATAAATCTTCTCCTTAGTTCGTGGTGAGAGGTCAAGACATTTCTTGGCTTTCTTCCGGTTAGGTGTATGTCCAGAAAGTTCTTTTCCATTATTATGACGGGGTTCATTTGATGGAGTAGGAGTGTCAAATTCGGAGGAAGATGTAGTTGGTGGAGAATACTCTGAATTTGAATAGTCTCCGGAATGTGACCCAGCCATGATGACAAGAAATATAGCAAGAAGGAATTCCATTGTTTAAGATTTGAAAGGGATTGAAAATGTAAGATGTCTTTGAAAGCCAAAAGTCGAAAGACTATATATATTTGATATTTTACCATAATATATGAAAGAATGGATGGTTGATAGTAATTAGAAAATGTAAGCCATGAATAATCTTAGAATGTTTTTAGGGAAACCAGAGGAATAGGAAGTATATTTAATGTAAACCACATGTTATTTTTGGTTTTAAAAAAAATCAATGTGGTTAATTTTTTAAATAAAAACGTATTTGACCATAAATTTTAGTGTATAATCAAGTGTTTAATCAAACTTTGATTCCTAGTAGGCAAAATCACAAATGCTATTTATCTTAAAATTTATTTTAGGCAAACCTTTTACTAAATCAATTTTTGGATAATTTATTAATAGTTTTTGAAATTAATGTGACAAAATCTCTTGTGACATAGCCAAGGATCATTTTCTTTGGCTATTAAACACATATTTGTGTTATGATTTATTTTCATATTCAAAATATAAATATTACAATCTCTTACTCCTTCGAAAATAATATTTTTGTTATGATCAAAAATATTGCATTTATTTTCAGAAAATACTATGTTAAAACCTTTATCACATAATTGACTAATACTTAGTAAGTTATGTTTTAAATTTTTAACTAATAAGACATTTGTAATAAGAGGTAATTTAGATGTACCGTCATTGCTCACATCGCCTTTGCCGATGATGTAACCTTTTGAATTATCTCCAAAAGTGACAGATCCTCCATCTGAGTAGATAATGTTAGTTAACATATTTTTGTTGCCTGTCATGTGTTTTGAGCAACCACTGTCTAGAATCCATTTTCCTCTTTTCTTAATCGGTACCTGCAAAAAATATTTAAATTCTGTTGGTACCCACTTCCTCCGTTAGGGTCCAAAGGGTTAAATCTTAGGAAGCCAAACCCAGTTGGGTTTAGAGTTCCCTTTAAAAATAAAATTTTCATTCTTATGTACAGACATAATAAAAGATTTAATGTAGTTTTTCCTAATCAAATTATTATTAGTTTTTGGAACCCAAATCATAATTGATTTTGGATGAATAGTTTTTGAAGAAGTTTTTTGAGTAGATATAGATTCCTTTTTCTTAAAAATAGTATATAAAGAACCATTATTTTTAGAATGCTTTTGTATTGGTTTTTTATATCCTAACCCCTTTTTATTTGAACAGGTTTGAGAATTCTCAATTATTTTAGAGAGACTTTCTCTTCCACTATTAAATTTAGAAACGTTTTTAGAAATATTTTCCAGTTTTGTTTTAAGATGTGATACTTCTATATCAAGTGTTTTAATATTAGAGTTTAAATCATAATTCTCTTCTGCCAATTTAACATTCTCATATTTTTGTCTTTCCATTTCACTGCTTAAATCAGTAAATTGAGATGTTATATTAACATAAGATTCTTGAGATTTTACTAATTCTTCCTCTAATATTTTCTTTTCATCTTTTAACATGTCAGTTTCTATTTCAGTTCTATTTAATCTTCCTAAAGCATCTTTATATTTACTCTTTAGGATTCTAAGTTTATCTAACAATTCAGAGTTTATTTCTATTAAATCGTCAAAAGTTAGATCACTTACATCATCATTTGTTGCCATAAAACAAACGTTGGCTTGTTCTGAATCACTGTCATTATCACTGTCTGATGAAGAAGATTCTGTATCATCCCATGTAACTGAGAAGGCTTGTTTCTTTTTATATTTGTCCTTTTTAAGATTATTCTCTTTCTTCCGATCAGGACAATCTTTCTTTATGTGGCCCTTCTTGTGACATTCGTAGCATTCAAGAGATGAGCTTGATGGCTTATTAAAACCCTTGTTATTTCCAAATTTATTACCCTTTTTGAATTTTAAAAACTTTTTGAAATTCTTAGCTATAAATGCCATATCATCTTCTGATTCAGAGTCTTCTTTTTCTGCTTGAAAAGCGATAGTTTTCTTGTCCTGTGCTTGTGCTCGTCTTGCCTGTAAATTTACTTCATAGGACATTAGATTTCCTATTAACTCTTCTGTTTTTATGGTTGAAATATCATTAGCTTCCTCGATAGCTAAGACTTTTCGTTCCCATTCATCAGTTAAAGAGTTAAGGATTTTTGATACAACATCAGATTCAGTAAAAGTGACTTCTAAAGCTAAAAGTGAGTGATAAATATCCTGAAATCTAGAGTACATTTCACTAATACTTTCTCCTTGTTTCATCCTAAAATTTTGAAATTGGTTTTTAAGCATAGAGATCTTGCTTTGTTTTACTTTATTTGTTCCTTCGTGTGTAACCTTAAGAGTATTCCAAATTTCATATCCAGTTTTACAGATACTGACTCGATTGAATTCATTTTTGTCTAAAGCACAAAATAACATGTTCATTGTTTTTGCATTTGCAGTAGCATCTAGTTTTTGGGTATTAGACCATGTAGCATACTCTGTAGTAGGAATATGATATTCAGTTTGAATGATATTCCAGGTTTCAAATCCACTTGCTTGCATAAAAATTCTCATTCTAGTTGACCAATAACTATAATTTAATCCGTTAAACAATGGTGGTCGTGTAGTGGCTTGTCCCTCAGTGAAACTGTTGCTAGTGTTATTGTCCATATTAAAAAAAATATCAGATAACTATGTTATAGTTATGTGATGACCTCGCTCTGATACCAAATGAAAGTCTATATGGATCGATAATATAGTTAAACTACGACTAGCAAGTGCGGAATTATAAATAATAGTAAATGGCAGTAATAAAAATGACACCAGAGATTTTTATACTGGTTCGAACTTCTCGTTCTACGTCCAGTCCCAGACTGCTTCTGGAATTTCTCGAATAACCCTCACTTAACCCGGAGGAACAGGTATTACACCGCCTGAGCAACCGAACAGGACTTTTCCGCCTAAGCAACCGAATAGGACTTTTCCGCCTAAGCAACCGAATAGGACTTCAATTACAATTTGGTAAATTGTTTCTTGACTTGTGTGTTCTTTGAATAACACGAATATAGTCGATGTAGTACACCCTTCCTATAATCTTCTTGATATGATGATTTGAATGTGCAAAAGATAGGAAGTAGAGAATTGAAAATCACTTGATATTATAATAATATAAGATCAGAATAGATAGAAAGAATTGGTTATTGAAATAGTGAATTTACATTTCTATTTGTAGGATTGAATAGTCTTAATTTAATAGTTGCAACTATTTGAAGAAGTGCAACTCTTGGTGAAGAAGACAACTCTTCAGATTTTGATATTTCATGAAGAGATGCTTCAGTTCGTCAAGTTCAAATGTCTGAGATAAAAGTGACAGATGTCTGAATAAATTTTGAAATTCAAAAAATAAAAGAAAGACAAAAACAGTCAATTTAGACGTCTGTCTTTTAATTCAGACGTCTGTCTAGGATGACAGACGTCTGTTATTAAATTGACAGACGTCTATTTCATATAAAAATAGAGGCACTCAAAGCATAGAGTTCAGACGTCTGTTATATTATTTTTAGACGTCTGATATTGATATCAGACGTCTGAAATAATATACAGACGTCTAATTTTGTACTGTTTTGTTCCTTCCTTTATTTTAGCACCTTTGAACTTGAGATAATATATAATTTTGAAAATACTTTTTTTTATATCTTTTAAATAATAAAAGATATTTTATTTTAAAACATGATTTTCAAAAATATTTGTGTGTGTGTGTGTTTCATCATCATATCAGAGATTGTACATAGATATCTTAAATAGAATTTTGAGAACTTTAATCTTGTAGATGATATGGTAATAGCTTCTTTTGTAGATTCCTGCAAGAATATTTGACATTATAGTATATAGATTGAAATATATAGTTGTCGCATTAAAATCGAAGAAGGCAGGTTCCAACAGTGAAGCCCTTAGGGTGGAATTGCCCTAGCTCTTTTAGTCACGAAGGCCAACAGTCTGTTACCTTGGAGGCATGATCCGGGTCGTGATTAATGCCTGGCGTAATCTAGCAGCGTGTTTATGACATACGGTGGATATAGTCATGATACCTGGTAAGTAATTGAAGACTGTAGGAGTAGATCCGGGCGGAGTAGGTGGGTAGCTTTCGATCTCCCTTCTTGTTTTACATGGATTGATAAATACATAAATATTATCTATATACCTCACCTAAGTATTAGAGTGGATCCGGGTGGATAACCTAAGTGCACTTAGAGATGAAGAGTAACCATATTGTGATTTGACTAAGTGGCATAACCCAGATATTATGAGATTATTAGGTGGTATAACCCATATATTATGATTTAATTCCTCTCACTATTCATTTCTATATGAGGAGATGAGATTATACCCGCGATGTGATAAATATGTAGAGTATAGTGGATTCTCATATCATTTATTTTATCTGACTAATGGGTACATGCCCTATATTTTGTAGTCAGACTATCTATTTTATAGCACTTGAAGATAGTATTTTATTATTTGAGATTGCGAGATATATATGAGCAATGTCATGTGCTAACCTAACTATACTTGGTGATATCTCACTTATTATTGATTTCTGCGTATTGATTGTGATTTCTGGATATGTGTGATTCACCCATTTGATGTTGATTTTATTATTCCTGATTTGATGTGAATTATATGGGTGATGATATTTTCATACTGAGTTTTATGGTTTTCTACCTTATATGATATTAGGATTGTTTGAGGCAACAATATTTTATTTACACCCGGTATATATAGAGTTCAATTTGTTATTTGACTTTGGATTTAGATGTAGTCTGACCTATTTATTATTGATATAATACTAGGGTCAGTCCAAGATATTTCAGATACAAGGACGATGAGACTGAGCTTGTATTTTCTGAGCATAGAGGAGACTAGATATTCAATATTGTAGATTATTATTCTGTATTATGTAATCTCTTATGTGCGTATCATTATGATGTGTATTGGACATATTATGTACATCGGATATTATATATTATCGCTGCCATTGACTCTGTGATCTCTGATATTTACTTTATATCGTATATTGTTCTATTCTGGAGGCACATGTATTTATTGCTTTGTGTCGATATTGCGTACGTATATGTGAGATAGTTATTGGATGTTTTACTACGTATCAGTTTTAGCCCGAGGGAATATTCACGTGTGTACCCCATATCGCATTATTCTCCGTATTATCCGGTAGTATCACTCAGTAGTATTCTTGGATAGTATGGATATAGAGGTGACGGTGTTATAGCTATGTTATGAAAAACATGCTTTAGCGCTAAGTGCATACACAACGCTTAATTTTCTTAAAAAGCAAAATGATTAAACGATGAGTGCTTAAGCGCGCTTAATTGGTGCTTATATGCACTTTGCTTAAATTTAAGCAATGCTTAAGCAATACTTAGCAAAAAAATAGTATTTTTAAAATAAAAAAATTATGATTATAGCATAAACCACATTCCTAACAAAATTTTCACATTTTCTATGTTATGAATCATTAGATGATTTGCACTAAGATAGGATTGTTTTATTTAATAAAAGTGCATGGTTTATGCTCAATTCGAGTATGATAACTTTTAATGAATAGGGAAAGTCAAATCCAACTTTTGAAACCTATAAATTTATATGTTAACTTCAAAGTTAAACTTCATTTCTTTGTGATGAATATATGCATACACATGTAATACACTTGTACATATATAATATGCATAATATATTCTCTTTATAATATATTTATATAGGCATGGATAAAATATGCTAAAAAATTAAGCAGTGCTTAAGCGACATTAAACAAAGTGAGACTTCTATCGTCTTGCCTCGCTTAGCACTTATAATATCATACTGTTATAGTGCCCATGTCTTCACTGATTGGCAGCGGCGGAGGTAAAAGATTAGGATGACCTGTAATTTCACATTGGAGAAGAGGAGGTTAGTTACAGTCTCAAGCGAGAATTGACGGACTTCGTATACTGGAGAAACAAGGGATATACCTTCGCCTGGATTCGGTTGTGGAACAAAAGATTTAGAGATTTCCCCTTCTTCGAGCAAATGCTGAATTGGTGGATCAACGTAGCAGGGAACATTAGGTTCAATAGGAGTGACTTTATTGGAATTCAGGATAGATTGGGTGGCCTCGAAGGTGGCCCCTTAGTTGTTGGAATTTCCATTGTGAGTTCATGAGATTTGGAAGTAGACGATTCTACCTGACCTGATGCATTTGGGTCGATAAGAGCTTCAGGGTCGACTTTAGCGGCAACATCTTCCCCGGCCAAGATAGCATTTCCCTCTTTGAGTTTTTCTATATCATTAGCATCGAGGTACTTGGCCACCCACTCATCTTCGGTGAGGCTTCAACAGTCGCCTCTATATGGCACAACACCTCCTCCCAGGCATCGGCAAAGGTAATAGCATATGTACTTCCCATCCCCTTCAAATTCTTGAATTGTATCACATTAGTGAAGAATTGGCGAAAAGTGGTGTTGAGTTCTTCTCTCTCTTTGGCTTTCTGCACCTTCAACTCATTTAGATCAAGTGTGGAGATAGTATAGTCAACTTCAATCTCTAGTTTCTCGGCCTTTGCTAATAGCATATCGCTTTCAGGCTTGTTATTTTTAGCTAGGAGTTTTTGGATTTCAACTGCCTGGTCTAGTTTTATCTTTGACCCGGATAGTTTCATCCTTTGCAGTATGGGCCAAGTCCTTAGCAAGCTGTGTCTTTAGAGTAGCGTTGTCCTTATGAGCAGTCTTTAGAAAATCTATTATCATGATATTTGCTTGGGTATGGGCTCTCTTCATTTCCTCCATCTGGCTTTTGGTACTTGCCTCAGATTTTAGGGCCACATCTCTCTCTGCCCTCATCTTCTCTAAATCTCCTTTATACCCCTCTATAAGGCTCTATATCTTTTAAAATTCAAAATGATTTAATATTCATCTGATTGATTCGATTAACCATATTGAGGGATTAACAAAGCTTCTTCCAGTTATAACCTTGGTCAAAGAGCTCCCAGACCCATTGGACCTTCAGATCTGCTTCATTCTTGGGAATACTTTTGATGTCACAGCCAAATATAACACCGGTTAGGAAGAGGTTAGGGAAGGTGGGTCGATAGAGCTAAAATAGGAGTTGATGGAGTAGAGACTCTTTTAGATCGAGGGGAAACGGTAGTAGCAAGTGAAAGTGAAGCTGGAGTATGTTGTTATGGAAGAAGTTGGGGTTGAGAACGAGGCAGAGGAATGCCAGAAGATGAGTCGTGGTAGTCATGTGAGTTTTTGTGTTAGTTACCTTGATCATAAGACTGCTTTCTTCGGTCTGCCTATTCTTTCGATCCCTCTTAGCCTGGAAGTCTTCTTCCACTTATGCTTTTTATCTTTCCTTCGAGCTCCCTCTTCCTTAGTTTCTTTCTCCTATAAGAAATGGAATAAGGTCATTCATCAGTGTGTTTTCTCTCTTCAATGACGCTATATTAAAGCTTTCCAAATCAATCTTTGCCCATGGTACCTGAAATAAGAGAAATGATTGTTTAAGTTTTGGAATATTGGAATTCAAATGAATGCAAGGCATGTGTGTTCGTGATCCTAGAAGTGTGTAGAGTGTCGGTGTCTGGCCTAAGTACTCTAAGGATCGTGTTTAGAAGAAAGTAGGGATGGTCTCGCCTCCTTCAACTAGTAAACCCTCGGAAGGGAAGGTGAATCCTGGAGAGCCTTCCCTAAGGACATCAGCGGTTGGAATATTGAAATCGCACAACGATCCGAAGATGTCTTCTGAAGAACCAACGGGAGGAGTTGCCTCAGGTAATGGTGTCGTGCTTGGTCTGTGGCTTCTTTGGAAGTCTTGATAATTATATGCTTCAGATGAGGTGAGGCAGGAAGGTCGGTGCCTTCGGGAGACGTCTAACCGTACAACTCATCTCCTCTTGACCAATATCATAGTCACTGTCGCTTCCATCATCTCTTTATTTTCCTTCTCTTCTTTCTTCCTCGTTGCTTTCCCCTTGAATAGTTTGCATTCCAACTCCTCCATCCTCTTCTTCTCGAAATTCACCAACAACAAGCTCTTTTGCTACTCTGTTAGTAGGTTCATCAATGTTTTTCATGTCTGATGGACCTTCAACTTCCCCTTGGAGATTTTTGCCAGAGCTGTGAGTAGGGGCCGAAGAATGGGTAGGCATTCTGGAACTGCTTGGAGAAGTGGTTGCAACAATGGCGAAGCATTCGGGATGTAATAAGTTGAATCGACGAACGTTCTCATGTGTCAAAAGGTAAGCGGTGGTGTGATGTAGGAAGCTAACTCTCTTGAGAATTTTAAGGGTTTCAGCATGCTGTTCATTTGAGCCTTGAGCAGTAATATCTGCCAAGGAGTTGGATAATAAGTTAAATGCTTAGATGGTAGAAATCCAACTACAGGAAGAGAAAAGAGAAAAAAGATCTTACTACCGGAAAGGAAAGGTCTGTTGAATTTATACGGGCATTGGATAAGGAAGTACTTGTTCTTCAAATATGAACGTTTATCATGGAGCTTTTCGATAACCTGCATCGACACCAGGTCTCGATGATCATATAAGATAGCGAGTCACATCATTATTTGAAGCTTAGGATGTGAGTTAACTCTTCGAAATTTGGAGGTCGTTGGAACCAGGTCATGAATAGCATGTATAAGGAGCTAAGTAGTGCATACCCATTGGGATGGAGCGAGCTCGTTCTCTTGAAGGAATGTGCACATGAATGAATTGAATGGTGGTATAGCCCACCTAAATATACATATACATATATATGTATATATATACATACATATATATATACATATACATATACATATATATATATATATATATTGCATGTTGTGTAAACCATTAGGGAATTGTGCGCCCTTTGGATTTGTGTAGGAAGCATGAGGTCATCCTTGAGAATCCCATGTTGCCGACAAATACTTTTGAGTGTCTTCATGGTTAGGATCGTTGGCACCTATTCGGTTGGATAATCTAGAACTTTTAAACCCATATGTACAATACTGGAAGAAGGTGGATCTTGCATTGGATCTACCGATACTACCATTCTCTAAAGTTTGGCAGTAACTGAATGTTTGGGTCAGGAAGGCGTGGAAGTCAAAGCCTGAGCAGTGATAGACCCAGCTTCAGGAGGAGTCGATGTCCTAGTGCTAACATTGGTTTAGGAAAATGGCAAGTCATTCTGGACTAGAAAACTTGGCATTCAACATGGTCAGGTATATTTTAATTCAAAATTTTGCTTTAAACGTGAACCCGTGTGACCAACGCCAAAGCCCAACGGATGTCGACGTGTGTTGACCAATCAGATTTCGGATTTTGACCAAGGCAAGTGAAAGTATTATTCTATGCAGTGTGAGTCCCGTGTCATGCACATGATAGACGGACCATCCTGTATAGATAGCCCACTCGCGCTGGAAAATGAGTCACGTTGAACAATGGATCTATGCAATGGGTCTTACCCATTATCGTCAGATAATCGATAACGGGACTGTTGTCTGGAGCGATACAAAGTTTCTTTTGTAGGAACATGAGAAGTACAGTGATTGGAAAGGCTATGCAAGGAGTTCATTTGAATGTTTGAATTCATAAACCATAGCTTGTGATCGACTACTTACTGAGAAAAGCAAGTTTACGCATTCTGAATGGTTTGGAATATGAAGGCTTTGCAAAATCACGGACAACATGAATTGACTTAAAGCAAGATAGGACTCCGCACCAGGAAGTCGAGTGAGCGATACTAGTTCGGAAGTAAAGTTATGTATTCGAATGAATGGTCAAATCAGATTTCTCATAGGAATGGTCGATTTATATCATATGGACTGAAGAGTAGTGTTAAGTATTTCTAGGTTAGGATTGTGGTAAAATTTCGGAGTCGAAGTTCTTTTAAGGAGGATAGTGTAACGACCCGAAATTTCACCGCTTTGATTTGCGAATATTTAAATTATTTTAATATTCAAATAATAGTTTTTATAATTAAAATAAAACTCTTTTAAATAATAAATAGTGATGGGAAAATAGTTTTCACAATTTGTTTACAAAAAATATTTAGTTCGAAGAAAAATAAAAATGTGACTGGATTCCGTTTTCCGAATTTTCGTCTTTTCGTCGACTAAAAGTTGTCGAAAATGTTATGAGCACTTTAATATAAATATACACATTCATTTTTAAATAAGTAGGATTATATATATATATATATATATATATATATATATATTATAACACACACACATATATGTGTGTGTATATATATACTTAAGCATGTATAAGAGTGATGTGAATTTTTATGAAAAAAGAAAATATAAATTAAAAGGATTTAAAACTAACTGGAAAGAAATGTCATAACATATTACATCTCCCTTAAACATTAAGAACAAATGATATTAATGCATGTTGGCTCAAGTGGTGAAGGGAGGAACAAGGGTCCTTGCGCATGGTACAAGGTGGAAGGGTGCTTGATGAGGTGGCAAGAAACCAGTGGATGGTAGGGTTTTTGGTAATTTAATTTTTTCAATTTGTATAAAAGAAATTTCCTAATCATTTTCCCATTCTTATTTTCGTTATTTCAAAAACTTTTCCTTCTTCCTTAACCTCTTGAACTCTTCCATGGCTTCCGTGAATTATAAAGTTTAAAAATGTTAGCTTTTATCACCTTTAAAAACTCTTAAACCTTGTTTAAAACATTTCCTTCTTTCCTTACAACACCCTTCTTCTCAAAACAAGTCCAAGGACCCCTCTACACATCATGGCCAAACTACTCCCTCTATGACCAAACCAAACTTCATTTCCCTTGGCTAAAAATCAAGTCTTTCGCAAAGAGAATTCAAGATATAGATCGTATTCAAGTTTAGTGAAAGTTTGGGTTGAATTGGTAAACTTTTGGTGATTAAAGCTCATCCTTTTATAAAAAAAATTTAACTTTATTATTGTTTATATTTGGTTGCAAAAGTAAGTTGGTTATTTGGGTAAATAGAATTGATTTGGATATACATATGTATATGTATGCTTGTATGTGATGTTGGGTTTGACATGAAATTTAGTCTAAATGTTGTGTATGGTTGAAAAATATGATCTTACATATAGGTTGTTAACATAGTATGAAAATAGATGTTATGGTCTTGTGTATGTGATGTATATGTTAAGGAAGTTTGCATATAGATGTGCATTAGCATCATAGAAATCACTTGCTTTTAAAATACGTTTTTACTTAAGTGTTTATTTAAAAGGTTTATAATGTTTTAAAAACTTTACTTTTTAGTTTCAAAACTTTTTCTAAAGTTAGAAAGTGGGATTAAGTAAAAGAGTAAAGTTTTAAAGCTATTCAATTCATAAAAATAAGTTTTGAAAATTATGGATCATATAGCGCTAATCGCTATGAATGCAGTTCGTAAAAACAAACTCTTTTTGCAATTAAAAGTTGTTTTAATCTTAAGTATATTTTTGAAAGTGTTTTCAAACATATTATAAGTAACAAAAAGAAATTATATTTAATTTAATTATTATAAAATTAATCAATTAAGTAAGATAATTAGTACTTAATCACTACTTAACGTGGGTAATAAGTACTTAAGTGCAGATCAAGAAGGTTAATTGTAATTAGTTAATTCATTAAAAGATAAATTTTAATTAATAATTTATTTGAAGGTTAATTATTATTTAATTATTAATTATAGGTTAATTATTATTTAATTATTAATTATAGGTTAAATATTATTTAATTATTATTTCAAAAAGAGTTTAAATATTTATTTAATTACTAATTAAGTTAGATTTAATTGAGATTTAATTAAGACTTGATTAAGATTTAAATTATTATTTAATGAAGGTTTAGACTGTTATTTAATTATTAATTAAATATTAATTATGTTATAATCATTTATTTAAATATTAACCAGTATTTAATCATTTATTATTTTTAATTATTTATCTATTAGTTAATTATTAATTAAAGGTTTAATTATTGATAAATAATGAGTTTTAATGTTATTTAATTATGGAATGAAAGCTATTGATTTTAAATTACTTTATTTCTAAAGATCGGTTTTTTTAAAAAGCAACTATCTTTTAAGTAACCTCAATTGAATATGAAACCCACTGATATCTATTTAGCCGAATAAAACACCGTTCTACTAATTAGGTTATATTGGACATCAGTTTAGTAGAATAAATCACAGTTCTGCCATAATTCACCAAGTAGATTATGTTGACATATATTTAAGCAGAATAAAAATCAAGTTCTGCTACTTTGGTAACTTGGACATTCACCTATATGTTGATTGGTTATCATTGGCTATTTCCCTTTTTACTTACCTACTTATTATGTAAATACCCATGTCATAACTTGGAAATATAAACTAAATTAAATGAGAACCATTGTGACCACTAAGCCTCTTTTTGAACTTGTGAAGTCAAATATTTAAATTTTATCCTTTTTGAAAATGGTTTAAAGTTTATTATTATTTTTAAATATGATATTTAAAGGATAATTAAGCAATTGTTTTATTAAAATGTTTGAAGTTAATTTAATACTTTTTAGATGATTGTTTAAAATCATTATTTTGTTAATGAGATTTAAGGAAAATTAAACGAAGGATGTTTAAATAATAACTTGTTTACTTAAAGGTGTTTTAAATAATTAATTGTCACTCAAAGGAACTTTATTGGTCAGAGTTTATAAAAAATGTTTTGTTTAAAATAAGGAAAGTTTATAAAAGGAGTTTTATAAATTAAAAAGGAGATCTTGAAATTTGGGGATAGTTTTATAAATGATGGTGGATATTTATAAAAGAGTTTATAAATGATTCTGAATATTTATAATAGGGTTTATAAATGATTTTGATATTTATAAAACAGTTTCGTAAATAAACTGGGAGATTTATAAAGAGTTTTTATAACTCACTACACCAGAAAAGGCCTTTCGTAGCGTTGAAAAAACGCTGCTAAAACTTTTAGTATCGTTTCGGTAAACGCTGCAATACGACATATAACTAAAAGTCTGAAACTTTTTGTAGCGTTGTAGAATACGCTACCAAAACTTGACCTATTGTAGGGTTTTAGAAACGCTACAAAAAGTTTCAAACTTTTATTTGCATGTCATATAGCAGCGTTTATCAAAACGCTACTAAAAGTTTTTGTAGCGTTTTATCAACGCTTCAAAAGTCATATCACATCTATTTACATTTATTTTAGTAGCGTTTTTTAAACGCTCCTAAAAGTTATTAACTATTTTTTAGCATACTGTACACGTAACTATTTCATGTTAATTGCTTGTGCCATTTCCAACAATCGCTCACATAATTGTTGTATTCAAACAATCAAACAATCAAATAATCAATCACATAATCATCGTATTTAAACAATTAAAAAAATACATTAATCGCTTAATCATATATAATATCCATAACCATTTAGATAATAGTTTTTCCACAAACCAAGCAAATTCACATAAAATCCATAATTATTCGTAAATAAGTTTACACAACAAGTAGTAACAAAATATTATAGTATATATAACAATTATAGACATGTTCATTACTTGATTACCCACAATTCTTTGTTGCAGTTGGTCTTTACTCCTAAAAAGCTAATTACCTATAGACAGGTTTAACAATATACAAATGATAAAGAAACTGTTTCATATTTAAAGTATATCAAACATAATTAGTTGAACTTTTCTTAAATTCAAATAATTTTAGTAGATTTAGTTAAATTTTTATAAAACTTGGTTAATTTTTATAATAAACTTATTTAATTTTTAAATACTTAATTAATTTGTATAAATTTATTTAATTTATAAAACGTAGTCAAATTATATAACTTTTAGTTAATTTTTATAAAGCTCGATTAAATTTTTATACTTACCAAATGGACACGATACCCATCATTCTTTCGATTGGTGAAACCTTATGGTTATCAAGGGAAAAAGGTTTACAGCCAATTAAACATAGCTAAGGAACAAAACTAAAGACAAGTGAGTCTATCTAAACCACAGGCACATACCCCAAATCCTGTAGTGAGAAGTGCATATAACATACAATGAGCATGTGTGCATAGTGGGGTTGTTTGAGGGGAGTAAGATTGGTAGACAGATAAAAACCTATGATCAGGAGCCGACGGTACAAGTCACAGCATTATTAAAGTCAATATGCATGCGTAATACATCATCCAAAACAAAAGGCATTGTATATGTCTAACAATGTAGAATTACAAAGGTCACTCCCATTTATAAGCAAAGAGGAATAAGTATAACAATAAGCATTCATCAAAATCCAGGATAAGTTCTTCGACCCACTAACCTCAACACAGACACCAGACCCAAACCCCGCCCACACGAGAGAGACCATGTGTGGGAAATAGTGGGAACAATCGAACGATGTTTTTCACAACAGCCGACTGTTTGTGAAGAAGTTCAAAAGTGATTGCCATCTGTACCAGATTAAGCCATGGAATATATCAATCAGGATGAAAGGGTATTTGTAAATCTTACTTGACTTAGTGGTTGAGATATTGTTGAATATTTAAAGTCGGTTGGACACATGCACTTACATGCCCCAAGTTTTGCACGCAATTGAAATTTTGGTAGTACTTCTCTAACAGTTCTGCCCGAGTTTTTCTTAGCTAAAAGGAAGTACTTACAAGAAGAGAATGACATGCTGAAATGTTAACGGTTAACCCCAAGAATAATACATGCTTATGACAACAAATAAATATAGCTAAATACAAAAATCCAGATGCAAAATGCCCCATACCGTTTCAAGCGATGACTGCAAAAGCTCATTTTTGACCTCTAAATCCATTGATGCAGCTGAAAGCGTAGACTTGTCTAGAAGATTGGGTATATCAAGGAGACAGCTAATAAATAAGCAGCGCCGATATAACAAACCAAATTTTTACACTTAAATAATTTATCCTATGAAACACACTAACCTTGTGATAATTGTTTTTCCAGACCAAGCAATTGTTTCTTCAACTTCTTTAGCTTTTCATTATGCAACATTCTCCATTTATGTTGCTCATCGATTCTTTCTGCATGCAGATTATAATGTGAGTAATTTAACAAGTGGTTAATTTTAGGAATTTCGATGAAATTTCAACAATCGAACATTGACTTAAAGTGTTTTATTTTTAGAACTTCAGTTAAAATATAGGGATGCAGATACTGGCCGAAATTTATCAATATTTCTTCATGAAATCTAACTCCTTTTTTTAAGGAAAAAATAGTGAAATACTCATGGTTATCCCAATGTATGTAATGACAAAAAATATAGTTAATAACAAATTAGCTTTTAACATTCCAATATTGTAAATGATGAATGGTCCACCACAAGGTCTCTCTTATGACTTATATATGTTCCACTTCCCCTTCATTTTTATACATTAGTAAGCTCATAAATAACCAAGAATGCTTCTCTTTAATCTTCTTCCATGAAGCTTGATTTGTGTAAATCCTATTTCTCTTCTCTATTCAAATTTCAGAATAGTTTGATCTGAAATGGTCTGAAACAGAAAATGATGCATGTGCATCTGTGGCCTATGACTTGTATTCTATGCATGAAAGAATTCCAGAATGGATGCCTTTTATATCATCTATGTAGGTCTCCCTTTTATTTTTTTTCAGGAATTCAGCACGGATATAGATTAATAGATATCCTATGAAATTGTTGGTTGTAATCTAGCAAATGACCGCTTATCCAAAATGAAAACAAAAGTTCACTCTTATTACTCACCTTGTTATGGAACTTATAGAGTATCATGTTTCAATTGTACCTCTTTCTGGTTTGTCATGTGTCTTCGGCACCTATCTATTAAATAAAAGGTAAAAGCAAGATTGTGCTAAAACTTAAAATGTCATAACTTATATTTGAATTAACTTAAACTTATAAATTATCTCAAACTTAGACTTTATTAACTTGGTTAGTTTTTATAAATTATCTCGAAGTTGTAAATTTTTTGTGAACTTTAGTTAATTCATTATTATTATTATTAATTATTATTATTAACTTAGTTAATTTTTATACACTTAATTAACTTATTATTATTACTATAAACTTATTATTTATATTAATCTTAGTTAATGCACTTACATACACATTTTTGAAAATAATTTGGGAAAGTTAAGTTGTATGATTAAAAATTAAAACAAGATTTTGTTCATTTCCTAATCATGTAGCTGATATTTCTTATCTTTTTCCAGAAATAGAATCACGAAAGAATACATCTCTAATATAAACAAATATGTTAAGTAAAAACACTAACCATACCTGAGTTATCAATGGCCGGATGGGACGAATCCAAATGCAGTATGACCAAAGATTACCATTCAGGTAGCGATCTTTCATTAGACTCATTTCGATTCATGCATGTTTAATCTCTGACCATTCATTTTGAGTTGAAACATCATGCTGGCTGTTTGGTACAATGTGAAATATCCTGCTCTAATCTTGAAAGAATATACTATTTACTTGAAAAAAATAAGTGGAGAAAATTAAAGTAAAACTATGATGTTAATTTTCCGAAAACAAAAATGATATAAGAGAAAGTAGGAAGTACTGGGCCACGTCGGCAGCGGGCCCTGTCCACCGATGAGGGGCAGCAATCCCTGCTGTTGTAAGGCAGCAGTGGGGACTACTGCCTAACGGCCGCAATATGCTGCTGCATGCAGCAACAGCACATGCTGGTGCAAACTTTAGGGGCCAGCCCATTTGCCTGGCCACCCATCTGCCCACCTGGCCTGACCTGGGTCCGGCCAGCGGTGGTGATATGTTGGCCCGTGGCCCAGCACAACCCAAATTGGGTTGGGCTATAAGCCCAGTCCCCTTATAAAAAAACAACAAACAGAGAGAGAAAAGGAGAAAAAAGCTTGTGCGTGTGTATGTATAGGAGTGTGTGTTGTAGTACTTACATGACTTGATGAAGTTCCACTTTGATGTATGAAATGGTTGACAACAATTTTTTCTAGTGCACCCATGTAACTGACAATAAAAAGAAACAAAATCAGGTAGAGTGAAACATGATAAATTAGATTATATTGTGCATTATAACATTCACCTCAGGAAATCTCCCTAACTTCAGATCTCCCAAACATTATAAACTTGTCCTAGAGTTCCAAGGGATTGCAAGGGTAAAAAGATCAAATTTACTTTATGCTACAGTTAAAAATAAAATAGTTTGACTAACATAAATCAAATTTACTTTACCAAATCAAATGTTTGACTAACATAAATCATGTGTACCTTAATAGTTTGCCTATCATTTGTGTTATCATAGAAATAACTATAAAATTGGGACAACAATTTTAAACCTACAGCTAATACCCAATTACCAAGCAAGCAAAATACGATATTACAGAATTGTAATTTTTTAAAATATCAAAGAATCCCATAATTTATCATGTTTGGATGCACATATGATAACAGGAGAAAGCTGGAGAAAAAAGAATACCACAAAATTAGCAAAAACTTTGCAACTACATATAAGACCAGGGTTGATCGACTTCACGATGAAACTTATGCTTTTTGTAAAATGGTTTACAAAAAAGAATACGGAGTACTATGGTTTTGGTACAAGGATAGCAGCCAAAGCATATAGATTTCAACAAAGATGAGCAAACATCGAATCCCAATGACTATAGTAAATCTCTTTGCTGATTAGTCAGACTATGCATCGTGAGGTTGATGCATATTACCCTAGAAGTTTACAAACAATGTCCAGTTTCTTTGGGCATTAAGTAAATGATATACTGTATCACATCCCATTATGTGAATTTACTTCATGCTACAAAGATTAATTTAATTATTAGAAATGAAAATTTATAAACACACTGATCATGTATAGTAATAGTAAGCAAATAATGAATCGTCTGTTTTCTTTAATATTGTACCCATGTACTTCATGCAAACAAAAAAGGAATCTAAAATTAACTGTACCTTAGCACAAACAATGGAAGCATTCTAACATCTGATCATTGTCGATGTTGCACCTTTACTAGGGGGAGACTGGACAAAGTTGGGTTTGATAAAAATTTGTCTTTTAAACATATATCCCTCTTGATACTAACTTTGTCAGCTTTCACATCTGACTCCACTGCACAGGTTCCATTTTTTAACTCCTTGCAAGCATTGACATCATTTTATAGGGAGTACAAAATGATGTTTAATAGCAATCTTTGTGAAACCTGCAAAAGTAAAGCTTATTTTTCACTGTCTTTTTGATCAATCATTAAGGCATTAACAACAAATTGACAATCCTTTTCTCAATACTGAGAGCAAACCCAATGCATAGAGCAGGTGAGTGTAGTTTTATCATTTTTTATCAACTTTTATCTTACGTATACTCACATACTCAACACACTTGTACCTAATACAAACATACGTCAACATAATTAATACTAAATAAATGAACATAAGATTTATTTGGTGTTATAAATGTTGGATAAAGATTAAATTAATTAAATAAGACAATAAAAGCAATGTATTGCTTTCTCTATGGATAGCAGATATATGTAATACTTTATTTCGTATTCTACTTTTCATGCTTCTGTTATTAAACGACAACATGATCATTTTACCTTTTCAACTAAAAAATCTGTATATTTTGACAAATTTAATTTTAAATATTGTATGTTTCAAAAAATGTAGATCTACTTGTATTTTTTAAATTTTGTATGTGATAAATAGTCAATTTAATGGACAAAATAGTTGCTTTTGACTTGAAAGTAGTTCCTAAAGTTGAACGAACATGCAAAATCCTAACCTTGCACTGTACCCCATAGTAATGTTATCCTTTATCAAGTGACAAACTTCATTAAATTAGGCCATCATCAATCTCTCTAAGGTATAGATAACTATCTAGAGTTATTTTAATCCTAAGCTTGGTGAAGTTTAGTGAGAAAAGCTGGTTTTATAAAAGAACACTATTTATAAAAACCATAAGAAAATGACAAATATAAGATAATTCAACATGGAGAAAGACCTCAAAGTAGTAGAAGATTAATGAAGCAGAGTTATGATATGATTCGACATATTCTTTTGAAAGGCAGCACCTGTTAGGTGATTTTATGTCATGTCAAGCACGTGCCTGGCCATATGATGCTGGTATTGGTTGGGAACGAATCTGAAAATTTTGTATCATTAGCTCTTTGATACAAATAAAGTATCTGACTCGTTGGTATAAATATGTAATGTATAGGTAGTAGAGTATGCAAATTACAAAGAATTGAAAACATCGACTGATGAGAGCTTGGATGTAAATTGTGACAAGAGTGGAGTAGAACTGTCAGAGGTCTAGATATAATAGGGTTGCTTACAACATATTTTCAATGAAACCACGGTCATGTGTTGCATTTTCCAAATAGTGCACAATTAAAAGCTTACATGTAGAAGCTATTATATTTGGCATAGATAAGATTAAGATAAGAGTATCATCATAAGTTTCAGATTAACAAATAATGGCCATGTATATGAACAACAGTATAAATTACATATGTATGTAGTTACCATAAGAATTATTTTTTAGTTACTTAAATATATAAAACTTTAAATGTTTTTACCATGATAGAAGTAACTATTATACCTTAGCACTGATGAAATTTACATTACAATCTTAATTTGTAATGTACTCCCACTCTCTTTCCAGTCTTTTTCCCCAAACACTTTATTATTTCAACATTATAATAAAAAATTTACATTCACTTTTGCGATCACAAACTTGCACGAATTCTTCACCAAAAGCACCCTTAAACCACTTTCAAAACGTTGTTTACATTATTTCACTCAAACTACTTAATTATGTTAAAAACACAGGAGTCGACTTTTTTGTGTACCCTGGCCAGAAGTTCAAAATAAATTTTGCATTGCAATGCCTTAGTGCTGATGAAATACAGTAGGAACATTCATACTATTTCAAAGCTTATAACATTTAACGATATATTGTATCACTTTATTTTTATAACAATTACAGTCAGTACAATAGATATACCATAAGGCTGGCACAAAAAAATTAAGACACACATGAAATTACCAAATAATAAGCATACAAATTACAAAACTTTAAGGAGAAGCAAACTTTGATATACATCATATTCACCTATACCATATACTGATCATGTTATAAAATAGAGGGTAGAAATACCTACATTTGTAAGATGAAGAGCTTGATCCCTGAAGCAATCGCTCAATGCATTAAAAAATGTGGAGATGCACAAAAAGTAAAAGGCAGAGAGTGCTCAGACATGACTAGAGTCCCTGCAAAATATGAATCGCCTTGTGCAATCGGTAACAACCAATGCCCTTGTTCGCCAACTTGCTTGCTACCATAAACGGCAAAGTTATTCCCATACATTATGATTATATTATTGTATCATACAGTACACTTTTTGTTGAATGCCTTTGAGGTAGATGTTGGCTTATTAAATTGCTCAAAATGTGGTTTTATAAAAAAGTGAAATGGCAGTGGATGCCAAAATAGTGATACAAACAAATTCATTCTTAAGAAACAAATTCAATACTCCCTCGTTTACTCTGTCTTAGTTCCTTCGAGTATAATTAATAAAATAACTTAACACAGATGTCGAAATAACAATATATTCCCAGGTCTAAGCAGTTAAAAACTAATAAGGAAAATTCATTAAATAAATAATAATTAAAATTTTAAATTAGGGTTACCAGTATTGACAATAGTTGAAGTGGCGAGGAAGCTCGATTGAGGAGGTATTGTGTTGTGAGACCTAGTATTAGCGGAGAAATTCGAATTTGAGATGTGGAAGAAATTTTAGAGTTAAGAAGAAGTGGATATCAAGATTGAGTTTGCTGGGCTTTTTTAGGGAGAAAGAAATAACAAAGATATGGTGTTTTAAGGGCATCTCCAGTGGGTTACGCACGTAATATTCAGGGTCCTGAATATTACGTGCGTAATCTTGTAGGAGAGCGCACCGGTCTGGCGCCCATTTTATGGGCGCCAGACCATAGGCGCCCATAAAATGGGCGCCTGATGCCAGGCGCCCATTAAATGGGCGCCTAGCATCAGGCGCCCATTTTATGGGCGCCTGAAATGCAGACGCTCATAAAATGAGCGCCTGCCCCCTCCCCTACCCATCCCCTCCCTTTCCTCCCCATTTTTTCTCTACCTTTAATTTTAATTTTTTTTTTAATTAGCAAATCTAAACGAAATGCCGCCGCGTCCAACCAAAATCGCTCGAAGAACGGTTCACAGACATCCAGCGGAGCAAGCTGGACCGTTACATGTTCCGCCGCCACCTGGAGTTTCATCAGACGATCTACGTGTATTACACGAGCTTCCAGATGGTTATCGGCATAGAGCCGAATCCGCTTTGACGACCGTACAGGTATAAATTGCACATTAGTATATTTGATTATTTTTATATGTACATCACATAATCATATTAAATAACTGTTATTCTGTCAAAAATTAATAATTCATAAATTATCTTTAGGACCATTACATTCATTGTCGGGGTAGTTGGGCTAAGTGTATTACCCAGTTTTATGATTCTCTTCCCGGTCCTATTGCTGAGAGGCTACAGGCTAGTCCTTTTGGTCTTTTTTTGTCGATTAGGCCTGTTCAGTCCTTTGATCGACCTCTCATTCAGGCATTAGCTGAGAGGTGGTGGCCCACCACGCATACGTTTCATTTTTCAGATTTTGAGCTTGGTATCACCCCAGTTGATTTCTACGTGTTCACTGGCATTGAGATTGGACGACATGGTCTTCGACCTTTTCCATTTGATGATTTGTACGAGTCCCCCAATCTGTTTACTGTTTTTCTACCATTGATAGATGTTACCTGCGTCAGTAGTGGTTCTGTTAAGTTGACTTACCTGCAGCAGTACATCACCACTTATATAGCTAGAGCCGATATGATGGATGCAGTCACTAGAGCATTTCTGCTGTACTTGTTTGGTTCGACCTTTTTTTCGAACCAAAAAGGTACGGTTCGACTAGGTTATTTAGCATCTCTTGCTAGATTAGACCAGCTACATACTATTGATTGGGGCACAGCGATATTAGGCACCCTTTATACCGCTCTAGATTCATTTGCGCTTGGCGATGTCAAGCAGATGTACGCTTTTTGGTATATTTTGCCGTTATGGTACTACGAGTACACGGCAAACATGCATCCCCGCATACAGGACATGGCTAGTCAGGCTCCTGAGCAGTACTTCCCTAGGATGAGAAGGTGGGAGACTATGCAGTACGTACATCATGTTCCCTTAGGTGTACGGCATGACTTGATGGAGGCTAGGTCACAGCTTGATATGCGTAGTCGAGGTAACATCATTCGTACTCCTTGGGCCTCACATTGGACTCATCTAGCAGATGCAGGTCTTATGGTGGACGACCATCCCATGATGGTTGCGTATTCTCTATCTAGACGTAGGGTTGCTTTGCATACACCTGCATTTATGCCTATGTGGTATTTGGGAGAGAGGTGTGCTTATCAGATTACCGGTGATCGTCGTATACCATATGATCCTTTATCTTGTGAGGACATGTTTGGTAGACATAGGGTGATTGGCGATCATTACTTAGATGCTCTACGACAGGCTGGGTGGGTGGATAGCAGTACTTTCTTCATCGATGGAGACTACGATTCTTATTGGGCCAGAGTAGCACCCCGTAGATTCATCGTACCAGATTATGTTCGTGGGGTCAACTCTGATCATATAGGACCTCACATGGCAGCCGGTAGAGTTCAGGTACCGCAGGTTTCATTTGACCCGATTCCGTCACAGTTCTCGCAGACTCCCATGCAGTTGGAGCCTGATACTACTTTTAGAGCATATGACGTGACAGGTACTATGATTGAGCAGCCTTTAGTCTTTCCAGACCACCCTGAGTTTCCTGGTGTGCCTTCAGTTGGGTTATATCCTCCGTATGAGGTACGTTTGTTGTTTATTGCCCTTTTTCCTTTATTTTATGCTTAGTTTCTTACTATGTCAAATATCATCTTTATGTAGTATGCTGCTAGATTGGACCAGGCCAGAGTTTCACTTGGTGTGTTTCGCGATATGACTCTTGCACATACACACACCATGCATGATATGTACATGCAGCATACACATATGCTAGAGACGCAGATTGATCAGCTGTCAGCTAGACTTGCTATATATATGAGCCTTTCGGATCACAGGGCGGAGGTGAAGCTGGTCCCAGTGGGTATGATGCTGGTGGTTTAGGTGAGGATGATGGGGGTGAGGAAGATGATGAGGACGAGGGGGAGGATGGTGAGGATGGTGATGGGGATGACGATGATGATGACGGAGATGATGATGACGGAGATGGGGATGATGATGACGATGACGGAGATGATGGTGATGGTGATGATGGTGATGATGATGACGACGACGACGTTGCATCCCTTTAGTTGTATACCTTTTAGTATATGCATAGCGAACGTTTTATTATATGTTGCAGTTCATATATCTTATGTACTTATGTCATTGTCTGAGTGTTTGTTTATATAATTTCACTTTCTTGGATTTTGGCTAATAATGTTCGAGTATGCTATGAATTATATATGTTTGTGTATGCTGTGAATTATATATGTTTGTGTATACTGTGAATTGTATATGTTTGTGTATACTAGTGACATTAGAATTGAAGACATACGAACATTGATAAAAAACGACACAGTAATAATAGAACATAAATATGAATATACTAGACGTGACGATTAAATTGCAACTCCTGTAAAGAAATTCGAAGACGTCTTATCTCCTGTTCTAGTTCGTTTGCATAGGTTATTCCCCTTGGACATAAAGGATCATCCAACCATTCCGCGTAGCTGCTCAAGATCTGGAAATTGACCGCGGACATCTTCATAGTGTTGTTCTTGATAATTGATAAGCCAATCCTCATCAGTATGTGGACTTTCCGTATGCACGTAACCTGCATCTGAATCGATAGAAGAAGGCCAAGAAGGCATTGGATGATGAATTTATTGTTGTGATTGAGGAAGAAGATGATTATGAATGATGAATAAGTAAATAAGAAAGCGTATATATAAACAAACAGGTAGTAGGGGAATGATAAAAACAACAGACATTATTTGAAAAGACAAGTCAGAAAGCTCTCCACACATTAACGACCGTTACATAACCAACTACCAATATTGTTATCTTAAGGCCATCCAAATCTTTCTAGCCAATTTTGGCGTATGAAGTATGCATCATGGCCAATGAACGGAGTGCGGTATTTTAAATTGTATCGACCGTCATATGTCGAACGTGTATTCTCAAACACATTTTCCGATATTACCTCATTAATAATCTTTGTGTAACGCGTGCATGCCCTAGTAAAGTTTCTGTATGCTGTCCTGACCTCTTGAGCCGTACGTCTAACTTGACAACCCACGTCGTTGTTGTACAGTTCAGCCAGAGTCTCCCAAAAATGAATTACCATTACCTCCTGATTGTCGCACATCTCATCGGTTTGTATGTAGTACTGCATAAGTAACTTCAATTCATGAGACTTAAATGTCATGTTGGACAATGTAGTTTGAATAATGTTAAGTTTTTAAATGATTTCAACAGATAACGATTTGTTAATTTATAGAATGGATGTTGATTCTCTCCACTCAAGAATCTTGACCGGCAGATGAACGTGGCTACAGTATTTGATTTGACTGCACACTGAGCCACCTTCTCTCCACTCAAGAAAGCAGAGAATCTTGACCGGCAGATGAACGTGGCTACAGTATTTGATTTGACTGCACACTGAGCCACCTTCTCTCCACTCAAGAAAGCAGAGAATCTTGACCGGCAGATGAACGTGGCTACAGTATTTGATTTGACTGCACACTGAGCCACCTTCTCTCCACTCAAGAAAGCAGAGAATCTTCACCGGCAGATGAACGTGGCTACAGTATTTGATTTGACTGCACACTGAGCCACCTTCTCTCCACTCAAGAAAGCAGAGAATCTTCACCGGCAGATGAACGTGGCTACAGTATTTGATTTGACTGCACACTGAGCCACCTTCTCTCCACTCAAGAATTTGTCTATACATATAACCATTTGGATCTCATACTTGTTCACCTCAATTAAGTCTAACAAAACATTCACATATCAAACAACCATCCTCAAATAACAAACAATGTCTGGAAATTTACTAAAAGCTATATTGCTATGCGACAGTGACTCTGAAGAAGAAGCGTATGCGTTAGCGCAT
The DNA here is from genome assembly GCA_030737815.1 of Allium fistulosum. Lineage (NCBI taxonomy): Eukaryota > Viridiplantae > Streptophyta > Magnoliopsida > Asparagales > Amaryllidaceae > Allium > Allium fistulosum. Next base: position 901,162,483 of record CM060905.1, read on the forward strand.
CAACAAGAGGAGGAGGAACTGATGGAGATATACCGTGAAGCATACGGTTCAACTTCTGGAAAACAAGGCGGTTCAGTTATGGGTCGGAAATATATCAACCGTAACCAGCAAGCATTTCATAAAACACTTATGCAAGATTACTTTGCCCGTGATCCAACTTACGGTCCAGAGATGTTTAGACGACGATTCAGAATGAGTCGTCCATTATTTTTAAGAATTCTCGAAAGTATTCAGCAGAATAATAATTATTTTGTTTACAAGCAAGACGCCGCAAAAAAACAAGGTTTAAGTGGACATCAAAAGATGACCGCAGCGTTGAGGATGTTAGCGTACGGTACACCCGCCGATGCCCTTGACGACGCATATCGTATTGCAGAGAGTACGGCATTGGAAAACCTAGATCACTTCTGTCAGTCAGTTGTGGACATTTATGGGACTGAATATCTTCGTTCTCCAAACGAGGCAGATGTAGCGCGCTTGCGTGAAATGCATGAAAGCAAAGGCTGGCCTGGAATGCTTGGAAGTCTAGATTGTATGCATTGGGAGTGGAAGAACTGTCCAAAAGCTTTTCATGGAGCATATAACGGTAAAGAAAAAAAACCTACTATCATCCTAGAAGCGGTTGCCTCTAATGATTTGTGGATTTGGCATGCTTTCTTTGGAATGCCAGGTTCTCTTAACGACATAAACGTTGTCGAACGATCTCATTTGTTTAATGATTTAGCGCAAGGTAAGTCAACTCCCTTATCATTTACTCTTGGTCATAATACATATGAGCATGGATACTATCTTGGAGATGGAATTTATCCCAAATGGAGTACGATTGTAAAGACATTTGCAAACCCAATGACGGCAAAACAGAAACAATTTGCTGCAATGCAGGAAGGACAAAGGAAGGACGTAGAAAGGGCATTTGGGGTCCTTCAAGCAAGGTTTGCAATGGTCAGGAATCCATGTAGATTATGGAAGAGATCAAAAATGGCTGCAATTATGTTCTGCTGTATAATTTTGCATAACATGATCATTGAAGATGAACGCGCTATGGACTATCCCGATTTCGAGTATGATGGGGCAAGACAACCCCCCGAATTGTTTCGCACAGCTACGTTACGAAATGAAGGACAGTACGCAATTCATGTCGATAATCATGAAGTATATCGTAATGCTGCTATTCATAATAGACTGCAAAGGGATTTAATTGAGCATATTTGGAATTCTCATGGAAATCAATAGTTCGGGATGGTGGATCTTTGTTTAATTACATCTGTTTGCCTTTTTATTTCTGTAACGAAGTGTAGAATGCTATAATTTTTATCTTTGTAATATCATTTATGTTTTTTGAAATACATCTTTATTGATGTCTACATAATGCATCGAAATAAATGACATCCCATTGAATATTTTAAAACTAAAAATAACACATGATTGAAAATATAAACTGAAGGTACATGGATATTTAACTGCAATAACTTAAAATATCACATGAATATTTCAACTACATATGTTTTGTTCCCGATCTACTCTCAACAATGCGTTGTTTGTACTCCATCCAATATTGCATTGTAATTGGGTCCATTCCGGTGACATCCTTTTCCATTACTAAGGTCTCTTGGCGTTGCCGTTCTAGCTCAAACCGGCCCTTCTCAATCTCGGCCAGTTCTTTTAACACGGCAAGCTTTTCTGCACTCCCCCTTTGACGTTCTGCATTTTCTCTCGCATGTTTTTCATGCATTTGGGCTAAACGAGAATCGATTTGAGATTGAACGGCAATTTTCTTCTTAGCTGCTCGTTGCCCCATCGGTCTAGCATCTTCATCAAATGCGGGTTCTGCTTCTTCGTCTTCGTTATCTGGGCATACATTAGAGTCCATCTGAGAAGAATTGCTTGGGCTGGAATTATAATTAGTTCGTCTTGTTTTTTTCTTGCCCTTCGAGTTCGTCTGAACATCTCTTAAGCTTTTTGCAGTGTTTGAGCTCCATTTTTGTTGACTAACAAGCAAGTCGTAGCAGTTTGCAAACTGATAGTAGTGGGGTTTCTTGGTACCATTTTCTCTTGGAAATAATTTCAAGAATTGATCGTTCGCCATTCTCTTCTAAAAAAACAGAAACACAAAATGATATATTAACAAAGTGATCAGAATGAATATAAATTAAAAATAATATTTTTCAAAACGCTACCAATTCAGCTTCGCCACCCATTCCACTTGGATTTGCTGTTCTTATTTTGTGAATCTGCGACTCGTAGAATTGTGTTTGTCGATTAATCTTCCCGAAACGACCGGTGATTGCAGACATTGACCTCGTCTTTTCGACATGCTTTTTATTGTACGCAGTCATGACTTTTGCCCAAAACGCCTCTCCACTTTGGTCATTCCCCTTTACCGAGTCGTTAGAAAAATGACAGTAAATATAACACAAATCCTTATCTTCATCGCCAGACCATGTAGCAGAAGAATGGAAGGATAGAGGGGGAGCGGTTTGGGGATGAACATTTTGAATTGGTTGAGAATCAAAATCCCAGCTATCCATATTCATCGCTTCGGTATATGATTGAAAAGGATGAGACATACTTTCAATATTATGGAATTGAGAATATAATTGTAATAGAAGAAGAGATGTGTGTTTTACAATCTGAAAAATAGTCCTATATATATAATGAAATCACAAATATGACCGTTTATAGCCGTTGGGGACAAAATATGACCGTTTATAGCCGTTGGGGACAAAATATGACCGTTTATAGCCGTTGGGGACAAAAATATGACCGTTTATAGCTGTTGGATTTCAACATGATACGATTTTTTGATAGCCGTTGGAGGAGTTTGGCGGGGTTGGGCTTGGGCGCCCATTTTATGGGCGCCCAAGCCCTGGCGCCCATTTTATGGGCGCCAGAGCTCTGGCGCCCATAAAATGGGCGCCAGGGCTTGGGCGCCCATAAAATGGGCGCCTGGGCTTGGGCGCCCATAAAATGGGCGCCCAAGCCCAGTTCAGGATCCTGAACCGGATCCTGAACATTAAGCTTAATATTCACTCTGAATTTGACGACTGGGAAGACTTTTTAGCCTCAATTCAGAATGTAACCTAACGATTGGAGATGCCCTAAGAAGAAGTCGATATCAAGTTTTTGTGCGGAAGAAATAGGAGCGGCTAAATGAAAATTTCATAAACTTTGACGGTTCATGGACGGGAATAGATTGGTAGCGGTGCTTTAATTATAGGATTTTTGGACCAAAGGTCCCTATTCTCACAGCTCATGCACAAAAAGTCCCCACTCATAAACCCATGTAAATTAGGTCCCTATTTTGTTATTTTTTTCCAAACTATCCCCTCCTAGAAAATCGCCCAGCATCGAAATCAGGGGCAAAAGTAGAATAAATTAACTAAAAACTAAAAATAGGGACTTAATTTTCATAACTTTTTCGGGAAGGACTTTTCTTCCATCATCTTTCAATTCTAGGGACTAAAGACTTTTCTTCCATCATCTTTCAATTCTAGGGACTAAGCGACCATTCCTTGTTAATTATATTAAATTTTCTAATCGGCCATTGGCAGCACTTAGCTTTGAAACACTGCTAATAAATGCTACTGATAACAAGTTTTCCTGCAATGACTTGATTTGGGAATTTAAATAAAGAAGATTTCATTAAATTGAAGAGATTTATTTAAAAAGGATTTATATAAGAACTTTATAAAAAAAATTGAGATTTGATTTCCTTAAACTAACCTCCTTAATTATGGTGGTATGGAACATTCATTCCACACTTAACAACGAAGGAATTATGTTTAAGGTTATCCTTATCCCTGTTTCTTTTTAAATAACTTTTATTTGATCATTTAATAGGATTTTGGAATAAGAAATCTTTCATAAAGTTTTGTAAATATACTAATTCCAGTGAGATAAGTATGTGAATATTTTGATAAATATTTTGGAAAAGGATATAATAAATGAAAGATTTATTTAAATGAGGCTTAGTAGTTCTATGGGTAATTAGATCTTCGGATTGTTATTTGTTTATGTATTTTGGTAGTAAAATAACCGACTATCAAATCTTAGCCAATTTTGACTTATGAAGTACATAAGAGCTTCACGTGTTCATGTTGTTTGAGTTCCCTTGAGAGAATTCAATCTAGTGAAACGTCTCTAGCTTTAAGGGATATATTAGAGATCCACTTGGGACTCTGATGTAGTCCGCTTACTTCCGAAAGAACCAGGAATGAGTCAACAAGAAATTATCGGTTGTTGGTTCGAGGAGACCAGGATCAGATATGCTATTCGAAAAATACTTTGAACCAACATGAGCATTCGAATGGTAGACACCTTGGTGTTGTTACGAAGTCGGAGTTCTTTGAAGTGCAAGGGCTGCTTGCTACTAATCCTGAGGGAGATTCCAAAGTGGATGTAGTAGAGGTAGTGCCTTCGGTTTTGTTCAGACCTAGAACGAACTTGTATAGATGGATGATGGCACTGCATTTCTGCCTGGAGGGCAGTTGTGATGACCCGGGTTTTCGGACCAGTCAAAATCACCGAAAACCCCTTCGATTTAAACTACAAATGAAAACTGCTGATTTAATACCTAATATCGTTTGATAAATATTTAACGCTGCTAACTATATAGGATACAAATTCAGTTTATACAACTTATTAGAGGAATTTATTATTTATACAAGGTGTGTTTAATACATACCAAATACCAATGTCTATAAATCTACCACTACGCACTCTGATGAGAGAGGCAACAATATCCTTACCTGCTAACTCAATAAACATGTAAATGTGGAATAAAATGATAAGCATGAAAGATACATGGACACAGACAAATAACAACCCATAACAGATAAACAGGAAATGGTTATATTATTTTTGGGGCTGCATCATTACCACTTGTGACTACCAACGTACCCCTATCCAATTGGGTACCCAATTAGATACAGCATCAAGCCAACATAGTTCTCCTACCACAAATAGGACTCATGGAGTCTAGATGCAACAAACAAATATGCAATTCTCTAATTACATACTTAGGCTTAATCTTCATGTTTAGATTCTTCAAATCTAATTTACTTCATTTTATTCAAAAGCTCTTTGAAAAGAAAAGTATCTCATAAGACCACGCCGCACATAAACACTGGTAGGTTTTTACCTTATGATAACTTAAAACACTTCATATGTAAAATCATTTAATATTATTTTTAATGACATTCTTTGAAAACATTTGCAAATAAACTTATAAATCTTAGCTAAAATGTTTACATCTCACATTTCAGTATTTGCACAATAAGTCCGTACAACACTTATTGGATATTGGATTTTCAACTGAATAGCGAGGTAAGGGACTACCTCTTGTACAGTGCATTTCTAGAGGAAAACACCCAAGTCCCCTATGTTGGTCCTCATGCGAATTAAGATCGGCTTATCCGAAAATATAATACAAGAATAACACCGAGTATTACATCACCCGGCCGTTACCGACCTATCCGGGATCCCGAGCATACACCGCATAATTTAAACCCGACATTATAGCGGATCGAAATTCTTTATATCTGCAAAGGTGATTTCATACCCTGATGGTAGCGAGCCACTTAGCCTTAAAGCATCCCATGTTTTACAATTCCCGGGTGTGAGGCTTTGAGGTAACGATTACCTTTCATATAACACATATTCCACTTGGAATGTCACTCTGCCATTCTCCAATCACACGACTGATTTCTACAAACGTATAACTCCTAAGCGCGTACGTCTCAAGACAGGGTGTTAAGCTATGAGAATTTGCCTTCTCCGCTACCAAACGGATGATACGTTCATGGAGATCAATCAATATGATCTAGAAATGCAACGTCAGACATTCGTCCATATAAATTGTCTAGGAATAGGACAAACAGAAGGCACTCTCCTACCACATCCTATTAGGTATTAACCCTATGATTAGTAGCAAGTTAGTCCTTGCATATGAAGATTTCATAATGAAGGGACCACTGCTATTTATTTATTTCGGGAGGCCATTCCAAAATTATCAAGAAGCGGTCCTTCCGTTATGTAGATCCTTGCCTTCAAAATAAAGGTCTTCAATATATATTTTCTTCACTTTCAAAACGTAAACTGGTTCGAAGTGGTTTCCGAATAGGAATTACCCAAATCCGATCTCGGTTCCTTCAAATCAATTATCGATAAAAAGATGTTTTATAAGTAGGTGATTATCATTTGATTTATCCATTTCTTTTTATCAAAAAATATCTTTGAGATATATATATTTATATATATATATATATATCTTTAAAACATTCTTGTTGGTATACACGAAATCATTAAACCTCTCTTTATTAAATTCTTTGGTTTAACTAAACCCTATTTAAACTTGGACTAATTCCAAAACGTTATACTTAGGAAAATATTTCCAGATCATTTATTTAAATCTTAAAAAACATTTCTTATTCTCAAAACGTAACATTTTAATAAGTTGAAAACATGTTATCTAAGATGTTAAATCCAAATTGTTTTAAATTTGGAAAATTTAATCTTTCATACTTAACTCATTTCCGACATTTCGACCTTATTTATCCCTCGCCTTGGTTTAAGCACCGGTTGATCCTGAACATCTCCTTGGTTTAAGCACTTCACCCAAATCTCACGAATAGAAAAATCAGGTGTACTCATCGGCTTATTAGAGCCAAGAAAAAACATTTTCTTCTAACAACTTTTCATTAATTCATTTATTTAAATTCTTATAAAATCTACAAATCGTCTTTAAAACATTTAATTATTATTTAAATACATTTATAAAATATTTGGGAAATAATTGTTAAGTTTAAAACCATATTTTAATTGTTATTGAAAACCGCTGCAAATAGTGCTACGAATAGTGTTTTTAAAGTTATATTGATCAAAATGACTTTTCTATTATTTAAAATTTATTTATATAACTCAAATATCTTTTAAAACATTCTAAAAAATTTATAAAGAGTTTTTCATATTTTTAAAACGTTTAAAAATATTAAATTTAAAGATATCCCTTTTTGGATTCTGAACTGTAAAACCACGATTATTTTGAAAACTTGTTTTACTTACATTTCAAAATCTACTTATTGCAATTTCAAACTTTTTCTTTTGTTTGAAAACTATGGATATAATAGTTTGGAAAATTCTTATCACAAAGAATTCCGAGCTATATTTTACTTTATATACTCATTTAAATTTTACGGTGCGAAATCGCGAACTACCGATACGCGACGCGCCTAGTTTTGACTTGTTTATCATTTCTTATTTAAACTTCACCAAATTTGTTTCTAGTGTTTATAAAACATTGTTAAACCATTTTCAAGAGGTTTAACAATTCATATATACCATTTCATTGATAAAAGGAAAGTGATTTCCTTTGTGATTTTCGACGCGTATTTAACGTGACTTGTTAATGAAATCAAACAATCATATTAAACTACCAAACAAGATTAACAGTTATCACAACCAAGCATAGCAATATTATATCATCCAATATATATATATATAATAGTATAAATGGAGATAGCTCACCCATTTCCAAGCCCAGTTCTTCCTATTAACATTCCAACGAATCGACACTTCACTAAATCATACTAAAACAACTCCATCATCCTCCTTGCTCTCGACCATCCTTCCTCCACTACCACAGCTCACATCACAAGGGTCTAGGTTCAAAGAGCTCAACCATTGAAAGAAGAAATGGTCTTTAGTTCACAATATTTGGACTCAAAAATGAGTCATCTTCTTCTGGCTTTTTGACTATGTTGCACTCAAAATTTGGAAAAGTTATAAACTGTAAATTTGTTTCAAATTATTTTCTCTACTATTTAAAAAAAGAATTACTTAATTCGAAGTTATTTTTAAGGAGATATGGTCAAAAGAAGAACACGTATTCTCGAATTCACAAAAATCAAACTCGAGAATGCACTAGAAAGAAGTGGGTTTTTGACATAGCTAACATCAAAACGGGAAGAAGTGGTAAACATGAAAGTTGTAGCCACTAAAATTTCAAAGGGTTTGAAAAAAGAACTTTTCCATTTGATTCTAGTTTGGAGAAGTTTTGGAAGATGGAAAATGAGCTAAGGTGGTGGGTATTTATAGGCAAGTTCATCAAAATATCCACAAACATCATCATAAGCTATCACCTCACCATCACCTCCACCACCTACCACCTCCCTCCTACAGCACCTTAGTATGGCCAGAACTCATCTTAAGCGTAGGCAAGGCTATGTGCCTCCTTGTATGTGACATTTGATATGACAAATGGTGATAATTACCTTAGATATTTTAAGTGTTTTCTCTTTCCACCATCATTACCCGTATGCGCCACCTCTTCGTTCATCATCACCTAGCACGGCCAAGTCCCTTCCACCACCACCAAGACACGGTTGACATGACCCTCTCCCATGTGCATTTGATGATGGTTGTACTTATATGTGTAGTGTTCACTTAAGGTTGCTTAAGGGTTAAGGAGTTATTATAATATCTTATATATTTTTGATTTTGTATATAATTAGTATATATGTGTATATATATGTATGTGTTCATGTGCATGTGTACATATTCGTTGATGTGTGCATGGATATGTACATATGTATTTTACATTTAATCTGCAACGTTGCACAACTTCTACACGTTGAATCGTTATGAATCTCGATTTCGATTTCCGGTCACATTTTCATTTAAGTTAATATATATATATATATATATATATGTTAACAAAGCTTGAACACTCATTTCTTATTATTAATAATTAATTAAAAAGACCCCATTTGAATTATAAAACCATATAAATCAATATTGAACAACTATTTTCAAAAAGCATTTTTATATCGATAAACCGATATCGACTTTCCTTATATTTTCGAATTAATGATATATCTTTATAAAACTATTATAAAGGATTCATTATCACCCTAAAACTAATTAAAATGAATCATTATCATTTTAAAACTATTATTTGAATTATTATTATTATTTATTATCACTTAAACGATATTATTTGTATCATCGGCCTTTTATTTGAATATTTTCAAAAATAAACATAATTTATCAAAGTGATAAATTTGCGAGTCGTTATGGCAGTGTTAGCATTCCAAGTGGGAATTGCTAAAGTAAGGTAAATTGTTGCCTCACAACCCTCACACCGCGAAAATAACTGAAATATGGTAGATGCAGCAAGGCTATGTAGGTTGCTCCCATAAGGGTGTGTCATCACCTTTCTAGATTATCATATTATGGATTTGGTTGTGCATGGGAGATCTCTATTAAGGTTGGGTACAACCGAGGTGATGTCATATTCAGTGCTATCTATTTAGGAGTAGGTCGGTCCTGTGTTAGTAGGGTTGCAAAGGTAACTGTGGCCCACGATAAATTTTATCTAGAGGTCTACTTTTTTTCGAAAGGTAGTCCCTTACCTAGCCATTCGTTGGAATCCATTCTCCTAATAAGCACCTTCGGTTTTTGATTGTATACATATTATTATTGTGATGTGCACATCACAGCTACTTGATTATTGATATTTTAAACCCATAGATAATATTATAGTATCACTGGATTTTATAAAAAAATGTTTTGGTTATCGTAAGGAGAAAACCTATCCGTGTTTATGTGTGGCGAGATCTTACGAGATACCTTTTATTTTGAAAAAGGTTTCAAATGTAGAAATCAATATGATTTGGTTGAGCTTTCTCATGCTGGTTTACCAGACTAATCTGGGCATTATTTTCTTATAATGCTCAGGTCAGCCCGAGCATATTTTCCAAATTTAGCTGGATACTTTGGAGCTTTCAAGAGACGAGCTGGATTGCTCCAAGTTGTAATCACGTATCTTTTAGTTTTCCGTTGCTTTCTTTTATGTTTGTGTTAATCAGCATTTGTAATGACAGGCTATATTGTCCAAGCTAATAATAGGATAGTGTACTCAGATGTTATGTATAAATAAAGATGATTTCTTTTTGTAAAGATATTATGTATATTATATATTGCTCATCTCGATGTGAGAGTTTGTTTTGTCTTCTTCTTTCTTCACCCTAAATGACCTGTCTTTTGGACACTTAAATGATCGGCATGCCATTACTAAAGATGTATTAAGTATCGTCTTTAGGTGTAAGAAAGTTAGATCATTACAGCATACTTAACAATAAATTTGCATGTTGACCATGCAAGTGCTTATTATAAAACTACTAAATATGTTTGTAACTTGGTCACTTACATTTGTACTTCTACGAGACCGTGAAATGTCTTCAACGAGTTTTTAATTCTAAAAGCAATACAATAATATGGATATTTGATCCATATACAGTCGCATATAAATGTCATAGAGTGAACGGTCACAATTTATAATGTACGAAACATCGATGAAATTAGTTCATTCGAAATAAGCAAGTAAACCGTAGTGTGAGATCATGTATTTATATGATTTGTTTCAATAATGATCTTATTGTGTTAAATGTAACACTAGAACAAGAGCTACAAGATTAACTCGATCATTGAAAATTCAACATAAGTAAAATGCAACTTATTCGATATCTTTAAATGTTACAGATGACCGAATGAATTTTTGTAAAGAGTTCATTATGACTGTGTAGTAAGGTTTCCTTTTAAATGGTTCGACCATTTAGAAAGAAAAGAAAATGTATAAGAGTATATATAACCTAAGGCAAAATTGGGAATGAAGAGAGTAAATGATCACTTCTGCTTCATAAAGAAACATCGGAAATGAGAATTGTAAATTAATCATTTGTATTTGACATTGGAACGAGAAATATGATTTCTATTCTGAAATGTTTTTTCATATAGAAATTTTTTTCTATGAGATTTATTTCTTTGAGTTCAAGATATTTGTTGGTCTAAAAATTCTCAACTGTAAATTAGCTATAGTAGATGGAATAAATAGCCTATATTAAGTGGTTGAATGGAGCTCTGTATTTCGTACGCTATTATAGTAGTGAAAATATTGGAAGCATGCCATATAGCACTTATTGGTCGCATCAAGTTACGATAAAACATATCAGACATTATGTATAAAATAATAACTGGTTTTTAGTGTTGAATGAAAATTAGACATAGTTTTAGTTTAATATGAATATTATGAATATTCGTTATAAAATAAAAAATAATAGCGGTATTTGTGATGCAATGGAAAATATAGAAGTATCTAAAATTATTTGTAAATTTTTGGATTTATAGACTAAGCCACGGCTTTGAGAAATAATTCTTTGATTATATGATTATGAATCATATAGTACTAGTGAATTATATATCTGACAATTAAGGAAAAACACTCATTCAGTGAGACATAAGAGTTGATGAACTCTAAGGATTGATTCATATAGATGTATGCAATCAAAAGTCTATTAATATCAAAATGATTCCACGTACTTCGTTGTATTCTCCAATAAATTATCACAAACATGAACATGCGTATTAGATACACATGTAGTAAATCTATGATAATCTCATAGAATATAAAATGAAAGAAAATAACATGCATTAGAAAATAAAAATGATTCGACTTGATCGAGGTGAGTATATTGGAAAGTGTTCTGAATGTACTTAAAATAATTAAAGATTCAACTCAAAAATCATTATTCCCTATGATGCATAATGATGTATTGATAAGGAGCAATCGAACTTTGTTGCATAAAGTATAATTAATGGAAAGTGAAGTTGAGTTAACTTCTTTCTATAAGGTATTGTACTTAAGAGTAGTACACAAGGTTAAAATTAATTTCATTTAAAGAATAGTTTACAAAATCATACAAGCTAAGGGTATATACAAAACCATAACATATCATATGCCAAGGAATTGGCAGGTTGTTTGAGTCGAAAGACTACATATGATAATCGTACGTGAGGGATCTTGCATGAATCGCCCCTAAGAAAGTTTGGGAACAATTGTAACTATATGACTTATTTATGTTTTGAATAATAGTTTTGTAAACTAAAACCAAATCAGTTTTATACATAAGGCATTTTATAAAATGTTTATGAATACATGTTCCAATGCTTTGAGAAACAACTGTTGTTTCAAAAAATATCAACTTCGTAGCGAAGGAATTTATTTTAGAAATAATTGGTAGTAAAATGGATTAGGATACAATCCAAGGATAAAACTGATTACGAGGGATGAAATGAAATTAACTAAATATAGATTAACACAACGCATTAGAATGTCTATAAATATTACGCATGTTAAAGAGAAACTATGAGTTTCTTGTCAACGTCGAGAATAGATAATCCTCGGTAAAAATAAGATTTTGATAGTTGTACCCAAAGAGGCATGATCCATCGACTGCAAATGTGTCTTCAAGAGAAAGACTGGTCTAGTTGATATATTGTGAGACACAATGATAAGAATAACATCGTAAATTTCAATTATTGAAATTAATGTAATAGATTCGCCATGCGATGTGCTCAAGTTAATTCGAATTTTACTCACAAAATTGTCACCTAGTATGACTTTGTATTTTGGTACTTATATGTTGAAATAGAAATTTCTAAATAATAACTAATATACTGTTTTCACATAACAACCAAAGTGTCTTAAAGTCAGTGGGAGCGATACTGAATCTGTGGGTATTTCGGATATGATCCAAGAAAGGATACGAAAGTAATGTTCGACTAGCATTAGAATTGAATAAGTATTTTGATAGAAATATCGAATAGTTTGATTTTTAGTCAAAATGCAGAGGAAGCATGCATCTATAAGAAAGAACCACTATAAGGTACATGGATATTTCTAAAATTATAAGTAAACAACATATTGTTGATTGTTAACAATGTACTTATGTTAAAATCATTAATAGTTTGGTTGTTTTAATACTCGATATTGGATTTGTAAATTATATCTTTTATATAAGTATAAAGGATGGTAAGAATGTCCCAAATGATATGCAAAGACACCTTATTAAAATGTTTAAAATGGAACATGTAAGATTGATTCCTTATGCATTGACAATAGCAAATATCATACGTGTTGTATTATCTATAATGTCGTAATTTGCTTATGTATTTGATGCATGAAGCAAATATCATATCCAAATAAGAATCACTATATGGTAGTTTAGAGTATTCTCGAATATTTACGAAATACTAGAAAATTGTTTATAGAGACAATGAACTCCTTATGAAGGAGTGTTCGGACTCAAACTTCATAAGTGCTATTGAGTATAGTCAATCAATATTAAATTCATGTTAAAGCCTTAATTACAAGTTTTAAGTTAGAAATGTTCCAAAGAAACATTGTGACTAATTCAATGGAATGGCTAAGTACATCTCCTTGAATAATGCCACGACAAAAGCAATGTATAAATATAGATGCAAAAATTTATAATCGTGCTAGGTGTGAATCCACGTATTGAGAGTACTACATTATTTTTATATGATAATAATATAATGGTAAGAGCTCACAAGAAGTCAATAAACATACTTCGACTACTTCCATATGATAAAGGTTGCTTGCTATCATCGGAGAGGGTTGATTGACAAAGTAGATAATTAAACCAACATAGCATATACATTTGCGAAGGGTCTAACTTAATCACTTCCCATGAAACTAATCTAATAGATGAGATTAAGATTCCATATTTGGCCCGAAGTGCAAGTGGGAGATTTATAGAATTAGGATGTGCCTTATGGGCAATTATGTAATTGTTACATATATCTAACTCGATAACCAATCTTGTTCGAAAAATAAAAGGTGTTTTCTTTCTATTATGATATAACATTATATTAATTAATTTAATTAAAAGCATATTTGATAGAAAATCCATAAATGATATCTTTTGTGATAGTAGTTACAACTTATTGTAATAATGAGTGATTTACCACAATAAAATAAACATACCGTTTTAAATACTCCTAGTCAAGATGTATCGAGACTTGATATCGATGCATCCGTTAAGACTAGAGTACGTAACACTCTCTACGTATCAGATAGTGTATTACTCATAGTTGTTGGAGGCATCAAGGGGTTACGTGCAGATAATTATTGGATAACTATGGAACGACTCGCTCAATAGTTTTTTGTTGGTTAAGATAATTAGGTCAAATAGAAAATATCGACGTGACAATACTACATAATTCCCTCAACTTGGGAAAGCTATAAAGCTTTAATATTGGAAACTCCACTTTAATTATAGTTAAATCATGGCACGACATCCATCAAATGGTTATAGTTGAGTCGAGTGAAAGCATTGGTAGTGAGACACTATTCAAGAGAGAATTCGTCTCCTCGGTTATATGGGGTTAGTATCATGGCCAATTGAAGTCAACTCAAAGCCAAAGTCTCTGGCCAGAGCAGTTCGGTTAATAATAATTGTTATTATTGAACTAAGGACTTTGTGTTTGGACCATAAAGTTGAATATGGACGATATTGGAATTTTGACCATTACCAAATTCCATAAGTCCTAATGTGATATATTTTTGATGAAAAGAATTAGTGTAAATAATTGTCACTGTCGGGTAATGTTTAAATAAAGTGAAATTATTTTTTGCCAAAGCTAAGTAAGTGATAAATTTGGCTATAATGTCACACCACCTGCTAAGGGAAGTATGAACGTTAATATTTGAATTGTTCAATATTAATCGCTAAACAAATTTACACCTAAGTGTCAAACAACCGAAACGTTGAATACTCCTATCACTTGGTTTAATTAAATTATAGTTGTTACAAATTAATTCAATTAATTAATATTTATAAAATATTAATTATAAACTTTTTTTTGATATGTGTTGATCAATATTAAAAAGTGTGTGTATAATTGTTGTAAGTACACCGATTGATATACCATGTCGATACACATTTCAATTGGATATAATGGGTTAATTATTGATCGAGCTTGAAGCGACTTTGAGGTCCAAAGAGGGGACTATTATAGCCGGCTATAGGTATGCTTGTGAGGCTGGCCATATGATGGCTTGAAGGGGGTTGGATTTTGAATTAAAAAGGGGAGAATGAGTGAGAGAAGAAAGTGGATCTAGATCCATATTTCACTCCTTGGAATCTCCTTTATTTAGAAACCTCTAACCCTCACATTTGCACTTAATTTTTGGCTGTCTCCAACCAGAAAAGGTCGGTCATTTCCCATCATATGTCCTCAAATTTTCAGGCTCTAAAACATTTTATCAAATACAATACATACACCGGTGGTAGTTGCATTCAGGATGGTATCACTTTCTGGATTCTGAAATCATTTCATGGAGTTCTGATTCTACATTTCAAGGTGTACTATATGGGCATTAGATGAAAGGTAAAATTCTATATCTACAATGATATATATATATATATAATGTCTATAGAATCACATATGTTATAGAAAGAAGTCAAATATATCACGAACCAGTATAATATTGTGTTGTCTTCATTGGATGGAATATATATATATATATTGTATACTGTATATTGTGCTCTCAAGTGGATTAAAAAATTATTATTATTTTTCAAATTTAGTATTACTATTAAATTACTTTTTATCTAAAGTTTAAGTTAATAATTTATATAACTATATAAAGCATGTATTTTAGTTTATTAAAATTTATTCATATGAATATGAAGTTTTTGAAAATTTAAAAATATATTTAAATCCCAATATATAATGTATATAACTATATCTCTTAATTTAATAATTAATATATATATATAATATACATATAAATACCATAAAATATGTTTGTAGATATTTTAACATAAAATGTATACATTTAAATTAGTTTAAAAAAATATTCTAATTGCAAATTTCCAAACGGAGATCAATATTAAAATTGATTTTGTTTAAACAATTTAAAACCAGGGAAAAAACTTTACATGGCGGAAAGAAAATTTATGTAAATAAATAAATAAATATATTTCAATATTATTTTATTATATATATATATATTATGCACAAAAAAAGAATTTTTTTAGAACAACTTAATATACATGTGTGTGTGTGTTTATAATTAGTTTATTCAGTTAAATTTATAATTATGTAGATATAAATCTAAAATATAAAATTTAAACATTGAGTTTAATTTTGAAATTATAAAGCTTTTATAATAAAATTATTTAAACTATTGCATTTCACAAGTAATTTTTTATGATACATAAAATTTATGTATATAACATATATACATATATATATATGGACACGCACATGTATATAGAGGCTAATATGTCTGTTGCGGTGTTAATCCCAACATTTATGCATAGGCATGTAAACTATATACACCATGCATGTTGCACGTGCATGTACACACCTATGTGTATGTGATAAACATATTATAATATGTAACATAAATTTAAAATAAATAAAAGATTATTTATAAATTAAATAAAATATTGATTTTATTTAAAACATACTTAGATAAGATATAAATAAATTTAGGCTTCATAGGCCCAATAAGATCAAAAATGGAATAATTTTTTTGAAATTTACCCATTTACCCCACTGCATGCTGGTCCAGTTCCAATAACAAGTTCCCCTTGTACTTTGTCTACTGGATTTACATTCAGCATAATCTACATCACTATATGACGCTAAGTGAAATGAGCCTTCCTTAGGGTAGAAGAGCCCATACTCCAAAGTATTTTTGACATATATTATATATGTTTTAACGCTTTAAAATATGTATCATTTGGATTTGACTGATATCTTACATAGGGACGAACATTATGCATTATATTCGGTCTGCTAGCAGTTATATAAAGTAGCAATTAATCATACCATGATATCTTTCTTATTACAAAAAATAACAAAATCTTCACTTTTGTACTCCTCTATGTGATTGCTTCTAATAGTCTTTATCTTAGTTGATTTTAGATTTTGAATTCCTTTTGCCAAAGTTTTAAACATCTTGAAAGCTTTACTTTTATGTTTTAAAAATATCATCCAAGTATATCCTAAAAAAGCATCTAAGATTACAAAAACATATCTATCACGATTTACTGATTGGATCTGTGAAGGTCTAGAGAAATCCAAATTAATAAGTTTTAAAGATGTGTAGTACAGATCATATCCATAGATTTAAATGATTTTTTATGAAGTTTCCAAACTGACAAGTATCATAAAGATTGTTTACTTTAAAATTTAGCTGTAAAAGTCCTTTCATAAGTTCATATTTGACAACTCCCAGTAAAAGATTAAACTTTAAGTGGCCAAAACGTTTGTGTCAATTCCAAGGATCTTTTGTGTCAGCCATAAGACATAAGTCATCATCATTCATACTTAAAAGATGTTGAGGGAATTTTTCATCTTTCAACTCCTCGAACCTACGCTAAGTAGTTCGCTCATTGATTACTTAGTTAAGTTGGAATTAGCAAAACTATGTGATCCTAATATCACCGTTAAGTGGGGATTATATTGCTGAATGCTTACACAATCCTGTAGTTGCACTTTAACCATTTGTTAAAGTATCAGATCTTAGCCAAGAGATCATTCGAACATGGCTAAAAATGAACATTGCACTGTGCTTAATAAGGTAAATAATGTAAGTAGGAAAAGGTCACCAGAATTATGTGGTTTGGATTTTAAGTAATCCTACATCCACGGGGAAAGTTTTATTTTCCTCTTTTGATATTGATTTGGTACAAAATTCCATGGCAGCCAATACAAAGGAACCTTAAAAGTTTCTCAATAAGTCTATGATGTCAGGAGAGGTCCTTTTCATCTATAGTGCTTTTCCTATTTATAGTGGTAAGGTGTACTCGGATCGCTAGAATTACTTTTTGATCACTGCACCTCAACCCTTGGATTCCGCCAGGTGTCGCTTATCCGTACTAACTGATTAATGTGACAGGATTGCTAACGTGTTTTTGGCAGGAAGTTTGAATTGAAGCGGGAATTCCCAAATTTGTGGCAGGAATATTCAAATTTGAATTGGTCTCGTTCGTGGCCTTCTAGCATGGCATCCTTTGCTATCTATGTGGATGTTATACGTGGCTACGAGATGAGATTTATGAAGAGAAGTGGTATGAACACCGTCTTGTGTTTAGACCATATTGTTCTGCTAGTGTTATTGCTTTCTTTGCCTGGTTCGTTACCATGTAAGATCGGGATGGAGTAGCCCTTCCCACTCTGTTCTGAAAGCTGGTCAGTTAAATTTGAGACTTACATGTTATCTTGGATGTTTCCTTGATTGTTGCTGCCAGGATATCGGGTAAGGAAGAACTTTACATTTTTTGTTTCAGCTCTTGTGGAATGCTTTTGACTCTGCGTAGTGCTGTTTAAGTTGCCCTTGGTATATGCTTGTGCTAACATGTTCCTTGGTTTTGTACTCTAATCTTCGCTTCTGCTTTGGGAGAGTCTCTGGGCTCTGCTCTGTTTTTCGAATATATGTGGTATTTTCCCTTTTGTAAGTCGCAAGTCTGATGCGCTCTCAAATCTGTCCTAGCCTTATTGTCATGGTAATAGCTTATTTTGGCTTCCAATATTGTATGTTTCTCCCTACTATGGCATGTGATAAGAACAGATGTAACACTTTCCCCCCAAATTCTACCGCGATCATAGACCGTGGTCGACTTGTCATTATAAGCACCCAGTCCACTCTATGACTTTACTTCTTTGGAACTCTGGCTCTACGTGCTTCGATCTGTTATGTCATATCCCCTATTTTGGGAGTGAAGTGTCCTTAATCGTAAGTTTGGCTAAATGCTTGACCTGGTTCTGTTCTAGACTGAAACATCAGTTTTGACCTACCCCTTGTTCTAGGGGCGAAACATCCATGGCCATATGCATGGCTGAAATTGTGACCCACCCCAGTTCTGGGGAGAAACGTCGGCCTTGACCCGCCCCATGTTCTGGGGGTGAAACATCCTTGGCCATATGCATGGCCAAACCTACCCCTGTTCTAGGGCGGAACGTCGGTTGTGGAGTTACCCCTGTTCTGGGAGCGAAATGACCTTGGTTGCAAGCTTGGTACAACCTACCCCTTATTCTGGGTTGAAATGTCATACCTATGCTAAGTCAAGCTCTTCTCCAACATCACATTTCTCATTGTAGAGATTGCCGCTATTATTCTTTGGTGAACTCTTACCTTTGGAACAATGGCGGTGGGCCAGGATGAGTGAATTGTCATGCTCCGGGCATAGTCATTCCCGTTGCAGGAGTAATATTCGACTGAGAAGTCAGGTCGTGATACAACCTAACATGACATGCACATGAATTTTTAAACTGGTTTAGGCAGTCCGATATCCATGTGTCCAGTATGTTGAATTAACTGACATAAGTGTTTTTTATATTGGTTCAAGCAGTCTAATATCCCTACGACCAGTCATTATGATTGCTAATCATAGAAAAATTCATACTAGAGCAGGGAAATTTGTCATCCTGTCTAGCAAAATATTTTGGTTGAGAAGTCGGACTTGCGTTGGTGCAAGTTCAAATGTGTGGGGTCAGTATCACCGTTCTTAAAGTTGAGATTGTCATTTCACCTACTGTCATAGAGTTTTTCTAGGTCAGTGACTACTGGCGGTGAAGTGTGAAGGTGCATTTGACTTTATCAGGAGCAATACATGGATTTTTATACTGGTTCGGGGCATATAATGTCACATCATCCATTTTTTTTACAATGCTAGACTGTAGATTATGTTAGTAAGATTACACAAAGTAAGGCCTGAGATGCTCTAAATTCCATGTCCTTGGGACCAGGTTGCCATCAGGTTAAGATAAACGGTATACCCCGTTAGCCAATACTTCTGCTATAACCAGCGGGCCTTCCCAGTTTGGTCCTAGTGCTTCATCCGCCAGATTCCTTGTGTTAGCCATCACTCACTGCAGCACCAAATCCCCTTTGCAAAAGTTTAGTTCTTTAAGTCTTGCATTATAGCTCTTTGTCATTCTCCGTCAATACGTGGCTGGCGCTATAGATGCCTCATCCCTTCTTTCCTAATGGAGGTCCAAGGATGTCACTCGCAGTTATTTATTCTTTTCATTAGCGTATGATATCCTTCTATGCGAGGGGATTCCTACTTCAATAGGTAGCATGGTCACATACCCGTAAGTTAATGAGAAAGGAGTGTGATCTGTAGGAGATCTGGTTGATTTTCGGTAGGCCCATAATACTAAAGATGGTCCTTTTGCCCACTTTTCGTTAGCTTTCTGTGGCCTTTTCTTGAGTAATTTCTTACTGGTCTTGTTTGCAGCCTCAACCTGTCCGTTTTCCTGTGGATTAGTGACTGAGAAGAAACTATTTATTATGCCATTCTTCTCGCAGAGCTCAGTGAACTCCTTGTTTTCAAACTGGGTACCATTGTAAGAAATAATCTTGTCAGGTATCCCGTATCTAGTGATTATTTTTCTTACTACAAATATGACTATCTTTTTTGCATTAATTGTTGCTAGAGATTCCATCTCCACCCATTTGGTAAAGTAATCTATAGCCGCTATAGCATATCTGCCTCCACCCTTCAACATTGGAAGTGGTCCTATCAGATCTATTCCTCATATATCAAATGACCACAGGCTTGCTGGTGGGATGAGTTCATGGGATGGCAGTCTGGGGATACTAGCGAATCACTGACATCTCTCACATCTCTTCACAAATTTCTTTGCGTCCTATAGCGCAGTGGGCAAGCAGTATCTGTGTCTTAGAAATTTATTTGCTAATTTGTTTCCTCTAGAGTGGTCACCGCATTGTCCTTCTTGCACTTCCCTAATGACCCGTATTCCCTCTTCCTTGGCAATGCACCTAAGATAAGCAGTATAATTTCCTCTCTTGTACAATGTGACACCAAAGAAGGAGTAGTATGGGGCTTGGTATCTTATTTTTTGTGCTTCATTCCTATTAGGGGGTAGGATCCCACTCAAGAGGTATTGTTTGATTGGAGTCATCCAGTTGTCCTGTTCAGCTAGTTGAAGTGAGGATCCCTTGGCAAGCTGCTCTTAATTTTCTGTTGTCCCCTGATTCTGTGCACTATGAATGGAGGCCCGTTAAGCTCGGGATAGAACCAGGATTTGATTCGACTCGGTTATGCTTGGCTTTGCTTGATACCCGATTGGCACCACTTTTAATTCATGGGCCATTTTGGTAGCCCGTTTTGCTAAAGTGTCGGCGGGAGTTGTTTTCATGAGGGATTTGTTTTATTTTGACCTGCTCTAATTGTTCTACCAATTTCTTGGACGACCTTGCATATATAGCTATGGTGGGTTCCTTTGTTTGGTAATTGTCCTGCATTTGATTGACAATTAACTGGGAATCACTATGAACTTTGATATGCATTACCTTTATTACATGGGCCATTTGCAGGCCTGCTATGAGAGCTTCATACTCTACTACATTGTTGGTTGCACTGAAACCGAGCTATACTGCCCCATATAGCTTTTGTCTATCCAGCGTGATCAACATGTACCCAATTCCCGCTCCTTGTTCGTTTGATGCTCCATCCATGAACAAGTGCCAAAATTGTGGGGTGCTTGCTTTTTCCTCTGTCTGGGGCTGAGTTGGTAATGTGCATTTTGCGATAAAATCAACGAGTTCCTGATCTTTGATGGTTTCATGGGACAATAGGTTATGTCGTACTGGCTAAGATTCATTACCTACTTTAGTAGATGACTTGATGTCTTCGGTTTTTGTAGTATTTTCCTATGGGGTTTATTTGTAAGGACTTTGACGGGATATGGCTAAAAGTAGGGCTGTGGCTTTTTGGTTGTAAGAAACAGGTTGTATGCGAGCTTTTCGACAACTGAGTAGTTCAACTCCGCTCCATATAACCGCTTTCTTGTAAAGTAGATGGGCCTCTGTATCCTTTTATCTTTTCGTACTACTGTGGCACTAATAGCCTGATTAGTTGCAGCTAAATAAATATATAGATCCTCACATGTTACAGGTTTTGATAATATGGAAGTGTTGACTAGGTGGTCCTTTAAGTTCTGGAACTCCTCTTCACAGTCCTCGGTCCGCAAGAAGTTGTATCCCTTCTTTACTTGGTCGAAGAACGGGATGCATTTTGTCTGTAGCTTTAGATATGAATCTACTAAGGGCTTCTACTCTACCATTTAGGCTCGTCGGATCTTTTTGTTTCTCTGGATTTTTATCTTTCTTATGGTGTTGATGTTTTCGAGGTTCATTTTGATTCCTCATGCGCTTACTACATATCTAAGAAACTTGCCCGATTTAGCTTCATGCGACACTGTCTCAAAACCACAAAGGTCTGCTCCAAATCTTTAACATGATCTGGCGCTGCCTTTGACTTGACTAACATATCATCTATATATACGTCTACATTTTTTCTGATCTGTTTAGCAAACATCACATTGACTGATCTCTAATAGGTTGCCCCTGCATTTTTGAGTTCGAATGGCATGACTTTATAGCAATACAACCCTTGGTCTGTTACGAAGCTAGTACATTCCTGATCTGGTTCAAACATAGCTATCTGGTTATACCCCGAATAAGCATCCATGAATGAGAGTAGCCTGTGTCCACTAAGCGCATCACCAATTGGTCGATCTTAGGTAACAGAAAACTACCCTTTGGGCAAGCTTTGTTAAGATCTATGAAATCTATGCAGGTTCTCCATTTTCCATTAGGCTTCTTACCAGTACTGGGTTGGCAATCCACTTAGGGTAGGATACTTCCCTAATAAACCCGTTCTCTTTTAGCTTCTTAACCTCTTCATGCAAAGCATTGTACCTTTCTTGGTCCAAAGTTCTGGGCTTCTATCTAACTGGATGTGCATCTGGGTCTATGTTTAGCACGTGATAGATGATAGCTGGGTCTACCCCTACCATGTCTGAGTGTGTCCAGGCGAATACATCTACTGACCATTTTAGGAATTTTATCAGTTTGTTCTAGGCTTCTGTACCAAGGTTCTTTCCTACTTTTAGCACCTTGGTTAGGTCTTCTGGATCTATCTGTAAATCTTCTGTATCATCTATTGGATTTAATTCGTTCTTTGTTGCTCCTAATCCGGGGTCTATTTTGCTTTCTGGTTCTGCTTCCTGAGGTGAATTTACCAAGGATGCATGTTTCTGGGTTTCTTTGGAGAAATACTATGCATAAACAGAGTTATATTCATTAGTGCCAATTATGTGCATATATGTTCTCTTCTCTTTCCTCTTGAGCTTTTGGGGTATAGAGTTACTTGCCACAGCATCAGCTTGTACGATTGATGCTGTTGCAGTCTTATGCTCAAGTTTATCCTTAGTTGTTCTATTATGAATATAAAAAGAAACAACATGATAGTTTGGAACATTTTTATTGCTAGAGTTAAGAGTTACATGATATAATTCCTCAACTATTAACTATTCCCCTCATACTGACCCTACCACAGCTAGGGTACTAAACTTCATAAGTAAATCCTTTTGAGAAATAATTGCCCCTGGATCAACCAAAGCTGGTCTTCCAAAGAATGCATTGTAGGGTAAGGGTTTATTGATGATTAGGAAGTTTGCATAGAACGATTTGTTTAATGGCACGGTACCAACTGTGATAAGTAGGCATGCTGACCTAACTGGAACGGTTGAAGTGTTGTTAAAACCAAAAATTGGTTCTGGACTAGGCTTTAGGACTTCAAATGGTAGTTTCATTTTATCGTAGGTAAGACTTGAAGATGATTTTTACTGAGCTTCCCATACCAACAAAGACTTTCCTCATGGTGCAATTTGACATCTGCACTATAATGATATACGTGGATCCTAATGCGGGAACACAACCCATGCTGTGTCATCCTTTGTGAAGGTTATCTCTAGTGTGAGCTTTTGCTTGATATGGATGATTGTCCTTTGGGTCTTGGCTTCTTGCACATACCTCTCCTATGCCTTCTTACTTATCCTCACGAGGTGCGGTCCCCAATGAATAGAAGCTATCAGATTTGATGGGTTACTAGCTTGATGCTCGTTAGGATCTGGAGGTAGGTTGCTGGTTCTGTTCTCCCTATGCTCTCTTTGGAATCTTCCCAGATAGCCCTTCTCAATTAGCTTGTCAATTTCTTTCTTCAAGAGTCGGCAATTATCAGTGTGGTAACCATTTGCTTTTTGAAACCTGCAATATGCTCTACTTTGTTCGGTTTTGGCTTCTTCCCCCTATTCGGTATGTCATATGCTATTATGTCGTTGGATATTTTGAATATCTATCCAAGGGAATGAGTGAGAGGGATTTCTTCCATGAAGTTCATCTCTTTATGTTGTTTTTACGATGGGCGATACCCATCTACCCCCTTTTCTCTATCATAGTTTGGGGCAAAAATTCCATTTAATTGCGATGTAGATCCAGCTTCTTCCATTCTTGATATAGCCAGCTACACTTTCATAAAAGGCATTCATACTCTTGCATGATTTTCTGCTATTCTTATCCTATATAGCAGTTCCTCATCTTATTCCTGCATATGCTGCCATCATCAGGGTGTCTTCGCTAGTCACTCCAATTTGGAGAGCTTCTGCCTTAAAACGTTTGATGAAGCTATGCAAACTCTCATTCTCCCCTTGCTTCACGCAGGGCATGGTGTGAATGTTTGGTGACGCTTCACTTCCCGAGTTAAACTGCCTTAGAAAGATCCAACCTCCCCTTGGACTATATCGTCTGAACCATCGTGAGGCCGCATCAGATAAGTAGACAGAGAACAATTTACATTGATCCAACCTTCCTAACTTCGGGATGTCCATGAAATATTCAAAGGTACTCAGATGATCCTTAGGATTGGTTGTCTCGTTGGAGCTTTGAAATTATCAAGGACATCAGCTTCAATGACTACTTCAGAGAAAGGGATACAAATTCCTTCCTCTATCTTTTCTTCGGTGCTCTGCTGGCAGATCTTTGCTAATTGATCCACTTGGGATCTGAGCTGTTGCACTCGTATTTCCTTGGGTCGAGCTGGGAGGAACTTCCATCTGACCTTGTATCCTCATCACTTCTGGCGGATCGGGTCAGCTTGTTTAATAGCTGGGGGTTTATGTTAGTGGGTTTGGTTTTAATTTTGGGGTCACGCTAGATTTTACCTCTCAATCTGGTGTCAACTTTCAATCCAGCATCACCATTTCAATTGGTGGAAGTGCCATTATCATTTCCCTGCTGAATGTTCAGCACAACTATGGGATGATTGCGGTGAGCTATGGAGTGATGAGGTGAATGTAGTTTGTGACTAGCATGCTAGGCCATGGTCTTCACCAATACTTCCATGCGCCAGTTCACTTGTTCCGAGAAGGATTGGCATGCGGCCAGGATGGAATATGCGGGGGCATCAATTGAAGTTCCCGCCTCTTCTTGGGTTTTCGAGGTTATGAGTTGTTTGGAAACAGTCTTTGCTGCTATATGAAAAGCTTCCTGATATGGAGGGATAGGGGAATCTGTAGGAATCAAAGATAGGAATGTACTATCTTAGGGATGTAATCAAAAAGTACAAGAATCCAAAGGTTCGGTCCTCCTTCTAGCGCCAAAAGTTGTTGAGGGAATTTTTCGTCCTTCAACTCCTCGAACCTACGCTAAGCAATTTTCTCATTGATTACTTAGTTAATTTGGAATTAGAAGTGGGGATTATAATGCTGATTTCTTACATAATCATGTAGCTGCACCTTAAATATTTGTTAAAGTCCAGATCTTAGCTAAGAGATCATTCGAATATGGCTAAAAATGAACATTGCACTATGCTTAATAAGGAAAATAATGTAAGTAGGAAAAGAACACCAGATTTATTTGGTTTAGATTTTAAGTAATCCTACATCCATGGGGAAATTTTCGTTTTCTCTTTGGATATTGATGTGGTACAAAATTCCATGGCAGCCAACACAAAAGAACCTTAAATGTTTTGTCAAAAAGTCTATGATTGCCAGGAGAGGTCCTTTTCATCTATAGTGCTTTTCCTGTTTATATTGATAAGATGTACTACGATCGTTATAATTCCTTTCTGATCACTACACCTCAACCCTTGTATTCAACCATGTGTCGCTTATCCGCACTACCTGTTTAATGTGACAGGATTGCTGATGTGTTTTTGGTGGAAAGTTTGAATTGAGGCGGGAATTCCTAAATTTGTGGAGGGAATATTCAAATTTGAATTGGTCTTATTCACGAGCTTTTAGCATGGCATCCTTTGTTGTTTATTTAGATGTTATACGTGGCTACGAGATGAGATTTATGAAGAGAAGTGGATATAAACACTGTCTTTTGTTTAGACCATATTGTTATGCTGGCATTATTGCTTTCTTTGCCTGGTTCGTTACCACTTCAGGTCTGAATGGAGTAACCCTTCCCATTCTGTTCTGAAAGCTGGTTGGTTAAATTTGAGGCTTACCTATTATCTGGGTTGTTTCCTTTATTGTTGCTGTCGGGAGATCGGGAGAGGGAGAACTTTACATTTGTTGTTTCGGCTCTGGTGGAATACTTTCGGCTCTGTGTGGTGTTGTTTAAATTGCCCTTGGTATATGCTTGTGCTGACCTGTTCCATGGTTTTTTACTCCAATCTTGGATTCTGCTTTAGAAGATAGTCTCTGCGCTCTGCTCTATTTTCCGAATATATATGGTATTTTCCCTTTTGTAACTCTTAAGTCTGATGCACTCTCAAAACTGTCCTGAGCTTATTGTCATGGTAATAGCATGTTTTGGCTTCCAGTATTGTCTGTTTTTCCCTGCTGTTGTGATGTGAACGGGTGTAAAAAAATACGTATACATTTCGTGTCCATATACCTTCAAAAATAGTTTTAGAATCATAATCTAATCCAAAAATACTTATGATTTTCAAGCCTAGTTTTAAAACCTTTATCATATAATTTTCTTATACTTAATAAATTATATCCTACATGTTCAACAAGTAAAACATTAGAAATAAGAGGAGTTTTAGAGTTACCAAATTTGCCGATGTACATAACATAACTTTTTAAATCATTATCAAAGTTCACTGTTCCACTATCTTTGTGTACAATGTCTCTCAGTAACCATGGATCTCTTGTCATATGCTTTGAACATCCATTGCATGGTATCTATTTCTCCTTCCTTAATATGCATTGTAAACCGGCTTTTTAACCAAGCGGATTTTCAACAGGAATTAAAGGGTCAAAACGAAGACGAAATGACTCATGAGCTTGGAATAAGTCTAGATCATTAAAAGGAAGGAATTCAACAAGTTTCAAGTAAAATGGGATTAAATGGGCCACTCGACACCGAGAGGTACTTCTTCCACTTAGCACCACCCGAACTGTAAAAACTCACATTCCAGTGGGCCCATATTTTTTGCTAACCTAAAAACCCAAGTCCACTAAAATATAGATTGTTGGTTTGGTATCCTACAAAGAGAAATCATATCAGATCATTAATGGTAATAACTCACAGTAGAAATAAGTAAATATGATAAATCAATATAATTACTGACCAAAAATTAACATCTCAAATGTCAAGAGCCTCAACCAGACAACTGCTCCCAATCAATATCGGTACCTTCCCTTCAAAATCATGTGGGTTGTAATAAGGAGGGAGTCAAAACAACATTCTGGTAACTGATAAATTATACATCTTATACTTAACACTAGATTATGCCGATTGTTCACCATTTCATGTTATGACAAAATTGATCCTTTGTCGTTACGACTCCATCGCTGCATACGAACCGTACCCATTTACACTATGTAGATATATACATACATATACATATATATATATATATATCTGATCATTCACTAATGGACCTAGATATTATCCCCACTAGGTTCTACCGCACAACACCTCGTAGTGATCCATCGCATTGCTACATCGTAATCATCATATCACCTGAGGAAATCTTACCGTGCGCATCGACGACCTCCAGTCCACAAGGCCATGTATTCTTCGATGACTTTTCACCATGTACACTAGCCTTCTGCGCACCTTTGTCTACTTCTTATCATGGATTTCTGTCCCCATGCACATCCACCCGTCAATGTTTGAAGGAACCTATGTATGGGTTAACTAGCATTGCCCTATCAAACAAACAATTGTGGTGGTGCATAACCCAACTGAATCAATCCTGATAGATGGTAGATACTAGTTAGGTGTAACCCTATCCTTCCCTTTGACCGCAAGTAACTAATAATGAGCTCGGTAAATATGCAATTCCTACCCCTATTTTTGGTACCTACGTATGCCAGCCTTTTGCACACCCCGTTGCAACTTGTTTAGTACATATGCATGCCAGCCTTTTGAGCACCCTGTTGCATAAGTCTGATCTCACCCATCATTCATTTAGATTTCCTAATGCAATCAAGGCAATACCATCCTTAAACAAATTTGAAACATACCACTAGTGCTTGTATAGTCTCGCCATCCGTAAAAGGTCCGCCTGGTGCCTGCAATTATGGAGGTTCCAATCCAAGCACACCTAACCTGAGGGTATCCCTTTAGGTATATGCAAACGTATACTCTCTATGGGTCCTATTGTTTGGATATGTTTTTAGCGTCCCAACCCAGTCTACGACCTTAAGTCATATATTCTTTATATTATAACAGACAATTTATAATGATTACTGACAATTTGTAATTATTCACACCCGTCATAAATGCATATATGAGGCAACATATATACATATTTCATATTCATGTATATTTATTCTTCTTATATTTTATTTACCACCTCTACATCTTTAATATTTGACCCTAGGTCTTCATTTTACTAATGCATTTAACTTTTCACTTATCAAATTCATTTACCGCTTCTCATTTTCTGTCATCAATATCATTACTACTACATTCATTAGTTCAACTTCGATTTCTATTCTATTTCATTTAATTATCAGACTTAATTCATTTCATTCAATTATCGAACTTAATCCATTTCATTCAATCATCAGATTTAATCCATTTCATTAAATTATCAGACTTAATTCATTTCATTCTATTATCAGACTTAATCCATTTCATTTCCTACTTCTTTTTCTTACCTATTACTCAGGTTTGACCAGTTAGGTCATGGTTGATCCGACTAGGCCAAAATAATGTATTTTTTAGCATCGATTGATTTAATTGATTTGTTGACATTTATTCTTCAATTAACATTAACCGGTGTTATCTTATGCCTTGATCAATTTTCTTAAACATTAAGCTACCGTTAAAATTTAATGGTGTTAATCAATCATTGCACATATAATTATTTCTAACTATGAAAATTTAAACGCAGATAACTTTTTTCGTTTGAACTCCGATTGGAAAAGTTTATATATGAAAATTATTCAAAAAACCGACACAAATCCAATGGTATAAATTTGGTGGCCAAATCCTAACATTTGTAAAAATTCCATTTTTCACTGTTTATTATTTATTAATTAATATCACGCGAGGCGTTACAGAACTCCTTATACTTGATGCACAACCTCTACAATCGTCGTGAAGTACTTTCCTTAGAGAAAAGATGAGCAACTCTAAGGATTTATGAGAAGGAAGCAAAGAAAGAGGATAATGCAAGTGTTATCAAGGGAATCGTCGGGAACAACTCCAAGTCTATAAAAAGGAGTTTAGAATACATCAAACTAGATATAGAAGAATAATGCAAGTGAAGGAAGTAGCTTTTAGCAAGCAGAACCACTTGGTACCGAGAGAAACCTCTCGCCATTGAGAGGTTTATTTTGCATGTGGGCCGGTGTGTTCACCTGTACATCACTGGGCTTGCGTCTAGACCTTAGAATTCGTATGCTTTTAACTCAATTAATGATTTCCTCTATAAATACAAATCCTATGGCGATTGGAAAAGGACTTTTGGTGCTCCTTTTTTTACCTTTTACCTCTCCTTTATTTAAGTCGCTTAGGAAGCTACCATTTGTTGTTCTAGGGCTTAGATCAGAAAATTCCTTGCACTAGTGACTCTCAAGCCTCTAATAAATAAAATATAAAGTGGACGTAGCCAGAGATTACCGAACCACTATAAAATTATTATGAATCTTTACTTTTTCATACATTTTCTGCTAGATCTCTATATTTCAACAGGTTTTTGGGTGCTGTGCCAATTTTGGCTTCAACATATTGATGCTTTCACCGAGAAAGAGCTAGATTTTACAACTTAAAGTTTTGATCTGAAATTTGGAAAATATGAAGAGGCTTAACTACAGATCTAGGATTGGAGGGAGTCAACCAAACCATGGGGACGGCTAGGGGTTGTCCTCAAATTCTAATCATTTCAACTACGTAACCAAAGAGGAGATGGAGAGAATGATACAAGAAATGCAAGATGAAATAATGGCTTGACAACAGGAGACGCTAGATGAATTTTTCCAAAGGTTAGGACAACAGGGAATAGCTGGAGCTGTGGAATTAAGAACTAAAGACCAGGAACTAATGCAGGAGCATTTGGAGTCGGAGTAAAGCAAGTTGGAACAATTCCCCTACAAATAGGACCTATCGGTACTGATCCCAATCCTCTAGGTAGTGAGGGGATTTTAGTCGGGGGCAATGTCGGTTCAGGCTTAAGGCAAGCTGGGATGCCAAGAACGGACGATGCTGGAGCTTGAAATGCAAGTCAAAATGCAAATCCATAGAAATTGGAAGATTATGTACCAGAATTTCCCTATAAGAACGAGAGGCAGAATGAAGCTAGAGGTGTGGATCAAAATGCAAGTGTGCCGCTAAAGGAGTATGTGTCGGAGTTCTCCTACAGGAGTAGAGGACAGAATGCAAGTATTGATCAAAGACCTTCGTTAAATGGAAACAACCAGATAGGTGAGTTGGTCAAAAGGATAGTGAGGGGTAGACCACCAGAACAGAATTTGGAAGACGTAAACAGGAATCCATTCACCTCTAACATCTAGAATGTAAGAAATCCTCCCGATTTCAAGCTTCCAATGTTGGAAATGTACGATGGGCAGATGAATCCAATTGTTCTTCTAGTGAGATACATCTAGCATATGGATGTGTTGGGCACTTCTGAGGAGGTGATGAGATGGTGCTTTCCATTATATCTAATAGATTAAGCACGATGTTGTTCAAACAGTTGGAGAATGGGTCTGTAAGCAAGTTGACCGAGTTAGTGAATAGGTTCTAGAGATAGTTCAGAGTTCATATTTCTTAACCAAAAAATGTAATGATGCTATCTAGTGTAAAGCAAAGGCTTGGAGAATACTTAAAAAGCTATCTAATGAGACTTAATGTAGCAACAACCACAATCGATAAGCCAGATCCATCAATAATCCTAATGGTGCAGTGTCTGGAGTCGCAAGCAAGACCGACTTCAAAGTTGCATTGGAAAGGGATCCACCAATGGATCTCGTGGATTTTTACCATGAAATTGAGAGATATTTACATTAATAGGATACTAAGGCTGATAATGCTAATGTTAATGCTGTGGATGATGGAGGATTGTCTGGAGTAGGATATGGAAAAGAAGAGGGGAAGTGAAAAGCTGACGACGACTTCGAATGACTGAAACAACATAGGAGGGAATTGAAGTTCTCTTTTTACACTGGCCTAAACGAAACCTCGGAGAGGATATACCTAGATACTAGAGGTCAAAGTCCCTATTGAAGGCTAGGTAAGTGGGAACCCACAGATTGATAGAGAAGGTCTGGAAAGTTTTGCATGTTCCACAAGCTAGACGGACATGAAACAAATGAGTGCGGACACCTTCATGATTTGATAGATGAATTGGTTCAGAGCAACAAACTGCAACAGTATGTAAGAAACAAAACTACGATGGTGTAGCCGGAGCAGCCACCATCAGCAGCAAATGCATCTAGACACGACCAGCGATCTAGGCCAAGGATGGTAATCCTATGATCGAGATATACAGGAGTCAAGTTTGTTTCCCATGCTTTATTTTCCGTTTCAAATAGTTAGGATGATAATAACCTCAGATTGCTTACACGTGTACGAGACCTTGATTGGTCTCTTGGCACGCTCTGAGTCAGATGTCTGATATGAATATTTATGATGTTTGCTTGCTTTCATTGACTTGAATATTTGATTTTTGAAATCCACTTGAACATGATGGCTGATATTGACCCTGGAGGTCCCGTCCAGAGAGACGGGGCAGCGACCACAGGAAGCAAGTATCCTTACCGGAGAGTAAGCGAATGGACGTGCTTGTCATTGTGTCCCTCATCGAAGAGCAAGCAGATTGGGCTCAAAAAGGATCAAGAGAGATCAAAAGTAAGTCCCTTCACCAAAGATTATGTGGATGGACTTAATTAACGTCGAGCCCCCTCATCGGAGAGCGAGCGGATTGGGCTTAGCAACGATTCGGAGAGATCGAACTCTAGATTGGATGTTAAATGATTCGGAGAGAACGAACCCTAGATTGGATGATTGAACGGTCCAAAGGGATTATTGTGGGTTGCGGAATTTTGGATCTTACGGTTAAATAAACACTAAGGGGGTGAATAGTGTTTTCTAACTTTTGTAAATCGTTTTAAATTTCTTTCAAGTTTAATACCAAATCATAGATTTTCAACATAGAACTTTATCAACAATCAATCA
This sequence comes from Allium fistulosum, assembly GCA_030737815.1. Lineage (NCBI taxonomy): Eukaryota > Viridiplantae > Streptophyta > Magnoliopsida > Asparagales > Amaryllidaceae > Allium > Allium fistulosum. The sequence continues at coordinate 901,194,818 of CM060905.1, forward strand.
TAGATGCAAACACAGGTATAGTAAAAGTAGTAAAGTAAAGTAGAGAGTTAGTGAGATGACATCAGAGATTTTATATTGGTTCGGATTTCTCCTACATCTAGTCCCATACAATTGCTTGTACGGATTTCTTTTCAAATGCCAATCTTTAAACGAGCAGAAGACAAACCCAATTACAATCTTGATTCCGAGGCTATAAGACACACCCTCCTGATTTTTTGAGCTCAGGGTACACCCACTTGATTTGGACGGGCTACAAGCAATCCACTCGAATTTCTTGGCTACCAAGCATACCCAATTGATTTGAATGGGCTACAATCACACCCAAGAAAATACAACTAGAGTCTGATGGTTTTTCCGTATATAATTTCTTGAACTTTGGATACAATGGATCCTATAACCTCTTGGATAGCACTTTGATCTTTGATTGAGAAAGAGATGATCGAAAACTGATAATAAATAGTAGTGAATCAAATCAAAGAAGTTTGTATTGATTCTGTGTAATTTTGAAAAGAAATAAGAGTAATTTTCGAGAAATCTTTTTTAAAGAGTAAGAGGAGAGAAGATAATAAGAAAGTAGTTAACAAAAATTCGTTTGAAACCCTCTGTATATAATGAATCAATAGATGTGTCCATTTTCGTTAAAAGTTGCAACAAATAGACACTTCATCTCCAAATTTGAAAAACCAATTGGTGGGATATATATCGATATAATTTTAGGTTCTATGTCGATATACCCATGTATATTTTGAAAACTCTTTATTTTAAAATGTTTTTGAATATCTTATGCTTTGTAAAATATTTTGAAACTTTGTAAAATAATTTAACCATAGTTTATAAATATTTTAAACATGGAAAAACTCTTATAAAATATTTTTAAATAAATTTTAAAAAAATAAAGGATAAGGAAATGGAAATAGAGATCAAAGATTGCTATTAGGGACTTTAAAAATATTATATGACTCTATATACTATACTATAGTCTTGAGATCTTCATATCTTGGTCTTTATACTCATAAGTTTTCATGTCCTTTCTTTGAGTCTTTATATTGTACACTCTTCGATTCAACACTTGTATAATATCATGCATATATACTGTATAACTTAGCAAAAAGTATCCATATTTTGTATGAATGTATTTTGTTATCAAGGTTGTTATTATCAAAATCAATAACTGAGGTATTAATAATTGAACCCTATATTGGATGATTGAACGGCCCAGAGAGATCGAACCCTAGATTAGATGATCGAATGATCCGAAAATATTAAATAGTAGATTAGATGTTAAACGATCCGGAGAGATCGAACTCTAGTTTGGATTATAAACGATCCGGTGAGATCGAACCTTGGAACGGGTATTAACCTAAATAAGGATTTGAACGTCTTTAATCAGAATAAAATAAATAGATCCTGGGCGAAAATTATAAAACCCTAGAATTTTTCGGAAATAAATAATAACATATAATTAAAAGTTAATTAACCTAGAAGGAGAACTTTCGTAGATGCTCGAATTTGACAACGGGAATTGCACCATTGTGTCTGTAGTAATTTTCTGGACAATTTTCATATATAACTTTTTGAATCTGAGCTAAAATGAAAAAGTTATAAAGGTTTGATAAATGTGAAAATTAAATAAAAATGTAAAATAATAATAAATAATTGACCACGAGGCGGTCGAGCCGACATGGGCCAGGTCGACCGTGGGTAGTCGACTAAGCCCATGGGTAGTCGACCTGACCTTGGGTGAAACCGAGGGTCGCGATTTTTCAATCACGTTGTTCATTCATCCCAGATTCTTTCGTGCATGGCAAGGCTTTGGTGAGTGGTAGAGATCATTTGGGGTTTTGATCTGACGGTGTTGGCTGAGGGCGTTGCTCTATAATTTCATAGATCAGGGTTAGCCTAAACCTAATCTTCTTCTTCCTAGCGAAGTTCTATCAAGATAAAACCCAAAACTCTAATTTTCTAAATCAATTTTAAACTCCAATTCTCTTCCAAATCTCTACCTAAAAATAAAAATATGAGAGATCTTACAACTAGATAAGGGATCTAAGTGGAGAATGAAGAAAAGGCTTGCTGCGTTTGGGACATAACTAGAGCTTAGGACGGAGACGAGTGGGCATAGATTTTAACAAGATTATTAAATTAACTGATTCTAATTTCTACCCTGTTCTAATTAGACTGTAAATTATAAATTTAATCTATTAAAATTGTAAATCCAAAATCTGAAACAATGAATCCTTTTCTCTAATTGCAATTGACATATGCAAGTTATAGAACCCTAAATCCAAGGCTAAAACATGGATTTATAATGTTAAATTGAGGATTTAAATAATGTGAAACTTCCGTAATGAGTAGACTACGTAATGATTAGTTTTAATATTGTAGAAACGTAATGATTAGGCTGTGTAATAATTAGAGCTAATATTGTAGAAACGTAATGATTAGTCTGCGTAATGATTAGGTTTCATTTTTGTTGAAGTGTAATGATTAGTTGGTAATGATTAGTTGCAATATCTTTTAGCAACTAAAAGTAATTAAATCAAATTTGAATTATAAAATAAGTAAAATGAAGATGTTAGCTTGTAGACAATCGACCTAAGATTGATATAGGCGAGTGTCATATGTCATTTTGGACTAAGTAAACTGTTCGAGGCCTTGTACTATTAGCTTGTAGGCAATCGACCTAAGACTGACATTGGTCGACTGTTATATGCCACTTTTGGACTTATTAGACTGTTTAGCGGCTTTGGGCCTTTAGATTTGTGGACCTTGTTGTCCCTTACACTGTTTGACTGGTGACATTTATGTCTTTATTTAAGGTAGGAATTTGTTTTGCTTTTTTCCGTATCATGAAATTGGGTATGGTGTGTCGTTTAGATAGCTAAAGGTGCACTAATGTGCTAAGACTAGGATTATCGTTCTCTTGTTTGTTGTGATCTAATTTTTGATCTTTTTATGCTCATATGGTCTTATGGCACTTAAATCTTGGTTATATCCAGTACCAGCAGAAGTTGGGCGTAATAACTCCCGGGAGTGCGTAAGAGGTATTTTTCTATTAGGATCAAGGGGTTGGGAACGGATGCATTTGATGAGTCACTATGCAAGTTTAGATGTGTGTTCTTCCTTTCTAGTCTTAGTACGAGTTCAAGTGGCACAGTAGGTCGGTCCCTAATTATTAGGTGATCGTTTGTGATCTATTGTTATCCTCCAAATTGTTTAGACCGTTGACTTATGACCTTAGGCATGTGACCTTAGGTGCATGGACATTGTATACACTCTATATCACTTAGAGTAAACTTGGAGTCAGTTATATTTAATTGCCTTGTTAGTCTTGTTTTCATTCATTGGACTTTATGTCTGACCCATTCCATTTTTCCCCCATCACAGGTGGATAGAGTAGCCGTTGACAGGCCCATTGCTGCCATCAGATTATCGTGCCTGGAGTCTAGCTTTATGTATCTTTTATCATGTATTTCCTATCAGCACATTTTATTTTTCAGTACTTTGCTTATGAGGGATTATTTTTATGATACTATGATATTTGATTTGCACTAATGATTTTCTGAAACTACGATACTATGATATTTGAGATTGGATATTTTTAGTACTTTTGAGATTTATTACTGTTATTTCTGAGATTATGATTATATCTGATATTATGTTTCCGCTGCGATGACGTGTGGATTAGATAGATTATTTCTTTATTAATATCTTAGTCTCTATGATACTACTTTTTACCTTAAACCGACGATCTGTGTCTTTTGATGTGTGTTTTTGGCATGCCAAGAGATGCGGGTTGTTGCATGTGGTAGCAGGGCGAGGTTTAATATTCCTAGGAATAGGAGCGTATTTGGCCCTTATGGATATATACGTATCTATGATTTAAAAAAGAAAAAAAATGGTTTTTGAAATTATTTTCAAAATGGATTTCCAAAGTATAACTATATATACATATATGTATTTTTGAAAAAAAAATATCTTTAATAACCCCTTAAATTCGTGTATGTGCTTATTGTAATTCCTGCCTGTACTGTTATCTATCTTAAATCTTGTTTGAGTTATCTGTGGAAGTAATTAATTAATTTTTTACTATTCACAGATAGAGATGGCTGATTCTGTAGGATTTGGCTTTAGTGATATCCCTAGTATTCCAGGCATGAACATGCCCGTTTGGTTCTTCCTTTAATTACAGGCTAGGGGATCGGTTGAGCCTCCGGCTAGAGAGCCTAGGAAGACAGTGGCTGGTAAGGCCCCTGCCCACCCGCATATCGCTCATGACTTTTCCAAGCTATGCAAGGACTTCCCCAACTTGGGTGCAAGCCATTCTTAGGCACTGAGACTATTGTTGATGCTAAAGCTTAAATCCATAACTATGAGAGGATATTTGGACTTACGGGTTTGACAGACGAGGTTAGGAGGCAGCTTACAACTTGGCAGCTGCGGGGAGAGGCTTTTAGTTGGTGAGAGGTTGTTGAGGCTGAGACTGGTGGTGGTATTGCGACTTAGGGAGAGTTTAGGTGGAGGTTTGAGATGAAGTTCTTGTCGCAGGCTGAGGAGGGAGTTCTGAAAGAGAAGTTTATAAATCTGAAACAGGGTGATTTGTTAGTTAAATATTACGTTAATCATATTAATTCGCTTGTGAGGTTTGGAATGGAGTTAATCAATACCCGCATAAAATGGCACACAAGTTTGCTAAGTGTTTGAATCAACCACTACATGGCTTAGTAGTGGGTCATTATTCCTATAGGAGCTGCCTATGAGGGTCTGGTTGAGATGGCATAGCTTACATCTGTTGCTAAGAAGGTGGATGAGGCTCCAAAGGTTGAAGTGAAGAATTTTCAGAATGGAAAGAAGAAGGGTGGACCTCCACCTAAAGGGAAGATCTAAAAGAAGGAGTTGAAGTGTTTCAGATGTCGGGGCAAGCATCATGTTAGGGATTGTTCACTGCAGAAGCCAAAATGCTTCAATTGTGATCGGATTAGGCATACTAAGAGGAACTATCCAGCACTACCCAGACTTGCTTCTCTAATTTCTACTCAGGCGGTCCTGGCACATGCCGTGGGGATGTTCCCATTTCAGTGTCCAGCCGGCACTGGATAAAGGGAAGAAGGTGGTGATTGAAGGTGTCTAATCTCTTTCTGGTTTCTCTATTCACATTTTATTCGATACCGGTGCTTCTCATTCTTTTATCTCTAATAGACTTGTTGATGACTTGCACTTAGACACTAGTATTGTGGTCAACCCTATAGTTGTGTCAAATCCGGTTGGGGGATCGACTTATTTATCTATGATATGTCGGGATTTGAGGTTGATGATTTTAGGGGTCGAGTTTGAATGTGATGTTATGTGTTGGGGTTCTCTAAGTTTGGGTTGATACTAGGCTTGGATGGATGTCCCTATATGGAGCTATACTAGATGTGATAGGCAGACTGTTAGATTGGGCTCTTGTAGCGGGCATAGCTTAGAGGTTATCTGTGATCCGCAAGGGTCGGTTAAGTAGAGATACCTTTATTTTTTAGACCTACCATAGGATGAGCTTTTTTCTGTTCTAGTAGTTAGGGATTTTCTGACGTATTTTCTGAGGTTACTAGTCTCCCACCCCAGAGAGAGACCGAGTTTAGGATATATCTTATTGACAATGCTAGACCGGCTAATTTGCCTTTGTGGCATATGGCTCCAAGGGAACGATGCGAGTTGAATAAGCAGGTGAATTAGTTATTGGAGAAGAGGTTCATTAGGAGGAGTATTTTAGAGTGGGGAGCACCAGTCGTCTTTGCCACCAAGGGGGATGGTTCCCTTAGACTTTGCGTCGATTATCACGAGCTGAAGAAGCTGATGAAGAAGAATCGCTATCCTTTGCCCCCACATAGATGATCCCTTCGATCAGTTGGTTGGAGCGAGAGTGTTTTCCCACTTGACTTAGCCATAGGTTTCCATCAGTTGAGAGTAGCTGAGGATAATATTCAGAAGACTGCATTTAGGACTCCCGATGGGTTAATGAGTAGTTAGTCATGACTTTTGGACTAAGCAATGCTCCCACTTATTTTGTAGACTTGATGAGTCGAGTGTTTAGGGAGTCGTTAAATAAGTTTGTAGTGGCGATTGTGGATGACATCTTGGTATACTCTAGGAGTAAGGAGTAGCATGCTTTGCATTTGGAGAAGGTGCTTAGGACCCTCCGAGCACATAACCTTAAGGCTAAGTTTTCTAAGTGCTAATTTTGGAGAGCTAAGGTTCGCTTTTTAGGACATGTTATTTTCAAGAGTGATTTGGTTGTAGATCCTAGTAAGGTTGCGGCGGTGAAAGATTGGCATGTTCCAAAAAATGCCACAAAGGTAAGGAGCTTTCTTGGTCTCGCGGGTTATTACAGGAAGTTCATTAAGCATTTCGCTAAGATATCTGCGTCATTGACCCGCCTTACCAAGAAGAATCTAGCTTTTGTATGGGATGTTGAGTGTTTGGATGCCTTCATTAGATTGAAGGAGGCTTTGACTAGTGCACCTGTGTTAGTATTACCTGATGGGGGTTAGCCTTTTACGGTCTATACCGATGTTTTTGGTGTGGAACTAGGAGCAATGTTGATGCAAGCAGGTAAAGTTGTATGATATGCTAGTAGGAGGTTAAAGATTTATGAGAGAAACTACTCGATGCATGATCTTGACTTGGCAGTTATAGTCTTTTCTCTTAAGTCATGGAGAAACCATTGGTTGGGTGAGAGATTTGAGCTTTTTACAGACCACAAGTCCTTGAAGTATTTGTTCTCCCAAAAGGACTTGAACTTGAGGCAGTAGAGATGGATGGAGTTTTTAGCCTCTTATGACTTTGAGATCTCTTGTACTCCAAGTAAGGAAAATGTTGTATCAGATGCATTAAGTAGACAGAGAGCTACAACGAGTCCTTTATTTTTATAGTAGAGGCATTTGGAGTAATCTCTACCTTTGACTTTAGGCCATCATTCTATATTACCCTTGGACTATTTGCAGCCCTAGATGTTCAACCTACCTTAATGGAACAGATTGGATCTAGGCAAAGAGTGGATGATGAGCTGGCAAACATTTTGGATAGATTGGGAAAAGGAGAGCCATCGAGTCATCTTAGGTGTTATGTCGTAGACTCGAGGGGATGGTTGAGAAGAGATGGTTGACTTTGTGTTCCCCGTAGTGCAGACTTGGTAGATGCAATATTGGCGAAGTCTCACGAGTCTAGGACGACTATTCACACTGGTGAGATAAGATGTACCGGGACATGAGGAGAGTATTTTTGGTTTGGGATAAAGAGGCAAGTGGCAGAGTATGTAGCTAAGTGTATGATTTGTCAGAAGGTGAAGCCGGAATAGAAGAATCCTGGTGGATTGTTACAACCATTGGACATTCCACAGTGGAAGTGTGAGAGCATTTCTATGGACTTCATAGATGGATTACCCATATCTGGGAGAGGAATGAGACCATTTTGGTCATAGTGGACAGATTGATCAAGTGCGCTCATTTCATACATGTGAGGAGCACTAGGACAGCAGCTTCATTTGCAGCTTTATATATTAGGGAGGTAGTTAGACTTCATGGAGTACCTACCAGTATAGTTAGTGATAGAGACCCAATCTTCACTAGTGAGTTTTGGAGGGGTCTATAGTAGGCTTTGAGGACTGAGTTGAGCTTAAGTGCAGCATACCATTCATAGACCGACGGTCGGACGGGGAGAGTAAATTTGGTTTTGGAGAATTTTCTTAGGATGTGTATCATTGATTTTGGATGCTCTTAGGAGGATCATTTGCCACTACTGGAGTTTACCTAAATTATTAGTTATTAGGCTAGTATAGGGATGGCACCATTCAAGGCTTTGTATGGTAGACCTTGTAGATCATTGTCATGTTGGAGGGAAACTACATATAGGACTATCTTTGGGCCTGATATGGTTAGGGAGACTTCGGAGAAGGTGGACTTGATTCGAAAAAGGATGAAGATAGCTCAAGACCGATAGAAGTCTTATGCAGATAGGAAGCACTCTAAGTGGGATTTCATGGTTGGAGATATGGTATTTGTGAAGGTCTCACCCTTAAGACATGTGATGATATTTGGAAGTTCAAGGAAGCTAGCTCCGAGATTTATTGGACCATTTCCAATTGTGGCTAGGATTGGGAGATTGGAAGATTGGCTTATAGAGCTAGACTTCTGGAGAAGTTGGCTGGTGTGCATGATGTTTTTTATGTTTCGCATTTGCAAAAGTGTTTGCATGATTTGGCTATTGTAGTAGAACCTAGTAGTTTGGAGGAGGCTGAGGTGGAGCATGAGTCAATTGTTCACCATGTACCTACCCTCATTCTATAGCATGACACTAAGCATCTTCGCAATCAGGAAATTAGATTAGATAAGATTCAGTGGGGAGACGATCCAGTTGAGAGTACATGGGAGTCCGAGGAGAGGATTCGAGCTTCCCATCCACAACTCTTTTCTAGTACGCCTCATATTTTGATCTTTTTTAGTTAGAACCCGTTGGTAGAACCTTGGAGGGAGGATAGACTATATTAGGTAGAGACCATTGATTGGTAAGTATGTTTGTAAACATGTCAATGAGACATGTGATGGTTGATGGATGCTATTGGATGTATACGAGCGTTTATGGATGCAAGTGGTTGCATTGCATGCACTAGGATATTGAGTCCCTTAAGCACACACATTCATACCTTATGCAAATTGTTTGCTAGTTTTGTTTGCTATCCATAGATGATCTTTGCATTTGGATGTTGCACTTGAATGTATAGCAGAGCATACATGTAGAATTATCTATTTATTTTAGGACTTGCATACATTTGGATGCACGACATAAATATACTTGCACAAAAAGGAGGTCGACAAAATCAGTGGACCAACAACTCTTCTACATTAGTTCAGGTCCATATGCATTCCACATTCATACTTAACATAATTGTATTAGAAATTATAAAGGACTATGGTTGCTATGGATGATAGATAAGTAAATGGATGTAGATTTGATCGTTGTTGCTTTTGCATTCTTCTATGGTTAGATATTTCAGGGATGAAATCCTTTGAGGGAGGAGAATGTAACACCCGGAATTTTCTGAAAATAAATAAGAAAATATAATTAAAAATTAAGAATTAACCTAAAAGGAGAATTTTTACAAACATTTTAATGTTACTATGGGGCTTGCACCATTATATCCGTAGTAATTTTCTTGACAATTTTCATATATAACTTGTTAAAATCAGAGTTAAAATGAAAAGGTTATAAAGGTTTGAATAAATGTGAAAATTAAATAGAAAAGAAATAAAAATATAAAATAATAATAAATAATTGACCATGAGGCATTCGACCTGACATGGGCCAGGTCGACCATGGTTGGTTGACTAAGCCTATGGGCGATCGGCCTGAACTCGGGTGAAATTGAGGGTCACAATTTTTTGATCGTGTTGTTCGTTCGTCCCAGATTCTTTTGTGCGTTGCAAGGCTTTAGAGAGCGATAGAGATCAATTAGAATTCTAATCTAATGGTGTTGGCTGAGGGCATTGCTCTATAAATTCATAGCTAGGGGTTAGCATAAACCTAATCTTCTTCTTTCTAGAGAAGCTCTATCAAAATAAAACCCTAAACCTTAATTCTAAATCAATTTCTAAACTCCAATTCTCTTCCAAATCTCAACCTAAAGATAAAAATAAGAAGGATCTTAGAACTAGAGAAGGGATCTAAGCAAAGATTGAAGAAAAATACTTGCGACATTTTGGGGCAAACCTGCTTAGGATGGAGGTGAGTGGGCACAAATTTTAACAAGATTATTAAATTAATCGATTCTAATTTCTACCCTATTCTGATTAGACTGTAAATTCTAAATTTAATCTATTGAAATTGTAAATACAAAATCTAAAATAATGAATCTTTTTCTCTATTTGCAAATGACATATGCAAGTTGTAGAATCATAAATTCAATGCTAAAACATGGTTTTATACTATTAAATTAAGGATTTAAATAATGTGAAAGTTTCATAATGATTAGATCTAATATTATAGAAACGTAATGATTAGACTATGTAATGATTAAATCTAATATCGTATAAACATAATGATTAGTCTGTGTAATGATTAGTTGCGTAGTGATTAGCTGTAATATCTTTTGGCAACTAAAAGTAATTAAATGAAATTCGAATTATAATGTTAGCTTGTAGGTAATCAACCTAAGATTGACATAGGCCGACTGTCGTATGTTGTTTTGAACCAAGTAAAGTTTTTGGGGTCTTCTGCTATTAGCCTGTAGGCATCGACCTAAGACTGACATAGGTCGATTATTGTATGCTACTTTTGGACTTATTAGATTATTTAGTGGTCTTGTTCCTTTAGATTTGTGGACCTTATTGTCCGTTAGATTGTTTGACCGATGGACATTTATGTCTTTAGTTTTAAGGTGCGAATTTAATTTGCTTTTTTCCATAGCGTGAAGTTGGGTATGGTGTGTCGTTTATATGGCTAAAGGTGCACTTATGTGCTGGGACTGAGATTATCGGTCTCTTGTTTGTTGTGATCCAATTTTCAATCTTTTTTTGTACTCATATGGGCTTATGGTGCTTAAAGCTGGGTTATATCCAGTATCAGCAAGAGTTAGGCGTAATAACTCCTAGGAATGCGATAGAGGTATTTTGCTACTAGAATCAAGGGGTTGGGCATGGATGCATTCGTTGAGCTACTATGCAAGTTTACGTGTGTGTGTTCTTCCTCTCTAGTCCTAGTATGAGTTAAAGTGGGACATCAGGTTGGTCCCCAATTATTAGGCTATCGTTTGCGATCTATTGTTATCCTCCATGTTGTCAGACAATTGACTTGTGACCTTAGGCATGTGAACTTAGGTGCACGGACACTGGATACACTCTATATCACTTAGAGTAAACTTGGAGTCGGTTATATTTAATTTCCTTGTTAGTCTTGTTCTCATTCACCAGACTTTATGTCTGACCCATTCCATTTTTTCCTACCACAGGTGGACAGAGTAGCCGTTGGCAGGTCCATTGCTGCCATTGGATTATCGTGCCTGGAGTCTAGCTCTATGTATCTTTTATCATGTATTTCCTATCAGTACATTTTCTTTTTCAGTACTTTGCTTATGATGGATTATTTTTATGATACTATGATATTTGATATGTAATGATGATTTTCTAAGACTATGATACTATGATATTTTGAGATTGGCTATTTTTGATACTTCTGAGATTTTTATTACTATGAGTTCTAAGATTATCATTATATCTAATGTTATGTTCTATGGTGATTTTGTTTGGATTAGATGGATTATTTCTTTGTTGATTTCATAGTCTCCGTGAGACTACTTTTTACCTTAAATCGACAATCTGTGTTTTTTGATGTGTGATTTTGACAAGTCAAGAGATGCGGGTTGTTGCAAACATGGGATTATGTTGATATAAAACATGATGCCTTTAGGTAAAGACAGGTTGATCATGATACATGGTTGACACTTAAGCAAGATCTAGAGTCCTAAGCTATAATGGAATGACCTTTGGTTTGTAGAAGAATCCGAAGGAACCAGATGGTTCACCATAACTTGGATTGATAGATAGCTAGGAAGCTTGACTGCCATAGCAAAGCACACCTTACATTCACAAGGCATACTTTAGGGGCAAGTATTAACCAGATTTTTAACCAAGCAGATTTTCAACTAGAAATAGAGGGTTAAAACGAAGGCAAAATGACTGATGAGCTTAGAAACAAGTTCAGGTGGACAAAAGGAAGGAATTCAACAAGTTTCAGGCAAAATGGGGCTAAGTGGACCACTCAGCACCGAGAGGTCCTTCTTCCACTTAGCACCCCCTCAACTCCTTGACTTGATGCACAACCTCTAGCAATCGTTGTGAAGTGCTTTCCTCTGAGAAAAGACGAGCAACTCTAAGGATTTATGAGAAGGAAGCAAAGAAAACTGGATAATGCAAGTGTTATCAAGGGAATCATCAAGAACAACTCAAAGTATATACAAAAGGAGTCTAGAATACATCGAACTAAAGATAGAAGAACGATGCAAGTGAAAGAAGTAAGTTTTCACCAAGTAGAACCACTTGGTACCGAGAGGTTTATTTTATGTGTGGGTCGGTTTGCTCACTTGTACATAGCTGGGCTTGCGTCTGAACCTTGGACTTCATGGGCTTCTGACTCAACTAGCAATTTATTCTATAAATACAGACCTTATGGCAATTAGAAAAGGATTTTCCTTGCTCCTTCTTTACCTCTCACCTCTCCACTATTAAAGCCAATTAGGAAGCTACCATTTGCTATTCTTGGACTTAGATCACTAAATTCCTTATGCTAGAGACTCTCAAACCACTAATAAATAAAATATAAAGTGGACGTAGGTCAGAGATTGTCGAACCACTGTAAAAATTCTTGTGTCTCTTTACCTTTTACATTTATTTTCTGCTAGATCTCTATATTTCAACGGTTTTTGGGTGCCGTGCCATTTTTGGTTTCAACATTTTAGTGCTTTCACCGAGAAAGAGCTAAATTTTAAAACCTAAAGCTTGGATCTGAAATTTCGAGAAGATGAAGAGACCTAACTATATGTCTAGGATTAGAGGGAGCTAACCAAAGCACAGGGGTGGCTAGGAGGTGTCCTCAAATTCTAATCGTTCCAACTACGTGACCAGAGAGGAGATAGAAAGAATGATGAAAGAAATGCAACATGAAATAATGGCTCGATAATAGGAGATGCTAGATGGATTTTTCCAAAGGTTAGGACAATAGGGAATATCTGGAGTTGTTGGAATTCAGAACTAAAGACCATTGCTGAGTTGGTTAGAAGGATAGTGAGGGATGGACCACCAGAATAGAGTTTGGAGGACGTAAACAGGGATCCATTCACCTCTAACATCCAGAATGCAAGGAGTCCTCTCGATTTCAAGCTTCCGATGTTGGAAATGTAAGATGGGCAAACGAATCCAATTGTTCATCTAATGATATACATTTGGCATATAGAGGTGTTGGGCACTTTTGAGGAGGTGACGGGTTGGTGCTTCCTGTTATATCCAATAGATTAAGCAACGATGTGGTTCAGACAGCTAGACAATAGGTCTATAAGCATGTGGACCACGTTAGTGAATGGTTTAAAAGATAGTTTAGAGTTAAGATCTCTTGACCAAAAAATGTGATGATGTTATCAAGCGTAAAGTAAAGGCCTAGAGAGACCTTAAGAAGCTGTCTGACGAGATTTAATGTGGCAGCAGCCACAGTCGATAAGCTGGATCCTTCAATAATCCTAATGGGACAGTGTCTGGAGTTGCAAGCAAGACCGACTTCAAAATTGCATTGGAAAGGGATCCACCAATGGATCTCATGGAGTTTTACCATGAAACCGAGAGATATCTGCATCAAGAGGATGCTAAAGCTGAAAATGCTAATGTTAATGTTGTGGATAACGGAGGACTGTCCGAAGTAGGATATGGAAAAGAAAAGGGGAAGCGAAGAGCTGTAATGACTTTGAAGGTCTGAAACAACAGAGGAGGGAATAGAAGTTCTCTTCTTACACTGACTTAACCGAAACCTCAGAGAGGATATACCTAGGTACTAGGGGCAGATCCCTTATTGGAGGATAACTAAGAGGGAACCCACTGATCGGGAGACAAGGTTTGGAAGTTTTGTATGTTCCACGAGCTAGATGGACATGAAACAAACGAGTGCGGACACCTTCTTGATTTGATAGAAGAATTGGTTTAAAATAACCAGCTGCAATAGTACGTAAGGAAACAAACTACGATGGTGCAGCCGGAGCAGCCACCATCTACACCAAATTCATCAAGACACGACCAGGATCTAGGTCAAGGAAGGTAATCCTTTGATCGGGATAAGCAGGAGTCAGGTTCGTTTCCCATGCTTTGCTTTCCATTTTGAATAGTAAAGATGATAATAACCTCAGATCGCTTACATGTGTAGGAGACCTCGATTGGTTTCTACGCACACTCTGATTCGAATGTCTGAGATGAATATTTAGGATGTTTTCTTGCTTGCTTTGACTTTAATATTTGACTTTTGAAATCCACTTGAACGTGATGACTGATATTGATTGTTGTAGTCCCGTCCGAAGAGAAGGGGCTATGACCGTAGGAAGTAAGTTTCCTTACCGAAGAGTAATTGGATAAACTTGATTGTCGTTGTCTCCCCTCATCGAAGAGAGAGCGGATTGGGCTCAGAAAGGATCAAAAGAGATCTAAAGTAAGTCCCTTCACAGAAGAGTAAGTGGATGGACTTGCTTGACGTTGAGTCCCCTCATCGAACAACGAGCAAATTGGGCTTAGTAAGGATCTGGAGAGATCGAACCCAAGATTAAATGTTAAATGATCCAGAGAGAATGAACCTTAGATTAGATGATTAAACGGTCTAGAGAGATCGATGTGGGTTGCGGAATTATGGATCTTAAGGCTAAATAAACACTAGAGAGGGGTGAATAGTGTTTTCTAACTTTTGTAAATCTTTTAAAAAAATTCAAGTTTAATATTATATCACAAATTATCTATATATATCTTTATCAAACATCAATCACAGATATAAACATGGATAAAGTTGGAACAATCCCCCCATGAACAGGACCTGGTAGTACCAATCCCAATCCTCTCGGTACCGAGAGGATTTTACTCAGGGGCAATGTCGGTTATGCTTATGGCAAGCTGGGATGCTAAGAACGGACGACGCTGGAGCTCGAAATGCAAGGCAGAATGTAAACCTACAGCGACCGGAGGAGTATGTACCAGAGTTTCCCCGTAGGAAGGGGCAAAATGAAGCTAGAGGTGCAGATAAGAATGCAAGCGCACGGCCAGAGGAGTATGTGCAGAAGTTACCCTACATGAGTGGGGAGAAGAATGCAGCTATTGATCGAAGACCTTCGTTAGACGGCAATAACCGGATAACTGAGTTGCTTAGAAGAATAGTGAGGGGTGGACAACAAGACTAGAGTTTGTAGGATGTAAACATGAATCCATTTACCTCTAACATCCGAAATGCAAGGAATTCCCCCGACTTTAAGCTTTCGACGTTGGAAATGTAAGATGGGCAGATGGATCCAATAGTTCATCTGATGAGATACATCCGGCATATGGAGGTGTTGGGCGCTTTCGAGGAGGTGATGGGATGGTGCTTCCCGTTATATTCAACAAATTTAGCAGCGATGTGGTTCAGACTGTTGGAGAATGGATCCATAAGCACGTGGATCGAGTTAGTGAATAGGTTCTTGAGATGGTTCAGAGTTTATATCTCTTGACCAAAAAATGTGATAATGATATCAAGCATAAAGTAAATGCCCGGAGAGACCTTAAGAAGCTATCTGACGAGATTTAGCATGGTAGCCTCCATAATCGATAAGCTAGATCCATCAATAATCCTAATGGGGTAAGTGTCGGGAGTCACAAGCAAGACCGACTTCGAAAGTGCATTGGAAAGGGGTCCATCGATGGATCTTGTGGAGTTTTACCATGAAACTAAGGGATATTTATGTCAAGTGGATGTCGAAGTGGATAATGCTAATTTTAATGTTGTGGATGACAGAGGACTATCTGGAGCAAGATATGAAAAGTCAAGGGGAAGCGAAAAGCTGATAATGACTTTGAAAAACCGAAATGACAGAGGAGGGAATCGAAGCTATCTTCTTACACCGACTTAACCGAAACCCCAAAGAGGATATACCTAGATACTATGGGGTAGATCCGCTATCGAAGACCAGCTAAGAGGGAACCCACAAATCAGGAGCGAAGGTATGGAAAGTTTTGCCTATTTCACGAGCTAGACGGGCACGAAACAAATGAGTGCAGACACCTTCACAATTTGATAGAAGAATTAGTTCAGAGCAACTAGCTGCAACAATAAGTAAGGAACCAAAATGCGATGGTGCAGACCACCAGCTGCGGCAAATGCATCAAGACATGAATAGGGATCTGGGTCAAGGATGATAATCCTATGATTACGATGGACAAGAGTCGGGTTTGTTTCCCACGCTTTGCTTTCCATTTTGAATAGTTAAGACGATAATAACCACAGGCCACTTACACATGTGCGAGACCTCGATTGGTCTTTAGGCACGCTCTGAGTCGGACGTCTAAGATGAATATTTAGGATGTTTGCTTACTTTCATTGACTTGAATATTTGATTTTTGAAATCCACTTGAACACGATGACTGATATTGATCATGGCAGTCCCATATGGAGAGGTGGGACAGCGACCGCAGGCAGTAAGTACCCTTACCAGAAAGTAAGTGGATGGCCTTGCTGGTCGTTGAGTCCTTTCACTGAAGAGCGAATAGATTGGGCTCAGCAAGAATCCGGTGAGATCAAAAGTAAGTCCCCTCACCGAAGAGTGAGTGGATGGACTTGCTTGACGTTGAGTCCCCTCGTTGGAGAGCGAGCAGATTGGGCTCAGCAAGGATCCAGATAGATCAAACCTTAGATTGGATGTTAAATGATCCAAAGAGGACAAACCTTGAATTGGATGATTGAACAGTCTGGAGAGATCGAACCCTAGATTGGATGATTGAATGATCCGGAGAGATCGATTCCTATATTGGAGTTAAACGATCCGTAGAGATCGAACCCTAGTTTGGATGATAAACGATCCGGTAAGATCGAACCTTGGAACGGGTATTGACCTAACATAAGGATTTAAATGCCTTATAATTAGGGTAAAATAGATAGATACTGGGTGAACATAGGATTATTTTGATATACAATATGATGCCTCTGGGTAAAGACAAGCTTATCATGATTCATGGTTGACACTTAAGCAAGGACCTTTGGTTTGCAGGATAATCTGAAGGAACTGGATGATTCACCACAAATTGGATCGACAAATACCTAAACTACAACAAATTAGATATTTAATAGCGTTAGAAACCGCTATAAAAGGCTTAACAGTGTTTCAACTACGTTGCGTAATGACATGCCATTATAGGTCAGGAACATACCATAGCAATAAAGTAAATGCTGTAAAAAGTCTCTTTTTAATAGCATTTAGAAAATGTTAATACATTTTATAGCATTTCTCCCAATGAGCTAAAACTTGTTTAGTGTTCAAATTCTTCTATCAAATATATTTAACGGTGGTTATCTTGTGTTGTGGTATTTATTTATAGCATTTTATATGTTGCTATGAATGTTCTTCTGTTAAAGTGTACCGCAACATTTATAAAACGTTGTTGATTCGTACTATAGTGTTTTTAACACGCTGTTGAAAATTTACACGGCATTTTATAAATGCTATCGTTTACAGTTTCTATGTATAACCTTTTACATGGTCCATTTCTGTACACATCAATCACAATTTATGTACCGCCATAATTAAAATCAACAAGCACATTTCATAATCAACGTATTATATTAATCGCACATCTCATAATCAACCTATTATATTAATTGCACATCTCATAATCAACATGTAACATAATCAAAATACATAATATTCTTACAGCAAAACATATATAATACGTCCATAATATTTCATAAACAATGTAGAACAAGTAGCAGCTACCAAAAGTAGTAATACATACAAGCATATAAACCAAAATTTATTTCTGGCATCAAAAATAACTTCGAATCCATAACTTGTTGCGGCACTTTTTTGAATCAAAGATTTCTATCTATCTGTAAAGTAAAAGTTCAAAAATTGGCAAAATAAATCAAAAATACAATAAATACAATCTGGAACATAGTTGATGCGAGCAGTAGTAACATGAAATGTAGTCTGGAACAAAATGAAAAGTGCTGAAATCAAACAACTGTATGGTACAAAAGTGTTGAAACCGAATAATCTATACCCTATGTTAAAGATATCATAACTAAATTTCACATGCTTTGCTCATGTGCTAACTAGTTACAATTGCTGCTTATGACTATCTTGTGCGAATTGTCAAATAATTTCAATAAGAAACCGAATAAGTCATTTTTTTGACAATTTGTATCATTATTTTATTTTTTGCCTATTGTCCTCCTTTTACTAATCAAATACTAACAAAGACAAGTTCTTTTTGCATTTTAATGCTATTTTTATCTTATTAAATGCACTTTTAATCCAATTTTGATTTTGGAAGTAGATGTAGTTTTGTTTCAAGTAATCTAACTTTCAATATAATTTAGGTCTATGTCTGTGCTAACCTGTGGAAAATGGAAATTTGACTCGGCCATCTTCATAAAATGAATCCAATGTACATGTTCAATTCCTAAAACTGGAATATATGTTCAATTCCTACATTTGAATTTAGACCAGCCGAAATAGAAGCAATGTGAGAAAAAAAGAGAAATTAGGGAGTTTTATAGGAATTATTTAAAGTTGAGTCCGTAAGGTTGCAATGTCCGCAAGGTTGTAATCTGGGACCAAACTAACTGAAAACTCCAGCAAAGGCTATTGGTCTAATTAATAGAAGAGTATATTAACTACTCCCTCTTAATTCCTTCTTTTTATCTCCTAAATATAATGAACTTATATTGCCCTTTTGCAATTGCAATTTGTTCAAAAGATGGGACCACTAAACCAACATTCAACTTTCTAATTTTCATAATCATGAAATTTTTGCTTTTGCAAAATAAATAATGAAGTCAAAAGCTGAAACTGTGGTGAATGCATATTTGTTTGTTTCTATACTAGCCTAAATCACTTGATACTACTATCTTAGATCATGTTTCAAAAAGTTACAGTGTGGAAAAGGAGTAAAATTCTTTTTCAATCCAATTATATTGTAGTGAGAGGCATGGCACTGCAAATTTGCAAGCAGGGCTCACAACCAAAAGAACTGGCATAAGACATAAAAGTCTATTTATAGAGAGAAAAATGAGAAATTACTATAATGGACAATAATATGCTGGCTACTAACCACATAAAGACAAGTAAATTAGTTCTTATTTCTCAACGATTTAATTAATCTGACAACTTTTACACTCGGCAATGATGCAATTTGTGACTAGATTAATAGTTGCATCAACATAACTTAAATGCTAGGTGAACTATAGGCTAAGCATTTAGCTATGGCATATACATGTGTGTCTGTATGTAGGAGTGCACAGACATACAACATCAAATAGAAGAATGAGTTTACATTTCATTTATCTTTCTACTATAGAAACAATAAAAAAGAAACAGAAAATTTCCTAGATAGTTTTATAAAATTAGCAAGTAATTCAACTAACCACATGAAATTAACATATACCTCTATATATCTCAAAACAGGACTCTTGGGAAATTTGCATAATCTTTTAAAAAACGAGTGCAATGGCATAAAGAGCACTATCTCAATCTTGGGTGTCCCCACTTCCTGAAACAAACGTAGGAGTGCACAGACATACAACATCAAATAGAAGAATGAGTTTACATTTCATTTATCTTTCTACTATGGAAACAATAAAAAAGAAACAGAAAATTTCCAAGATAGTTTTATAAAATTAACAAGTAATTCAACTAACCACATGAAATTAACAGATACCTCTATATATCTCAAAACAAGACTCCTGGGAAATTTGCATAATCTTTTAAAAGACGAGTGCAATGGCATAAAGAGCACTATCTCAATCTTGGGTGTCCCTACTTCCTGAAACAAATGATTGAGATTTATTTTAAGTCTCATAAATAATGAATGCAAAACAATTCATATAAGAAAACATTTCATGCAACTCTCACATGGCGGCATCACTTCAGTTCAACTACACACCATTCGACTAGAAACATACAATAATAAGCTCAATAGTCAAATAAACGATTTACCTACCAGCATATTATAGTATTTTTAATATTATTAAGTCGCTAATCTGGAAGAAAACATATTGTATCATTTTTATTATTTACAGTCGAAAAATAATAATGTATATAATTATCATAATTATATATAACTATTTAAAATATATAAACTAACAAAGTATATTTCATTATTTTTCATCTTTTAAACTTGAGAAAGTTATGTTTTACAAATCAATATTAAAAAACACACTTATTAGCTATTATTTTGAAATGAACGTTAATTTTCTTATTTTATGGTTTATCATAAATAGAAATTATTGAGAGATGAAACAATAGTTTAATACTAACTATATTTTTAAAAACTAATTTAGTTATTTTATAAACTTTTTTCTATTTTATAACATCTAATTAACTTTGTTAATTTAAAAAATAGGCAATTTTTATAAATTTGGTTAATTTTTAAACATCATACAATTTCTATAAAATTTAGTTAATTTTTATAAATTTTTCTAATTTTTATAAGAAAATAGTTAATTTTTGTAAAACTTAGTTACTTAGTTAATTTTTATAAAACTTGGTTATTTTCAAAAACTTATTTGATTTTTATAAAACTTAGTTGCTTAGATAATTTTTATAAAACTTAGTTAATTTTTATAAACTTAGTCAATTTAATTAAAAATTTAAAAAATAATTAGTTTTTATACATATGGTTAATTTTTATAAAACTATGTCAATTTAGCTAAATTTTCATAAAACTTAGTTAATTTTAAACTCTTTTAGCTTTTATAAAATATAGCTGACTTGGTTAATTTTATAAAACTTAGTTAACTGGGTTAATTTTTATAAAACTTTATTAAATTTTTGAAACTTATTTAATTTTTATAAAACTTAGTTAACTTAGTTAATTTTTATAAAACAGTTATAGTTGGATTTTATAAAATTTAGTCAACTTAGTCAAAAAATTAAAACTTAATTAATTTTTATAAACTTAGTTCTTTTTATAAACTTAGTTCTTTTTATAAACTTAGTAAAATTAGTTAAAAATTTATAGAATTTAGTTAATTTTTATAAACTTGTTTAGTTTTATAAAATTTGGTTAACAATGTATATAACGTTCTGCTCGCACATTCTAAAATAAAAGCAAATATTCCAACCTACGTAGACATTATTAGAAGCTATCTTCATCCAATCTTCTATTTAAATTGTCATCCTTTTTCAATAAACTCCCGCCACCATCACTTCATAATAAACAAAACCAAAATGGAAGCCCTTAAAGGTAAGTTGATGAACTCTTTTAACAGAGCTTCAGTATAGTTGATCAGTAACTACAAAGGCAGTTCAATGCCTTCATCTACTACTTGCTATGACTTTGTCATGCCTTTGCCTAAACCTAAAGCAGACACACAAGAACTATTGAAAACAAATAAATAACTTCATCATTTTTTCTAAATAACAAAACAAGAAATGATATTAGGATAACTTACCCTGTGTAGCTTATATTTATCCCTTATGGCACATAGACGATTTTTTCTCTTTTAGTAGTAAAGAATACAAAATAGTTATGCAATCTCTGAGTTTAGATGGATTATAACTTGTTTGTTGCGGCAACATTGAGCTCTGCATTCGATATAATATGATTTAGAATGACATATAAGTGATGTAAGACTATAATTTATAAACTACAAAAATATACATGTTTCTATAATTGTAAGCTTACCCAAGGATGGAAGTTTGGTTCTAAAGTAAATATGGAAAGAAAAACAACAGATGCAACAACCTCTGATGGCAAGAATTGAAACGTCTATATTCTAGTATGCTTAATTTGGATATGTAATCAGCCATATATTCTAATTTTGTGCTCGAAAATTGCAAAAGAAACTCAGTCAATACATTTAAAAGATAGATTGCAAACATAAATAGGAGTAAAAGTTCACTCTAACTTACTTTGCTATCATATTCACCAGCTTTTAAATATTTCTAACAAAATATAGTATAAGTGGATTTTGCTAGTGATTAGCTAAATTAGACTTTACACCATGTTGTGCAAAAAAAAGGTAAGAGAAACTATATTGGCAGCGCTAAGCAATTTTATTAGATAAAAAATATGCATTTGATATTTAAACATAACCTCTTTTAAATTTACCAACAACTAGACCTAACAAATAGAAACAAATAACCTTTTATAGCTTAGGAAGCTTAACCGCCAGAAGTCGACTACAACTGAAACTTGTTCTTGAGCATACATCACTGGGTATACTTTTGGGGACAAGTGTTAATTAGCTTTTTAACCAAGTAAATTTTCAACTAGAAGTAGAGGGTCAAAACGAAGGCAAAATGACTCATGAACTTGTAAATAAGTCCAAATGGACAAAAGGAAGGAATTCAACAAGTTTTAGGCAAAATGAGGCTAAGTGGACCACTCGGCACCGAGAGGACCTCTCGGCACTTAGAGGTACTTCTTCCACTTAGCACCCCTCCAAGTACCTTAACTTGGTGCACCACCTCTAGTAATCATTGTGAAGTACTTTCCTTAGAAAAAAGATGAGCAACTCTAAGGATTTATGAGAAGGAAGCAAAGAAAGCATGATAATGTAAGTGTTATCAAGGGAATCATCGAGAACAATTCAAAGTCTATAAAAAAAGGATTTTAGAATACATCGAACTAGAGATAGAAGAACAATGCAAGTGAAAGAAGTAAGTTTTCACCAAGCAGAACCACTCGGTACTAAGAGAAACCTCCATTGAAGTCACTTGGGAAGCTACCATTTGATTTTATAGGACTTAGATTAGTAAATTCCTTGTACTAGTGACTCTCAAACCTTTAATAAATAAAATATAAAGTGGGCGTAGGCTAGAAATTGCCGAACCACTATAAAAATTCTTATATCTCTTTACTTTTTGCATACATTTTCTGTTAGATCTCTATATTTCAACAGATTTTTGGGTGTTATGCTATTTTTGGCTTTAACATGCACATTGGTCCATGTTTTTCCTAGGGTCCACAAGGTTAGGTTTTGGAAAACCAAAATCATAAAGTCTTTGTATACTTTTTAAAAATATAGCCTTTATATAGTTGAATTTAATCAATAAAATTATCTAGATATTCTTCCATTTTATTATTATCCAAATTTTTAGGAACCCATAAATTGATTAATTTGTTTAAGGGTTTCAATTTTAACTTCTTAGTTTTAGACTTGAATTTGGTTGCCCTAACAAATTTAGTACTTTGAGTACTATTCTTCTTCGGTTTAGGCTTTAGGGTATATCCAAGTTTATGTTCACTATTTAAATGCTTAGATGAAGATAATAAGTTGTCTAAATTTTCTTTACCATTATAAATTTTATCAAAATCCATTTTTATGTTATCGTTGTCCTTATTGTTAACGTTGTAAAGGAATATAATATTGACATTTAGACAAGTTATCTTTGTTTTCATTGAAAGAATCTCTACTTTCAATGATTGCTTTCACTTTCAATTTTTTTTGAACTTTCCATCTTTAGATCACTTTCATTATTAACTCTAACAAGTCTTCCAATTTCATCCTCTAAACATTATTTTTCTTCAGTCAGCCTTTTTAAACATATTAGACATATTTAACTGTTTTTATGATGCTTTCTTAGTATATTATAACTTTTATACATATCACTTAAAACATTCATAATTTTTTCTTTAGAATTCCGTAGTTGGCCATCATTTTCTATGAAGCATGTGTTGGCATTTTCTGTCTTTAGGTCTCCATCACTTGATAATGTATATGAATCATCTAATGTAACGTTGAAAGGTTACTTTCTCCTCTTGTAGAATGAATCAGTATTTGAAGAGTACTGTGATTTCTATATATTAGGACAATCTCTTTTCAAATGACTGATTTTGTCACATTCAATACACCTAATAATATTTTCTTTTTTGAAATTATCTGTGTAGTTATCAGTTATCGAAACTTGTTCATTTTCTTATATTTCAAGAATTTCTTGAAATTCCTGGTGACTTTTTCTCACTTGCATGATGTTCTTTTTTTGCCTATAACTACACTCTATAGGACATAAGATTTCAAACCAATTCTTCTGTTATCATGGCACTAATATCATTTTCTACTACTATAGCCAAGGTCATTTGATCTCATTCGCTAAAGAAAGAATTTAAGATATTTCTAACTTTGTACTCTTTGAAAAAAACTCTTTCCTAATGGTACTAACGTATGTGAAATATCGTTAAGTCTAGCATATATGTCAAATATAGATTTAATTTGTTTTATTTTTAGAAATTAAAACTAACTAGTTAACATGGATATTTTGATTTATTTAACTTTACTAGTACCTTCATGAGTAACTTGTAGAGTCCATATTTCATATGCACTTTTATAGGCCGACACTCTATTGAATTCGTTTTTATCCAAGAAACAGAATAGAATATTATGGCATTTGATTTGTTGAGTGCTTGTGTCTTTTCTTCAATGGTACATATTGCGTAATCTGTTTGGGGCTCAATGCAATTAGTTTTTGTGACATTCCAAATATCTAACATGTTTTACTGTAATTAAATATTTTCATTCTATAAGACCGATAAACATAACTACTATCATAATGATGGTCTATGAATAGATTCATCTTCTATGAAAGTGCTAAAAAATGTGTTACTAGTATTGTTGACCATTTATCCTTCCCAAAGTTCATATTATGAATCTTTTACAAACTGTAGGTTATGATACAAATCATGGGTTATGGAATTTCCAAACACATTAATGCAGAATGGATCTTAAGCCGCTATTAGAGTAGGGTGAATAGTGTATGTCAACTAATTTAAAAATTAAATTGTAAATCTATAAGTTATCTACTTGAATGAGTAACAAAATCAAAAGCAAAAGCAGATAACAAAAATAATAAATTCAAAGTAAAGTAAAAGTCAAGAGTAAAAGACATGAAGACTTTTTTATTGGTTGGATATCCAATCCAACATCCAGTCATGTCTCCCCATACAGATATTTACTATCACTTCCTTGCTTTCCACGGGTGGCAAGAACACGTATACAACCTTATAATTCCATAGACGGCAAGATGCGCCTTTTCTTTTGACTTTCCATAGGTGGCAAGAACATCCTTTCTTTATAATTGTAACACCCCATAAAATTTAATAAGAAATTAAATAATTAAAATAAGGTTAAAAGTGAAATTTTGTAAATGTCAGAAATTGGTCATGGAAGTTGCACTATTGCGTCCGTGGGGATTTTCTGATCAATTTTCATATATAATATGTTAAAATCGGAGTTTAAACGAAGAAGACATGGACGTTTGAAGTTTTCGAATTTAAATTTTAAATATTTGAAATTGAATTTAAAAATATGAAGTTTGAATTTTAAAATCTGAATTTGAAAAGTTAACGTTAAGAGAAGCTTAACTTCTAAGTAAGGTTTAAAGTTAACAAGTAACGTTGAATTGATTAATGCAATTAATATAAATCAAAAGAGGAAATAAAACAACATACCCAAAATGAGTAAAACGGTCGACCTCCAGACCCGATCAGTCGACCTCTAGCGGTCGACAGTACATAAAGGGCGGTCGACCGTTCCTTAGGCTGGTAGCTAGGTTTTTTGAGGGTTAAACATTCCAGATTTGTCCATTTTTAATCTAGTTTCATCCAATGGTTATGGTTCCTTCTCACCCCTATAAATAGAACCCTAGACCCCCTTATGTTTTCAGAAACAGTAAATTTCTGGTAAGTAATTCTAATTTCTAATCTCTAAATTAAATTAACCCTTCTTCTCCCTTTCTTCTGATTTCTGAAATCTAATCTATATATACAATCTATTTATTATACTATTCTTTAAAAAAAAGGAAGATCTAATAGAGAATTAGGAGCGGTATAAATCATATCCCTTCTTCTTCTTTAAATTCCAAAATTAGTTAGGATTTTCAGGTAAGAGGTTTAGATATTTAAATTTTTTTTATTTTTTATTCTATTCCTCTCTAGTTTCTGAATCTAATTTCTATATACAATTCACTTTGCTCTATATTTCAAAAGAGGGGGATCTAAAAGAGAATTAGGCATGGTGGAATCAAATCCAATTAGGAAGCAAACAATTCTCTACGAGTGGAAATATCAAGTTTTCATATTTTCATAATTGAATAGTATTTTTTTTAATTTGATGTATGCCTTGGGAAATTTTGGTAAATGAAAGTATAACATCTAAAACCCCCAGAATTTCACTAAATAATTGTCAATCTTTGAATATGTAGGAATTTCAATTATTTTGTATTAATATAGTAGAATCGGATCTGTGTTAAGATTTAAGCAATTTATAATTTATCCCACTTCATCTCTTTTGATTTCTCTTATAGAGTTAAAGGATTCCAAAAATAAATAAAGTCAGAAACGGTGTGAAAAGCATGATTTTTGATTATTTATAGTTTGCACCACCTATTTCTATAAATTAAAATAAGTATGAATACCTTTTTTCGCTCCAATGTGGTAATTGCAAAAGTTGGATAGAATATAAAAGGTTTAAATTATACAGTTTGTTCTCTGAATAGAGGAGTTAATTCTATTATATTAATATGATGGTATTATTCCTTTTTGTTTACAAGTCAAGTTGTTGGCTAAGGATATTAGCTATTCTTTTGTCTGGAGTTTGGGGCTTGTATAAGTTTTGACATTTAAATTAATAAGTGTTTTCTTTGCGTGTGACTGGAAATATTTTATTCGAATCTCGTGCATATATATATAAATATAATATTAACGTATTGATTATTAAAGTAATAATAATGCAATAATTATAGTGTATTAAACGTATTGATTAGGATTAATAGGGTAGTAAATAACATTAATTTCTAGGAAGGTAATTATGATAATTATGGGAATTAATCAATAATTAAAGGAGGGGATACCTTATATTGCCTTAATTATTAATTTTGTAGGATAGTGTATATATACAAATGGTATATATATGAAGGATGACTATGTTACAGGGATGTGAGGTCAGTCTAAAGTTACATAGAAGCCTGCCCAATTAAATCTAGCTACTAGTAGTGTAACTCTAGGGACTAATGTAGGACATCACCTATAATAAATAACCTTAGTGGACATAAGGTTTGTCCCAATTCTGTTGGGTAAGTCTGCCAGGTCAATGTGGCTACCAGTACCTATGAATGGTCGGAATAATGTGAGACGTCATGGTTTGGGTTATGGGTCATAATTGTGTTATTGATACCAGTACGTATGGCACGTCCATTGGACGTGTGCAAAGAAAATGGCGAGTTAACTACATTTTTTATAGTACATATATTATGTACACACATACAAAACTCGATGTATTCATTATTTGCATAAATTTAATTATTGTGTAAATACCTAATTAAAAAAAAATTGCACACGAAATACAATGATCGATATATTAGTCAACGTAGTCATGAGAAACATGAATGTCTAGCATAAATTAATGACAATAAAATGCCAATTGTCTAACATAGCTGATGGTCAACGATGCCCATTCATTTATTTTTCCTTTTAAAAATTTGGTTTCGATCGCCAGTTTATGGTCATTCGACGTGAAAGGGGTCGTTATTATAATGTCGTTCAAATGTTAAGTATTAGAAAGTGCATACTTGTAAATCACATGTTTCTTTTAAAATGTTTGGGTGGATACTATCCTTTCATCCAATATTAAAAATCTTGTATACAACTTCTCTTCACAATCCTATAAAGTATCAAATATTATTGAGAAACATGTTTAATACTTTCCATTAATGTTTGGTTTTCTTTGTTTATAAAAATATCCACCTAAAAAGGAACAATATTAAACATAGAGATATACCTCATAGAGATAATCTTTGGACCATGCTAATAGATTACATAGTCCATCCCCGGAATATATTCTTAGTGAAATCATAATGCATAAGTATATTATCTTTCATGTTATAAATACTTAATATGTATTAGTAAGTTTACGTATCTCCACTTTGTTCCTAAAAACAAAAGAGTAAATGACATGTTGCTACATGTATCTATGTTACAATAACAAAATGTGTAGTATCCTTCTATTCACTTACGGAGAAATGCATGTTGCTTTTGACCACATATTGAATAGGTTTGTCTTTATAACTTATTATTTTGACCATTATCTTCTAACTCACTGCTAACTGCAAAAGTTTTTTGATTGTTGTATTACAATCTCAAACTCAGTCGGTTGCGATATTACATTATACACAACAATCGTGGTTCAAAATTCCATTTCCCGTTTTCATTCTGGTCATTAGTAATTTTAAAATTTCTGGTTCCATTCTAGAATTTTCGGAAGTTCCGCTTTATTTCCGGTTTTCTAGTTTCGGTACATTTTTGCTTTAATTTGCTATATATGCTAATAAATATTCAATACTTTCATAAATTTATAGTATATTTTTTACGTTACATATAAAATACACACTTTGATTAAAAAACCATTGTTTAAGATTCTGTATTGTTCATTTGAGATTTTAAAATTTTTATCAATTTTGAAAATCTTGAATTTTTTATTATGATTCGATGTAAATTAACAAAACTATAACAACTTTTTTTATGAAACTACATGATTTCTTATCCATTTATTTATTGTCCTGTTTAATTTGTTTTCTTTTTTTAATTATTATATGTTTGTTGTATTTCTTTATTTTTTATAATTTTTTTCAATATTTGAGAAGAAAATTCGAAACTTAGAGCGGAATTGGAATTTTAACTGGATTCCGTTCCATTTATGAGCGAAACCGAAACGAATTCATTGGAATAACCAGAATTCCACCGGAATTTTGAACCATGATAGCAATGAATACTGCTTAATCTCACTAATTGTTATGAACCAACACCTTAATTGTTAAAAGCTACTAATGTTAGACTTTTACAACAAATGCTGCGTAATCTTACTAAATCTTTACTATTGAAACTTATTCCATAGCATCAAAAAGAGAATCTAGAATAAAAGCCTTTGGTGGATCCAATATTTATGCATGCTTGAAACGTCATTGGACTTTATAGGTTCCATGACAACTCACAACAAAAGAGTGGGACATATAATTATTATTAGTAAAAAAGTAGAATATAAGAGTATTCACCCACGTACTTTGCATGTGAGCAAAGTGAAATTTGTGGTTGTATTATTAAACGCATTAAGCAGTTCATCAATTAGGCGTCTGGGACCTCAAATTTTTTTCCATATTCAGTATTTGGTAATGACTCTCACAACATATTTAT
This sequence comes from Allium fistulosum, assembly GCA_030737815.1. Taxonomy (NCBI): domain Eukaryota; kingdom Viridiplantae; phylum Streptophyta; class Magnoliopsida; order Asparagales; family Amaryllidaceae; genus Allium; species Allium fistulosum. Next base: position 901,223,743 of record CM060905.1, read on the forward strand.
TCAAATCTAATGGAAAATTAGCAGTCATTATGTTATCCTATTAAAAAATGTAAGGTTGATTCAAACATAACTCTGTACGAAAACAGATAGCAAATATAAGCAAAAAAATTGTACAAAAAGAATGTTTGTTTAAGCCAAAATGGCAATCTCACCGAGCATAGTAGAAGTTTTAGAATAAGATGTTTATATGCTTACAAACTCTAAAAGTATAATAATATCAATGATGCACCATTAATAATTAACACTATTTTTAGCAGTCAAGTAAACAACAAAACAAAGAAGCGTTCACCAATATAATTAAACTGTTTAGCGCCTATAACATCATAAGTTAAGGTAAAACATAAAACAATATATGCTAAGTTTAAACCATTAAAGTCATTGAATGTTAAAGAAAATGAAAATCTAGCATCCAAATTTCCTTAATTATTAGCTGTAAGTTAGAGATAACATGGTAAGAATAAAAATCCAAAGTACACTATCATCTAAATGAAATTAGCTAACAGTATCACCCTTTAAATTATTATTAAGTGGAGCACAAACTACATAATGCCCTTTTTTAAATGCTAGCAAACTTTTTTTCCCACTATAAGATAGTATTTTTGTTTAAGATATATATATTATGTACGTAGAAACTTAAAAAACTCTTAAGTTAATGAATATAGATACTGCATAGGAAAATTATGTCTGATACTTAATTAAACATATCATATGCATGATCATTTAGAAATAATAGACATCAAGCGAGCTTTTGGACCAATGAAAAGTAATATACAACAATTTTAAAGGAAAAAATAGAATAGGACAAACATATTATATGCGTGATTAGCATACAACATGCAACTTATTATATGCATGATTAGCATACAACATGCACAAAGTCATACTATTTTTATCTAAGGTCATATGTGTATTTGGGTTGTGCCATATGATTTTTTTCATACACAGTTGCATATTTCAATTTTTCTATAAAATAAACTGGATAGACAAAGAACGCCAACCATATAGTAACTAATGTTTATGCATAGAAGAATATATATTCAATATTTAAAACATTCTTTGCATTAAATATTAGATCTCAATCGACAGACTCCTACCTATTTGATACTTCAGAATTCTGATTTACTGACTTGCTTGAATAACTTTTAAGATAGAAACTCAGATGGTTCTGAATATAGGGCCAAATTGGCATTTGATCAAAATTTATTTAGTGCAACATATACATACGGGCACCTGACTACATAACAAAACCAATTCAAAAGCAATTGTCAAATCGTCCCTCAAAATTCGATTTGCTTAAAAACAAAAATATTATTACCTCTCAATTCTCGATTTATGTTGTCCCCTTGAAAAGCTAAACCTGCTGTGGTCAGAAGTTTTGCACCTCTTGGATCTTCAACGTAGTGGAGAGAGGAATTTGTCAAAGACGCTATTGGGGATAATATTAGTTTTGAAGTAGGGTTAATAATCGTGCGGCATTAGGAGAAGAAAAGAAACATGCTGGGGAAGTTTATATGAGTTAAGGACGTGATAAATTTAAATGACAAAAATACCATTATCACGTAGTACAATTTTAAAGGGCATCGTAGACATTTCAAAAGCTTCATTTTCATGTATTCCTATTATATATAGATGATAGGAGAAATCTTTAGCACGGGTCCGCTTTGGATTAAAGGTATTAAGTGGCTATGGTAGGTCCGCCTCTTTCTTAGGAGAAGTATTAAGTGGCCTAATAGGATTTTCTACGATGACAGCTGGCGAAAACCATGTAGGGACCAATCTTGGGTTAGGTCTTAAATGACGGGGACCTACTTATTTTATAGGTCTTAAATAGTCAGAGTCTGCCTAAGTTCCCAGGAAAGAGGTATTAAGTGGTTTAGAGGTTCTTGCTCTCAAATAGTTAACGATAGTTGCATTACAGTTTGAAAATAGGTTAGGTATGAAGTGACGGGGACCAGCCTATTTTATAGGTATTCAATGGTTAGAGTCTGCCTTATCTCCAATAAAGGGTATTTATTGGTTTGCGTGCTTTCTCTTGCATGATTGATGTTAGTTGTGTATGAGTTTTGGAATTAGACTGGAAAAGCCTTTGGGCTTACTATTAAATTTATTTGTATGGTATAGTTTTAAATAAGTAAGGCATATTTCTCGTCTAAGTAGTACTGCATAAGTACAATTATGGCAAAGCATGAGATTTTTATTTTCACCAGACATTTGTTGTTCTTACCCACTCCTCATTACAACACACGGTGTGACGACCCGGAATTTCGAGCAATAAACAATTTAATAATTTATATTAAATATTTAAATTGTTTTGATATATCTTGGATTTATGAGACTTAAATGGATACTTTTCCTTTAATAAATATTGTATTGGTGAGTTTTATCTTTTAAAAACTAATTAATTATGTTTCCAAACTTCTAATATTTTTTTAGTGATTTGGGAATTTTGATTTATTTAATAATAATCTTTTCAAAGCTATTAAAATATATATATATAAGCTTTAAATTCAATTTGTCAAATGATACTTTACTATATTATAAAATAAGTAGTTTATAGTAAAGATATAATTTCTTTTATAAATCATTTCAAATTGTTAAATGTGTATTTATTTTAAAATAATAAATAAGAATAAACATATAAAATTAATAGATGAAAGTAAATATAGGACTTCACCTATATTTTTAAAGCAACTTGACTAAAGTAAAATAACAAGATCACAATATAAAACAAGTAACAAAGTAAATATATCAAACAAGGAAATATAAAATATACATAAGTTAAATTTTATTGTTTGTAAATTATAAAACCAATACACTAAATAATCAAATAACATGTTAGAAATATCATTCACTGACATTTCATTTTCAAACCAAGAATCTGCATAAGCAAGTGAACCATAGGAAATAATATTTCAAATACATTTCAAAATTTAGAACAAGGCAGTATAATACATAAGAATGGTCTGCCAGTTCAAAATAAAAATCTGCATAGTTAAAATAATAACAACTTGTTAGAAAATAAGCTTGCATAGGAAGTATGGAGACAAGTGGTTCGAATATATAGATTTGCAGACTTGAGTACAACAAAAATCAAATTAAATGTAGGCTGGTAAGGTAAATAGCATGCATAAAGGACATAGCATTAAATGATAGTAAGGCAATATCTTTTCTAAGTACAAAAGCATGCAATCTCGGCCATAAGCTATAAAAAATTATCTCTGGGAATTGTACAACTTGTACACTAGTTTGCCTAAAGAAAAATGATACCCTGTTTCATTTATATCAACCTGTTTTATACTTCACCCTGTAAACTACTTTCCCCTACTAGTTTTCATTTTCTTTCGAGCTAAGCAAAACTAAGATAAAAGCTTCATCTAAAATCCTAAACAAACATTCAAAAACAACCAGCAACTCAACAAATCAGAGATCAAGAGGAGCTTCTGTTAGAAAATCCAAAACTGTTTCAAAGGCCTGTGCTAAGCAAATCTAGTTTGCTCTGTTCTTTCTTTTGAATCATGGTGAGTAACAATTTTATTTAAAAACTTATAACTTAAATTTATGGCATGCTTCCTCGGTATTTGTGTGTATATGATTGTGATCTATGAGTATCTGTTTCTTGTGATACCTGTATCTGTTATTATGTCTTGTGGATATGGAAACCACACTTTATCACTTGATCTAACCACTGACTGAACTTGAGATGTGAACAAGAACTGTTTATTTTGTTGTAATCTTTATATTAAAATTGTATTAAAGCTGAAAACAATCCATAACTATCTCTGGTAACTCAAGAAACATGTACATCTTTACATATGTTTAAAATCAAATCTCCTGTTTTAAAAATTCAGTTGCATCAAGTGAAAATATATACTAAATCATGATTTTTAAAACAAGAATTAGAATTTTTAAGCATGGGAGTGAAGAGCAGTTTCGTTTTGACTGTTTCGAGCATTTTGAGTTGCCGTGGATGATCAAGTCCACTGGTGATGTCGAGTTCAGGTCAGAAGGTAGAGGAATGACCAGGGATTTGGCGAAAATTGTCGTGATGGTCGACAGAGCAACGTGGAGGCGATGGCGATGATTTCTCGTGAGGAAACCTAGTTTTTAGTGTGCTGTTAAGTTTCGTTCGTTCAAGGCCATCAGGGGACCGAGTGTCACGCGACTGTGGGTTTTGGTAGAGGAGAGGTGGAAGAGGCTATGGCCGGAGTTGGGTGGCCTCTGGTGGTCGGAGCGGGAAGCGCGGGGTGTTGACAGGTATCGTGGCGATGTCGTTTTCATGTTTCCAGGCTTTGTTGGAGCAACTCGAATTCGATCTCGAGTACGTGGAGTTGATCGGAGGCTTGGGATAGGATCTGGAAGTGGTCGTCGATATGTGGAGATAGTCATGGTCGACCGGAAGTGGCGATCGACGCCGTGCACGTGCACGATGGGGTGCTCTGGTGATCTGGGTTGGCAGAGAGGAGAACTCGAGATTCACTCGAGTAAATTCTTGTTCATCTCGTGTAAATTCACATTTTTCTCGAAGCAAAAATATGAGAGTTCGAGTAGATTTGGTTTCTCAGTTGTAACCTGTCCCAGTTTTACAAATTTTAAATTTGGGGTTTTAAATTAAAACCAATGTTAAACTGAGGCTAATTCAAGTGTTTAAAATTCCAGTTTTGAAATGGAAGAAGTTTAAAAGTTTAAATATTTTAAATAAATAAATATTTTGAAACTTTAGTGGATTTGGTCTAAAATCCCTTGATTTCTAAGATTTGCTTTAAATTTGAAACTTAAGATTTTTAAAGTTAGTTTATACATTGATTTAAAATTCAATTAGTATTCGTTTAAATCGGGAATTTAAAATGAAAATTAAAAAGGGAAGAGTGAAATAAATGCTCAACATATTGTAGTGGAAATTTAAAGTAAATAAATGGGAAATAAATTTACTTTAAGTAAATGAAGATTAAAGATTTAAATTCTTTAACCATTAAGATAATTTGAATGATAATTGATAAATTGATATTGATTAAATTAGTAATTATAAGTGGAAATGTATTAATTAAAGTAAATAATGAGTTAAGAAATTAATATGGAATTAAGAAGTATAGAATTGACTTTAATTTGATTAATAAATAGTTAATTGAACTTATAATTAAAAATGAAGAAATTGTAAGTATTATTTAAGATAAAGTAATTAATAAATGTTAATGAAGATTATTAACTAGATTATTTTATGATTAATTAATATAATTGATTTTTAAATAGTTAATTAGATTAATTAATTTAATAATCAACATTGTAATTGTTTAAGTGTAATTAATTAATGGGAATTAACTAAGGAAGAAATTACTCACTTTAGTAATTTGATTTATTCGAGTTAATTAATTTAGTTTAATTAATTTGGATTAATCAATTGATAATTGGGAGATATAATTACTCAGGAAAGTAATTGATGAATAATTACAGGATGTAATTTATGGATAATGATTTGTTAATAGAAGTAATTTGGATATAATTACTTGAAATTAATCAAGGGATTAATTAAATCTGTTTATTGGGAGTAATTAATTAAGGATAATTAATTACTGTATGTTATTAATCAAGGTGATTAATATATGTGATTTGGAAATTAGTTTTCTTAATAAAAATTAAGAAATAAAATAACTAATTAAAAGTTAATTACTTGATGTAATAGAATTAAATAGTAAATGTAATTAGAGATCATTTATTATAAATGCTGAAATCTTAGAATGAATTTATTTGGAATTAATTAATAAATGAAGAGATTTATTAATAAAATAAATTAAGTCATGTAATTAATTTAGGTTAATTAATAAATGAAGTAAGGTAAAGGTTATTTCCTATATTTGGTTAAGATAATTAATTTGTAAAAATAACTAAAGGATAATTTACTTTAAATGTAATTAAAGATAATTAATCGAGGATGATTAATTAAAATGAATAATTGGATAATGATTAATTAATTGATTGATAATTAATTAATAGAAGTATAAGCAAGTTTAATAATGGTGGAGTAATTAATTTAATTTACATTAAATTAATTAAAGATTTGTAATTAGTTTAATTCATTTTAAATTGATTATAAAATGAGGTGATTATTAATCTTTGTTTATATATGATGGATGATATTGATTTCCATGATTGATTGTGATCTCAGAGATATATCTATTGAGTTATGGATGTTTGGTTAAGTATGATGATATTGATTATCTGTTGAGTAGATAATATGGATTATCTGTTTATGATGATGATGTTGTTCTCCATTGTTATATTGTGTTTTATCTATCTGTGTTGATATAGGTAATAAATTGAATTGTTTTAACTTTAAAACAACTTGGCCTTAAAAGACACGTTTTGGATTTCGATGAGACCGGGATCGGGTTTCCGTATACCGGGATTCTAGGTCTGGAGACCCGAATACCACATCGATCCAAAATAACGTTAGGTCGTGAAATCTAAATGGAGCAAGTGAAGACTCGAGGTATAAGAACTATTCGTCAGTATAACTCTGTGGGTGATTCCGTAATGAGTTTGACGGAGATAGTACTTATAGATTCGAGATGGTGGTTCAAATTGCAAGGGTTATTGTCGTTAACTCTGAGGGTGATTCCAATACGAGTGTAACGAGATAATGCCTTCGGTTTCGTTCGAACCCGGAACGAACTTATATGGATCGAATGCTTTTAGAACATCGTCAGGCGGGCGATGAGCATTCTAAGAGATGTGTTCTCTAAAGGTAATCGTGACCTCAAGCCTCATCAACCGGGAATGGCTAAAACAGGGGAGGTGCAGCAAGGCTTCGTGGGTAGCACCCACTTGAGAGCGAGATATACCCCTGTCTAGAGTCCCTTTTTATTCGGCTGTGTGGGCGGTTTAGTAGCTACAACCGCCGGGGTTGTCTTGTTTGGAACTGTCCAGTAAGGGATGGTTCCGGTCTTGTGTTGCAGGGGACTTAGGGTGGGTCCTCGGTACGGTGATCTAGGCCACGTACTGTGACGGGCGGTACCCCAGTAGCCCTGCCATTGTTGGAAACCCATTTTCCCTACGAGACTTTACGGTTTTGATTGTATTACCCACGTTGTGGCTAGTATGCTGGAATTTAATAGATGTAACAATTTCAGCTATTTTCTATTTACTTGAAAACCCTAGACACTATTATAATATCACTGGATTTCCTATCAAATGTTTTGGTTAGCGTAAGGTAAAAACATTTCCATGTTTATGTGTGGGATGTCTTACGTGATACCTTTTGTTCTCAAAGGTTTTTCAAGTTAAACAACTTTAACCTGTTACTCATACCAGACCCATGTCTGATCCGGAGTTTATTTCTGTTTTTCCTAAACTCTCGGGTACCCAAATTTTTACGGGTAGCCAAGGGATTCAGGTTAGCTTTGACGTATTCTGGAGGAGCAATGGAGCAGGAGGCTTCAGCGTATAGATATATAGTGATTCCGCTGTGTTAGTATTTATCTGTATTTCGCTGTGTTGTATCTCTGTATTGTATTGAGATGTATCGAGTTGTATTAACTAGACAGGTGTTTATAACTGTCTAGTATGTGTTGTATTATCTGTGTAACTCTGATATATATGATATTATGTAATCTCTTATGTGATATATTATATTTCATTCGTTCCGCTGTTGAGATTCTGGTGTGTTTTCTTCTTTCTTCTCTATCTTTTCTATTTCTCACCCTTTTCTTTCTTCATAGTGATGCGATTTTCCGGTAGTGGAAGGTCGGGTCGCTACAGTTGGTATCATAGCGCTAGGTTGAGCGAATACCTAGGCTCTTAAGTAATTTCTTTCTTGAGAGAGCGTATTTGTATTTTTGATATATATATATATTTATTTATATATTCTACCTATTTGTTGGGTTACCCGTTCAGGTTTTCCAATATAATTTATAAAGGTAGATAAGGTAGTGGTGTGTAACACGACTACCATGGTTGAATTTGTTGAGGTCGGAAGCTTATCGACCGAGACGGTATTGGGTCTACAGTCCTTCTCGAGTGAATTTGTGGTGAAAGGATTTCACCAAGTCTCTGAAGGAGATCTGTTAAGAATTCGGAGTCCAGCATTTAAGTGTAAGATGATTGCGCTCGTGTGAGCGGATTTTCGAGAGTTTTGATGAGTGGAGTTTGGATCTGTCGGTTGGACAGAAGCGAGTTATGATATCTTGATACCTCAGGATGTTGTAGCTGTGTGATGAGACACAGGGACTATGGATGTCTCCGAAGATGTTTCTTTGGAACAAGTTAAGGAAGTAAGTCTGCTTCGGTGTTGTGGCTGTGTTCAACAGGATGTTTCTGGTTGGTTTGAGGTCCGAGTTTCTCGAAGAGCTTTGGATTGGGAATTCTTTGGCATTGGTGTCAGCAGTGCAGCTCGGAGTGTTCTGTGTATTGGCAAGAAGCTTTCTAGCTTAGCAGTAGAATTCAGAAGCAGCAGAGTGGTTTCGTTCTTTCGTTGGATGGGCCAGTTAAGCGTAAGCTGTTCTGTTTGGTAAAGAGAGAACAGTTTTTCTTTGGAATCAGGATGGATTAATCGCAAAAGTGACTTGCGATAGTTGGAGCGTTCTCTTGTGTTTCAGATATTTTTCTAGATGACTTCAGGAAGTCAGAGTTTTGTTAGCATTTGGAGATTGAGTTTGGTATCGACTGGATTCCAGGAGTGGTACCGATGGTTCATCTTAATAGTAGGATGTTTTTGGAGGAAGTTTTTAGTAGAGCAGCTCAGGTTTCGGAGGAACTTCTGAGTTTATTTTTGGATCTGTTGAACTATATTTTTGGAATTTGTTGTCCCGTGTTTGTTTGTGTTCGTCATCAGCATTGTCATCTACTCAGATCAGAGTTGTGCAGCGGAAGCAGTTGGGAGTGCATCTACTTTTCTTTCCTGGAGAAGAGAAGTTGTTTTCTACGGATGATAGTAAAGGTTGTGTTCTTGATTTTAGTGGGTTTGAGAAGATCATTCTACTGGATTGTTGTGGATTCAGATTGTTCTGAAAGGCATTAGCGGAGATTTAGCTGATCAGTAGGGATGGAGGCAGCTCTGGATCGTCCGAAGAGTTTGGTGGATAAGAGACGGAGGAATTTGGATTTCAGAGTTGGAGATTTGATTTTGGATGAATTTTCTCTAATTCAAAGGAGCTCTATAATTTGGTAAGTCTGGGAACTTAGCTCCGAGATGTTCTGGAGTTTCTCTGTGTTCTGGAGAGGTAGGTGTTTGGTCTTCAGATTTGGATTGCCAGTTTGGATAGCTGGGATTCGTTGTATTTCACGTATCTCTGAGGGAGTACGTGTAAGATTCTATCTCTGGTGTTGGAACCAGCAGTTCAGGGAGTTTTGGTTGTAGAGTCAGACTCGTCTATAGTCTGATATCTGTCTAGTTGTGTAGATCTAGATGAGTAGGAGTTCTGTAGCTTAGTTGTATAGATTGTTTGGATTCTGTAGGGCGAGTATCTCGGTATTTATACTCGGGAAACTCGAGAGAACTCTATCCAGGATTTTTGTCTGGATAAATAGGTTTGTTTGATTTGATGATTTGGTTGATATGGTTGTTAGCATTGGTTGTCATATGCATGTGTTTTAAAAATTAAAATTCTAAATAGATTATTAAATTACCTTTGTTTTAAATTTCGGGGACGAAATTCTTTTAAGGTGGGAGGAATGTGACGACCCGGAATTTCGAGCAATAAACAATTTAATAATTTATATTAAATATTTAAATTGTTTTGATATATCTTGGATTTATGAGACTTAAATGGATACTTTTCCTTTAATAAATATTGTATTGGTGAGTTTTATCTTTTAAAAACTAATTAATTATGTTTCCAAACTTCTAATATTTTTTTAGTGATTTGGGAATTTTGATTTATTTAATAATAATCTTTTCAAAGCTATTAAAATATATATATATAAGCTTTAAATTCAATTTGTCAAATGATACTTTACTATATTATAAAATAAGTAGTTTATAGTAAAGATATAATTTCTTTTATAAATCATTTCAAATTGTTAAATGTGTATTTATTTTAAAATAATAAATAAGAATAAACATATAAAATTAATAGATGAAAGTAAATATAGGACTTCACCTATATTTTTAAAGCAACTTGACTAAAGTAAAATAATAAGATCACAATATAAAACAAGTAACAAAGTAAATATATCAAATAAGGAAATATAAAATATACATAAGTTAAATTTTATTGTTTGTAAATTATAAAACCAATACACTAAATAATCAAATAACATGTTAGAAATATCATTCACTGACATTTCATTTTCAAACCAAGAATCTGCATAAGCAAGTGAACCATAGGAAATAATATTTCAAATACATTTCAAAATTTAGAACAAGGCAGTATAATACATAAGAATGGTCTGCCAGTTCAAAATAAAAATCTGCATAGTTAAAATAATAACAACTTGTTAGAAAATAAGCTTGCATAGGAAGTATGGAGACAAGTGGTTCGAATATATAGATTTGCAGACTTGAGTACAACAAAAATCAAATTAAATGTAGGCTGGTAAGGTAAATAGCATGCATAAAGGACATAGCATTAAATGATAGTAAGGCAATATCTTTTCTAAGTACAAAAGCATGCAATCTCGGCCATAAGCTATAAAAAATTATCTCTGGGAATTGTACAACTTGTACACTAGTTTGCCTAAAGAAAAATGATACCCTGTTTCATTTATATCAACCTGTTTTATACTTCACCCTGTAAACTACTTTCCCCTACTAGTTTTCATTTTCTTTCGAGCTAAGCAAAACTAAGATAAAAGCTTCATCTAAAATCCTAAACAAACATTCAAAAACAACCAGCAACTCAACAAATCAGAGATCAAGAGGAGCTTCTGTTAGAAAATCCAAAACTGTTTCAAAGGCCTGTGCTAAGCAAATCTAGTTTGCTCTGTTCTTTCTTTTGAATCATGGTGAGTAACAATTTTATTTAAAAACTTATAACTTAAATTTATGGCATGCTTCCTCGGTATTTGTGTGTATATGATTGTGATCTATGAGTATCTGTTTCTTATGATACCTGTATCTGTTATTATGTCTTGTGGATATGGAAACCACACTTTATCACTTGATCTAACCACTGACTGAACTTGAGATGTGAACAAGAACTGTTTATTTTGTTGTAATCTTTATATTAAAATTGTATTAAAGCTGAAAACAATCCATAACTATCTCTGGTAACTCAAGAAACATGTACATCTTTACATATGTTTAAAATCAAATCTCCTGTTTTAAAAATTCAGTTGCATCAAGTGAAAATATATACTAAATCATGATTTTTAAAACAAGAATTAGAATTTTTAAGCATGGGAGTGAAGAGCAGTTTCGTTTTGACTGTTTCGAGCATTTTGAGTTGCCGTGGATGATCAAGTCCACTGGTGATGTCGAGTTCAGGTCAGAAGGTAGAGGAATGACCAGGGATTTGGCGAAAATTGTCGTGATGGTCGACAGAGCAACGTGGAGGCGATGGCGATGATTTCTCGTGAGGAAACCTAGTTTTTAGTGTGCTATTAAGTTTCGTTCGTACAAGGCCATCAGGGGACCGAGTGTCACGCGACTGTGGGTTTTGGTAGAGGAGAGGTGGAAGAGGCTATGGCCGGAGTTGGGTGGCCTCTGGTGGTCGGAGCGGGAAGCGCGGGGTGTTGACAGGTATCGTGGCGATGTCGTTTTCATGTTTCCAGGCTTTGTTGGAGCAACTCGAATTCGATCTCGAGTACGTGGAGTTGATCGGAGGCTTGGGATAGGATCTGGAAGTGGTCGTCGATATGTGGAGATAGTCGTGGTCGACTGGAAGTGGCGATCGACGCCGTGCACGTGCACGATGGGGTGCTCTGGTGATCTGGGTTGGCAGAGAGGAGAACTCGAGATTCACTCGAGTAAATTCTTGTTCATCTCGTGTAAATTCACATTTTTCTCGAAGCAAAAATATGAGAGTTCGAGTAGATTTGGTTTCTCAGTTGTAACCTGTCCCAGTTTTACAAATTTTAAATTTGGGGTTTTAAATTAAAACCAATGTTAAACTGAGGCTAATTCAAGTGTTTAAAATTCCAGTTTTGAAATGGAAGAAGTTTAAAAGTTTAAATATTTTAAATAAATAAATATTTTGAAACTTTAGTGGATTTGGTCTAAAATCCCTTGATTTCTAAGATTTGCTTTAAATTTGAAACTTAAGATTTTTAAAGTTAGTTTATACATTGATTTAAAATTCAATTGGTATTCGTTTAAATCGGGAATTTAAAATGAAAATTAAAAAGGGAAGAGTGAAATAAATGCTCAACATATTGTAGTGGAAATTTAAAGTAAATAAATGGGAAATAAATTTACTTTAAGTAAATGAAGATTAAAGATTTAAATTCTTTAACCATTAAGATAATTTGAATGATAATTGATAAATTGATATTGATTAAATTAGTAATTATAAGTGGAAATGTATTGATTAAAGTAAATAATGAGTTAAGAAATTAATATGGAATTAAGAAGTATAGAATTGACTTTAATTTGATTAATAAATAGTTAATTGAACTTATAATTAAAAATGAAGAAATTGTAAGTATTATTTAAGATAAAGTAATTAATAAATGTTAATGAAGATTATTAACTAGATTATTTTATGATTAATTAATATAATTGATTTTTAAATAGTTAATTAGATTAATTAATTTAATAATCAACATTGTAATTGTTTAAGTGTAATTAATTAATGGGAATTAATTAAGGAAGAAATTACTCACTTTAGTAATTTGATTTATTCGAGTTAATTAATTTAGTTTAATTAATTTGGATTAATCAATTGATAATTGGGAGATATAATTACTCAGGAAAGTAATTGATGAATAATTACAGGATGTAATTTATGGATAATGATTTGTTAATAGAAGTAATTTGGATATAATTACTTGAAATTAATCAAGGGATTAATTAAATCTGTTTATTGGGAGTAATTAATTAAGGATAATTAATTACTGTATGTTATTAATCAAGGTGATTAATATATGTGATTTGGAAATTAGTTTTCTTAATAAAAATTAAGAAATAAAATAACTAATTAAAAGTTAATTACTTGATGTAATAGAATTAAATAGTAAATGTAATTAGAGATCATTTATTATAAATGCTGAAATCTTAGAATGAATTTATTTGGAATTAATTAATAAATGAAGAGATTTATTAATAAAATAAATTAAGTCATGTAATTAATTTAGGTTAATTAATAAATGAAGTAAGGTAAAGGTTATTTCCTATATTTGGTTAAGATAATTAATTTGTAAAAATAACTAAAGGATAATTTACTTTAAATGTAATTAAAGATAATTAATCGAGGATGATTAATTAAAATGAATAATTGGATAATGATTAATTAATTGATTGATAATTAATTAATAGAAGTATAAGCAAGTTTAATAATGGTGGAGTAATTAATTTAATTTACATTAAATTAATTAAAGATTTGTAATTAGTTTAATTCATTTTAAATTGATTATAAAATGAGGTGATTATTAATCTTTGTTTATATATGATGGATGATATTGATTTCCATGATTGATTGTGATCTCAGAGATATATCTATTGAGTTATGGATGTTTGGTTAAGTATGATGATATTGATTATCTGTTGAGTAGATAATATGGATTATCTGTTTATGATGATGATGTTGTTCTCCATTGTTATATTGTGTTTTATCTATCTGTGTTGATATAGGTAATAAATTGAATTGTTTTAACTTTAAAACAACTTGGCCTTAAAAGACACGTTTTGGATTTCGATGAGACCGGGATCGGGTTTCCGTATACCGGGATTCTAGGTCTGGAGACCCGAATACCACATCGATCCAAAATAACGTTAGGTCGTGAAATCTAAATGGAGCAAGTGAAGACTCGAGGTATAAGAACTATTCGTCAGTATAACTCTGTGGGTGATTCCGTAATGAGTTTGACGGAGATAGTACTTATAGATTCGAGATGGTGGTTCAAATTGCAAGGGTTATTGTCGTTAACTCTGAGGGTGATTCCAATACGAGTGTAACGAGATAATGCCTTCGGTTTCGTTCGAACCCGGAACGAACTTATATGGATCGAATGCTTTCAGAACATCGTCAGGCGGGCGATGAGCATTCTAAGAGATGTGTTCTCTAAAGGTAATCGTGACCTCAAGCCTCATCAACCGGGAATGGCTAAAACAGGGGAGGTGCAGCAAGGCTTCGTGGGTAGCACCCACTTGAGAGCGAGATATACCCCTGTCTAGAGTCCCTTTTTATTCGGCTGTGTGGGCGGTTTAGTAGCTACAACCGCCGGGGTTGTCTTGTTTGGAACTGTCCAGTAAGGGATGGTTCCGGTCTTGTGTTGCAGGGGACTTAGGGTGGGTCCTCGGTACGGTGATCTAGGCCACGTACTGTGACGGGCGGTACCCCAGTAGCCCTGCCATTGTTGGAAACCCATTTTCCCTACGAGACTTTACGGTTTTGATTGTATTACCCACGTTGTGGCTAGTATGCTGGAATTTAATAGATGTAACAATTTCAGCTATTTTCTATTTACTTGAAAACCCTAGACACTATTATAATATCACTGGATTTCCTATCAAATGTTTTGGTTAGCGTAAGGTAAAAACATTTCCATGTTTATGTGTGGGATGTCTTACGTGATACCTTTTGTTCTCAAAGGTTTTTCAAGTTAAACAACTTTAACCTGTTACTCATACCAGACCCATGTCTGACCCGGAGTTTATTTCTGTTTTTCCTAAACTCTCGGGTACCCAAATTTTTACGGGTAGCCAAGGGATTCAGGTTAGCTTTGACGTATTCTGGAGGAGCAATGGAGCAGGAGGCTTCAGCGTATAGATATATAGTGATTCCGCTGTGTTAGTATTTATCTGTATTCCGCTGTGTTGTATCTCTGTATTGTATTGAGATGTATCGAGTTGTATTAACTAGACAGGTGTTTATAACTGTCTAGTATGTGTTGTATTATCTGTGTAACTCTGATATATATGATATTATGTAATCTCTTATGTGATATATTATATTTCATTCGTTCCGCTGTTGAGATTCTGGTGTGTTTTCTTCTTTCTTCTCTATCTTTTCTATTTCTCACCCTTTTCTTTCTTCATAGTGATGCGATTTTCCGGTAGTGGAAGGTCGGGTCGCTACACACGGGTTAGAGGAGACAGTGCTGATTTAGGAGATGAAGGTGGAGGTGAAAACTTGTGGTGGCTATTTATCTATTTATGCTTTTTAAACATTCTTATTTTACCCAGTTCAGACAGTTATGTTATTTTGAATATTTTACTATAGAGGCTTTATGTATACATGTTGTATTATTTAACATGTTATGTTTCTGAAATGATTTTCTTTATGAAATGGGTATTTGTTTCTGATATTATAATCTATTCATTCCGCTATGAGATTCTAAAAGTACAGATAAATAGCTCTGTGTATAGTGTATTGTTTTAATTTTTATCAACCTAACAGCTTGCCTTGAGATGGGTTAAGGTTCGATGGCTTCTGTTGAGTTGAAATTAGATCTGTTTTAGGGCAGATTGTCACAGTTGGTATCAGAGTTTTGGTTGACCGATCAATGGGATACGTATATGTATGAGTGGCGTACTCGTTATTTTTGAAAGTATTTTTCAAAAACCTTACTATAAATAAAGATGTATATACACTAATTTGAATTTACTCTATAAATTCCGACTATAGAAATAGTCGCGACCATATTCCGAAAGGATGGGCAAGGTGACTATGGGTTGGAAAAATAAATAGAGTAAGGAATGCAAATAAAAAGATCGTAACTCTAAATTTTATAGGATAATAAATGTGAAACAAATAGGGAATACAATAATTTAATAAGGATATGAATGGATTGATTAAAAAGATGATTGAGATAATTATGGAGCGGTATAGAAGTTTTAATAGCAAAAGTTGGATGAATAAATAAATGACATTAAAAATTGTTCGGTTGGAATAATAATCATTTATTACGGACTTATAGAATTAGTAAATAAGCATGTTAGGTAGTAATTAAATACTACGAGGTAATATAGTTGTAAACATCCGGAAGTAAAGGATGAAAGAAGAAGAAGAAAATGCAATAGAGAAGACAATTATTAACATGTTGTTGTTTTGGAAAAGATTTTCTAAAATATCTAACTCCATGTGAAAGGATTTGATAAAAAGATTTTCATTGGAAATTTCCTGAAATGTTTTGAATGGATTTTTCAAAATATTTATTAAGAGATTGTTGTTTTGAAAAATAAGGAAAATCATAACTTAAAAAAAAATTATGGAGTCAAAAAGTCTGATTAAAAGTTTTTTTGTAAAAAGGGTTTTTCATTTTTGAAACTCTTAGTTTAAAAAGTTGGTTGGGCCAAAAAGTTTTCAGTTTAAAGGTTTTCGATAAAGTGATTTTTCTTTTTAAAATAAATATAAAATAGAGCGTAGGTTGGACTTGATGATTTTTCCTATTTCATAAATTTGGAAGTTCTTTAAAATTCTTCTTTTTAAAATAGAAATGGAACTTGATTAAAATGATGTAGAAGCAGTTTAAGTAGGAAAATAAAACTGAGCAAATATTGGGAGATTTGGATAGGAATAACATTAGGAACTTATAAAATAGGATTATTAATCTAGTTCGAGATAAAATAGAAGAGGAGTAATGAGAATGGGATAGGAAAATGATGGGATAAGAGTTTACCTTATCTATTTCATTTTTCATTGTTTAAAGTTATAAAAGATGTTTTTGAACGTTTTGAACTAAAAGACTAAATTTTAATGGAATAAATCTTTGATGTAGAAATTTTTTGAAAAAGGGAAATTATCTTGCTACTTTTTTGGACTAAGCAATCAATTTTAAAATTTTGATAGTAGGTTTAACAATTGAGTTGAATGTTTTGGGGTTAAAGACCCGACTTTTATAGAAGTAAGTCTTTGAAGTAAAAGTATTAGAGAAGGGAAATTATTTTACTAAGTAATTTTAGAATCTTTTGAATTTGGGGTTAAGAATAAAAGAGTAAATGTTTTGAAAATTTTGAAAAGTTGGGTTCTAATATTATTCGAAGGTTTTGTTCAAATGTTTAATAAAAATGGAATAAACGTATGAAGTAAAATAAAACATGATGTTTAGATGCTTTTGGGAATTCAATTCCCCAAACTATTTTTATAAGTTAGGAATTCTTTTTGAAAGTACGCCTTAAAGTTTTCTTTTAAGATGTTGAAATTCTTTTGTAAGTTCGAATTTCAAATATCGCATACTAGCCTGATATGGATTTCTAAGTTTATATTTTATAGAGTAGATAGGGATCATATCAAGGAAAGGAAGGTAAAAGGTTTCAGGATATGAATAAAATAAATAGTATGTACAACCTGATCTGACAATTTGAAATAAGTCTCGGGCATATGTTCGTAGAATGTTGGTAAGATTGTAAGGGTATTCTAGATCTATAATTGGGTTGCCATTGGAATATGAGTTTTCATATTTTGATTTATTGGGAGCAGGATCTTTGTAATTTCCGTAAATTACCTAATTCCTCAAATGCATAAAAGTGCAACGATTGAATTGACAAGGGATATAGCAAAAAGGGAAAGACATGTGTAAGGTATGAATATTCTTTTCTGTAATTTACACTGTCTATTTCCCTTGTAATTTCAAACGAAGTAGAATATCACTGATCATATGGATATTCTTTTGTTGAGTCGAAATTAAGTACGTTTAGGGCGGTTTGTTGCAATAATAATATAGCAAAGGCAAGTAGTTATATCTTCAATAGGGAATCTTGCAGTTTCAGTACAATGATCATATGGATCTCAAAAAGCAATATATATTTGAAATCAATATGGAATAGAATGAGACTAGAGGGGGAATGATTGAGAAGTCAAGTAGGAACTCTCTAAGCTTGTGAGTTTGCAAATCCTTGAAGAATATGAGTGAAAGTGTATGGATTTACAAAGAGAGTGAAAGTACATTAAGGAGTTTTCCTCACAAAAATATAAAAGTATAAGAATAAGAAAGAATAAGAAGTTACTAATAAAAATTCATTTTCCAAACCTCATTAAATAGAATATGAAAGAATGTGTATACTGGTGAAGAGATGACACCAAATTCTTTTCATTTGAATTTTGAAAAACAAAATAACTTCCACTATGTTGACTAGACCCAAAGGGTATGTCTATATATCATAGTATTTTTTTTTTCTTTTTCTAGAATTCAAATTGACACTTCCACGCTTTAGAACTTAGAATGTATGTTTATACGAAAATGTTTGGAGATCAAATAGGGTTAACTAAAAGAAGAATTTCAAAATATATTGTTATGGGATCTTTAACAAAAATTCTAAAACTTAACAGGCTTATTGAACACTTCTTGTTTGAAATTATTGTGTTTTATTGCCTTGAGTCAAACATATCTTTCATTTTCTTTATACATATAATGCATTTGCTTGATTTTATTCACCGGGCATCTTGTTTATCTCCGTAAAATATCCCCTGATATATCTTTGAATTATGGAAAACATAGAGAAAAGTTAGTAATAACATTTATACGGTAGTTGTCACCAAAATCAGTACTTAAATATTAACACAAGGTTTTATGCACAAACCATAGAAAATACGGCAATCATTCAAACAGACATACCTATTGTACTTTGATATTTAGATGGTCGACACGTTACCAATAAGAGATTATCAAGCTCAATTAAACAAACATTTATTCACCTGAGATGAGTGCCCTCACCTAGTCTTGCATTACAACTTTTGTAACGATCTGTAATTTCATCACTCTGAATAGGAATATTTAATTACTTTTAAATATTCAATTGATTATTTTAAATGATAAATAATCTATTTTGATTATTATTATATAATGATAATAAGTGATTTATAATGATTTTATAAATATATATACTTTTTTTTATAAAGATATATAAACTTCGTCGCATTCTAGTAGTTCGACGCTGTATTTTTATAAATGGATTTTAATATTATTTAATATAGTTTTATAGCTTAAATAATTTATTTTATTTATTTAAAGATCATAAGAGATTTATTTCCAAGTTTTGTTTTCATAATAAATAGTTTGATTTAAAAACTGAAAATGTGACCGAAGATCGTTTTTCGGATATTCGACTTTTATCAAATGAAAGTTGTTGCAACGTTGTTGTACACATTTGTACATATATACATTTAACAAATAGGAATGTATTTAGCACTAATTAGATTACTTTAACTAAAGTATCATTAGTAATATTAATTAAGGAAAAGGACAAAAAGAGTTTGCTTTAAGCAAACTTACCATCACTTACACATGAGAAGACATGGCACATAGAGGGGGAGTGGACTAAGCACATGGGTGACGTGAAATGTGTGGGAGGGTATTCATAGTCTTTAGCCACATTTCTTAACTCTATAAATACACACACACCCTCTCACTTATTTATTCCATATCTTCACTTCTTCCTCTTCAAAATGTCTTCTTCCTCCCTTCTCTCTTTTGGCCGTGAGCATGGGAGGATGGCCTTAGGCCGTGATCTATGGTGAGAGGAGGAGGAAGCAATGGCGTGAGTTATGAAGGGGGGAGGTGATGGACATGAGCAAGGTGGGGTGGTGGTGATGGCCGTGAGTTATGGAGGTGGTGGGTGTGTGTTATAGCAACGGGAAGGAATGTTTTAGTGATGTTTTGGTTAGAGTTGGAAGTGTTAGTAGGAGGGTGGGTTAATTGAATGCTGGTAGGAAGTGTTTGGTTTTAATAAAAGTGAGTTAATATCACTTTGAATCACTTGATAATCACTTGTTTATATTATTTATTAATCACTTAATATGCTTGCTATTAGTGATAATAATAGACATTAACTACATAAAGTTATATCCTTGATCATATGCTAAAATGATTGTTTATATGGTTGTTTAATATGTTTGGATGATGATTGGTTGATTATATAAAAGTTTGGTTGTGATAGGTATATGATTATTATGATTTATAAGTTGAAAATCATATATGATGAGAAAGGATAGCTATGTGAATTAACAATACATACCTTGTGAAAAAGTGTTCACATTATACCCAAAAATAATATGTATACAACATATGTTAGGCCTCTTTTTTTAAAAACCAAAAGAAACATCAGTTTATAATATTAGAATTTACTTTGAAAAAGTAAAGAAATGAGAAAATGGAGTTTTGTAATAGGTTTGGACTTAGTTTAAAAAAAGAAATTGATAAGGTGGAGTTCTAAAATTATTTGAAAAATAAAATCTATGGTTTCATTTATGAAGAAAAAATAGTTTTAAAAGGTGGAAAATGATATAGAAATATCATATAGTTTAAAATTAAGGATTTTGAATTAAAAAGGTTGGAAAAATGAACATTATAATAATATAATATTATAATAAGTGAAAAGAAGTAAAATAGATTTTTAATAAGTAAAATGGTAAAATATTGTTTTAAATTAGTTAATAATATTTTATTATGTTGTTAAAATGATTTAAAAGTGGTTTGGACAAGTCTTATAAATTTTGACTAAAAGGTGAAAAATAAGCCGTCGCGTTCCGCCAGTTCGGGATTTGCGACCTGAAAAGTTAAACGGATGTGTAGGGTAAAATATAAGTCGGAATTCCTTGAAATAAGAATTTTTCGGACCTCGGCGGGTATGTTTTTCAAATGAAAAAGAAAAATCAAAATTTTGTTTAATAAAGTTTGAAATATTTCCAAATCAAGTTTTTAAAATCATCGCGTTTTGGCAATTCGCAAAATAATGTTTTCGGCTCTTTAATATGGATGTTTTTAAATCTTTAAAAATATGAAATAAATTCCATAAATATGTTAAAATATTTTAAAAGGAATTTGAATGATAAAAATGGACATATATGTAATAAAATTGGTGTTTTAATCTATAAAACCTTAAAATCACTATTCACCGACAATTTAGCAATGGAATTTGGTAGCCGTTGAATAAATGATTTGAACTTGGGTTTTCTTCTCGAATCTTTTTGAATTTTTTTCAAAAGATAAATCAAATACTTTAAAAGTTTAGAGTTGATCAAATAACTTGACCATCTTATGGTAATAGAGAGATAGTCTTTAGGCTGGAGTTTGGAAAACCAGTTGCCTACTCTCCCTAGCTATCCGGACTGGCCCGACGGAGGTGATAGTTAATTTGATTTGCTCGGATCACATTTTCTTAAGATAAAATAAAAGAGATTTAGAGTTTTCCGAAAAGGTTAAACAAGATTTAAAATATGATTTTGATGGTAAAGAGAACATTCTAGTTAAATTCTATATTAAATTCCGAGGAGGGAACTTGTACTATCCGTGTGAATTTAAAAGGTGATTCCACCATTATTCGACGAATAGTACTGGTACAGGTTAAATACGGAAATTAGTATTGAGTATAATTAATCTAAAATCTATGAATCTTTTTTGCTCAATACTAAGTGATTTGGGTTTAGAGTAAGTGATGTCTTAAATAAAATGTTTTTGACCCATTTAAAACATGTTTCAAAAAATGAAATCTTTATTAATTATGATAATAATAGAATATGGAAAAAATTTCCATAAATAATTAAAAGGAAATAATTTGGTATTTCCCAAGTTGAAAAGAGGTTTAATAATTTTGTATATCCCGAAATAGAAATGGTTTAAAGATATATATCTCTAAAGATATATATCTCTAAAGATATTTTATGGGTAAAAAGATATCTTCAAAGTTAAATAATATTTTGAATAAAAGAAGAAAAGAGGATTCAACGAAAGAGGCTTAGCATTTATGTATACACGTATACATATCTTTTTATCAATAATTAGTTCGGAGAGACCGGGATCAGATTTGGGTGATTCCTATCTGAAAGCCACTTCAAACCAATATATGCATTCGAAAGTGAAGACATGTTGAAGGTAATGATTTTGAAGACGGAGATCTTCATAATTTAGGGCTGCTTGCCACTAACCTCGTGATTCCCATATTATGTACATATGGTGGCAATAGTACCTTCATTTTCAAATATGAATGCAAGGACTGCTTGCTACTAATCCTAGGGTGATTCCCGAAACAGGATGCAGTAAGAGTACCTTCGGTTTGTCATGTTCCTAGACACCTTGAATGGACGAGTGTCTGACATTGCATTTCTAAAACCACGTACATTAGTTTTTACAAACGTACATATGTTTGGTGATGTAGGAGGTAACCCCTCTCACACTTAACACCCTTCCCTAAGCCGCATGAACTCGGGGGTTGTACTTTTGTGGAAATCAATTAGTGTGTTGACGGAAATGGAAATGTGGCATTCAAAGTGAGATTTGATGTTTTGAGAAAGGTAAAAACGTTACCTCGGGCCTCACACATCGGTAATGCAGAAACAGGATGGATGCAACAGGGCTATGTGGGTCACACCCATTAGGATATAGTCGTCACCTCTCTAGATTACCCTCTATATTTCGGGTTTATTGTGTATGCTATGGCTAAGGATAGGTCGGGAACGACCGGGGTGATGGTGCATTCGGTACTATTCAGGAAGGGTAGGTCGTTTCTGTGTTGATAGAGGTTGGAGCCTTGGTATTTTTTTCTAGAGATGTACTGTACAGAAAGTAGTCCCTTACCTTGTCATTGTTGGAAATCCATTCTCCAATATGCACCTTTACGGACTTAATTGTATACCTAAATATGCTATTGAATTTAACAAATGTAACAATTCATGATATTTTAATATGTTATTTGAAAAGTGTTTTCAAGACAATGTTATTAGAAATATTATCAAATGATTTGATAAAAATGATTTAGTTATCATAAGGTAAAACTCGTCAGTGTTTATGTGCGGCGTAGTCTTATGAAATACTCTTCTTTTCAAAGGTTTTGTTTGGCATCAAAGTCGATCTATGACACTGTCATATATATTTATGATTTGCATTTCTCACGCTAGTTTACTAGACTGATCCGGGTATTTTTAATACTTGGGTCAAATCCAAGTAGTTTCAAGATTAGCTAAAGACGTTTGGACTTTCCAAAGGAGAGTTAGAGACCTTCATCAACGTATGGACGTAGTTTACTTTTCCATTGTGTTTATTGTTTTTTAGCATTTGTAAGAACAGGTATTTATAACTGTCCAGGCTGAGCTTAGGATAGACTCTGATATATGTATTTAAAAGTTTTTCCGCTATAAAGGTTATTGAAATAGTATATGTTATTCCATTCGTGTGAAATTTTGTTGTCTTCCTTTTCTTTTTACCCTTAACAATCCGCATTTTCGTTCAATTTGGGTTGGATATGTGTGGTTTATTATCAACCTAAACTGTATGGAAGTGCAGGTCGTTACATCTTTCCATGGAAGGTCCTATACAACCAGTCAAAATTCATCTTGGTTGTGTGCAACTAGACCGTTGACTATGTACTTAAGACTAATGGTTCACATCAAGTAATCACTGATATACCTGAAGCTTTTAGTCATTAAAGCTTCCTTGGATCATACAAGGATAATTTCCATCCTACACCTCAAAATTGGTTGCCATGAGCCAAAACATTGCTCGTCACCAAACACATCTCACCTCAAAATTGGTTGCCATGTTCTCATCTTCTTGGTTCCATTCCATCTGTATCAAACTTCTTCAATTTTTGGCAGTACAACGCTCCAGATCCTCTACTCGATTCTTTTTGTCATGTACCGAAATTTTCGACTTTCGAAAATTCAACATCGATACTCACTTTATCGACTGTCGAGCAATCGAGTGCTGGAAACTCCCATAGTGAGGGTTTTAGAAAGAAGAGGTAGAAGAAAAAGAAGAAGAGAAGAGAGAAGAGAAGAAAGAAGAAGAAAGAGGACAACAACAGATACAGAACAGAGACAATATCAGAATCTCACATATCGCAGCGGAACAAAAATATAATAGATAATCACTAGTCTTTTAAACAAAGTACTATATCAGTTTTATACATACATCAATCTGAGTCAATATACAACTCAATACAATACATCACATCAATGGACAGTTATATAACTTGTCCTCATACAGAATACACAGCGGAATAAATATATCAGATACAAATACTACGTCTCGCCCTCCAGCTTATCTCCAAAGCTCCAGAATATCCTGATAACATAACTCTAGGCTACCCGTGTGGAAATTGGTGGGCACCCAGAGTTTAGAAGGGAACAATAAACTCCGAGTCAGTCATGGTGACTGGTGTGAGATCGTAAAACAGTTATTCTTTTCACAAAGAAAATAAAACAAATTCGCAATGCTTTTGGAAAATGAAACTACCATAAGACCTCCCACCACACACACAATGCAAACGCAGAATTGGAGGAGATTTCTTCTTATGATAGTCAAAGATGCTTACTACGCAAAATCAAATTCTTTTTGATATTATTATTAGTGCATAGTGTAGAAAACATTTTGAAAGTATAATATTAATCTTAGCCAGCATAGGCATTCCGCACTTATGCCTACTATAGCTACCATCCAAACAGTGGTGACCACCATAAGTGAATGATAGGTTCTACAACTAAAACCGTACAAGGCTCGTATTGTTTCTTTGGATTTCCAACAAATGGTCAGGCTAAGGAACTTCCTTTTCCACGATGGGTACGTCCCTGGAATAGACGACCCGAGAAATAACCTAACATTACGGTTAGATCTCTGCCAACACAAGGCCGGGTTACCTCTGCAAAAGTAGGTAACTACTGACACGCGTATGCCATCCCCCGATCGTAACCGATCTTCCCGAGGATCCCCGATTTCCAACAAACCACATAGATAATAATGCAGCAACCACATAGGTTAAGTATCTGGGCTCCATACCATGATACCACCTCTATCCAGAAGGAATGACATACACTAAGGGGCGCTACTCCCTAAAACCTTGCCGCATCCTTCCTGTTTTGACCATTTCCGGGGTGTGAGGCTCGACGAAGTCTCGTCCACAAAGCTACGCTTTCTACAAAGCCATGCTTCGGGTCAAACAAAATGATCAACCTATGATCACAAAGATATAAGATCAAACAAATGATCATATCACAAATGATCAAACACTGATCATTTCACAGCAACACTCAGTATGCCACGTTACCAAATTGGGATATATCGCTGATAAATTTCAACTACATAACCTCTGAGCTCGTACGTCTCAGAGAAGGGTGTTAAGCTAAGAGAATAAATTCTCCGCCACCAACAGAAATGTATTTGAAAGAAATCAGCTTTATATCTCAAATTGTAACGTCAGACACACAATCCATACAAGTCTGTTCCGGGATCGAACAGAACCGAAGGCACTTCTCACGAAGCCCTTGCACATCCGGATAATTTTCAATCACGTCGGGACTTCCCGTCACTAAGGGTGATAAAACCTCTAAACCGGAGATCAGCCGATGTAGAGTAACTCGACGGTAATCCTTCCGTTTTCAAAAATATCCGGTCTTCAACACCGGTCTTCGAATGCAATTCATAACGACGTATCACATATTCGGAATGGGTTATACGACCCCATGGTCCTTTCCCGGCTAACCCGAATAGTGAGCGATTATTCAAAAATAAGTGTGGCATTCAAATTCATCCAATTCACAACAAATACCATTCAAGGTAATTATTGATAGTCGGTTATTTAACTATCAATAAAGATGAACATCATCAGATTCCAAATAATTTTCCAAATTATTTATTTTCAAAAATATCTTTACTAGATATAGAATTTTCCACACTTAACCATTTGAAAATAATTTCAAATCAATTTCCACACTTCAAAAAAATAAATCAATATTTATTTTTAAACAACTTCGCTTTCTTTTATAAATTCCGTATCGAATTTATACTTTCGAATATCTACTGATATTCGATTTTCAAATCGTTTTCAATATTCAATTTCAATTTATCTTTACAAGGATAAATTCTCAAAACGTTCATTTCATATTGGAAAAGCAATTCCATACTTATTTAAAAATAAGTATTTTCACAAATCTATTTATTTTCAACATTTGAAAATATTCGATATACTTAAATCAAATTAAGTATAATTTCATTCTTTAAGGAAAATATTCTTTTAACACCTTTATTTGAGTCAAAACGAATGTTACGTAAAACATCGTTACGACGACTCAAAATCACTAGTATAGGGATTCAGAATTAAGATAGATGTATAAATCCCAATACTATATAAAACATTTCCTTCCGGAAATCATTTACTATAACAACAATGTTATAGTCCACCATTTCCTTAAATTTCTCGAAAACGTCTATTTCAACAAGTACTGTTGAAATCTATGCTTTCGACTCATAATACATTTTAAACATCTTTAAAATGTTTAACTTCATTTTTTTTATATCACTTTTTCAACAATAAATCCATTTTACTTAACAATATATTCACTGTCCCAAAATCGTGAATATAATTCACTTAACCCAATTTCAATCTATTTCTACACATTTTTATTTCAATAGAGATTCGCTATCCAAAATCGCGGATATATCTTCTTTAGAAATTTTCTATATTAAATTTATCCAATCCAATCTATTTCGAATTTATAAACACGGTTATAAATTCTATTTCTATTTTAATAACAACCTCGACTTATAAATCTTCTTTTTATCAACTTCTATATTTTTACTTATCAAAATAAGTGATTTCGGATTTATAAACAACTTTTATAAATTCCAATTCTATTTATAAAAACTTCAATCCTAAATCAATTTCGATATTGATTTCAAAATTTATTTTCAACTTTGGATAAAATTTCCATACTGATTTCTCAAAAATTCATTTCCAAATATTAAATCAATTATAGATTGATTTCTAATTTTATTTATCCCTACTAAATAAATTCCTTATTTTTCTCAAGTTATTCAATATTCTGTTTTAAAATGGATTCTTCAAATTGAAATCATTTTTTTTTGGTTTCCCAAATTATTTCAATTTACCAATTAAATTTCTAATTGGATTTCCAACTTATCTCCTTTTTAAATAAATTCCTTTTTAGGAAAATAAATTTCAATTGTTTCTTTCAATCTATTTAAAAATCCAAATTTTTAAATTAAATTCTTCAATTTATAATCACTATTTTTTCGAAATCCATTTATTTAACATTTTCACTTGATTCTGGAATTAATTCGATAAGATTATAAAAATTAACTTTTTATACTTTAAAAATTCCTTTCTTCAAAATTTATTCAATTTCTAAAATTAATTCACTTAGAAATTTCTATTTTGATTTCAAAAATTCAATTTCGTTTATTTTTGGAATCCAATGATATCAAACATCCATTCAGCTAAATTTTAGCTTTCAAACAATTTCCAGACATCAATTCAATAACATCAATAATCATTCACAGATTCATATCACAGTATAAATAAATTCAATCAATATGAGGGGTCCAGTTGGATCCCTCCAACCCGTTTCCCTGCATCCAAAGACGTCAGCACAATACCAATTCCACTTCGAGGTGGAATATCGTGGTATATGGGTTTTATAAAAATAATCCGCTTACTAACGGCGCAATAGGGTCTCATCCGCTATACGAGGCGGGAAATCATCAATCCAATATATACATATGCCAATATGTATATATTGCTATATATAATAGATATATCCTACCATATCTAATATCACATCCAAATAGCAATCAAATCAATCAATAACTGCAAATTAAATTTCCTTTTTGAGTGAGAAAAATCTCACCTTTGCTTTTACATTTGCAATTCATTTCCAATCCAGTTTGTTTTTCTTCGCGGTTTTAAACCTTGTATAAACAATTTTATAGAATCGATTAATATTCGAAATAAATCGAACAATTCAATTTGCCATTTAAGGATTTTAATTCGACTAACAATTTTATTTTATTTCATCATCATATTTTTTTTTCAACTTAACTATAAATAGTCAATTACAGTTCAATATAAATTTTAAATTCTCAATACGCTATTCAAGCAAATGCAAACAATATTTTTTATTGAAACTAAAAATTTAGTTTTAAACAAACTTCAGCATTTCCAAAATTCCTATATACAGTTAAATCAAATTTAAACTAAGTTAAGAACAACTAAAAATTTAAAACTGCTCATCATTTTAAAATTCCCTTAACTGTCTGTTTTTATTATATTTTCATTCGATCTTTGAATATATCACACTAATGATAAAATCAAATTACCTTATTTCCTCTAGTCGACAAACCCACGCGACACTCCTCGACCAACCCCCAAAATCTAACGCGAAACCCTAGCTTCGCCCACACATCTCCACGAGTCGTCTGTTACAGTGCACTTGCTTCCTCACGACTTCACCCTCGCAATCCCGACCATGATAACGCCCCTACGTCGCCTCCCAGATGCTCGCACACGCGAGGAGCCCGTGTAGTCACCGCGACATCACGAGTCCCCAGAAACTACCATCGCGACATCCACGACACGCCGCCCACGTTCGCGGTCCCCCTCTCTCGCGTACGCACACGCGCGCGCTTTCCCCCTTCGCGAGATCCCTCCTCCATAATTTTAGCAGTGGAAGTAAAAAGAGACAGTAGCCGGTCTTCAAATCAGTGGTAGAAAGTATCGCGTAGGAGGAGGATGAGTTCGACTGTTTTGATTTGGTACAGAGGGAAGGAAATCGAGAATTTCTTTTCAACTGGCTCGCCATTTTTTTATTTTGATTTGTCTTCAGCCCCTTTGGTCTTTGAACGAGAGGACTATTTGAAAACGAAAGGGGATGGTTGCGTGATAATTTCGTAGCCTTCAGCGTGAACAACGGAGCGTGTTTAAAGCAACGAATAGAAATTGACGTGACCAAATTAAAAATTTAAATTCAAATCCGTTTAAATTTTAATGCGTTTGTCTATCGTGTGCACACATAACGACTCAGAAAAATACTAAATTGGAAATCCGACAATAATTCAATATTACGGACCCAATGGAACTGGTTTCGTCGAATTCCGAGACTGTTTGAAAAATGACTGTTTTTAAATATCAGTTCAAACAATTAAATTTCAAAACTGAACGAAACAGTTTAAATTTCAATTCTAAAGCTTTTATTATCTTCAGTGTTGTCAATACGAATTTTAAAACCTTTCGAAATATTTTTCTTCAACTTAAAATTGAAGATTCAAATTTTCGTTCAACTTACAATAGATTAAATTCTACAATTTAATCGCCAATTTCAATATTATATTGGGAATTCAAATTAAATCATCGTTCAAATATTTTAAATTAATTAAATATCCTCAATTTAATTTGTTCAAAATTCTGGGTCGTTACACTTTTCTAGCCATTTTTTGCTGGGTAATTTGGAAAGAGAGAAACGCCCGTGTTTTTAACAAACCTGCTAGTACGAGGGTGTATATCTGCAATAGGATTATTAATATCTTTGCTTTTTGGTCAGGCTCCAGCTTCTCCGCACCAGTCAGGCTCCGTCTTCCGACACCCAGATCACCCCCAGCTGAGTCGGTGGGCAGTGCATCATCTGCCACGCCGGTTGGTCCTCATTCTCATGGTTATGGATACTGTACATGACAGTATCTTTTCATCTATATCTATATCTGACTTGTATTTATGTACATATTGGGCTAGGGTTGGTATTATGACTCTAAATCTTTTTTGCTGCTGCTGCTGATGTATGTTAGTTCAAAACACTTTTTCTGGCCAACGACCAGGCATGTTGATCGTAATATTACTATTTTAATATTTAGTACTAATCGGCTGTGTAGTTCCACGCTACACATCCGTTCTTCTCTATAAAAAAACTAACAACACTAGAATCGAACCCAAACATCACCATTTGTTCAAGTTGTCTAATGCTTCCTTGGTTGAGTGATGGTTAATGATTGCTAGTGGACGATCAATCATAATCAATATGCGCAATGCCACTAGACGGTGCATCTCAATTAGTCTCGCGCTACATCCCTGATCGATTTATGTGCATTGATTGTTTGGGATCCTCGACATCAGTGAGATGTTGCCTTATCTCTATTGATCGGTAATATCTTCCTTCCCTCGATTAACCGATTAAGTACATATTGCTCATGAGTCATGAGCACCTATTAATCGCAAGTTTTGCCTACCAGACTTCATCTTCTTCTTATAGTTTTTCTCAAAACCCATATCTAAACTCTCTGAAATCCATTTCAAATCATTTAAATTCGAAATCGAATTATTCCACAATCAATCAAATCCAAACATACACCAATACGTATCAAACACATCAATCCGTAAAATTACCAAACCTAGAAAGTGCAACATTTTTAACTATATTAGCCAAATTGTACATGCTTGGATATAAAACTAAACATCAAATAGTAAGGATTGGAATCACTTGCATTTCTAATTAAACAAGGATTAAATCAACAGAAAACCTTCTCCAAAAATCATCTGTTCTCTAAATCCAAAAATGAGCCTTCTTAAATTCAAATAGGTTTGTTAATCTATGATTGCATGCAAAATTTGACCACATTTCATTAATTAGTCATTAACGGGGTTTCTGAAGTTGGTTAGAAAATAAAAGACAAAATGAAACATGAGTAAGTATTGGTTGTATTTCTAGATTTAGGGTTTGACATATAATATATAAAAGATCTATCCAATGGGAATGACCCACTATGACTTTTCCTTCCTATCCAAATTTGACATATCTGTTTTATTATATATAAAGTTAAATATATGATTTTTTGTTATCTGGTCTCATAATCCTTCTCAAGCTCTATACTTAATTCTCCTCTGTTTACGGTCCATTTTTCATTTTCACCCTTTAGCTATTTTATTTTTGTCTTCAAACATTAAACTAGGTATTAATCGTATCCTCTCAACTTACCTTTTTCTTATCAGCTTTCTTAAATATATTCACTTTTTAAGCTGGGGTTTCCTTCATTATTCATCGACTCCCTAATTCTTTAGTTAAATAGCACCCCATTTCTAAACTTAATTTTAGTAATCATTCCAATTATCATCACAGTTTATTTTTTTCCCCGATTCAATACTTTAATCTCTCCCAATTTTGCAAGAAAAATTAATATGTATTATTTCTAATGTAACAAGACAATAGATCTTTGAAAATCAATTAAGCTCATCTTATTTGTTTTATTTTTTAACTACATAGAATTTGATCTTCGCTAATTAATTTGGTTTTTGGTTTTCCAGTTGTAACTTTTTTGTTGTTAGGTATGATGACATAATATACCATATTGAAGTAGCCTGATTCAAAGAATAGAGAATGATGCAAGTGAATAATATAATGGCTTCAACATCATTTTTTAGGTTTTAA
Source organism: Allium fistulosum (assembly GCA_030737815.1). Classification (NCBI taxonomy): domain Eukaryota; kingdom Viridiplantae; phylum Streptophyta; class Magnoliopsida; order Asparagales; family Amaryllidaceae; genus Allium; species Allium fistulosum. Next base: position 901,254,972 of record CM060905.1, read on the forward strand.
TTGATATATCGGTAATTAATTTCATTTTTTATCTATAATACTTTTTTAATTAAACTTATAACTTAATTAGTACAGGACCATGGATTATAATTGATGAATGAATTGCAAGGATTTGGGTTGATGAAAGGTAATTTCATTTCATGATCATCTATTATATATAAAATCCATTATATATAATATGTATGTATGATGCAAATGAATAATATAAGGGCTTCAATATCCTTTATTTTGAAATTTTATTTGATATATCGGTGAATAATTTTATTTTTTGTCTATAATACTTTTTGATTAAGCTTATATCTTAATTTATACAGGAATATAGATTATAATTGATGAATGAATTACAGGGATCAATGTTGATGAAAGGTAATTTTATTCCATGATCACCTATTAATTAATAAAATCTATTATATATATATAAGAGAATATTGACCCATTGTATACTCTTTTCACAATTCATCTCATGAATTCTTAACGATTGAGGGATTATTAAAATCTACACACTTATAATTTCATTTTCATACATCTTAAATATTAATGGTAGCATTAATGGCTGTAATATACAATTAATTTCATATAACCTCCTTTTATTTATGTATTTCATTTTGATTGAGTTATCTATTAAAAAAATTAACATATGGTCTTTGGCTCATTATCAACTAATTTCTTTTTTAGGATCGACATTTTGTTTGTATATAAAAGAGAATATTTGATCCTTTATATACTCTTTTCGTAATTTATCTCATCTATAGTGAATTCTCAATGATTTGAGGTATTAATAACATTTACACATTATAATTTCATTTTCATACATATCATATATTAATTATACTATTAATGGTTACAGTATATCATTAATTTCACTTAACATCTACCAATTGTTAATTTCATTATGAATTGAATTTTCCATTTTTAAAAATAATAACCAAAGTATTTTTTTGGCTCATTGTCAACTAATTTTGATTGAATTTTTGTTTGTACCCAAATTGTTGTAGCATGAAACATAGTTAAATGAATCGATAATTTGGAGAATTAAAGGATTGATGTTGACGCAATTTTTAAATTTTGTGTTAAGTTACCTCCATCTTTTATTGCAAGACATTATATTATAATATTAAAAAATCCAAACAACTTTGTTTGTTTCTTTATCGGAGATTGACTTTATTATCTAAATTTAAATTGTTGCATGGTTTAGGCTGAATTCACGTAATCGATAATTCAAAGAATCGGAGGATTAATTTTTAAGTGATTTCAACTTATGGTAACTTATATTTATTGTTTTATTACAAATATGTATATACACATGTGTGTGTATAGTGATTGGAAAGCATGATTGCTTAATGTAGAAAAACTTGATTTAAACTTTATAGGTGATTAGTATATGGATTTCAACAAAGTATATTTCAAATTTAGAGATTCGAATGAGAACTTGGTGATTAAGTTCAACTAATTCAATTTGAACATTTTAAACTTACTTTTCCGTCCATACTATCTTTTTTGTTTATCTTTATAATAAATTCAATATGGTTGTAATATTTGTCTCTTATCTTCTTTAATCTCATCTCAAATGTTTAATTCTCATAATTTGTTGTATAAATTTTACGTTGAAGTCCAAATCATTATTTAAAGTTTGCATTAACAACGTCCTCATTTGAAAAATATGTCATAACACATTAGTCACATACATGTTTTACTCTCTTCCCCCATTAAAAATTAAACCTACATATTTTCCCTTTAACCATTCAACTTTTTGTAACTTGAAACACAATTATGATAATCAATACATAATTCATTTTAAAAAAATGCAATTTTGTTTTAAAACTACAATAAAATTCTTAACATTTTCTGGTCATAAATTTTGTCATTTCCATGTTAGGTAAGGATTCATATTGACTTTCAAAAAAAAGTTCAATTTATTAGAAACATGCCAAAAGCTCTCTGATTCACTTATTCTTACCTTCAACTCTAACATGTTTAATGTATATCTATATTACCCATGAAGTTTAATCTTTGATTATCCATTTTTTTCCTCTTAGTTTTGAGAATAAAATCCTTATTTTTTCGATATTAACTCTTTATGACAAATTTTCCATTGCACTATTCTTATTTCCATTTGTCACACTCTTTACATTAATTACTTCTTTATGATATAACTGCAATTTCTTCGTTTTCTCCATAATTTCAAGTCAAGTTATTTTTTCTTTGTTACTTCCTATTGTCAATTTCTTCTCCTTACCATTTCATTTTCATAATTTTGTCACTCCTTTTCTAATTTCATATGCATATTAGAATTCAAAAGAAATTTCAATTGACAACTAAAATGGCTTCATCGCTGGCGATTGTTACATGACATGTTTCTTCGTTTGCCTGACCAACTTCGTTTCCTTTTGTCAGCGCTTCATCTCATGGCTAAGAAGAAGCGCTCGTTGCCAGATCTGGATCAATCCCTAGCTCGCTCTGGTGCTCTCATCAACGCTGCTCCTCCTTTATCTTATGTCATAGGGTCGCAATCTGTTGCTTCCTCTTCGATTGTTAAATATGTGCTCGTGCCTCCCTCGTTTGTGAATGAAAATGCTAACCCAATTTATGGGCTTCTGAATGACATTAGCTCGCTGCTGTCCTCTGCGCCTTTGCTTGGCAGTCCTTCGAAAGCTGGTGAGAATCCTCTGTCTCCTTTCTTAGCTGCTAATTGTTATGATCCTTGGTCGCGAGTGGATGTTGGGTTGCATGTTGTGGTAGAATTAGATTGTGATGATTCTGAGAATATCGATAATAAGGGTTGTGCTTCGTATGTTTTAGCTGCATCGGTTGTAGCTGATGTTACCGGAGATGTTATCACACCTGTTGTTGTGGATTACGATATCAATTCACGTGACATAGGTCTGGCATGTAGCAGCCTACATGTGCTTGTGATAATGCCCAGCTAAACTTCCCATATCCCAGTTTAATCCCTTGTGATTCTAAGCCTAATATTGCGGTTGCTTCTCCACCTAGGGTTGTTCCAAAGTGGATGTCATTGTTCTTTAAGTTGCCAAATAACGCGGGTGTGCATTCTCCCCGTAACTTTGATAAAGTAGAGATAGAAGGTGTTATGATTCCACCGGTGGAAGTGCTAGAGGCCGGTGTTGATTTTTGGAAGGATTATTTAGTGGGATTTTTCCTCGACTCCAATCCGGCCTATCAGATTGTTAAGGCGCTATGCAGCCAAGTTTGGAAGCCTATAAGGGGATTAAATGTTCATTATGATAATGCAATGTTCTATTTCAATTTCTCGCATAGTGACGAAAGACAACGTATTCTAGAGGCTGATCTTATTCTCATTGAAGGGAAACCTTTTATTATTACATCCTTGAGTCCCTCTGTTGATAGGGCTAAGGATCAGGTTCTTTCTATTCCTGTTTGGGTCCACTTTTCTCACATTCCATCTGTTCTTCAACCCCTGATCGGGATTGATTAGCTTGCAGGCCTTGCTAGTAAGGTGATATGTTATGATGCTAACACTGTAGCCAGAAAGAAACTAGTTTATGCCAAAGTCCTGATTGAAATAACACCTGCCAAACCAATGCCTTCTGTTTTGAAAGTCAAACTTGTTGCTGGCCATATTGCTGAGGTCACAGTGTGCTACACTTGGAAACCGGAGCCGGTTCGTCCTGCTAGTCCTTTGGGCACCTTTCTGATGCTTGTCCTAGATCTGCCTCTGCTGACCTTGTTCCACTATCTGCTCGGGTTCCGCTTCCTCATCCTCCTGCCAGGAAGTGGGTCCAGAAGGTTACTACTACCCCCTCTGTATCGCCTTTTGTTGTTGCTTCTACTGGTGACGCTCCTTCTGTTGTTGCCCCTGATGGTGCGGCCATGGCTAGGACTGATAGTTCTATGTTGACTGATGTTGTTGTTTCTGCTACTGTTTCTCTTGTTTCCCCTATGGGTATAGCCTAGGCCGAGCTTGAAACTTCTCTGTTTACCGATTCTATTGCTCTTGATGCTCCTATTGGTGCAACCTAGGCTCAGCCTGAATCTTCTATTACTTGGAATTCCAAGGAGCGGGCCTGGATTCATGTTCCTTCTGAAATGCGGTACTCGCCTGAGACTGACACATATTTTGCCTTTATCAGTGATGTGGAGTGAGAAAATCGGTGTCTTATATATCACATTGATGGTGAGGGTTTGTCCCTTACTAGGGTTGGGTGAGATACGTGAGGAGAACAAAAGTAAGTTTTATGATGTCAGTTGGGATAGGAAATTTATTTACTCACCAACGTCTGAAGGTTATGATCTGAAGATGGCTACTCTTTTCTCTGCTCAACTGATGTTGGCAGTGGCAGTCCCTCCTTGGAGGGTGCGAGGTCTTTTTTGTTAGTAGTTTAGGCCCTTCTGCCTAGCTCATGTGCTTTATTTTTCTTTATGGTTTAGGCTCTTTCCCAATTTGTTGTTCTGTGCATGTGCAGAATACATGTTTTACCATTATATATACAGTGGCACAACCCACTATAAAGCTGGCCAGCTTTGCTAAAAAAAGAATTCAAAAGAAAAAAAATCTATTTGCTATCCAAATCAAATTATAGATTCTTTTCAAATAATATTTACTCAATCTTTTAATTTTTTAATATGATAGAATTTGAATTAACCCATCATCATTTTTATATTCAACATAATATTTAAGATATTATTCATGTTTTCAGTGATCGAGTTGCGATCTGTTAACTTTAGTGTTTAGGTTTCTATGTATATCTCTATTTAAGGAAATCAAGTTGGGTGAAGAGCATTCTACCAGTAGTGAAAATTATTCAAACAATAAATTTTCATGTTGTATTTTAAGAAATAGGTATAAATGTACAAGTAACATTTTGTATATTCCTTTATAAATATTTCATGTGGTCTTAGTCGACATAAATGTATTTTTGTAAAATCTTTTATATATATATATATATATATATATATATATATATATATATATATAGTCAACCTAGGATTTAATATATATTTTTTATCGAAGGTGTTCAATGTTCAAAAGTAACATTGTTTTTCCATTTAAGTGCACAAGTTATAATAAATTCATAAGTATCTTATGATACAATGTGGTAATTATTTGTTGTTTACAATGTTTGTTTAATGTTATGTTGTTTTGATTTTTTTTTAAGTTTGAAGATATTTAAAGATCATGCATTTGACATGTAGTTACTTATATTGTTTATACGCAAACTAACTTCAAATAGGACTCATACCCAATAATATTGAAAAAAATAATGGTTACTAATTCCTATTTGAATTCAAACTAATAAAATTAATCTCAACCAATTCTCCTTAGATGAAATTCAATTTAGTGAGAGAGTCGGTTATATGTTAATTCTTTATAATTTTAGCCAATTGAAATTTAATCTGTAATCAATTAATTTCTTTTAATTAATTTATTTTATCACTAATATTTTTAAAGAAATGTAATTTCAACTTTATGAGTGAACATGGATTATGCTATGACATTAGTAAATGCTTTTTTACTGTAAAAACTACCATATAGAAGTAGTAAAATTGGAACTTAAAACTACTTCCTAATAGGTATTTTTTTTATCGACAAATTTAGTAGAATAATAAAATAAATGAGCAAAGAAATACTTATTGATATGCAATTTTTGTCTTATCTTTTTTATAAGAAATGCTTAATTTATCTCTATGTAAATTATAGTTCCTATAAAATTCAATTCATAATATGACTAATTAACTGACTACTTTTTATATTTTGATGCATCACTCATACTTTTATTTCTTTGCTTTGCTAATATAACCTTATATTCGTTCTACTTTGTAATATATCAATGTAGAATAAAAAAAATTATTGATTATAATCTATTTCTAATAGTTCAATTTGTTATATGTGTTTCTTTACACTATTTGATCATATTGCTATTTTTTATAATGAAATGTCATCTAAAATTTATTTTATTTTCATCCATAATGATTCCATGTGATTGTAATATACTATTTTGCATTGAATTATGTTAATTGTTGTATTGTTTCAACTGTTGTGTTTACATTAATATTTAAAGTAATGGAAAAGGACTATTCGATTGTTCCAGAAATTTGATTGTACAATATTTATATTACACATATATTTTTTGTCATATTATGCTATACATATTAAGGAACACGATGTGTTAAAGCTGCTTTAATATTTTTCAAATGCAGTTATTGGATAATGTCAAAAGGTGGGATTTTCTGAATTTGAAATGTTATTTATTTGAATAATTTTTTTTAACACTATTTCAATTTAAGCATTATTTCTCTATATTGGGATTGAAACACTATTATCAATAAAACTGTGTACATGCGTGTGTGTCCAAATATATATTTCTATGTTAAATATAGGTTAAAATTATATTAAATATATGTCGCTTGCATTTAAAAACTAGTGGTGATACATAGTAACGTACCGCTTACCAAGTTAAGAATAATTGATGGTTGATGTTATCGTTTGTTGTATGAAACCATTGTGCTCTAAAAAAGTAATTATACATTGTGATTCAAGATTGCTTAAATAGATTTACAAGCAAATGTGTGTCAAAAGTTTTCAAGAAAAATATATTCTCTGTTTAAAAAACAAATTCATAAACTTATACTTTAATTTAAATTTTTTTTAAATACAATGTTAAACAGATTATGTGATGAACTCCGTGTGCGTAGCACGGATTCGCACTACTGTATATGAAAGGTCTATCCAATAAACATGATCCGTTGTGACTTTTTCTTTCTTTATCCAAATTTGACATATGTATATAAAAGATCTATCATTTAACCATATAAATCACCTAGTAACTCACTTCAACTTTCCAACACAAAAGGATGATTTATTATAATGTTATATTTAGAAAGAGTAGGACAACACGCATTCCCTACAAAACTTGAATAACATAGCATAATACATGTTCATATGTTAGTGCTCATGCACATGCTCTGGAAGCGTGCAAAAGAAATTGATGGGTAATTTTCTGTTTTTCCCTTTACTATTTTGTCTCTCCATGCCGTATTTCAAACTGCATCAATGATTCGTTTCCTTTGTGGTTTCCAAGGTTAAAATCTAGTCTTCATTTCGTAAAGTGCAAAAAATTAATGCTTTGCACGTGTTAATGGGCATACGGTAAAAAAATGTTCAAATAGTTCAATGGCACAAACACGGTAAATCTCAAAGAACAAAACTTAATGGTTTAACCAATAATACAAACCCAAATGATTCGCTGCAATTAACAATAGATCACTCTTCTCTGTCCATCCCTTGACTTATTAAAATAAAACCAAGTCTGCATTCATTTTGCCTCCCCTCCTGATGACAAAAACAACCTACATATGGTCCTTGCCAACATCCACCTCCCTACAGAGCTTCTCCCCGTTGATTTTCTAAGTATGCCTCTATTTCAATTCTGCAACAATACTTACCGTATCCTTCTTAAGAACCTTTGAATGCATTTCACAGACCCAAATGTCATGCTTCATGTGCTTATTCTTTAGACATCGAAACGTAAGAATTCTTGGTCAGCTAAACCTTAGCAATTTCAATAAACATTAGTTTGGCATAGTTGCAATTTTCTACAATGCTACTATTACAAAGATCTTCATCAAAATTTAGTTGTAACGATGGTTGTTATTGTTTAAGAGGTAACAGTTCCATCCCCACCATAGTTACAGTACAGTAAGCATATCCTCATTATTTACCGAAGGCAAAATAAATGTGCAGTTTCAAACCGAAAGCGTGTTGTGGTATTTTGTTTTAGGGTTGAATAAAACCACCCTTTGCATTTTATAGGGTTCCATTTAACAGGGGTCGTTTAGTAAATTCAAAAGCTTCAATTAGAGTATATATGTGGAAATTTTGAGTTTGTTTATTTTCCTTAACAATATTATTATTATAATATAATTAAGAATGAAAACCCAATATAAAACCAACAAACAACGAAAAGCCTTCAAAGCACTATAAAGGATATTCATAAACTAACATATCAATGGCAACGTAACATAGCAAACGCGATCCTAACAAGAACAAAAAGACGACCGACTATATCTAAAACATACAAAGCATGACCTTACAATCGTATCTAAACAACTCTGCACGGTCCTAACCCTATACACAGTCAGTGTCCTTGACACCAATGAAAGTTGAAACACAGAAACAAACAAGCACACAATGAAATGATTTACACTTATTTATATCCGTACCAAACTGTAAAAAGTATGAATTTCATCTGTAAATATACTTCCTCATGTCTCTTCTTCCATCAAACTAATACAACATATTCCCTTATATTTCTACTCTCCAAAAAGGTGCGAACAGTCAAAAACTCCAAACAAACCCAAAAGGCGTCTAACAATCCCCTGTACATATTAATAATATCACTTGAACACGGCCTTTGGACCATTTCACCTCATGACGCTGGTGCTCCCTTGGGATGCTCTTGGGGCTATAATACCAATAAAGAAAAAAAACATCAGCAAAATAAATATGAAAGTTTTATGTTAAACCTTAAGAAGCCGAGGTTCAGGAAGAAGTATGCATGAGTGTGCACGAGAGCGCGTAAAATTCATGTTAATCCTTGACAAAAATATTAGCTCTAAAAAGTGACAGGAAAAAAAACATACCAATATTAACAGCCTCTGAACTCTTCATCAACCGGAGCCGTTCACAAGAACTAACAAACATTCTGCACATAAAATTATAGACCACTTGTTAGTTCACAACTTCTACATACAAAATTCACAGGTGATCCAGTGAAGTCAACAGTACAGGACTACCCTTTCCCATCTAATCTAATAGAATAACGGCAGCATCTATGTTACAACAATTTAAATTTACCAAGCTAAGATATTGAAACTGTAACAAGTAGAAAGCAATAGCTTCAACATTGTTGTCTAAGTGAAGTATTTAAAGTTGCTTAGTAATTAAATAACAAGCATCATTCTCTTGCAATACAGCTTTTTGAAAACTTAGGCTGAAGTCTACAGAAAGCAAAATCAAATCACTCCACAGAGAAAAAAGGAAATTACATTTACATGCATACATATATGCCAAGCTTTGTGACACATAGTACAAACTAAATATTGCAATACTGCAGAAAAATAATCATAACTCATGCAAATTTCAACCAGTAAATCAGACTATGATTGTCTAAAAATATCATTATCTAAACAGAAAACACAAATCTTTAACTTATAAAAAATTCATGAATTTAACAAGTACAGATGATACCATTCGGTGTATAAGTGTAGAATTAAATCCAAGCCATAAAAGCGTAGAATTAATCTAGCCATAAACATCTACATGTTAATAGCATATAATTTCAGCCAATAAATCCGACACCAATATCATTACCTGAAGTCTAAACTAAAACCTGCATCTCTAACAAATCATAAATCATGTTAAATTTAACGAATCCAAATGCTACTGTTAGTTGCATTAATTTAGATAGCATATCACCTGGACCCAAGCTTCGGTGTTCTGATGTGCTCGACCACTCAATGCAATACAGGTATGCATTTAATTTGCAAATAAGTCCTTTAACAAAATGTAGATTAGACTTTTTTGTAAAATTTCAAGTATTTTGATTGGGCGGTTGCACACCGGGACACCATACTTTTGGTCCATGTGATTTTTCCCCATTTATCTAGCCCCAAACATCTACTTACAGCATTAGATCCTAACCAACAAGTCATACAATGATATCATAATCTAAAAAAAACTGAATCTCTAACTCAGTATACTAGCATTATGAACACTTTAAATTGGTGAATTGATGATTTACGCTGAAAAGAAACACCGACTAACAAAGAATTTAGACATGTTTGCGTTAAGTACAGAATTAAAACATTTCCTTCAAAATTTTCAAATTAACACATCCGCTATCCTGATGATTAAATTATTATGATTCATGTATTCATTTGATGGTAAGACTACCAAAAAGATGCTTTGAACACATGGGTCCATAGCTCAGTGGTAGAGCAATTGACTGCAGATCAATAGGTCACCGGTTCAATCCCGGTTGGGCCCTTGAATGTAGGTTCAGAAAAAAAAATGAGAAACCTCAGAACAAGATGTAGACAAACTATAAGGCATTCTAAGTTTTTTTAGGAAAACCTGAGAAACAGCAGTAGATGTACAGAAACAATGTGACTCTCAGTATACAAACTCACATTAACCTAACTTGTGGAGCAATAGATAAAGTTAACTATAGCATTATAATTCCCTGTATTTGTGCATGTATTTAAAAGAAAATCATACATTTAAAAGATTCATATTTTAAGGTTTGTACACTTTAAAAACGATTTTGACTTCCAAATTTCTACATCTAAACTTAAAACTCAATTCTCTCTTTTTTTTTCAATTTTATTCTGCTTTAAAAAGACTATAATTAGAAATGTGGATCCAAATAAATTATCAAATATATTAGCATGAGTTATAAATGATTTTTCTAAATTGCATTTTTAAGTTTTAACTAATTTTGAATCAGAATATAAATCGAACCGGAAAGAAATAGATCCTATCTAAAGCGAGATTTAAATTGTAAGATTTTAAGATTTTTGATAAGAATGATCCCAACCAATCTAAAACTACACATCAGCATCTGTTTCACGCTCCCCTTTATATGAGAAAGGACAGCATCTCCTCCTCACCTCCCAACTAACAAGTCTACAATTATTATGTATATCTAAGATGGCCTACATATTCCTAACATGTTAATTCATGTACAACAGTCATACAACAGCTAGCAACATTATGGTGGCCCAATGCTGGATCCTTCTTTGTATGTAGTGTTAATCGTATTCATAGCCCCTATTCACTGGGGATAGGACATAGAACTGACCCAGTCTTCATATTTTCATCTGAAGATGCATTTTAGTGCCATAATTATCTAAATCGATAAATACATTTTAATAAAAAATGCACAAGGTGATCTATGCAAGGATATCATCGCAATATTTCGTTCCAGCACTAGTCCATAATCAGCGATTCGGTATGTCATAATCCCACAAACAACATATGCCAACCCCATCTAAAAAACGAACCTTAAAGATCTAGCACCCAAATAACTAGGATCATAATATACACTAAGGAATCACGTGATGATGATTTGTTACAAACATGCATTGCGAACTTTCAATGCAAAAGTATAACATCTCAAAGAACATTCAACACATTTTGACATTTCCATAATTAACAAAAAGATTAAAATCATACTTAGCCATAAAAGCAAATAACTTATTAAGCACGCAAATGGAATTTACTGAACAAGAACACACATTGTTACAAATAATAAAGGTAAACTTACTTCCATGGGACATCACCGACTAACATCCAATCACCGTCCTTATCTTCATACGTGGGTACAAACTCAGTCCCATTAACATCAACTAGCTTCCTCTCATTCAATATGTTCCCTGCTCAAGATAATATTTAGCAACTTAATCAGCAGAAAATAGAAGTGTTTGATGGAATAAAATTAACGCTTTTCAAGGATGACTCCATACGAATTTTAAAGCAAGAAAACATTTCTTCAAGAGCGGCTAATAACTGTTCATAGCTTCCATAAGTTTCTAAGTCAACCTTTCGAAGGTAGGGTGCTCCATCAACAGCAACTTTTACATAAGTACAGCTTTTAAGCGCATTCTTGCGGAATGATCTAACAGGTGGCCATCCAACAACTTGTGCCCTGATTTAGGACATGTAAGCTTATCTTAGGGAACTGGTAATTGTAGATAATGTTTATACAAACATATTAAAGACGCAACATAGGCATCCAACAACACTGTATTTAAGTTTAATAATAATATCATCTTTGTATTATTTGGTGTAGCCATGTGAATTTAAGAAAGTATGTATCAGAGAAGTAAAATTGTTGTTCTCACGAGCACCTTATTGATACACTGATCAAAATACAACTGTAGCAGTACCAGCCAAAATTTGGACTGGATAACCCAACTGAAACTAACCATAAATTATAAATAGTCAATCAACTCCTTTCACTAAGCCTTTTTATATCACACGATGATCAGGGAACCTTTTCCTTTGTGTGTGCGCGGGCGCGCATGTGTGTGAGCTAGGATCAATAGCACCCTTTATTTAGCACCATTTGGCAGCCCCCGGATATATATGAATGTGTATGTATATGCACGCACGCATGCGAGCGTCTATCTATGTTTGAAGGTGAATTATATACATTTTTCTACAATGTATTCTTAATAATACTTGATTTTCAAAATAGATTTAAACATAAAATTCAAAACAAGTTTTACCTCTTCATTTTTAGAAATAAATTATAAAATAAACAAGCGATTTAACAAAGCAGAACAGTAACAAAACGAGACATGTTTCAATCTCTCATTTTGAATTAATGTGTTATCTACATAAATTAAATTGCCTCAAAACTAAAATCTAAAAAATGGCCAGTAAAATTAAAAAGTTGAAACAAACCAAACACAGACTAAGCTTCTAACATTTCGTAGAACGCTTGTAAATAAATCACAAGGACGTATGTCCAACTTGAATTAAAACCAAATATAAAAGACAAGCTATGATTTTCAAAATCTAGATTTATATATTTATATACTTTATGATCTCCCTAGATCCACAATTTTCAAACATTACTTTAGTAGTAAAACTTCACAATGAATGTCTGGCTGCATGAGAATACTTCTTAGGTAAGTACACCATCTTAATCAAAGTTAAACTGGTCATTGCTATTTAATTTGATCCTCCGATGTTTGATCAACTAAATAAGAATATAAATGAATACATGCATTGCTAAACAATAAATCTGCAAAAAGAGAAGGAATCATGATACATGTGGAAGTTATTGAACGACAATAAAATGTTGAACAAAAGTAAAGGACAGTATACGGTATTAGTAAACAGAAAAACTTGTATGACACGTGAACAGTAGCATTCAAAGAAAAGTTCACTGCATTTTTTACCAAGGCCTCATAATTACTCCTACAAACCATGGAAACTGTAATAAATTTCAGTTTCAATATAAAACTAGTGTTATCATTTTTCACAATATTAGGTAAAGATATATTACCAGCATTTTACCTAGTTAAATCCAAAAAAGAAAAAGAAACAAAGAAAAAGGAAAGAAAAAACACAATCACAAAAATCCTTTTCTGCCCAACAGTTGTCGCTATTCACTTCCCGTGCGACCAAAACTCAGTTTCATTTAGAAGGTAATAAATGATTATTTCCGAATTTTTCGTATATTTTCGAGATCAAAAGTAACTAATAAATTGAACGACTTGATAAATTTGACAAAGCTAAATAATTAAATATGGAATCAACTGGTAACATCCTTGATATTTTCATATTACCAAATAAACTAGAAACTAACAAACCAAACATACTTAGCAGCAGGAGGCTTGGAGTGAGTAGCAACGGCATTAGAATCGGCGGTGAGATCCTCGCCACGTGGCGCAAGACTAAGATCGACTGTTTCAGCAAAGCTCCTCTTCCTCTCTGGTTCGTATCTTAACCCGGGAAGTCCTAAACCCAAAGTGAGCTCCGTCTCCTCGTAATCCAGACCGGAAACCACCTCCGAATCCGTCGAACTCTTTCCCGTCTCAACAGACATCCCTCTTTCAATCACTGAAGTTTTTTAAGTTCCAGAGAGTGGGAAATGAAAATTTGTGAGGATGAAAATCTGAATTCTAATAACTAAATTTAGGGTTTTGGTTCAATGGAAGAGGAAGATAGTTTTATAGAGAAGAGTATAAGATTATAGGGAGGAAGATGACACGTGGAAACGAAATGAACGGCTGAGATTGGGCTAGTAAAGTCATTGTAAGTGCTACTTGTGCTCTTTTTCAAATTTTAAGTGCGCTACTTTATTATTTTTCCACCATTACCATCGTACGCGACCTGAAGTTATACGACAATTTGCTATACTTAATAGACAAATGCAGTTGGTCGCCAAAAGCGGTTTCAGTACAGGCTCATATGGCCACTTTCGAAAATTTAGAACGTGAATGAAATGATTTAAATTGTTACTTGTGTAGTGAAGTACGAAAGTATCAAATATCATACGTCTAAGCTGATATTATAGTTTGATGTTGTTGCTTCTTGTTTCACGCTTGCAATTCAAACAAAGTCGTGTCACCTATACATTCTATCTAGTTTACTCATTTAATAATACCTAAGATAAAAGCGAAGTATAAAACCTCGAATCAGATAATATTCTGGCATGGATGATAAAAAATCATAAAATACTATACAGCTCGATATAATAAAGAACAAGGGTATATGAATCATATCTAAAATATCTCTACAATGAAAGAGCTAGTACATAACAAACATAATATGCTACTCTGCTATCATATACTTCGTTCTAAGTACAACGTCGAGTGCTTAGGTATCCACGTCCCTAATACCTTCCTTCTATGACATCCCTAAAACGCCAGACTACATGTGAAACAATCCAAGCAAACTTAGAATCCATCAAACAACACTCACTGTCACTCAATATGCTCGGGATATATGATAACTCGTATGGTCATTCCTCTATCAGGGATTAATGAAAAATTTCGGTTGCCTAAAGCTAACACTAGATCCATTCCACCGATCTAGGGTATACAGACTCATTCCACCGATCCGGGGTAACCATTCCAAGTACCCAACGAGCACCCTCGCAATATCCATGCTTATGAGTATAACAGAAAACACTCTGTATCAACGATCCCTTAGCACAAGTACCCAAGCCCTTTTCTTGCTCCATCTAGTTTACATTCATCCTCAAGGAACCATTCCACGTTCCTTTCTTTTCATGATAGAACCATTCAACATTCTATCCACAAGTCACCCTCCTTAGAACCCGCCCTTACGAATAATTATCCTCACGATTTCATTCACCATCGAGTCATCGTCATTGGAACATAACTCCCTCATCGTCGAGTTACCATCATCAAAGTCATGAAGCCATCATCCTTTTTTGTGTTAACACATCACAATCGAACGTCAAAAGAACGACCATCTTCAACACGACCTCTAGGGCCTCCTTAACATCCCCCAAAAGTTTGGCTAGAAATGGCCATGTAAATTCAAGTCAGTACTGATCTAATCAGATCAGTACCGACCTGGATTACTCAACCCAAAACTTGACTAAGTCTTTTATACCTCGATTTCTTCCATCCTTTTTTGCCTTGAGCTCCTTTCCTCGATACTACACTCCCTAAGTCATTAGCAACTTCTCCGAGCCCCAAAAAGAGGTCGGTTTCAAACCTGAATCAGGTCGGTACCAAACTAAATTGCTTAGCCAAAAATTTGACTAAGTCTTTCACACCCCTAACATCTTTCATCTTTACTTACTTTGAGCTCCTTTTCTCGATGCCACACTCCCCATAGTCTTCAACACCTTTACAGAGCCCCAAAAAGAGATCGGTACCGATTTGATCAGATCGATACTAATATGTTGATTCTTCCAAATTTTGAGATTAAGTCCAAACATCCATTTCCTTACCTTCCCTGAAGTATTTCCCAAAGTTTCACTGTCCAAGTCCCCAAACAACCTCTTTTACTGATCTGCTCTAGAACCCCAACCGATCTGAATTTGAGTGCCCAAATCACATCCAAACGACATGCGATCCTATGTGTGGACTCCTCCCCTCCTCCAGAGCCTCTTTTTTAAGTTTCATCCGATTTTGAGCATTTTTGTACTCGTTTTGCCTAAATCGACAACCGCATCCTAACTACACTGAAACTCTAACAAACCACATCAAAACAAAAACATATAATAGCAGTCATCATCCATACACATTCATTAAACAAAAGCAATCCATCCAAGCATAATAAACATACAAGAATCTTTTTAGATCTAACTTTACATTAGTATGAGAAAACGATCCAAAATGGGTTGCAAAACTATATAAACTCCATTTTAATCTTTTTAATTTCGACCATAAGCATAAATGAGGGTTAGATTAGAGTTTAAAAACCATTTTAACATGTAAATCATATTAGAAACATCATTTTTAACTATATAGACTAACATATAATAATGAGAGATCAATATCCACTCACCTAATACCCAAAATACCAATTTAAATGCTTAGATCTGAAGTAGACAATAAGAAATCTAAATCTAAAGCACCCAAGATGATAAATCTACAATCCCCTTCATTAATTACCCTTTTAATAATGGATTTGGGTAATATTAGAAAGAAAAAGAGAGGTTTTTGGATGAAATTAAGGTTAATAAAGGTTTGGAATTGTTTTGGGAAAGTGGAAAATGATTTAAATCTCTCTCACCTCCTCAGTTAGACACAATTTCCAAAATTAGTTAGTGGACCTAAGTATGAGCTTAGTTTAATTGCGCACTAATATGTCCAATAGCAAACAAAATTTAAAACCGACATATCTTCTAAACGGTAAGTCCATTTTCCTATCACGACCACTCTACAGAAGGAGAAACTATCATCCTGATTTAACGGAAGTGGTTCCAGAGTCTAATTCAACACCTTTCAAAAGTTATAGGCCTTACAAGAATTTCTAGATCCAAACTGTCCCATAAAAATTCTAAAGGTGGAAAATGACCCTAGTAGTCATTTCCCAAAATCTAGAGTCATATGACCTCATATGAATTAAATAATAATATTTTACGATCTTTTGATACATAAAATACAAATCGTCACATTCTCCCCCTTTAAGAATTTTGCCCCTGAAATCCCCAAATAAATTAAGAAACAGTCAATTATAGTTACCGCACATGCCTAACAATCATATTCAACCATCAAACATATAAAAGAAGCAGCCTTGAAATTAATAGTATAGATAAACCTATCCTAAAATGCGACATACTAAACTATCATATATGATATCAAAACTGAAAGTAAATACGATAGACAATAGGCCTTACCAAGCAAAAAGTTCCGAATACGTAACCCTCGTGCTCTCCTCAGTTTCCCACGTGCAATCGCTTTTACTTTCACCCTACTGAATCTTCACTAACTCCACCGTCTTCCTCCTAAGCTTCTTCGTATCACATCCAACAATACAAGTCAACCAATGAGGTCTCAAAATTTCTAGTTCAATCTCAATATAGTCAAGTTGATCTAGTATAATCGTTACACCTAAATCGCGCACAGACTTCTGCAAGTGAGAAACGTGAAATACATCATGCTTGTCTGCCATCTTCTAAGGTAAGTCAACCCTATATGCTAGGTAAACAATCTCTCTACTATCGGAAAAGGACATACTAATCTTGGAGTCAACTTCCCCTTACTACCGAATCGAACAATAGTCTTCAGCGGAGAAATCTTCACAAACACCATGTCGCCGATAGAGAACTCTAAATCTCTGCATCTCTTATCAGCATAACTCTTCTGCCTATCCTGATCAGCCTTCATTCACTGTCGGGTGATTTCAATCTTCTCTGAAGTCTCCCTTATCATATCTGGCCCTAATATCGGTTTCTCACCCGCTTCCCACTAATATAGGAGCATTACACGGTATGCCATACAATGCTTCGAACGGTGCCATACCGATACTAGACTGATAACTATTATTGTATGCAAACTTCAACAAATGCAAGTGATCATCTTATGAGCCTTTGAAATCGAGAATGCAAATTCGCAAGAGATCCTCCAATATACGATTCACCGTCTAGGTCTACCCATCGGTTTGTGGGTGATAAGCTATACCGAGATGCAGCTCAGTTCCAAACACCTCTTTTAAATTCTTCCAAAACCCATACATAAATAAAGGGTCTCGGTCACTCAAAATGCTATTTGGCACACCAGGGAATCACACCATCCATTTGATTACAACTCTGTCAATTCGGATGCTAGTATACTCTTAAGAGGTATGAATCGAGCACTCTTCATCAATCTATCAACTGTAA
This sequence comes from Allium fistulosum, assembly GCA_030737815.1. Taxonomy (NCBI): domain Eukaryota; kingdom Viridiplantae; phylum Streptophyta; class Magnoliopsida; order Asparagales; family Amaryllidaceae; genus Allium; species Allium fistulosum. Next base: position 901,272,830 of record CM060905.1, read on the forward strand.
CCCAAATGCTATCGTATCTTCCTCTGGTCCACGACAATCCGTTGATGAACTCCAACGAATCTTGTCCCCATTTCCACTCGGGAACCTTAAGTGGTGGCATCAACCTACCAGCTTCTTATGCTCTGCCTCCACCAACTAGTAGTTTATGCACTTCGAGATGAATGTCCGGACATCCTTCTTCATCCCTTCCCGATAATATGTCTTCTTTATATCACAGTACATCTTATTACCTCTGAGATGTATAGTCAATCTCGAATGATGGTACTCTCGTGGTACCTTATCTCACAATCCATCTATAACAGAAATAAACAATCTCTCATCCTAATAGAGCCAACCATCCCGGTCTAGCCCATATTGCTTCATCTTATCTGACTATGCCCCTTCCTCTATCTATATCATGATCTCTGCTAGCTTATCATCTCTCCTCTGACTAGTACCGATCTACTCAATCAAAGTAGGTCTGGTTGTCAAGCTCGCCAATATCTCTGGCTCTAACTCGCAATGAGGTCTGAAGTCATAGCCAGCGGCATACTCCAACTACTTCTACTCTAGGAACATAATCCACAAACTGGCATGTCTTCTGATCAATGCATTAGTGACTGCATTTCCCTTACCGAGCATACAAGAAATGCTAAAGTCATAAGAGGTTAAAAACTCTAACCATCGCTGTTTATGATGATTGAGGTACTTCTGGGAGAAAGAGTATTTCAAGGATTGGGATCCGTGAACAACTCGAACCTTTCTTCTAACAAGTAATGCCTAGAAAACTTCAAAGAAAACACTATCACCGCTAACTCCAAATCATGGGTTGGATGTTCCTTTATGTGGCTTCAACTGTCAATTAGCGTAGGCAATAATCTTACTTCCTTGCATTAGTACCGCACCTAATCTAGTACCACAAGTATTGGTGTATACAATCATCTCCTCGTTCCCGTTCGAAATAATCAACATTGATGCACTCATCAACCTCTCCATCGGACTCACGAACGCATGCTCACACTTTCCATTCCAAACAAAAGTCTGATTCTTCTTCATCAAATTAGTCAACGGTGCCGCCACTTTGGAGAAATCCATGATAAAACGTCTATAGTATCCTACCAATTCTAGGAAGCTTCTCACATCAGTAGTGTCTTGGGTTGGTTCCAATCTTGAACCGCTGCCGCCTTCATAGAATCTACTATGATGCCCTACTAAGAGACGACATGACCCAAGAATCTCACTTTCCTCCTCCAAAAGTGACACTTCGAGAACCCATGCTTCCTCAACACTTTAAGCACGATTCTTTATTGCATCACGTGTTCCTCCTCCATCCTAGAATAAACCAAAATATCATTTAAGAACACAAGATGAACTTATTTAGCTGAACCCTAAAGATACAGTTCATGAGATCAACAAAGCATGCCAAAAAATTGGTTAGCCTGAGCGGCATAACCAACCATTCACAGAAACCAAATGACATATGGAATGTAGTGATCGACATGCTCTTCTTTGCTACTCTCAGCTTGTGAAACCTCATTGTAAGATCCAACTAAGAGGACATCTTCGCATCATGGTAATGATCAAACAAGTCATCAATATGCAGGAGTGGATACTTGTTCTTTTTAGTCACCTTATTCAGGTCACGGTAATCTACACACAACCATAGAGAGCCATCTGCTTAGTGGTGAATACTACGGGTGAACCCTATTCAGATATACCCCTACGAATAAACCCTTACCTCAATAGATAATTCATTTGCACCTCCAACTCCTTCTGCTCTCTAGGTGTCATGCGCCCTAAAGGCATAACTATCAGTCTGACATCCTTTACTAAGTCTATGCGAAACTCAATCTCTCGGTGTGGTAGCAAACCGGTCACCTTCTCGAATATATCCAAGTACTCTCTAATGATAGGCATAGATGAGAACTCATCCTGGAGGACCTCGAGCGAATATAGAAAGCTAACCATAACTTCATCCTTTGCTAGGCAGCCAATCACTACCTTCTGCCCTTTTTTTGCTCCGTTTATCACCAGCAGCTTCTCGCAATCTACCACTACCACATACTTCCTCGGGCAGTCCATCCCCAACATAATCCTAAACCCAACAAAACTCAAAATGAAGTGATCATAAACAAAGGAGCATCCATAACTCGATAAGACCAAATCGTGACAAAACATAAAAAGACTAGTGGGCATCCCAACAGGTTTCGTCACTACTAAAGGTCAGTCAATTATTCTGGGTCTCAATCTTAATTTATCTACCAAGTCACTAGATATGAAGGAATGTAAAATCCTGGTATTGAAAAAAAATATGTGGAAATGCCAGAAATAGAAATCATACCTTGAATAATGATACTCATCCCTTTCTCCTTCGCCAAGGGAGCACTCAATGAAATTGGGACAACATCCAAAGCATATGCCCTCACCACCTGCTTCTGCTGCATTGGTTCTGGGCAAATCTTACGCATATGTCCAAACTTGCCACAGTTATGGCATTTTTTCTGTCCATCAGCCTTACAATCCCTAATCAAGTAGCCCTTATCTCCATACCCATAGCAGACAGGATCACACTTTGCCTTCTTCTGAGCATTCTTCCCTAGAAATTACTTCATCGTACCATTCCACTTCTTCTTGCCTCTATTGCCTTGCTGCGATGTTGGCTCTTCTTAATGGAAAACTTTAGTTTAGGGTATAGACTCTCAAGTTAAAGGGCTTTCTTAACCACCTTCTCAAATGGGTCTTCAATGTGCCCTACAAGCTTCTCACCCAAGTAGTCATCCAATCCCATAATCATTTTTGCATTCTTCTTTAAGGGTGTGTCAATGAAAGACATTCTATAATTTGATAGGGCATCAAACTCAGCAACATACTCGAAGACAGACATGCCCCTTGCTTCAAATAAGGAAAATTTATAAACAGCATTGACTTTTGAGCCGTCGGAATGAACTTCTCCTCGAATTGGGCTTTGAACTAGTCCCAAGTTAAGAGGTCCTAGGGTATGGTAACCTATTAGCATTCCACCAGTTCATGGCTCTCTCTTGAAGTTATCGGAAGGACAACCTTCTCCTCGTAGCATCATCTAATTCTAAGTCGTCGAAAATTTTTCTGTAGGATCCAACGAGTCCCGCACTTCCATAGCTGATTCTGTTCCTTGCAATGGTTTGCCACCACGACTGGCAAAAACCTTATTTAGCTTAGCAAAATTGACTCTAGATGCCTGCACTTGGGTACTACCACCTACATCAACATTAGGAGTAGTCGCTTGGGCATTTTGCAGCATGTTTGCCATTATTGCGTTGAACATAGCTTGCAAGTTGGGGCTAGCAGCCGCCAAACCCACTCCTTCCTCAACTCTAGAAACGGAATTCCTTGTAGCGTTTCTAGTGTGTCGGCTCATCCTTGATCTATAACCGGAATGGTCGGGCTCTCATAAAGAAAACTGTATCAATGGTACTCATATGTGGATGCGACTTATATACTATATGTATACTACTATATAGTTTTGAAAACCAAAATATATAATAAGTATGCTTTCTCATGTATATATATACCCACATCTAGTCTAAGCTGATAACTCCTTTCCTATCTCTACCGAATCTCGATATCAACTCAGGTTAATCGCATAACCTAAGGTCGGAAGCCAAATATGATGACCGCCCTAAACCTCCGATACCCAATGTACATATAAGTGCGATGCTGTAGTGCCCGGTCGATGTTGGACGATTTCCAAGGGTTAAAAAGAAAAGAAACAATAACAGAACCTATCGCATATCTCACATCGCATCGAACAAAACAAAATAGTCTTCACAGATATAAAAAATAAGAGATGGTAATAACTAAGTGAATCAAATATCATAGCATAGATCCTAGAGTTCTACAACATAATAATAAAGTTTATACAAACGGAAATAAACTCAAAAAAACTATCTAAATAGTAAAGTAAACACTGTTTGCGCCCCCATAGTGTTGCAAAACTTAATAGGCAGTAGTATATCCATATATAATATGAGAAAGCTCCATCCAGCTCATCCTCTGCACAACCACCATATATCACCTAGACTTGTTATATAATCTTCTCATTTAAGAGTACTTGAGATAATAAAAAGCAAAGCACAAAACCACGAATCAAACAATAGCGAATAGTCTGATGTAAGTGATAAGAAATCTTAAAATACTATACGAGTCCATATAGTAAGCAACAAGGGTATACCAACCATACCTGACATGTCCCTGCAACCAAAGAGTTAGCGCATAACAAACATAATATGCTACTCTACTATCATCATAAAGGTGTACTGCATTCCAAGTACAATGTTGGGTGCCTAGGTATCCACGTCCACAATACCTACCTCATGTGACATTCCTAGAGTACCATACTTCAAGTGAAACAACCAAAGCAAACATACCATCCATCAAACAATCCTCACTGTCACTTAATATGCCCTGCATATATGATAACTTGTATGGCTATTCTTTTTAGGGATTAATCGAAAAATCCTGGTTTTTAGTGTACTCGTTGATGAACATATTTTTCTGCATTTAAAAACGTTTGTTTCATATATTTTTATTTTAATAAAATGGTATTATACGGGTATTTTGTTGTGGTTTTGCAGATTATAGATTCCGAAATTAATCGGTTGTGTCGTCCATTGGTTCAAATGACACGCAGAAAAGAGTGCGACATTTTGGACACCGAATAATTCAAAAGAAAACACGTATCAAGCATATCATTCAATTGGAAATATTCAAAGTGGTACACTCTAAATACAAATACATAGCAGCTCACGCAATTCAAGGCAGTCCAGTTCAAAGCAAGGCCACTTGTTAATCAAATAACATGGTATAATAATGTGACCAATTCAAGCAGCATATTATATGGCCACTTCAATTCAATAAGCAACACACGTGCAATCAATTCAAAGCATGGACTAAACATATTTAATTCAAGCAATATGGACCAATTCAAGCAATGACGTGGACGTATATATGTTCTCTTTCACCAATTCAAGCAAAGGACCAGTTCCTTCTAAAAAGTTGCAATTGATTTTCTGGGCTGGAAAAGGCTATATATACAACATCATACAGCAACCAAAAATCATCTCTTACCCATCACTCTTCTTCCAATTTAGTTTTAATTTCAACAGTGTTTTTATTTCTGGACAGAATACGAAGGATTGTTAATTAGATTTAGCAAATTATTTATTCTTGTTCTTAGTTATTTTTTTCACTCTTCCCAGTTAGTTAATAAATTCAGTTCGTTTGATTTCAGTTGTTTGCTCTGTTATTTTCTTTTAAGCACTTTTAGTTCCTGCTCTGATTTCTACAATTTTATATTTTGATTGCAATTTTGATTAGATTCGAAATCGATTCGGAGTATATTATTGTTCTTATTTTCTGTTCAAGAACCACTATCGAATTTGTTTAACACGCCTAAGATTTAAATATGGATTTCAAATATTTTAAAGCACAATTCCCTATGTTCGACCTGCATACTACACGCCTGTGCACTTGCAGAATTTATTAAAATCTGTGCTTTTCTAATCAATAGAAAAGTCGCAACACTCGTCCACAGCCCAAAGCTGACACTATATCCATTCCATCGATCCAGGGTATACGGATCCAACCCACCAATCCATGTTACCCATTCCAACTACCCAATGAGCATCCTCACAATACCACTACTTACGAGTACAACAAAAAACACTTTGAGTATCGATGATCCCTTAGCATGCATACCTAAGTCCTTTCTTACTCCATCTAATTTCCATTCATCCTCAAAGAACCATTCCACGTTCCTTTTTCCCGTGATAGAATATTCAACACTCTATCCATGGGTCACCCTTTCTAGAACCCGCCATTGTGGATAATCATCCTTAAGACTCCATTCACCATCAAGCCGTCATCATCGGAATATAACTCCCTTCAGCACAACTTCATTCGTCGTCGAGTTACCATCGTGAAAGTCCTGAAGTCATCATCCTTCGTTGTGCTACCACATCACAACTGAACGTTGAACGAATGAACACCTTTAGCATGACCTCTAGGGCCTCCTTGGCATCCCCTAGAAGTTTGGAAAGAAATGACCACTTACATTTAGGTTGATATCAATCTGATCAGATCGGTACAATATGAATTGCTTAGCCTAAAATTTGGCTAAATCTTTTATACCTCGACCTCTTCCATCCTTGCATGCTTTATGCTCATTTCCTTAGTGCTACACTCACCAAGTCTTCAACAACTTTCCTAAGCCCTAAAAAGAGGTTGGTGCCAACCTAAATCAGATCCGTACCAATCTGAATTGCTTAGCCAAAAATTTGACTAAGTCTTTCTATAACAACCCACCCTTAGTGCACCTAATCTTTCGCTAAATCGAGAAATCCATATGCATCAGGGTACGGACCATTGAATTTGGTAACCTGAAATAAACATATGTATATCAGAGGGCAATCGATAAGAACTAACAGTGGAATAATAAAGTATAATAAAACATGTATAATTATAGGTAAATATACAAATACGTTCACTCAACATATCCTAATTCTTATGATCAACTAACCTAAGCCTTGATACCAAATGTAACGATCTGTACCCTAATGGACTTAGGTTTTTCAATTTAGCGAAAAATCGAGCCCATTAAGGTGCGGGTTGTTGTACTTTCACACCCTCAACCTCTTTTATCTCTACTTTCTATGAGCTCCTTTCCTCAATGCCACACTAACCAAAGTCTTTGGCACCTTCCCAAAGCCCTAAAAAGAGGTCGGTACCGATCTGATCAGATCGATACTAATATGTAAATTCTTCCCAAATTTTGGGGCTAAGTCCACATATCCATTCCCTTGCCTTCCCTAAGTATTTCTCGAAGTTTAACTACCTAAGTCTCTAAACAACCTCTTTTACCAATCTGTTTTAGAACTCCTACCGATCTGAATTTGAGTGCCAAAATCACCCCAAATGACCTACGACCTGAAATGTGGACACCTTTCCTCTTCCAAGCACCTCCTCCAAGTTTCATCCGATTTTAGGAATTTTTGGCCTCATTTTACCCAAATCGACAACCGCAACCTAGCTATAACAAATCACTGACAAATCACATCAAAACAAAACATGTAATAGCAGCCATCATCCACATACATTCATTAAACATAAGCAATCCATCCAAGCATGATAAACATACAATAATCTACCTAGATTTAACAATACATTAAAATGACAATATAATCCAAAAGTGGTTGCAAACCATATAAAATCCATTTAAACCTTTTTAATTTCGGCTATAAGCATAAATGAGGGTTGTATTAAAGTTTAAAATCGTTTTAACATGTAAATCATACTAAAAACATCATTTTCAACTATATGGACAAGCACAGAATAATGAGAGATCAACAATTGCTCATCTAATACCCAAAATACCAATTTCAATGTTCAAAACTAAAGTACACAGCAAGAAATTTGAGTCCAAATCACCCAAGATGATAGATCTACAATCCCCTTCACTAGTTACCATTCTAATGACGGATTTGGCTAAGATTACTAAGAAAAGGAGAGGCTTTTTGATGATATTAGGGTTAATGGAGGTTTGGAATTTTTTTGGGATGTAGGAAATGATCTAGAACAACATCACTAACCAATTTAGGCACAATTCACGAAATTGGTTAGTGAGCCTAAGTATGAGCTTAGTTTAATTTCCTACTAATATGTCAAGCAATAAACATAACTTAAAACGGTCATATCTCCTAACGGTAAGTCTGATTTTCTATTATGACCACTCTACAAAAAAGAAAACCATTATCTTAATCTAATGTAAAAGGTTTAGAACCTAATTCAACACCTTTTAGAAGTTATGGGCCTTAGAAGAATTTCTAGGTCTAAACTATCCAATAAAAACTCTAATGTGAAAAATGTCCCTAGTGGTCATGAAACACCCCACCTCTATACCCATATTATCCAAGAGTATTATAAAGTAATACTATCAGATAATATGGAGAATGAGGCTATATGGGGTACACACGTGAATATTCCCTTGTACTGACACTGGTACGCATTAAACCATCAAATAAATAATTCACCTATAAGTACAAAGTATTGGCACATAGCAATAAATATGTGTGCCTCCAAGACATAACAATACATAATATACAGTAAATAATAGAGAACACAGAGTCAATCGCAATGATATCATATAATACAATACATAATATATGATATAGTATGGATACAAACACCTCACACGTCAATTATCTTAATATAATGTAATGTGATCAATATACAATGTAACATCATACATATACAATGAATCAAAGTCACCTAAATGTCATGTAACAATCCTAATATGAGTCTCCACTAAGCCTAATTAAACTCGTGCATGTCATATCGTCATTGTACCTGAAATTCCTCGGACTAACCCCAAGTATAACGTAAATAACACATAGGTCAGACCATGTCTAATCAAGAATCCATAATATGGGTAATGCGATATAAACACTTGTTATCCGAGTCTTTAACCCAGCAGAATCCAATAGAAGTTGGAACAACTTGATCGAGTCAGAATAGCTCAAAAGCCAACCGAAAGGACTAGAACAAGGAGCTAAAAGGAGTCAAGAAAAAAGAAAGAAAAATACACTAAGGGAAAGCGATCCATGGCCTATGGATCACTGGCGATCCATGTTATTAACACGGGAGTTCACGAACAACGTCGAAGCAAGACAACGAAAGCTATTCAGAAGGCAAAGTCCAAAATTAGGCTAAGTATATGGATCGCTAGTGATCCATATATCATGGATCGCTCGCGATCCAAACTATTGTGTCAGTCATCTGCGATCCTTATGGAGCAAGGCGAGGGGAGAAGGCTAAGTCGTTGGCTCGCCTTCAAACCAATCCTATGGATCGCAAGCGATCTATAGCCAATGGATCGCTACCGATCCATACTTCTAGCTCGGGTCACGGCATGACCTCCCGGGTGCCTTCCTTTGTTGATCTGCAAGCCCAGTAGCTCCCTAACCTCTATAAATACAATCTTACATGCAACATAAACTGTATCTTTCGGACTGGTTGTTGAAACTCTGCAGAAAGCTTTCTTCACTCTTCTCCTTCCTCACAATGATCATCCAAAGGGTTCACTATGATTCTCCAGCGAATTCTAACATTGTGGACTTGATCTAACTAGGGATATTCAAGAACTTTATAATTCGATTTACTCTATAACAGCAATCAGTCTATAATAAAAAACTATAAAGTGGACGTAGGCTTCATTAATGGCCGAACCACTATAAAAATCTTCTTGTCTTCTTTCTATTTCTGATCTTTTACGTTTATTCTTTATATTATTGCTCTGTAAGAACAGGGCTAGTGCTTTCACACTCAATCCAGGGTATTGATCCATATTTTGGATTAATATTTTGGTGCTTTCACTGAGAACCCAACTCAGGGTATAGATTTAGCTATCTACTTTGGATCAGATAGGTCCAGAAGTTAGATCTTCAATCTTTGCTTGAAAATCTATCACTTGGAATCAATGGCTCCAGGAAGGAAGAGAACTGCCTCTGGAAAGTCCATAGGGGCAGTAGTAGTTGGAGATGATATGAATCATCATCAAATTGAAGTAAATGGTTCCAACGTAGGAGATTGGGTGCCAGCTTCCTCTAACCAACGCGAAAGTCGTTACAAGAGACAAGTTGAAAAAAATAGTTGATGAAATCAACCAAAAAATGGAAAGCAGTCAGAGAGCTCTAATGGATAAGCTCAATGCTCTCTTAACCTTACAGTCAAATCCTGCTCCAAGAACTATGGCTGAACCCGCATCTGTCATAGAAAAAGAAAACCATTTCTGGCGTAAAACAGAAGAAACGGGAAGCAGCCGCAAAGAAGGGTGACAACAGGAACTATGGGAATCAACGTAGAAGGAAATACAAGTACTACGCTCGTAGCAAGGCGGCCAACTTTGAACTTGAATCAAAGGGTGAAAACCCTACGACGAGATATAGCCATGGTCCTTTCCGACTCAAATGGAGAACAATTTAATGATGATAAGTTGGAAGAAAATGCCAATGCATTCGATAATGCTAAAAATGCTAAAAATGCCCAAACTGCCCCGGTCAGGCCAACTGCAAGCCAACAGGATCCCGAGGGAGTGGTTCTCCCAAAGACAGGAGAGCCTAGGCTTCATCCCACTCGCCAAGACCGTTTGCAAAGCCAAACACTTGGTATAGTGACTGACAGCTGCCCTCGGGACTACCGGACTTCAGAGGCATTTATCGTGGATATGGTTAAGCATTTGATGGACGAGAATAAAAATAGAAGGGTATGAATAGGGATCCGCACCAAGTCAAACACCCTTTACCGATGAGATCCTAAATGGGCGATATCCGGAAAAGTTCACGATGCCAACTATTCCATCTTATGACGGGACAAAAGACCTAAATCCTTATTTATACAAGTATAGTTGGTACATGGATGGAGCAAATGTTTCGAAGGCTGTTTGGTGTAGATGTTTTCCCATCTTTTTGGAAGGAATTGCTTCTATGTGGTTCACTAGGCTTCCGCCAAGTTCCATCTCCACTTTCGACCAACTAGCAACAAGATTCCTCCGTCATTTCAAGCTCTATATGGCGAAACTTAAAGATGTGATGTCCCTATCCAGACTATTCCAGGGATGGAACGAATCACTGAAGTCTTTCATGAACTGGTTCAATACCGTAGTGGCAGAGGTGAGCAATCCATATGAGGACATGGTTTTCATGGCCTTGGTCCGTGCCATTCATCCCGAAACTGAATTCGGGAAGTGGATCAAATTGAAGCAACCCACTATGAGGAAGGACTTCAATCACAAATCAAGTCAATACTTGAGATTTTAGAAGGCATAGGAGCTAGAAGGAAGTCCATTGGCATGCAACCGATGAACGTCGGGCAAAGTGACATGGCGATGAATCAGAATACAAACGGTTCCGGAACTGCTGAAGGAATCATAGGGAAAGATGGAAATCAGAAAAGGAAGAATCAAAATTCCAATAAGAGAAATGGAAACAATAAACATCTTAAAGGCTTCAGGCCTAAAGATCACACCTCTCTCAACGATACACCAGAAAACATCTATCTCACGACACAGGGGACCGGGTAATATAAGAAACCCCTTAAGAAGGAAGCAACTGAACAATAAAAATGCTCAGGGAAGTTCTGCCATGTCCACTAGACGCACGGTCACAACACAAACGAATGCCGCCACCTAAAGAACTTGATTGAAGAGCTGATTCGGGAAAACAAGCTTCAGCAATACATGAGAAAATTATAGAATCCTGACCAGCCCGCAGCTCCTCAAGCCCCTAGGAATCAAAGAAACCAAGCCGGAACCAATGAAGAAGGATCAAAGAGAACTAACCAAAGGCTCATTATTGGAATGATATCTGGAGGCCCACATCATGCACAGAGAAGTTGGGGAGAGATGGATCAGTATGTAATTTCATTAAAGCACGCTCCGAAGGAATCATGTCTCACAATCGAAGATGGGACTCCAACCAAGCAGTAGAAAACTTTGAATGATGATATTGTATTCAAAAACTGAGATACTGAAGGGATCAAAGCTCCAACCCTTGATCCAATGGTGGTGACAGTAGGAATCAGACCCGCTGTAGTCTGACGAGTATTGGTTGATAACGGCAGTTCTGTCAATATTCTTTTCAAACACACATTTGACCAAATGAAGATCGACATGAAAAGCATGTCCATATGCCAAACAAAAATCCAAGGGTTTACTGGCGAACCTAAACAACCCGTAGGACGATTGACTTGCCAGTGGAAATTGGAGAGGGTGATCGAAAAGTCACCCTTATTCAGACTTTCGTAATTATGGATGAAACTTCCACGTACAATGCCTTCTTGGGACGGCCCGCCCTAGCAGATTTCAGAGTCACTATGGCCTAATGGTGCCTTACCACGAAGTTCCCAACGGCAAAGGGAATCGGGGTAGTCAAGGGAGATCAATGCGCCGCCAGAGAATGTTACATTCCAGATTTACGTGAATCTAAAAGAAGAGAAAAGATGAAGGATGTGGGGAGAACTCTCCACATTCGTGAACCTTCTGAGTAGCAACTACAGAGCCGCCCCTTGCTTGGGGACCAAAGCCGATTCGACAAGGCTTTGGGCCCTAAAAAGAAGAGTTCAGGGGAGGGTCGGGCAGCACCGGCAGAATTGACAGTGTCTGTCCCAGTCGATATGGATGACCCAACAAGAGTCTTGAAGATTGGATCCCACCTTGGAAATAAGATACGATTGGAACTTACTAAATTTCTTTGTGCCAACTTGGATGTGTTTGCTTGGATGCATTCCGATATGTGTGGGGTATCACCAGAAATCGCATGCCACGCGCTCAACATTGAACCCAAGTTCACACCAGTAAAGCAAAAGAGGCGCAGCCTGGGCCCTGAATGGTCCAAGGTGTTAAGAGAAGAGATGGACAAGCTAATGGCTCATGGTTTTATCTATGATGCAACTTATCCTGAATGGGCATCTAACCCGGTCTTAGTCAAAAAGTCTAATGGGAAGTCGCAAACCTGTATCGACTACTCCGACTTAAACAAAGCTTGCCCGAAAGATAGCTTCCCTCTGCCTAGAATTGACGAGCTTGTGGATAGGACGACAGGACACGAACTGCTATCATTCATGGATGCATACTTAGCGTACAACCAGATCCTAATGCATGAACCTGATCAAGAAAACACCAGCTTCATCACCGATCTGGGACTATACTGCTACAGGGTAATGCCATTCAGTTTAAAGAATGCTGGGGCAACTTACCAAAGATTGGTAAATACCATGTTCAAGCATCAAATCGGGAAAACCATGGAGGTTTACGTGGATGAAATGTTAGTCAAATCACGAGTAGCTGCCGATCACCTGGATAATCTCGCTGAAATGTTTGAAGTACTCCGGAAGTATGGAATGAAACTCAATCCACTCAAATGTCACTTCGGAGTAGCCTTCGAGAAGTTTCTTGGATTCATAGTAAGTGCCAGGGGCATTGAAGCAAATCCAGAGTAAATAACCGCCTACGTGAAGTTTAAGCCTCGAAGAACAAGAAAGAATTGCAAAGCTCGAATGGGAAGGTCGCTGCAGTAAGCCAATTTATCTCGAAAGCCACTGACAAGTGCATACCGTTCTTTGATGCATTAAAGAAAGGAAAGAAAAACTTCGAATGGAGTGAGGCATGTCAAACTGCATTTGAAGAATTGCTGCGACACATGGAAGCCACGCCGATCCTATCAAAGCCAGTAGACGGCGAGGACCTATTCATTTACCTAGCAATCTCACCTCATGCGTTGAGCGCCGCCCTTGTGCGCAAAGAGGCGAAAATCCAGCAACCCGTGTACTACATTAGCAAGCCGGTTAACTGGAGCCGACAAGAATTACCTAAAGTTGGAAAAGCTAGCGTATTGCCTCCCGATCACGTCTAAGAAGTTACGACTGTATTTCCAAGCACATCCAATCAAGGTACTGACTGATCAGCCTCTGAAGCAAGTACCGTACCGACCCGAAACTTCCGGACGACTTCTTAAGTGGAACATCGAACCGAGCTAATATGATATTACTTATCATCTGAGAAAGGCTATCAATGGGAAAGCACTGGTAGATTTCATCGCCGAGTTTACCATATGGGATGATGAAGAAGAAACACTGTTGAAAGGGAAGACGCAATGGAAACTCTTTGTTAATGGCGCATCTAACAACCTCTGTTCGGGGGTGGTGATAGTGCTTGAAACCCCCGAAGGATGAGCCATTTGCTACACCTTACGCTTGGAATTCCCTGCAAAAAATAACAAAGTGGAATACGAAGCATTGATAGCAGGGCTAAAAGTTGTGAAAGAACTCAGAATAAAGTCCGTTCACATCTACAGCGACTCTCTGCTAGTCGTCTGCTAAGTAAAAGGTGAGTACCATGCTCGAGGGGAGAACCTTTCTCCGTATTTATCTTAAATACAAGAGTTGTTGAGCGACATCGAACATTATACCATAACTCACATTCCGCGGGAGCAAGACACCAAGGCTGACTACTTAACTAAACTGGCAAGCTCCGGAGAAGCTCAATCATTGGGACTAGTCCCGGTTGAGACTCTGACTACCCTGAGTATAGACGAAATGGATGTCGATTGGATTTTTGAGACCACCGTTGAACCGAAAACATGAATGATGCCAATCAAGGACTACTTATTTACAAGGACCCTTCCAATTGACCAGAATCAACAAAAAAATCTTATTCAGAAGACACCACGATCTGTAATACAGGATGGAATACTCTACCGAAGGGGATTCTCCACTCCCCTTCTTAAATGTGTGAACGAAGACGAAACTCGACGGATCCTAAGGGAAGTGCACGAAGGTGAATGCGGAGACCATACTGGGGGGTAGATCCATGCAAAGAAAGTTCTCCGGTACATGTACTTTTGGCTAATAATAAACCACAATGTAGCAGATTACGCCAGACAGTGTGATCATTGCCAAAGATTCGACAAGATTGAAAGAACTCCCTCAAAAATGTTAACGTAGATGGTTAGGCCGTGGCCGTTTGCGACATGAGGAATCGACTTGATCAGCGTATTGCTAATAACTAAAGGAGAGTCTGAATACGCTATAGTTGCGGTTGACTATTTCACGAAATGGGCCGAAGCGGAACCGCTGACTACCATTACCACAAAGAAAGTTATTAATTTTGTTACTAAAAATATTATTTGCAAGTTTGGTGTGCCATAGAAAATCATCATTGATAACGGGACCCAATTCGAAAGCACTGAGTTCAAAGACTTATGCAAACGCTTCTGAATTGAGAAGAGCTGTAGTCGCTCATCCGTAAGAAAATGGGCAAGTGGAAGCAATAAACAAGATCATCAAGTCCACCATCAAAAAGCGACTAACTAAAGCAAAAGGGAACTGGGTTGATGAACTTCCACTCACACTATGGGCTTACAGGACAACTCACAAAGCGGAAATCGGTCATACTCCGTTCGCCTTGGCATATGGCTTAGAAGCAATGATTCCCGTCGAACTAGAAGTCCCCTCTCGTCGAAGGCAAAATTTTAATCAGAAGCAAAACGAGCAGTTCCTACTCGAATCAATAGACATGATTGACGAAAGGAGGGAAGAAGTCGAGTTGAGGACCGCTGCCCACCTAAAAAGGGTCACGCGATACTTCAACTCCAAAGTTCACAACCAAACCTTCGAAGTAGGAGACCTTGTCCTCAAACGAGTCTATCCCGTGCCTGGAGCGTTCGAACCAAACTGGGAAGGGCCGTATGTGATCAATTAAAAGCTAAGGGATGGAACTTTCAAACTGACAACCGTCAACGGAATCCAAATTCCTAGTGAACAGCAAATCACTGCGCCGCTACTTCACCTGAATACTACCATATGTACTTTCTATTTTTCAGCAAATAAGCTATTCTGGGATGCCGGGCCATTGTAAATAGGCAAAAACTTGCCCAACTTTTCTTAATAAAATTAATTCGCTTTCTGAACCAACAAAACCGTGTTCATAATAGTAACCTTCTGAGTGACTGAGTCGACTAGGTCAAATCGACTCAAAACCATTCAATTGCAACTTGAGAAAGTGGAATCACGCTCAAGTATGCCCCGCTTACCCGCCGGGTCGACGGAAGAAAATCGACTCAAACCGTTGGATCGACGGAACCGATTCCCGTCTTCTAAGAACCGGCATTGCCCGAACAATATCGGGAAGGCTCGAATAAAAAGCCGTGCATCCCATAGGCCATGCACTAACTTCTTGAGTTGTGAAATCACGCTTTAAAAACATGAACTCTTCACAATTTCCCGAAGATAGGTAACATTGAGAAGCATTAAAAGTCGTGCATCCCATAAGCCGCGCACTAACTTTTTGAGCCATGAAACCACGCTCTTAAAACATAAACTCCTCACACTGCCCAAAGATAGGCAACATTGAGAAGTATCAAAAGTTCTGCATCCCATAAAGTCGTGCATACTTTTAAGTACCAGAATTGCCCTGGAAATACCAAGAAAATTATTCATCACAGGAATTGCGAGGATCAACCCTCCCATTATCAGAAGTAACGGGCGCGAATCCAAAAAATCAAAGTGCTACAAACCGGCAGAAAACTCCAACTGCTGACACCCAATGATTAGCTATAGCATTTAACATGGCAAACATTTAGCTATCTATAGTTAACTCATACAATATGCATGCTCTAAGCAATAAGCGCGTGTTTGAAGATTTCAAAATTTCTAAGAAATAACGTGCATAAGTATTTACTCACATTCTTGAGGAGTGAAAAGTGGTTTAACTTTCCAAAAATTATTAATTTATACGAAGAGTGTTTTTGAATTTTTTAATATTTAATCTTATAACTATATATTATACACTCAATTTATATTTTTATACACGTC